>CM077090.1:151458592-152772149 GCA_039513925.1 Platanthera zijinensis | reverse complement strand
CCAACTGACTCATATCATACAACTACTATGTATATATATATATATATATATATATATATATATATATATATATATATATATATATATATATATATATATATATAAACTGAAACTCCTCATGGGGACACTCTGGGTCACTACACCTCGATATGTGGTCATCCAGGACGCCGAACACCGCTGTCACGACTTCAACCCAAAGTCGATACCTCTTCTCTTGGCGAGGAGTACATGGTGGACGCTGGCTACTGGTGGCTGGAACCGCCTCTTTCTTGACATGTTTATTAGTATATTAGTCAAATGACTATGTGAATTCTTGTTTTTGTCCTTTTTCAATCGATGCTTATTGTTTTTGGCTTATGTCTTTCCCTTTATTTTCAGTCCTATCATGACTTATCTTACTTAATTTTTCTTTGCCTTTTAGTTCTTGTTCGCTTTTACTCTTGTCCGCTTTTACGTATGGGCTATATGAAAGGTAAATTGAGTGTCCTTATCTCACACTAATGTCATACTTTCACGTGCCCTTATTTTGCACGTTCATATTACCATTCGTGCCCTTAACTCACACGATGAAGGAAGATTATTCTCTCCATCTTCCAATTTGGGTTAACACTTTCTATAGTCTGTCATCTTGCATGTTACAGTTCTCTTGTGACTTAATCATATATTTGCTTTCTTGCTTTTATCTAAGTTTACATTGTTTCTAAACTTGTAGCATTTTATTATTAGCGTTAGAAACATAAAAAAACATTATATAAAGAAGAAGAACTCGCCCCTACTTTCTCCTTGCCCTTATCTTTGTGTGGCTCAGTTTCTCGTACTTTTTCTTTTCCTTTATCCCTTCTTCCTTCTTCATTGCGTCTACCACTGCCTTGTGACGTCATTTCCTATAATATAGAACATAAATAATTGTCATGAGGTATATCAATTAATTGTCAATTTGAGCCTTTGGTGTATGTACTTACATTCCTAAGCTTTATATGAATCCCCTTAACTTAATTAGGTCAAAGGAGGTAGGGAGTTGCTGCCCTAAGTTTTCAATTAGGGTTTTTCACCTCATTTAGGGTAAGGTAGCAATCCCTAACCTTCCATGGGTGAATTGGAACAATCCATTTTCTCCAATTAGGGATTTGAGCTATAATCTACAATAATCCTACCCTAAATAATATAACATACCCTAAATTAAATTTGCTCTAATGTGTAAAGCTTCTGATATGAGATTGATAGTTAGGGTTTCTTTTTCCCCAACCCAAAGTCAAGCCAATGTCTGAAATCGACATGACCTCTCTTAAGGCTCCGCCAAATTTACGTAGAAATCACAGATTAGGGCATAAAACCCATTACAGAAACATTTGAAAAGAAAAAGATCAAAGAAAATCCAAAATCCTTCAACCCTAAGGTTTTCTCCCTTTTCAATCAGTGTAAGATCTTTGGAAAAGGAACAAAAGTACTAGAGGGGAAGTGATTACCTTGCTTTTGGTAGAGAAATCTAGAGAAACGGAAGAGATTTGAGCCTTATACAACGATCGGCGTCGATCGGCTCCCGTGTGGCTCATGCGCTTCCGTCGGATGACTGTTCTGGAGGAAATGAAAACTGCGGGCCTTTCCTCCCCTTTTACCCGATGCCGCATGATAATTGCATGACACGCAATGTTAGACCGCTTATAGCCGGTCTAAATCTCCTCCTCCCGAAGGAAATTTGACTTAGGTTATATTTTTGAGGAGAACCTAAGGATAGTGCTCGTCTTATGTCACCGGGTCTTCAAGAAATAGCTCATAAATCTAACATCGCAGTCTGACACGATCGACTTGGGAAGGCCATGCAGTCGGAAGACATCCCTCATGAATATAGATGCAACGTGAGTCGCATCTACCGTTTTGCGGCAGACGATGAAGTGCGTCATCTTCAAAAACCGATCGACCACCACGAAGATGGAGTCGTGTTTTCGTAAGGTGCGGGGAAGTCCAAGAACAAAATCCATGCTAATTTCCTCCCAAGGGCGGTGTGGGATAGGTAGATGCGTGTACAGACTCGTGTTCTGCTTAGTGCCCTTTGCCGTCTGGCAGATATGACAGTGGAAAACAACGCGAGCTACGTCCTTCTTAAGGTCGGGCCAGTAGAGGCGGTCCTCGACAATGGTTATGGATTTATCTCGCCTGAAGTGGCCCGCGGCTCCGCCCGCGTGCAACTCCCAAATCAGATAATCACGGTAAGATGTCTAGGGAATGCACAGGCGGGAGCCCCGGTACAGATATCCCTCATAGATCTGGTATCCCCCAACAGGGTCGGGTGGGTCTCGGGACAGGGCGGTGTAAATCTCGTCAAAATAAGGGCATATCGGATAGTCCAACATCAATCTCTCTAGTCCATCTACGCTCGCAGTCATCATTTGCAACAAGGATACGCGGCGACTCAACGCATCAGCCAGCTTGTTCTCAACACCAGCGCGGTGCTTGAGAACATAATGAAAGTCCTGCAGATATTCAACCCACTTCGCGTGTCGGTGTCCCAGCTTGCGTTGCGATTCGAGAAAACGTAGCGCCTGGTGGTCGGAATATAATACAAACTCCCTGGGAAGGAAATAGTGTCTCCAGTAACGCAGAGATTAGACTATGACACAGAACTCTCGATCATAATTTGAGTACTTCTGCTTAGCTTCGTTCAGCTTCTCACTAAAGTAAGAAACGAGGTGTCCCTCTTGACTCAAAATGCCACATATACCAACCCCAGACGCATCGCATGCGGCCTCAAAGGCGCGGCTAAAATTCGGCAATCGTAGGACAGGAGCCGTCGTCAGTCTCTCCTTAATTTCTTCGAAGGCTCCACTGGCTGCGGAGGTCCACTGAAACTCTCCCTTCTTGAGACAACTCATAAAGGAGGTCATGATCATACTGAACCCCTAGACAAACCTCCTATAGAAGGTGGCGAGTCCGTGAAAGCTGCGAGCCTCATGAATATTCGCGGGCATATGCCAATCCCGAATGGATTTGACCTTCTCGGGATCTACGAAGACTCCAGTAGACGATATAATAAATCCCAGAAAGTGGACAGACTCAGAAAGGAATGAGCACTTCTTCAGATTCACATACAGTTTCTCTTGGCGGAGGGTGCCAAAGAGAAGTCTCAGATGATCGAGGTGAGCAGCCTGAGTCGGCTATAGAATAGCATGTCATCGAAGTATACTACCAGAAACTTGCCCATGTAGGGCCGCAACACCTGCGTCATAACTCGCATAAACGTGCTAGGGGCGTTAGATAACCCAAATGGCATGACTAGCCACTCGTACAGACCATCCTTGGTCTGGAATGCTGTCTTCCACTCGTCTCCCTCACGAACTCGTATCTGATGGTACCTACTACGAAGGTCGATCTTGGAAAAGATCTGGGCACCGGACATAGTATCAAGAAGGTCATCGAGTCGTGGAATGGGGAAACAATACTTGACCATGATTTTATTAATGGCGGGGCTATCGATGCACATACGCCAACTACCGTCCTTCTTAGAGGTAAGAAGGGAGGGGACCGCGCATGGACTCATACTCTCGCGAATGAACTGCTTACGGAGAAGCTCATCAACCTGCCGCTTGAGCTCAGCGTGCTCATCTAGGTGCATACAGTACGGGAGAGAAGCCCCAGAGACTAAATCAATAGCGTGATGAATGCCCCGTGAAGGAGGCAGCGCGTCGGGGAGTTCGTCAGGCATAATGTCCGCAAATTCGCCTAAAATGGAACGCACCGCGAGCGGGTGGTCAACAGGGGGTCCTCAGTGACCTGAGTAGCGGCGACCACGTAAATAATATCCGAAGCAATACTATCTCGCAAAAACTCACCTCGCCGCAGAATATGTAGCGGCCTCAAGGCGCTCGTGCTCACAGATGGTTCTACCACACCCTTGGATTTATCTCGGGGCTGGGTGGGCGTCAACGTAATCTTTCGCCCCTTATCGTAAAAGACACACGTGTTCGAGCGACCGAAGCACGTGACATCACGATCAAATAGCCAGGGGCGGCCAAGCAATACATGAGCGACGTCCATGGGAATAACATCACACCAGACCTTATCCTGAAAGGATGCACTAGTAACCGGGACTAGGCAATGCTGTGTGAACTGAATCGCCGTCTTGTCTACCCAGATGACACGATAGGGATGGGGGTGAGGCTCTGCCTTAACCTGCATATGGTCAAGCCCCTTTTGGGCCACAATGTTCACACAACTCCCGCTATCGATGGCCAACTTGCAGGGGCCGCCTGCACTAGGGAAGTATGTGTAAAAGATGGTGGTGCGTCGCCAATTCTCATCTACACAGGGGGTGTGTAGGAGGTGTCTAATCACTCCCACCTCTAGAGATCTCTTCGCATCACTCTCCCAGCCATCCTCGACAGTGGCCTTGACTTCTTTCATACCTTCCTCTTCTTCCTCCATATCCTGCTCCTCACCCTCAACTAGCAAGGTCCGCGTAGGGCACTGCGCCGCCACATGTCTCCTACCAGAACATCGATAACATACAATACCCCCAGACTGCGGGCCATCAGTGGCAATGGCTTGCCTTTCGCATCTGAGGGGATACGTGAGGGTGCAGTCGAGGTGGTCTGGGGCGGAGCGGGTTTCCTAAAAGTTGAGGATTCAGTCTGAGAAGTGAACTGCCTCGTGCTAGAAGATCGAAGATACTGCTCATACTCGAGGGCGAGCTGAAATATTTGATCGACGGTCTCTAGGCGATGTGGAATCAACTCTCGCCGAATCTCAGAATGAAGGCCCGCCTTGAATCGGGAGGCGGTGGCGATAGGCTCCTTCGAGACGTCACTCCTAACAACTAGCTCGTCGAAGCGAGCCATGTACTCGGCGACAGTAAGAGACCCATGTCGTAAGTTCTGTAACTGCTCAAATAACTGGTCTCGATAGGAGGCGGAGAGGTATTTCTCGCTCAACCTTTGCTTCATCTCCTCTCATCTGGCGATGGGGCAATACCCATCTCGCTCCAACGCTCTCTCGACGCTAATCCAGAACACCTTAACCTGTCCAATCAGCTTCATTTTTGCAAAGCGGACACAACGCTCGTCGCTCATGTCATACCACTCGAAGTAGTGGTCCATGTCCAAGAGCCAGTCGCTGAAAGCTTTCAGATCTATGCGACCATCGAACGAAGGGGCGTCGAGCCGGATGCGACGAGTGATGTCATGGCGGTGGCCTCCTCTCTGTGGGTCTTAATAGTCGAGATAATCATCATGGGCGTAGTCGTATCGAGCGGGTGGGGGACTACGCTCTCTCCGACCCGGGGGATAATATTCATCCTGGTGATGGTCACGGCGACCGTGTGGGGGCACACGATCTCTGGGGTCAGGCTGAGGCTAACGTGGCATACGGTACTCATCACGCTAATGTGGAAGTATATCTCGCGTCAGAACATGCCTATGATCTATCGCAAAATCAAGATTTCGCCTTACCGACGAAATCGGGGCTCGATGAGAAATATCACGAAGGTGATGGTCTACGGGAGGCGGACCATCCCTCGGACGTTTCTCCCGACGTGGAGGAGCGCTAGCGTCATCCTCAAGTGACTCGTCACGCTGTGTCGAGGTGTCCCTGACATTCTCTAAGTGGTCTAGGCGAAGGTACACCTCGGCAAGATTATGACGCACATCGTTGAACTGGGCACCAAAGGCGTCGAAATGGTCTATGATAAGGCGTTGAAACTCAGCTAAAGTGGTGCCCAAATTCGAGCTCTTCGTGCGGTCGTCGATGACTTGGGGTTCTACCATGCTTTCTCTAAATGTCCTACCACTACGGAGCATGCAAATGGTCTAACCTTGACCTCTGGTACCAAAATGATGTAGGGATACACTAGTAGTGCACAAAACCTACAACGCTAGGTGATAGTGCAAGAGCGACACGCTAATCCAACTCTAAATGCAATGCGATGTCGATATTTTAACGAATAAATTTAAGCAACGAAAATTCAGCAACCACACAGATATTAAAATAGAAAAATAAATATTTATTTTTTGGCAATTTTATGATGACTTTCCTCCGCTCGGTGGGCCAAAGCAAAGCGCGCGGCGAATAGCTCCTGCAAATTATTAGGGCACCAAAACAAATTCCCACAAACAAAATATCGCAGCAATATATGATAAATTACTAAATGCAAATGTGAATCAAATAATACAATACTACAAACGCTCACAACGTAGAGGGCTGAACCGAGGCACTGAAGAATTTGAAGGGTTGGATGTGTAGACAGGCAATCGGAGGTGAAACCGGTGGTACGACGATGGCGTGGTGTCTGCCCACGGTGGAAAAGAGGGAAAACGTGTCGGAAACGGAAAGATCTGGCCACTAGGGAATGGATCCGGGTGTAGGTGGATAGATCCGAGGTTTTGACGGCGGATCAGGGCTATGGGATGATGAATATTGAGGAAAATGATGGATCGGAGGGTGGTAGCACAAGATCAAGATAGATCTAGGGTTTTCGGAGCGGTGGGAAGTGGATCCACGGAGGGGAAGGAGGAGTGGTCGGCTAGGGCAAATAAGGCCTTGGAGGTGGCCGGTTTTGAGGTGGAGTTGGGCGGTGTGGTGCTGGGTGGCCGGCAGCAAGGCCGGCGACCTGTTCTGGGCAAGCGGGCGGCAGCGGACAAGGGGGAAACAGGGTAATTTAGGGGTAGGCTATTGGTGCACGGAATCTATGACTCTAAGGCTCCGTTCGTTTCGCAGGTTTTGTTTGACAGGAATTGGTTTTGCTTGAAAAATAAAAACTGAAAGGTTTTAGTTTTCTGTCAAAACTCAATTCTTCTGTTTGTTTGCAGGAAGATTTTCAGACTTAGAAATTGATAAATGCCAAATTTCTTGTTCGGCTAGAGGAAGGTTTTTGGGCACAAAATTTAATTGCTCACAGGTCCATTCCTTTGGCTAAGATAGCTTACAGGTGTTATCGTCTCATCTACCTACTGGAGAAAGAGTGTTAGAAAGAAAAAGGGAAAAAATATATGAGCGAGGATAAAATAGTACAGTTACTGCATTTGATTCAAGAAATGAAGCAAAGGAAACCAACCAGCGGGAAGTAGAAGCGCGATGGGGCAATGATATAACAAGGGGGGACTGCTGTTGATTTTGCTTTTTCTGCTTCTGCAATTGTGCGGATGAAATTGAAGAGAGAGATCGGATCTTGGCTACTGCCGAGATTTTAGTAAGCGGGAAGCTCGCAAGGGCAACGCGGATGGATTGTAGAGCGGCATCTGGCTGGCCGGTAACCAGAGCGGTGCAAGCTTCGCAGTAGGCCTCTTCCGCCAGCCGGGCATCATGTGAGGAACCGTTGATCCCCTTGCGAGGGGGGAGAAGATAGGGGCGGGTGAAAACCAACCCAATGGGGTGAGTTTTAGGGATAGGCTATTTTTATCCCGGTGAAAACCAATCGGTTTTCACATAAAACCAAAACCTTGGCTCAAAATGCCTAAACGAACTAGATTTTTGGTTTTCATTGAAGTAACCAAAACCCACGTATCAAAACCTACGAAACGAACAGGGCCTAAGTGTTAGTGCAAGGGTGACACACTAATACAAACCTACATGCAATGTGATGATCAATATATTTGGACGAACTAATTAAGCATTGTAATTTAGCGACACACAAATAAAAAAATAAAAGAACAAACAACAAATTTCAGCAAATTAATAATGGCTTCCTCCGTTCGGAGGGTCAAATCAAAGCGTGCGACGAATGACTCCTACAAATTAGTAACGTATCGAAGCAATTTCCACCAACTAGATTCGCAACATCATATAAATAATAACCAATGCATAATATCAAATCAAATAGTTCAATCCTACAAAAAAACTCACAAACTAGAGGGCCGAACCGAGGCAATGAAAATTTGAAGGTCCGGATGTGTAGATTGGTGATCGGAGGTGGAACCGGCGGCGGGAAAACGAATGCGGTGGCTGTCCTCGACGGTAAATGATGAGATCGGGTGAGAAATGGGTAGATCCGGCCACATACAAGTAGATTCGGGTCGGGAAGGGATAGATCCGATATTTTGGGATCGAGTCCGGGTGAGTGATGATGAACAGACGGTGGGAATAACGGATCGGGGCTGAAATTCCTAGATCTAATTGATCCAAGAAATTAGGGTCAAAGGGGACAGGATCCACGGGAGAGAAAAAGTGGAGGGTCGGCGTGAACAGTGTTTCCGGTGAACAGTGTTCCGCCGCGAACATTATCCCAACGTGAACAGTGTTTCTACGTGAACAGTATTCCTGCGTGAACAGTGTTTCTGCGTGAACAGTGCTCTTGATTCCTGGAAAGCGGTAAGGGTTGGGATTTGGGGGCTATAGGGGTTGCGGATGAGGGTTTCAGAGGGGGAAGAAGAAGACTATGGATGGGTAGTACCTTGGGGAGGAGTTTGGCGGCACAGGAGTCGTCACCTAGGGTTCCACGACGTCGGCACCGGGGAGGGATCGCTGGAATCCGGGAATGCTTCTTCTCCAAATCCAACAATGAATCATTTCAGCCCTCATAACTCCTATTTATAAGAAAAAGAAATGCTAGGGCATCTCATTCGACGACTATGATTGGCCGGCGGGAGATGCCTCAAAATACATGAAATAAAAGTCAAAAAAACATAAAGTAATATAAGATTTTGACTCGCGGAGACGCTCCAGACGCAATCGCGGAGTCCGATCGTCGATCCGGGAAAGCCATAAATTGAAAGTTGTCAAATCAGCCCCGAACGGGCCCAAAGCACGTCCCCGTCTCTACTCCGTATCAATCTCCCCGGCTTGAAAGAATTCATCTCCCGATGAATTGGGATCGGAATTCTTTTGTTGATCGCTAGGTACAACTCGAAGAGGTCCACCGAAAGTCGTTCAAGTGTCATTGGCGGAAAGGTGTCCTTGCCAATCAATTCGCCCTGACTGAAAAGCTGTCATCTCCGGTGAATGGAGACGGTCGTGCCGAATTCAAAGTCCAGGGGTGAATCGATCAAGCTCTACTGCAAGTACCCAAGAGTCACCAACGTCTGTAGTGGGAATGCACTGATGGAGTCTAGTCTCCATGAAGCTCTCAATGCTCAACTCACAAGTGGTGGATCCCGATGTGATCGGCGGCATCGTCGGTAGAACAAAAGAAGATGAGTCCCCAGGTGGTGGGTGGGCGTCAGAAGTAAGTGAGTAGTGGTGGCCATCAGACATATGTGGGTTATGGGGGTGGCAAGGCAACGGGAGTGGAGGTGTGGGCGGCTGGAAATCTCCACTGCTTGCAGTGACGGATCTAGGTGGGGGCAAGGGGGGGCCCGCCCCCCTTTCCCCCCCCCCCCCTTGAATTTTGAAATTAATGTATTATGTTTATAAATTATATAATATAACTCCAAATAATTAAACCCTATCCTATTTCCCTTCCGATCAGATTTGCGCAACCCGACAACTGACTGTCTTCTCGCAATCTCGCCCCTGTCTCTCTCTCTCTCGATCCCGACCACCAGCAGGCAGCAGCCCGACGGCCGACTCTCACCGACCACCGTTCATCGGCTTTCTACAATCGACCCACCTCGACCGGTCGACCCCCTGCCGTTGTCCCGAAGGCCGAGTCTCGACCAGTACCACCAGCAGGCAGCAGCCCGACCTCCAGTTGGCCACTTGGCCCCGGCCCCCGACAGCCCTCCGCAGCTCCGCTTGAAGATCCGAAGAAAAAGGAGGGTGTGCCCTGGCCGTGTGCGCTCTCTGCCTCTCTAGTCTCTCTCTCCTGCTCCAACAACGTAAACAACGGGTTGGGTAACGAATTCCTTTACCTACTTTTGTGTGATTTTCTTCTATACGTAATAGCTTGGTGGAGAGATTTAGTTGTGGCTTTGGAAACGTTTGGGTGAATCAACTCGCATTTCGTTCGGATTGTGTGGGTCCTTTTCGCTTGAGCAGACATTGAACTATAGTCCTTGTTCAATCTCTAGAGGCATAGCGAACCTTTATTTTATTTGCTTTAGATCCAAGTGTTGAATATAAATATTTTAATATTGAAGATATATGCGCTCTTGCAAGAATTTTTTATCCTCATGATTTCAGTGAGCAAGATATTTATGTGTTGAATATTCAGTTGCAGCATTATCAGTTAAACGTTCTTTCTCATTCAGATTTAAAGAACTTGTCAACAATTTCTAAACTTTGTGAGAAATTGGTCGAAACGAAGAAATCAAATACCTATTATCTTGTTGATAAGCTAATTCGGCTAATTTTGACATTTCCGGTCTCAACAGCGACTACAGAACGGTCATTTTCTGCTATGAAGCTTATTAAAACAAGACTGCGCAACAAAATGGAGGATGAATTTCTGGCAAATTGTATAACTCTCTACATAGAACGAGAAATAGCAGAAAAGATTGAGAAAGATATGATCATTGATGAATTCTATGAGTTGAAAAAACTTCGTGCACAACTAAAATAAGGTAACATCCATATTGTAATTTTTCTTTTATTGTTAATGCTAAAATTTCAAATTAGAATTTTTTTTGTTTATTATATTTTGATTCATAATTTTTTTGGGCCCCCCCTTAATTCGAATCTTGGATCCGCCCCTGACTGCTTGGGTCCACATACTCACGAGGCTCGTAGTATAAAGTCAAATCCTCAACATTAAACATCGGGTGAATTCCCATACCAGCCGGGATATCGAGCCGGTAGACATTTGTCCCAATACGACTAATAATAGAGTACGGACTCATTCGCCTAGCGCTTAACTTCTTGGCAGGCCCCGAAAGGAGCCTCTCTGGGCGGATTCGTACCATTACCCTTTTTCCTTCATTAAATAGTCGTTCTCGTCTTCGCTTATCTGCATGGGCTTTATAATTTTCATTGTTTGTTATTATTCGTCGGCGAACCAACTCATGCAACTCATGCAAATGTCGTGTAAAATACTCAGCAGACTCATGCAGGTAATGCAAATGATGCAAAGACAACACGACAGACATGATACACTTAATCTAATAATGCATGAGATGTCTCTAAAATGGGGTGGTCTATCAGGAGGTTCTTTCGGTGGAGTGTAGACAAACTCATCCCATGTGTGACGAGTGCTCAGATGACCGTGAGAGACAACTATAAATACGGGCTCGTAAAGAGCCAAATGTCTCTAGGGAAACGTAGCACATCAGGGGGTCCCCAGGAGGTGTGTAAGAAAAGTCATCACGAAGGAGACGGCCACCTGAGTGAAAATCGTGTACAACGACTAGAAGTCGTGACTCTAAAATATAGTGAGCGTCCCAAACAAGAAAGAACTCATCGGGTGGCTCAGCGGGTGGCGTGTCCCAAAACTCATCCAGAGTATGAGGCGTCATAAGCTAGGTCCTCACAATATGAGTATACTCAAGTGGACTCAAGGTAGGCCTTACATATGTCATGCTCATCTCAAGGTCCCTTCTTTGGGGCAAGGCCAGA
Source organism: Platanthera zijinensis (assembly GCA_039513925.1). Classification (NCBI taxonomy): domain Eukaryota; kingdom Viridiplantae; phylum Streptophyta; class Magnoliopsida; order Asparagales; family Orchidaceae; genus Platanthera; species Platanthera zijinensis. Next base: position 152,760,737 of record CM077090.1, on the reverse strand, counting down.
GATGATAATGAAAGAGGTGTCATACCCGAGTGGCTCACCCGAGTCTCAACCTCACTAAGATGTGGCGGATCATCAGGAGGCTCAACAGGGGGCTCGTCATAGGGCTCGTCACTAAGGTCAAGGTCCTCCTGATGAGTACCATCGAAAGGGGTAGTGTCCCCGTGCATGAGTGACATAGCCACTACGAGGTCAACACTATACTCTCGACTCTCAGTAGTGAAGTGACCCAAGACAGTACTAAGGGAAGAGTAGGGGAACCCATACTCAAGTGTGGGTCAATTGATATAGTGTCGAGAACTGTGTCTCTGTTGAAAGGGGGCACTAGGTCTGGGTGTAGGTCTAGGTGAGGAGAAAAGGATGGGTATACCATCACAATGTCACTAGGTAGCTCGTCCTCACCCACGTGACCATGCTCACTAGTCATGCCAGTATCACTCTCCACTTGTATCAAAAGTTCATGATCAGATTCAACCTCAAGATCACATGAGCACTGAATCTCATCAAACTGAGAAGGATCAAAACCAAGTGTCGGGGCTCTTATCTTGGTGGGAGCACAACTCGCCGCATCGGTGGCTTGACCCAAATCCCTAGGCTTCCTTCGTAATATAGATCTTAGGTGATCAAACTGAGTTTCTAAGAGATCAAAACGGTCAAGTACTAATCGCATAAATTCAGCCTCAGGTAACTCTATTGGTGGAACACTAGGAAGGTCTTGACATGTACTGTGATCCTGCCGATGGTGACCTCTATAGGGTTCATGAGGGTTGTCTAGACGGTAGTTCCTAACATAATTATATTGTGCTCGTGAGTGCGTATGAGCCCTGTGAACGTGCAGTGGAGGTCGCTCATATCCAAACTCAGGTTCCTCTCCTAGCGGAGATGTGTAGCGGCGATGACCTGAACGATATTCAATTCTATCATCGTGAAATCGCGGAGAGGTGTAATGATGAAGATGTGAGGACCTCTCGTCGTGGTGATCGCCTTTAGCATGATGGAATAGTGTCGAGGGGTCGACACGATCTCTAGGAGTGATGTGCAGGAAATGATGATAATCATAATGATAACATGAAGATCTCTCTAGAGGGGCTCTATGAGGTCGGGTATAGGTAGACTCAGGATACTCAGATGGAGGAGATGAACGACGATGATAACTAGACATAAATGTGTTAGTGCAAGGGTGACACACTAATACAAACTTAAATGCAATGCGATGATCAATATATTTGGACGAACTAATTAAGCATTGTAATTTTAGCGCCACACAGATAAGGAAATAAAAGAACAAACAACTAATTTCAGCAAATTAATAATGACTTCCTCCGCTCGGAGGGCCAAAGCAAAACGTGCGGCGAATGACTCCTACAAATTAGTAGCGTATCGAAGCAATTTCCACCAACTAGATTCGCAGCATCATATAAATAATCACCAATGCATAATATCAAATCAAGTAGTTTAATCCTACAAAAAAACTCACAAAGTAAAGGGCCGAACCGAGGCAATGAAGAATTTGAAGGTCCGGATGTGTAGATCGGTGATCGGAGGTGGAACCGGCAACGGGAAAACGAATGTGGTGGCTGTCCTCAGCAGTAAATGATGAGATCGGGTGAGAAATGGGTAGATCCGGCCACGAACAAGTAGATTCAGGCTGGGAAGGTGTAGATTCGATATTTTGGGATCGGATCCGAGTGAGGGATGATGAACGAACGGTGGGAATAACGGATCAGGGCTGAAATTCCTAGATCTAATTGATCCAAGAAATTAGGGTCAAAGGGGAGTGGATCCACGGGAGGGAAGAAGTGGAGGGTCGGCAGGAACAATGTTCGTTGAACAGTGTTTCCGGTGAACAGTGTTCCCTCGTGAACAGTGTTCCTGCGTGAACATTATTCCCGCGTGAACAGTACTTCTGCGTAAACAATGCACGTGAACAATGCTCTTGATTCCTGGACAGCGGTAAGGGTTGGGATTTGGGGGTTGTAGGGGTTGCGGATGAGGGTTTCAGAGGGGGAAGAAGAAGGCTATGGATGGGTAGTACCTTGAGGAGTTTGGCGGCCTAGGAATCGTCACCTAGGGTTCCACGACGTCGGCACCGGGGAGGGATCGCTGGAATCCAGGAATGCTTCTTCTCCAAATCCAACAATGAATCATTTCAGCCCTCATAACTCCTATTTATAAGAAAAGAAATGTTAGGGCATCCCATTCGACGGCTATGATTGACCGGCGGGAGATGCCTCAAAATACATGAAATAAAAGTCCAAAAAACATAAAGTAATATAAGATTTTGACTGGCGGCGACGCTCCAAACGCAATCGCGGAGTCCGATCGTCGATCCGGGAACGTCATATATGGAAAGTTGTCAAATCAGCCTCGAACGGGCCCAAAGCGCGTCCTCGTCTCTGCTCTGCATCACAGGGGAGTCGGCCGGCTTGCTGGACTGCAGGCCGGCGGCTGTTGGGAGGGGGATTTTGGGGAATCCGATGGCTGGATATGGAGGAAAAGTGAAAAATGATGGTGGGGGTAGGGTGTACCTTGGGGAGGACTTTGGCGGCCTAGGAGTCGTCACCTAGGGTTCCACGATGTCGGCACCGGGGAGGGATCGCTGGAATCCGGGAATGCTTTGTTAGAAGCGAACTAAAACAAGCCGGAAATGGTATAACTGAAATTTTATTATCAGAAAAAGGTAACTATTACAAAGGTATGACCTCCCTTATATAGAATGGAGGAGAGAAGAGAGAATACAAATAAGAGATGTGGGACTAAAACTATACAAAAGAATCTGGGCGGCTAGAACATCAGACCGGAACAAGCCGCGCGGTTAGACAGAAGGGCTAACCGCTCGGCCACTAACAGAGAGAGAGTCAAGCCGCCAAGAGAGACCGTTAGACCGCCCGGTCTCCTAGTCGCCAGTAACAAACCGCTAGACCGCTTGGACCTCAGACCTCAACACAGCAACCAACCCGCTGAAGGCAAACCGCCAGACCGCCCGGTCAATAACCCGCCAAGCCAGACCGACAGACCGCCCGGTCTCAACTTCAACACTCCCCCTCAAGCTGGAGCATATATGTCGATCATGCCCAGCTTGTCACATATATGAAGAAATGAGGCGGATACTGGCTTGGTGAAGATGTCAGCCAGCTCTTTTTCAGACGTGATGAAGGGAGTGCAAATTTGTTCCTTCAGAATCTCTCCACGAATGAAATGACAGTCGACCTCAATGTGTTTGGTTCTCTCATGGAAGACTGGATTTTTGGAGATATATATAGCAGCCTTGTTGTCACAGAACATAGATAGAGGATGGTTGTAGACCTCTCCTAAATCCAACATGAGAGCCCGTAGCCACTTTAGCTCGCAAGTGGTCGATGCCATACTCCGATACTCAGCTTCAGCACTGGACCTGGAGACAACAGATTGCTTCTTGCTCTTCCAACTTACCAGATTGCCCCCAACAAAGGTACAGAAACCGGAGGTAGACTTGCGGTCCCCTTTGTCATCAGCGTAACTCGCATCTGAGTAAGCTTCAACCCTCAGATGATCATTCTTCTGAAAGAGCAATCCTTTCCCAGGGGCTGCTTTGACGTACTCCAAGATCCGCAAGGCGGACTGTAGATGGCACTCCCTGGAAGCTTGCATGAATTGACTCACCTTGCCCACAGCATAGGAGATGTCGGGCCTAGTCACGGTGAGGTATATGAGCTTACCAACCAGACGCCTGTACCGCGAAGCATCTGAAAGAAGAGGCGAACCATCTGTCCAGGTTTTGTCTTCTCCAACAGCCATGGGACATCGGGCAGGTTTGGCCCCAGTCAATCCTGCTTCTTTTAAAATATCAAAAGCATACTTACGCTGAGAGAGGACTAAAGAGTTGGGATTCCGAGAGATTTCGATCCCCAAAAAGTACTTCGGAGAACCCATATCTTTCGTGACAAGATGTTGGCGAAGATGCCGCTTTGTCAAGGCTACCCCTTCCTGGTCATCACCAGTGAGAAGAATATCATCCACATATACTGCAAGAACCACCAGTCCCGAAGAGGTTTTGCGAATAAATAGAGAGTGATCAGCAGCGCTGCGAGCAAAACCAACGGCCGCCACGATGCCGCTGAATTTGTCAAACCAAGCTCGAGGGCTCTGCTTGAGGCCATAGATTGCTTTCTGTAGCCGGCAGACTCGTGTCTCCCCCTGAGCAACATACCCTGGAGGTTGCTCCATGTAGACGGCCTCCTGAAGATCACCATAAAGGAAGGCATTCTTGATATCCAGCTGGGAAAGGGGCCAGTCTTTGTTGACTGCCACAGAGAGAAGGACCCGTATAGTGCTGAGACGAGCCACGGGAGAGAAGGTGTCAAAGTAATCAACCCCATAGGTTTGAGTAAAGCCCTTAGCCACCAGACGAGCTTTGTAACGGTTTACAGTGCCATCTGGGCCAAACTTGACTACAAAGACCCATCGACAGCCAACAACATCTGTATCAAGGGGAGGAGGGACAAGAGTCCAGGTACCCCGCTCGGTGAGGGTCGTCATTTCCTCATCCATGGCCAGCTTCCAGTGAGGAATGGCCAGGGCCTCCTGGTAGGAACGAGGTGTGGTAGTAGCAGAGATAGCCAGTGCAAAGGCCCTGCGAGAAGGGGTAAGACGATCATATGAAACAACAGCAGCAAGGGGGTGTAGGGTACACGTCCGCACCCCTTTGCGAAGAGCTACAGGAAGATCCAGGTCGGCATGCTCCTCGGCATCCAGAGCATCCGTGGCAGAGAGAGCTGGCCCGGGAGGAGAGAGCGACGGCAGCGGAGATGAGGGAGATGGAGGCGGAGAGAGAGGCGGAGGGAGAGGAGTGGGCGGAGACGGAGGAGGAGCGGATATCGCAGTAGGAGACGAGGGAACGAACGGAATAACAGGAGAATCCGAGGTGGGAGGAAGAGAAGAGGAGTCATCCGAGAAGTAGGAGGCATTCTCGAAGAAGGTAACATCAGCGGAGACAAACTGTTTACGAAAAACAGGATCAAAGCAGCAGTAGCCTTTCTGAGTGACCGAGTATCCCAGAAAAACACATTTGGTGGAGCGAGGGGAGAGTTTATCACGTGTGGCAGATGAGACATGCACAAAAGCAGTGCACCCAAAGATTCGGAGAGGGAGAGGAAAAGGCTCCTTGCCAGGATAAAGGATGGAAAAAGGGGTTTTTCCCTGGAGAACGGAGGAGGGAATGCGATTGATGAGATAGCAAGCAAGAAGAACAGCATAGCCCCAATATGAGCGAGGGACATGCATTTGAGTCATTAATGTGCGAGCAACATCGAGGAGGTGACGGTTTTTGCGTTCTGCCACCCCATTTTGTTGGGACGTATAGACACAACTTGTCTGATGAATAATGCCATGTTGTACGCAGAAAGAGGTAAAAGCATGACTTAAGTATTCTTTTGCATTATCAGAGCGAAAAGTTTTAACACTAACACCAAACTGATTTTTGATTAAATGATAAAAGGAGGTCCATACATTAAAAAGTTCAGAGCGATCTCGTAAGAGATACACCCAAGTACATCTAGAAAAATCATCAATAAAAGTTACAAAATAAGAACTACCCCGACCAATAGTAAGGGTAGGAGCAGGTCCCCAGATATCTGAGTGGACAAGATCAAACGGACGGGTAGAGCCCCGACCTTGCTTCAGCGGGAAGGAGGAACGATGATGCTTGCCAAGTTGACATGCTTCGCAGTGGAGAGGAGTAGTGGAGGGAGGGAGGTGGGGCAGAAGCAGATGCAGAAGCCGTGGTGGAGGATGACCGAGACGGAGATGCCACTGGAGAAGATCCGTACAAGAAGAAGAGAAGGCGGACAAAGCGGAAACGTTGTCGAGGAAGTAGAGGCCGCCGCTCTCAGTCCCAGTAGCAATCGTCTGCTGGGAGCTCGGATCCTGAAAAGAGCAAGAAGAAGGAGTAAACGTTACAGAACATTGAAGCTGCTTGCACAAAGAAGTAACCGACAACAGATTGCACGGAAACTTGGGCACATAGAGAGTGTCCTCTAGCCGAAGGGACGGAGTAACATGAACCACTCCCGACCCATGAACCGGGGAGGGAGAACCGTCTGCAATGAGGACCGGGGGAAACCGATCATGCTGTTCGAGGAGAGAGAAGCACTGAGGATTGCCCGTCATATGATTAGTAGCACCGGAGTCGATAAGCCATTTACCTTGAGTGACTACATGGGCACTACCTGATGATGTGACCACGGAAGCAGACGGTTTGGAAGAAGAGGCGGAAGAGTCACCCGAGGGGCGAAGATGGGGATGTTTTGTCCAGCAGCGGTCAAGAGTGTGTCCGGTGCGGCCGCAGTGAGAGCAGAGATAGCGGGAAGAAGGATGTCCGCCAGACTGATGACTGCGGCTACCAGAGCCACTCCGCTGAGTTTGATGAGCATAGTTATCCGGAGGAGAAGGAGCGGGTAGAAGCGGGCGCTGAAGGAGAGAGGTGACAGCGGCGATGCGAGCAGCGGTGGCATCTAAGGTAGGGGATTCCGCCTCACCCAGAATTTGTTGACGGATCATGTCATAAGTGTCAGGAAGACGAAGCAGATAACACACAACCAGAAGCTCCTGGAAGTGCTTGTGTTGTTGAGCCAGATCCGCAGAAAAGGGGCGATTCTGAAGAATCTCAGCCCCAAGAGCTTGAACTTGTTGGTAGGCAGCAGCAGGAGACAAGGTAGGCCGGGCAAAGAGGTCCGCATACAACGTATAGATGCGGGACGTCTGAGCCCCTTTGGAATACAAAGCAGCAAGATGAAGCCAAGCGGCCTTCACCGTCTCATCATGACGGATGACGGGAAGGCATTCATCGGATAGACTGTTGGCGAGCCAAGTACGCACAAGAGTGTCACTCGCATCCCAGTCATCAAAGAGAGGGGAAGTGGTAGGAGGAGGGTCATCAACGAGATGGTGGCATTTGCGTTGCGAGCGAAGGAGAAAGGTGAAAGAGACGCTCCAATCCGGGTAGTTGGAGCCGACAAGCTTGGAAACGGTGTCAAGGTTCCCGGAAGGAGTAGGAGGAGCCGGATTGGCTACAGAGGTGGCAGCAGGAGTGGTGGCAGTAGAAGCATCAGAAAGAGCCATAAGAGCAATCCAACAGGAAGCCGCGCGGTTAGAAAACAAGCCGCGCGGATAGGCAGAAGAAGAACTGCAGCGGTCAGGATGTCAGACACCAGCGGCCAGAGAGACCACGACCAAGCCGCAGTAACAAGAAAAGGGGAAGAAGTCGAGCGGCAAACAGACAGTCCGCTCGAACAGAAGCACGAGAGAGGACAAGGCACACGGCAATAGGTCGCGGCGAACTAGGCAACAGATCGCGGCGAACTAGGCAACAGGTCGCGACGACCAGAGCAAGAGCAAACAGGAGGAGGCAAGGCACACGGCGATAGGTCGCGGCGAACAAGGCGACAGGTCGCAGTGAACAAGGCAACAGGTCGCGCACACAGAGGGCAGCGACAAGGAGACCGCGCGGACAGGGCGCAAGCCGGAGAAGCAAGCCGCGCGGACAGAGAGAAGCACAGAATCAGGAGGAAAGGATCGATTCCTCTGATACCATGTTAGAAGCGAACTAAAACAAGCCGGAAATGGTATAACTGAAATTTTATTATCAGAAAAAGGTAACTATTACAAAGGTATGGCCTCCCTTATATAGAATGGAGGAGAGAAGAGAGAATACAAATAAGAGATGTGGGACTAAAACTATACAAAAGAATCTGGGCGGCTAGAACATCAGACCGGAACAAGCCGCGCGGTTAGACAGAAGGGCTAACCGCTCGGCCACTAGCAGAGAGAGAGTCAAGCCGCCAAGAGAGACCGTTAGACCGCCCGGTCTCCTAGTCGCCAGTAACAGACCGCTAGACCGCTTGGACCTCAGACCTCAACACAGCAACCAACCCGCTGAAGGCAAACCGCCAGACCGCCCGGTCAATAACCCGTCAAGCCAGACCGACAGACCGCCCGGTCTCAACTTCAACATGCTTCTTTTCCAAATCCAACAATGAATCATTTTATCCCTCATAACTCTTATTTTTAAGTAAAGACAGCTAGGACTTCACCATCAACAGCTATGATTGGCTGGTTTCGACCCTTAAATACATCAATACTACAATGAAAACTACAAACTAATATAGTATTTTGACTCGCGGCGACGTCCCGGACGCAACCGCGGAGTCCGATCGGCAATCCGATCATGTCTTCTTGCGCGAATAAACGAATGTGGGTCCCGCCTTGCGGCGAACCCCTCCAGATGCATGATTCGATGGATTCTCATCACAATGACTAAAATTATAGTCAAAAGTGAGGAAACATGCTAACTAAGAAATTGGATCATTTGTCAATTCTAACCTTTTTGAAATTTAAATAAAATTAAGCAGCTTTAGGGCATGCATTAAGATAATTATTTGAAAGTTTGATAAGCGTGTATAATACAGTGAAAAGCATACCAACAAGTTCACTTCCCACTTCTTTTTTTAGAAGCACCCATTATTGGAAAATTCAAGACTAGAACAACCGGGGGCCTAACGTTGGTATATGTAGCCTTAAGCCTGTATACTGCTGTCTAAATGAATCCGAATGAGTAGAAAAAAGTATTATGAGACGTCTCTGCATGGTACTTACAAAAAAAAAATCAAAGCGAGGAAAAGTTATAATCTCAGCACATTCTCAAGCCCATAAACAATGGATGAAAATATATTCTAAAGTGAAGAAGCATGCCTAAACTAAAAAATTGTATCATTTGTCAATCATATCCTCCTGTAATTAAATAAAAACATAGAATGAATTCGGAAGTTTTAAAGTCGCAAACCGGGAGAGAAGAGAAATGAATGAAAACATGTAGTTTAGTATGTTCTTCATCATTATTATTCTCTCTCTCATCTTCTCTACTCTAAACTTCAAGAATATTTTTTAGTTTATATTCGCATTTGTGGTTATTTGAATGATGTAAACTCATACTAAATCATTTATCTTTATTTCTCTTTGAAAATAATCAATGATTTATCTGTGTTACTTATCGAACGGGTGTAAACTAGTCGAACTTCAAATCCTATCTTTAACACTAACAGTTGAAGCCAAAAACCGGCATCAACGAGAGTTCGGACCTTAGGGTGTAGTTGGCACCTACTTCTCCCAAACTCAGACTCTTGACTAGTAGCAAGGCACCAGGAACTGACCCTAAGCCTCAGCTGGGAGGTCCCTCCATTAACCCGGAAGAGCTCTTGAGCGCTTCCCCTCCTAAGCCAATTGTTGGGCTAGGAGTACCTCACTGCACTAGAAGATTTTTAGAAATTGTTCAAGCCTGCTTTATATGGTACTCTGCGGGTCTATTTATAGATTTTCAGTATCTGATCTGTCAAAAGCGTAATTCCGATGTTCTAAAATTACTAAAATACCATGGGCTGGCATGCCAACAACCAAACTCCGTTGTTCTGAGGAGCTAAGTGCAGACCTAGGGGCATCTACGTAATTTCACGTCTGGACCCTACTTGGTTGGACACTACCTGGCGGAAGCCATTCCGTCGATCCCTGCGAGCCTCCCGCTTATCACAAGCAAGAGCTTTCCAGCCTACCCAAGGCGGGGGCCAAAAGATTAAAGCGGCGAGAGGCAAGGGAGGCGTCACTCAGCGCCAAGAGCCTAAGGGATCCCGCCGGCCCGAGGTGCAAGCCCTTTCGCCAGCCCTGGGAGGGAACCCTCTCGCCCACTTACTTGTTTGATCCGATTCCAGCCCAAATCTAGCCTAGGGCTAGTATAATCCGGGTCCTTGGAGCCTCTTGGTCTCACCCAGCGAATATGGGGTTGTACACAAACACCGCTCTTTGCGAGTTAGCTTTGCGCTTGGAAAGACACGTCCAACCCCAGATATTCGTTGGATGCTTGCTGACCTGGAAGGGAATCTTGGGTGGGTCCTACCTGACACCTGTGTATATATATACGCCACCGGGCCAGCTCTCTGGCCACTGTTGTTGTCGTCTCCTTCCGCTTTAGTTCCCGCAAGGCTGTCAAGATGTATGCCAAATGTAGCGAGAAGCCACTCTCGAAGGAAATCCAGGACCGACTCGCCGCGGCACAGGCGAAAGTCCGTGCCAACTGCGTCGGGGTTGCCCCCTGGCTCATGCGCGAGAGGTCGGCCAGCTCGCCTCCCCGGCCAAAGAAGAGGAAGGCTAAATCGGTTAGGCGAGACGACTCTAAGAAGGATCAGGCCTCTCCCACTCCGACCCCTAACCGCTCCGAGAACCCTTCTTTCCTGCTGGAGGTATTCCCCTCATCTTGTCTTTTTGCGTGAACCCGCCTTGCTAAGTTTGACACCCTTCCCTTCTCGCCGACAGGATCCAGAAACTGCCGATGACAACCTTCCGGCAGATACTGAGAGGGTTCATCCCCCGCGCGAGAACCTGCAGGTGGTCTCGTAGGCCATCCCCCCGACTACTCAAACCCAGCACGTGATTCATCCCGGTAACCTCTCTCGTCATCCATCTTGTACGACCTACTTTCCTCTCGCTGACTTGTTTTTTCGTAGTTCCCACTCCAGGCAGTCCAAGGTTCACCCATCTGAGCCCCCGAACTCCCGCGCCAATCGATCCTGATAGCACAGTAGCCGGTCATCCCCTTTTGCCTGGAAGGGTTATCTTTGTATCAACCGCACCCGCATCAGGGTCCTGGCCTCCGGTGGAAGATGGAATCGACGCTCCCCAACTGGCCGAAACCATCGCCCTGGAGCGCGTGGCGTATCCCCCGAGACGAGGCAAGCCGCTCCACCTTCTTTTTGGCAAAGGCACGGAAGAGCAGCCCGACCCTTCTCGCCAATCTGCGGCCAGGAGCCCGCCCCCTGGCATAGGTAATCGCTCCTTGTCCAGTCTTTTCTCCCTCGCTTGATTTGACTAGGCTTTTCCTGCTAGATCCGACGGCTGCGGGAGCGGAAGCCGATGATGAAGAGGGGGCGGTCTCACCCCTGCCCTACCCCAGCGACATAGAGGAATATCTAGACGCCGACGGAAGCGGTAGAACTCGGCGGAAGCGGATAACGAAAGTCCTGACAAAGCTTGTTGCGATGCGCCAAGCCGATTCGCTAGCGTTGACGAGGCTCGAAAAGTCGGTCGAGCGGCGGATGGCTCTGATCGAGAGGGACCACACTCACCTTCTCGGCGAACAGGGCGCCAGGCTGAAAGCGAGGAGACATCCCCCGGAAGGCATATTGCGTGAGTTCGGGATCAACTGCGCTTGGCCAACCAGGGGCTCACCTCCCTGACTGCTTACCACTACCCGCGGGTGCCACCGAGATCTGGGAGGCGAGGTCAGGGCTGATGGCGTTGGGAGCAGTACTGAACTGCGCCGGATCTCGCCTCTTCCAACCCCGAACTGTCAGCCTTCCCTTCCCGCTTGTACCCCTTCCAACTATCAAAACATTAATTATAATTATCATTTCTAAAGCTCTCGCCTGTTCGAGACGCCTTTGGTATATACATATGCTTTTTTCCTATTCTTTCTTCTCTTTCGCACTTTGTTTCTTTGTTTATCTTGCCGAGAGCCTGGCTCCCGGACCCCTATCACCTTTCATATTTGTATGTTGTTTTTTTCTTACCTGGGGTCCATCCCGTAAGCTCTGACCATTTGCAGGTGCGAGAGGTGTTGAGTGGGAAATGAAGAGTCGAAATATCAAAATTCATTGACCGTGCTGCCTGGGAAATTCCTAATGATTTCTTTTCTCTCTATAAATGGGCAAGTCCACCAACCTCATTTACTTTTTTTTGACTACGCACCTTCATCCACCCTTGCTCTCGCCGCCCTCTGCTACTCAAAGCCTCTTGCCTACTAGTCCTTTCTCTCCCTTTCCGCCCCCGCTCTTCAAGATGCTTGGCGAGACCGAAGGCCGTTCGAAATGTGCGCAAACCTTCCTAGACCACAGCTTTCCGCCCTGCCGGCTGACCCAGGCGGAATACCTCTCGATAGTCGAGAACTTCATCCCGCCAGAGTTCGCTACGCGAAACCCAGGGAACGAGGACAGGGTCAACCTCGCGCCGAAAGGGGAGCTTGCCATCCCCTTAGAGCATTTTGAGGTGGGGTTCCGCCTACCCCTCTGGCCAGAGGTACGCCAGGACCTTCGCTACTACGAGGTAGTGTCAGCTCAGCTCAACCCCAACTCCGTCGCCATCCTGGTGGCTTTCTCCTGCTACATGCGGGCGGAAAGGATCGAGTTCAGCATGTTCGTCTTCCGTAAGCTGTTCAACTTCCGGGCCAAAGGTGGGGCGGTCTTCTTCTCTGGGCAATCGGTGAAGACTGGCAGTCTCGCCAACAAAAACCACCATTGGGCCCAGAAATTTGTCTTCATTTTTGGGCCTTTCGGCAATATTCCCCTCGCGCCCGTTCAGTATGATGAGGCGACCTACAAGCCTCCCTCCCTTGGGGGGTGAGAGGGCGTTCTCGTCGAGTTCTTTGGGTCGAAGGCATTCGACGTCCAATTCCTTCAGCGAGACCTAAGCTCTCCTGTCAGTCCCTCCTGGCGAAGGTACCTTTTCGCCCCCTGTTTGTTACCCTTCGTCATAGATCAAGAGTTTTAATCGTGAAAGCTTCTGCAGGTGAACGGGAAATTCCCCTCCGCCAGCCTTTCGATGAGGCCAGGGATTTCGCCAGCACCCTAGCTCTCGCCAAATCCGCCGCCAAGGCCTGCCGAAAGGAGCCCGGCTCCTAATCCGCACCAAGTGGCCAAAAGCGGAAGCCCAACTCCCCTCCTCCGACCCCTTCCAAGAAGAGGATAAGTGTAGCGGACAAGGGCAAATCCCTCGCTGGGAATCCGGCTGAGACCCTACCTGCCGCTGGCGAAGGAATTGTCGCAGGGCAGGCTGCCGAGATCCCGGCAGGGCAGGCTGTCGAGACCCCTGCCGAGGCCGCCGCCAAGCCAGTGTCAAAAGGGCATCGGAACTTCGACATCGGCGGGAAGTTGGTTGATGAAGAGGGTCAGCCCTTGCTCCGGTTGGACCCCGAAGTCAATCGAGTTTCCATCTCGTCACTTCTCCCCGACTGGGAGGAGCGGGACCCGATTTCTGGCGATGCCTTCGCGCTGGGCTTTGGGCTTTACAATCAGAAAGATGCCCGCGCATTCGACCAGGAGGTTACCCGGTCTCTCACCTACAACACTGCCAGAGCCCAAATGCGTGTGTTTGTGCTCGCGCACAAGACAGCGTGCCACGACATCACCCTTGAGCGCAACCTTGTCGACGCACTCAAGTCAAGGGAAATTGTTGTGGCTAAGACGACCACCCTGAAGGCTGACTTAGCGGCCGCCCAGCAGCTTCTCACCCTTCGCCCGATGACAGAGGTATGCAAATCTTCAAAGGCCTTTTGCCTTGCGACAATCTCAAACTAGTTCTAACCTCAAAATCCTTGCAGGATTCCGCCCAGGCCCAGCTCCTGCGGGCGAGGGTGGCCTGCCTAGAATGCGAGAATAAGCTGTTGAAGACAGAGCTCAAGTTTGCGCAAGGAGTCAAGGCGCCAGTCCCGCCCTCCTTGGACGAGAGACTCAAAAGCCGCCACTTCTCGGAGTATGAAATCGAAGTGATGATGCAGGATAACGCGCAGATGGCGTGCGCGATGGTGATCGAAGTGTTGCGAGAATCGGGCCACTTGAAGGAAGGTGGCGAGACCCTCACCGCGCGTGGGGTCCTGCCCTGGCTGTTCGAACCCGTTCCCAAGCCTGCCGGAGAAGGAGAAACCCCGGAGGAAGGTGCGTCATAGCTTGGCCAGGATGACGGGTCTGGCGATAGGTCTGGCGGCAGCTCTTCCGGCGAGACCCCCAGCGGTAGCTCCGGCAAAAGCTCTAGCGGAACCTCCAGCGGCCCCGCCTGACGGCCTCTCGCCCCTCTCCCTTGTTATATCTTAAACTTGTAATTTTTAATTTTTCCTTTCTGATTTTTCATGTAATGGGCGAGATCTCCATGTAACCTTTTGGGAAACTTTGTATGTAATGACACTTTTTCTGCTTTTGCCGGAATGGTTTTGTGCCCCTTTTTTCTTGAATTTCCCCGCAGTAGGCTTCCGCTCTCTCGCTAGAGACTTAGGCTCTTAGATGGTAACCGCGGACCTACCCCCTGTCAAGAGAGAATTCATTGAGTAGGCTCCACCGGAAAGGCTTTTACCGAGAAGTCCCTGTCGGGAGGGTCTCGCTCCCCTGGGAGTACGCCTCAGGCCTTTCAGGAGAGAACCTTCGCCCGTTCATAACGCAGGCAAACTTTGACAAGGATGGCGCAACGAATGGTCATGCCGAGAAGCCTTTGTCGAAAGGCCATGTGCCGAGAGGCCATGAGTTTCCCCTTCTCGACTTTGGAACTAGAGTTGGCTGTTTGAAAGCCTGCTAGTAAGACTCTTTGTGACGCTTGTTATGGGCCCCACTGCCACGTTGGATAGGTGAGAGCCTGACGGCGGGAGTGGTCCCCAATTTAGTTATTCTTCCCCTTCGTCCTATCAACTGGTGAGCCTTCATCCCGACCGGCTAGATGGGAGCCCGGTCAGCGGGCCTAGTTGGTGACGCTTGAAACCATAAATTATATCCCTTTCCCCCCAAGCGAGCCTACGGCCCTGCCAGCTAGTGAGAGCCTGGCAACGGGTCTACTCGGGGCCGAGTGCGCCTTCCAGCCCTGCCAGCTAATGGGAGCCTGAGCAGCGGGATCCTCTCGGGGTCTTATAAACCATCTCTTCCTTTCCCCCCAAGCGAGTCTATGTCCCTGCCAGCTAGTGAGAGCTTGGCAGCGGGTCTACTCGGGACCGAGTGCGCCTTCCAGCCCTGCCAGCTAATGGGAGCCTGAGCAGCGGGATCCTCTCGGGGTATTCCCTTACCCTCAGGCGAGCCAACAGCCCTGCCAGCTAGTGAGAGCCTGGACAGCGGGTCTACCCGGGGCCGAGTGCGCCTTCCAGCCCTGCCAGCTAATGGGAGCCTGAGCAGCGGGATCCTCTCGGGGTCTTGCCAACTATCATCCTCTTTTCCTTTCCCCCCAAGCGAGCCTACGACCCTGCCAGCTAGTGAGATTCTGGCAGCGGGTCTACTCGGGGTCGAGTGCGCCTTCCAGCCCTGCCAACTAATGGGAGTCTGAGCAGCAGGATCCTCTCGAGGTATTCCCTTACCCACCAGGCGAGCCTACAGCCCTGCCAGCTAGTGAGAGCCTGGACAGCGGGTCTACCCGGGGCCGAGTGCGCCTTCCAGCCCTGCTAGCTAATGGGAGCCTGAGCAACGGGATCCTCTCGGGGTCTTGCCAACTGTCATCTTCTTTTCCTTTCCCCCAAGCAAGCCTACAGTTCTGCCAGCTAGTGAGAGCCTGGCAACGAGTTTACTCGGGGACGAGTGCGTCTTCCAGCCCAGCCAGCTAATGAGAGCCTGAGCAGCGGGATCCTCTCGGGGTATTCCCTTAACCCCAGACGAGTCTACAGCCCTGCCAGCTAGTGAGAGCCTGGACAGCGGGTCTACCCAGGGCCGAGTGCGCCTTCCAGCCCTGCCAGCTAATGGGAGTCTGAGCAGCGGGATCCTCTCGGGGTATTCACTAAACATACATTTTCCACACACAACTGCAAGAGAAAAACCAGCTTGTAACCATTCAATGAATTCATTAAAATAGGATGTACAACCTTACTCAAATCAAGGGTAGAAGCGCTTTAAGTCATCCCCACTCCAAGCACGGCTCATGGACACCCCTTCCACATCCTGGAGGTGATATCCCCCCGAACCCAAGGCCTATTCAACTATATAAGGACCCTCCGAGTTGGGGTTAAGCTTTCCTACAGCCGCCGACCTACCCGTTGCGTCGACCTTCTTCAGAACCAGATCACCTTCCTTGAACTGCTTGATGCAGACATGCTTGTCAAAGTACCTTGTCATTCGTCGTTTGACCTCTTCCTGCCTGACGTCGGCCACATCGTGAAGTTCTTCCACCATATCCAGCAAGAGCCGCAGCTCCCCTTCATTTTCTTCTCTCCATGCCTCATTTCCCCGGCTGGCGGTCGCAACTCGCGGGGATTGAACCTCGAATTCCACGGGAAGGACCGCCTCACAGCCATGCAAGAGCTTGAAAGGGGTCTCTCCAGTGGTTGTGTTTGGGGTTGTTCGCAAATCCCACAACACCGAGGGGAGTTGTTCCACCCAACTCCCCCTCAGGTTCTCCACCTTTTTCTTGAGCAGGTTCACTATGATTTTATTTGCCGCCTCCACCTGACTGTTGCTCCTTGGGTGGTGGACGGAGGCAAACCGAAGGTCGATTCCCAACTGGGTGCAAAAGCTGATGAATTCCTCGCTGGCAAACTGAGGCTCATTGTTCGTGACAATGACCTGAGGCAACCCGTGCCTGTAGATGATCTCCCCCCACACGAAATTTTTGATGACCTGAGAGGTCACTTTTGCAAACGCCTTGACCTCCAGCCACTTCGAGAAGTAATCAATCATGACTAAAAGAAACCTCCTCTGCCCACTCGCCGGGGGGAACGGCCCAACTAGATCCATTCCCCAGATGGCGAAAGGTCATGGCGTCGTGATGCTTCGGAGTCGCTGGGCAGGAAAGAGTTAGAGGGGGCATATAGCTGGCATTTTTGGCACCTCCTCACAAACTCTGCCGCATCTTTCCTTAGGGATGGCCAGAAGTACCCTTGTCTGACCACCCTTGCTTCCAAGGTTCTTCCCCCCGAGTGGCTGTCACACTCGCCTGAGTGCACTTCCTCTAAAATTCTTGGGATCTCTTCCTCCGCTACACATCGGGCCAAAAGCCCCAACAACATCTTTCGGTGTAGCCCTCCTTCATGCATGAGGTAGTGCGCCACCTTGTGCATAAAGCCTTTCGCATCCTTGGACCCTTCAGGAGGGTTGCCCGTGGTGAAGTAGGCTACGAAGGGATCCACCCATGAGGGTCGCCGATCAACCTCCATCAATTCTCCCTCCTCAATCGCCAGATGAAACAGCTCGGTCAAGGTCCCCCCCCCGGGGTCCAAACTTGGCCAATCGGTCGGTCGCTTCATTCTCCTCCCTGGGGACATGCCGGATTGAGAACGCTTGGAACCCTCCGACAATCATTCTCACCTTTGATAAGTACTTCAGGAGGGTGGGCTCCCGGGCTTCATATTCACCCTTGATCTGTGATGCCACCACTAACGAATCTATAAGCACTTCCACGTCGTGAATCCCGAGCTCCTTGGCTAACCATACCCCAGCTATGACGGCCTCATACTCCGCTTGATTATTTGTGACCGGGAAGTGCAGCTCCACTACCTGCTCTATGGTGAACTGAAAGTGAGGATAGATACAACTCTAGAGGGGGGGTGAATAGAGTATTCAAAAATTATGACACCCTACTCAAATCCCTTAGAGTTAATTTGCGAAATGAGTTTATAGATATTTTAAACCCTAGAGCCTAACACAAAGTGAACTGCACTGGAGAAAGCTAACTGTAATTACAGTTAAGCTTTGGTCCTATCACAGCAACTAGCAATCCTAGTTATTTCTACTCACAGTCACAGTGCAATAAATTAAATAAGCAACACAGACGACACAAGAAATTTTATAGTGATTCCCTCTAAATAGGTACGTCCACTCTTCTACCACCCTGGTAGGAATCCACTACAGGTTTTTGTTCAGGTGCCCTGCCACCAACTGATCTGCTTTAGGTAGATCAAGTAGATCCTTTGAGCTTTTGATCAGGAGCTCAAAATCCAACACAGGTTTTTGATCAGGTGCCCTGCCACCAAGGTTCACTTTTGAAGGGAGTAATAACCCTTTATACAGGAGGTTGAGAGAGTTAAAGTTTCTTCTCTATTGTTAAAACAGATTAGAGAAGCTAGTGGATTGCACAGAGCTAGAAAGCTCTAAAGAATCAAGACTCCCCCTGGCTTAGAGAATATCCAGGAAAAAGTCTTGCTTCAGGGTGCAGGAACTCTTCTGAACTCGAGACAAAGAACTGTCTTGGAGTTCTGAAGGTGAAGCTTGAAGAAGACTCTTGATTTGGAAAAGGTGTTCTTCTTCAATCAGCTTCCTTTCTTCTTCTTCTTCTAAAAGCCTCTGAGTGAATGTCTTCCTGTGAGTAGGATGAACTCAGGATGAAGAAGAATGCTGAAGAGATTTGATCTTCTCAGTTGAATGTGAATTTCTGAGAGCTGTAGATCTCTATGCTGCTGTGAGTAAAACTTCTTGTATTTTTGTGTTGTTGTTGTTGTTGTTGTTATTGTTCTCTGTCTTTAGAAGGCACTTTATATATGAGCCTTTGCAACGGCTCTAATCTGAGTTTGAACTTTGTCTTCTTTTGGAATCTGCAAACTGGGCTGCAAAAAGTATAAAGTAAAAACATATCTTGCTGACAGATATCCTATAAAAAGATAAAGCTTTCTAAGAAGCTGCAAATCAATCTGATAAAAGAGTGCTAGAAAAAGTCACATCAAAAAGAGCTCTTTACGGCCAGAGAAGACTTTCTGAGTCTAACGGCTATAAAGGACAGTCTGGCAGATAAAGCAAAAAGATATTTCAACTAATAAGACAAAGAACTTTGTCAGATAAAACTTGACTTATGCACAAAGGATGAGGCAAAGATTGCCTTGAGATGTATGCACAAAATCAATGAAATAATCTTTAATAAAATATGCTAAATAAACAGGAATTAAATCATAGAACAAGAGTACAAAATTACTAAAGACAGACAGAAGAACGTCGAACGACCCTCGGAGATTGTCGACCGAAGCACAGAGATCGTCGACCTATCAGAACAGATAGTCGAACGACACAGATAGTCGAACTATCAAAGAAGATAGTCGAACTACCACAGCAGATAGTCGACCTATCAAACAGATAGTCGAGCTATCAGATAGTCGACCTATCAAGATAGATAGTCGAGCTATCAAGCAAAACAGATAGTCGACCTATCAAGCAGATAGTCAAACTATCAAAGACAAACAGATAGTCGACCTATCAAATAGATAGTCGAACTATCAAAGACAAACAGATAGTCGACCTATCAAACAGATAGTTGAACTATCAAAGAAGACAGATAGTCGACCTATCAAAGAGATAATCGAGCTATCAGATAGTTGAACTATCCAAGCAGATAGTCGAACTATCAAACAGAGCAGATAGTCGACATATCAAGACAAATAGTCGAGCTATCAGATAGTTGAACTATCCAAGCAGATAGTCTAACTATCAAGAAATCTGTCTGGTCAAAAGAAGTCGAGCGGGGTTCGATGATCGACGAGGCAGATTCCACAGAATGTCGAGCTAACAAGAGTTGAACTAACTCAGAGATAGACGATCTGCTGACCGACGATAGTCGACCAACTGATAGACGATCGTCGAACAGTTGATCGACGATAGTCGAGCGGCGTTCGACCATAGTCGAACCAAAAACAACTTAACCAAACTTTCATCTGGATAAGTGACAACTCTACAACTAGACAACTAACATTTGACCATAGATAAATCTTGGGTCAAGAGACTAAAAGAGAAGACTAAACTCAAATCCAAACTAGGGTACCAACAATCTCCACCTATTTGAGTTACGTCTCTCAAAACAAAACAAACAGACTACAGGAAATAAATATAATACAGGAAAGGAAATATCTAAGCAGCAGATAGCATTAATCAAACAGACAAATAAATAACTGTCAATCAATGAAATTTAAGAAGCATCAGAATCTGGTTTAGATACAGAGGAAACATGAAGAAAAGAAATTTTTCTAAAAGGGTCTAATGCTTCCTTCTTTGAAGTCTTCAGATCTTGTTCTCCAATAACTTTGGTTTCTCCTGTTCTTAGAACAACTGCTTCTGGATATTTTTCTATATATTTGGTAGCATCAAAAACTTCAGGTCTTACCTGGAATCTATCAAGTTCTTTCTTTCTGAATTTGGACATAGTCGTTAATCCTGTAATATCTTTTCCTTCTGCTCTGGCTTTTCTAATCTGAGCTGATTCAACCAATTCAAGGAATCTGGCCATCCTGAAGTCAGGATTAAGCTCTATGCTTTCATACTCATTTTCATCAGCTGGATTTAGAGGATTTACAGTTCTGAATTTAGTAGAAAGTTCTAACATGCTTGCAGCTGGCTCTTTCTTATCTTGAATAACTAAAGATGTTGGAGGAGCAAATTCAGCATATCTTTTACTTGATTTCTCAGAGTATATAACTCTTTTGCCTTTTGCATCTATTTTCCTTTTCTGATCAGATTCTCTGGAAGATATAATCTTGCTTTCTTTATCTGGTGATGTCCTTTTCTTGGGTAAAGGAGGAGGAGAAAAGGTTGGCTTTAGGTAAACTACCTCCTTCACTTGTTCTTGTAACTCAGCTTCCTGTCTCTGATGTCCAGATTGAGACTTGTCATGGTAGCTTTGATTTCCTTTCCTCTGATAAGATTAAGAAGAAGTGAATCTAGAAGGAGGAGCAGAGGGACTGGCAACATTTTCAGATGCTCCTGCACTAGGAGGAGGAGGTGGTCCTTTAGAATTCCATTTAGGAGCTGGACTGTCATATCTTTTAGATTTCTTTCTTTGTTTTTGCTGATTCTTGGAGAATCACATCCAGTGCTGATATTCTTTTGACTTGGGATCTATTCCTTTCAAGATATAGTACGAAATATCATGATCAGGGTTAGGTAGAGGAGGAGGAGCAGCTTTTCTTTTTCTTTTGGCAGATTTCTTCTTCTTGGTTCCTTCTGAATCATCAGAGTCATCTTCATCATCAGATGATTGAGGATGATCATAGGGATCAAGAGCCTCTTGCTCAGCTTTCTCTTTTGCTTTTAAGGCAGCTTTCTCTCTTTCTTCTTCTAAGACATCCTGTGCCAGAAGAGTATCAAGATCTAGTCCAGGGGTGTCATCCCAGACTGTAGATTTTTCTTCTTATCCAACTGAAGCATTCTCTTATTCAACTGTAACTGTCATGGAGACCAGTTCTTCTTGCACAACTATCTGAGCTGGTTGAGCAGACTCAGGATCTTGAACAGCAGGTTCTGGAATTTCTAGATCTCCTTGATCTTCTTGCACTGGTTTTTGAGCAGGTTGTTGAGCTAGAACTTCTTCCACTATATTTGTAGTATCAGGAACACATATTTGCTAAATGAAATAGAAACATCCCTTCTAGGTATTCATAGACTAGCATGTCAGTTAACATGTCAAGAAAATGAGTAAATGAATTACCTTCAGGATTTTCCTCAGAATTTCCTAACTCCCATAAGTCATCTAGAAAGGAGGTAATGACTCCTAGGAAAAGGGCAACTAAGGGAGTGGAAGCTTCTTCGAGGCATACTTTAACAACAAATTCTGTTTTCATTATAGCATCAGAAATCTCTTTTTCAGAAAGTTGAGGTACTGTTTCTTCTTGAGCTACTATCTCTTTTTCTGTAAGTGCTGTTTCTCTTTGAGTATCTGCTGGAGGATCTGCTGGAAGAGAGGTCAGGGGCAGTTGAGAGGCATCTTCATAGAACATCTCCCCCTGCCTGATTTCAGTGGAAACTGAAACCAGGCCCCTAGATGAAGAGGGCTCAGCAGATTTGGAGAGGGCTTGGATGGAGGCAATCAGGGAAGAAATGGAGGATACAAGAGGAGCAATTGCTTCTTCAATCATGGTTTTGATTGAAGGAGTAATTAACTCCAGGATATTGGCTATGAGTGCTGGAGATATAGATGTGGAGAATAGAAGAAGAGTCAAGAGGAAGAGTGGTAGTAGATGTAGATGGTAATGCAGATGTCGATGGTACTTCAGTAGAGGTAGATGGGAATGCAGCAGAAGTGGATGGAATGGAAATAATGGATGAGCATGCTTCATGTAGATGGGGAGTGACTGAAACAGTCCTTGTGTTCTCTGACACAACTGGAGCTACCCCTGCAGGAGAAGGCTTCTGAAAACTTATTTTCCACTTAACAAATAGTGTTGGGTCCATCTTCTTACTGGCATTGATAGTTGTTGAAACTGTTACCAACAGGTGGGAGTATTTCTCTTTTAGAAATATCCCAAGTACCCTATCTAGGGTTACTTCCTTCTTGCCATTCTTCTTTCTGATTAAATCAAACATAATCTCTGCCCAATTGATCTGTTTCTTATTTACTATGGCACACATCAAGGACAAACTGCTGCCTAGTGATGTTGTCATGAGCAGAGTGCTTGCCCAGAAGCACTTTTCCAACGAGTTCAGCCAAGAACTTTATCTTTAACGGAAAATTAACTTTTAACAACTTAGAAGGAATGCCTTCGGCATGTCCTAACTCGATTAACATCCTTCCAAACTCTTGGGTATCTTGTTCATAATCCTCTTCACCGTTCAATAATTCGAAAATATCAGTCAATGCGGCAGGAGTCAAACTTACCTCTTCGCCGCCAATCGTTCCAGTCATCGATTCGTCATTGGAAGACGAAGTAAAAACCCACTCTTTAATCTCTGTTATGTTGATCTTGATTCTTGTGGTCATAAGCTTTTCCAAACCTTGTTCTTTGCAGAGCTGGAGGATTTCTATTATCTCATAATCACAGGTACTGAAAGAGTCGAAGTCTACGCTGAAGCCAGCGTCGAACTTCATCGCAAACAGAAGGGCTGGAGCAATCGCCATTGATATGGTTGGAGAAGACGAGAGAGACGACGAAAGCGAAATGGCAAAGAGCGCGAGGCAGGGCTCAAGCAGAAAGACGGAATACGAAAAGACGAGTTCCGTCGACTATAATAAGCACGATCTCTTAACCTAGATCGACCATCGGTTTAAATAAAAAAAATGCAATCGTCGGTCTATTTTAAAAGATACTGGAGACGATAGTCGAACGATCGTTCGACGATCGTTTCCTGAAGCAGAGTAGTCGATCAATCGTTCGACTATTTCTGTCTTCACAAACAAATAAGCTGTCGTCGCCCGTAGGTCGACGATCGGCTCAACCTGATCGACTATTGTCGAACGTCGTTCGACGATCTTCAAACAGATATCAACAAAGGCAGACGTCACACTTAGTCTTTTCCATTAATCATGCCTAGTTGATGCAGAAAGAACAGATGCTTCTGTTCATCTAAGGGCTTGGTGAAAATATCACCTCTCTGAAGGTCAATGGATATGAACTCAAGGCTGATCTTGTTCTTTTCCACACAATCTCTCAGGAAATGGTGTCTAATCTCAATGTGCTTGGTTCTAGAGTGGTGCACAGGATTTTGTGCAATAGAGATAGCACTGGTACTGTCACACATGATTTTTGTGTTCTTGTGTGTGTACCCATAATCCAAAAGCTGGTTTTGAATCCACAGGATCTGTGAACAACAACTGGCAGCTGCTATATATTCAGCCTCTGCAGTTGAAGTTGAGACAGAAGCATGTTTCTTACAGAACCAAGAGACTAATCTCCCTCCCAGGAACTGACAAGTTCCTGAGGTACTTTTCCTGTCAACTCAACAACCAGCATAGTCAGAATCAGAGTATCCAATTAACTCAAATTCTGATTCTGCTGGGTACCATAGTCCTAGATTTGGACATCCCTTCAGGTATCTCAAAATTCTCTTGAGAAGAATCAAATGAGATTCCTTGGGGTTGACCTGGAATCTAGCACATAGGCATGTAGCAAACATTATATCTGGTCTACTTGCAGTTAAATACAATAGGGAACCAACAATGACCCTATAATTCTTCTGATCAACTGGCTTGCCCTGATCATCAGAATCTATAACTACATTAGTAGCCATAGGTGTATGCATTGCTGAAGCATCAGCCATCCCAAACTTCTTTACCAATTCCTTGGCATATTTGGATTGGGAGATAAAGATGTCATCAGCATCTTGCTTTACTTGGAGACCAAGAAAGTAAGACAGCTCACCCATTCTACTCATCTCAAACTTAGAATGCATCAAGTCAGAGAACTTTTTGCATAGTTTAGGATCAGTAGAACCAAAAATAATATCATCTACATACACTTGAACTAACAGGATTGTGTCCTTGTGGTGCTTAACGAAAAGGGTTCTATCAACTACTCCCCTAACAAAGTTGTGCTCTAACAAGAAATTAGCTAGAGTCTCATACCAGGCTCTGGGTGCTTGTTTAAGTCCATAAAGAGCTTTTTACAACTTGTACACAAATGAGGGCTGAGTTGAAGAAACAAACTCAGGAGGTTGTTCAACAAATACCTCTTCCTTTAGCTCACTATTTAGGAAGGCACTCTTGACATCCATCTGAAAAACCTTAAACTTCATATAGGCTGCATAGGCTAGAAAGATCCTTATTGCCTCTAGCCTTGCAACAGGAGCAAAGGTTTGGTCATAATTTATACCTTCCTCCTGTCTGTAGCCCTGAGCTACAAGCCTAGCTTTGTTCCTTACAATAATTCCATTTGCATCCAACTTGTTTCTAAACACCCACTTGGTGCCTATGATCAGTTGGCCTTTAGGTCTTGGAACCAAAGTCCATACCTTACATCTTTCAAACTGATTGAGCTCCTTTTGCATAACAATGATGCAGTGGGGATCTAGCTCAGCATCTTTTATGGTGAGGGGCTCAATCTGTGAAAGGAAACAAGCATGCATCACATCCTGTCTTAACTGATGTCTTGTTTGTACACCAGCTGATATGTATCCAATCACTTGAGATGTAGGATGATCTCTAAGTGTGACAACATCAGCAGGTGGGATGTGATCTTCAGCAACAGTTGGGATTAATTCCTCAGGAGGAATTGGATCAACTGTTGGTGGTACAGCAACAGCTTCTGCAAAGTCTTCATCACTGTCTGAATCAGTGATATGAAGAGTTGATAGATGAAGAATCTCTTGAGTGACATCTTTATTAGATTCTAGTTGACAAGCCTTGTATAGGCTGTAGGGGCAAGAAGGTAAACCTCTAACAAGGTTGTATTTAGATAACGTAGATATGTTCTTGAAGTTAACATGGCTAAGCCTCCTATGTCATAAGGTGTTGTTATTTGTTACTTCATTAAATAGGCAGATTTCAGATTGGGTAGAATTAAAATCTACTAAATAAATATTACCTTGTCTAATACCTACTAACACAAC
This sequence comes from Platanthera zijinensis, assembly GCA_039513925.1. Taxonomy (NCBI): domain Eukaryota; kingdom Viridiplantae; phylum Streptophyta; class Magnoliopsida; order Asparagales; family Orchidaceae; genus Platanthera; species Platanthera zijinensis. The sequence goes on along the minus strand of CM077090.1, from coordinate 152,735,751 downwards.
ATTACTATTTAAAGTAATATTACAGACAGTGTTAGTGAAAGATACCTGATATCCTGCATCACATAACTGACTTACTGAGATAAGGTTGTGCTTCAGTCCAGTTACATATGCAACTCTATTGAAAGTTATTGCTCCAATGGTAATCCTACCATATCCTTCAGTTTGACCACAGCTAGAATCCCCAAAGATCACCTTTGGTCCAAGTTTGGCCTTGAACTTTGACAGATTTTCTTTGTTCCCTGTCATATGTTTGGAGCAACCACTATCCATACCACTTGTCCTGAGTGATAGGATAGGTCTTCACCTGCAATGAGTTAAGTTAAACATTGTGGACCCAGGTAACCTTGGGTCCATTATTCTTCACATAATGAAAACTAGAAATAAAAGAATAAGCAGGTTAGGGTTTATATCCTAAAGGGTAAGATCTCCTAGGTGGGATGCTCCATGCAGTTAATGGGTCCACAAACCTAGGGTTTCTATTAATATTAGGGTTTCTAAGGTTCTGGTTGTAATTTTGAAAATCAAATTGAAATCGTCGATCAGCGTTCGACGATGGATGCTCAGATCGTCGAGCTTCGTTCGACCATTGAGCCTTCGATCGTAGAGCAGCGTTCGACGCTTTTTGTAGCTCCTTAAATTTTTGCTTTCTCTTTTCTCTCTTAGCTTTATTTAAGGCTTGATTAACTTGTTTTACTTGCTCAGTGTTCTTTATTCTATCAGCTGAAATAAAGTTCACTGGAATTGAAAGATGATTTTTAAGAACCAATGGGGGTTCACTTGATGAGCCTCCTAAGCCTAGCTTATTATTGTCTGACCTAGTGTTTGTCATGCTGGTGATTTCTAGCAGCTTAAGGCTTCTACCATTTAAGGATTCTTCTAATTTCTTGGACTTTGCTAGTTCATTTTTAAGAAACTTTATTTCTTCACTAGACTTAGTGAGTTCTGCTTCTAACCTAGCATTTTCAATGGAAATAGATTCTGATTCAGCTAACTTATTTCTAAGTTCCTTAATTTCCTTTTCTGAACTGATTAGATCTAAGCAAAGGGATTTAAATTCAGATTTAAATTCAGAAGAAGAAAAATCATATGAAGATAATACCTGATCTTCTGTAGGCATTTCTTCATCATCATCAGAACTCTCTACAGCTGAGTGATTGCTGCAGGCATCAATTGCCATAAGGCAGATTTTCTTTGCCTTCTTCTCTTCCTCATCCTCACTGGAGCTTGAGGAGGAAGATTTCTCGTCTGAATCACTCCAGGTCTCAGCAACAAATCCTTTCTCCTTCTTCTTACTTTTGTAGGAGGAGGACTTGGAGTGTTTCTTGTGATGTTCTTTTTCCTTTCTCTTTTCTTTACTCTTTTCCTCTGGACACTCTGGTAGAATGTGTCCAGGTTTCCTGCAACCATAACAAATAATTTCTTTAGCAGGAGATCTGTCATACCTTGGTTTATCTTCATATCTTGAGGATTTCTTTCTGAAGTCTTTTCTTCCCATCTTGAGAAACCTTTTGGCAAAGAGTGTCATCAGCTCCTCATTGGATTGGCTTCCTTCAGAAGCATCAGCAGCTTTGAGAGCAAGAGTTTGCTCTTTTCTTGCTGGAGTTGGAGTCTTTGCTTCAGCCTCAGCTTCCCTGGTCTTCAGCACTTGCTCAAAAGACTTGAGCTTGCCAAGGAGAGCTTCAGTTGAGATTTCATTTGTACTTCTGGCCTCCTTGATAGGCCAGATCCTAAGATCCCATGTGCTGGGGAAGCACATCAGTATCTTATCATTGACCTCTGTCAATGTAATCTCCTTATCAAGAGTTCTCAGCTCATTGATGATTGAGCTGAGCCTAGTGTGCATGGCTTCAACTGATTCAGCTTCAGTCTTCTTGAAGTTTTCATTCTGGGATATAAGGTTGGACCTTCTGTCCTTCCTTTCATCAGCTAAACCAGCTACAATCTGGTTCAGTGAGTCCCGCATGGATTTTGCAGAGGTGCAATCAGCCACTTTCTGGAAGATTTCATCAGCCATAGTCTGAGCCAGAATGTTCATAGCTTTGGCATCGGCTATCTTTGTCTTCTTGTAGGCATCATTGTAATCTGGAGGAGGCACTGCACTTAGATTTGTAGATGTTGTAGCAGTGGCTGCAGTAGGAGGTGTTGGAGGTCCTGTCAAAATAGAAAAGAAAATGTCTTCATCAATAGAGTTCATATATAATCTTATTCTTGCCTTCCAAATGCTAAACTTAGCTAAGTTGCATGCTGGAGGTCTGGTGCTAGAGTAATCCTTGGAATGGGCCATGAAGTGAATATCTATAAGCTTGGTATCTATCAGGATCTTGTGACTCAGGTGTTAGCCTGTACAGTCAGTCAACCTCCCTCTGATACCAATTGAAAGTGAGGATAGATACAACTCTAAAGGGGGGTGAATAAAGTATTCAAAAATTATGACACCCTACTCAACTCCCTTAAAGTTAATTTGCGTAATGAGTTTATAGATATTTTAAACCCTAGAGCCTAACACAAAGTGAAGTGCACTGGAGAAAGCTAACTGTAATTACAGTTAAGCTTTGGTCCTATCACAATAACTAGCAATCCTAGTTATTTCTACTCACAGGCACAGTGCAATAAATTAAATAAGCAACACAGACGACACAAGAAATTTTATAGTGGTTCCCTCTAAATAGGTACGTCCACTCTTCTACCACCCTGATAGGAATCCACTACATGTTTTTGTTCAGGTGCTCTGCCACCAACTGATCTGCTTCAGGTAGATCAAGTAGACCCTTTGAGCTTTTGATCAGGAGCTCAAAATCCAACACAGGTTTTTGATCAGGTGCCCTGCCACCAAAGTTCACTTTTGAAGGGAGTAATAACCCTTTATACAGGAGGTTGAGAGAGTTAAAGTTTCTTCTCTATTGTTAAAACAGATTAGAGAAGCTAGTGGATTGCACAGAGCTAGAAAGCTCTAAAGAATCAAGGCTCCCCCTGGCTTAGAGAATATCCAGGAAAGAGTCTTGCTTCAGGGTGCAGGAACTCTTCTGAACTCGAGACAAAGAACTGTCTTGGAGTTCTGAAGGTGAAGCTTGAAGAAGACTCTTGATTTGGAAAAGGTGTTCTTCTTCAATCAGCTTCCTTTCTTCTTCTTCTTCTAAAAGCCTTTGAGTGAATGTCTTCCTGTGAGCAGGATGAACTCAGGATGAAGAAGAATGCTGAAGAGATTTGATCTTCTCAGTTGAATGTGAATTTCTGAGAGCTGTAGATCTCTATGCTGCTGTGAGTAAAACTTCTTGCATTTTTATGTTGTTGTTGTTGTTGTTATTGTTCTCTGTTTTTAGAAGGCACTTTATATATGAGCCTTTGCAACGGCTCTAATCTGAGTTTGAACTTTGTCTTCTTCTGGAATCTGCAAACTGGGCTGCAAAAAGTATAAAGCAAAAACATATCTTGCTGACAGATATCCTATAAAAAGATAAAGCTTTCTAAGAAGCTGCAAATCAATCTGATAAAAGAGTGCTAGAAAAAGTCACATCAGAAATAGCTCTTTACGGCCAGAGAAGACTTTCTGAGTCTAACGGCTATAAAGGACAGCCTGGCAGATAAAGCAAAAAGATATTTCAACTAATAAGACAAAGAACTTTGCCAGATAAAGCTTGACTTATGCACAAAGGATGGGGCAAATATTTCCTTGAGATGTATGCACAAAATCAATGAAATAATCTTTAATAAAATATGCTAAATAAATAGGAATTAAATCATATAACAGAAGGAGTACAAAATTACTAAAGACAGACAGAAGAACGTCGAACGACCCTCGAAGATCGTCGACCGAAGCACAGAGATCGTCGACCTATCAGAACAGATAGTCGAACGACACAGATAGTCGAACTATCAAAGAAGATAGTCGAACTACCACAGCAGATAGTCGACTTATCAAATAGATAGTCGAGCTATCAGATAGTCGACCTATCAAGATAGATAGTCGAGCTATCAAGCAAAACAGATAGTCGACATATCAAGCAGATAGTCGAACTATCAAAGACAAACAGATAGTCGACCTATCAAACAGATAGTCGAACTATCAAAGACAAACAGATAGTCGACCTATCAAACAGATAGTCGAACTATCAAAGAAGACAGATAGTCGACCTATCAAATAGATAGTCGAGCTATCAGATAGTTGAACTATCCAAGCAGATAGTCGAACTATCAAACAGAGCAGATAGTCGACCTATCAAGACAGATAGTCGAGCTATCAGATAGTTGAACTATCCAAGCAGATAGTCTAACTATCAAGAAATTTGTCTGGTCAAAAGAAGTCGAGCGGGGTTCGATGATCGACGAGGCAGATTCCACAGAACGTCGAGCTAACAAGAGTTGAACTAACTCAGAGATAGATGATCTGCTGACCGACGATAGTCGACCAACTGATAGACGATCGTCGAACAGTTGATCGACGATAGTCGAGCGGCGTTCGACCATAGTCGAACCAAAAACAACTTAACCAAACTTTCATCTGGATAAGTGACAACTCTACAACTAGACAACTAACCTTTGAACATAGATAAATCTTGGGTCAAGAGACTAAAAGAGAAGACTAAACTCAAATCCAAACTAGGGTACCAACATGACCCCTTGAGGGCTCACCAATACTACCCCTCCCCCCAAGGAATGCTTCCCCGAGGCTCCGTCAACAAACATCTTTCATGCCTCTCGTGACAGTGCCTCCTCTCCCTCCAATTATATGACGTAGTCAGCCAAGAAATCAGCCACCGCATGTGCCTTGATGGAGAGCCTTAGTACGAAAGAGACGTCAAACTCACTGAGCTCGATCGACCACTTGGCCAACCGCCCCGAGTGCTCCACCCCCTCAAAAATCTTGCGTAATGGATGGTCCATCACCACCTTGTTTGAATGAGCTTGGAAGTATGGCCTGAGTTTCTGGGCCGAGATGATCAGAGAGAAAGCCAACTTCTCCAGGATGGGATAACGGAGTTCCGCCTTCTTCAAGATCCTGCTGACGTAATAGATTGGCAGCTACTTACCTTCTTCCCTCACAAATACAGAACTTACCGCCTCTGCTCCAACCCCAAGATACAAGGCTAGGTCCTCATCTTCCTTTGGGTCTGAAGGAGCGGCGCTTGGGAGAGTTGAGTCTTCAATGCCCAGAAGGCCTCCTTAAATTCCCCTGTCCACTCAAACTTTTGGTTCCCCTAAAGCTTCTTGAAGAAAGGTGAACACTTCTCCCCGGCACGGGAGAGAAACCGACTCAACCCGGCAAGCTTGCCCGTCAAACGCTGAATCTCCTTGGCGTTGCGAGGTGATTCCAACTCCACGATGGCCTTCACTTTATCCGGGTTGGGCTCTGCCCCTACTGGGGTCAGAAAGTGCCCAAGGAACTTGCCTCGGTTTGCCTCAAAGACACACTTCTGGAGATTCAGCCTCATCTTGAACTTCTGCAAGGTCGCGAACGTCTCCTCCAGGTCAAGTAGGTGTGAGCCCACATCCCCACTCTTCACGATGAGGTCATCAACATAAACATCCAGGTTCCTACCCCTCTGACTTTTGGACACTCGATCCATCATGCGCTGGTAGGTAGTCACTGCGTTCTTTAGCCTGAAGGGCATCATCTTGTAGCTGAAGCATCCCTCCCTTGTGATGAAGGAGACAACCTTGACGTCAGGGGGATGCATTCGAATCTGATGGTAACCTGAAAAAGCATCCAAAAAACTCATAATAGAAAAACCGACGGCTGAATCTACCAGTGCGTCGATCCGAGGCAGAGGATAACAATCCTTAGGGCACGATTTATTTAATAAAAGAAGTCCACACACATACGCCACCTCACATCCCCTTTTTTTACTATTACCACATTGGAGACTCAGCCTGGGTACTGGATCTCCGAGATAAAACTTGCATCGAGAAGCTTCCTGACCTCCTCGCGGATGGGCTCCTCCAGCTTGGTGGAGATGGTCCTCATCTTCTGGCGGATGGGGCGCGTCTTGGGGTCTAGGTTCAAACGGTGGCATGCCACATCCGCGTCAATGTCTGACATGTCCGTCGTGCTCCAAGCGAAGACGTCGACGTTCTTCTGGATGCACTCCCGCATCCACGCCTGGTCCTCGGGGCTCAAGCAGCCACTGATCTGTACCCTCTCTGCCTTCCCTGCCTTGGTGAAGACCTCCATCTCCATGACCTCCTCTACTGGCTCCAACCTGGACTGCCCTCCGTCGTTCCTCGGCTCTCCCTCCCCCCCCCCCCCGAACTCTTCCTCCCCTCCTACTTCCTCCACCTCCATTGCCTCTAGTAGGCTCTCCCTAGACTTCATTTCTCCGCATCCCCGGGCATCCACCTCAGCTTCTCCTTCCTCTCTCTCCTTCTCCACAGCCTTCTCTCCAGCCTCACCTAGGCTTACCTCTTCCTCCTCTACAACCTCCTCCTGCGCCGCCATCTCCTTCTCCACAGCCTTCGCCTCAGCCATCCAGGAAATGGTATTGACGGCAGTCACATAGCACTGCATCGCCATCTTCGGATCCCCCCTAATCCTGACTTGCACTCCTCCACTGCTAAACTTGAGACACTGATGGAACGAGCAGGGGACGCAACGGAAGGCGTTGATCAGAGGGCGCCCAAAGATTGCGTTGTAGCTGCTCGGAGCGTCAACGATGACGAACCGAAAGTTCCTCGACACCCCCCCCCCCCAACGTCACATGCAATCTCACCCCTCCTTCAACTTCCTTCCTCTTTCCCGAGAATCTGAACAACGGCCCATCCGAGGTTAGAACCCTTCGTGCCTCCACCTTCATCTCGTCGAAGGCCTTCTTAAAGATCACATTTACGGAGCTCCCATTGTCCACCAAGATCCTGGAGACCGTGAAATTTTCCACTGCCGTCTGGATCACCAAGGCGTCACAGAACGGGTCTTCATAGTCGGGCATGCCCTTTGCTGAGAAAGTGATTTTTTTCTTCCTGGGGGGGGAGTCTGGGAGGTCGGGGCGATGCTCCTCCGGTACATGATTTGGAAGCTCCCCTTACGGGTGGCTTCGATCCCCACTCCCCCATGGATCACCCTGATCCCTCCTCGGGCTCCCACATCCACCCGGTTCTCACATCTATCTTCTCCTCCTCCCCACAGAACTTCCTCAATCCTTACGGGCAGTTGTTGTTGGACTGCCCCCTGACCCCTCTCATTTCCAAGAACTCTGGGCAGGTGCACGTTGCAGACCCCCCTCCTAATGGAAGTCACAAAAGGGCAACACCACCCTGCCTTCTCTTTTCCTTGCTCCTCGAGCTCCTCTCCTTCCTCCTCTTCCCCTCACGATCTCCATAGCCTCCTGCTACGACGGGAGGGGGCCCTATGTCCCTGCCTCCAAGCCGGCTGATTAAACCTCCTTTGCTCGCGGAAGTTGTCCCTTCCCTGGAACCCACCCCCCTGCCCCTGAGGGTGGCCTTCCTGGGGCTCCAGACCAACCTGTTGTTCGGTGCTGCCCCCAGCCTTGGTATTGCCCATGACCTTGGGGTTCCTCCCTTCTTCTCTCCTCTCTCTGCTCCCTCTGTCTCCCTGCTCCCAACTCCTTCCCATCGTCCTCCGCCAACTTGGCTAGCTTCTTAGTGAATGTCGGGTTGACTGTCTCGATCTCGATCTCTTTCACCGCCCTCTTCATCAGCTCCTCGAAGGAGAGGGGGGGAACTTTCTTCAGTTCCATGCTAAAGAAGTTTGGCCTCAACCCTAGAGTGAAGGCAAGCATCATGGTGTACCCCGGCATCTCCTGAACCTGCAAGATCTCCTCCTGAAACCTATCCACATAGCGTCCCAGCCCCTCTTCTAGCTTCTACTTGATGGCAAACAAGCACTCCGCTCCCTTCTTCCTTTTCTTAGACGTCGAGAATCTCAACAAGAATCCCCGACGCAAATCCTCAAAGCAGTAGATCGAACTCGCCGGCAACTGGTGGAACCAGTCACTGGCCTTTTCCTTCAACGTGATGACAAAGAGCCTACACTTGAAGGCATCCGACATTTGCCTTATGGAAACGGCGTCCTCGAACAACTGCACATGCTGCATGGGGTCATCACTGCCCGTATAGTAGGACATGTCAGGCTCTCGAAACCCGTCTGGAACCGGGGTCGAGACGATCAGCTCACTGAAAGGGCTCCCGCCCATTGCCTGCCGAGAGGGCTCCTCCCACTGCCTCGGCTTGCTAGCCCTGTCAGCGCTGGCCTGCCCGGGGAAAAGCTCCTGCCCGGTGATATCCCTCTCGACAACCTCCGCCGGAATCTCCTTCCCGGGATGATGTCCGGGAGCGTTCTCGCCCAGTGAAGGGGCCGCGACCACCGGAGCTGACGGCGTCGCCCTTAGTTATTAAAGGTGCAAGGCGCACCGAGGCGCAAAGGGGTCTTGGAGCCTAGGCGTAAGGCTCAAGGCGAAGGCGCACGCCTGATGAATGCAAGGCGCAATCACATTCATTTTAAAAAATCAACATCAAACATCATTTTCATTTCTCGATCAAATTCTTTATCTAGTCTACTAATTAATCATTCATTATTATCGTTAATATCTCTTAAAAAATAGAATTAATATGATCTCTTGCATCATATCTAAGGGTCTGTTTGTTTTAGCTATTGCGGTTGTAAAAGGAGCTGTTGTAAAGGTAGGTATGTAAAAGGAGCTGTTAGAAACTGGATGCTGGAAATGGAGTTCTGTTTGGCTAGTCTGCGTTTGCAGAGTTGTTCCAAACAGAGAACTGTTTGGTAAAACTGTGTTTGGAAATGAAGATCCTTGGTTAAATTTTTTTTTCTTCTAATTATTATATATATTTTAATAAACTATTAACACATACTCAAATTGAAACAAACAAAAATTATTTAAACCAATCCTCGGCGTCAGCCGTTACAGTAGTTCAAACATATACAGATACTCGACGTTACATGCAAACTCTTCGAAATCATGAGAAATTATTTCAAGCTCGGTGCAATTGGTCGGTAATTGAATCACGCAATGTCACCATCTCATCCACTCCTACCTGAATTCCTCTTAACATCGTCTTCACTTGAGCCAACATTTCTTTGACTAGTTCTGTTCTGAAGGCCCGCTGGATAAATGAAATTTTCGTCTATATCACAAGCTCGAAAGTGAATGTCTGTGCGGGATGGATGTCTGCGAATGTAGTTATGCAATGTCATTGTTGCAATCACAACGTCCCGCTGCTTTGCCAAACTGAATGGCGGCATATCCCTAAGTATCTTCCATTTTTTTTCAGCACGCCGAATGAACGTTCGATAATACTGCGCAACGACGAATGAGCCTGGTTGAATATTTCCTGACGCCCTTGTATGGCGGCATCTTCATTGGGTTCGATCATACGCCTTCCCCGTGCGAGCATGGAAATTTGTTGTCAGGTTAATCCAACCATCCCTACTAAAGTGGGTGGTTGGGCGATTACCCAACTCGATTTCTTTCAAACACAGGTCACAAAATATTAATACATCACCGGCCTCCCAACTCGCACTTACACCGCCTTCTTTGTGTTTACCCATAAGCCTATATTGAAATCTACACAAATCAGTTACAGACAAAGAAAAATTTCATTGGACCCACACACACATTCATTGGACACACATACAGCACATTCACACACAGCACACAGCACAGTTTGCAACACACTCACACACACAACACACACAACACATTCACACTCACACACACATCACAAACACATACACAACACATACAAACTCACACACACAGCACATACACACTCACACACACATCACAAACACAGCACACTCACACACACATCACATACAAACTCACACACACACTCACACACACAGCACACAACACAGTTTGCAACACACTCACACACACAACACATTCACACTCACACACACATCACAAACACATACACAGCACATACAAACTCACACACACAGCACATACACACTCACTTTACCTACCACACACATTTTACAGCACACACACACACACATTCACATGCACACACTCTTTACATCACAACAAAACACTCTTTACATCACACGCACACACACACATTCACAAACACAGTGGAAAAACACAAACACAAAAAACATGGTGCACTGGATCGAAAATCCAGCATACACACAGCAAATGGAGCAATGGATCAACAACAAAAAAACTATATACCTGCGACAAGTTTGTAGGAGCAGTGGATCAACACTCTCACAGCAAAGGTTGCAGATGATCGGCACTCTCACTGCTGCAAGACATGGAGAAGATGCATATCAGAGAAGCCATATCGATGGAGAAGAGAGGAGTAAGAAGTGATCGGCAAGAGAGGAGGAAGAAACATACCCGGCTATTCCTTCGGAGAAGATGTGGGATGTCGTCTGATCCCGTGGCAGAAGATGCGACAGGAAGCGATGTTTGGGCGACGATGCCGAAGATCCTCGCGCGGCGACGAGGCGGCGACGAGGCGGCGACGATGCGGCGACGAACGCAATTTTATGGGCGGCGACGAGGCGGCGGCGATGAAGCAGCAGCGGGGAAGAGGCGATGAAGCAGCAGCGGGGAAAACGCGACAGACCGGAGGAATGTCACAGGGTTTCGGCCCGCTATTTTTTCAGAAGGGATAAAACGGGGCGCGGCTCAAACCTAAAGCGGAAAAACAAACGAAAAAAAAAATGCTGCGTTTTTTGAAAACGAAAAGCCATAAAACGCTAAAACAAACAGACCCTAAGTCTTAATGCACAATTATCTTTCACAAACACTAAATCAATCAAAAATAATTGAGTTCTTACATTATTATTTTCTTAATTTTTGAAAAAAAAAATTACAAACAAAATCTCACTCAGGCGCACCTTTTATATTCTAAAGGCGCAAATAAGGCGCACGGAGGCGCAAACCTCTGAGCCTGGTGAGCCTGGAGCCTTAGGCGCGCCCGAGGCGCGCCTTTAATAACATAAGCGTCGTCCACTCGCCTCTCGCCGAGAAGGCCAAGTAGATTGTCTGCAAGACTTCCCGCCAGAAGTCCTCCAACATTCCCAGCGTCACCCCACTTCCCCGAGGGGGGAACCTCCCGAACAAGCTCCTTCACCTTCGCCTCCAGCCATGAGACTTAGCTTGAGATTTTCTTGTACCAGCTACGGTCCACGCTCACCGCACCAGAAATGTTGAAGCCAAAAATCGGCCTCAACCAGAGTTCGGACCTTGGGGTGTAGCTGACACCTACTTCTCCCAAACTCAGACCCCTGACTAGTAGCAAGGCACCAGGAACTGACCTAAGCCTCAGCTGAGAGGTCCCTCCACTAACCCGGAAGAGCTCTTGAGCGCTTACCCTCCTAAGCCAATTGCTGGGCTAGGAGTACCTCAGAAAGCACTAGAAGATTTTTAGAAATTGTTCAAGCCTGCCTTTTGTGGTATTTTGCGGGTCTATTTATAGATTATCAGTATCTGGTATGCCAAAAACGTAATTCCGATGTTCTAAAATTACTAAAATACCCTGGGATGGCCTGCCAACAGCCAAACTTCGTTGTTCTGAGAAGCTAAATGCAGACCTAGGGGCATCTAGGTAATTTAACCTCTGGACCCTACTTGGCTGGACCCTACCTGGCGGAAGCCTTTCCGCCGATCCCTGCGAGCCTCCCGCTTATCACAAGCGAGAGCCTTCCCGCCTACCCCGGGCGGGAGCCAAAAGATTAAAGCGGCGAGAGGCGAGGGAAGCGTCACTCAGCGCCAAGAGCCTAAGGGATCCCGCCGGCACGAGGTGCAAGCCCTTTCGCCAGCCCTGGGTGGGAACCCTCTCGCCCACTTGTCTGATCCAATTCCATCCCAAATCTAGCCTAGGGCTAGTCCAATCCGAGTCCTAGGAGCCTCTTGGTCTCACCCAACGAATGTGGGATTGTACACTAAGTATGATCTTTTCCCAAATTTTAAAGTTGAAAGGATAAAGAAGATAAAAAAAAAGGAGATTAATAATGATAATGATAATCCTAAATGGCAGCTCTTCATGCATGGTGTCCTCCTTCATTCCTCTCCCTTGTTGTTCTTCTTCGGTGCTTTACAACTTTAAAACATTCAAATTCAGTCTATGTTCATTAGGAAAATAGGAAGTATGTAGTGTCAAGTTTGTCAGCGGATTTTTTGGTCTACACAGGCCTGAGGACAAAGATGTGTTCCTTGGCTCTAAATAAGCCTCAAATTGCTTCCAAATGCTCGTGTAAGCTCCAGCATGTCTCAAACACCTTGTAGTTATAAAATTCACAAACATGTGCAACGTGTACAAAGGTAATTATGTGAGAGGTAAGCAGAATGTCTAATGCATAGTGAAGAGCATACAGACCAGTTTACTTCCCGCTTCTTTATTTAGCTACAACCATTATTGGCAAATTCAAGACTAGAACAGCAAGGGTCTTAACCTTGGTACATGTAGCTTTAAGCATGCATACTACTGTCTAAATGAATTTGAATGAGAAGAAAAATGATTACAAGGCGTATACGCATGCAGGTATAATAAAAAAACAATTAAAGAGAGGAAAAGTTCAATCTCAGCACTCATTCACAAGCCTATGAATCAATAACTGAAAGTATAGTCAAAAGTGAAAATATGCTAACAAAGAAACTAAGAAAATCAAAAGGCTTCGGTGCATGCATTAAGATAATTAATGAAAGTTTGATAAGAGCGTAACTAAACTTGTTTATATAGCAGTTATGGCAAAGGTATTTTAAGTGAGAAGTTTGGTAAGCGGCATGTCCAATAGATAGTGAAGAGCATCCTGCATACTAGTGCCTAAATGAATGAATGAAAAAAGGGCAGCCTGGTGCACAAGGCTTTCTCACGGAGCGAGGGTCAGGGGAAGTGTCCCATCACAAGGGTAAAATGTAGGCAAACCTTACCTTGCATTTTTGCAAGAAGATGCTTACAGGACTCGAACACGTGACCTCAAAGTCACATGGCAACACCTCAACCGATGCCCCAAGGCTCATGTTATGGGGAGCGGGGATACAAGGGCGTTGAAACCCTAAAGCTTGTGAAAGGAGAAGTTGAGGGAAGGGGGAAGAGGGAAACCTAGAGGGAGAAGAGGGGTTAGAGAGAGAGAGAGGATTTTAGAAAGAGAAAGAAACTTTCATATTTTCATTGCTTGCCTTCCAACTACATGATCAAGCCAATATATAGGACCCCGAGGGCAACCCCGTAATTACATAAGAAGCATAAAATATTTAAAATATTAAAACATTACGACGAGTCTAATACTAACGACTATACTAAAAACATCACGACTCGATACATATATAAAGATAACTGACGGAGGACCGTAACACATAACACGCCACCCGCCCTTGAGATTGAGCTTGTCCTCAAGCTCGAAGTCCAGTATGATGATCGGCTCGCCGGGCTCCTTTATCTCGCACCAAAATATCGCCCGATAGCGTGTCGCGGTGGCGTGGGCCAGGAGTTGTAGCGACGACATCTTCCGAAGGACGCGCGGCTGAAGCAAGGAGTCTGGTTGGTCCGGCAGAGCCGCAGGAGGCAAGAAAGGCAGGATGGCTGAGGGTTCAGCGGCCGGCCGAATGAAGGGGTTCGGTGGGACTGGCGATGCGGCGGCGAACAACGACGGGAAAAGGGCCAGAGAAATCATGTTTAGAGGAAGGCCCGGTTCCGACAGAGGCGGCGGTGCGCTGTGAGGCAACAACGACAATGCGGTCGAAGGGGCTTGCAGAGTAGTGGCCCACAAAGCAGAAGACGACGTGGCCGGAGGGACAACTGGCATAATTGGCAGTCTCGTCGGCAGTCCAGATCGGGAGGAAGCGGCGGCAGCATGCGCGAACTGAGAGGGCTCCGACACTGGGAGAGGCGAAACGCAAAGTGTCCAAAATCTGCTAATTTGTCAAGTGTGGTGCTGAGTCGAGATGTGGTAGCCTAAAAAGATTACAAACTTTTCCACAACATTGAACAAAGGGCGGCTTCGTCTGTGGCGCTCATTTTTATGTCTCGTAGTTGGAAATACGTTGTCATTAATTGGGAACTAGAATTAATTCAATTAAGAATTAACCCTAATAGTCAATCAAGGAAAAAAAATCGCGGAAATTCGCTTCAGGCGACGTCGGCGAGGAGAGTTGCGTGAGCCGACGGCTCTGGTTGGCGAAAAAATTGCGGAAGCAGCGGGAGCTCGGGTCGACAGGGAAGGAGGGTTGCTTGAGTCGACGAGGAATCGGCTGCGAAGGAAGCTGCAGAAACTGCTGGAGGGTGCGGTACGCGGAAGCTGCTGGATCGGGGCCGGCGGAAGCGGAGAACGGCGCGATCGGCCCTATCGGGGCGGAACGGCGTCGGACTGGCAAGAAACACTGGATCGGGAGGTGCGGAAACGGGGAGGAAGGTTTCTCAGATACCAATTTGTTATGGGGAGCGGGGATACAAGGGCGCTGAAACCCTAAAGATTGTGAAAGGAGAAGAAGTTGAGGGAAGGGGGAAAAGGAAACCCTAGAGGGAGAAGAGGAGTTAGAGAGAGAGAGAGGATTTTAAAAAGAGAAAGAAACTTTCATATTTTCATTGCTTGCCTTCCAACTACATGACCAGGCCAATATATAGAACCCCGAGGGCAAACCCCGTAATTACATAAGATGCATAAAATATTTAAAACATTAAAACATTACGACGAGTCTAATACTAACGACTATACTAAAAACATCACGACTCGATACATATATAAAGATAACTGACGGAGGACCGTAACACATAACAGCTCCCCTTCTACATAAATGAATGAATGAGAAGAATAAATATATATATAAGGTGACTCTGCATGGTACTTATTTTTAAAAAAACCAATCAAAGCGAGAAAAAGTTATAATCTCAACACAAATTCTCAAGCCCATAAAAGAATGGCTGAAAACAGAGGAAGTATGCTAACTAAAAAAACTAGATCATCTGTCAATCATAGCCTCATGTAATTGTAACGCACGCCAGACCATACAAAGGCTTGAATAAAGGCCGACATAGCATCAATTATAAGGCCATCCAACGGCATAAATACAACTTCAGTGCATCCAGCGGTGCAGAAATTTAGCATTTAATCCAACCGTCAAGACTGGTTCAGGAACAACATCAGTTACAAGATTCTATAAGAATAGATTGTAATGGGGCTACAAATATAACTTATTGCTTGAAACAAGGATTATGAATTTGCTTATTACAGTTCTTACCTAATGTCTCTTCCCTCTCTATTCTTCTTCCTTTCCCCTGGCCTCTTCTTCTCAGGCCCTTCTTTTAGAATTTAGGAATTCCGGTAGGACTGCTACAATTTGGGGCAATTCTCAAGCCCTTCTTTTTAATCCATAACATCTAAAATAGTAAAGAGATTGTGGTTAGATAATTATTTATATTGGCCACTATTATATATTTTAGAGAATATCTGTATGACAATTTGGTGCAATTCTCAAGTCCTTTTTAATCCATAACATCTTAAATAGTAAATAGATTATGTTTAGATGACCATATGATAATCTCCAACAATATATATCTTTAGAGAATATCTATATGAAGTAGGATTGTATAATCTCATCTGAGCAAAAAACTGGTGAGTTCAAGACATTGAATGAGATAGTGAGTTAAAATATTAACTATTTAAACATTATCCACAGCAAATAGTATAAGTAAAATCTATGTTATTGTACAGTATTTGTTATCTTAGTTCTATCATGTACATAAAAGGAGGAGTCAAAAGACACTTCACTATGGTTCTTTTAAAGTTGACGTACACTTATTCATAGCTTATTTTGACATGTAATAACAAAAGATATGGGGGTATTTTATAAAGCTTAATTATATACAGTTATTCACTACTTCATCAAAGGAAATATGCTTAAATTTAATTAAAATGAGTGTTTTATCTGTCACTAATACAGTAATGCGTTTTTAAGACGGGGAGGCATGAGCATTTGCAAGATATTTGAAGCTTATTTAGAGATTTTATTTCTAGCCCTAAAACAGAGATATGTACAGACAATCGACCCACCTATGTCATGAGGTCATGTTCAGCCCCAGGGAGACAGTTACAAGCCAAGAGCCGTATTTTTTTATTTACTCTGTTGTATCCCCAGGCCCAGGCCATGTAAACCCAAAAAATCCGCCAACATACTCGACACTGTGTATACTTCATCTTTTTCTGAACGCAGAATGGATTCGAATGTTTTAAAGTCGTAAACCACTAAAGAACACTAAGAGAAAGAGAGAGAGAGAGAGAAATGAATGAAGACAAACATGCATGAAGAGCATCATAGTTTAGTATGATCTTCACCATTATTATTCTCCTTCTCTTATCAACTCTGCTCTAAACTTCAAGAATATATTTTTAGTTTATATTTGCATGTGCTTATTTGAATGATATAAACTCATACAGAATCATTTATAATTATTTTCTTTGTAATTTTGAATTATATATGATTTTGATAAAGAGAGCAAATAAATCATAGATAATTATATTTCTTTGTAATTTTGAATTATAAATGATTTTTATAAAGAGAGCAAATAAATCATAGATAATCCAAAATCACGAAGAGAAATAAAGATAAACAATTGAATATGAGTTTACATCATTCAGCACCCAGAAATGCAAAAAGATAAACTAAACAAATATTCATGAAGTTTAAAGGACAGAGAAAATAAAAGGAGATTAATAATGATAATGATCATACTAAATGATGTGGAACGAAGACGCGGGCCCACAGAGGAGGACGTGTTTTGGGACCGTTCGGGGCAGATTAATAATGATAATGATCATACTATATGGCGTCTCCGGATCGTTGATCGGGCTCTGCAGATGAGTCCAGAATTTTATTTACATGTCATATAAAACTTCTGTAATTTCAGTCATTATTTAATGTAATAAGGCAACTGACACTATCGGCCAATCATAGTTGTTGATGTCAAGGTGCACTAATGTTCTTTAGTCGTAAACCACTAAAGAACACTAAGAGAGAGAGAGAGAGAAATGAATGAAGACAAACATGCATGAAGAGCATCATAGTTTAGTATGATCTTCACCATTATTATTCTCCATCTCTTATCAACTCTGCTCTAAACTTCAAGAATATATTTTTAGTTTATATTTGCATGTGCTTATTTGAATGATGTAAACTCATACAGAATCATTAATAATTATTTTTCTTTGTAATTTTAATTATATATGATTTTGATAAAGAGAGTAAATAAATCATAGATAATCCAAAATCACGAAGAGAAATAAAGATAAACAATTGAATATGAGTTTACATCATCAGCACCCAGAAATGCAAAGATAAACTAAACAAATATTTTTGAAGTTTAAAGGACAAAGAAAATAAAAGGAGATTAATAATGATAATGATCATACTAAATGATGCGGAACGAAGACGCGGGCCCGCAGAGGAGGACGTGTTTTGGGACCGTTCGGGGCAGGTTGGCTACCTACCATATATGGTGTCTCTGGATCGTTGATCTGGCACTGCAAATGCGTCCGGAATTTTATTTACATGTCATATAAAACTTATGTAATTTCAATCATTATTTAATGTAATCGGGCAACTGACACTATTGGCCAATCAAAGTTGTTGATGTCGAGGTGCACTAATGTTCTTTTATGATAAATAGGAGTAGAGGGTTGTCATTTGATTCATTAGAGTTTAAAGATTTCAAATCCTACGCTGCTGACTCCATGGAGCCCTAGGTAACGACTTCTAGGCGTGTTTCCTCCTTCCAAAGGTATCCCCTATCCATTGCCTCTTTTCCCCCTCCCAAGCACTCAACCAGCCCCCAAATCCCCCACCAAATCTCTACCGCCAATCAGATCAAGCACCCAACCCATCCTTTGTCGTTTAAATAGGGCTTCCGCCGCCCAGAAAATACTTCCAGCCTTTTACCGCCACTCCTATCAATAAACCATGTTGTCGTCGCCCAGTATTGACGCAAAAAGTCAGCCCTCCCCTCAAATCCCCCGGATCTGCCCTTCCAGCCCACCAATAGCCTTGTCTCAATCTCCTACATGCATCCAGCCTTCCAACCACCCATAATCAACCACCCCCCCCCCCCCCCACCCCCCCACCACCACCACAAACAAGATTTTTTCAAAAGCAGCCCTACAACTTCCAAAAATAGCCACCTCCATCCATATCTATCCCTATAGCCTCAAATTTGAGCCACTGAACTGCTCCCTTCACCGGATATACCCGTTGACGACAACCTCATGCTTGTGAGTTATTATTTGTTGTATAGAACTTTAATTCTCATTATTAATATATGGTGTTATGATTTCATATTGGCTTTGATTTCTTGAATAGTAGTTGTTTCTTTTGGATTATTCTCGTGATTTGCAGGATCTATTCGCTGCACTCTTTCGCTTTGGCCCTCCACGTGGAGGAAAACCAAAGCTTATTCGCTTAATGAAATAATTTTGCATTGCTTCAATTATCTAAGTGTGATTTAATTGTTTATTGTTTAATTTGATTTTGTCATCGGATCTTGCATCTTACATATAGTAGCTTAGGATTGTCGAGTTGTTTCCCCAACATTTCACCTACGATTGCATATTAGTCACGAACACTCATAGCCTACTAAATAATAGTTATTCATGCATGGTGTTTTCCTTCAT
The DNA here is from genome assembly GCA_039513925.1 of Platanthera zijinensis. Classification (NCBI taxonomy): domain Eukaryota; kingdom Viridiplantae; phylum Streptophyta; class Magnoliopsida; order Asparagales; family Orchidaceae; genus Platanthera; species Platanthera zijinensis. The sequence goes on along the minus strand of CM077090.1, from coordinate 152,717,168 downwards.
TACTCTCTTGTTGTTCTTCTTCAATGGTTTGCAAGTTTGAATCATTCGAATTCTATGTTCTTCAGAAAAAAAAAGTATATATAGTGTAGAGTTTGTCGAAGGATTTTTTGGGCCTACACGGCCAGGGGACACATTTGTGTCCCTTGGTGGTGTACATGAAAAAATGTGGTTCTTGGCTTGTAACCGTATTCCTAGGGTTGAACACGACCATATGACATGGGTGGGGCTACAAAAAATCCCCAAATAAGCTTCAAATCACTTTCAAATGTTGTTGTATGCTCCGACATGTCTAAAACATGTATTTGTAACGAATAAAGCATAAAAATACAATAGTAAATTTAAGCACATTTGGTTTAATGAAATAGTAAATAAAATAGATATAATTAAGTTTCATCAATAAATGTAGCCTTAAGCCTTCAGAGCAGTGTCTAAATGAATACAAATAAAAAAAGGGCAGTCTGATGCACAATGCATCCCGGTGCAGTGAGGGTACGAGGAAGGGTCTCACCACAAGGGTGAAATGTATGCAAACCTTACCCTATATTTTGCAAGACGTTGCTTCCATGAATCGAACCTGTGACATCAAGGTCACACGGCAACACATTAACTAGTGCACTAAGGCTCCCCTCATAACAAAAATATTATGACGCACAAATGAGAGGGAAAAAAGATTATGAAGCATTAGTGCATGGCACTTATAATAATATAGAAAATCAAATAGACAAGAAAGTTCTAATCTCGGCACGTATTCCAAAAGCCTATAAAATTTTGGCTTAAAATATAATCAAAAGTGAGCTAGCAGGCTAACTAAGAAATTAAGATCATTTGTCAATTCAGGCATCACGTAATTTACATTTTTTAAAAAAAATTAGTGCATGAATTAAGATAATTATTTGAAAAGTTTGATAAGCAGGTAACTCAATATAAAACTTGATTATATATCAATTATAGCACCTTGTACTTAAAAATCACAAACATGTGCATTGTGTATGTTAGAGAAGCCCATTTAATCTAGGTCCATTATGTATTTCTATTGTTTTTCTCTCTCCTCTTTAGTCCCACATCATGTATAGGGCCTTCCTCTCTCTTTTTCTTATCTATATATTTGTACTCATTCTGTGTATTTGATACTGTTAAAATAGCCCATGTAAAGGCCCATTATTGGGCCCTTTTCTATTGTTTTATCTTCTCTCCTCCTTTAGTCCCACACTTTGTATAGGATTTTCTTCTCTCTTCTTCCTCCTATATATTTGTATTCTCTCTTTGTATTTACTACAGAAGATATACACACAAGCTTTTGAGCTCCTTCAACATGGTATCAGAGGACACGGTTCCGACCTGGCGGTTTCCCCTTTTCTAACCGCCCGGCTCCTCTCTCGGCGGTTTCTTCCTGTCTAACCGCTGCTTGCTCTTCTAGCCGATACTTGCTCCTCTTTTCCTCCACCCTCTCCCGTGGATCCACGCCTCCGTCCCTTTTTATAACTTCTCGTCTCTGCTCGTGGGTCCCACTTCCCGCGATCTCTCCCTACTCGCGCGGTCTCCTTCTCGCTCTCGCTCTTCCCTCCTTGTTTCTTGCCGCTCGAGTCTTCGGCTCGCGGCCTCTTCTCGCAACCTCTTCTAGTCGCCCGGTCTCATTGGTTAGCCGCACGACTTCTCCTTTCTTGGCCGCTGGTGATCTCACTGTGACCGTGCGGATTGTCTTTCCTCTCTATCCGCCCCTGGTCGCGGCCGTCTGTCCTTCCTCTCCTTTCCTTCTCTACCCGCGCGGGTTCTTTCTGTCCACGGCGGTTTTTTTCCGACCAGTCCGTCCTATCCGCTCCGATCTGCTGTCCTCTCCGTGGTTCCACCCTTCCTCAGGCTTCTTATAGCCACCTTCTCTCTTTCCGCTGCGGCTTTTGCTCCTGTCCGCTCGCGCTCCCTTGTTTGTTCGCAGCTTCTTCCTCTGCTTCCCGCGCGGTCTGCTGGCACCGCTGCGGTTTCTCTCTAGCTGCGATCTCTCTATCCGTGCGGACTGCTTCTCTCCCGGCGGCTTCTCGCGGGCTCTATTCCTCCTCTCTCAGACTGCTGCCGACTTCACCTTGACCCGGCGGTTTCATTTTTTGTTCCGCCCTCTGGTCGCGAACTGACTACTCGCTGGTGTCCGGCTTGACCGTGCAGACGGCTGCCTATCCGCACTTTGGTCGCAGTCTTCAGTCTTTTCTTTTTCGCAGCTTGCCTCGCGGACTGTCGCCTCTCCGTGTGATGCGGGTTGCTGCGGTCTCCTTCTCGCGGTCTGCCCGACTAACCGCTGCGGTCTGATCTTATGGGATCCTTCGATCAGTCCTCTGGCTCAGCGGCCACCCCGCCTACGGACCGCCCGGCCTCTCCGACTGACCCTCTTCAGCTGGCACCCCCACTTCTACCTCTCCCTCCTTCTCCCCGGGGGGGGTCGTTCGGGCTCTCGCGGCCGTGGTGGCCGGAATCGGCCGAAGTGTACCTTCTGCGGGCGAGATGGTCATCTCGAGGCTACATGTTACGAGAAAGTTGGTTATCCTCCTCGCCCAACGGCTTCTATTGTTGCCGCCGCCGGTCCTCTTGATCTTGACGCTATCCGTCTTCAGCTCCAGCATCTACAGGGTTTGCTCAACCCACCATCTGCCCCCCTTGCTTCCGTCTCGCACACAGGTAATGCTTGTCTCTCCACTGACTTGGGCTGGATTGTGGACTCTGGCGCAACTCATCACATCACTCCACATCGGCCTGCCCAGTACCTGCATTCCCCGTATCCATCCTCTATTACTGTGGCCAATGGGGCCACTGTTCCCGTCTCCGGCTCGGCAGATCTTCCTCTCACCTCCTCCATCTCTCTTCGCTCGGCTCTGCATGTCCCGAGCTCCCCGTTTAATCTACTTTCTGTGGCACGGCTTACTCATGATTTGGATTGTACAGTGACATTCACTTCCTCTTCTTTTGCTATACAGGATCGGCGGACGCAGACTACCATTGGTAAGGGCCGGCTGCGGAATGGGCTCTACCTTCTCGATGATTCTCCCACCATGCTCTCTTCCGTCTCTTCCACTGATTGGCATCGTCGACTTGGGCATGCTCCTCTGCCAGTCCTCCAGCGGGCTCTCCCCGATGTTTCTTTTACTCCCTTTCAGTGTGACTCTTGTATCCTCGGCAAGCAGACTCGCTCCTCCTTCTCTTCACATTGTACTCGGAGCGCTGCTCCTTTTGCTTTAGTACATTCGGATATTTGGGGACCTTTTAAAACTCCTAGTATTTTTGGGTTCAGGTATTTTATCATATTTATCGATGATCACTCTCGAACAACGTGACTCTACTTACTCTGTGAACGCTCTGAGCTTCCACGTATCTTCCGGGCATTTGTCCTCGAAACCCGTACGCAATTCCACACGACCATCAAAACCCTCCGAACTGACAATGCTCGTGAGTATACTAGTCACGAATTTACTGCTCTATGTTCTGAGTTCGGGATTCTCCATCAAACTTCTTGCGCTTACACGCCACAACAAAACGGTGTTGCAGAACGCAAGAATCGCCACTTACTCGATGTTGCCCGCTCTCTCATGCTTCAAATGCATGTCCCTAAACCCTATTGGAATTTTGCGGTTTCGACCGCATGTTTTCTCATTAACCGTCTCCCTTCCTCTATTCTCAACTATGCTACTCCTTTTAGCATACTCTTTCCCTCTACTCCGGTTTTTCCTCTCCCACCTCGCATTTTTGGGAGCCTCTGCTACGTTCACCGTTTGGGGCCTTCCGTGGATAAATTGGATCCCCGAGCGGCTAAGCATATCTTTGTTGGATATTCCCGCACCCAAAAGGGGTACGTGTGTTATTCCCCTGCTACACGCAAGCTCTCCGTTTCCGCTGATGTCACTTTCCGCGAGGATCAACCGTTCTTTCCTGCTCCCATACCCGACCATCTACCACCCTCACCTCCTCCTCCGTCCATTCCCCGCCCGGTCATTCCCGCCACTATACCACCTCTGTCGGTTCCCTCTGATCCGCCTGTCATTCCCTCCAAACCACCTGTTATCCGCGTCTACACTCGTCTCTCTCCCACTTCCGTTGCCCCTCTGCCGTCAGTCTCTACCATGGATCCTCTGCGTCCCCAAGATCAGGTATCGCCTTCCACTGCTTATCCCCTGGCCAACTACATTTCTCTTCACCGCCTCTCTCCCTCTTTACACACCTTGGCTACTTCTCTCTCCTCGGTTGCTATTCCTAATTCTGTGCAGGAGGCGCTTCAGCATCCAGGATGGCGAGCTGCCATGGAGGAAGAAATGTCTGCCCTCTGGTCTAACCAGACATGGTCCGTTGTTCCCCTTCCCTCCGGTCAGAAACCCGTTGGGTGTAAGTGGCTCTTTGTCATCAAACATGCTGCCGATGGGACCATTGACCGTCTGAAGGCCCGCCTTGTCGCTCGCGGCTTCACTCAACAAGAGGGTCTGGATTATGAGGAAACGTTCTCTCCGGTCGCAAAGCTCAATAGTGTTCGTGTCCTCATATCTGTTGCTGTTCATCGCCAATGGCCTCTCTTTCAGCTCGATATCAAGAATGCTTTCTTGAATGGGGATCTCCAGGAAACTGTCTACATGCAGCAACCACCCGGGTTTGAGACCACGGGGGAGTCTCTGGTCTGCCATCTTAAAAAGGCTCTATATGGTCTCAAACAATCTCCACGGGCATGGTTTGAAAAATTCAGCAAAGTCCTCCGTGAGATTGGCTTTACCCGGAGCTCCGCTGATTTCTCTCTCTTTACTCGTCATCAACCAACAGGAACGGTCATTCTGTTAGTTTACGTCGACGATATTATTATTACTGGGGACGACACTCAAGGGATACAGGCAGTCAAAGTTCATCTAAACTCAGTTTTTCAGACAAAGGATTTGGGACCTCTTCGCTATTTCTTGGGTCTGGAGATTGCCAGAAGGCCGGATGGGCTCACTCTCTCTCAACGGAAATATTGTCTTGACCTTCTTCATGATGCGGGTCAATCCGGCTGCAAGCCATGTGATACTCCTATGGATGTGAACCACAAACTGTGTGCCCAGGCATCTGACTCGGATCTGCTTCTCCCAAATCCTGAATATTATCGACGTCTGGTTGGAAAACTGATATACCTCACGGTTACCAGGCCGGATATTTCTTTTGTTGTTGGTCTTGTCAGCAGATACATGCACTCTCCTCAAAAATCTCATCTTCAAGCAGTAGAACGAATTCTCAGGTACCTTAAAACTGCTCCTGGTCAGGGACTTGTATACAGGACCTCCTCTTCTGCTCCAACTCTGGTGGCATACTCAGATGCTGACTATGCTGGCTCTCTCGATGACCGGCGATCTACTAGTGGATTTTGCACTTACCTTGGAGGGCATCTTGTTACTTGGCAAAGTAAGAAACAAGCAGTTGTTGCTCGATCTTCAGCCGAGGCAGAATATCGGGCAATGGCATCGGTGGTATCAGAATTGACATGGCTCGAAAGCCTCCTTTCTGATCTGGGCGTAAAATTACCTTCACCGGCTCTTCTCCTTTGTGACAGTCAAGCTGTCATACACATCGCCAAGAACCCGGTCTTTCACGAAAGAACGAAGCATATTGAGGTCGATTGTCACTTCATTCGGGAAAAGGTTCAGATGAAGAAGCTTGACCTAAAGCATGTCCCAGGATCAGAACAAGTTGCGGATGTCCTCACGAAGGCTCTCTCCAAGGCTCTCTTCTACCAATGCTTGTCCAAGCTTGGCGCATACGATTTGTACGCTCCAGCTTGCGGGGGAGTGTTAAAATAGCCCATGTAAAGGCCCATTATTGGGCCCTTTTCTATTGTTTTATCTTCTCTCTTCCTTTAGTCCCACACTTTGTATAGGATTTTCTTCTCTCTTCTTCCTCCTATATATTTGTATTCTCTCTTTGTATTTACTACAGAAGATATACACACAAGCTTTTGAGCTCCTTCAACAGATACAAGTGAACATATATACAAGGTTTTGTTTTCTCCTACATGGTATCAGAGCCTACGGTCCTCCTTGGGCGGCCTGAAAATTTCTTCCTCTCTCTTTTTCTTATCTATATATTTGTACTCATTCTGTGTATTTGATACAAGTGAACATATATACAAGGTCCTGTTTTCTCCTACATGGTATCAGAGCCTACGGTCCTCCTTGGGCGGCCTGAAAATTTCTAACCGCTTGCCTTGCGCGGCCTCGTGCAGACTGTTTTCTTTTCTGCCCTCTCTCCTTGCCGCCGAGTTTTGGCGGCCTCCTTCTGCTCGCCTTGCTTCCTGCGGTCTCGCAACTCCTATCCGCCTCTCTTCCTTCTCACCCCGTGGATCCCCCCCCCCTCCGGCTACTTATAGCCTTCTTCTCCTCTATCCCGTGGGGACCACCTCTGCCTAACCGCTACGGCCTCTCACTTATTCGCTGCGGGCTTGTCCTCTGCCTTTCCGCAGTGGTCTCATCCTCTCTCTACTCGCTGCGCTCTTTCATTGATCGCAGCGGCCTTCTTCTCCTAATCGCTCGCTGCGATCTCTTGCTCGTCTCTTTCTCCCGCTGCTATCCGTCTCTATCCGCAGCGATCTTCTCCTTGCCGCTCGACTTGCTCTTCTATCCGCCCCGGCCTCTCTCTCTTGCCAGTCGCGGACTCTCCTCGTTATCCGCTCGAGCTCTACTCGCGGACTGCTCTCTATCTCTGTCTACTGTTCACCTGACCGTACGGACTCCCTCTCTTGTCCGCATCTTGTTCGTGATATGCTTGATCACTGGTGTTAGGTGTGACTGAGCGGCCTCCTGCTAAAGTTCCCTGTCCGACTGGACTCTTACTCTTATCTGCAGCGGCCTGTTCTTATCCGCGCGGACTGCTCTCATTCTTATTCCACTACTCACCTGACCGTGCGGACTCCCTCCCCTATCCGCATCTTGGTCGCAACCCGCTGGATTGCTGGTGTTCGGTGTGACTGCGCGGCCTCCTCTGCTGTTCGCCTATTTCGCCCAGGCTGTTCGCCGCCTCGTCTTTCCTAGCCGCGTTTTCTGATGAATTCGTCTGCCGATTCCACCGGCTAGATGGACTCTCCTGCTACCCGCGCGGCCTCTCTTCCAAATGTTCGTGATGAACTCTGGATTACTACTATCTCCTTATCCGGCAAGAAAAATTTTGTGGAATGGGCTCACTCTGTTCGTCGGGTCCTCCAGTCAAAGGGATTTTTTCATCACTTGACCCAGGCTGTTGTTGGTACTCCCACTGACGATTGGGTACGCAACGATGGTCGTGTTCAGACGTGGATTCTCAACTCTCTCGATGTCGAGTCTTATCGCCTGGCAATGTACCACGAGACGACCAAGGGCATGTGGGACGAGCTCTTATCTCCATCATTTGTATGACATCATCACGGCTCTTCAGGCTCTAGATAGTGGTGGCGCGGCTGATCTCACCTCCTTTGTTGCCCAGGCTCGGTCTCTGGTCGAAGCTTGGATCCACCATTAGCCCCCTACTTTGGACCTTGCTGCCCAACGTGCCCAGAAGGAAGTCATTGGTATTGCAATGATGATGGCTCGAGTCCCGCATCACCTTCAATGTGCGGGCTCAGGTTCTCTCCTCTACTGTTACTCCATCCTTCTCGGATGTGTGCTCGATGCTTCTCAAGGTCTCCCCGCCTCCGGATTTCTCTGGCACTCCTTCTCCGGCCCTGCTCCAGCAGGCCCCTGGGCCTTTACTTCCTCTCCCTCCCTCGGCTCGTGGGGGCCGGTCTGATTCTCGGGGACGTGGTTGTGGTGGCCGGTCGCAACTTAAGTGCTCCTTCTACGGCAAAGACGGGCATCTTGAAGCAACGTGCTATCGCAAGCATGGTCATCCTCCTCGTCTGCAGGCCTCTGTTGCTGCCACCGACTCTTCTCCCACTCGTACTGACCTCGACGAGATTCGCCTTTAGCTCCAGCATCTTCATGTCCTACTCAGCCGCCCGTCGTCCTCGGTTGTCTCCGCCGCCTCTATCTCCAATGAAGGTATCGTCTGCCTCTCCACTGGCCCGCGATGGATCATCGATTCGGGTGCCACTCATCACATCACCTCTGTTCGACCACCTCAGTACTTGTTTTCTCCTCACCCGAAGTACATTACTGTGGCCAATGGGGCAGTTGTCCCCGTCTCGGCCTGTGCTGATATTCCTCTCACCTCCTCCCTTTTCCTACGCTCGACTCTTCATGTTATGGGCTCTCCCTTCAATTTACTTTCTGTTGGTCGCCTTACGACTGACTTGCATTGCTCCGTGACCTTTACTTCTTCTTTTATGATACAGGATCAGCAGAAGCGGACTATCATTGGTAGGGGGCGACTGCAGAACGGGCTCTACCTTCTTGATGACTCTCCTACTCTCCTCGCATCCGTCTCTTCTTCAGATTGGCATCGGCGTCTTGGTCATGCACCTCTCCCAGTCCTCCAGAAGGCTCTCCCGGATATATCTCTTCTTGTTTTTCAGTGTGAAACATGTATTTTTGGCAAGCAGCCACGTTCATCTTTTCCTTCTCATTGTACTCGGAGCTCCGCTCCTTTTGTGTTGGTACACTCCGATATATGGGGTACGTAAGATTCCTAGTATTTCTGGCTACCGTTACTTTCTTACATTTATTGATGATTATTCTCGCATGACATGGTTATATCTCCTTCGCGATCATTATGAGCTTCCCTGTGTCTTCCGGGTCTTCATTATTGAGACTCGTACTCAATTCAAACGATTCGTACTGACAATGCGCGCGAGTACATTGGTCATGACTTCGCGACCCTCTGCTCTGAGTTTGGAATTATTCACCAAACGTCGTGTGTTTATACCCCACAACAGAATGGTGTCCCCGAGCGCAAGAATCGTCACCTTCTTGATGTGGCTCGCTCACTTATGCTTCAAATGCAGGTTCCCAATCCATACTGGAACTTTGTGCTCTCCACGGCCTATTTTCTTATCAACCGTCTACCATCATCTGTCCTCCAGCATGCTACTCCATTCGGCCTCCTATTTCCCTCCACTCCGGCGTTTCCTATTCCTCCCCGAATTTTTGGGTGTACTTGCAATGTTCACCACCTCGGTCCCCGAATTTTTGGGTGTACCGACAAGTTGGATCCCCGCGCAGCCAAACATGTCTTTGTGGGCTACTCGCGCACTCAAAAGGGTTATGTGTGTTATTCGCCTACTACCCGCAAGGTGACTGTTTCTGCGGACGTCACGTTCCGGGAAGATCTTCCATTCTTTTCTGATCTGGATATCGGTCCTCTTCCAGAACCCGTCGTGCGTCCTGTAATCTCTGTTCCCCGTTCCCCACTGTCTCCTCTTCCTGCCCAGCCTCCGGTCCGTCCAAAGCCACCTGTCATCTGGGTCTATTCTCGTCGCTCTCCTCATCCCGTTGCCCCACTGCAGTCGGCTTCGACCTTTGATGCTCCGCGACCTGCTGCTCCGGCTCCAGCCTCCACCGCTCATCCAATGGAGAATTATGTCTCTACATCGCCTCTCACCGCCACTTCTTCATTTTGCCACATCATTATCCTCTGTTTTTGTTCCTAACTCTGTACAGGAGGCGCTTCAACATCCAGGCTGGCGAGCTGCCATGGACGAAGAAATGAAGGCCCTTTGGGCCAACTAGACCTGGGTCCTTGTTCTTTTACCTCCCGGTCAGCAACCCGTTGGGTGTAAATGGGTTTTCGTCATCAAACATGCTCCGGATGGCACTGTTGACCGTCTGAAGGCCCGTCTGGTGGCCGGTGGCTTCACTCAGCAGCATGGCCTTGATTATGAGGAAACCTTCTCTCCGGTGGCCAAGCTCAGCACCGTTCGTGTCCTACTTTCCGTGGTTGTGCATCGCTACTGGCCCCTTCATCAGCTGGATATCAAGAATGCATTCTTGAATGGTGATCTTCAGGAAACCGTCTACATGCGCCAACCGCCCGAGTTTGAGACCGCGGGGGAATCTCGTGTGTGTCTTCTAAAGAAATCCATGTATGGTCTCAAACAATCCCCTCGAGCGTGGTTTGACAAGTTCAGCAAGGTGGTTCGGGACATGGGTTTCACTTGGAGTTTTGCAGACTTCTCCTTATTCACCCGACACCGGGCAACTGGAACTGTCCTTCTGTTGGTTTATGTTGATGACATCCTACTTACTGGGGATGACTCAAAGGGGATTCAAGCGGTCAAACAGCATCTGAGCACCGTGTTTCGGACCAAAGACCTGAGGCATCTTCGCTACTTCCTCGGTCTTGAGGTCGCACGACAGGCGGATGGTCTTGTCCTCTCCCAACGTAAGTATTGTCTTGATCTTCTCAAAGACGGTGGCCAATCTGGTTGCAAGCCAGCTAATACCCCGATGGAGGCAAACACAAACTATGAGTTCATGCCTCTGATGATGATTTGCTTCTCCAGAACCCGGAATACTATCGACGTCTTGTGGGAAAGCTGATCTACCTAACAGTCACGAGGCCTGATATATCGTTTGTTGTTGGGGTTGTCAGTCGGTTCATGCATGCTCCCCGGGTTTCTCATCTCCAGGCGGTTGAACGGATTCTCTGATACCTTAAGGCAGCTCCGGGTCAAGGACTTGTTTACAAAACCTCCAACTCTGCTCCAGCATTGATTGCTTATTCTGATGCCGATTATGCTGGTTCCCTGGACGATCGGCGGTCAACCAGCGGGTTTTGTACTTATTTTGGTGATCATCTCATTACATGGAAAAGCAAGAAACAAGTCGTGGTCGCTCGATCCTCCGCGGAAGCTGAATACCAATCGATGACATCGGTTGTCTCAGAACTCACATGGCTTGAAAGTCTCCTTACTGACCTGGGATTAAAACTTCTTTCATCTGCTGTTCTATTTTGTGATAGTCAAGCAGCCATACACATAGCAAAGAATCCGGTGTTTCATGAGCACATGAAACATATCGAGGTCGACTGTCACTTTATTCGAGAGAAAGTCCGAAACTTGAATTAAAGCACGTTCCGGGCACTGATCAAGTTGTTGATATTCTCACGAAGGCTTTAACTAGTACCTTGTTTGACAGTGTTTGTCCAAGCTGGGTGCATATGACCTATACGCTCCAGCTTGCGGGGGAGTGTTAGAGAAGCTCATTTAATCTAGGCCCATTATGTATTTTTTATTGTTTTTCTCTCCTCTTTAGTCCCACATCATGTATAGGACCTTCCTCTCTCTTTCTCTCATCTATATATTTGTACTCATTCTTTATATTTGATACAAGTGAACATATATACAAAGTTCTGTTTTATCCTACAGCGCACAAAGATAATTATGTGAGAAGTTTGGTAAGCGGAATGTCTAATACATAGTGAAGAGCATACCGACCAGTTTACTTCCCGCTTCTTTATTTAGCTACAGCCATTATTGGCAAATTCAAGACTAGAACGGCCAGAGTCCTAACCTCGGTACATGTAGCCTTAAGCCTACATACTAGTGTCTAAATGAATTTAAATAAGAAAATGATTATGAGGCGTATATGCATGCACGTATAATAAAAAAACAATTAAAGAGAGGAAAAGTCCAATCTCAGCCCACATTCTCAAGCCTATGAAACAATGGTTGAAACTATAGTCAAAAGTGAAAACACGCTAATAAACTAAACAAAATCATACAGCTTTAGCACATGCATTAAGATAACTATATTAATGTTTGATAAGCGTGTAACTCGATATGAATCTTGTTTATATAGCAGTTATGGCAGCTTGTAATTACAAATTCACAAGCATGTACATTGTGTACAAAAGGTATATATGTGAGAAGTTTGGTAAGTGGCATGTCTAAAACATAGTGAAGAACATACCGATCAGTTTATTTCCCGCTTCATTTTTGAGCTACATCCATTATTGGGAAATTCAAGACTAGAATGACCAGGGGCCTAACCTTGGTACAAGTAACATTAAGCCTGCATAGTAGTGTCTAAATGAATGAATGAATGAGAAGAAAAAAATTATGAGGTGTCTCTGTGTGGTACTTATATAAAAAATCAATCATACCGAGGAAAAGTTATAATCGCAACAGATTCTCAAAACCATAAAAGAATGGCTGAAAGTTCTAATCTCAGCATGTATTCCCAAAGCCTATAGAATCTTGCCTGAAAATATAATCAAAAGTGAGCTAGCAGGGTAACTAAGAAACTAAGGTCATTTGTCAATTCAGGCCTCTCGTAATTTACATTTTTAAAAAAAAAATTAGTGCATGAATTAGATAATTATTTGAAAAGTTTGATAAGCAGGTAACTCAATTTAAAACTTTATTATATATCAATTATAGCACCTTGTACTTAAAAATTGACAAACATGTGCATTGTGTGCAAAGATAATTATGTGAGAAGTTTGGTAAGCGGAATGTCTAATACATAGTGAAGAGCAGACCGACCAGTTTACTTCCCGCTTCTTTATTTAGCTACAGCCATTATTGGCCAATTCAAGACTAGAACGGCCAGAGTCCTAACCTCGGTACATGTAGCCTTAAGCCTACATACTAGTGTCTAAATGAATTTAAATAAGAAGAAAAATGATTATGAGGTGTATATACACGTATAATAAAAAAACAACTAAAGAGAGGAAAAGTCCAATCTCAGCACACATTCTCAAGCCTATGCAACAATGGTTGAAACTATAGTCAAAAGTGAAAACACGCTAAGAAACTAAACAAAATCATACAGCTTTAGTGCATGCATTAAGATAACTATTTGAATGTTTGATAAGCGTGCAACTCGATATGAACCTTGTTTATATATCAGTTATGGCAGCTTGTAATTACAAATTCACAAACATGTACATTGTGTACAAAAGGTATATATGTGAGAAGTTTGGTAAGCGGCATGTCTAAAACATAGTGAAGATGATACCGACCAGTTTACTTCCCGCTTCATTTTTGAGCTACATCCATTATTGGGAAATTCAAGACTAGAACGACCAGGGGTCCTAACCTTGGTACAAGTAACATTAAGCCTGCATACTAGTGTCTAAATGAATGAATGAGAAGAAAAAAAATTATGAGGTGCCTCTGTGTGGTACTTATTATAAAAAATCAATCATAGCGAAGAAAAGTCATAATCGCAACACATTCTCAAAACCATAAAAGAATGGCTGAAAGTTTAATCTCGGCACGTATTCACAAAGCCTGTAGAATCTTGGCTGAAAATATAATCAAATGTGAGCTAGCAAGCTAACTAAGAAACTAAGATCATTTGTCAATTCAGGCCTCTCGTAATTTACATTTTAAAAAAAAAATTTAGTGCATGAATTAAGATAATTATTTGAAAAGTTTGATAAGCAGGTACAATATAAAACTTGATTATATATCAATTATAGCACCTTGAGCTTAAAAATTCACAAACATGTGCACTGTGTACAAAGATAATTATGTGAGAAGTTTGGTAAGCGGAATGTCTAATACATAGTGAAGAGCATACCGACCAGTTTACTTCCCGCTTCTTTATTTAGCTACAGCCATTATTGGCAAATTCAAGACTAGAACGGCCAGTGTCCTAACCTCGGTACATGTAGCCTTAAGCCTACATACTAGTGTCTAAATGAATTTAAATAAGAAAAAAAATGATTATGAGGCGTATATGCATGCACGTATAATAAAAAAACAATTAAAGAGAGGAAAAGTCCAATCTCAGCACACATTCTCAAGCCTATGAAACAATGGTTGAAACTATAGTCAAAATTGAAAACACGCTAAGAAACTAAACAAAATCATACAGCTTTAGCGCATGAATTAAGATAATTATTTGAATGTTTGGTAAGCGTGTAACTCGATATGAACCTTGTTTATATATCAGTTATGGCAGCTTGTAATTACAAATTCACAAACATGTACATTGTGTACAAAAGGTATTTATGTGAGAAGTTTGGTAAGCTGCATGTCTAAAACATAGTGAAGAACATACCGACCAGTTTACTACCCGCTTCATTTTTGAGCTACACCCTATTGGTTATGTTGGATGGTGGTGTGCGGATAGCATTTATTCTTGTATTATGTATTACTATTTATATCCCCCCCCCCTATGTGGAAGAATATATGCAATTTTATTTTCTCATCTTATTTGGTATCAGAGGGATCGGCATAACCCTAGCCCGATTCTCTCGTCCCGCACGCCGCTGGCCGCTCGCCTGCGCCGCTGGCCGCTCGCATGCGTCGCTGGCCGCTCGCCTGCGCCGCTTGCCTGCGCCGCCTCCTGCACCTCACGTCGGCCCCGTCCAAGGCGATGTGATCCGCACGACGCGACGCGTCTCTCGCTTGCGTCTCCCGCGATCATCCCGCAGACCATCCCGCACGTCTCCCGCGATCATCTCGTCGGCCCCGTCTCTGTGATCCTTGGTTTTTCTATCCCTTTGGGATGAGATTTTCTTCTGATTAGGGGGCTTCCTCTTCCCCCATGAATTCCAGATTTTCTCCTTGTGTTTAGGGGGCTTCTTCCCCCATGAATTCCAGATTTTCTCCTTGTGTTTAGGGGGCTTCCTCTTCCCCCATGGATTCCTTCTCTCTTACTTTGACTAATGACTTTGTTCGTCGCATAACTACCTCTCTTCTCAATGAACGGAATTTTATCGCTTGGTCCAACTCCGTGCGAGTTCATCTTGTCGGACATGACAAGCTCGATTGGCTTGAACCTAATGGTGTTCCAAAACCTACCGACGACAAGGCTATCCGTCAATGGCGCACAGAAAATTTCAAGATTCTCGGGTGGCTTCAATGCTCCATGGAGCCCTGGATTTACGAGCAGTTTATGTGGTTTGATTCTGTGCCGTCTCTTTGGGCTGCCTTGACGCGTACCTATGGTCAGACCCGCGTTGATACGCGGATTTATTTTGTGTTTCAGGAGATTTCTACAGCTTGTCAGGGGGGCCGTTCCGTGCACGAGTACTTTACCTTTCTCTCTGGGAGATTCCAGGAACTCCCATACCTCGAGCCGCTTAGTGCTTTTCCCCATCCCGAGGATCGGCTTGTTGCCAAGCGTCGCCAGGAGAAGCGGGAGATCTACCAGTTCCTGATGGGCTTGCGGCCCGAATTTGAGCAGATTAGGGTTCAGATTGTCAGCATGAACCCTCTTCCTGATATTTTGGATGCTTACTCCATGGTTGAGGAGCATGAGCGTCGTGCCCGCTTGACTGTTGTCTCTTCCGTTCCTGCTACCGTTCCTCTTCCGGATCATTCAGCCCTGGCGTCTGGTCGTTCTTCTTCTGTGCGAGGGGGACGGACTTCTACCCCCCGTGGCCGTGTGGGTGGCCGCGGAAGCCCGTTTGTTGTTGTTCAGTGTCAGCACTATCTGCGGACTGGTCACGAGAGGGCCAGGTACTGGTTACTCTTTCCTCACCTGCGCCAGCAGTCTTCCGCTACTCGTATCGTCGCCGCTACTTCTTCCGACTTTGGAGGCCAGCCTGATTACAGTACCTCTTTTGGGACTTCATCCGCTGACTGGAGTCAGCTTATGGCTCAGGTGCAGCAGCTTAAGTCTCAGCTTCAGCAGCAGTCCTCGTTTCAGCCTCCTTCTGCTCAGTCGTTGCCTATCTCCTCGTCGTTCTCGTCGACCTCGGCATCTGCGTCAGGTACCTCGACGGCCCTTCATGTCACTCATGAGGGGCATTCCTCGCCTTGGGTGATTGACTCTGGGGCCACTGATCATATGACTGGTGAGCCACACTTTTTCTCCTCTCTTGTGTCTCCGAGTGTCCATCGGCAGGTTCGCCTTACTGATGGCTCCGTGACACCCATTCTTCACCAGGGCACCGTTCCTCTCTCACCCTCCTTCACCTTGGGATCAGTTCATGTTCCCAAGCTTGCTTTAAATCTTCTTTTTGTTAGTCAACTAACTCGTACATTACACTGCTCGGTGACATTTTTCCCTTCTGGCTGTGTTTTCCAGGACTTGACCTTGAAGAGGACTTTTGGCTACGGCCGTGAGCGCGACGGGCTTTACCAGCTGGATCTCCCACCTCAGACATCATCACCCTGTCTTCCACCACCATCCATTGTTGTTGTTGCTACTACATCTTCTCTTTGGCATGCCAGATTGGGACATGCAAACCCTAAGATTGTGTCCTCCCTGTTTCCGAGTGTCTCATTTGAGCACCCGTTTCAGTGTGATGTGTGTCAGCTTAGCAAACACATACGCACTTCTTATCCTGTTTCTATTTCTCGTAGTTCTGCTCCTTTTGAGATTGTTCATTCAGATGTTTGGGGGCCTGCCCCGGTTGTATCTTATGATGGTTTTCGTTACTTTGTCTCTTTTATAAATGATTTTACTCGTTGTTGTTGGGTTTACCTTATGCATGCAAAATCTGATGTTTTTTATTTTTATACTTAGTTTTCTCATATGGTTGCTACTCGGTTTTCCTCACGTATCCGGATTCTTCGCTCCGATAATGGGGAGAGTACACTTCTTTCTCTTTTTCTGCTTTCCTTGCTAGCCAAGGAACCCTTCATCAATTCTCGTGTCCCTACACCCCAGAACAAAATGGACTGGCAGAACGCAAAAATCGCCATCTCCTGAATGTGACCCTATGCCTTCTCCTTGGGTCCCATGTCCCCAAGTTATTTTGGAGCGCTGCTCTTCTTACGGGGACCTTTTTGGTCAACCGTCTACCTTGCCAGCCTCTAGCGGGTCGGGTTCCTCTGAGCCTCCTATATCCCAGCCGCCCTTTGTTTCCTATTCCCCATCGGGTGTTCGGATGTGTGTGCTCTGTCCAAGACCGTAGTCCCACTCAGACTAAACTTGATAACAAAGTTATTCGATGCTTATTTTTGGGATATTCCTCCTCATCCAAGGGATATCGCTGTTTTGACCCCACTTCTCGCAGGACTTTTCACTCCATGGATGTGACTTTCATTGAGGATACCCCCTTCCACAGTATCCCTCCACCATCACAGCCTGCTCCAGTTCCCATTCCTCCTTCCACACCACCACAGCCGGCCCCTGTTCCCCTTGCTCCGTTACATGACTCGATTCCGGCTCAGACATATACCCGGGGTCTACGTGGGCCCTCACATGTTCACCCTATCCTTCGTACTCCGCTGGTAGAGCCCAGCTCACAGGACCTGATGCCATATCCTCTGACAGGTGATGTTCTTCCTTCTTCTGACTTGCCTATTGCACTTCGCAAGGGTAAGCGTTCTTGTGTTACTGACCATCCTGTTGCTAGCTTTGTGTCCTACCAGCGTCTCTCCCCAGGTTACCGGGCTTTCCTGACTGCCACCGATCAGATCAGGATTCCGTGTTCGACGACTGAGGCATTCCAGCATCCTGAGTGGGTGGCGGCTATGGAGGCTGAGATGTCGGCTTTACAGGGGGTTGGTACCTGGCGTTTGGTCCCCCTTCCCACCGGCAAGAAGACTCCAGCGAATTACGGGGTGACCTTTGCCCCTGTGGCCAAGCTTTCTACTGTCCGTCTTCTTGTTTCCCTCGCTGCCTGCCTTGGATGGCCTCTTCAACAGCTAGACGTGTCGAATGAATTTCTTAATGGCTCTTTTAATGAGGAGATTTATAGGGATCCGCCGCCCGGTTAGGAGCTTCAGGGGGAGTATTTGAGACGTGTCTGTCTTCTGCTGATGGCTTTGTATGGGCTGAAGCAGTCCCCTCGTGCGTGGTTTGAGCAGTTTGGGACTGTTGTGCTTCAGAGTGGGTTCACCAGATGTCATGCAGATCACACATGCTTTGTTCGGACTGCTGCGGATGGTCGCATGGTTATTATTCTTGTCTATGTGGATGATATCATCCTTACTAGTGATGACAGCTCGGGTATTCTTCAGATTAAGGAGGTGCTTCGTACGGCATTTGAGGTAAAAGATCTGGGATCTCTGAAGTACTTTCTCGGAATTGAGGTGGTCAGATCCAAGCAGGGGATCTCCTTGTCTCAGCGCAAGTATACACTCGACCTTTTGAGTGATACTGGCCTTCTTGGGTGCTCTCCAGTATCTACACCCATGGATCCGAACCACCGCTTACACGCTGAATCCGGCGACCCTCTCCCTGATCCGGGCAGATACCAGCGTCTTGTTGGCAGGCTTATCTACTTGACCAACACTCGCCCAGATATTAGCTTTGCTGTGAGTGTGGTCAGTCAGTTCATGCATGCCCCCCGTACTTCTCACCTTGATGCAGTTTTTCGGATACTTCACTACTTGAAGGGATCGCCTGGCCTCGGGCTCTTCTACTGTTCGTCCCCATCTCCCGGACTTATCTGTTACACAGATTCTGACTATGCTGGTTCCATCACTGATCGGCGCTCTACTTCAGGGATGTGTACTTTCTATGGTGGTAATCTCATTTCCTGGAAGAGCAAGAAGCAGAGTGTCGTCTCCCGCTCCTCTGCTGAAGCTGAGTACCGAGCTATGGCCCATGGAGCCACGGAGCTCCTTTGGCTTCGTACTCTCTTGACCGAGTTGGGCTTTCCTCCTTCCGGTTCCTCGACGTTGGTGTGTGACAACCAGTCTGCTCTCATGCTAGCCTCTGACTCTGTTCTGCACGAGAGGACTAAGCATATCGAGATTGATATTCATTTTCTCCGGGAGCACATTCGTTCAGGGACTCTTGCCACGACCTATGTTCCCTCCGCCGAGCAGACTGCAGATGCCTTCACCAAGGCGGTTGGGCCTTCCAGACTTCTCTCTACTTATGGCAAGCTGGGCGTGCTTGATCTCTTCGCGCCAGCTTGAGGGGAAGTATTGGTTATGTTGGATGGTGGTGTGCGGATAGCATTTATTCTTGTATTATGTATTACTATTTATATCCCCCCCCCTATGTGGAAGAATATATGCAATTTTATTTTCTCATCTTATTCACCCATTATTGGGAAATTCAAGACTAGAACGACCAGGGGCCTAACCTTGGTACAGGTAACATTAAGCCTGCATACTTGTGTCTAAATGAAGGAATGAGAAGAAAAAAATTATGAGGTGTCACTGTGTGGTACTTATTATAAAAAATCAATCATAGCGAGGAAAAATTATAATCGCAACACATTCTCAAAACCATAAAAGAATGGCTGAAAAATTTATTCAAAAATGAGGAAGCATGCTAACTAAAAAACTGGCTCATTTGTCAAACATAGCCTCGTGTAATTTAAAAAAATCAAGAAGACTTAGTTCAAGCATTTACCTTCGCCAAACCCTAAAACCTTAACGGATCACATAGTTAATAAATTGTCGGCATTTGTAATGAACGCCAGACCTTCCAAAGTCCTGAATAAAGCCCAACGTAGCATCAATAACAAGGACATCCATCAACTTAAATACAACTTCGGTACATCCAGCAGTGGAGAAATTTAGCAGCAAATCCAACAGTAAAGACAAGTTCAAGAACAACATCAGTTACGAGGTTGTATAGGAATAGATTGTAACGGGTTATAAATACAACTTACTGCAAGTAATAAGGATTATGAATTTGCTTAATAGAGTTCAAACCTTTTTTGTCTCCTCCCTCGCAATTCTTCTTCCTTGACCCTAGCCTCTTCCTCTCAGGCCCTTCTTCTAGAATTTAGGAATTCTAGTAGCAGGACTGCTACAATTTGGTGCAATTATAAGGGCCTTCTCTTTAATCCATAACATCTTAAATAGTAAAGAGATTAAGGTTAGAGATTACAGTTAGATGAGCCATTAATATATATCTTTAGAGAATATCTATATGACAATTTGGTGCAATTCTCAGGTTCTTCTTTTTAATCCATAACATCATAAATAGTAAATAGATTGTGGTTTAGATGAACATATAATATTCTCCATTAATATATACCTATATATATACATGTGTGTGTGTGTGTCTTTAGAGAATATCTATATGTATTAGGCTTGTATAATCTCATTTGAGCAAAAAATGGTGAGCTCAATACATTGAATGAGATAGTGAGTTAAAATATTAACTATTTACACATTATCCACAGCTAATAGTATAAGTAAAATCTATGTTATTGTGCAGTATTTATTATGCAAGTTCCATCATGTATGTAAAGGGAAGAGCCATAAGACACTTTACTATGGTTCTTTTAAATTTGACGTACACTTATTCATAGCTTATTTTGCTATGTAATAGTACAAGATAAGTATGAGGATATTTGATGAAGCTTAATTATATACATTTATTCACTACTTCAGTAAAGAAAATATGTTTAAATTTGATTAATATGAGTGTTTTATAAGTTTTCTTTGTCGCAAATACGTTTTTAAGACATAGGGGGAGGCATGAGTATTTGAAAAATATTTGAAGCTTATTTGGAGATTTTATTTCTAGCCCTAAAACAGAGATATATACGCACAATCAACCCACCTATGTCATAAGGTCGTATCCAGGCCCAAGGAAATAGTTACAAGCCACGAGCCGCATTTTTTTATGTTGTGTCCCCATGCTATGTGGAACCAAAAATCAACAGACTTGACACTATGTATACTCCATATTTTCCTGAAAAACATAGAATGGATTCAAATGTTTTAAAGTCATAAACCACGGAAGAACACCAAGAGAGAGGAGAGAAATGAATGAAGACAACATGCATGAAGAGCTATGGTTTAGTATGATCTTCATCATTATTATTATTCTTCTCTTATCTACTTTGCTCTAAACTTCAAGAGAATATTTTTAGTTAATATTTGCATTTGCTTATTTGAATGATGTTGTAGAAACCGATGACCAAACCTTGTATATACTTCTTCATATATCAAATACAAGAGTACAAATACATGGGAGAAGAGAGGGAGAAAGAATCCTATACAATAGATGTGGGACTAAAGGAGAAAGAAGAAATGGGCATTTACATCATTTTCCCTTATATCTTCTAACACTCCTCGGCAAGCTAAAGCGTACAAGTCGTGGGCACCAAGCTTGAACAAGAACTGGTAATACAATTTTCGAGGTAATGCCTTGGTGGGGACGTCAGCAACTTGCCCAAAAGCAGGAACATGTTTAAGCTTTAGCACATTTGATTGAACATTTTCTCGAACGAAGTGACAATCATCCTCAATATGTTTAGTACGCTCATGGAATACAGGATTCTTTGCAATATGTATTGCACCTTGACTGTCACAAAACAACGTCGAAGGTGAGGACAATTTAACCCCCAAATCCATTAGAAGACTTTCAAGCCAGGTTAGTTCTGATATAACATCCGTCATCGCACGGTACTCAGCCTCAGCAGACGAGCGAGCAACCACAGTCCGCTTCTTACTGCGCCATGTGATAAGGTTTCCTCCAAAGTATGTATAAAAACCAGTAGTAGAACGTCGATCATCCAACGAGCCCGCATAATCCGCATCAGAATATGCAATAAGGGAAAGGGAGGAAGATGGCTTATACACAAGTCCTTGCCCAGGAGCAGTCTTAAGATACCTGAGAATGTGTTCCACTGCCTGAAGGTGAGAAACTCGTGGAGTATACATAAACCGGCTGACCACACCAACCGCAAATGATATATTTGATCTCGTAACTGTTAGGTACATCAGTTTTCCCACAAAACGACGATAGTATTCCAGATTTGGAAGTAGATAATCAGACTCAAATCCCTGAGCACACACAACATATGGTTGACTTCCATTGGGGTTTCCGCAGTTTTGCAACTCTAGAGACCAGCATCTTTCAGAAGGTCAATGCAATACTTACACTGGGATAAGACAAGGCCATCAGGTCGTCGTGCTAACTCTAATCCAAGAAAATATCGAAGATTTCCCAGATCTTTGATTTGAAAGATAGAATTTAAATGTTGTTTAACATGTTGTATCCCAGCTGAGTCATCACCAGTGATCAGAATATCGTCCACATAAACCAGGAGTATTATAGTCGCAGTTGATTGGTGACGAGTGAAGAGAGGAATCTACCGAGCTTTGTTTGAAGCCAACCTCACAAACGACCTTGTTGAACTTGCCAAACCATGTCGGTAGAGACTGTTTGAGATCATAAATAGATTTGCGAAGTAAACATACACGAGACTCCCCCGCGGTCTCAAACCCGAGCGGTTGATGTGTGTACACTGTTTCAAGAAGATCGTCATTCAAAAAAGCATTCTTGACATCCATCTGATGGAGGGGCCACTGGCGATGAACAGCTAAGGAGAGCAAGACCCGAACCGAATTTAATTTTTGGACTAGGGAGAACGTTTCTTCATAATCAAGGTCGTACTGTTGAGTAAAACCATGTTCCACAAGCCGATCCTTTAGGCGATCAACTGTCTCATCCGCGGCATGTTTGATAGTGAAGATCCACCTGCAGCTAACACAACTGTGGCTAGGAGGAAGAGGCACAAGATCCCAAGTGTGATTACCACACAAAGCAGTCATTTCTTCATCCATGACGGCACGCCACCCCGGATGCTGGAGGGCTTCCTGTACAGAGTTAGGTATAGAGATAGAGGAGAGAGAGAGCAAATGTAAGAAGAGCTGGAGAGAGCCGATGTAGAGAGACAAAATTGGCCAAGGGATGAGTCGTCGAGGGGGATGCCGGATCAACAGGCCGTGAGATCACACCGGTAGAGGGAAGCTGCTGCAGGGCATCTGTACGTGGAGGACGACAAGTGTATACTTCAATGATAGGAGGTTTGGAGGGGACTTGTGGTGGTGTAAGAATCAGAAGCAGAGGAGTAGGGATAAGTGGTGGAAGCGGAGACGTTACTGGAACTGTGGGCCGAGGTAGCGGAGAAGGAAGAAGGGGATCAGAATGACTAGTGTGATATGGTTGGTCTTCATGAAAGGAGACATCAACAGACACAACCTCCTTACCAGTGGTAGGATAAAAGCAGACATACACCTTCTGAGTGCGAGAGTACCCAATAAGTATAGCTTTGGTAGCACGAGGGGCTAGATTGTCAGTGGAAGGACCAAGGTGGTGGACATAACAGGTACACTCAAACACACGAGGTGTGTGAGAGAAGAGAATCGTGGATGGGTGAAGGAGAGTAATGAGTGCCATAAAGTTGAGGACAGACGAAGGCATGCGATTGATGAGGTGACAAGCAGTAGAAACTGCGAAGTTCCAATAGAGAGGAGGAACCTGCATTTGGATCATGAGAGATCTTGCCACATCAAGGAGGTGGTGATTTTTTTGTTCTACTACGTCATTCTGTTGAGGGGTATAGACACACGAAGTCTGATGTAGAATACCGAACAAAGCACACAGATTGGAGAAGGTGTGACTAGTATACTCGCGAGCATTGTCTGTACGAAGTGTTTTTACACAGGTAGAAAACTGAGTGTGAGTTTCTGTAAGAAACGTACGGAATATAGTTGTAAGTTTGGTACGATCACAAAGTAAATATAACCAGGTAACCTGCGAGTAATCATCTATAAAGGTAACAAAATACCGATACCCAAAAACATTAGGGACCTTATAGGGCCCCCAGATATCAGAATGTACTAAGGATAAAGGAGCATCGCTCTGAGTACATGAAGAAAAAAAAGATACACGGTGTTGTTTGCCAAAAATACAAGATTCACAAAAGAACTCTTGAAAATAAACAGTAGGAAGAGCTTTCTTGAGAATTGGAAGAGGGGCATGCTCAAGACGACGATGTCAATCAGTGGTGGAGACAGTGGTGAGAGCAGCCGGGAGGAACATCGAGAAGATACAGCCTGTTAGACAGTCGCCCTCTACCAAGTATATTCTGCGTTAGTCGATCCTGCACAACAAATGAAGAGCGTGAAAAAGTAACACAGCAATCAAGATCTTGTGTGAGACGGCTAACAGAAAGTAGATTAAAAGGAAAGCCCGGAACATGAAGAACCGAGAATAAGGAGAGGCAAAGAGTAAGAGGCAGATGAGCAGTGCCACAGTGAAGAGCATACCGACCAGTTTACTTCCCGCTTCTTTATTTAGTTACAACCATTATTGGCAAATTCAAGACTTGAACGACCAAAGGTCCTAACCTCGGTACATGTAGCCTTATGCTTACATACTAGTGTCAAAATGAACTT
The DNA here is from genome assembly GCA_039513925.1 of Platanthera zijinensis. Lineage (NCBI taxonomy): Eukaryota > Viridiplantae > Streptophyta > Magnoliopsida > Asparagales > Orchidaceae > Platanthera > Platanthera zijinensis. Next base: position 152,693,260 of record CM077090.1, on the reverse strand, counting down.
GAATGTGAAGAAAAATGATTATAGCGTATATGCATGCACGTATAATAATAATAATAAAAAACCGGAGGAAAAGTTCAATGTTGTTAGAAAAACTCATGTAAAGGGCTCATTATTGGGCCCATGTTTTTGATATTTTCCCTCTTCTCTTATTAGTCCCACATCTTGTATAGGACTTCCTCTCTCCTTTTCTCTCCTATATATTTGTATTCTCTCCTTGTATTTACATACACAAGAAATACATACAAAATTTTGAGCTCTTTCTACATGGTATCAGAGGGACTCGTTGCCTCCCGCAGACTCCCGAACTCTATCCGCTTCCTTTGATCTCCTGCGGCCTGCTCAGTCTACCCGCTGCGGCCTGCGCTCTCTTGCGGCCTCCTGCGGGCTCCCGCGGCCTGCTCTGTCTATCCGTCCTTTTTCCCTTAGTCGCTTGGCAAACTGCGACCTGCAGTCTTCAACGGCCTGTATTTCTGCATCTGCTTCCTCTTCTTCACCGTGGTTCCACCCTCCTCCTCGAGCTTCTTAGCCTCCTCTCTCCCTGTCCCGTGGGGCCCACTTCTCCCTACAGTTCTCATTTAGTCCGCTGCGAGCTCCTCCAATCCGCTGCGGGCTTTCTTTCCTTACTTTCCTCTCCTAACTTGCGAGCTTCTACCCTTGTCCAGACCGATCTCTTCTCGCTCGCAGTCTCCTGTTTTTTCCCACCGCGGACTGCTCATACTGTTGCGGGCTCCCTTCTCGCGGGCTCCCTTCTCGCGGGCTGTTCAAGATCCGCTGTGTTTTCCCCTCTTACAGACTGCTCCAGTCCGCCGCAGCCTCTCTCATAACACGGACTGTTCCTAACCGCTGCGGCCTCTCTAAAATCGCAGACTGTTCCAGTCCGCCGTTGCGGCCTCTCTTCTGGCAAGCTGCTCAAGTTCCGCTGCAAGTTCCCTTCTTGCGGACTGCTCCAGTCCGTCCCTCCCTATCTCCAATCGCGCCTTGTGGCCTGCCCTTTCTCGCCGAGATCACTTCTTGCACTTGCGGACTGCCCTCTCTACTCGTTGTGGACTGCCCCAGTTCGCTGCGGACTGCTCCTCCTTACCTCTTGCCCTAGCCGTCGCGACCTGCCCTTCGGGCTTCTTGCTCGCCCTCCTCCCAGCGGGCTCCTGCGTCAGTCCGCTATTGCTGGCCGCCGGTTCTGCTTCCTCTCCCCGCAATGGCTTCCAGCGACTCAACTGCGGCTAGCCCCTCTACAGACCGCCCTGCACCTGTTCCTGAAATCCGTGATGAGCTGCGGATTACAACAATTTCCCTCTCCGGGAAGAAGAATTTTCTCGCTTGGGTTCATTCTGTTCGCCGGGTTCTTCAGGCCAAGGGCCTTTTGCCTCACCTCACTCAGGCTCCTCCTTCTCCTTCTACCGACGAATGGCTCCGCAATGATGGCCGTGTTCAGACCTGGCTCCTCAATTCCCTCGATGGAGAACCGTATCAGATGGCCATGTATCAACAAACAGCCAAAGCTATGTGGGATGAACTGCACTCCCTGTACTCGGGTAAAGACAGTCTTCAGCATCTCTATGACATCCTCACTGATCTTCTGGCTCTCGACACGGGAGGGACTTCGGACATGACCTCTTTTGTCGCTCGTGCAAAGACTCTTGCTGAGGCCTGAATTCAACATCAATCGTCTACCAGTGACCATGCTACTCAGCGTGCTAAAAAGGAGGCCGTCTGCATTTCCATCATAATGGCTCGTCTCCCGCCTCACCTTCAGAATATTCGCACCCAGATTCTGGCTTCCTCAACTATACCCTCCTTATCAGATGTATGCTCCATGCTCCTCCGTGTTTCACCTCCTCCTGATACTACTGCGCCTCCGCCCTCGGCCCTTCTTCAGCAAACCACTTCCCCCTTACTGCCCCCACCTACCTCCGTTCGTGGTGGCCGTTTGGGTTCTAGGGGCCACGGGCGCGGTGGTCAGGGTTGGCCGACTTGTTCCTACTACGGCAAGGACAACCATTATGCGGCGACCTGCTACAAGAAGATTGGTTATCCTCCTCGTTCGACAGCCTCGGTTGCTGCGGACACATCCTCTGTCGCTCCTTCTGACCTTGAGGTTGTTCGTCTCCAGCTCCAACAACTCCAAGGGATGCTCAACCCGCCCTCTGCCTCCATCTCCACCGCCTCCAACGCAGGTACTGCTTGTTTATCCACCAGACCGCGATGGATCCTGGACTCGGGTGCCACTCATCATATTACCTCGCAACGACCACCCAAGTACACGGATTCTCCTCATCCAAAGTATATCACTGTGGCAAATGGGGAGACGGTTCCAGTCTCCGGCTCGGCTGACTTTTTACTCAACCCATCGCTCTCCCTTCACTCGGCTCTTCATGTTCCGAGCTCCCCGTTCAATTTACTTTTTGTTGGTCGTCTTACAAATGATCTAAATTGCTCTATCATATTCACCCCCTCTTCTTTTCTCATACAGGATCAGCGGACGCGGACTACCATTGGTAAAGGCACATTGTAGGGCGGGCTCTACCTTCTCGATGACTATCCTACTGTCCTATCTTCTGTCTCCTCCAGTGAGTGGCATTGACTTCTTGACCACGCTCCTCTCCCAGTGCTCCAGCGGGCTCTTCCTGATGTTTCCCTTCATCCTTTTCAGTGCGAGTCTTGTATCTTCGGCAAACATCCGCGTTCTTCTTTTCCTGCACATTGTACCCGGAGCACTGCACCTTTTCATTTAGTGCATTCAGACATTTGGGGTCCTTATAAAGTTACTAGTATTTCTGGTTATCGATATTTTATCACGTTTATTGATGACTACTCTCGCACAACGTGGCTTTACTTACTGCGTGATCGTGCTGAGCTTCCCCATGTCTTTCGGGTCTTTGTCCTTGAAACCCGTACGCAATTCCACACTACCGTCAAAACATTACGCACCGATAATGCTCGCGAATACACTAGCCACGGCTTTGCGGCCTTGTGCTCTGAATTCGGGATTCTTCATCAAACATCATATGCTTACACACCCCAGCAAAACGGCATTGCTGAACGGAAGAACCAACATTTGCTTGATGTTGCCCGCTCTCTCATGCTTAAAATACATGTTCCTAAAAGTTACTGGAATTTTGCGGTCTCTATTGCGTGCTTCCTGATCAACCGGCTCCCTTGCTCCGTCCTCCACTATGCTACTCCGTTTAGCCTACTATTTCCCTCTACTCAGGCTTTCCCTCTCCTGCCTCGGGTTTTTGGCTCCACCTGCTATGTCCACCGCTTGGGTCTGTCTTCGGACAAGTTGGAACCCCGGGCCACTAAACATGTCTTTGTTGGTTATTCGCGTACGCAGAAAGGCTATGTATGTTACTCTCCTGCTACCCGCAAGGTTTCCGTTTCTGCTGATGTTACCTTCCGGGATGAGCAGTGGAGGCAGGTACCTGATCAGCAGGGCGCGGAGTAGCCGAGGTCGGGGCCGACTGCAGAGGGGCAACGGAGTCGGACGAACGGCGAGAGTAGACACGGATAACAGGTGGCCTGGAGGGGGCAGGAGTCGGAGCAGGTGGTACCAGTGGTAGAGGTGTAGTAACGGGAATAACAGGTCGTAAGAGGAGTGGTGGTAGAGGTTCCGGCGTGGATGGAGTGGGTAAAGGAGCAGAGAAGAACGGTTGATGTTCCCGTAAGGTAATATCAGCAGTAACGAAAACCTTGCGGGTAGCGGGAGAGTAACATACATAGCCTTTCTGCGTACGCGAATAACTAACAAAGATATGTTTAGTGGTCTGGGGTTCCAACTTGTCTAAAGACAGACCCAGGCGGTGGACATAGCAGGTGGAGCCAAACACCCGAGGCAGGAGAGGGAAAGCCGAAGTAGAGGGAAATAGTAGACTAAACGAAGTAGCATAGTGGAGGACGGAGGAAGGGAGCCGATTGATCAGGAAGCACGCAATAGAGACCGCAAAATTCCAGTAACTTTTAGGAACATGCATTTAAAGCATGGGAGAGCGGGCAACGTCAAGCAAATGTCGGTTCTTCCGTTCGGCAACGTCGTTTTGCTGGGGTGTAAGCACATGATGTTTGATGAAGAATCCCGAATTCAGAGCACAAGGCCGCAAAGCCGTGGCTAGTGTATTCACGAGCATTATCGGTGCGTAATGTTTTGATGGTAGTGTGGAATTGCGTACGGGTTTCAAGGACAAAGACCCGAAAGACACGGGGAAGCTCGGCACGATCACACAGTAAGTAAAGTCACGTTGTGCGAGAGTAGTCATCAATAAACGTGATAAAATAGCGATAACCAGAAATAATAGTAACTTTATAAGGACCCCAAATGTCTGAATGCACTAAATGAAAAAGAGCAGTGCTCCTGGTACAATGTGCAGGAAAAGAAAAACGCGGCTGTTTGCCGAAGATACAAGGCTCACACTGAAAAGGATGAAGGGAAACATCAGGAAGAGCCCGCTGGAGCACCGGGAGAGGAGCGTGGCAAGACGTCGATGTCACTCACTGGAGGAGACAGAAGATAGGACAGTGGGATAGTCATCGAGAAGATAGAGCCCGCCCTAAAGTGTGCCTTTACCAATGGTAGTCCGCGTCCGCTGATCCTGTATGAAAAAAGAAGAGGGGGTGAATATGACAGAGTAATTTAGATCATTTGTAAGGCGACCAACAGAAAGTAAATTGAACGGGGAGCTCGGAACATGAAGAGCTGAGTGAAGGGAGAGCGATGGGTTGAGTAAAAAGTCAGCTGTGCCGGAGACTGCAACCGTCTCCCCGTTTGTCCCAGTGAGTAAAAAGTCAGCTGAGCCGGAGACTGGAACCGTCTCCCCATTTGTCACAGTGATATACTTTGGATGAGGAGAATTCGTGTACTTGGGTGGTCGTTGCGCGGTAATATGATGAGTGGCACCCAAGTCCAGGATCCATCGCGGTCTGGTGGATAAACAAGCAGTACCTGCGTTGGAGGCGGTGGCGATGGAGGCAGAGGGCGGATTGAGCAGCTCTTGGAGTTGCTGGAGCTTGAGACGAACAACCTCAAGGTCAGAAGGAGCAACAGAGGATGTGTCCGCAGTAACTGAGGTTGTCGGACGAGGAGGATAACCAATCTTCTTGTAGCAGGTCGCCGCATAATGGTTGTCCTTGCCGCAGTAAGAACAAGTCGGCCGACCCCGACCACCGCGCCCGTGGGCCCTAGAACCCAAACGGCCACCACGACCGGAGGTAGGTGGGGGCAGTAAGGGGGAAGTGGTTTGCTGAAGAAGGGTCGAGGGCGGAGGCGCAGTAGTATCAGGAGGAGGTGAAACACGGAGGAGCATGGAGCATACATCAGATAAGGAGGGTATAGTGGAGGAAGCCAGAATCTAGGTGCGAATATTCTGAAGGTGAGGCGGGAGACGAGCCATCATGATGGAAATGCAGACGGCCTCCTTCTGAGCACGTTGAGTAGCATGGTCATTGGTAGACGGTTGATGTTGAATCCAGGCCTCAGCAAGAGTCTTTGCACGAGCGACAAAAGAGGTCATGTCCGAAGCCCCTCCCGTATCGAGAGCCAGAAGATCGGTAAGGATGTCATAGAGATGTTGAAGACTGTCTTTACCCGAGTACATGGAGTGCAGTTCATCCCACATAGCTTTGGTCGTTTCGTGATACATGGCCATCTGATACGGTTCGCCATCGAGGGAATTGAGGAGCCAGGTCTGAACACGGCCATCATTGCGGAGCCATTCGTCGGTAGAAGGAGAACGATGAGCCTGAGTGAGGTGAGGCAAAAGGCCCTTGACCTGAAGAACCCGGCGAACAGAATGAACCCAAGGGAGAAAATTCTTCTTCCCGGAGAGGAAAATTGTTGTAATCCGTAGCTCATCACGGATTTCAGGAACAGATGTCGGGCGGTCTATAGAGGGGCTAGCCGCAGTTGAGTCGCTGGAAGCCATTGCGGGGAGAGGAAGCAGAACCGGCGGCCAGCATCTTACCATTTAAGATGTTATGGATTAGAAAGAAGGGCCTGAGAATTACATCAAATTATAGCAGTCCTGCTACTGGAATTCCTAAATTCTAAAAGAAGAAGGGCCTGATAAGAAAAGGCCAGGGACAAGGAAGAAGAATAGAGTGGGAAGAGACAAAATAGGTAAGAACTCTATTAAGTAAATTCATGATCCTTATTACAAGCAGTTAGATGAGTATATAATATTCTCCATTAAGATATCTTTAGTGAATATCTATATGAACTAGGCCTGTATTATCTCATCTGAGCAAAAAATAGTGAGTTCAATACATTGAATGAGATGGTGAGTAAAAATATTAACTATTTAACATTATCCACGGCTAGTACTGCAAGTAAAATTTTATTGTGCAGTATTTGTTATGCAAGTTCCATCATATATGTAAAGGAAAAAAAGTCATAAGACACTTTACTACAGTTCTTTTAAAGTTGATGTACACATATTCATAGCTTATTTTGCTATGTAATAGCAAAAAATAAGTATGAGAGTATTTGAAGAAACTTAATTATATATATTTATTCACTAATTCATAAAAGGAAATATGACGCAAAATAAATCTATAGGTTGTAGACTTACGATGCCCTAACCCAAGATACAAGGCAAGCGATCACACAATGAATGCAATATACCTACATCGACCCTAAAATGTGGTTAGATGAGTATATAATATACTCCATTACGATATCTTAAGGTAATATCTATATGAAGTAGGCCTGTATAATCTCATCTGAGCAAAAAATAGTGAGTTCAATACATTGAATGAGATGGTGAGTAAAAATATTAACTATTTAACATTATCCACGGCCAATACTGCAAGTAAAATTTTATTGTGCAGTATTTGTTATGCAAGTTCCATCATATATGTAAAGGAAAAAAAGTCATAAGACACTTTACTATAGTTCTTTTAAAGTTGATGTACACTTATTCATAGCTTATTTTGCACGTAATAGCAAAAAATAAATATGAGGGTATTTCATGAAACTTAATTATATACATTTATTCACTAATTCATCAAAGGAAATATGACGCAAAACGAATCTATAGGTTGTGGACTTACGATGCCCTAACCCCAGATACAAGGCAAGTGATCACACAATGAATGCAATATACCTACGTCAACCCTAAAATGACATGAAAACATACACGCAATTCAATCAAATGTAAGCTTTATATGCATGCAAATGATTTGATCCAACTGCGATTTAGGTTGCATTTGGCGTGGCTTATTTGCTCCGGTGAGGTTGGACAAAAACGTCATTATCATATAAAAATCTTATGCCTCAAACTAGTTTTTTTTGTAACGGTAGTAATATTTGTCATACAAAACATACATTCTATGACAATGACGTTTTGGTCCAACCTCGCCGGAGCAAATAAGTCGCGCCAAACACAGCCTTAGCCACAAACAATTAAATAAAATAAAGATTCAAAAACAGTAGCATAGTTTTCCACAAACATTAATCAAAGAGAGCAAATCCTATTCAACAAGCAACCGAGGCACAATTATCTTCAAACAAACACCAAATAGACCTCGCAAATCACGTGATACCACAATACTAAAAAAAAGTATAAGATAGCAACCAACAAAACATGTGTCGGAATACACAATACTAGAAAACAGATAATTCAAATAACGACTTAAGCATGCAGGCGACGACAAAATAATGTGAAGGAGGTGATTTTCGAGCTGTTGGAGGGCTATCGAGGACCGCAATGTGACAGTGAGAAGGTTGTAATGGCTTGGAAGGAGCGGCCAAGTTAGGATGATTTGTGTGGAGTGGAGTGAGGACTATAAAGAGAGGGGTGGATGCGGGCCGCTGGAGGGCTTACTGTAGTTGAGAGAGGAGAAAATCTCCTGTTCTGGAAGGTTTCAGTGGCAGGTTAGGAGGGATTAGGGGAGGATATTTAACTAATGCAAAGTAGTCACGGGAAAGTAGAAATATAAGGGAAAATGAGAAAATAGGGGAAGGTCTTGACTTACGGGAGAGAAGAATCAAGGTGAGAATGGTCATAATGGGTTTCACGATTGAATGAGAACAGAGGCTTCACGGGTGTGGTATTCACGACAAATTTAACAGCTAAGGGGATAGGGAGACTTGGTGTGAACGTGTTGTGCATTGGTTGGGTGGGCTTCACGGGAAATGAAGACAGGGGGGAAACTAGAATGTGGGAGGGAAAGTGAGGGGACGGTGGACTTACGATGGGTGGATGGCGGGGCTTGCGGGAGACAATGATGGAGGCTAGGTCGAAGGAGAAGGGCACCTTCGAGTCGCACCAAGGGTTTCTCTCTGCGTCGTACCGAGAGAGAAGTGACAGGCGATTTCCAAAAGAGGAATCAACACACCATCCCCTCAGTTGCCCCCCCTGCATATTTAAATACAACATAATAGAAATAGGGCACCCAGATCGGACAGCTATAATGTCTGAACCAATCAGGTGTCAAATCAACTCAAAAATATAAAAAAAATACACGGAATCAACTTGAAACACCCATCTGAAAGCATTTAAAGACTCGGATTGTGTGAATGAGTAGCGAATCACTGCGATCAACATTAAAATATGCTTAAATTTGATTAATAGAGTGTTTAATGTTTTTATCTATCACTAATATGTTTTTAAGACATAGTGGGAGGCATGAGCATTTGGAAGATATTTGAAGCTTATTTCGAGATTTTATTTCAAACCCTAAAACAGAAATATATACGGACAATCGACACACCTATGTCAAAAGATCATGTCCAACCTCGGGGAGACAATTACAATCCAAAAGCCACATTTTTTATGCACGCAGTTGTGTCCCCATGCTATGTAGAACCAAAAATCGGCCAACAGACTTGGGCACTATGTATACTTCATATTTTCCCGAAGAACATAAAATTGATTCAAATGTTTTAACGTCATAAACCACTGAAGAACACCAAGAGATAGGAGAGAAATGAATGAAGACAACATGCATGAAGAGCCATTATTTAGTATAATCTCCATCATTATTATTCTCCTTCTCTTATATACTCTGCTCTAAACTTCAAGAATATAAGTTTAGTTTATATTTGCATGTGCTTATTTGAACGATGTAAGCTCATACTAAATCATTTATCACTATTTCTCTTTGTAATTTTGAATTATTTATGATTTGTGTTACTTACCATATGATTGTAAACTAGTCGAGCTTCGGATCCTATCTTTACCGCTAGCTATCGACCTTTACCCAGATTTTGATAAACAGTGCAAATAAATCATAGATAATCCAAAATCACAAAGAGAAATAAAGAAAAACAATTGAATATGAACTTACATCATTCAACACCCACAAATGCAAAGATTAACTGAACAAATATTTTTGAAGTATAAAGGATAATGAAAATAAAAGGAGATTAATAATGATAATGACCATACTACATGATAACTATTCATGCATGTTATCTTCATTCATCTCTTGTTCTTCTTCTTTTCTTCAATGTTTTACAACTTTAAATCATTCGAATTTAGTCTATGTTCATCATCAAAATATGAAATATATATAGAGCCGAGTTTGTCGGAGGACTTTTGGGTCTATACGGACAGGGGGCACGGTTGTGTCCCTTGGTTGTATACATGAAAAAATGTGGCTCTTGGCTTGTAACTGTCTTCCTGGGGTTGAACACGACCTTATGACATGGGTTGGGGTAAAAATAAAATCTCCAAATAAGCTTCAAATCACTTTCAAAGGCTCGTGTATGCTTTGGCATGTCTCAAACATGTATTACTGACGAATAAAGCATAAAAACACTCATTAATAAATTTAACATTTCCTTTAATGAAATAACAAATAAAATTAATATAATTCAGCTTCATAAATAAATGTAGCCTTGCCTTCGTAACAGTGTCAAAATGAATAAAAATAAAAAAACAGCCTGATGCACAATGCATCCTGGCAAAAGCACGCAGCGAGGGTTCGGGGAACGATCTCATCACAAGGGTGAAATGTAGGCAAACCTTACTCTACATTGTGCAAGTCGTTGCTTCCGGGACTCAAACCCGTGACTTTAAGTCACACGGCAATGACTTAACCGATGCACCAAGGCTCCTCTTATAATAAAAATATTATGAAACACAAATGAGGCAGAAAAAAGATTATGAAGCATTAATGCATGACACTTATAATAAAAAAAAATCAAACAGACAAGAAAGTTATAATCTTGACACGTATTCACAAAGCCTATAAAACCTTGGCTGAAAATATAATCAAAAGTGAGGAAGCATGCTAACTAAGAAACTATATCATTTGTCAATTCTATTCTCTCATAATTTAAATAATTTTAAAAAGATTTAGCACATGAATTAAGATAATTATTTGAAAAGTTTGATAAGCAGGTAACTCAATATGAAACTTGATTATATATCAGTTATAACACCTTGTAGTTATAAAATTCACAAACATGTACGTTGTGTACAAAGATAATAAATTATGTGAGAAGTTTGGTAAGCGGAAAGTCTAATGCATAGTGAAGAGCATACCAACCAGTTTGCTTGTCGCGTCATAATTTAGCTACAAACATTGTGGGTAAATTCAAGACTAGAATGACTAGGGTCCTAACCTCAATATCCGGTAGTTCGGTGCTGGAATGTGCAGCCTTCCTTGGAACTACGATGGCTCAAACGTTAGTATCAGAGAACGCAGGAGGTGTAGATGGAGGGACTGTCGTCGGAGTCTCGATGGCATGCTGCAGGCTATAATGTTCGCGAAATAAAACAATCGAGAAGAATTTCGACCTAATTTAATTCAAGATTAATTTTGAGTCCCCAAAATGCTCCTCCAAAATTGAATTAAGAAAAATTATAATGCAAAAAAAGAGGGAAGGGCGCAAAAGGAAAAATTAAGATGTTTGAGAGAGTAATTTGTCAAAACTAAATATTTGACTAAAATTTAAGCAAAAATGATACTCTAACATAAGAGCTTTTTTGCAAAATGCACCCATAAATAACAGCTTTTGACATAATGCATCCTCAAAAATTAAATATAGCACAATGCACCGCCCTCAAAATTGGTTTTCTGGCAATGCGTATGTTACGATCCTCGATCGTAACGGATTCACCAGAGATCGGCACTGTGGTGGAGGTGGAATAAACCTAAAAGAAGGCCATAGGGGAGGCGGCCGGGGATAGAGAAGTAGAAGAAGAAAGGTCTAGGAGATGACCGGAGGAGGGAGAGAGGAATAGGAGAGATAAACAGATGAAATAGCAAAACCTTTATTAATTTCCATACCCCCTATTACATCCATTAATCCCTATTTATAACACTACCAATAACAATGATTATGATGGAGAACCGACACCTAATGGCCGTTACATTGCATTCCCCTTTTGAAACGACGTCCTCGTCGTTCAGTTAAAAAAACTATATATTGTGTTCTTCAAATTTAGCCGATGTCGGACCGAAGATGAGGATTATTGTTGTTATGCCTGATCATCTCATTAGGTGCTAGAATTTCCTCCTGGATCAAAAACGAAAGTAACTATAGCAATTAGTATTGACTCGACCACCCCTACATCAAGTGGTTCTTGCTCTTGTGGTTGTCTTGACAATGGTGGCAATGATTTTGTAATAGCACCCACAATGATTGTGTCACTGCTCCCAATTTTCTTATGTTCAACGTTCATTGTTGGCGGCATTGTCATGGATGGTGGCGGTTCCTTCAATTCTTTTGGAATTATCCATGGTAAAGGTTTCACAACATAGTGTTCTTCCGACACATCCTCATATTCGTTCTTGATTGTGGATGTGATAGACGGACCCATCAAATCATATTCCACTTGCTTCGAAGGCTCAAGGGTTACATTGACGTGTTTAAGAACTATATCATGAACATCTTCTATTGTTGTTGGCAACGATTTGATGATTGCCGGAGAAGAGGTAAGCCCGGCAAGGGAAGAGATGCATGGTTCACGGGTTGTTAATTCCTCAATTAAAGTTTGAGTATCTTGAACCGTTGATGTTTGTTGAAATTGATTTATTGCCCCAACAAAATTCTCAACGCTTTGTCCGTATTCTTTAACTATGGCATCAACAAACCACGGAAATGTCATGGCTGGATGACTGCGTAATGTAGCCTGATACCAGATAGATGCGGGTCTATCTAAGTGTAGAGCTGCGTAGATCATGAAATCTGCCGGACAAATGTTGTTATTCAAAAAATACAACTGTAATTTGTAAAGCCAATCAACGGGATCCCCATCAGAAAATCGCGGACATGAATCATATCTTGCTTGTAAATTACTTTTCAAGCGCTCCTCAAAAACATCAAAACTGCGTAATATATTCTGCTTGCAGGCTTCAATAGCAACGTATACATTATTCGTCATTGTCGAATAATGAAAAAATTGACGTCTGTAGATCAAACTTCTACAATTTTGTGTTAAACCCACTTTTTAATTGTTCTCTTTCTTCAATTAATTTGCAGCAGTCCTGACAGAACAATTTCTTGGAAATGAAAACACTAAACAAGGTTTATTTTCTTCCTTCTGTTAAAAGTTGCAGCAAGGCTTGCCGTATACGATGGCGAAGGAAAGAGTGTTCTGCCGTTCTTGAATCAGTCGCAGAGCAGGACTACGGAGGCGACGGCGAAGGTGGCGCGGCGGTGAAGGCGGGGCAGTGGCTGAGGCGGCGCGGCGGTGGTGGCGGTGGCGGTGGCGGCGGTGGCGGCGCAGCGGCAGTGGAGCGCAGCGGCGGTGGGGGCGCAGCGGAGCTGGGGCGCAGCAGCGATGGCGGCGCAGCGGCGGTGGCGGCGCAGCGGCGGTGGTTGTGCAGCGGCAAAGCGACGGTGGCTGATCTCCTGTAAAACAGGGGTGGCTCTGTTTCAAGATCGGGGAAGACGTTGATTGAAGGTGTGGAATGGAGTCCTTGAGCGCCGGAGATGTTCGCCGGAGTTCTTGATTTCAGCCAAGTTCTTGATCGTCGGTGGGAGAGGGAAGTTCTTGATCGCCGGAGACGGTGTTCGCCGGCGTTCTTCTCTCAACGAGAGCACCAAAATGTTACGATCCTTGATCGTAACGGATTAACCAGAGATCGGCACTGTGGTGGAGGTGGAATAAACCTAAAAGAAGGCCATAGGGGAGGCGGCCGGGGATAGAGAAGGAGAAGAAGAAAGGTATAAGAGATGACCGGAGGAGGGAGAGAGGAATAGGAGAGATAAACAGATGAAATAGCAAAACTTTTATTAATTTCCATACCCCCTATTACATCCATTAATCTCTATTTATAACACTACCAATAACAATGATTATGATGGAGAACCGACACCTAATGGTCGTTACAGCGTACCGTGCGCCAAAGAAATTGAAGTGAAGAAGTTATATCAGTCTAGGGTGCACGTTGCCAAAAACTAATTTTGGGAAGTGCATTGTGATATATTTAAGCTTTCAGGATGCATTCTGGCAAAAATTGATATTTCTTAGGCTCCATTTGGTTCGGCAGTGGCGGGTCAAACCGGCGGGTGAAAACGGAATGTTCCAACCAGAGAGGGGAGGTGGCTGCTCCAAACGAAACTTTTTGGGTCGTTTCTCAAGGCGGGTGGGTGGAAACGGAGCAAACGCCGTCGGAGGTTCATTTGTTTACACTCCTTCCGACGGCGTTTGTCCAAAACGGAACAGCGAAACGCCCAAACAAATTGAGCCTTAGATGCATTTTGCCAAAAAAACCTTACATAAGAGGAGCAAGTTAAATGTGAGTATTAATACCACAAGTTCATAAGCGCAGACGAGTCCGTAAGCAAGGTGAGATTCACAGGATGTTGATAGGTAGAGGTCCGTAGGCTCCTGAAAGAGTGAAAGGTAAGCACGATTAAGGAGTTTATGAGGCTGAGGACGAGCATGGATGGAAGCTGGCTCGGATGGATCAGGACATGAGGAAAGAAGTCGTTCTGGGATGCATTGGGGAGGCCGACTAGTTAGGGGAAGATCGGGTTGGAGTCGACTAGATCACTGGTCGCCATATACGGGCACATAGTGGACGGATCTGGGCTGAAGATGGCTGGGTATAGCCAGATCTTGGCCGGAGGGGGTTGACTTCGAAATGGCAAACCAGCGTAGACATGCTGGCGTTGGGAATCAGGAATGGCGGGGCTAGAGAGATCGTCGGAGGGTGATTGGTGGAGTTCAGAGACGTGTTGGTGGCGATTGGGAGCCCAGATAGGATTGTGCAGGCGACTGGTGGTCGGATTGGCTGCTGGAAGTTCGAACGAGATATGTCGGCTGGGTTCTTCTTTGTTTTCGTTTTCCGCCGACTCCGATTGCTGGGCCTGATTTATAGAAATGGGATTAGGGTTTGTAATAAATAGTATTTCAATACGATTAATAAATGACATTTATATTGGCAGCCCAATCAAACTTAAAAAAAAAAATCATTAAAAACACTCTCTAATAGCGGGAAATTTTTGGAACCGGAGCCCGGGCCCGTATGGAAATCTAGGTCTGAGAGCTCTGGATCATCATTAAAATGCATGTGGGGCTCATGCATTTTGGGAGTGTGACATACACTTTTGCGCGAGCCCCATGCATTCACCTCTTTCTATTGGTTCCGGTTCCATCCAGAATCCCAGACATAAAAATTCCGCCTAATAGCAGCCCTAAATTCTTCTCCCTTTTTTTCCTTTCTCCTGAACCCCCGCCGCTCTGCGATACCCGTCCAACCCTCGCTGCTCCCGCTTTCGCCTGTCGTCTGTCGTCAAACACCGCGGGTTAAGGGTCGGTGCCAGGGAGGACAGGTGAGTCTAATGGCGGAAGATGGAGTAGGGCAGGGGGAGATCTCGTGCTTTCCACACGATTCGGCCATTTCGAGACTTGAGAGGTTTCTGTTCAGATTCTTTGTTGCTAGCTCCTGCTTCTTCTACTATGAAGGTCTAATTATTCTCGATTATGTTTTGCATTTAACCACGGAAGATTTTTGATCGATTGCATTCATCCATTTAGCTGCGATTGTGACGAAATCGGATTTTTGTGTAGGGTTTCATCTGTATTGCTTATCCAGCTGTTTTTTAAGATTTTAATTGGCTTCAATTGACCAATTCAGAGTGGAATTTACCGCAGCCGATTGTTTATTTGTTGCTCAATCTTTTTTCGGGGTGCTGGACCAGCATGATTCATACTTCTCCTCTGAATAAAATAATAATCTTGTCATCAACATCCTCCTCCCTGGCCTTTTCTGAATTTGTCTTCTTAATCAAGTATTGCTTTGAATTTTTGATAGTTGATTCTCGGTTAGAAGAGAAAAACTAGGAGGTGTGGACATCTTATTGGCTTCATTATTTACAATATATTTTTTACTTTGATTGTGCAGGTGAAATTTATTTTGAGACATATCAATTTAATCACTACAAAGACGTGAATTTAGATTATTTTGTGTTTGAAAAAACATTGGACTTTAGCATTATATTTTATTCGATTAAATAGTTGAAAAAACAATGAAATTTATTTTATATTTTTTGCTTAATTTAATTAGGTTATATGGGTTTAAAAAATTGGGTTATCAATAGACAATGGGTTGTCATTATCGATTTGTTGGACTTCTATTTTAATTGGGCTATCAATATCCAAAGCAGGACTGCCAATATAAACGCCCTTAATAAATGGCTATTAACACTCACAAAAATATATATTTTAGGATATTTCATATTACCTATTTGCACTCACCTAATTCCCCTTGTGTTAATTCCCCACTCTATGTCCCGTTTAACACAGCTCGGTCATCCTCGATATTAAAGCAATTGTCGACATTCTCTGACGCTTCCACTCACTCCACGGACCCATTTCAATCCACACCTTTTCCCCTTCGCTTACCCCTTTGTTGTCATCTCTGGCACCACACTCTACCACTCCACACTAAATCAGTAATAGTGTCGGCTTCCCTCCATGTGTAGTGTCAGTTTGCTTGCTCAGTCTTTTTACATCGTTCGGCTTATTTTTCGTCGTTCTGACTGTCATCAAGGATTTGTTACTTCTGCTTATATTTGCTCAATGTCGTTCTTTTATGCTTCAATTTGGTATTGAAGTCAACTTGTTGCAATTTATTTGTTTTTTTAATTTAATCATGTCACTTTTGAGTGGATTAAGAATGAAGAAGCGTAAGAGAATTGTTCCTAATTATTTTATAGAACTATTTTTGTAAAGCAAGTATATTAGGTATTGTTCTTTACGGTGTCCAAATAAATTTAGAGGAGAAATTATATGATTTACATTCAACTGTTTTAGTATTTGATAGTGAAATTACTGGAATCAGTAGAGAGTGGAGAAAAATAATTGAGATCACCTTGGGGGTAAGATAGAGATTGCTTTAGGTTTAAATTTCTCTAAAACTTTGCTTGGGGATAGAAATTTTGCTTGTGGATATCCGTTTCTGAAAATAGTGATTTGAATTATTAAATAGTGGTGAATAACCAAAATAGGGTGCTAATAACAAGTGCCTTAATACATGGAGGATTTTAAGGGTTTAGATTTTAGGATTCTCCTTAAAATGATAATTCTGAAATTAAAAAAATAAATGCTACTTAAAATTAAAGTTTACAATTATTATATTCAAATAAAACACGTCATATAATTTTATAAATTTTTTTCTTAAGATTGTGTTAATTATTATTGTTGGGAAAACTTCTTGATTTGCTATATAGATTAAATAAGTGATTTAGGAATGTCTTATAAATCGTATAGAAAGACATTTTATAAACGTGAAAAAATAACAGCATTGAAGATGAATAAACCTAAGGAAAAATGTCGATATAATATTTTGTACGTCGAGAAGTATTCGATGTATAGTGAAGAGCAAAGATAGTTCAGAATAAACAGATCTCGAGAAGTAATCAACGTATTTGTCTAACTTACGATGATTTTTCTCTAAATGATGAATAAGGCATTGAGCAGATTATGTCCATGATTGCATCTTACATATATCTGGTAATGCTCCACTTAAAGAAAGTGATTATATCGAATCGGAGATGAGAAAAAAGTATCGATTCAGATGGTATTCAATAATTAGAGAAGACTCAACCAGAAAAAATTAGCGAATGAAATCGACTGATTTAGAAGATTCAAAAAGAAAGATCATTTTTTCTTCTCTCACACGGTGTCAAGAAAGACTCATTTCTCTCGGAGTCTTGTTGCGGCTCACTCGAGGTGCTCGTAAGCCGGTCTAAACAAATTGTCCTAGCTCGTGAGTGAATCGAGAGCATAAACAGTCACAGAAAGGTACCGATGGCTGACAAGCGAGATGTTATGTAGAGAAATCCCAGAAATGGGAAAAACCACGGGGTCGACTCTATGCTGGGCAACTTTTACTATCTTTTTGAGAGCTACAGAAGTATTTTTGTCAAGGGTGACAGAACACCATTCATTACAATAGCTCTTCCGGACCGTAGAGGTCAGCAGGAAATATGTTAGTGGCGGATGTGCTCAGAAGCAATCTGGAATGGTGGAAGCACCAACAAGTGCTCTGGACACGAGCGATAGAGTCAGATAAAGTGTTCGGGCTGTCTTTTGGGAGACCATTATGGAGGAGACGAGATCTTAGAGTCCCGAAAGCAAGCGTTGGTATCTGATGGAGATCTTCGATTCTCGGAAGCGCGCATCAGGAGTTGGAGAAGATTTTCAAGCCCCAAAAGCAAGCGTCGGGAGCTGAAGGGGATCTTCAAGTGCTCGTGGGAATTCTCCGGAAATTCTTCAAGTTCCGCGGGGAATCATCATGGAATCTTCAAAGCAGATGAAAATCTTCGAGAAAAATCTTTGAGCTCGCAAGAAGATCTTCGAGGGATTTCTCTGGAGCTCTCTTGGGCGTAGGAGAGTTCAAATGAGGGTCTTAGGGCCTTTTTATATATTTTAAGGTGATATTTTAGTAATTAACTGGTTAGTGAGTTTAGCTATCCGCACATCTGTAACTATATAATTTGGTATGCACACATCTATTATGGGTGGTTTTATTAATATTCATTGCCCCATGATGAAGGACTTTACTATTAGTGCCCCATGATGAGTGATTTTACTATTCGTAACCCCGTGATGAAAGATTTTACTATTCACACCCTCATGATGGCGGATTTTACTATTCACACTTCATGATGGAGGATTTTTCTATTCACACCCCATGATAGAGGATTTTACTATTCGCACCCCATGACGAAGGATTTTACTATTTGCACCACATGATGAAGGATTTTACTATCTACACCTCAAGAAGAGAGATTTTATCATTTGCACCCCCAATGATGAAAGATTTTACTATTCACATCTTTATAATGGAGGATTTTACTATTCATACTCCCATGATGGAGGATTATACTATTCGCACCCTCACAATGAAGGATTTTAATATTCACACTCCCATGATGGAGGATTTTACTATTCACACCCCTGTGATTGAGGATTTTACTATTCGCACCCCTTGTTGGAGGATTTTACTATTTGCATCTCATGATGAGGGATTTTTCTATTCACACCCCCATTATGAAGGATTTTACTATTTGTGCCCCCATGATGGAGGATATTACTATTCACACCCCAATGATACTATTTGTACCCCCATGATGGAGGATTTTACTATCTTCACCATGTGATGGAGGATTTTACTATTTGTACCCCTATGATGGAGAATATTATTATACACAACCCATGATGATGGATTTTACTATTCTCACTTTCATGGTCGGCGAATTTTACTATTTACACACCCAAGATGGGGTGGGTGATAATATCACTAGAATATTATCTTTTGGGGTACATTTTATTCTTCTTTTATTTAAATAATGAGATGCATGATCTTTTATATGTATTTTGCATGTAACTTACTTTATCAATAATATTTGGACAAAACACAAAATTTGAATCAAAATCAAGAATTTTGCGCACAACTTGAAGTTTCAAGCATTGCCAAAATTCAATTGACTCGAGATGGACGGAAACAGAAGTTATGTCGAAGAACTATATTTTTATATTAATCATTAAAACACACTTAACCCAAAAAATACATGAAGAATAAATTATATATATATATATATATTAATGAGGTTTCCCCTGAATTTTTTAAGTCAACCCGAGCAAATTTTGACCAAGGAAACAAAGGTGAGAGGACTCGGTCGAGCTGAGCGAGCCACGTGAGCCAAGCCACGCTTGCCACAAAGGCTCAAAAACACTCTGAAGGGGAGAGAAGCCAAGAGCGCACGCGAGCAGCGAGCACGTGCCTACGAAAGAGGCATGCACACACATGAGTGAAGTCTGCACGTGTGCATGTGCGGCCTACCCGCGCCCTCGTGGTCATCACGTGCAGCCCGCAAGCACGCGTTGTTGGAACTCATGGTCTGCATCTCTTTAGTTTGACAATATCAAATCCCAAGTTGTATTTGATCATACTTGTGTGAGTATAGTGTGCAGGTTTACAGGTATGAAGAACGATATTTCCAATGTTGTGACCTACCGCCAGGCGCTAGACCTACCGCTGACGCTAGTGATGCGGGATTAAGTTAAGCACGAGATGATTCCTCTCTATGACCTACCGTCGGGCGCTAGACATACCGTCGGGCGATAGCAACGCATGATTAAAGTTCAGCGCGAGATGATTCCTCTCTAGCTATGACCTACCATCGGGCGCTAGACCTACCGCCGGACGCTAAACCTACCGCCGGGCGCTAGCCATTCCGAAATGATTAGAAGAAACCACTACCGTCAGGTGATTTCCTTACCGCGTCGCGATATCCAAAAGCGGCAAAATAATATTTTAGGATTTTTTTTCCTAATTTAATAAACAGCTGGTGAAACCGCGTGAAAAGACCTACCGTCATGTGCTAGCGTTACCGCCGACGGAAGCTTGTTTAAAAAAGACTATAAAAGTGTGTGTTTCTTTTTCTGAGGAAACAAGGAGGAGAATTACAAGTCTAGGGTTCGGCCACCGCCTATGATGTTGCAAACCACCGTCTTCGTGCAAGGAAAAGTGAAATTTCTCTCTACTGTTTGTGATTGAAGAACTGCGAAGAGCAAAGTCTCCAACAAACATCAGCAGTTGATCGAGTGTAAGAAAAATGACATTCAGAAGTATCGATCACACATCACTCTACGGAGGAATTATTCTTTGAGGGAGTAATAGTTCCTAACTTCTTTATCTTTATTTGTACTTTTCTCTTTTCTAATCATTGTGTACGAAAAATCGAATGGGGAGGTCGTCGAAATCAGGAAAGGATTCCATAGGTAATCGTCTTATGAGGACGTCTGACCTGAGAGATCTAAAGGGCTCTAAAACCCTTCCTGGGAGGAAGGTGAGGAGCCGACTCGTCAATCTTCTTGGAAAGAATAGAGAGAGACAATCGGCCCTAAGTGAGGGTTAGTATAGAAATCAAAAAAGAATTGTTTGTTTCATCGCCTCCGATCTTCAGCGTAACGGAAGTCTAGTTGTATTGTTATAAACCTCTTCTTAGTTTTGAATAAAATTAAGTTCCTTTATTTCATCTTGAATTTGTGATTGCTCATCACTAGGATATTGAGGGTTGTGTGAAAAATTGGAAAACAACTTTTGTAATACCTCCATCCGTCACGATGAATATAACAAAAGGTCTGACCGGGGCCCCACGTCATATTCAACGGATAGTCAGTGGAGTTACGCATTGAAACCATAACATTCGCACATCCTAACTCAGAGTGCATTTTAGCGGAAGTATTTAAAGTTTCTTAGAACCCAAACATAGGAATGTCCACTAACAACATTATAGGAATGATATTCAAAATACACAGTGTTTTGACCTTAAGGTCTTACAACTGTTCTCTTTACAAATGTATATTACATGCTCAGTACACAAGCCGTCTACACATGAAAACAGTAAAAGATTCGTCTTTGGGCCTTCGAGGGCCAGTCAACACAGCATAAGAGACTTCAGCCCGCTACTTTTCACTTGGCTCTCCAGCACCTGCACAAACACGACCCACCAAGATGTGGTAAAACAAAGCAATGGTCAGCATTAGCTGACCAAATCATAACGACCCCACCCCTCACTCGAGGTGGCGGTGCTACTTTCCTGTAAACAACCGTACGTTTCTATTTTGGCATCAGAACGTGCAATTAAGCACCATTCACCACAGACGTTGGCAAACACGGTCACACGTCCCGTGCACTCATGGCACATTTTCGGTGTTTTGGACTTTCTCAGGCCCACCACCATCCACTGTCCCAGACTTGATGGTCAAACATTGAGCATTTTTTGTCATGCTTAAAGCCAATGACCCTCTCCTATGCCCCGACCACACCAGTTACTTTAGGCTGTCTAGTCAAGCGACATAGAGCAGGTACAGATCATCCCTTTTTCGTTGCTCAAATTGCCATGCCATACAGCAGTCAACAAGACGCGGGTCGGCTTCTCCTTTCCCGTATACAATATACATAACAGAGTTATGCCCAAGACTGGCTCTCATGGCTACAACAGGTGGGCACTCCAGACTCCACAACTTAATTCGCCACCCACCTTACCCCCAAGACCTAGGCTCGTAATCATCACAATACATCTCACCGGGAGCTACCGCCATCGATAACATTACCGTCGCGTGGTAGGGGACAAAATGTCTTTTCTTCCCCCAAATTTTGGGTGTTTTCCTAGAGACCAACTCCAATAATCTCACTGCAATAACCTGCACCTCCCATAACTCTGTAAACTACACGTTTAACCACAGAGTCTTATCCAGTACATAAATCAAACATCACCAATTTAGACAAACCTGCCCGGCTGGGCTTCACACAATATGCCTATTCTGTACTTCGATTCCGGATTTTATATGCAAATTTCATACCGGGGATATTAATGATCAACCCGTTGGAAATCTCTTGTTCTTCACCAATTGGTGAGGATTTCCATGCACATGCCAAATAAGGACTTTACTTGTCCAATGAGGAAGGTCGTTACCCTTTTCAATCGCTTAGGAGACATGAAATCACAACTGATTCGAATGGAAATGGTCACAACACCTTCCTCTCCGCGTATCAAGCTTCGACTCGCAAATTTGACCACAAGAACGCCTTCACAACAGGGCTTGATCAGCCTTGCTCTTGCTCTCCTATCCTTCTCCTTCTTCTACCTCAGGATCCGAGAGAGAGAGAGAGAAAATGAGAAAGAAATGTCATTCCAAGCTTTTAATCAAAAGCTACCTCCACGCGGTAACTTTGCTACCACTGCGCAGTAGGTTAGGCGGTAGCAGCTTGGCCCAATCGACGTCGTTCTATCGCTCAAAGACTGCCTCAACCTTATCTGATACGTGAAACACTACCGCTAGTGTTACCTCTACCTCCAGGCAGTACCGTTCAGAGACAAATGTTATAATGCATTGGCTACCGCTGAGCGGTACCTTCCAAAGATGCTGGTATTTTAAAATCAGCTGGATACCGCCAACGTTAGCACTATCGCTTGGCGGTAACCTCCAGTGACCAACTACCTGTTGTCTTTAGGAAATTTGGGACATTACAATTCTCCCTTCCTTTAAAAGATTTCATCCCAAAATTTACACTTAACAAGAAACAACATAGAAGTACCAAACATATCAAATGTACCTCAACGGAACTGTTCAGGGAACTCTTCTCACATGGTCTGCTCGCGCTCCCATGACAGCTCCTCACGACCACAGTTGTCCCAACGGGCTTTGACCATTCCAATATCTTTGTTCCGCAATTGTTTGATCTTTGTGTCCTCGATTCGAATGGGCCTGAATTTTGTTGTCAAGCCACTATCGACCGGAACTTGACCCACAATAACCACTTGCGTCAGCTCTTGCACAGCCCTCCACAACACTGATATGTGAAACACATCGTGCAAACCACTGAGTTTAGCCAAAAGATTCAGCTGATAGGCAGCTTCACCAATCCGCTCAACGATTTCAAACGACCAAAGGTATCTCAAACTCGGTTTTTTCAAGCGTCGAATCCTAGATACTCCCTTGAATGATTTTATTTTGAGATAAACCCAATCGCTAACCGTAAACTCTAAGTTTTGGTGATTGACATTATAGTATTTTGCTTGCCTATCTTGAGTAATCAGCAATCGTTCTCGAATTAAACGTATCGTTGAAGTCGCATCTTCGATGTCTTTAGGTTTATAAAGCTTCAATTCACTGTTTCAACCCAAGCTAACAGAGTATGGCACTTCCTACCGTATAAGGACTCAAAAGGAGTCATTTGAATACTTACTTGGTAGCTATTATTGTAGGCGAATTCGATCATAAAGAGATGATCCCCCCACCTCTTCTCGAAATCTAGGGCGCACATGCAAAACATATCTTTCATCGTTCTGTTTACCCTCTCAGTCTGACCATCCGTCTGAGGATGAAAGGTCATGCTGAATTTCAGCTTGGTACCCAACAGTTGATGAATAAGCTTCCAATCATTTGACATAAAACACTCATCTCGGTCACTAACGATACTATGGGGTATACCGTGCAATCGTACCATATGTTCAACATAAAGTTTGGTTAATTTTTCCATTGAATCGCCCCTTCAATTTGGAATGAAGTGTGTTACTTTTGTCAACCGGTCCACGATCACCCAAATGGAATCGTTCCTACGTTGCAATCTCAGCAAACCGTGCACGAAATCCATAGATATATCATCAAACTTCAATTCCGGTATTGGTAACGATTTCAAGAAACCACCGGGTTTTGACATTCAACTTTCACTAGGGAGCAAGTTTGGCACTTCGCCACATAAAGTGCTATGTCCTTCTTCAACCCTGGCCACCAGAATAATTTTTTCATGACTTTGAGCATTTGTGTGCTCCTAGGGTGGATTGAGTACTTGGAAAATTGTGTCTCGTACATCAACTCCTCCCGCAATTTGCTAATATTCGGGACGCACAACCGACCTTCCTTCCACAAAAGACCGTCGTTCAACAAGAATTGGGAATTCGGCCCACCCACTATCTTCACCATATAATACTTCATGTTCTCGTCAAGCTTCAAAGCCTGTTGAACTTTGTCCCCAAGGTCATATTACACCTCCGTCTAGTTCAAACATGCATCCACGCTCGTCCTCCTGTCAACACAAGAGATGCCCAAAGCCTCCAACTCTCGAATCAGACGCTCATCATGCATCTGTAACCAATTTGCTCGTGTTGGAGCCTTGTGACTCAGTGTATCTGCGACTACATTTCCCTTCCCGGGAGTGTAATGAATCATCAAAGCGTAGTCCCCAAGGAACTCCATCCACCTCCGCTGTCGCATATTCAGATCCTTCTGATGTAATAAATACTTCATGCTCTTATAGTCCGTAAATATGTCAACCTTCACGCCATACAAATAATATCACCATAGCTTAAGAGTGAATATCACGGGTGCCAATTCCAAGTCGTGAACCGGATAATTCCTCTCGTTCCCTTTCAGTTGGCGAGAGCCATAAGCAATTACATGACCAAATTATAGAATACCGCAGCCTAAGCCGCTCCCTGAGTCATCATTATATAGTTCAAAGCTTTTTGTTCCTCATGGTGAGCACAACACAGGCATCGTGATCAGACGATTTTTCAACTCCTTAAAAGCTCGCGCGCACTCTAGAATCCAAACAAACTTCTAATTCTTCCTTTAAATGTAGTGAGAGGTAAAGTAATTCTTGAAAAATTCTCTACGAAGAGCCTATTGTCGACAAGTCCAAGGAAACTCCTAACTTCCGCTATAGAAGCAAGTACAGGCCACCCTCATATCACAATTATCTTTGCTGGATTTACAACAATACCCTCTCCACTAACTACATGACCAAGAAAAGCCATTGAAGATAGCCAAAACTCACACTTAGAGAACTTAACATATAGTAGATTCCTCCTCAGGGTATGCAAAACAAATCTTAAATGATTCACATGATCCTCTTCTAACTGAGAGTATACCAGTATGTCGTCAATAAAGACGATCACAAACATGTTCAAATACTCTCTAAATGTCCTGTGCATCAAGTCAATAAATACTGATGATGCATCAGTAAGCCCAAAACGCATCATAGTAAACTCATAATGCTCATAGTGTGTACCAAACACTGTCTTGGGAATATCACCTTCCCGAAGTCTCAACTGCTAGTAGTCAGACTTCAAATCCAACTTCGAATAAATATTAAATCCAACCAGCTGATCAAACAAATCATCGATTTGCGGAATCAGATACTTGTTCTTCTTTGCCAGCTTGTTCAGTTCACGGTAGTGAATGTATAGACGCAAACTTCTGTCCTTCTTCTTCACAAAGAGGACCGGTGCACTCCAGGGAGACATAATTGGACGTATATAGCCTGGCTCTAGCAATTTCTGTAAATGAACCTTCAGTTCCGCCATCTCCTTTGGTGCTACATGGTATGGTGAGCGTGACACAGGTTTCACACCTGGCAACAACTCAATCATGAAGCCAATCTCTCACTAGGGTGGAAGTCTCGGAAGATCCTTAGGAAACACATATGCAAACTCCGACACAATAGAAACGTCAATCAAATTGGGATTCGACTCTACAGCCTCTAATAGCGTGAAGAATAATTTCATGCCCTTCCAAACCGTCTTGACTACTTGGAGAGCAAACATCAATATCTTACTCGATCCTCGCATACCCGCGAACTTAGTCTCGCGTTCGGTGTTTTGTCCCAGTATGACTTCCTTTGAGTTGTAATCAATACATGCACGCTGCTCTGAAAGCCAGTCCATGCCAAAGATCACATCAAACTCAGATATCGGCAACACAAAAGCTTTCAAACCAAAATCATGACTTCCTATCCGCACCTTAACACAACATGCTCTATCCGCGCGCATCAAGCACCCGTTAGGCAGTAACACATTCACGCTATCTGTCAATACAAAAGAAGGCACTCTGATACGCACCACGAAGTCCCCAGACAAAAAGGAATAAGAAGCTTCTGTATCGAACAATGCTCTCGCCAGACAATCCAAAATCAAGACAATGCCTAATTCAAACAAGTTAAGCAATTCATAAGGTAGAAAGTATAGAAAGCAGTAAAAATTGTATCTTAACGCATATCTGTCACCATGTCACTTTGTTTCAAGGCCTCCTGTTGGCCAAGATTATATACTCGGGGCTGCGCTTGAGATACACTTGACTCCACTGTCTTTCCCTTTTCAGCATACGACTCACCCGTCTTTTTCTCACCCTTTGGATGACCACTCCAACAATCTCAAGCCATATATCCCACCTTGCCTCATGTGTAACAAGTGAGTGGGCTTCGCCCTGTCGTCATGTTAGAAATAGTAGAAGAAGCTAGTCCCACAGACCTAGCCTTCTTCCTCCACCTTCCTTGTCCAGACCTCGCTGAACTCGACACTTTAAACACTGGCTTCTTTACCGCCAAGTAATTTTTATGCTGCACGCGCTTCATATCTTGCTCCAGGGATCGGGCTGTATTGACTAATATCAGAAAACCCCATGTCATCGGACCCAAGAGAAGCAACCTCAGATCATCGGGCAGTTATTCATAGAACCGATTGGTCTTCTATTCCTCGTCTGCAAACATAAAGCATGCATATAACCCCAACCTTGTAAACTCATGAAAGTAGCCATCCACAGAACTCTCAATCTGAGTTAACCTTTGGAACTGATTTTCCATTGCAATCCGTTGTGCAGATGGAAGATATCTCGCCAGAAAGAGGCTCGAGAACTCCTCCATCGAGATCTCAATCAACGGCGTACCAGCAAACTGGTGCAGCTCTAACTCATCCCACCAAAGCCTCGCCTCTCTATCTAACAGGAAGGTAACTGTAGTGACTTTCTGCAACTTCCCCGTTTCTGTTGTCGCCATGGTTCTCTTTAGCCAATCCTCGTCTTGTGTTGGGGTTCTAGTACCCGCAAACACAGGAGGGTTGAAACTCATCACATGTTTCAATTGCTTTTTTGTTGCTTGCCTTGCGACCATTGGCTCTACAACCACTTGTCTCACTACCACATGCTCAACTACGCTAACCGGCTCCTGGGCCACCCTAGGGGTAGGAGGTTGTACTTGCCCTCCTGGTTGCGCATTGATTAATATGAACACAACTTCAGCAACCAACCATATCATTTCAGCAGAAGGAGGAGGTGTAAGCACCTCAGTTGGTACATTACTCTCCACAGAATGATGAGGTTCAGACTACATCGCACTACTTCTAGTCACCTATAATCGTGAAACACACAATTAAGCAACCAATAATATTGCAAAAAGCAATTATAGGAACACGCGGGTTCTTTAGACATGTGTATTTTCATTTCTAAGTGGACATTCATAGTTTCTTTTATGTTATAATGGTAGCACACATACACATGATCACCACACCTTAAAAGAATTCGACAACAAATTTGAATAAGAAAGACTGATACCAGAAGCTGATACCAAATTGTAACACCTCCATCCGTCACGAAGAATATAACAGAAGGTCAAGTCGGGGCCCCACACCATATTCCACGGACAGTCAGTGGAGTTACGCATTGAAACCATAACATTCACACATCCTAACTTAGAGTGCATTCTAGCGGAAGTAATTAAAGTTTATTAAAACCCAAACACAGGAATGTCCACTAACAACATTATAGAAATGATATTCAAAATGCACAAAGTGTTTTGACCTTAAGGCCTTACAACTGTTCTCTTCACAAATGTATATTACATACATCGGCAGACAGGCCGACTACACATAAAAATAGTAAAAGATTTGCCTTTGGGCCTTCGAGGGCCAGCCAACACAGTATAAGGGACTTCAACCCGCAACTTTCCACTTGGCTCTTCAGCACCTGTACAAGCACGACCCACCAAGATGTGGCAAAACAAGACAACGATCAGCATTAACTGACCAAATTATAATGAACCCACCCCTCACTCAGGACAGCGGTGCTCCTTCCCTACAAACAACAATATATATCTATTTTGGCATCAGAACGTGCAATTAAGCACCATTCACCACAAACCTTGGAACGCATGACCACACGCCTATTTTTTATGTTCTAGACTTTCCTAGGATAACCACCATCCACAGTCCCAGACTTGATAGTCCAACATTGAGCATTTTTGGCGCTTAAATCTAATTACCCTCTCCTATGCCCCCGACCGCACCAGTTACTTTAGGCCGTCTAGTCAAGCGACATAGAGCGGGTACAAATCAGCCCTTTTTTGTTGCTCAAATCGCCATGCCACACATCGGTCGATAAGACGCAGGTCGGCTTCTCCTTTCCCATATATAATATACATAACTGAGTTATGTCAAATACTGGCTCTCATGGCCACAAAAGCTGGGCACTCCAAGCTCAACAGCTTAATTTGCCACCCACCTTGTCCCCAGGGCCTAGGATTGCAATCATCACAATACAACTCATCAAGATCTACCAATAGCGATAGCACTATAGCCGCGCGGTAGGGGATAGAATATCTTTTCTTCCCCCAAATTTTGGGTGTTTTCCTAGAGACCAACTCCAGTACTCTCACTGTAGCAACCTGCACACCCCATGACTACGTAAACTACACGTTTAACCACAAAGTCTTCTCCGACATGCAAATCAATCATCACCAATCAAGACCAACCTGTCCGGATGGGCTTCATACAACATGACTATTTCGTACTTCGATTCTGAATTCTATATGCAAGTTTCATACCGGGGATATCAACGATCAACACGTTGGAAATCTCATGTTTCTTCACCAATTGGTGAGGATTTCCATGCACATGCGAAATAAGGACTTCACTTGTTCAAAGAGGAAGGTCGTTACCCTTGTCGATCTCTTAGGAGCCATGAAATCACAGCTGATCCGGATGGAAATGGTCACAACACCTTCCTCTCCGCGGATCTAGCTTCAACTCGCAAATCTGACCACAAGAACACCTTCACAGCAGGGTTGGATCAGCCTTGCTCTTGCTCTCCTAGCCTTCTCCTTATTCTACCTCAGGATCCAAAAGAGTGAGAGAGAGAGAGAGGGAAAGAGAGAAAATGAGAAAGAAATCTCATTCCAAGCTTTTATTCAAAAGCTACCGCCACGTGGTAACTTTGCTACCGCCGCGCGGTAGGTTAGGCAGTGGCCGCTTGGCCCAAACGATGCCATTCTGTCACTCAAAGACGGCCTCAACCTTATCTGACACCTAAAACACTATCTCCAGCGTTACCTCAGCCGTTGGGCGGTACCGCCCAGAGACAAAGGTTATAATTCATTGGCTACCATCGTGCGGTACCTTACAGAGACACTGGTCTTTTAAAATTAGCTGGATATCGCCAGCATTAGCACTACCGCCTGGTGGTAACCTCTAGTGACAAACTACTTGTTGTCTTCAGGAAATTTGAGGCATTACAAATTTGTTATGGGGAAAAGTGTTTATGTGACCTACCGCCGCGCGGTAGTAGCCTACCGCCCCACGGTAGCTTCCAGAACAGGTTGTCCTACTGAAATCCATTTTAATTCTGAATTTAATTGAAAACCTTATTCACCTCCCTCTAAGGTTGGCCACCAGATCCAACAAGTGGTATTAGAGCCAGGTTTTTCCAAAAATGGTTTCACCGCAGGGAGTAATGGTCAACCTCGATCTTGAATCTACTAGCAGGGATGAAAGTTTGTACATAGAAAATTTGTTTGAATCTCCTCTGTTTATAGGTGTAAACTATAATGTGTGGAGAATACTAATGAGAAAATTCCTTATATTATTAGATATAAAAGTTTGGAACATGACTAGCATCAAGCTCCCAAGTAATTTAAATAAGCATGAATGTTACTTAAATTTCAAAGCTATGAATTGTCTATTTTGTGAGCTTAAACAAGAAATTTTCAAACTCATCTACACGCTTCCTAGCTACTGCTCATGATATATGAAAATTTCTTGAGATTACTTACAACACTTCTTATGCAGATAACGAATCGGAGCCATTTTTTATGGATCCAAGCGAGAACCTGAACGAAAATTTGCTCTTGAAGAAAGACATGTCAATCACATAAAGGGAAAGGAAAGATGAAATATCTACTATAGATGAGGAATCTCATGAAGAAGTCAAAGAAACTTTATGCTTCAATTTTGCCTCATCCAAAAATACTGCAAGGAAATCAAATTCTCTTTTTACTTCTAATTTTGTATCTACAGTGTGTATGCTAGAAACTGTTAAATGCAGAATTAAGAAATTGAAAAATGATAACTCAAATCTGCGACTAGAAAATAAAACTTTAAAAGCTTGACTTAATGTAGAATCTAACTATAATGTATCTAGTTCACGTGCAAGCTCCTTAGCTATAAAATCTTCACCATGTACTCATTGTAGTGTGTTAGAAGAAAAATACAAGGATCTTGAAAAAGTGCTTCTTCTTGCAAAAGAACAAAATGAGAAATTATGTTTAGAAAATTCATCATTGAGAACTGAATGTGCTATGTGTAATAAGTATAAAACTGAAATTAAGGAGATGAATGAGACTTTTGAAGAAATCAGGAGTAAGAATGAAACTCATATTAAATATGTAGTTTCCATTCTTAAAAATAGCACAATCGCTTGTAATAAAGCTAGACAAAACTTAAAAAGTAAAAACAATGATTTGAAAATTAAGATCAACTTGCTTCGAAAAATAATGAAGAAAAATTCACAGAATGTAAATTTATAGAATCAGGTAATATCCAAGAGCAAGTTGAACATGAAATTTCATAACATGAATATATTAAAACTAGGGAGTAAGAAAAATCAAGTGCCTGCAAATGAAACTCCAGAACATAATTATCATCATCATTTACCCACTCAAATCACTCCTAACTTAAAATTAAATGAACGCAAATTTCCTTTAAAGAATCATTGTGCTATGAGTCTTTGTGTTAAATAGCATAAATCAAACTTGGAAAACCAATTCATCGCAACTAAATCTCCCACGCATGGTGTTTTAAGCAAAGATTACTATAAGAAGACTCAAACTAATTTGTATGAAAATTTGGTGTATAAAAAGAACATTTAACCAAAATATGAATGGAGATCCATTAGTAAGAATGACACACAACTTTCAATAGAAATGACTCATTCATCCTTGCCTCCCCATAGGCCAACACGAAGTATTTTGGTACCCAAGGGAACCGCCTCACACGGTCTCATTTGGATACCTAAATCTCATATCTATTTATATCCACCAATTACATGAAGTAAGATCAAAATGAAATACATTATATTTTATTTCACGATTTGCTTATCATTTTTTTTGTTCTTTAATTTGTTTGTTTGAGCCAATATGATATATGGTCTCATTAAATATATGTTAAAATCTGAAAACGCACTCATGTCATGCAAACTAAAAGGAACACTTGCAACTTGCTACTTTAAAACTATACTTAACTAGCCACAAAAATCTGAAAAACATTAAATATCAAGCAAAGCAGGTTAATGTCACAAAACCAATCACAATGGGCTCAGTGAAAACATGCTAGTTATCACCAGCGATAGTTCATAGTAGAAATAATAATGTTCAACTTGTCTTAATACAATTTTAACAAAAAAGGGAAAGGGGGAAAGATATTGTCACTAGGCTACGAGTACTGACTACCTACTCAAAGATGCTACTCCTTTGAGGAAGTCGGAGAAATATTGAACTATTGCATCATCTTCTTCATTATCATCTTCAATTCACCCACCACCTTGCTTGTCTTCTTTATTTCCCAACCCTGCTCCCTTATCTCCTGACCATGTTCCCCAACCATCTCATAAAGATCTCGGCGGGGTTCCTAGAGTGAATCTCCATGACAAAGAG
Source organism: Platanthera zijinensis (assembly GCA_039513925.1). NCBI lineage: Eukaryota > Viridiplantae > Streptophyta > Magnoliopsida > Asparagales > Orchidaceae > Platanthera > Platanthera zijinensis. The sequence continues at coordinate 152,661,595 of CM077090.1, read as the reverse complement.
GAGGTTGTGAAGTAGATGGTCGCGCGCTTGGTGTTGCAGAGATCTCCTCTACCTTATATGTTTGAGGATGACTATCATTTGGAAACACTGTCCAATTGATAGTCGGATATTTATGCACTAAAATCTTCTGAATCACGCCGTCCAATGGCAAGGTGTTCAATCGTTGGTGCTCGGGTGATTTCAGGCGAAAATTATATTGCATCATAGATAAAAGTAAATCAGAAACACTGAACGATATACCTGCCATGATGTAGTAGGTCACCATAGAGAGCTGAGCAGTAATCTTCTTTGTGTCCCCTGACTTGTACATGAGTGAATGTCGCAAGATGTCCTGGATAACAAGAGCGTGTGGAGTGAGCATAGCCATAGTCGTGATGAGGTCACAACGACCTTACTCACCATAAAGAAGCTGATTTATTAGGTTCCAGTTTCAAGAAGACCAGAAGGACTCGACGATGTCGAGCTGTTTGGAGCCTGGAGTCAAGTCGTACATTTTCTCCAAGTCCTCGTGCTCGATGGTCACAATATATGAACCTACACTGAACTACACCCCTCCGTCTAGTGTCATGATTGCTGGATCCCGTAGATTGTTATAAAACTCACAGACGAGTACTAATGAAAAGGGGGCATCCGACACAAGCACCAGAAGAACACCCGCATCATCCAAGTACGCATATATATGGGGATATCAGCTCACGTCAATATCTATGACCATTGACACACTCACGGTGGCACTCTACAACGCAGGGTGGGTCAATGCAGGAGTTCAGGAATGCTTTGAAAAACTCCGTCGTGGTTGGGAAATGGAAGATGACATATCCTGAAAACGAAAAAAAATAAGAAAATTGAACTCTGTTTGTTACCGCCGCACGGTAATGTGTTACCGTCACGCAGTAATGTGTTACCGCCGCGGGGTAGCCTGACGAACTATAACTCGTCTTCTTCCTCTGGATTTCCCCTCCAATTTTAACAATTATAATGTAAAAAATTAGTGAGTTAGGGCTATCTAATCACATATAGCTTAGGTACAAGAGATTCAACCTTTGACCATGAAGAAAAACGAAAACCCTAACTCTAATTTCTTTGAAACATCAACTTCCTAACCTACCTCCATGGATTCTGCCCTAACATGTAAACCTTCCATGAATAATACCATAATCTCAGTAACACTCCATCTATCACGTAGAATATAACAGAAGGTCATGTCGGGGTCTCATGCCATATTTCACGGACAGTCAGTGGAGTTACTCATTAAAACCAAAATATTCATGCATCCTAACTTAGAGTTGCATTCTACCGGAAGTATTTTAATTACTTAGAACCTAACATAGGAATGCCCACTAACCAAACATAGGAAAGACATAAAAATACACAAACTATTTGGTTGTAAGGCCTTATAAACTGTTTCTTTCACAAAAGTGTTTTATATACTTCGACACGCAGGCCGACCATACATGAAAATAATAAACACTTCACACTTGGGCCTTTGAGGGCCAGCCAACATAGCAAAAACGGCTTCAGCCCGCTACTTCCCGCTCGTCTCTCCTGCACTTGCACAAGGAAAATCCACTAAGATGTGGCAAGCAAGGCAACAGTCAGCTTTAGCTGACCAATTTATAATGACCCCACCCCTCACTCGGGGCGGTACTACTCCCTCCCTACAGGTACGCAACATGTATATATATTGACATAAGAATGCGCGATTTAAGCATCATTCATCACAGATGTTTGCGAGCACGACCATACATCCCGTGCACTCATTGCACATTATCAGTGTACTGGAATACCCGTCCCACCACTATACTCAATGATGGTTCAACATATGAGCATTAGTAGTCGTTCTGGCCCGTAGCCTAAGCCTCCCCCCTGTGCTACAACAAAGTCAAAGGAACTCTTCTACATTGAGATTCAAGCCAGTGACTCACTCCAAGTAGATCACCATTAGGCGAGTACAGTTCAGCCACATCCTGTTGCCCAAATCGTTGTTTGTACTATGCACGACGTGTGCCAGCCTCCCCTTGCCCGTTCACAACATACATAACCGCGTTATGTTCCAAGGCTGGCACTCACGGTCATCAAAGCTGGGCACTCTAAGCCCACAGCTAAACATGTTATCCCCTAGTCTCCAAGAGACAACCTCACAAGCATAGCTCCTATGGGAGATACCGCCAGCTGTAGCACTACCGTTGGGCGGTATTAAACATAACAACGATTCCATCCACTTTTTCGGGTGTTTCCTAGAGTTAGTCTCCAAGAATCCCTGCAACACTCTACAACACTCAGAACCCAAAAACATCATACTCGTCATGAAGTGTTCTCCGACATGTAATAACAAAAGATAACCATCATCAATCCAGGCCAACTTGTCCAGATGGGTTTTACATATCATGCATATTTCATACTTCGATTATAGATTCTACATGCAATTATATCGGGGATCTAACCAATGAACCTGTCAGACGAATCACCCTCACATATTAGTGAAACAACTTCCATAATATGCCAAAACAAAGGACTAGCATGTCCAAGGTTTTTAAGAGGAGAATTGTTACCCTTCTAGATTGCTTAGGAGCCATGAAATTGCAAGAGATCCGGATAGAAGCGTTCACAACACCTTCCTCTCCACAGATCTAACCATGGTTTGCAAATCGATCACAAGAACTCATTCAATGGCTCTTCTTGAGGACTAGTTTCAGTCTTCTCGTTCTTCTCCTTTCCTTCTTCTCCTTCTTTTTCAAAGTTGAGAGAGAGAGAGAGAGAGAGAGAGAGAGTGAATGTTAAAAGATGAGAAGAGTTTTATTCTCAACCCTCTTAACAATCCTGGCTGTAAACTCAGCCACAGGATCACCAAGCCAAAACACGTGGATGGTCCAATTTAATCAGCCATTCTCTTTTTAAATTCTCTACCGCCGCGTGGTAGCACGCTATTGCCTGGCGGTAGCTTAGGCGGTGGCAGTGGTCTTATCCAGCACCTCTTTGCCGCTTAGCGACCGCCTCAGCATTGCTCTACATGTGGCATGTTATTGCCAGTGGTATCGTTATCGCCTGGCGGTAGCAACTTGATGCCATTGGGTGTTCTTGATGCCATCAACTCGACGCCACTGGTTATTCTCGATGCCATCAACTCGACCATTGCTATCATTGTCGGTATCTTGCTATCACTGGGCGATAGCTTCCAGTAATAAGAAAATTTGTTGTTTTCAAACATGGGAAACCCGGGGTGTTACAAATCTCCCACTTTAAGCAATTTCATCCCGAAATTTAAACAATCCAGAAAACAACAAAGAAGTACAAAATATCAAAAATGTACATCAACGGAATAGTTCGGGGAACTCCTCAAGTATGGTGTGCTCGTGCTCCCATAACAGTTCCTCACGACCATAGTTGTCCCAGCGGACCTTGACCATTCTGATGGACTTATTTCGTAGCTTCTTGACCTCCGTATCTTTGATTCGAATGAGCTTGACTTTCGTTGTAAACCTACTATCGACCGACACCAGATCCGCAACAACCACTTGCGTAGGCTATTGGATCGCCTTCTTCAGCACTGATATGTGAAACATATCGTGCAAACCACTTAACTCTGATGAAAGAGCAAGGCGATAAATAGCTTCACCAACCCATTTAATAATTTCAAATGGCTCAAGGTATCTCAGACTCAGCTTCTTCAAGCGTTGAATCCTGGATACACCTTTGAATGATTTGATCTTGAGTTAAACACAATCGCCAACCACACACTCAACATTTCGGTGCTTGGTATTATAATACTTTGCCTACCTATCCTGAGCAATCAGCAGTCGCTCCTGAATCAAACGTATCCTCGAAGTCGTATCTTTAACATCTTTATGCTTATACAATTTTGATTCACACGTTTCTACCAAAGCCAACAGAGTACGGTACTTCTTACCGTGTAAAGACTTGAAGGGCGTCATCTTAATACTTTCTTGGTAGCTATTGTTATAGGCGAACTCGATCATAAAGAGATGGTCCTCTCACCTCCTCCCGAAATCCAAGATGCACATGCGAAGCATATCCTCCAATATTCTGTTTACTCTCTCGGTCTGACATCTGTTTGCGGATGAAAGGTCGTGCTGAACTTCAACTTGGTACCTAACTGTTGATAAATTAGTCTTCAATCATTCGAAGTGAAATGTTCGTCTCGGTCACTGACGATGCTACGGGGCACACCGTGTAATCGTACTATTTTGTCAACACAAAGCTTTGCCAACTTTTCCACTGAATCATCCCTCCTGTTTGAAATAAAGTGTGACACCTTTGTCAATCGGCCAATGATCACCCAAATGACATTGTTCCCGCTCTGCGATCTCAGCAAGCCGTGCATGAAATCCACAGATATGTCATCAAACTTCCACTCCGGTATCTGTAACGACTTTAGGAAACCATCATGCTTTTGACATTCAGCCTTCACTAGGGCGCAAGTCTTGTAACGCCCCAAGTTTTCCCGTAGCCAGGAGATTGGTTCTGTGAGCTACCGTCTGACGGTAGGGTTAGCGCCGACGATAACATTGTGAAATTATTGCAGGTGCTCCCTGTGAGATACCGCCTGGTGGTAGGTTGCTACCGCGCGGTGGTAACATGGTCGAATTAATCGACAAAGATCTCATTGAGATACTGCCCGGCGGTAATGTTAACACCGGCGGTAGCATGGCCGATTTATTTGGAGTTCCACTCTGAGAGCTACCGTGTGGCGCTAGTGATACTGCGTGGTAGTAGTGATTGTTTGTCATAAACGACGCGTTGATGCGACACATCGCCTACTGCGCAGTGGTAGTGAGATACCGCGCAGCGGTAGCAGAATAGTTACGACGCGACCACGTGTCGGCGCGTGATTGGAGATTTTGGGCAGTGAAGTTAATTTTCAACTTCATTTTCTCTATTGGCTTTCTTGTTATGAACGGTAGAGAGAGAGGAGAGTGAAGGCGGGGAAGAGAAAGGAGATCCCGCTGTCGTTGGTGTTTCAGAGCTCCGAGTCGCGAGCCAAGTTCAGATACACGGAGGCAAGACCATTGCGGTCATTTTCATCCGGCTAGATTCTTTCCCATGATGCCAAAATGAATGTCAAGGGTAACGATCTTTCTCCTTGGACATGTGAAGTCCTTTGTTTTGGCATATGAGGGTAGACGTTCCACGAGCACGTGGAAGCGGTTCTCCTGACGGGTTGATTGGTTGTATCCTCGTTACCTTTGCATTTAGAATCCAGAATCAAAGAACGGATTAGGTATACTATGTGAAGCTCATCCAGATAGTTTGGTCTGGATCAGTGATGATTGTTTTGTATTGATAGTTAACTAAGTAGTAGTCTAAATCACCTAGAGGGGGGTGAATATGTTGTTTTCCTTTTTTACTCTATTGTTTAGTTTCAATTAAACATCACAAAAAGCACACAAAAATTTTATAGTGGTTCCCCAAGGTCTGGGTACATCCACTTTTCCTCACCACTTTTCTAACAGTGTGTTAGAAAATGCAACGTTCTCCAAACTTAACTCAAAGAGCTTACAGTACAGATCCCTCAGGATCTCTCAGGTTTCCCCCAAACCCTACCTAGGTCCACTGCCTTACAACTCGGAGTAAGTTATACTCCTATAGCTCAATGACCCTCCAGGTCACCTACCTCAGTCCTATCAAGAATCCCTACAACTCAGGCTGGGAAGATAGCCCTGCCCTCAGGCACACAAGCCCTACACTAAGGCACACAGGCCTTACACTTAAGCACACATGCCTTATAACTCAGAACAAAAAGTTCTTACAATAATGTTTGTTTAGATTACAACAGAAGACAGTTAAAGTATACACCTTCAGATTTGGTCTTCTGTTGAAATATAACAGCTTAGAACTGTCCTGGAGCAGGGCTTAAAGTATTGCTCTTCAGCTTGTGTCGTAGCTCCTTCTTGATCTCATGTCTCCTTGTAGAAAGAAGAAGATCAACCACTGATCTTTGATGGACCCAACTTGTTCTCCTTAGATCTGAGAACAACTCATGAAAGCACAAGGCCGTTGGCACTCTCAGCACTTCCAGTACTTTACAACAACACTCAGCAATGGCAACAACAACTTGGCACTAACACACACATGATCCTTATCTTCTTGACCTAGAAGATGCTTTATATAGGCTTCATCAATCTGCAACGGCTCCTGGATTGATTTGACCTTACATGGCCAAGAATGGATAAAGCAATTTTGCTTTATTAGTCTTCCACCAAAAATGGGTCGCGCCATCTCAACGGCTATATTCAAAATTGTCTTAGCGGTTTAGCTGAGGCTGCCTTTTGTCTCAACGATAGATTCACTATGTCTTAGCAGTTTCACTAAGAGCACACTGCTATCATAGTAGGGCTAGGACAGGCTGTTGTCTCAGCGGTTATTAGCTGAGTCTCGGCAGTTTCGCTGAGACCAGGCAGTCTTCTTGACGAATATCTCCAGAAAAGCTGAGACAAATACAACAATGTCCAGATCTGTTCTAAACATATTCTTAGAACAACTTAAACATGTACAATGAATAAAGTAGAAGATCTATAAAATACATTATGCACTTAGCATTGAAGGTGATGCCTCTTCAAATCCAATGAACATTGAAGGGCAATATTCCCAATAATCTCCCCCTATTTGAATAAGGTTGAACACATAATAATGCTAAGATGCATTTTAACACATAAAACATATCATGATAAATTGGAAAATTTAATTCAACAACATCATGACAACATTACAAGGAAAAACAAATGTTTGGCCAAATTTAAACATAAGCTAAACAACCTGACTAATCTAAGGATAGCATCATAATAGTTAGATGTTTAACAATTTTAAGCACATCTTAAAAACATGATTAATCAACATAAAAACATAGCTAAAAGATAAAGCTATAACATTTTCATTCAGCCACCAGAAACAACCTAAACCATCATAAGATAGTTTAACATTTATATAATGGTTCAAAGTTTTCATATTTAATTTCATGTGCTAAAATATGAAGGTTAACATATAAACTACAATTCAGATTTCCTCTTCTTTGTAGAGCTTGAGCCTTCATCTTTAGCAACACCTATCAGCTTTGCACTCTTGGCTTTGTTCTTCTACCTCCTTAAGTAGAGAAAAGGTTTTGGTAAGTATTTGGGAGGCATATTCTTAGGGTTGTTCTTCCTGACCAAATTCTCCTTGAAGATTCTTTCTCTTAAAGAATTCCTTTCCAAGCGCTTGATCCATTCTTCAGAAGAATATATGTTGTCAATGTTCTTAAGCAGTTGTCCATGATTTAGCCAAGCATTGATAATTATTATCTCTGAGGCATCACTAAGATATTCATATTCTAGATCATCTGCATTTTCAACGCTCCTCCTTGCCATGAACTCTTCAGCCAACAAAGTTCCTTCTCTCTTTCTCCTGGCTACAAGTTGTGCATCCTGTGCAACTCTGGCTTGAGCTGGGAAATCAACATCTTCTGGCCTATTCTTGTCCAACAGAGGAAGGTGCAGTGCAATCCTTGTACCTTGAAGAACTTTGAAGACATGCTCATCAATGAGCCTAACAATCTTAGCATTGCCCTCCTACCCCTTTTTGGCTTCTTCAATTAGCTAGTTCTTCAACAAAAGAGAGTTAGCCACAATCTTGCTGGACAGTGTCTGGAATCTGTCGTCACTGTCAGTTAATATTTCATCTTTGATCTTGTAGGCTTCTTGCATGGATGACACAACAATATTAATAATATGAGTGTTTACATGATCTGCAACTTCCCTGATAACATCATCAGTCTGGCTTACAAAGTTTTTTACATACCCCATATCAGTAGCTGAGAGTTTTAAGCTTTTATCCATTGAGCTTAGTATTGAAGATTGTGCTTTGACTGTGCTGGCTGCTTTATCAAACCACTTAGTCATCTCTCTATTCAGGTGAACAGTCTCATCTTTTACAGTTTGGATTTCTGTCAGCAGCTCAGCTTTTACTTCATAGATGGACTTGTCTATGTAAACTTTAACTGAATTAGCTTTCTCATCCAATACGGCCTTGATAGAACTGAGAAGGGAGGTATCTATAGTTGTTGAAGGTGGAGGATTGACCACATGAGAATTTTTCCTTTGGTCCTCTTGATCATCACACTCATGGAGAGTGGATGGATTAGCCTTATCCTGATTAAGGTCCTTTAAAGACTCACCCTCAACATTTGCATCATTAACAGAAATGATATCATTATCATCCATATCAACATTAGCAACATCAATATTAATGAGAGCTGTCTCATCTATTGGTACAAGCTCCCCCTCAGAAGGTACATTCACCTCTTTTGGAATAGATGAACCAGGATAGTCTTCAAGATCCTTTACTGGTTCCATTGGCTCTTCCATATCAGAAGTAACTGGAGCATTGGGCACATTATGTGCAACACTTTCTGAAGCAACATCTGTAGAATCAAGATCAGCATGGATTTCATCAACATGCTCTCCTCCAATTGGATTTCTAACTGTTTCATTGTTGGCTTGAACACTTGCAGAGGACTGACTTTGATCAATGTCAACCTGAAGACCAACATCTGCTGGGGATGCAAATTCTAAATCATATTCTGAGCTAGATTCTGAGTTAACAGGCCCCACAACTATCTTTCCTTTGTCCTTGGACTTCACCTTTCCTTCAGAGGGTTGACTAATAGGAAGAACTCTGGAAAATCTTTCCAATGTATTGATGTCCATCCTTTTCAGGTAGTGAATTCTGAATCCCTGCTTCTTATTGAAGCTATCTGTATAGGAGTTGATTAGATAAAGAGACAAGATTCTTCCCATATTTGGAGCCCACAGGCAGTCAATTATCCTCTAGAATATGACATTGGCCCATAAGGTCTTCTTCTGTAGTATAATCCTTGTGATTATCTCAAACATGGGCTTGGATATGGTGCCATGTGATCCATGATTGCATAGAATGGTTTTCCCAACTATGCCTGCAAGTAATTTTCCTTTCTAGTTGAAGTTTTTTCCTTCTTAGTGATCCAATCTTGGCATCACTGTACTCACACCATTCCAATGTACTATCTCTGTCCTTATTGGAGATGTCCTCTTCTTCATCACTATCTAGAAGGGGTAATTGAAGGGCCCTAGCCAACTTCCTTGGAGTAATCTTGATCCACATCCCTCCAATTTTGGATTTAAGCGATGTCTTATTTGGGGAAAGCTTTACATTGGAGAAAAATTCCAATAGTTCATCTCTCAGGATGGGGGTAGGTTTAGAGAGGATATATTCTAAACCTAGGGCATCCAACATCCGGATGACTTCTCTTATCTCCACTGACCCATGTATAAATTCATTCCTTATAATCTCATTGCCTTCATGCAGATCTTTTGAAGACTTTGGCGCCATTGAAGCTGGAAGATGATAGGTTGAGACGGGTTTGGTATCGACGGCTTGGAAAGAGATTAGGGTTTAATGGCTTTTGATTTGCTTAGACTTTATTTATAAGTAGTGTTTTGGAGTTAAGAGGACGGCCTTGATTATTATTTATATTGATTTGACAAATAAAATAAGTTGATTTAATTTTAATCAGCCCATCTTAGCAGTTCCGCTGAGACAAATTGATAACCTGCTGGCACAAGGTAATTCATATACCTGTGTGAACCGCTGAGACTGTCTCAGCGGTCCCTACGGTTCATATGAACCTTTCTTAGCTATTTCAGCTGACTTGACTATTTTCTAGTGAACATTGTCAAAACAAGTTAGACATCCATTGATAGTTGATAGTTGATTGAGCCATCTTGTTACTTTTATTATGGTAAAGGTTGTTAACCTAACCTACTACTAAGGGTTTGCTAGTAGCTAACAAATTTTAGAGAAATAATTGCAGCCTAGCTAGTTAAGGTAATTAAGAGCTATCAATCTACCAACATAACACACTTGTTTAAGCATGAATGTAAAGTAGAAATGTAGAGAATTTAATCTACAACAAAAACACTTAATGTATATGAATCATTCAATATTAAGCATTTCTAACTCAATCTTGAAGAAATTGAACTTAGACTAAAAGTGTCTAGTAGTCAACCTAAATCACCTAGAGGGGGGTGAATATCTGAGTTCTGTGTCTTATAACGGAATAAAAATTTGTACAAAAATAAGCACACAAAAACACATAGAATTTATAGTGGTTCCCTGAGTTGGGTATGTCCACAGACCCGCCTCGCCTATCTACCACGAAGGGCTAGATTCGGCTACTTCACCTTTATCTCAGATTGAACACAATCTTACACCTCAGAGCCTCAACTCCTACAACTCGGAGACAACTCTCCTACCACTCAGAGAACAACCTCTCCTATAACTCGGAGAACAACCTCTCCTACAACTTGATCCTAAAATAAGAATCTACAACTCGATCCTAAAATACGGATCTACAACTCGGAGGCAAAACCTCCTAAAATAGTATTAAAGTTTTATACAAACAAAGATTAAAAATAATGTTCTTCGGATCTGAAATCTTCGATCTTCTATTCCTCTGAAAAGTAGATCTTGAACGTCTTGAGGAACAAAAGAAACTGAAAGCTTTGTAGACTTGATCTGAACGCACGAATCAACTAGATCTGAGTAGTATGAGAACCTTCAGAGATAAAAGATCTAGTCGACATACTTGATAAAGAACAAATCGTGCAGCAAGTTGTCGTCGGCCGAGAGAATCGTGAAAAGCCGTATCGTATGCCGACGAGAGTTTTCCTTCTTGAAATTTCTCGATTTGAACAATAACACGATTAAGGTTTCTCGAAATCCACCATAGGTATTTATAGGAACTCCTCTTCTATAATGGCTAGAAGATTCCTTCCATACTAAGAAATCGATGAGTTACTGTACATGGTGGTCTGGACGATTCGAGTCGGAAATTTGAGAACAAAAAAAACCCTAAGTATTATTCGTCGAGTATCGTTGAGTATATACGGGTATACTCGTCGAACTGCTTTGAAACTCGATGAAAATAACTTAGACGATTCCAGACAGATCTAATAGATGACTCAACGCTTTCCTGAAGAGATACTCGACGAATTCGACGAATATCGACTAACTTACTCGACGAGTATCGACTGATACTCTCAACGCATTCGACGCATAGGCAACGTGATATTCGATGAATTTAACTTAGAGAAATCCAGAGAAGTAAATCCAAGAACTCAAAGCATATCTAGTGAGTCTCGACGAATTCTTCGTGTATCGACATATATATTCGACGAGTATCGATAGATACACTCGACGAATTCGATGAGTATATATGAAGATACTCGACGATTTTTACTTAACTGATTTCCAAGAACTTAGAGGTTATTCCCCAAGTAAATATGACGAATTTGACAAGTGCGAGTAAGTATACACGACGAATTCGACGAGTATACATGAAGATACTCGACGAATTCGACGAGTATTCACTACTATACTCGACGAATTTTACTTAGAGAAAATTCTTCTGAATGCAGCAACTTGTCCTTCCTCGATTCTTCTAATGTACTTGAATCAGAAGTACACCCCAATAGAAAGATTATACGTGAGTCAACACATTGACCTACACAATGAAGGATTACATTATAGTCCTGTGTTTCATGACCCACTGTAACCTGACATTGGGTTGCACTTAGCAATATAGTCCTACAAGCACATAATTAAATAAACAGCATCAAATACAATCTCAATTCATTTTAGCTCAAGGGACACTTATTCAAATCAGAGTCATTGTGGATACAATACCCAACAATCTTCCTCTATTTGAAGAAGTCAAAACCCTACAAACTAAGGTGAATTGTACACAATATAATAAAATAAGGAAAGAGCATGATAAGGAAAGGACATATAAAAAGAATTAGAATTAAGAACAATTTCCATCAAAACATTAAATATATATATGTGAAAGTTCTATTGGGGCAAACAGTATTCACAATCATCAAATAAAAACATTAAGCTTGTTTTCCCTGGCTCTTCTGAAACTGTATGTCAAAGTAAGCCTCTGAATTTGGGAAATACTTTGGCAGCAGAGGAAGGACTACAGGATCATCCATTCTGAATTTTCTGAATTGAATCCTTCTTTTGACATTGGCAATTTCATGTTTCTGCCACTCCTCCCTGCTATAGTGAGTGTACATGTCTTCATGTCCTACATCGACTAATGTGAAGGTGTCCAAGATAATACCTTTTGAGATTGGACTCCACACTTCACATAGTTCTCTGCTAGGATCAGACCTGACAGCAGAAGGGTCTTCACCATATCTCCTCCTTTTAGAAGCTGGTTGAGAGACATCCTCAGCCACATGAATCTCTGGTTCAGTAGCAACAGCAGAGTAATCTTGAGATTCAGTCCAATACTGGGTGTAGTCCTGAATAGGCTGAACATAGTCATGTATAGGATCAGGCATCACAGGTTCTGGCATCCTTGCCCTAGCAGACCCTGGAAATAACTCTCCATATAGCCAACTGAAGTTATCATAACAGTAGATGTTTTCTGTCGTGAACTATTCTTTCATTGAAACTTCAAGTGCATTTACCTTAGTTTTCAATTCTGTCTCCCCCTTTTTGACTTCTTCAAGAACTTTTGATGCAATTGCATTACTGTAATAAACCATCTGATTGCCAAAATGATCATCCCTGCATTTTGCGCATTTATAACAATTTTGGCATTCTCATCAACATTCTTGAGAATGTCCAAATTGCTTTTCAGAGCAGCCATAGTTAGATTAATTGCTTGCCCACCTTTCACAAACCAGCTGTCCAAGTATGATTCCATCTTATCAAAATGCAACTTGACTTCAGCAAGGCCGTTGTTCATATCTTGTTCTGTCTCTTTTATTTTCTTCATAATTATCTTCTGAACTTTCTTCAGAGATCTATCAAAATGTGCTTGTTGTCATGCCATCATAGCTTCTATAGACTTTAGAATGGAATGATCTGAACTTGTACTTGGGAGATCTTCAATTTGGGGTCTTGGGGGAGAGGGAATATCTATACTTTCCTCAGAGTCACTTGACGACTCTGCCATTGGATAAATGCGAGCTTTCAATAACAGTCCTGGATCTTGAGCTACTAGGATAGGAGGAAGCATCTCGGCTTCTCCTTCCTCATCAGATATATCAACAATCTCTTCTTCCTCAACTAGAGGTCCACCTGGAATATTTGCAATACTTTTCTGTGGTTGTCTGATAAACCTGTCAACCTGGGTGTGAATAGACACTGAGGACTGAGCCTGCTCCCCCTCATACACAGCTAGGTGAATCTCTAGGAGACTTACAAGCAGATTTTTTTTAGAAGCAATATCAGTAGAATCATTTACATTATCAACAGCTCTAACCTTGTCTGCATCATTTACATTTTCAGCATCCATATCCTCATCATCAACAACCTCATCAAAATAAGCAGCATCCAACTTATCATCAACAACTATCTCAACATCAGCTTCATCAAACACAACTTCAGCAACAACAGTTCTACCAATATCAGCAATCTCTGTGAGTAAATCATTTAACTCTGCAACTGTATCTGGAACATCTGAAACTGCAGAAGAAGGAACAACCAAGGGCACTTGTACATCAGTAACCACTTGGGTTTCACCAGACTCCCCCTCAATTCTGACACTCGAGCTTTCAGGAATTTTATGAGGGGGAGGGTGGGGTGGGGTGGGGTGGGGGGGGGGGGGTAGGTGTAGGAATTCTTTCCTCGGGAACTTCCTCCTCTACCCCAGGCAAGTCTTGGAGGCCACCTAGCCTTGGGATTCTTCTTTCCCATCTAGAGAAGATTGAAGCATCTATTTTCTTTAGGTGGTGAATTGGTACTCCTTTGGTCATGTCAAATGTGTCTCTGTCCAACTGATTCAAGTATAGGCTGATTATCCTTCCAAAATTCGATGCTCGTAGACTGTCCTTTATCCTTCCAAATAACACTGCACCACAGTCAATCCTCTTCTGACATATGATAGCGACCAGAATCTTGAACATGTCAGAGGACAGGTAATCATGGGATCTAGTATTACACAACAAAACCTTTCCAAGGATATCTGAAAGGATTTTTACTTCGTCATTCATCCCTTTTCGCTTGACTGCTTTAGTTCCTCTTGGTAGACCACAGAATAAAAGTGTTCTAGCAAAATCATCCTCTTCAAGCTAATCGGCCTCTTCACATGCTGGAAGCCGCAAGAACCTTGTGAGTAGAGAAGCTTTCACTTTGACTCTGACTTGCCTGACTTTGCACTTAATTACTGTGTCTTCACTGCGGAGCTTGGCATTTTGGAAGAACTCTAAAACGTCATTGTCCAACACCTTGCAAGGGTGTTCGAGGACGAAGGTGAGACCGACCGATTCCAACATTAGTATGACGTTTCAGAATTCATCCGTGGCCGTAGAGAAACCAGTTCAGACAAGTTCTCCCCCTACGAGCAAGCCACTAGTACCTCGGGGAGCCATGAAGACAAGCTGAAATCCAAAAGGTTGAAGGAATCGGAGATGACGATAAACTACTGTTGCGGAAGATGACTTGTTGTCGCGGTAACTGAAGCGGTGGAAGGACGAATCGACAGGATTCAGACCATCTCTTTCGACGTTGTGAGAGTGTTTGCCCCGAAAACTTTACTTATATATATATATATACTTGAAGTTTCGAGAAGTGAGAAATCGGCGCGTACCTTAAACCGACGACTCTTCGGATCCAATAAAAAAATGACCTGAGTACCATTCGTCGAAATCCCATGAAAGTCGAGCAGAGTTCGTCGAGTATCGCCAAAATTTGTTGAAGAGCAATAGATTATTTCGACGAATCAGCGAGATTCCACGAGAGTGACTCCATGAATTTGCCTTGGTTTATTTCGAGTTCTATGAGATGTACTTCACTGAGAGAATTTCTATCTCCTTAGCCGTCTTCAAGAATCTTTGTTTAGCATGCCCAGTTCCATTTTGAAGAATGAGAATTTGGCCTCGTTCAGCGACTTTGTGAATATGTCTGTGATTTGCTTATCTGTAGGGACGAAAAGGAGCTAAAAAGCCCTCCCAAACAGGCCCTTAGTTGAGAATTATGTCCATGTTATCCACATGCTCCCAAATGAAATGATATCTGATTTCGATGTACTTTGTCCGACTGTGAGAGACTGGATTATTTGCAATCGCAATCACAATGGAGGAGTGGCAAAACATCGGAATCTCCTTGAATTTCAAGTTGTAATCTTCAAGTTGATTCCTGATTCATGGAAGCTGTGCGCAACAGCTACCAGTAGAGATGTACTCTGACTCAGCAGTGGAGGTTGCCACACAATTTTACTTCTTGCTGCTCCATGAAATAAGCCGTCTTCCGAGGAATTGGCAAGTCCCGGAAGTGCTTTTCCTGTCATCCCTACTTCATGCAAAATCAGCATATGAAAAACCAATTAGCTCGACGTCATTACTTCTCGGGTACCATAAGCCAAGATTTGGTGTACCCTTAAGGTATCTCAAAATCCTCTTTGCAGCGGCGTAATGAGATTCCTTAGAGTTCACCTGAAATCTAGCGCACACACACGTTGAAAACATTATATTGGGTCTACTGGCAGTAAGATAGAGCAAGGACTCAATTATGCTTTTGTACTTGGCTTCATCAAAAGGTTTTCCTTTCTCGCATTTATCTATAAACATAGTTGAACCTATTGGAGTCCTCATTGAGATTGCATTCTCCATTCCGAATTTCTTAAGTAACTCTTTGGTGAACTTTGTTTGAGAGATGAAAATTCCATCTTAAAATTATTTCACCCGAAGTCTTAAGAAAAACTTTAGCTCTCTCATACTGCTCATTTCAAACTTCTCTTGCATAAGTTTAGAAAACTTCTTGCAAAGGTGGTACTCCATAGAGCCAAAAATAATGTCGTCAACATAGATTTACTCTAGCAAAATAATATCTTTTACTTCCCTAAAAAATAATGTCTTATCTATATTTACTCTTGCGAACTTGTTCTCAAGAAGAAAGCTAGACAGCATCTCATACCAAGCTCGGGGAGCTTGCTTTAAACCATATAGTGCCTTTTTAAGAAAATATACATAATCAGGGAAGGTTGAGTCGACAAAACCTGTGGGTTGTGCTACCTATACTTCCTCTTTTAGATTGTCATTGAGAAATGCTGACTTCACGTCCATTTGATAGATTTTGAAGCCTTTGTGAGCAGCATACGCAAGGAACAACTTGATCGCTTCGAGTCTGGGCAATGGAGCAAAGGTCTGATCGAAGTCAATCCCTTATTCTTGTCTGTACCCTTGAGCTACAAGCCTGACTTTGTTCTTTATAATTACTCCATTTTCATCCAACTTGTTTCTGAATATCCATTTGGTACCGATCACGTTCTATCCTTTGGGCCTGAACACCAACTCCCAAACCTTGCACCTTTCAAATTGGTTGAGCTCCTCTTGCATAGCCATTATCTAAGAGGCATCCTTATTTGTTTCTTTAAATTTCTTTGGCACAACTTGAGAAAGAAAGTTAAAATGTAAAACTTCATTAACAGTACCTCTTCTGGTTCTTACACCGTCGCTTAGCTCTCCAATGATCAGATCAACAGGGTGATCTCTTAGGTATATAAACACTAGATTTCTTCCTATCCCACCAGCAGGTTCTGCTACATTTGTTGCATCTCCTATAGGTTGAGGTAGCTCTTCATCTAGTACTTCTTCTACCACACTTGGATTGATGACTTTGACCGAGCTTGGAGCATCTTCCTTGACCATTTCTTCCAAGCTTAGTTCCTATAACATGATACATGCATCTACACCAATAATACTAGACGAGCTGCTATGAAGCATGCTTGTCTCATCAAATACAACATTTATAGACTCTTCTACAACCAGAGTTTTCTTGTTAAAAATCTTATATGCCTTACTATGGCTACAATAACCTACGAAGGTACCTTCAAAACACTTTACACTAAACTTCGTACGATACTACTTCCCATTGTTAAGTACGAAGCATTTTCTGCCAAATATCCTAAAATAGGACACAATCGGTTGTCTGTCCTTCAACAGTTCATAGGGAGTCTTACGATGGCTTTTGTTGATTAATGCTCTGTTTTGCACGTAGCAAACTGTGTTGACTGCTTCGGCCCAGAAGTACTCTGGTAGTGAAATGTCATTCAACATAGTTGTACATGCTTCAATGAGGGTTCTGTTCCTTCTCTCGGTAACTCCATTTTGTTGTTGAGTATGCGGAGAGAAAAACTCAAGAAAGATACCTTGACTTCCACAGAATTCTATCATGGACCCAGACTCAAATTCTGTTCCGTGATCACTTTTGATTTTGATCACGGAGCAGTTTAACTCGTTCTGAATTTGCCTAACAAAATTAGTGAAAGCCTCGAAGGAACTTGTGTTTTAGAAAGAACACCCAAGTAAAATGAGAGTAATCATCAACAATGACCAATATATAGACTTTACCTCCTAAACTGTGAATTTGTATGAGACCGAATAAGTCCATATGAAGTAAGTATAAACTTATAGAAGACTTTTTTCAACAATACTCTTAAATGTTGCCCGTGCCTGCTTACCCATTTGGCATACGTGACATGGACTTTCTTTAAGACACTTAATGTTAGGGGTATCACACACTAAGTTTTGATAAAATATCAAATTTATAGTTTTGAAATTAATATGTGTTAATCTCTTGTGTCATTGGTCACAGAGAGCCACACTTTCTATTGTCAAAAAGAACATTAGTGTAGAATTGTCTAAGCATAGAAAATTTAAGCAGAAAATATTTCTACTTCGAGTGCCCGTTAAGACTGTCTCCAAATTGGCAGATGATTTTATCAGATACTTATCCTTGTAGAACTCAATGATATAACCTTTATCACATAATTGGCTTATGCTAATTAGATTATGTTGTAATCCTTTCACATAGGCCACTTCTATGAAGGAGACTATACCATTGGTAATCATACCATAGCCTTTAGTGATTCCTCGGTCAGACCCTCAAAAGATGACTTTTGGACCGTCTTCGACTGTCACATTCTTAAAAGAAGGCTTCTTATCCTGTTCATGTGCTGAGAGCATCCACTGTCCAAATACCAGATTGAAGTTTTGTTGGCATTTGGACATACCTGCAATCGTAGATCATTTTTCCTTAGGAACCTAAACAGATTTGGATCCTTGGTTCCTTGTCAGTTTAACACCACTAGGAACATTTACATTGTGAGTGGTCGATCTCGCACTGTTAACTCGTGGAGTTTCAATTTTTACTGGATGAAACCAACAATCTACGGCAAAATGACCAATCTTGCCGCAACACCAACAGTCAAACATGTTGTACCTTCTCTTGTACTCATGCTTTATCTTTTGAATGGGAGGTCTAGTAGGGGAAACTGACTTGAAGGTGGAAGCCTCGTAATTGCAGCAAACACAAGGCTTCACTGTCTCCTTGCCCTTGGGAACAACATTTTTGGATTTGGGTGCCTTCTTAAAATTTGGTCCATGAACATAGGGACCATACTCTTTGAGAGTTATTTCTTCATACGGTGCCTTGAAAGCACTAGCACCAAAGTCTCGGGGATGGGTCCATCCTTGGTAGTGCTTTTTAGGTTCCACATAAGTTGGCCTAGCAAAGGGACCATAGGACGTCTCAAAGTCGTATTTATTTGTGGGAAAGAATACCTTCTTGAAAGAGGGTTGACTTTGAGGTGTCTTCCCTTTTGCCTTTGGTAGCGGCTTTCTTAGTAGCCTTACTTTTCTCAGCTACGTGGCCAAGACCACTACCCTTCTTAGGAGCAGAGAATTCATCAATGAGAGGAAGAATGGTCTTTGGCTTAGAGTAACTTTCAATAAGTTTCCTTTCCACGAAGAGCTTTTCTTCTACCTCATCTAAGTATTTCTCCTTCTGACTTAATAGTTCAGCAGAGCATTTTAATTCCTCTTTCAAGGAGTGAACTTCTTCTCTGAGAGGAGTTAATTCAACAATTTCCTCCTTCACTCGTGATTCCACTGCCTTGAGAGAAGAAATCTCTTTTGATTGCTTTTTGACTACCTTGCGATATTTGTCAAAACTCTCAAAAGTTCTTGATGTTAAGATATCAAGTCAGAATCTTCTTCCTTAGAAGAATAGTCTTCATGACCATTAGTAGAAGCTTCAGATTCAGAGAGCATTGTGTGAGAGTTTACCTTCCCATTGAATTGAGAGTTGCCTACTTCCTCATCTGATTGAGCCATGAGCCCGAAGTAGGCTTCTTCATTTTCCGAGCTTGACTCACTTGAGTCACTATCACTAAGAGTTTTTGACTTCTTTGCAATGAAGCTCTTCTCTTCCTTCCTCTTACCTTTGAAAGATTTCTTCTCTTCTTTCTTGGATCCTTCCTTCTTCTTATACGGATACTCCGTAATCACGTGTCCTGGATTATTGCAACAATAACAAACTATGTTAGAAGAAGAATGTTTGTTCGGCTTAGACTTATACATGTCATCTCGGTTGTAGTTTTTCTTGGACCAATCACCATCACGATGTGATATTCTAAAGTCAGAGGAGGAGGACTGATTTTTCATTTACCTCCTCTTGCTGAGCAATCTTTTGAATTGCTTGGAGATTAGCGAGAATTCTCCATCAAATAATTTAGAGCCCGGCGTGCTTGGCTTAGAATCTTCTTGATCATCAGAAGCTCGTGTCCTTACTGGTGACACAGCTTTATATTTTCTAGACCCTTTGGACTTTAGAGCTACCGACTTCTCTTTGCTTGAAGTCTTGCTGAGTTGCTCCTCCTTCTTCCTTGTGTTCATCTATAGTTCATAGGAAAGGAGCTTTCTGAATAGGTTCTGAGGAACAATCTTAGGCAGCTTTCCAAATTCCCTAATGGCTACCACTTTGGTGTCCCAGTCTTTTGTCAGGGATCTTAGAAATTTGTCGTTGAACTCACCATTAGTAAATGTACGACCATACTTTCTGAGGCCATTAACGATCTTAAAGAATTTTTCAAAGCTGTATGCAATTGTATCACTTGAGCCTTGCTTGAACGCCTCGTATTCTTGATTAAGTAGAGATCTCTGATCGTCTCTAACTTCTTCAGTTCCTTCCATGAGGACAACAAGACAGTCCCACATCTCCTTGGCTGATTTACAGTGGAATAAATTTTGCAGCATTGAGTCATCCATTGCACTGACTATGATATTCTTTGCATTTTTATCCAGGGAAACTAGAGCAATCTAATCTTTATTCAGATCCATCATTTTCTTCGGAACTTGGATGTTAGGATTCAGAGCAGAAGCTTGAGTAGGAACATGAGGGCCTTCTTCGACAATCTGAAATATGCGGGGATCAGCAACATCCAAATAGAATCTGAGTCTCTCCTTTCACACGGGGAAGTTCTCCTTAGTGCACACATACAACTTCATCGAAAACATATCCATGCTTCTGTCCATTGCAGTTAAGTGAATTATCTTGACAGACGGAGATCTTGTTCAAGGTGTTAACCTTATATCGAACAACACCCCTCTGATACCAATTGAAAGTGTCTAGTAGTCAACCAAAATAACCTAGAGGGTGGTGAATAGATGAGTTCTGTGTCTTATAGCGGAATACAAATTTGTACAAAAATAAGCACAAAGAAACACAGATAATTTATAGTAGTTCCCCGAGTTGGGTACGTCCACTGACCCGCCTCGCCTATCTACCACGAAGGGCTAGATTCGGCTACTTCACCTTTATCTCGGATTGAACACAATCTTACACCTCGGAGCCTCAACTCCTACAACTCGGAGACAACTCTCCTATAACTCGGAGAATAACCTCTCCTACAACTCGGAGAACAAACTCTCCTACAACTCAATCATAAAATAAGAATCTACAACTCGGAGGCAAAACCTCCTACAATAGTATAAAAGATTTACACAAAATTAGATTACGAATAATCTTCTTCAGATTTGAATTCTTAAGTCTTCCACTCTTCTGAAATATAGAACTTTAGATTCTTGAGGAGGAAGAGAATCTAAAATCTTTAAGGTCTTGATCTGAACATACGGATCAACTAAATCTGAGTAGTATAAGAACCTTTAGAGATCAAGGATCTAGTCGATACGCTTGATGAAGAACGAATCACGCGTCATGTATTTGTCGGCCAAGAGTATCGTGAAGAATGGAAACGAAATCGATGGGAGCTTTTCTTGGAATTTCTCGATTTGAACTTGGAAATGCACGATTAGGGTTTCTCAAAATCCACCCTAGGTATATATATGCACTCCTCTTCTCTAACGTGTAGAAGATTCCTTCCATACCAAGAAATCAGTGAGTACTGTACATGGCGGTCTGGACGATCAGAGTCAGAAATTTGAAAACAGAAAAAATAAACTCTAAGTATAATTCGTCGAGTATATACGAGTATACTCGTCGAACTGCTTCGAAACTCGACGAAAATAACTTAGACGATTCCAAACAAATCCAATAGATAACTCAATGCTATCCTGAAGAGATACTCGACGAATTCGATGAATATCGACTAGCTTACTCGACGAATTCGATGAGTATCGGCAAATACTCTCAACGCATTTGATGCATAGGCAAAGTGATATCTGACAAATTTGACTTAGAGAAATCTAGAGAAGTAAATTCGAGAACTCAAGGCATATCCAATGAGTCTCGACGAATTTGTCATGTATCGACATATATATTCGATGAATTCGACGAGTATCGATAGATACACTCAACGAATTCAACGAGTATACATGAAGATACTCGACGATTTTTTACTTAACTGATTTCCAAGAACGCCGAGGTTATTCCCTAAGTAAATACGACGAATTCGATGAGTTCTAGTAGGTATACACGATGAATTCGACGAGTATTCATGAGTATAGTTGATGAATTCGATGAGTATTCACTACTATACTCGACGAATTTTACTTAGAGAAAAATTCTGTTCTTCAGAATGCAACAGCTTGTCCTTCCTCGATTCTTCTAATGTACTTGAATCAGAAGTACACCCCAATAGAGAGATAACACGTGAGTGAACGCATTGGCCTACACAATGAAGGATTACATTAAATAGTCTTGTGTTTCATGACTCACTGTAACCTGACATTGGGTTGTACTTAGCAATATAGTCCTGCAAGCACATAACTAAATAAATATCATCAAATACAATCTCAATTCATCTTAGTTCAAGGGACACTTCTTCAAATCAGGGTCATTGTGGATATAATACCCAACATAGTGTAACACCCCCATCCATCACAAAGAATATAAAAGAAGGTCCGACCTGAGCCCCACACCATATTCCACGGACAGCCAGTAGAGTTACGTATTGAGACCATAATCCATAAGCGCATCCTAACTCAGAGTGCATTCTAGCGGCAGTATTTTAAGATTGTAATAAGAACCCAACCATATGAATGTACACTATGACAATACAAGAATGATAAACCAAATACACATAGTTTTGTCCTTAAGGCCTTACAAAGTTTTTTTTTAATATTAATGTCTTACATACTTCGGCACGCAGGTCGGCCACACATGAAAAAATAAATAAAGACGGGCAATTCGCTTTAGACTTCAAGGGCCGTCTTAGCAACTATGGGCTTTAGCCCGCTATTTCCCACTCGGCTCAGCTGCACCTACACGAAAACATTCCACCCGAAGGATGTAAAACAAAGTAACGGTCAGCTTTAGCTGACCAAATTATAACAACCCCACCCCTCACTCGGGATGGCGGTGCACCTTCCCTACAAGCATTAGCATAATTATACAATGATAATCAGAACATGCAACTTAAGCATCATTTGCTACAGACATTGGCATGACTGTCCAACGTCCCGTGCTCTCAGGGCACATTTTTGGTGCACAAGACCTCAAAGGGTCACACCTTCGTTCTCTACGACAATAAATAACGTTCGAGCATTCTAGTCTTTCAGGGCCGAAGCCAAAGAAAACGCCCCTATGGCTACGAAAAAGTCATGATGATCCGACAGATACAAACTTTGACTCACTCCAAGTCGATCAATATAGGGTTGGGTACAGTTCAGCTCTGTCCCGGTGCTCAAATCGTCGGGCGTACCAAGCCACGACGCGGGTCAGCATCCTCTTTCCCGTCTGTACTATTCATAACTCTATTATGATCCTAGGCTAGCACTCACGATCACCTAAGATGGGCCCCTCAGGTTCTCAGCTCCACACAATGGCCCCCATGTCTCCAAGAGACAGGCCTCACAAACAATGGCCCCCAGGTCTCTATGAGACAGGCCTCAAAAAACAAATGCCCATTGGGCTCTACCGCCGGTGGTAGCACTACCACCGCGCGGTAGGGGACAAACTATCGATTCTTCCCCTTCAAATGGGTGTTTTCTTGGAGTCCTTCTCCAGTACTCTCTCTACAGTCACCTGCACACCCCGCGACTCCGAAATTTACACACTACTACAGAGTCTTCTCCGGCATACAAAACAATCATCACCAATCCAGACCAACCTGTCTGGATGAGCTTCACGCAAGATGCATATACCATACTTTGATTCCAGATTCTAAATGCAAAGAATACGAAGATACAACCGATCTACCTGTTGGGAGAACAACTTCCATGTGTTCGTGGAGGGTTTACCCTCATATGCCAAAACAAAGGACTTCACATGTCCAAGGAAGAGGATCGTTACCTTTGAAATTTGTTTCGGTGCCATGGGAGAGAATCTAGCCGGATGGAAATGATCGATATGGCTTTGCCTCCATAGATCCGGACTCATCTCGCGGATCAAAGCTCAAAAACTCTAACGGTGGCGAGATCTCCTGCGTCCGACTCTCCTCCTCCACACTCCAGCCACTCAGAACAAACCCTAAAGAGAAATGAAGTGAAAACGCCACTTCATAGGCTTTTAAACCGAGTTACCGCCGCGCGGTACCCTCAAACGACGGCTTGTTCCGCAAGCCACTGTCCAAAATCTTCAATCACATGCTAACACATGTCCGCGTCATAACTGCTCTGTTACCGCTCCATGATAACTTACTATCATCGGGCGATAGCTGGTTCATCTCGTAACCAGCGCAGAAATGACAAAAACACATCTACCACCAGTGTTAGCCTTACCGCTGGGCGGTAGCTCATCGAGAGCTTTGCCAAATAAATTAGCCTTGCTACCGCCACGAGATAACAACCTACCGTCGCGCGATAGACGATGCATCGCGTCAACACGCCGCTCTCGATGCCTGACGCTACCGCCACGCGGTAACAACCTATCGTCGTGCGGTAGACGCACCGGCGCGTCAACCCGCCGCTCTCGACACCTGGCACTACCGCCACGCGGTATCGCTACTGCCACGCGGTACCTACCTGAGAGCTCTGCCAAATAAATTGGTCATGCTACCGCCAGCGATAAACTTACCGATGGGCGGTATCTCACAGAAACCATTTCCTGCCTCAAGAAACTTGGGGCGTTACAAATCTCCCCCACTTTAAGAATTTCGTCCCGAAATTAGACCACGTAGGAAAAGATATAAGTAAAAACATTACAATGTGTACCTCAAACGAATAGCTCGGGGAACTCCGCCCTCATGGTTTACTCCCGCTCCCAAGATAGCTCCTCACGACCACAGTTGTCCCAATGGACCTTGACTATCCTGATAGACGTATTCCGAAGTTGCTTGACTTCCGAGTCTTCGATACGAATGAGCTTGACCTTCATTGTCAACCCACCATCAATCGACACCTGATCCGCCGCAACCACATGTGTAAGCTCCAACACTACCTTCCACAATACTGATATGTGGAATACGTCATGCATACCACTTAGTTCTGTTGAAAGCTTCAGCCGATAGGCGGCTTCACCAATGCGCTCAAATATCTCAAATGGCCCAAGGTGCCTCGTGTAAGACCCCCCCAAACCTTTGCCCGGGTCGGGCCAGAAAGGATCATACTTGCCCAAGACGTCTACCCAGTGCTCCTTAAGGGATAACAACCCACTCTACTAAGCACTAGTTGGCAGTCTTGCTCGGCTTGAATCACAACATTCATATCTCATCACAGAGTTTAGAGGAAGCATTAACAGGGAGCTACAATAAATATATATAACAATATATATTTAAAAGAAAATACAAAAGGTCGTAGTCATTGTTTATACACGAAGCATGTAGTTTATATAATACTACAACTAACAACTCCTCTCTCTCTCTCTCAACTCTGCATGCCATTACTCATGTCTCAAAACTCTAGAGACGACAGGGGGTGCCTCTGCTCGAGTAATTCTATCAGCTGGCGTATCGTCCTGCAACAGCTAGTCGCTACGGTGCTCCATCTCCTGTGAATGGTAATTAAAATAACTGTTAGTCACAGATCTAAGTGGAAACAAATCTCCTCCCCGGATCCATATCCTTAGGACGAGGTCACGCTCCTAACAAAAGTAGATAGTCGAAACATGAGAGGGTTAGTACAACATTTCATGAATAAGCTAGGAGAAACCAAAAAGAGGTGCAACATGATATAACTGGACAAGTAGCAACAATATACGACAGTTATAATTTAGGCTTCACTAGCACAGCAGTACAACAGGTATTCACAACCCGTGCAAACATCGCATGCATTCACAGCCACGTACACATCACAAGCATTCACATTCGCGTACACATCACATGCATTCACAGTCGCGTACACATCGCAAACATTCACAGCCGCGTACATATCGCATGCATTCACAACCACGTACACATCACAGGCATTCACAACCGTGTACACAGCGCAGGAATTCACAACCACACATAACACCCTATGTCGACATAGTATGGACCGCTTCTTTCCAAGCAGGGTAGCGAGCCCCGCAGGCCTCACCGATGTGGCCGTCGATGACAGTGGCCAGTCCTGCTACTTTTGGGGGTGGTCGTACCGCACAGCCCAGGACCTAACGTACAACCCCGTGTACTCTTGAATGTGATTGACATCCGGCGATTCAACATTTTGGCTGACCAGCGGAGGAAACCCAACGGGGAAAACATAATGGTCGGTCACCCGTGGTACTCATCTCCATGTCGCCTTTAATTGTCGAACTTTCCGCACCGGTATGAATAGTCTGCGGAAGTGACTGACCCGCCACAGATTACCGCAAGCAATTTACAAGAAAACAAGTAAAAACAGTTTTGTTTGCATGCACCAGGTCTATAGCGGCTTACCCTACTATGCTTTAAATAATTTGGGCAAACGACACTTCGCCCGACTTTCGACAAGGAGCGTGGGAGCACTTTATTTGGGTCTAACTTAGGAGGAACATCTCAACTCCTGTTATTCCCAACTAAGGCTCAACCTATCAAATCACTGCCCGTCAGGGCAGGACCTGTGATTAAAATAGTAAATTGTAGAAACAAAAGTGCGGTAATAAAAGCTGATGTTTGTATAAGCTGCAGAATTGAAATATTATAAAGAAATAGGACCAGTAGGACACTGGAGTAGTACTGAACTGAAAATAAGTACTGAAAGGAACTGGACCAGTACGAGACTGGAATAATACTTAAAAGAAATGAACTGAACTGAAAGTAAATAGCAAGGACCAGTATGAGACTTGAGTACTGAAATGAAATGAATAAATGAACTAGACCAGTACGAGATTGGAATAAAATATAAAGAAAATGGTTAGTAGTCCAATCACTTCATTCAGGAAGCTTTAGTTCTACCTCCGTTTTCAGGAGGCATGTTCAATTCCATCTCCGTTCTCAAGAGGCATGTTCAGTTCCATTTCCATTCTCAGGAGGCATGGTTCAGTTCCATCTTCATTCTCAGAAGGTTTAGTTCAGTTCTATCTTCATTCTCAGGAGGTTTAGTTCAGTTTCATCTCCGTTCTCAGGAGGTTTCTTTGAGTTTCACTCATTATTAAGATCTGATAACAATTTAGCTGCTTCCTTTTTAATCACGGCTTAATCGAATCATGAAAAGTTTATTATGAGTTATATTTCTATTATTCATCCGAGAATAAATATCAATTCGATTGCTTGCGTCAGATCAAATCCGAGAATCTCATTAGTGGACACATTTCTCCTCGAATTTCAACCTCGAAAATCATTTTTAAGACATGATGGAAATTATTCACCCGGAACGAGGTTGTGGATTATTTTTCTCGAAACTTATACTTTCATCTTTTGAGTCTACCCAAAATGCTCGAGAGTTATTTGAAAATGAGGCGCTCAGTGATTTTGCAAAAACTCCGAAATACTCAGAGCTGAAAATCTTGCCTCGATAACTCTCGTCGATTACTCAATTGAACTTAATATTCAATATATAAAGTGGTCGCGCACTTCGATTTCCATTTTCGAAGAATTTGAGTGCATAAATTTCTAAGCGTGACCCTAAGCTACAGGAAATTGGAAAATCTTCAAATTTTATCCCAAGATTCCCAAATTTTAATATAACCTTTAAGAGGGCCGAAAAAGAGCCTAATAAATTTTTCAAAATTTTCTGAGCAATTTTGGACCTCTAAATTGACCAAATAATTCTTATTTAGGCTTTTAAAATTATCAAATTAATTCCAAAAATTCCCAACAAATTTGTGAATATTCCTCTCATCAAGGGGAATAATTTATATGTTCAAAACTTTTTCACCAGCTCCCCAGTGTACCCTCTAGAAAATAAAACACATATTTTAGTTATAATATTAAAATATTCATAAAAATTATAAAATTTATAATTTTTATAAAATTTCTCACCCATGGCCTGTACCAAAAACCGGCCATTGCGGGCCTTCTCCGCCGCCAACCGACCGTTACTCAACCCCCGGTCGGCCGTTACTCAACCCCCGACCAACCCTACGTTGGCGGGAGCTCCCTCCGGCGGTGGTCCGATGGTCTGCCGGCCGCCGGCCACCGCCGAACAAGTGCATACAGAGCACTTCGTGTTAGAGGGGTGGTGGCGTCGCGGCGGCGCTCCGGCCGCCAGAGTTCACATGGAACGCGTCGGAAAGATGGGGAGGAAGGAGAGGAGAAGCTTTCCACCTTGATTGGGGTCTCCGGGTGCAGGGGCAGATCCAGGATTCGAAGTAAGGGGGGCCCAAAAAAATTATGAATCAAAATATAATAAGCAAAAAAAATTCTAATTTGAAATTTTATCATTGACAATAAAAGAAAAATTCCAATATGAATGTTACTAGAAGCTCGCTTACCACTTGCCAGAAGGAGCTTTGCAAAGACCTGGCGGGACTCGGGAGGAAGGGGAGCTGGGGAATGCTAGTTTGTTGTAGAAAGAAGCTCGCTTGCCACTTGCTAGAAGGAGCTCTCTCCACTACACTGGCACCTGAGAATAACATTTAAAACAATGGGTGAAGAAATCCCCAAATCAGAATGATCAAAATGAGCAAAATGATGGAGATCTATTAAAATTGGAAAATTGTGCAGCAATAATGAATAATTGTTAAAATGAATAAATAAAATCGACACACACTAAATTGCAACACTAAAATGATAGTTATTCATCTCTATGCAATTGTTTGATCTTACAAAATCGGGCCCTTTTTATTTAGCTAAGAAGAAAAAATCAGAGAACAGAAAGAGAAACTGTTGAGAAGGTGTTTTCGGTTGAGGAAACTATTGAGGAAGTTGTTGAGGAGGTGTTTCGGCGGAGGGGCATGCACAAACTAAGCTAAGGATGCAGGTGAAGCTGTGAAGGAGAGTTGAGGAAGTTGCTGAAATGAAGGAGAAAAAATCGCTTGCAAAAAAATTCGGGAGAAACTGAGAAAGGCACACATTCAAATATTCAATGATCGTGGACAGGAGAAATAGAGGTAGATAGAAGTAAAAGTGGGTATAAATCACACCTTCCGTAACTGTGGATGGGAGATCGCGACACGCCGGCAACGATGGAGGAGGAGCCTGCTGGAATGAGCTTTGAAGAGACCTAGCGGGACTCGGGAGTAAGGG
Source organism: Platanthera zijinensis (assembly GCA_039513925.1). Lineage (NCBI taxonomy): Eukaryota > Viridiplantae > Streptophyta > Magnoliopsida > Asparagales > Orchidaceae > Platanthera > Platanthera zijinensis. The sequence continues at coordinate 152,632,791 of CM077090.1, read as the reverse complement.
GAGTTGGGGAATGTTAGTTTGTTGCAGAAAGTAGATGAGGAGGAGCTTGTTAGGAACCTTATGTGGAGGAGGAGATTGCAAGAGGCCCTGTCGAGAGGGCATTGTCGCTGCTTTCGGCGGGGGCTATGTCGACGGGAGGCAGGCCTGACGGGAGGTAAGGCTGCATTCGGTAGGTTTGGCAGTCGAGGAAGAGGAGACGTGTTGGAGGAGACAATGCCGGAGGAAAGGATGCTTTCGGCGGGGGCGCTGGCGTGTGAGTCAAGCTGCCAGCAATACTCATTGGGCAAAAACTATTAAATGCATAAACATAATTACATAATTTTCAAAATTCAAGGGGGGCCCGGCCCCCCCCCCCCCCTTGCCCCTGGATCCGCCCCTGTCCGGGTGCTCTCAGCGAGTTCCGCCATTAATGGCGGCAGAGAGTGGGGGAGCTCGGGTGGGCTGTTTCCGGCGAGGCAGAGCTCCGGCAGGGGTAGTGGTGGCTCGTTTTGAGCTTGGAAGAGGGGTGCAATGCTCCGTAGGAGGGGAGGTCTTTATATAGGGGAGGAGGAGAGCCCCCCTTCATTTTCTTCTTCACGACCATGACAACCCGAGATGTGGGTTTCAGACAAACCCAAGTTGGGTTATGGGCCAGGTGGCAGCCTTCCATTGATGAGGTACATTTAGAGAGTTAGCCCTGAAAGTCTTTAGTTTCAAGGATAGCTAAATACCTAGTAGGGGGGATGAATAGGTTTTTGGTATTTTTAATTTTTTTCCTTCTTTAAGTGTGTTGTGAGTTAGTTATATTTTGCTTTCAAGACAAACCGCAAAAGCACACACAAGATTTATAGTGGTTCCCCAGATTATGGGTACATCCATTGTCCCTCCCACCTTTCTAATAGTGTGTTAGACAAGACATTTCTCCAAAATTCGGCTCCTAAGAGATTACAACACAGATCCCTTAGGATCTCTCAGTCTTCTCCAAAACCTACCTCAAGCACGATGCCCTACCTTAGAGCAAGCTTGCTACTACAGCTCAGTGATCCAAAGATCACCTACCTCAGACTAAATTAATAGTCCTACAGCTAAGCTAGGAGGATAGCGCTACAACTCAGAGAGAATGACTCTCCTACAGCTCAGGCACAAATGCCCTACTTCATATCCACAAAAGGATCCTACCACTCAGGCACACAGGCCCTACAACTCAGAGAGAATGACTCTCCTAGCTTAGGCAAACTGCCCTACCTCAGATCCACACAGGGATCCTACCTTAGATTCACAACTAGAATCCTACCACTCAGCTTTTATAATTAGGCCTGCACTCAGATCCAAAGGATCCTACAGAAAGAGTAAGGTTGGTGTTGATTTGACTCCAGAGAAATTTTCTCTGAGCCTTCTGCTTTCTGAGCTGAGATAAACTCAACCCTAACTTCTTCACAGTAACAAGAAACTGATCTTTAGGAAACTTCTGCTTGTGCTGGAAGAAACTCAGAAACACAGGTTTCTGAACTTGTTAATGAAGACAAATGAGTTATCAGTTCTTTGTATTCTTCACTCAGCTAACCTTGTCTGCAGATATCAGACTTGCTCTGCTTCTTCTTCTTTCTCAGAAAATTTCTCTGAACTTGCTGTTGCAGGTGAAAATCGCAACAACTAACTTGCTAGAACTTTTAGATTAGCGGCTAGAACTTCTGCTTCAGGCTCTGCAGCAATGGCGAGAGGAACAAGATTAAGTTTTGCATTTTTACGAAAAGTTAAAACCCTAAAAGTTGATTTCTTTCCGCCAATCTCGATCCCTTTATCTTCTGTTGTCCAATGGCTCTTTGACCCGTGGAAGCAGTTGTAGTTGTTGGCTGCAACTTTGCTTTTACAGAAAAAGTCGTATAGTAGGCATGCGACGCCATTTGTCGTGTACTGTAGAATTCCTGCAACGATTTTGAATTTTGCTGACTTTTGCTGACGTCAGTATCTGTGGACATAGCCAAATTCAGATAGTTCATCCCAGGCTTGAGTGCATTGAGTGAACCTTCATCACTCAACGAATTTGGACTTAGACAATACTTTCTGCACTGCTAGGCATTGAGTGCATTGTGTGAGCCTTCATCACTCAACGCATTTGTCCTTAGCCGCTTCTCTGAAGTCTGCCATCTTGCTGAGCAATTGAGTGAACTGCCTTCACTCAATGCTTTTGTACTTAGCCTATTTCCATCTTTATAAATGTGTTGAGTGATCCTTCATCACTCAACGCTTCTGTACTTTTCCTGTCTTCTTGATGAGGCGTTGAGTGAACTACATTCACTCAACGTTTATGTACTTTGTTGGAACATCCTATTACTGATTTGGGTAAGGATCACTATGTCCTTAGGAATGTGTCTTGACCTCATTGTATAGATTTAAAGGTCAAACTGGAATAGGTCTAAGGCTTAGAACTTAGGTTTGAAAGCTGCCCCCAAGACCTCCTAGATAAGATTACAAGTGCAGAAAGACTCAGGCAATTATCGTCGAGCTCAGATCGACGAGGCGTCGAACTTAGTTCGACTATCTCTAGTTCAACGAGTCGTCGAACTCGGTTCGACGATCTCCGAGCTCAGATCGGCGTTTCTGTCTCAAGTTATAATCCAGATCTCTGAGCTCAGGTCGACGATAGTCGAGCTCAGATCGACGTTTCTGTCCTAAGTTAAAATCCAGTCTCTGAGCTCAGGTCGACGATAGTCGAGCTCAGATCGACGATTTTCTTGAGAGATCGACGATTTCAGAATTTCAAATTCAGTCAGTTATGGAATTCAAATTTATTCACATCCAGCATTTAATGCAAAGGATTTTGTAGCAGTTTCAATCAATCTGGAGCAAGTTTCAAGGAGACTAAAGGAGAATGTTTCTTAGGACTTTCCTCCAGAGACAGATATCAATTAAGGAAGTCATTTATGACAGGCTAACGACTATCTAGAAGATTGGATTTCAATATATCATTTCAGACAGTAGAGACAAAAAATATAGAACAAGAGAAAAAGTAAGAACAACATCTGAGATCTGTGAGACACACACAAGAACTACAGGATTACAGTATCTCATCTCTGATTCAAGTTTTTCAAGGCTTCACCAATCAAGACTCCAGACACATCACATTTCAGTCATTGTTGAAATTATCTTTTGCTGGAGATCTCATCTTCTGAAGGCCTATCACCCTGTGCAAAACTTCTCTTCCTGAACAACTGCAAATCTCAGGGGGAGCTTTGACATCCCAAATCCATTAGTCTTCTCTTTGATTGTTGACAAAGAAGAACAACTTCACCTCCTTTTCTTTTCTTTTGCTGTAAAAGGGTTACTCAAAACTCCCTTCAAAAGTTTTGTGGTTGGTTTCTGAGACCTTGTCAAAACTCAGTGGTGGCAAGACACCTGATCAAAAAATCTGGTTTGGTTTTTGAGCACCTTATCAAAAGCTCATTGATGCCCAGGACACCTGATCAACTATTCCTGCAGTGGATTCCTACATAGGGTGGTAGAAGAGTGGATGTACCCAGGTTGATTGGGGAACCACTATAGCTCCTTGTGTCTTCTGGTTGCCTGTGTTTTATTTGTTGTGTGTTGTGTTTTTGTTTCTTGCTTACTTAGTTTTATTTACTGTAAGCACAATACACCTATAAATAAATCAAGTCTTCCACTGCCAAATAATTTTTAATTTTGAAAATTATTTTAATATACTCTATTCCCCCCCCCCCTCTAGAGTAAAGGTAGATCTTACCCTCACTTTCAATTGTTATTAGAGCCAGGTTGGTTATTCAACAACTAGATCTTCACCAGATTGGTTGTTCTTACAGGCTAACACCTGAACGAAAAGATCTCTGATAAGATCAACCTTAAAAGAGGGTTGCTATTTTTGTTATATTTATTTTAATATAAATCCATGGCACAGAACAAAGACTATGCAAGCACCAGACCTCTAGTGTGCAATCTTTCTAAGTTTGCACTTTGGAAGGCAAGGATTAAATTATACATGAATTCTATTGATGAGGATATCTTTAATTCTGTTTTGATAGTGTCTCCAAGACCTCCAGAAACCACAAGTACAAGTGTTGTTCCACCCCCTTCTGGAACAGATGCAGACATCAAGAAGTGGAAAGTTGCTGATGCAAAGGCAATGAATATATTGGCTCAGACAATGTCTGATGATATATTTCAGAAAATAGCTGAATGCAACTCAGCAAAAGAAATATGGGACAAGTTATCTGAGCTTGTGTCAAGATCTGCAGATAAAAGAAAAGACAGAAGATCTCATCTCATAACCCAGTATGAGAATTTCAAGAAGGGAAAAACTGAGTTAGTAGCTGACATGTATAACAGACTTAGTCTAATTGTCAGTGAACTGAAAACTTTGGATAAGGAGATCTCATTGACTGAACTCAATGATAAGATCCTAATGTGCTTTCCCAGAACTTGGGACTCAAGGATCTGGCCAATCAAGGATGCCAGAAGCTTGAATGAGATCACCACTGAAGCTCTATTGGGCAAGCTCAAGTCTTATGAGTTGCTCATCAAAAATAGAGAGGAAGAACAAAAGGCAGCTTCTCCAGCAACAAGGAGAAGACAATTGCTTTCAAAGCTTCAGAAGATCAGCCTGAAGACAAGGTCACAGGCAATGAAGAGCTATTGAGTTTACTGGCCAAAAGATTTTAAAAGATGGCTAGGAAAGACTTCAGGAAAAGGTCATCCAGAGGCCATGAAAAACCAAGGTATGACAAGTCCAGTAACAAAGAAATTATTTGTTTTGGATGCAGGAAACCATGCCACATTGTGCCTGACTGTCCAGAGAATCAAAATAAGGACAAGAAAGATAATAAAGATAGGAGAAGAGACAAAGACTCCAGGAGAAACAACAATGACAAATCCTCCTCCAGCAAGAACAAACACACCAGGAAAGGATTTGTAGCTGAGACCTGGAGTGAGACTGAAGAGGAATCAGATGCTTCATCAAGCTCAAGTGATGATGAAGATGATGCCCAAGAGAAGGAGTTCTGCATGATGGTTATCAATGCCTCTCAACATAATTCTGATGCAGAACATGAGTCAGGATCTGAATCTGAACCTGAAACTGAAGAAGATCAGGTAATAGACTCTTTTGATTTTGATTCAGAGGACTTTAAATTTGAGTTTAAAGCACTGTGTTTAGACCTACTCAAGTCTGAGAAAGAGATTATCTCTCTCAGAAATCAACTGTCTGAACACAGCACTTTAAAATAAGATAACTTCAAACTCTCTGAGGAGTTAGAATGTTGTAGGGAGAAGATAGCTTCACTGAAAAGTGAACTATCTCAGGCAAAGAAGTTTGAAGAATCCCTTAATGGGAGAAGCATCAGACTAATGGACATCACTAGCACAAGTGAATTCAAGACTTAACAGTACACTGGGCTTGGGTGCTTCATCCAGCCAACCTATAGTATTAACAACCCCAATCAAATTTATCTCAGATAAAGGAAAGGGAAGTGCATAGGTAACTAGGAAGAATTCTGATAAACCTAAGAAAAATAAGGTTCAAAGGAAAACGTCGAACAGAGCTCGACGATCTCCGAACGGAGCTCAACGATCTCAAGCTGAATCGTCGAACTCAGGTCGACGATCTCTGAACTCTGAACTCAGGCAAAGTCGATCTTCGAACGGAGCTCGACGATCTGACCCAAGATCGTCGAACTCAGCTCGGAGATCGTCGAACAGAGCTCAGAGCTTTGAACATTTTTTAAGGGTAGGTCAAACTTCAATCCTAGTGATCCTACATCCCAAGGCTTCAACCCTTATGCTGAATGGATAATACCTCCTAGGAGATATCATCCTGAAGGCTATAAGAGTCAACCAGGGATATCTTTTATTTCAGATTTTAAAGGTTATCAACCTAGGCCCAAGGTAAACGGGGTCAAAAACAATAAACTGTTATATGTGCAGGTAAAGACCTATCCAACAATAAACTAGCAATGGTATCTGGATAGTGGGTGCTCAAAGCACATGACAGGGAGCAAGGATAATCTTACATCCTTCAAAGCCAAGCTTGGACCCAAGGTCATATTTGGAGATTCAAACTTTGGACAGACCAAGGGATATGGTGCAGTCCAGATAGGGTCAGTCACATTCAAGAAGGTTGCCTATGTGGAAGGACTGAAGCACAATTTAATCAGCATCAGTCAATTGTGTGATGAAGGCTACCATGTGACATTCAACAAATCCTCATGCAAAATCAAATCAGAGGACAACACAACTGTGTTGACAGGTAAAAGAAAAGGTAACATCTATCTTGTAGATTTTCATTCAACTAAGGTAGATATCTGCTTGTTCAACTCTGTTAGTAAACCAAATGAACTATGACATAAGAGATAAGGACATGTAAACCTTAGAACCATTGCTAGGCTATCCAAGGACAACCTTGTTAGAGGACTACCTTCTGGCCCCTAAAAGAAGGAAGGACTTTGCAGGGCTTGTCAATTAGGCAAGCAAACTAAAAATAGCTTTAAGTCACTAAATAAGAGTGATTCACCTAGGATTTTGTATCTGTTACACATGGATCTTTTTGGACTCATTACAGTACAAAGTCTAGGAGGGAAATCTTACACTTTAGTAGTTGTAGATGACTTCTCTAGATTCACATGGGTGTTCTTTCTGAGGAAGAAGTCTGATAACTTTAAGTGTTTGACAGAGTTTCTCAAATGCATACAGATTGAGTTCAATACTCACATTGCCCTGATCAGAAGTGATCATGAGATAGAGTTTGATTCACTTCTTATGCAAGAGTTCTGTCAGAGTGAAGGGATCAGACACACTTTCTTAGCTCCTAGAACTCCTCAACAAAATGGGGTAGCTGAAAGGAAAAATAGAACTCTTATTGAATCTGCTACTACATTGCTGATAGATGATCACCTTCCTCTATCCTTTTGGGCAGAGGTAGTGAACACCTCAAACTATGTGTTGAATAGAAGTTTGATACATAAGCTGAAGGGCAAGACTCCCTATGAATTACTCAAAGGGAAGAAATCTAAAGTAGATTATTTCAAAAAATTTGGTTGCATTTGTTACATACACAATAATGACAAGAAATACATAGCAAAATTTCAAGCCAAAGCTGATGAAGGAGTATTTCTGGGATACTCCATGATCAATAAAGCTTATAGGGTGTATAACAAATCTTCTCTTAAAATTGAAGAATCTGTACATGTATCTTTTGATGAAACTAACATGTCTTATAAGGAGAAGAATAGTTCTATCATAGAACCTTTGCAGGAACATTCTCTTTCAGAGAATTTGGACAGGTTGAACATAATTGAAGAGGGTACCACACCTTCACCTATTCAACAAAAAGGTGAAAGCAGTGAAGATGAAGAGGACACCCAACATCTTGGTGAGAACCACATTGAAGAGGCCAGTTGTTGTTCCACAAGAGGAAACAACAACACAGGTTGGTGAACAATCAACACCCCCTGTTGATTTAGTAACATCAAGAGATCATCCAATCTCTCAAGTGATTGGAGACATCTCAGCTGGTGTGCAAACCAGAAATAAGGTCAACCAAAACCTGATGCACACCTGCTTTCTATCTCAAATTGAGTCTCAATCCATACAAGATGCAGAACAAGATCCACACTGGATCATTGCAATGCAAGAGAAGTTACATCAATTTGAAAGGAATAAAGTTTGGGAGCTAGTGCCAAGGCCAAAGGATCACTCCATTGTTGGAACAAAATGGGTGTTCAAGAACAAATTGTATGATCAAGGAATTATTGTAAGGAACAAGGCAAGGCTAGTTGCACAAGGATACTCACAAGAAGAAGGAATAGATTATGACAAGACCTTTGCAACAGTTGCAAGGCTAGAGGACATAAGAATATTCCTAGCTTATGCAGCACACAAGGGATTCAAGATCTATCAAATGGATGTAAAGAGTGCATTTCTCAATGGAGATATCAAAGAAGAAATCTATGTTAGACAACCCCCAGGTTTTATCTCTCCAACTCATCCTGATTATGTTTTTAAATTGCATAAAGTATTATATGGTCTCAAGCAAGCTCCTAGAGCATGGTATGAGACTTTAGCATGCTTTCTTTTGAAAAATGATTTTATAAGGGGTAGAGTAGACCAAACTCTTTTTATTAGAACTCATAAGTCCAATACCCTACTAGTACAAATTTATGTAGATGTCATTATCTTTGGATCTACTGATTCAAATTTGTGCAAGAGGTTTTCCAACCTAATGCATTCTAAATTTGAAATGAGTAGCATGAGTGAGCTTTCCTTCTTTCTAGGATTGCAAGTCAAACAGCATGCTGATGACATATTCATTTCTCAACCAAGTATGCAAAAGAATTGGTTAAGAAATTTGGTATGTCTGAAGCATCATGTATGAAAACACCTATGCCTACTAATGTTGTATTAGATACTGATGAACATGGGAAACCTGCTGATCAGACAACATATAGAGCAATGATTGGCTCTTTATTGTACCTTACAACTAGTAGACCTGACATAATGTTTGCTACATGCATATGTGCTAGATTCCAAGTAAGCCCTAGAGAGTCACACCTAACATTAGTAAAAAAGAATTCTTAGGTATGTGAAAAGTTGTCTAAATCTAGGTCTCTGGTATCCAAAATATTCAGGATTTGAATTAACTGGATTTTCAGATGCTGATTATGCTGGATGTAGAGTAGACAGGAAAAGCATCAGTTGAACTTATCAGTTTCTTGGTGACAGACTTTTCTCCTTGTTTTGTAAGAAACAAAAATCTGTGTCCACATCAACTACTGAAGCTGAATACATGGCAGCAGGCAGTTGTTGCTCACAGATATTGTGAAATCAAAATCAGCTCCTAGGCTATGGTTACAACTTAGATAAGTCAAAAATATTTTGTCATAACACCAGTGCTATTTCTATAGCCCAAAATCCAGTCCTCCATAGTAGGACAAAACATATAGAGATCAGGCATCACTTTCTAAAGATAATGTTGAAACGAATAAAATTAAACTTCAATATATCCCAAATGATTTGCAAAGGGGAGATATTTTCACCAAACTTTTGGATGAAAAGAAACACACATTCTTCCTGAATCAGTTAGGAATGTAAGATGGAGGAAGTTTAAATTAAGATCCAAGATTTTAAACCTTAAAATTGACCAAAACTAGGCTAAAAACTTGATTTTTCTAGTGTATATAGGTTCTTTCAGATCTCTGAACTGCGCTCGACGTTTTTCTCAAAAATCGTCGAACGGAGATCGACGTTCCCAGAAATCATCGACCGGAGTTCAGCATTTTCCAGATAGTGCTAGGCTATCTCCTTCCGGTCAAAGATCATCGAACGGAGCTCGACGCTCTCCAATATCGTCAAACGGAGATCGACGATGTTGAAGACCTTTCAGATTCCTTTAGAAGCCCAGATCGTCGAACGGATTTCAACGATCTTTCCTTTTCGGCGTCGAACCCTAATATAAAAATCATTTTTCGGCCGTCATTTTCTTTTGCGCATTCATACTTTCTGCAGAGCTTTCCTTCCCTCCAAACCTCTCTGCACTTGGTCCTGTTTGTTCATTTTTGCAGGAAAACATGGTTGTCTCTGTTGTCGTCTTAGCCGCAATGAAGTTTGACACCGGTTTTGATATAGACATGGATTCGTTCGAAGGAAGTGATCAGATATTCAAGGATATTCTAGAGCTATTCAAGGAGCAACAGTTGGTGACAATCATGACTACAAGGATGAAGTTGGCTGCAGATGAGATAAAAGAATGGGTATATACAGCCCACAATCTGGATCAAAATACAGTGATTGGGACAATTTCAGGAACCCAGGTATCCCTTACTCTTGCCCTTCTAACAGAAGTTTTTCAATTAAGTACTGGACATGATACAGTGGAATTATCTGGAGAAGAGTTTTCTACTATGTTGGATAGAATGGGACATTCAGCAACAAACCCTAACAAATTGCTTAAGAAAAACCTTTCAGTAGAGTATAGGTTTTTAGCTAATGTAGTGGGAAAAGTTTTATTAGCCAAACATTCTGCTCATGATACAATATCTAAGAAGAAGATTAACAAGAACTTTGTTAACTTTGGGAGGATATTAGGCCCGTTTTTGCATAACAGATGCCCCCAATTGCTTGTGTCCAATGGTATGCACATCAATGCTTCCAAGAGACTCTCATGTGCTCTCTTTGGAAAGTGGGATAGGCAAATTGCCAAACCCAGCAGGGATCCTACAGCTACCACCACTTCAGGCACAAGGACTGTTCCAGTCACTTCCCCTCAGGCAACTGCCCCCCTAGAAGAATTGACTGCTTCCTACTCATCTCCACCATCTCCACCTCCTATTTCTTCAACCATCCCTACATCCACCATTTCAATTTCTTCACCCTTCACAATTTCCTCTCCCATCTCAATTTCATCTCCAACTATCTCTTCACCACCACCAGCCACTCTGCAAGAGCAATTCCATCCTCTACATTTCTATCCCCCTCTTGACATTGATTCATCCATCCATCTTCCATCATTCAATCTGTTAGATGATTCCTTCATGAATGATTCTCATTCATCACCTCTAGAGCCTCCATCATCTTCTACTTCTTACCAACAACTGCTACAAGATATTCTAGCTCAACCATCTTTCACCCCATCCATCTCCATTCCAGTGACATCCATCACCACCATTCCCATTTCACAACCATCCATACCACTTCGATCAACATCAACTCTCCACATTTCTGCAGCTCCACCAACATCATCAACTTCTGCAACTTTCTCCTCTACCTCTACTCAAGCATCCCTTGAGCAAGTAGATATTCCTGCCCTTGCAGATAAACTATATGAGATGTTAGCTCCCATGCTAACACTCTTGCTGGATACCTCCATGGCTCCACTTCTTAAATCAATCAATGATTTATCTGCCAGGCTTTCTTCTTTCCATCCTCCTCAGGAAATCCCTTCTTTGGGGTGCCTTGATCCATTTTACATTGAATCCAGGCAGGGGGAGATGCCCAATGAAGAAGTGATGCTGCCTGCTCCAGAAGAAGAAGTGCCAGATCTGCCAGTGAGTCTAGCCCTAGCTCCAGTTCCAGCATTCAGTACAGTTGACTTCAGGTTACTGCTTTCAGATTATGATGCTCTATATAGCAGATATCTTCCAGCCCCAGATGCTGAAGATCTTACTAAGGCCATTGTGCCTGTCTCTAGCTGTGATCCCAGCTTGATATTATCTTATATCAATTCTATCAAGGCTGTGGAAATTATTACTACTGCTGATGATGTGTGTGTTGATACTGCTGCTGAGAAAGTTTGTTTTGATACTGCTGATGATATGATGATGACAGAGGCTAGTGTTTCAGAGCCTGCTGTTATTGCTTCAGATGCTGATGTTGTTGTTTCTATTGCTGCTGCTGCTGTTATTATTCCTGCTCCTGCTGCTCCTTCTAAAGCTACACAGGAACACATAAAGAGGATTGATGATCTGTATGACAATCCCCAGAGTTCTGAAAGTGATGAATACAAGACTGATTCTGATGACTCCTCTGCAACCATTGCAAGGAAGAGGAAAGCAAGAATCAAAGCATTAAAAAGAGTCCCTGCAGAGAAAGCCACCAATGATAATGATATTCCTTACTATATACTGCATGACTGTCCAATAACTGAACCCTGGATGCAATACTCAAGGAACCAATTGAAGGCTATGAAGAAGAGGAGGAAGTATGACAAAGGCACATCTCATCATAATCCTCCTCCTCCCTCTCCAGATGCAGGATCTGGTGAAAGTTCAGCATAACAAACCTCTCATGCTACAACTCAAAGTTCCTCTCAGGTTCAAGAAATATCACAATCCAAAGGACATCAACAAAGAGGCTACCAGTCCAAAAGAGGTCTATTCAGAGAAAATCAAAGAGGATACAAAGTATATTCAAGAGGACAATCCAGACAGCATCCTTATCAAAGGGAAGGACAAGGCCCAACTGATTCAACTTCTGGTCCATTCCCATATAAGCTCAAAGAACCTGTTCCCTCAAGAGCTCCTCCTGCTGATACTATTAATAGATATGAACCTCCTATTCCTTATGAAGATCCAGAGAACAATCCTGTCTCTTGGACAGCAAGGATGAAGGAATTAGCTGCATTAGACCAGATAAATAAAGCAAGAGAACAAGGAAAAGACACTTCAAATATTTCTACATTGTCTGAACAAAGAAAGAAAGAGCTTGAGAGATATTCTTCCAGAAAATTCTTTGACCCAGAGAGTTACATGAAGTTGCACCCAGAGGTAGTTGTCCTCAGACCCAAATCTCAAACCTCCCTAGGTGCTGCTGATGCCAGAAGATCTAAGAAAGAAGCTCAAGATCCCAACAGAGAAATTTTATTCAAAAAGGGAAAGGAAAAGGACTAATTATGTAAGCTGAACAGTATATCTCTCTCTCTCTCTGACAATCTGCTGTAATCATTCATTTGCTTCTGCAATGCTGCATTTCATTATTCTGCAATGTTGTATTTGTTTTTATTTCTGTTTGTATGCTTTTTAATTCCTATGTCATGTAAGTAGTAATCCTAACCCAAATAGGGGGAGATTGTTGGAACATCCTATTACTGATTTGGGTAAGGATCACTATGTCCTTAGGAATGTGTCTTGACCTCATTGTATAGATTTAAAGGTCAAACTGGAATAGGTCTAAGGCTTAGAACTTAGATTTGAAAGCTGCACCCAAGACCTCCTAGATCAGATTACAAGTGCAGAAAGACTCAGGCAATTATCATCGAGCTCAGATCGACGAGGCGTCGAACTCAGTTCGACTATCTCTAGTTCAACGAGTCGTCGAACTCGGTTCGACGATCTCCGAGCTCAGATCGACGTTTCTGTCTCAAGTTATAATCCAGATCTCTGAGCTCAGGTCGACGATAGTCGAGCTCAGATCGACGTTTCTGTCTAGAGTTAAAATCCAGTCTCTGAGCTCAGGTTGACGATAGTCGAGCTCAGATCGACAATTTTCTTGAGAGATCGACAATTTCAGGATTTCAAATTCAGTCAGTTATGGAATTCAAATTTATTCACATCCAGCATTTAATGCAAAGGATTTTGTAGCCGTTTCAATCAATCTGGAGCAAGTTTCAAGGAGACTAAAGGAGAATGTTTCTTAGGACTTTCCTTCAGAGATAGATATTAATTAAGGAAGTCATTTATGACTGGCTAACGACTATCTAGAACATTGGATTTCAATATATCATTTCAGACAGTAGAGACAAAAAATATAGAACAAGAGAAAAAGTAAGAACAACATCTGAGATCTGTGAGACACACACAAGAACTACAGGATTACAGTATCTCATCTCTGATTCAAGTTTTTCAAGGCTTCATCAATCAAGACTCCAGACACATCACATTTCAGTCATTGCTGAAATTATCTTTTGCTGGAGATCTCATCTTCCTAAGGCCTATCACCCTGTGCAAAGCTTCTCTTCCTGAACAACTGCAAATCTCAGGGGGAGCTTTGACATCACAAATCCACTAGTCTTCTCTTTGACTGTTGACAGAGAATAACAACTTCACCTCCTTTTCTTTTCTTTTGTTGTAAAAGGGTTACTCAAAACTCCCTTCAAAAGTTTTATGGTTGGTTTCTGAGACCTTGTCAAAACTCAGTGGTGGCAAGACACCTAATCAAAAAATCTGGTTTGGTTTTTGAGCACCTTATAAAAAGCTCATTGGTGCCCAGGACACCTGATAAACTATTCCTGCAGTGGATTCCTACCTAGGGTGGTAGAAGAGTGGATGTACCCAGGTTGATTGGGGAACCACTATAGCTCCTTGTGTCTTCTGGTTGCCTGTGTTTTATTTGTTGTATGCTGTGTTTTTGTTTCTTGCTTACTTAGTTTTATTTACTGCAAGCACAATACACCTATAAATAAATCAAATATTTCACTGTCAAATAATTTTTAATTTTGAAAATTATTTTAATATACTCTATTCACCCCCCCCCCCCCCCCCACCCCCTCTAGAGTAAAGGTAGATCTTACCCTCACTTTCATACTTAGTAGAATTTCTTGATGAGCTTGCGTTGAGTGAGCTATCCTCACGCAACGCATCTGAACTTAGATAGATTTTTTGTCCACATCCGCTTTGACATCACACTGGTCTGTCGATGCTTTCTTCTTTGGGCGTTGAGTGAGCTGTCTGTTGGGTCCATTGCCCACAATGTCCTAGATTTGAAGAAGTCAATCATATCAATGACATACACAAAGTTGTATTTTATGTATGCTTAAGTTCATGCATGTAGGTTGTACTTATAACATTGATAGGACAGGTAATCCAAGTTTGTGACAGGTGGTCACAAGGTAGAAAGGTGGACACAAAGAAGCCGGTTGGAAAGGCAGGAATTTGCCTAAGTCTACAGGCGTTGAGTGAAGCAAGCTCACTCAACACAAGATGTCAAGGAGCAGTTGACAAAGTTTTAAAAACAGCCAAGTCTATAGGCGTAGAGTGGAGCAAGCTCACTCAACACCAGAGGTAAGGAAGGATGTTGGCTAGCAAGAAATTCGGCTAAGTCCACAGGCGTTGAGTGAAGTCTACTCACTCAATGCCAAATGACTAAAAGCGCTGAGTACAGCCTGTACAGTCAAGGCCTAACAATTGGCAAGTTGAAAATGTGGCTAAGTCCACAGGCATTGAGTGAAGTCTACTCACTCAACGTCAAACAACTAAAAGTTGTGAGATAGGCTAAGCCTAAGAAGAAACAACAAGAAAGTGGCTAAGTCCACAAGCGTTGAGTGAAGTCTACTCACTCAACGCCATACTCAATAATCGTTGAATATTGATCAGACAGTCAATGCCACAGAAAATCTGTGTTGATATTTGACTATGTCCACATGCGTTGAGTGAAGCTTACTCACTTAACGTCATGTGATAAAAAACATTGACTGAACCTTAGTCAGTCAGAGACTGATTTCACAAAAATTGGCTAAGTCCAAATGCATTGAGTGAAGCTTACTCGCTCAACGCCAAGTGACTAAAATCAAATCTAAGTATTATGACGTTGAGTGAAGCTTACTCACTCAACACCAAGGAACAGAACTCCAGTTAAAAAGTTTGGCGTTGAGTGAAGCTCAATCACTCAACGCCTAGAGACAAAAAAATTCTAAGTGTTTTAGCGTTGAGTGAAGGTTGCTCACTCAACGACTGATGACAGAAAACTTTTCTAAGTATTTTGGCATTAAGTGAAGGTTGCTCACTCAACGCCTAATGACAGAAAAACTTTCTAAGTATTTTGGCGTTGAGTGAAGCTTAATCACTCAACGCCTTGTGACAGAAATTATGTCTAAGTGTTTTGGCGTTGAGTGAAGCTTACTCACTCAACGCCTATACTACTGATGCTTGATTTTGGCTAAGTCCATAGATGGTTACGTCAGCAAAGTCAACAAGTCAACCGAATTTGAATTTGTTGTGAGAAAGCTATAATACGTGACAAATATAGTCGCGTGCCTTTAGTACTGCAATTAATGCAAAAAAAAAGTTGCAGCTGTCAATTTCAGTGGGGCCCACAGGTCAAAAGAGCCATTGATGGGCTAATAATAAAAGGCGGAGATTGAGCAAGAAAAGATAGTTTTTGGAAAACACTTCTGGACCTCATCTTCCTGCTGGCCATTGTTGTCGAGCTTGGAGATACAGTTCAAGTGCTGATCTAAGAGCAAAAACAAGTTAGTCAGTGACTCACAGACAATTAGTTGTTGAAGAAGCTATTCACTAAAGAATCAACACCTCTTCAACAACATGATTAGAAAGTCCACTGTCTGAGAAAGAATAAGTAGTTGAATCATCTGGATTCAGCAGACAGAAAGAGAGAGCTGAGTTTGTCTTGGCTTATGAAGCTGTTAAGGGAAAAAGCCCCAACAGCAGTTGCTTCACAGTTCCAACAAGGCTAATCCTGAAGATAAATTTCTAGAGTTGAGGAGAAGATAGAACTGAACTTGTGGGTAAGTTCAGAAAGAAGCAGAACAGCAAATCTGCAAAGAAGTAGCAAAGGGCCAACCCTAGCTGCAGTTGTTACACAGTTCAGGCTAGACATTTTTTGGACTGTGTAGAAGAAGTCTGAACTAAGATAACTCGGGACAGAAATAGATTGGCTCAGAAAAATTTCTCTGAATCCAAATCAACCAAACTCATTTTCACTATAGGATCCTTTTGGATATGAGTTGTAGGGCCTTTGTGCCTGAGGTAAGGAAGATTTTCCTGAGGAAGGATTCTGTTCAGAATCTGAGAGTAGGGATTTTGCCTGAATAGTATGATTCAAGCTTGAATCTGAGCTGTAGGATCCAGTTTGGATCTGAGGTATGCGATCATTTGATCACTGAGCTGTAGGGCCTTTGTGCCTGAGGTATGAGATTCATTCTCTCTGAGTTGTAGGGCACTTGTGCCTGAGCTGTAGGATCCTTCGTGGATTTGAGGTAGGGTTGTCCTCCCAGCCTGAGTGGTAGGGCCTTTGGCCTGAGGTAGGTGATCTTTGGATCACTGAGTTGTAGGGTCTTGTGCCTGAGTTGTAGGTCTTGGAGGAGACTGAGTGATCCTGCAGGATAGTGTTGTAAGTTCTTCGGAGCCGAGATTGGAGAAGTGTCTTGTCTAACTATAAGTTAGAAAGGTGAGAGAGAAAGTGGACGTATCCATAATTTGGGGAATCACTATAAATTTTATGTGTGTTTTTCTGTGTGTTTCTTTGTTGCAGGTTATTTGATTCTTGAAAGCAAAAAATCTACTAACTCACCAAGCAATTAAAGAAGGAAAATAAAAGAAAGTCGCAAGAGGAAAATAACTTATTCACCCCCATCTAGGTGATTTAGCTATCCTTGAAACTAACGAATTTCAAGTGGTATCAGAGGGAGGTTGCTCAAAAAGGACTTAACTGTCAGAGTAGATCCCCAAGGATAGCTAAAGGGTTTACACTTATGGGTTTAGCTGTAAACTATAAGGAGTGGAGCTCTATGGAGTTTCAAGTCTGCAGCAAGGATAACTTTGGGACATGGAAAGAGAGGGTCAGGCAGATCATGGAAGCCTCTGATCATAGGGTTTATGTAATAGTTCAAGAAGAAATTTTCATTCCCATGAAGGTCTCTGTCTTAGATGCAGAAGTCAAGACTCCAAAGAGCTATGCTAAAATGACTGAAGATGAGATCATTCTGGCTACACTGGAAAGCAGGCACAAAACATCATTGTAAGTGGCTTAGATGACTCCACCTTCCAGATCTTGGTCCACTGTAAGAATGCCAAAGAAATGTGGGATACTTTGACTATCTATATGGAAGGCACAGAGAAGGATGATAAGGAAGAAGAGGAAGACTTCATTGGGATGCTTTCTGCTATTACAGATGAAGATGAAGATTGTCCTGATGTTGGGACAAGTGTCAGGGCCCCTCTATCACACTCAAACAGTGATTCAAAGGTGGATGATGAAGATGAAGAAGATGCCAACTACTGCTATGGGCTAATGGCCATGTCAGATGGAGAATCTTACCAGGATCAGCCTGGTCCAGATAAGGTACAATCTCTGTCTAGTTCTTCTTATTGCTCAGGTCATGAGAGCAGTCCAAATTTTGAAGCATCTTCAACCAGTGATGAAGATGACTCTGAGTCTGAGGTAAATGTCAATCAATTAATTTATAAGTATTGTGAAATTGTGGAAGCTTTGAGAAGAAGCAGGAAGTTGGTCAAAATGAAGATTGAGGAGATTGCTTCTCTTCAGCTAGCTGCTTCCCAGCATGCTGAGACAACAACCTTACTGGAATAGAAGGAAAGGGAAGTCAGCCAACTAAAGGCTATCTCAAATCTCTAGATTAAGACCATAAGCCAAAAGGACAAGATCATCTTGGATCTTGACGAGAAGCTCCTTAAGGAGAAAAGGATAGTGGCTAGTTTTTCTAAGCCAGGTATTGTGTTGCCCTTGATAAACTCTTTCTCCTCTCAAAAGGGTAAGAAGGAGTTAGCAGTCAAGGGAAGCACAAGAGTTGACCTTTCCAAAGGGAAAGGCAAAGCTCATGTAGTGCCACAGTCAACCTTTCATAAGGTAATCCTCCCTTCTAAAAGGTATGACCATGACTGCATGTATGGTCACTATAAGAATGAGAATTCTTTTTGTAAGAATATAAGTGTATCTTACAATGAAAGAAGAAAGAGTAGGGAAATGAGTGCCTTTAAGGCTCTCCATGAAGAAATACAAATGGCCTATTCTGGAGCATTTGTATTTGGTGCCTCAACCCCCACTCACAGAAACAAGGCAGTGGCTTTCACTCAATACCTTCCAACAAGGACTCAGACAAAGGGTAAGTCTATCAGTAGGCCAGATCTGGCCATCTCTGATGCTAGTTATAGCATGTCCTCTACAAAGAGGACTGCTGTGATTAGCATTCAGAGCAAGCCAAGGAAATCTGTTGAAAGACTCACCTTCTGTCAGACCCTTGCTGAGAGGAACTTGAAAAAGGCTACTACATGTCTTCCTTCTGTTCTGTTTGCAGTTAACCCAACAGTCAGACCTGCTCAGAAGAGAAGGTATAATATCCATGAGTGCTGGTGTGGTGATAAAGTGGGACATTTTGCCCTAGATTGCTGGCACAATCCATGTGTGTTCAGAGGTAATGTTAGTCTTCCTGTCAGAAAATCTATAGGAAGACAAGTAGTGATTCAAAATAACAAAAACCTAGGACCCAATATCTATTGGGGTCCAAAGGTAAGATAAATCTGTTTTGCAGGATAGTTCAAGTGCCCATACCCCCATGTGGTATTTGGATAGAGGTTGCTCCAAGAATTAGACTGGAACAAGGAGTTATCTCAAGGCTCATACTCCAATGAGTTATGGACCTAAGATATGCAATTATACATTTGGAGATGGGTAAACAGACCGTTAGGGTTACTCCTGTTACTGCCCAAGAGGAAGAGAATGTTGAGTGAAATCCTGAAGAAGGATAAGTGCCCAAGACATGGATGAAGTCCAACTGAATTATTACTGAGGAAAGCAAAGGTTGCTCTTCTGAGAGCAGTGTTGAAGAGGCAATTGATCCTCAGTGTCTGGTACTTCTGTAGAAACCAAAAAATAAGTGTGCTCATGTTTCATCATCATCTGAACTTGTAGCTCAGGATGTCCAAGTCAGTGGGCAGTGTGGACAGAATCTGAGCAATTATTGAGGGGGAGAAAATACAGTCTAGTTCAGTCTGGAAAGCTTAAAGTCTGGTCTAAAGAATTGGTGTCTGAGAATCTCCAGATCCAAAAAAATCAGAAGAATACTTCTGAAGTTCAGACTGTCACTATGGACAATGTTGAGGATGAGAGGGACATTATCCAGATTATTGCAATTGCTGTGAGTGAGCAAGTTCACAAGAATAGCTGGTGTGCTCCAGCTATTGTTGATACAAGTCAGTAAATTCATATGGGAATAGCAGTGTAAAGAAAGACTTGGTATTAGAATGAAAGGATGGTTCAAGGAAAGATCATTCAAGTTTCAAGTGGTCTCAAAGTCCAGCAGCTGCAGGAGCAAATTCAGCCTCATGAAGAGAGGAAGCTGACAACTGCACAAGTGGTATCATCTACAATCAGCTAGGAAGAAAAGGGATTGATCAAGTGGTATCAAATGGTATCAAGTGGCATAGAAGAGTTGGGTCAGTGGTATCAACTCAAGTGGTATGATCACTATGGGAGTGGTAACTGACCATGATAAGGATAAAGGCAATGATCAAGGGGGAGAATGATGTGTGGGTTGTCAATGCAAGAAGCTCATTAGGGCTTGAATAGTATGCAGACAACATTCCTCCTATTCAATAAGGACTGTATGGTATCCAGTGTGATGATCAAGATGGTGCTCAGTGGGCTGAACACTCTTGTGATGCTAATCAGAAAGCTGAAGCCAGAGGCAAGTCTGTTACTAAAGGAAGGGAAAAGACCTGGCACAACAAGAAGAGACCAAGCATGGTGCAAGGGAGCTAATGTGCTCAACTGGTGTGGATCCAGCTTCAGCTCTAGAACCAAAACCTCCAGATAAGTAGAACTCCTTCATATTATGTCTCTACTAGTGTAATCTCAATAGCTAGGTATCCTGTCCATCATAGCATGACTATGCCTATTGAGATTAAGTATCTATAAATTAGGGAGCATAAAAAAGAACTCAGTCCTGAGTTTGTCCTCACTAGCAAGTGACTGACATATTTATCAAGCCACTAGACGAAGTCAAGTTCAACACCTTCAAGGTTAAGTAGGGTATGTTGAACTTGGTATAGCTTCAGTTGCTCCTAATTTTATGTCTGTTGTAAGATTTACTTTTCTTTCAGGTAGATAAGTCCTTGATGTGACATCAAGACTATAAAGACCATTAAGTGATATCAAGACTTAAATGGACTCATGTGTCCATTAAAGATGATGATAGTGATGCTCATGTTGAGGGGGAGCAAGTTCAGCACCTGCAGAAATGATGACAGGAGATGCTCCTTTTGAGGGGAGCAAGTAATGCACTTGCAAAGGCATATTCAAGTGGTTCAACTGCTGCTAGAGTGCCTTATCTGTACTCAAAAAGGGGGAGCAGATAATATAAACCTCCCTAACTATTTACAGAAGTCAAAAAGGGGGAGGAGAAAGAGAAAGATGTAAGAAAGATGTAAGTGGTAACAGCAATTAAGGGGGAGCAAGAGCAGGTGTGCCATACAGGCAAGAAATTATGGTAACTATAACTTCTCTTGTTATATGTTTTCCAATTTGATATATAATTGCTGCATAAGTTAGTGTATGCTATTGACTCATTTGATTGAGCGTTTTGACTTCTTCAAATATGAGGAGATTGTTGGGTCCATTGCCCACAATGTCCTAGATTTGAAGAAGAATCATATCAATGACATACATAAAATTGTATTTGATGTATGCTTAAGTTCATGCATGCAGGTTGTCCTTATAACATTGATAGGACAGGTAATCCAAGTTTGTGACATGTGGTCAAAAGGCAAAAAGGTGGACAGAAAGAAGCTGTCTGGAAAGGCATGAATTTGATTCAGTCCACAAGCGTTGAGTGAAGCAAGATCACTCAACGCCATATGTCAAGGCGCAGTTGACAAAGTTTGAAAAATAGCCAAGTCCACAGGCGTTGAGTGGAACAAGCTCACTAAACGCTAGAGGTAAGGAAGGATGTTGGCTAACAAGAAATTCGGCTAAGTCCACAGGCGTTAAGTGAAGTCTACTCACTCAACGCCAAATGACTAAAAGCACTGAGTACAGCCTCTACAGTCAAAGCCTAACATTGGCAAGCTAAAAATGTGGATAAGTCCACAGGCGTTGAGTGAAGTCTACTCACTCAATGTCATATAGCTAAAAGCTGTGAGACAGGCTAAGCCTAAGAAGAAATAACAAGAAAGTGGCTAAGTCCACAGGCGTTGAGTGAAGTCTACTCACTCAACGTCATACTTCATAATTGTTGAGTATTGCTCAGACAATCAACGCTACAGAAAATATGTTTTGATATTTGACTAAGTTCACAGGCGTTGAGTGAAGCTTACTCACTCAACGTCATGTGATAAAAAGCGTTGACTAAACCTTAGTCAGTCAGAGACTGTGATTTCATAGAAATTTGGGTAAAGTCCAAATGCATTGAGTGAAGCTTACTCACTCAACGCCGAGTGACTAAAATCAAATCTAAGTGTTATGGCATTGGGTGAAGCTTACTCACTCAATGCCAAGGGACAGAACTCCTGTTAAGCAGTTTGGCGTTGAGTGAAGCTCAATCACTCAACGCCTAAAGACGGAAAAAATTTCTAAGTATTTTAGCGTTGAGTGAAGGTTGCTCACTCAACGCCTGATGACAGAAAACTTTTCTAAATGTTTTGACGTTGAGTGAAGGTTGCTCACTCAACGCCTAATAACAGAAAAACTTTCTAAGTATTTTGGCGTTGAGTGAAGCTTACTCACTCGATGCCTTGTGACATAAAATATGTCTAAGTGTTTTGGCGTTAAGTAAAGCTTACTCACTCAACGCCTATACTACTGATGCTTGATTTTGGCTAAGTCCAAAGATGGCGACGTCAGCAAAGTCAACAGAATTTGAATTTGTTGCGGGAAAGCTACAGTACACGACAAATGAAGACGCGTGCCTTTAGTACTGCAATTAATGCAAAAGCAAAGTTGAAGCTGTCAATTTTAGTGGGGCCCACGGGTCAAAAGAGTCATTGATGGACTAATAATAAAAGGCGGAGATCGAGGAAGAGAAGATAGTTTTTGGAAAACACTTCTGGACCTCATCTTCCTGCCAGCCATTGTTTCCGAGCTTGGAGATACAGTTCAAGTGCTGATCTAAGAGCAAAAACAAGTTAGTCTGTGACTCACAGACAGTTAGCTGTTGAAGAAGCTATTCACTAAAGAATTAACACCTCTTCAACAGCAAGATCAAAAAGTCCACTCTCTGAGAAAGAAGAAGTAGCTGAATCATCTGGATTCAGTAGACAAAAAGAGAGAGTTGAGTTTGTCTTGGCTTAAGAAGTTGTTAAGGGAAAAAGCCCCAACAACAGTTGCTTCACTGTTCCAGCAAGGCTAATCCTGAAGATAAATTTCTGGAGTTGAGGAGAAGATAGAACTGAACTTGTGGGTCAATTCAGGAAGAAGCAGAACATCAGATCTGCAAAGAAGCAGCAAAGGGTCAACCCTAGCTGCAGTTGCTGCAAAGTTCAAGCTAGACATTTTTTTGACTGTGTAAAAGAAGTCTGGACTGAGATAACTCAGGAAAAAAATAGATTGGCTCAGAGAAATTTCTCTGAAGCCAAATCAACTAAACTCATTTTCACTGTAGGATCCTTTTGGATCTGAGTTGTAGGGCCTCTGTGCCTGAGGTAGGGCAGATTTGCCTGAGGTAGGATTCTGTTCAGAATTTGAGAGTAGGGCTTTGGCCTGAATAGTAGGATTCAAGTTTGAATCTAAGCTGTAGGATCCAGTTTGGATCTGAGGTAGGTGATCATTTGATAACTAAGTTGTATGGCCTTTGTGCCTAAGATAGGAGAGTCATTCTCTCTGAGTTGTAGGGCACTTGTGCCTGAGCTGTAGGATCCTTTGTGGATCTGAGGTAGGGATGTCCTCCCAACCTGAGTAGTAGGACCTTTGGCCTGAGGTAGGTGATCTTTGGATCACTGAGTTGTAGGGTCTTGTGCCTGAGCTGTAGGTCTTGGAGGAGACTAAGTGATCCTGCAGGATCATGTTGTAAGCTCTTAGGAGCCGAGATTGGAGAAGTGTCGTGTCTAACTATAAGTTAGAAATGTGGGAGGGAAAGTGGATGTACCCATAATCTGGGGAACCACTATAAATTCTGTGTGTGCTTTTCTGTGTGTTTCTTTATTGCAGGTTATTTGGTTCTTGAAAGCAAAAATCTACTAACTCACCAAGAAAAAAAAGAAGGAAAATAAAAGAAAGTCACAAGATACAAATAACCTATTCACCCCTTTAGGTGATTTAGCTATCCTTGAAACTAAAGAATTTAAAGCCGTATCAGAGGGAGGTTGCTCAAAAAGGACTTAACTGTCTGAGTAGATCCCCAAGGATAGCTAAAAGGTTTACACTTATGGGTTCAGCTGTGAACCATAAGGAGTGGAGCTCTATGGAGTTTCAATTCTGCAGCAAGGAGAACTTTGGGACTTGGAAAGAGAGGGTCAGGCAGATCATGGAAGCCTCTGATCCTAGGGTTTTTATAACAATTCAAGATGGACCTTTCATTCCCATGAAGGTCTCTGTCTTAGATGCAGAAGTCCAAAATCCAAAGAGCTATGCTGAAATGACTGAAGATGAGATCATTCTGGCTACACTGGACAAGCAGGCACAAAACATCATTGTAAGTGACTTAGATGACTCCACCTTCCAGATTTTGGTCCACTGCAAGACTGCCAAAAAATGTGGGACACTTTGACTGTCTACATGGAAGGCACAGAGAAGGATGATAAGAAAGAAGAGGAAGACTTCATTGGGATGCTTTCTGTTATTACAGATGAAGATGAAGATTGTCCTGATGTTGGGACAAGTACCAGGGCCCCTCTATCACACTCAAACAGTGATTTAGAGGTGAATGATGAAGATGAAGAAGATGCCAACTGCTGTTATAGGCTGATGGCCATGTCAGATGGAGAATCCTACCAGGATCAGCCTGGTCTAGATAAGGTACAATCTCTGTCTAGTTCTTCTTATTGCTCAGGTCATGAGACCAGTTTAGATTCTGAATCATCTTCATCCAGTGATGAAGATGACTCTGAGTCTGAGGTAATTGTCAATCAATTGATTGACAAGTATGGTGAGATTCTTGAAGCTTTGAGAAGAAGCAGGAAGTTGGCCAAAAGGCAGGCTGAGGAGATTGCTTCTCTTCAGCTAGAGGAGATTGTTTCTCCACAGCTAGCTGCTTCCCACCATGCTGAGACAGCAACCTTGCTGGAACAGAAGGCAAGGGAAATAAGCTAACTAAAGGCTATCTCAAATCTCCAGATTAAGACCATAAGCCAAAAGGACAAGATCATCATGGATCTTGACGAGAAGCTCTTTAAGGAGAAAAGGATAGTGACTAGTTTTTCTAAGCCAAGAACTGTGTTGCCCTTGATAGACTCCTTCTCCTCTCAAAAGGGTAAGAAGGAGTTGGCAGTCAAGGGAAACACAAGAGTTGACCTTTCCAAAGGGAAAGGCAAAGCTCCTGTAGTGGTACAGTCAACCTTTCACAAGGTAATCCTCCCTTCTAATAGGTGTTGGAACTCAGTTCGGGCGGTTAGCCGATCAAACCGCCGCGGTTTGTTCTGTTGATCTTCTATCAGTTTATCTCAGCGAACTATTGGGATGTTTGTTTAATGGAAGCTGCAACGTTCTTACCAGTGGGCGCTACAACGGTTTAGGTGTAGATCGCAGCGATTTGGTGTAGTCGCAGCTGCCTGTATGAAGCCGCATTAGGTGTCTGGAGTTTGGTTGCATCAGGTCTGGCAGGATTTCGTAGCTGCGGTTTGGGTGTTAGCTGCAGTGATCTTGTGAAGTCATGGCGGTCTGATTGAAGCCGCGGTAGTGGCCTAATGGTTATCTTCTCTGCCGTCTGGTGGCAACCCGCAGTATGCGGTCTGGTGGCTTGCAGTAGCCTCAGCCTAGTGGTTAGCCACACTGCGGTCTGTTGGCTATCCGCAGGTGCGGCTTAGCTGCTTGTCTGGCGGTCTTGTATAGATAGTGGCAGCCTTCTCTTGTATCCGAAGGATGTAATATATGTTTTGTGTAGTGAGCGGTTTGTGCATGTCAAACCGCTCAGTCCGCGTGACTTGTATTTAGTCCCACAGCGTGTATTGTATTCTCTCACCTCTCTCATTTTCTATAAATAAGGGGACATACCTATGTATTACTTACCTTTTTGGAGCAATAAAATTTGCGGTTTATTTACCTCTTGTATGTTTTTCTCTCATTTTTTACTTGGTATCAGAGGAAAACCGGTCCTTTGCTCCATTCTCTTTGTCCGCCTTTCTGCGGTTTGTTTTTTCTAACCGCGCAGTTTTCCTTTCCCTCCCTTCTTCCGGCTTCCCTCCCGATCTTCTGGTCGCGTTGTTTGCGACTTGTTCACGCATCTTCTTGTCCTCCTTTCTGTTCGCGCGATTTCTTTCCTTTGGTACTGCCTTTGGTCGCAGCCCTTTCCTGCTGCTAGTGTGTTGACACCAAGACCGGGCGGTTTCTGCTCCTTTTGGTCACGCCTTTTGGTCGCAGTCTTTTTCCTGTTGCTGGTGTGTTGACACCGAGACCGGGCAGTTTATTTCTCCTTTCTCGCGGGTTTGCTTCCTGCTTGTTCGCGCGGTTTGATTGCTTGTCCGTGCGGCTTGCCCTTCCTCTTCATGGACACTCCGTCTTCTTCTGCTACTTTCTCCTCTCCTCTCGCTCTTGCTTCTCCTACTGTGTCTGATTGAGGTAATTTGGGTACTGTGTCCAAGCTTACAGGCCCAAACTATCCTGACTAGAGTGTCTCTTTTGTCTTTCTTTTACGCTCTCAGCGTAAGCGCTCCCATTTGACTGATGACCCCCCTCCTGTTGGCTCATCCTCTTGATGATTGGGATGCGTCTGATGCCTTGGTCCGTACTTGGTTGGCTAACAGTTTGTCTGATGAATGTCTTCCTGTCATCAGACATGATCAGACTGTCAAAGCTGTCTGGAATCATCTTGTTGCTTTATATTTCAAGGGGGCTCAGACTTCGCGTATCTATACTCTATATGCGGATCTTTTTGCTCGTCCTGTTATGAATCCTACTACTACTTATCAGGAGGTCCAAAGTCTTGGGGCTGAACTTCTTCAACACCGTCCCTTTTCTGCTGATCTTGCTGAGCAACAAAAACATTTTCAGGAGCTCCTTGTGGTTTGCTACTTGCTTCATCTCCCTGACTCCTATGACATTATTTGTCAACAGATTCTCGTCGAGGCGCCACTCCGACTCTCGATGCTACTGCTGCCCGTATTTTTGTTGTTGCTACTCTACTTCAACGTCCTTTGCTTCCCTCTCCCTCTCCTGATATTGTTGCTCATCCTGCCCGCCATGATAATTCTGGTGGTCGGGGTGGCCGTACTTGCGGCCGTGGTTATTCGAAATTTCTCTATTCTCATTGTGGCAAAACTGACCACTTGATTGATTGTTGTTGGGTCAAACACCCTCATCTTCGTCCTGCTTCTGCTGATTCTGCCAAGAAGTCTGCTACTTCTCTTGCCACTTCTGGTGTTGTTCAGTTAACTACCACGGGTAGGTAGCTTATTGACTCTGGTGCAACCAATCATATGACAGGGAATTCTTGGCTTTTTTCTTCTCTTACTAAGAGTAACCACTTGCCTCCTATTCTTATTGCTGATGGTTCTCCATCCCCAGTTCACGAGTTTGGCACTGTGCATGTTACTCCTTCTCTTCAGCTTCGGGACACTCTCTATGTCCTCAACTTTCCATGCAATCTTCTTTCTGTTACTGCTCTTTGTAAGTAGTTGGGATGTGAAGCGATATTTACTGCTTCTACTTGTGCTTTTCAGATTCCTCAGTCCAAGGAGATGGTAGCTACTGGGACTGAGAGTGGCGGCTTGTTCTATCTTGATACTTCTTTTGCATTTTTCTGCCTCCTCTCCTCTACTTCAGTGGCATCTTCGGCTTAGACATCCTCCTCCTCGGATCCTCTATCAGCTTCTGCCTGATTTACAACGGGGAGATTCTTCTCATCCTTGTGAAGCTTGTTAGTTTGGAAAACAACATCGTTCTAATTTTCCTGCCAGCAAAGGGCGCAGTTCTTCTCGTCTGTTTGATATTGTCCATTCTGATATATGGGGCTCTGCTCCTACTCAAACTGTTGGTAGGGGTAGTTTATATTTTGTGATATTTATTGATGATTTTCCCGTTGTACATGGTTATATTTGTTGCGCGAACGTTCTGAACTATATTCCATTTTCTCTGCTTTTACAATGAGATTCATACACAGTTTGATACTTCTATTAAAATCCTTAGATCTGATAATGCTAAAGAATATCTTAGTCATCAATTTACATCATTTTGTCTGGATCGTGGTATTGTTCATCAAACCACTTGTCCTTATACATCGCAACAAAATGGTGTCGCTGAAAGAAAGAATCGTCATCTGCTAGATGTGGCTCGGAGTCTTCTTACTCATATGCATGTTACCAAGTCTTATTGGGGGCATGTGGTTCTTCTCTCTTGTTTTCTTATTAATCGTGTTCCGCCCTCTATTATTGGTGGGAAGACTCCCTTTTTTATTATGCATCCTGATGTGAACCCTTTTCCTTTGTCTCCTCGTGTTTTTGGGTGTACTGCATTTGTTCATTCTCCTTCTTCTGGTCACGACAAATTGTCCCCCCACTCGATTAAATGTGTCTTTCTGGGCTATTGTCCAACTCAGAAAGGATACAGGTGTTATGATCCTGTTCTCCACCGGCAGTATGTTTCTGTCGATGTCACTTTCTTTGAGAATGTTCCATTCTTTTCCCCTTCCTCTGTTCTTCCTTCTTCTGATGATTCCGTTTCTTCTCCTCTTATTTCTGCACCTTGTCCCGAGCCTACTATTTCTTCTTCTACCTTTGACTCTCCTGCTCTACCTGATTCCTCTATTGAGTCGCTGCCTATGGTTCCTAGTTTTCCTGCCTCTCCTTCGGATGAACCTCAGCAAGTAGACAGGACTGATCTTGATCTTCTGATTGCTCTCAGGAAAGGTTTTCGTTCGTGCACTCAGCATCCTCTTGTTGGTGTGGTATCTTACACCCGATTGTCTTCTCGGGCGCAGAGTTTTGTTTTTGCCCTCTTGGCCAATGTTATTCCTACGTCTTATCATGATGCTCTGATTATTCCATATTGGAAAGCTGCTATGGATGAGGAAATGAAAACTCTGACTGAAAGGGGTACTTGGTCTCTTGTTCCTACTCCTCCTGGTGCTGATGTGGTTGGTTGTCATTGGGTCTTTGTTATCAAGTATCTTCCTGATGGTACAGTTGATTGTTACAAAGCCCGTCTTGTGGCCAAAGGATTTTCGCAAACTTATGGTGTGGATTTTTTTGATACATTCTCTCTTGTTTCCCGGATTACTACGATCCGTGTTCTCTTTTCTGTGGCTGTGAACAAAGATTGGGAAATGTCTCAGTTAGATGTCAAGAATGTCTTTCTTTATGGAGATTTGAACGAGTCAGTTTATATGGAGCAACCTCCTGGGTATGTTGCTCAGGGGGAGTCTCAGGTGTGTAAGTTGAAGAAAGCCATCTATGGTCTTAAATAGAGTCTGAGAGCCTGGTTTGAAAAGTTTAATGAATTTATTTTTGTTGCTGGGTTTGTTCAAAGTGCTGCAGATTACTCTTTGTTTATTCGGAAAACCTCGTCTGGACTAGTAATTTTAGCGGTGTATGTGGATGATATCCTTCTTACTGGGGATGATAGGAAAGGCACTGATATGACAATGCAGCATCTACTCCGGCATTATGTTACGAAGGATATGGGGTCTCCTAAGTATTTTCTGGGGATTGAGATATCTCGAAAACCTGGATCTTTCGTTCTTTCACAGAGGAAGTATGCTCTGGATCTTTTACAAGAGACAGGTCTTCTTAGAGCTAAGCCTGCTCGGTCCCTTATGGCTGTTGGGGATGACAAATGCTGGAGTGAGTCTTCTCCTCTCATTGAAGATATCACAAGGTGCAGACGTCTTGTTGGTGAATTCATCTATCTGACTGTTATAAGACCAGAAATCTATTATGCGGTTGGGAAAGTAATTCAGTTTATGCAAGCTCCCAGGGAGTTTCATATGCAGTCAGCTCTGAAGATTCTTGAGTATGTGAAAGGTGCACCAGGAAAACGACTCCTGTTCCTGAAAAGGGGACATTTAAAAGTAGAGGCTTATTCTGACGCAAACTACGCAGATGATAAGGGCGACAGGAAGTCAACATCTGATTTTTGCAACTTTGTTGGAGGAAATCTAGTTAGTTGGAAGAGCAAGAAGTAGACTGTAGTTGACAGATCGAGTGCAGAAACAGAGTATAGAAGCATGGCTCTGACTGCTTGTGAGATGAAGTGGCTTCGAACTCTCTTGCTGGATCTATGAGAGATTTATGGTAACCCCCTACCGATGTTCTGTGATAATATCAGCTATATACATTTCGAAGAATCCGGTCTTTCATGAGAGAACAAAGCATATCGAGGTTGATTGCCACATTATTAGAGAAGAGATTCAGAAGAATCAGATATGCACTCCATTCGTTACTTCTGATAAAGAGTTGGCGGATTTCTTCACGAAACCGGTTACTTCGTTCACAGAGGTTTGTGGCAAGCTGGGCATGGTTGACATATATGCTCCAGCTTGAGGGGGAGTGTTGGAACTCAGTTTGGGCGGTTAGCTGATCAAGTCGTCGCGGTCTGTTCTGTTGATCTTCTAGCAGTTTATCTAAGCGAACTATTAGGATGTTTGTTCAGTGGAAGCCGTAGCGTTATGACCAGTGGGCGCTACAGCGGTTTAGATATAGATCGCAGCGGTGTGGTGTAGCCGCAACTTCCTGTATGAAGCCGCATTAGATGTCTGAAGTTTGGTTGCATCAGGTCTGGCAGGATTTCATAGCTGCGGTTTGGGTGTTAGCCGTAATGATCTTGTGAAGTAATGGCAGTCTGATTGAAGCCGCAGCAGTGGTCTAATGGTTATCTTCTTTACGGTCTGGTGGCAACCCACAGTATGCGGTCTGGTGGCTTGCAGCATCCTTAGCTTAGTGGTTAGTCGCACCGCGGTCTGTTGGTTATCCGCAGGTGCGGCTTAGCGGCTTGTCTAGCGGTCTTGTACAGATAGTGGCGACCTTTTTGGAGCAATAAAATTTGTGATTTATTTACCTCCTGTTCGTTTTTCTCTCATTTTTTACTATAGGTATGACTAGGACTGCATGTATGGTCACTGTAAGAATGGTAATTCTTCTTGTAAGAATACAAGTGTATCTTACAATGAAAGAAGAAAGAGTAGGGGAATGAGTGTCTTTAAGGCTCCCCGTGAAGAAATACAAATGGCTCATTCTGGGCCATTTGTATTTGGTGCCTCAGCCCCCACTCACAAGAACAAGGCAGTGGCCTTCACTCAAGACCTTCTAGCAAGGACTCAGACAAAGGGTAAGTATATCAGTAGGCAAGATCTGGCTATCTCTGATGCTAGTTATAGCATGTCCTCTACAAAGAGGACTGTTGTGATTAGCATTCAGAGCAATCCAAGGCAATCTGTTGAAAGACTCACCTTCTGTCAGACCCTTGCTGAGAGGAACTTGAAGAAGGCTACTACACCTCTTCCTTATGTTCTGTCTGCAGTTAACCCAACAGTCAGACCTGCTTGGAAGATAAGGTATAGTGTTCATGAGTGCTGGCGTTGTGGCAAAGTTGATCATTTTGCCCTAGATTGCTGACACAATCCATGTGTGTCCAGAGGTAATGTAAGTCTACCTGTCAGAAAATCTGCAGGAAGACAAGTAGTGATTCAGACTAACAAGAACCTAAGACCCAATATCTATTGGGGTCCTAAGATAAGATAAATCTATTTTACAGGATAGTCCAAGTGCCCATACCCCCATGTAGGGGTGCGCACGGTGCGGTTTGGTGCAGTTTTGGCCCAAACCGCAACCGCACCGTAAGGGCTTGCTCTGAATTAGACAGAGGTTGCTCCAGGAATTAGACTGGAACAAGGAGTTACCTCAAGGTTCATACTATAATGAGTTGTGGACCTAAGATATGCAGTTATACATTTGGAGATGGGTAAACAAACCATCAAGGTTACTCCTCTTACTGCCCAAGAGGAAGATAATGTTGAGTGAAACCCTGAAGAAGGATAAGTACCCAAGACATAGATGAAGTCCAGCCGAATAATTACTGAGGAAAGCAAAGGTTGCTCTTCTGAGAGCAGCGTTGAAGAGGCAATTGATCCTCAGTGTCTGGTACTTCTGTAGAAATTAGAAAAGAAGTGTGCTCAGGTTTCAGCATCATCTGAACTTGTAGCTCAGGATGTCCAAGTCAGTGGGCAGTGTGGACAGATTTTGTGCAATTATTGAGGGGGATCCAATACAGGCTAGTTCAGTCCGAAAAGCTTAAAGTCTGGTCTAAAGAATTGGTGTCTAAGAATCTCCAGCTCCAAAAAGATCAGAAGAATACTTCTGAAGTTCAGAATGTCCCTATGGACAATGTTGAGGATGAGAGGTAGACTATCCATATGATTGCAACTGCTGTGAGTGAGCAAGTTCACAAGAACAGTTGGTGTGCTCCAGCTATTATTTATACAAGTCAGCATATTCCTATGGTAATAGTAGTGTAAAGAAAGACTTGGTATCAGAATGAAAGGATGGTTCAAGGAAAGATCATTCAAAGTTCAAGTGGTCTCAAAGTCCAGCAGCTGCAGGATAAAATTCAGTCTCATGAAGAGAGGAAGCTGACAACTGCACCAGTGGTATCATCTGCAATCAGCTAGGGAGAGAAGGGATTGATCAAGTGGTATCAAGTGACATAGAAGAGTTGGGTCAGTGGTATCAACTCAAGTGATATGATCACTATGGGAGTGGTAACTAACCATGATCAAGGATGAAGGCAATGATCAAGGGGAAGAATGATGTGTGGGTTGCCAATACAAGAAGCTCATTGTGGCTTGAATAGTATGCATACAACATTCCTCCTATTCAAGAAGGACTGTATGGTATCTAGTGTGATGATCAAGATGGTGCTCAGTGGGCTGAACACTCTTGTGATGCTAATTAGAAAGCTAAAGCCAAAGAAAAGTCTGTTACTAAAGGAAAGGAAAAGACCTGGCTCAGCAAGAAGAGACACAGTATGGTGCAAGGGAGCTTTTGTGCTCAACTGGTGTGGATCCAGCTTCAGCTCCAGGACCATAACCTCCAGATAAGTAGAACTCCTTCATATTATGTCTCTACTAGTATAATCTCAATAGCTAGGTATCATATCCCTTATAGCAGGACTATGCCTATTGAGATTAAGTATATGTAAATTAGGGAGCATAAGGAAGAACTCAGTCCTGAGTTTGCCCTCACTAGCAAGTGGATGACATATTTATCAAGCCACTAGACGAAGTCAAGTTCAACACCTTCAAGGTTAAGTAGGGTATGTTGAACTTGGTATAACTTCAGTTGCTCATATTGGTATAGCTTCAATAGTGATACTCTTGTTGGGGGGGAGCAAGTTCAGCACCTGCAGAAATGATGATAGGAAGAACTCCTGTTGAGGGGAAGAAAGACCGACACTTGCAGAGGCAGATTCAAGTGGTTTAACTATTGTTAGAGTGGCTTATCTGTACTCAAAAAGGGGGAGCAGATAATATGAACCTCCCTAACTATTTACAGAAGTCAAAAAGGCGCAGGAGAAAGAGAAAGATGTCAGAAAGATGTAAGTGGTAGAAACAATTAAGGGGGAGCAGGAGCAGGTGTGCCCTGCAGGCAAGAAAGTATGGTAACTATAACTTCTTTTGTTATATGTTTTCCAAGTTGATATATTATTGTTGCATAAGTTAGTATATGTCATTGACTCATTTGATTGAGGGTTTTGACTTCTTCAAATAGGGAAAGATTGTTGGGTCCATTGCTCACAATGTCCTAGATTTGAAGAAGTCAATAATATCAATGACATACATAAAGTTGTATTTGATGTATGTTTAAGTTCGTGCATGCAGGTTGTCCTTATAACATCGATAGGACAGGTAATCCGAGTTTGTGACAAGTGCTCACAAGGCAAAAAGATGGACACAAAGAAGCTGGCTGGAAAGACAGGAATTTGCCTAAGTCCACATGCATTGAGTGAAGCAAGCTCACTCAACGCCAGATGTCAAGAAGCAGTTGACAAAGTTTGAAAAGCAGCTAAGTCCACAGACGTTGAGTGGAGCAAGCTCACTCAATGCCAGAGGTAAGGAAGGATGTTGGCTAGCAAGAAATTTGGCTAAGTCCACAGGCGTTGAGTGCAGTCTACTCACTCAATGCCAAATGACTAAAAGCGCTGAGTACAGCCTCTACAGTCAAAGCCTAAAAATTGGCAAGATAAAAATGTGGCTAAGTCCACAGGCGTTGAGTGAATTCTACTCACTCAATGTCATACAACTAAAAGTTGTGAGACAGGCTAAGCCTAAGAAGAAACAGCAAGAAAGTGGTTAATTCCACAGGCGTTGAGTGAAGTCTACTCACTCAACTGCACACTCCATAATCGTTGAGTATTGCTCAGACAGTCAACGCCACAGAAAATCTGTGTTGATATTTGACTAAGTCCGTGGGTGTTGAGTGAAGCTTACTCACTCAACGCCATGTGATAAAAAGCGTTGACTGAACCTTAATCAGTCAGAGACTGTGATTTCACAGAAATTTGGCTAAGTCCAAATGCATTGAGTGAAGCTCAGTCACTCAATGCCAAGTGACTAAAATCAAATCTAAGTGTTATGGCGTTGAGTGAATCTTACTCACTCAACACCAAGGGATAGAACTCCAGTTAAGCAGTTTGGCATTGAGTGAAGCTCAATAACTCAACGCCTAGAGACAGAAAAATTTTCTAAGTGTTTTAGCGTTGAGTGAAGGGTTCTCACTCAATGCCTGATGACATAAACCTTTCCTAAGTATTTTGGCGTTGAGTGAAGGTTGTTCACTCAACGCCTAATGAGAGAAAAACTTTCTAAGTATTTTGGCGTCAAGTGAAGCTTACTCACCAAACGCCTTAAGACAGAAAATCTGTCTAAGTGTTTTGACGTTGAGTGAAGCTTACTCACTCAACGCTTATACTACTAATGCTTGATTTTGGCTAAGTCCACAGATGGTGATGTCAGCAAAGTCAACAAGTCAACAAAATTTGAATTTGTTGCGAGAAAGCTACAGTACGCGACAAATGTAGCTGCGTGCCTTCAGTACTTCAATTAATGCAAAAGCAAAGTTGCAACTGTCAATTTCAGTGGTGCCCATGAGTCAAAAGAGTCGTTGATGGGCTAATAATAAAAGGCGGAGATCGAGGAAGAGAAGATAGTTTTTGGAAAACACTTCTGGACCTAATCTTCCTGCCGGTCATTGTTATTGAGCTTGGAGATATAGTTCAAGTGCTGATCTAAGAGCAAAAACAAGTTAGTCTGTGACTCACAGACAGTTAGCTGTTGAAGAAGCTATTCACTGAAGAATCAACACCTCTTCAACATCAAGATCAGAAAGTCCACTCTTTGAGAAAGAAGAAGTAGCTGAATCATCTGGATTTAGCAAATAGAAAAAGAGAGATGAGTTTGTCTTGGCTTAAGAAGTTGTTAAGGGAAAAAGCCCCAACAGCAGTTACTTCACAGTTCCAGCAAGGCTAATCCTGAAGATAAATTTCTGAAGCCGAGGAGAAGATAGAACTGAACTTGTGGGTCAGTTCAGGAAGAAGCAGAACAGCAGATCTGCAAAGAAGCAGCAAAGGGCCAACCCTAGCTGCAGTTACTGCACAGTTCAGGCTAGACATTTTCTGGACTGTGTAGAAGAATTCTGGACTGAGATAACTCAGGACAGAAATAGATTGGCTGAGAGAAATTTCTCTGAATCCAAATCAACCAAACTCATTTTCATTGTAGGATCCTTTTAGATCTGAGTTGTAGGGCCTCTGTGCCTGAGGTAGGGCAGATTTGCCTGAGGTAGGATTCTTTTCAGAATTTGAGAGTAGGGCTTTGGCCTGAATAGTAGGATTCAAGTTTGAATCTGAGCTGTAGGATCTAGTTTGGATCTGAGGTAGGTGATCATTTGATCACTGAGCTGTAGGGCCTTTGTGCCTGAGGTAGGAGAGTCATTCTCTCTGAGTTGTAGGGCCTTGTGCCTGAGTTGTAGGTCTTGGAGGAGACTAAGTGATCCTGCGGGATCGTGTTGTAAGCTCTTAGGAGCCGAGATTGGAGAAGTGCCTTGTCTAACTATAAGTTAGAAAGGTGGGAGGGAAAGTGGGCGTACCCATAATCCGGGGAACCACTATAAATTCTGTGTTTCTTTATTGCAGGTTATTTGGTTTTTGAAAGAAAAAATCTACTAACTCACCAAGCAATTAAAGAAGGAAGATAAAAGAAAGTCACAAGAGACAAATAACATATTCACCCCCTAGGTGATTTAGCTATCTTTGAAACATAAGACTTTCACTCTCCTCCCTCAACGCTTCTGGACTTAGCCAGATTTCTTATTTGCCAATGTTGAAGCTTTGACAGACTGAGCTTTACGTGATGCCTCTTGTTATATGGCATTGAGTGAATTGCATTTACTCAACGTCTGTGGACTTAGCCGCATATCTGCTTTGCAAACTATTGGGCTTTGATTGTTCATGCTTTACTCGGTGCTTTTTGACATCTGGCGTTGAGTGAACTGGCTTCACTCAACGTCTGTGGACTTAGACAAATTTCTGTCTTTCCAGCATTCTTCCTTGACATCTGGCGTTGAGTGAACTGGCTTCACGCAACGCCTGTGGACTTAGACAAATATCTGTCTTTCCAGCATTCTACCTTGTGACCATCTGTCACTGTCACTTAGACAACCTGTCTAAACTTATTCTAAAGAACATTCTGCACATATTGAACTTGAACATACATTAAATACAATTATGCTCTTAGTATTGATGTTGATGTCTCTTCAAATCCAGGGAACATTGAGGGCAATATTCCCAACAATCCCCTTATTTGAAGAAGGCAGAACAAACAACAATACTAAGATGATTAACATATAAAACATATCAATTTAATGCAGCTGTAAGCTTATTCAAAGTTCTCCAATTCAATGCAGTGACTCAACATGTCAAGTCATTGCTTTCCTCATACTATGTATATATACACTGACTCAACATATAGTCATTGCTCTCCTCATACTACTTGAAGCACTTTCCTCATACCACTTGGAAGTGGGAAAGTAATATACACTGAATTAACATGTAGTCATTGCTCTCCCACTCCTCTATGTATATGCACTTACTCAACATGACTTGGTCAAGTAGAGTATTGCTCTCCCACTCCTCCCCCTTTCTGGCTTCTTCAAAAAGGCATTTATCTAATGAGGGTGGTGAAAGGATCATGGGAAAATATTTCTTCTGATCCTAGCCTTATTCCACTACACTAGTGATCATACTACTTGACTAGAGACCATACCTATTGGGTTGATACCACTGACACAACAGTTCAATGCAACCACTTGAAACTTGAGTGGTCCATCCTTGATCAACTTGAGTTAATGCCACACACCCCCCCCCCCCCTTTATGACTTCTGCAGAAGCAACTATAGTAAGGGAAATGATGTCCTTCTCTATTTTCCTCTTCTCCTACAGCAGCTTTGTCTTCTCAACAACAACATTGTCTTCTCAGCAGCAGCATTCCACCTCAGAGTCAGATAAATTTATGACTATGTCATAAAGAATCTCTAGAGCAGGGAGTTTAGGGTTAATCTCTCCCTTAGTCTGTGCATTGTCCTTAGGACATACAAATCATCAGTGTTGATCTTTGGTCCACTGTTGTAGCTGTTTGCTCCCTCTAACCAGAAAGCTGAACCTATTCCTGCAACTACTGGACTTGCTCCCCCTCAACAGGAGCATCTTGACTTGCTCCCCCTCAACAGGAGCATCTTCTGTCATCCTCTCTAATGGACACTTGAGTCCATTTAAGTCTTGATCCCACTTGAAAGACTTATCAACCTGCAAGAAAAGTGATTCCTGCAACAAAGACAAAATGAGGAGCAACTAAAGCTATACCAAGTTCAACATACCTAACTCAAACTTGAATGTGTTGAACTTGACTTCATCTAGTGACTTAGTAAAGATGTCAGCCACTTGCTTGTCTGTGGGGACAAACTCAAGACTTATGTCTTCCTTCTCCACATGCTCCCTAATAAAATGATACATAATCGCTATGTGCTTAGTCTTACTGTGTTAGACAGGATTCCTAGCAATAAAGATTGCACTAGTTGAATCACAGAACATAGGAGTTTTACTTATCTTAATGTTGTATTCATGGAGCTGTTGCTGGATCCACAACAACTGTGCACAACAACTTCCAGTTGAGATGTACTCTGACTCAACTGTTGAAATTGCAATACTGGTCTGCTTCTTGCTGCTCCAAGACACAAGTCTTCCTCCCAAGAACTGACAGGTGCCTGATGTGCTTTTCCTGTCCTCTTTACAGCCTGCAAAATCTGCATCTGAATAACCTATTAGTTCAAAATCCCTATTTCTAGGGTGTCATAGGCCAAGATCTGGTGCCCTTAGGATATCTCAAAATTCTCTTAGCAGCAGAGTAGTGAGACTATTTAGGGCTAGTCTGATATCTATCACAAACACATGTAACATACATAATGTCTGGCCTACTTGCAGTAAGATATAGAAGGGAGCCAATTATCTCTCTATACAAAGTTTCATCAACATGTTTCCCTGCCACATCTTTGTCTATAAGCATACTTGACCCCATGGGAGTTTTCATGGTGGAGGCATTTTCCATTCTAAACTTTTTAATTAACTCTTTAGTGAACTTAGACTATGAAATGGACAATCCATTTTCAGTTTGCCTTACTTGGAGGCCCAAGAAGAACTAAAGCTCACTCTTACTGCTCATCTCAAACTTCGCTTGCATAAATTTGACAAACTTCCTGCAAAGTTTGTCATCAGTAGACCCAAAAATTATGTCATCTACATAAATTTGGACTAGGATGATCTTGCCCTTAAATTCCCTTAGGAATAGGGTCTTGTCTATCTTCCCCCTTGAGAATTTGTTCTCAATGACGAAGCTAGACGGGGTCTCATACCATGCTCTAGGGGCTTGCTTCAACCCATATAGAGCTTTCTTAAGTCTATAAACAAAATCAGGAGAGTTAGAATCAACAAAACCTGAAGGCTGTTAATAGACTTCTTCCCTTAAGTCACCATTCTGGAAGGCTGACTTCACATCCATCTAGTAGACTTTAAATCCTTTGTGTGCAGCATATGTAAGAAATAGTTTGATGGCTTCCAATCTGGCTACAGGGACAAAGATTTGATCAAAGTTAATACCTTCATCTTGTCTGTACCCTTTAGCTACCAACCTAGCTTTGCTCTTGATTATAATGTCATTTTCATCAAGCTTGTTCCTGTAGATCCACTTGGTTCTAATGACATTATGTCATTGTGGTCTGGGAAGCAGCTTCCAAACCTTACACCTCTTGAACTGGTTCAGTTCCTCTTGTATTGCTACAATCAAGAACTGGTCTATGTTGGCCTCTTCAAATCTTTTGGGCTCAACTTGTGACAGGAAGCTTAAGTACAAAGCTGTGTTGAGACTTCTGCTCCTAGTTATCACTCCTTGGTTGGCATCACCAATTATTTGGTGTCTTGGATGATCCCTTAGATGCCTGACAGCTGGAGGCAATCTTCCTTCAACATCTTGAGCTTCAGTGGATGCATCTTGTTGATCTTCATCCACATCATGTGAGCTTTGCCCTTCTTCTGAAATAGACACTCTTTCATCATCTTGGGCATTTGGAGCAGCTTCCTTGATGATTAGCTTATCCATCATCAACTCTATACATGCAGGTCTAGTTGAGGAGCTTGGTACCTCACTGTTAATCATAGTTGACTCATCAAATACTACATTAACAGACTATTTTATAACTTGACTTTTCAAGTTATAGATCCTATAAGCCTTACTATGATTACTGTACCCAACAAAAATCCCATCATAGGACTTGGCAGCAAACTTAGTCACATAGGACTTCATATTATTTAGCAAAAGCATTTGCTACCAAAGATCTTGAGATAGGCCAGATTTAGTTTTTTGCCCTTCATAATCTCATAGGGAGTCTTCTTGTGGCTCTTGGTGATAGAAGCTCTATTTAGGACATGACATGCAATGTTTACTGCCTCAGCCCAGAAATATTCTGGGAGAGATGTGTCACTTAGCAAGGTCCTACCAGTCTCTATGAGAGTTCTATTCTTGCTCTCAGCAATCTCATTTTGCTGGGGTGTTCTTGGAGAAGAAAATTCTTGATGAATCCCCTGCTCTTCACAGAACCTTATCATGCTTTCGGACTGAAATTTAGTCTCATGATCACTTATAATTTTGACTACAGTACTGTCCAATTCATTCTTAATTTGCTTGACAAAAGTCTTGAAGACATCAATGGTTTCAGACTTTTTCTTGAGAAAGAAAATCCAAGCAAACTTAGATAAGTTAGCAATAATCACAAGGGTGTAGACTTTCCTACCAAGACTATGAACTGACATATGACCAAACAAGTCCATATGCATGAGGTATAAACATCTCACAAAGTCTTTGGTCCCAATGCTTTTGAAGGAATCTTTGTTCTGCTTACCCTTTTGGCATGCTGAGCAAATGTCTTCCTTGGTGCATTTCATCTTGGGACCATTCCTAACTAGATCTTCACTAAAGAGCTTGTCAATGGTCTTATAGTTCAAATATGCTAGCCTCTTGTGTCACTATACATAGTATGAGACTTTCTCATCTGCAACTAGACATATAGGAGAGTCTTTATTTAGACATAGAAAGTTTAAGCAATAAACATTTTCACTCCTAGTGTCTGTCAAGATGACCTCTTGGTCACTTGACCTCTTAATTTGGCACTCATCCTTGTGGAATGCAATGACATAGTCAAGATCACAGAGTTGTCTTATGCTTATCAGGTTGTGTTGCAACCCTTTAACATAACCACTTTTGAGAGGGTGACTAATGTCATTGGTAATCTTACCAT
This sequence comes from Platanthera zijinensis, assembly GCA_039513925.1. NCBI lineage: Eukaryota > Viridiplantae > Streptophyta > Magnoliopsida > Asparagales > Orchidaceae > Platanthera > Platanthera zijinensis. The sequence continues at coordinate 152,592,643 of CM077090.1, read as the reverse complement.
AGCCTCTTGCCACACCTTTATCTGAACCACCAAAGATTACTTTGGGTCCATCCTTCACTGGAGTGTACTAATTTAGATTGCTCCTTGTTCCAGTCATGTTCCTGGAACAATTACTATTCAAGTACCATATAAGGATATGGGCACTTAGACTATTCTGCAGCACATAATTTATTTTATCTTAGGACCCCAATATTTATTGGGTCCTAGGTTCTGATTAGCTTGAAAAAGAAACTATCTTCATGTAGATTTTCTGACAGGCAGACTAACACTATCTCTGGGCATAGTTGGATTATGCCAACAATCTAAGGCAAAATGCCCCACTTTGACACAACACCAGCACTCATGAATATTATACCTTCTTTTCTGATCAGGTATGGTAGCAGCTAACTGTTCAGAAATAAGAGCAGTAACCTTCTTCAAGTTCCTTTCAGCAAGGATCTGACTGAAAGTGAGTCTTCCAGTAGGCTTTCTTGGCTTGCTCTGAATGCCATTAACAGCAGTCCTCTTTGTAGAGGACATGTCATTGATAGCATCAGAGATAGCCAAATCAGGCTTACTGATAGACTTACTCTTGGTTTGAGTCTTTGTTGGATGGTCTTGAGAGTTGGTCACTGCCACATTCTTGAGAGAGGGGGTTGATGCACCAAATACAAATGGTCTATGATGGGTCATTTGAATTTCTTCATGGGGAGCCTTAAAGGCACTCATCCCCTTGTTATATCTTTTACCATAGCTGTGAATATTTTTGTTCACACTTGTGGATCTACTATTCATCCAGTGACCATAGATGCTTTCTTGGTCATACCTGTTTGAAGGTAACATCACATTCTTAAAAGGGATGGGAGACTTAGATGTCAGGGGCTGAAGAGGAACTATGCTTTTCCCTTTTGGATGGGCAACTCTAGTGTTTTCCTTGAATCCCAACCCCTTCTTACCCTTTTGAGAGAAAAAAGATTCAATCAAGGGCAACACAGACTTAGGCTTAGAGAAACTAGCAACAATCCTTCTCTCCCTTTGGAGCTTTTCTTCAAGATTCCTAATGAGACCATTCTTGAATCTGATGGTACCAATCTGAATGAGTGAAATGTTCTTCAATTGGCTGACTTCCCTAGCCTTCTGATCCAACAAGAATGTTGTCTCAGCCTGCTGGGAAGCAGCTAGTTGAAGAGAGAAGATCTCCTTAGCTTGCTTCTTGGCCAACTTCTTGCTTCGTCTAAAAGCATCCAGAAGGGCACCATACTTACCAATCAATTGATTGACATCTTCCTCAAATTCTGACTCATCTTCATCACTGGATGATGATGCAACAGAATTTAAACTAGTTTCATAATCTGAGTCAGAAGAGGAAATAGATAGAGAGTGTACCTTAACAGGACCAGGCTGATCCTGCCAGGATTCTTCATCTGACATTACCATCAGCCCATAACAGTTGTAGGCATCTTCATCCTCATCATCCTCCTCTGAGTCACTATCTGAATGTGACAGAGGGTCCCTGATACCTATCCTGGCAGCAAGATAGTCTTCAACTTCTTCTTTAACAACAAAGATCCATATGTAGGCTTCTTCAAACTCAGAAGATGCTGAGTCAGACTGACTCTAGCTCTTCTCCTTCTTTGCAATGAAGGTCTTTTCCTTCTTGCCCTTGAGATGGTGATGTTTCTTCTCACCAGATTCTCTTCTCTTGACTGTGCAGTCAGCAATTACATGCTCAGGTTTGCTGCAACAATAACAAACAACTTTAGAGGAAACATGTTTACTAGGCTTAAAGTCATATCTGTCTCCCTTGGAGTAGTTCTTCTTGTGATGAGAGGAGGAGGAAAGTCTGCTCCTCCACTGCTTCCTCTTCATCATCTTCTGAAACTGTCTAGAGAAGACAACAAAATCTTCATCATACATGTTGTAGTCTGATGAGCTTACCCTTGCTGTCTGAATCAGTAGGCCTCCTTGGAGGAGAGGCAATCCTCTCCTTGCTCTTCTTGGTGCTCTCAGCTTTGAAGGCCAAAGACTTTTCCTTGGCTTGGGATTTGTTGATAGTCTCCTCCTTCCTAGCAGATAGTTGCATCTCATAGGAGAGCAACTTCCTAAACAGTTCAGCTAGTTTTGTCACCTCTCTAATGACACAAATTTTTGTGTCCCAGTCTCTAGTTAGAGACCTGAGGAACTTATCATTCAGCTCATAATGGCTGAAGACCCTCCCATAGGTCCTCAACTCATTCACAATTCTGGAAAAAAATTTCATAGCATTCTGCAATGCTATCCTTCTTGTTCTGTCTGAAGGCCTCATACTATTAGTTGAGTAGAGACTTTTTGTCATCCCTAACCTTTTCAGTCCCTTCCATGTAGACCACCAAAGTGTCCCAAATCTCCTTGTAAGTCTTGCTGTGAACAAGATTCTGGAATGTAGAATTATCAATAGCACTAACTATGATGTTTTGAGCTCTCTTGTCCATTGTAGCCAATATGACCTCATTCTTATTCATCTCTGAATACTTCTTTGGTGTCTAGACTGTTGCATCCAGAGTTGAAATTTTTATAGGGAGGAAAGGTCCCTCTTTAACTGTAATGAAGATTCTTGGGTCAGATGCTTCCATGAAAAGCCTAACCCTCTCCTTCCATATCTCAAAGCTCTCCTTCCTGCAAATTGGAAGCTTCATGGAACCCATCTCCTTATGGTTCTCTCTTGAACCCATAAGTACAATACTTGTAGCTACCCTTGGAGATCAACTTAGACTGTTAAGTCCTTTTTGAGTAATCTCCCTCTGATACAACTTGAAAGTATTTAGTTTCAAGGATAGCTAAACACCTAGAGGGGGTGAATAGGTTTTTGGTCTCTTTAAATTTTTCCTTCTTTAAGTGTGTTGTGAGTTAGTTATATTTTACTTTCAAGACAAACCACAATAGCACACACAAGATTTATAGTAGTTCCCCAGATTATGGGTACATCCACTATCCCTCTCACCTTTCTAATAGTGTGTTAGACAAGACACTTCTCCAAAACTCAGCTCCTAAGAGCTTACAACATAGATCCATCAGGATCTCTCAGTCTCCTCCAAGACCTACCTCAGGCACAAGGCCCTACCTCAGAGCAAGCTTGCTCCTACAGCTCAGTGATCCAAAGATCACCTACCTCAGACTAAATTAGTAGTCCTACAGCTCAGGCTAGGAGGATAGCCCTACAACTCAGAGAGAATGACTCTCCTACAGCTCAGGCACAAAGGCCCTACCTCAGATCCACAGAAGGATCCTACCACTCAGGCATATAGGCCCTACAACTCAGAGAGAATGACTCTCCTACCTCAGGCAAACTGCCCTACCTCAGGCACACATGCCCTACCTAAGATCCACACAGGGATCCTACCTCAGATTCATAACTTGAATCCTACCACTCAGCCTTTATAATTAGGCCTACACTCAGATCCAAAAGATCCTACAGAAATAGTAAGGTTGGTGTTGATTTGACTCCAGAGAATTGTTCCTGAGCTGAGATAAACTCAGCCCTAACTTCTTCAAAGTAATAAGAAACTGATCTTCAAGAAACTTCTGCTTGTGCTAGAAGAAACTCAGAAACACGGGTTTCTGAACTTGCTGATGAGACAAATGAGTTATCATTTCTTTGTATTCTTCACTCAGCTAACATTGCCTGTAGATATCAGACTTGCTCTGCTTCTTCTTCTTTCTCAGAAAATTTATATGAACTTGTTGTTCCAGGTGAAAATCGCAACATCTAACTTGTTTGTACTTTTAGATCAGTGGTTAGAACTTCTGCTTTAGGCTCTGCAATAATGGTGAGAGAAAGAAGATGAAGTTCTGTCTTTTTACGAAAAGTTAAAACCATAAAAGTTGATTTCTTTCCGCCGATCTCAATCCCTTTATCTTCCACAATCCAACGGCTCTTTGACCCATGGGACCAACTGTAGTTGTTGGCTGCAACTTTGCTTTTACAAAAAAAGTCGTACAGTAGGTCTGCGGCGCCATTTTTCGTATACTGTAGACTTCCCGCAACGATTTTGAATTTTGCAGACTTTTGCTGACGTCATCATCTGTGGTCTTAGCCAAATTCAGATAGTTCTTCCCAGACATTGAGTGAACCCTCATCACTCAACAATATTGGACTTAGCCAATACTTCTACACCGCTAGGCGTTGAGTGCGTTGAGTGATCCTTCATCACTCAACGCATTTGTATTTAGCCGCTTCTCTGAAGTCTGCCATCTTGCTGAGGTGTTGAGTGAACTGTCTTCACTCAACGCTTCTGTACTTAGCTGATTTCCATCTTTATGAATGCGTTGAGTGAGCCTTCATTAGAGGTGTGCACAGTGCGGTTTGGTGCGGTTTTGGCCCAAACAGCAATCGCACCGTAAGGGCTCGATTTTTGCCCGAGCAAAACTGCATCACACCGAAATTATGCAGTGCGGTTTCGGTTCGGTGCGGTTGCGGTTTCGGTGCGGTTTTTAACTTGTATTTTACATAGACTACAGGCAGTGGCGGATCCAGGAATTTTGCAATGGGGGGGCACAAATTTTTTTTTTAAATGAAACAACAAGATAATGTAAAATATTTTGACATTTCAAATTCATACAAAACTACATTTAATTCACCAAATCCGAAAATACAAAATTACACAAGAAAATTACATTTGTCCACGACGAGTCTTCATTTTTTGAAAACGATCGATAACATCATCGTCACGGACTTTCAAAAATGCATCTCTCTCAATAAAAGTAACTAGACAATCATTCAACATTTGATCGCCCATACTGTTGCGCAACTTGTTCTTGACGTAGTTCATGCCCGAGAACACTCTTTCTACACTTGCAGTAGCCACCAGAAGAATTAATGCAAACTTCAAAAGCTTGTAGATCGGTTGATAAGCAATATGTTTACCAGTTTCAACAAGTTTCGTAGAGAGATGACAAAGATCCTTCAAATCAAAAAATCTCTCATCACTTCTCATGTCGGCAATGAAGTTGTCGAGCTGAAAATCTAAATTAAACATCTCCAAACTTGAAAAATCATTAGAATAAAACTCAGCAGGTCTTATCACTTTTTGTTTGTCAAAACTATGAAACGAGTTAATTGGATTTAAGCAAGCCATACAATGAAGCAACTTCAAGCTCACTTCATCAAACCGATTGTTAAGCTCTTGTAGTTGTAGATCGACGACTTTTAAAAATATTTGTACTCGATAATGATGCAAATTTGTGTAGTCTTCAACAAACCGTCTTGATCTTCCTCGAGGTATATACTGATCATCCATATTGGGAATATGAATCTTATGTTTGCCGCAAAAAAACAAGATCTTATTTAATAATGTGTCTCATCCATCATCTCTTAAGGTTTGCAACTGTTTTTTTGTCAAATTAACAAAAGACATTGCATTAACAATGTCTTGATCCTTTCTTTGAAGAGCTAGATTTAACTCATGAGTGTATCCAAATATAGTGGTCATTATGTGAAGCATTAACACAAAGTCAAATGATTCTAATGCAAACAACACACCCTGTGCCTTCACTCGATCATTTTCTTTACTCTTCCCAATTGTCAAAAGTGTAGCGACCATATCAGGATATAATGAAATAATATGCATTAATGTTCTGTGATGTGATCCCCAACGAGTATCTCCAGGCCGACTCAAACGAAGCTCTTGATTCAAACCTGATCCAGTTTTCAATTCACCATCTTCTATTGCCCTGACAACCTTTTGAACTTGACTTTCTCTAAGCATTTCATGTCGCTTACAAGACACTCCAATCACATTTAATAAAGTTGCAATTGCTTCAAAAAACCATTGACAGACATCATTAATCTTAGCAACCGCAACTTGTGTTAACTGAAGTTGATGAGCAAAATAATGAATGTAGTATGCACATGGATTTTCCCTCAATATTAAACTTTTAAGACCATTTATCTCACCACTCATATTACTTGCCCCATCATATCCTTGCCCACGAATTTTAGATAAGTTCAATGAATGCTCCATTAGCAAAGATTCAATTCCAGATTTAAGTGACAATGCAGTTGTCTCCTGAACATGCACAATACCAAGAAATCGCTCTATTAACCTCCCTTTTTTGTCCACATAACGCAAACAAAGAGCCAGTTGCTCTCTATGTGACACATCACTAGATTCATCGGCTAGAATAGAAAAGTGACCATCATCAAGCTCTTGCATAATAATCTGGGTTGTTTCCTTTGCACAAGCATTAATTATATCTTTTTGGATTGATGGAGCAATCAACTGGTTGTTTTTCGGAGCATTTTTTAAGACATGTTTATCAATTTTTTCATCAATATCCGCCAGCCACTGCAGAAGTTCAAGAAAATTTCCCTTGTTAAGTGAATCTTGGCTCTCATCATGACCACGCAGGGACAAACCTTGACGCAGGAGAAATCTTAAGCATTTAAGAGAAGCAACTAAGCGTGTTCTATGCTCACACTTACTAGCATCTGATTGTTTATCAAGAGCAACAATGATAGACTTCTTGGGTTCTTTTAGAGCTTGGAATTTTTGTAAAGCTAGCTGATGAGCGCTATTAATCTTTCCTACATGTTTTTGGAATCCTTCAGGTTTGTTCCATGACTTATATCCTCCACCAGTGACAAAAGCATCACCCCCAACAGCAGTAGTTGCAGCATCATTCTTGAACAAGTAACACAAAGCAAAATGCAGCATCCTTTGCAACACTATACTCAAGCCAATCATACATATCAAACCAAGCAGCAACAAACCGACGATCCCGATCTCCCATTTTTCTCTGAGGAAAAGAATACCCTTTTGGTTGGCATGGACCTCTTAATATATATGTTTTCCTCACGACCTCTTGATCCATAATGGAAAGGTAGATATACTTTTTCTTAAATCTGGATCATGTGGAAGCAACTCCACATCATATTCACAACCAACAATAGTATCTTGAGTTGGCACAGGGGATACGTTTATAATATCTTCGGATGGAGAAGGGGCAATCTCCTCATTTTCACTCTCATGCGGTGATGACAAATGAGACTCTTTAGATTTTAACTTCTTTTGAAACATAGACGCGATGAGACTAGTTCTCTTCTTCGGACCATCCATTTTCACTTCTAGATCAAGTTATAGAATAACATTAAAAATTTGCAAGATTATTGAATAAAAGGGTATAATAAAAATCTATATACTCCGCTTGACCCTCTACCGGTCAATACTACGGAGTATCCCTAAAAACATTCATCACAAAGTCTACCATGCTTTGCTTAGCCACTAGTTGACTAATACATCAAAGCACACCTACAATATATAATAAATAAATACAAAATAAGATATAGATGAGGGGAGTTACCTTTAGAGGAGAAGCAATAAATCCAATTTTTCTGCAAGAACTAAGGCACTGCTCTGTAAAATAGTGATCAATGAAATTTATCAATCAGAACTACCACAGAGCACAAAAAAATTAATTAAATGTGATCATAAACAAATAAGTAATCAAGTTAAGAATTTGCTTAAAGAATTAACTAAATTGCTGGATAAACAATATGTTCACTGCTCTGTTTTTTTACTTATCCCATTTGATTTCTCTCCAAACTATCACTTACCGACCTACAAATCTAGCGAACTCTCCAAATTAAAAACATTTGTATTATGAATAACTATTACTTAAAACATGTCTCCAAATTAACATCTCAAATAATGCTGCAATAATAAAAAAACCTAAATTGATCCTCATTAATTACTTGTAAAAACCTTTAAGGCAAAAATGATCATAACAATTAAAGCCTTAAAATGATAGTTACAGGTGATCATTGTCAATAAATCCCCCATAAGACAAATTCAATTTCAGAAAACCTTAGGTTCCTTTCATACCATCACATAACCCTACTTGTATAATTCTACTTCACAATAAAAATGAAACATAAAGGAAGAGGGATTACAGTGAGGGAAAGGAATAGCATGCTTTGTCCAGTCGAGTTCAGAAATCACACAAAATCCGGCTTCACAGGCCCATGATGTTCACTTGTGTTCATTTGTTGCTATTTGCTAAATTGCTTGATGATTAGAACAGCCATGATGGCTTCACATTTTCCAAATGATTTCATAATTTATTAACAGTAACTTTATGTTCTAGTGAAATCTGGACTGATTTCACTCCAGATTTCAAAAAAAATCTGGACTGAAATCAGTCCAGATTTCACCAAAAATCTGGACTGAAATCAGTCCAGATTTTTGGTGAAATCTGGACAGAAATCAATCCAGATTTCACCAAAAATCTGGACTGATTTCAGTCCAGATTTTTGGTGAAATCTGGACTGAAATCAGTCCAGATTTCACCAGATTTCACCAAAAATCTGGACTGAAATCAGTCCAGATTTCACCAAAAATCTGGACTGAAATCAGTCTAGATTTCACCAAAAATCTAGACTGAAATCAGTCCAGATTTTTGGTGAAACAGTTAAAAACATCTATCCAGGAAAAAACTAACAGTTAAAAACATTTATCCAACATATATCCAGGGAAAAACTAACAGTTAAAAACAGTTAAAAACATTTATCCAACATATATCCAGGGAAAAACTAGGGGAGAAGAAGAAGAAGAAGAAGAAGGGGGATACCAGCAGGCAGCACGGCAGAAGGGGGCACCTAGGGCACGAGAATGGCGACGAGAATGGTGGAGGGGGTAAAAAATCGGGGCACAGCGGTACAGGAATGGCGGACGGGGTTAAAAATTGCGGGTTAAAATAAAATTTGGGGGGGGCACCGGGTTGGGCGAACCAAGCCTAATAGAACTCGCGAAAAAATTTGGGGGGACGCGTGTCCCTGTGGCCCCCCTGTACATCCGCCCATGACTACATGTAAGCATCAGAACTATAAATGTTGCTTGATAATTTATGAGTTCTTTTTTGTTTTGTTATTTTTCTTTCTTTATTGTATTAAATTACATCATTTTCTTACAACATGTGATTTCATTTTCATAAATTTTAATGCAGTTATTTATCTTTCTTTTTGGAAATGTCATACCAACTTATGAATTATATAATATTTTGTGAATATCATGTTTTATAGACAAGTATTTTCACACTAAACTTTGTTGCAGGAGATTCATTCATTCTTATATATCAACACTTCTTATGCAATATTTTGTTTTAATTTGAATTATTAAAACTAAGAGACTGTTTTAATTGATATCCAAATTGTCTGTGTGTGGTAGAGATACAACAACACTCAAACCTTTATCCCACTATAGTGTGGTCGGCTATATGGATCATTTGTCTTCATTGTGTCATATCTTGACATATTCCCACTAATGCGTACATCATGTTTTCCTTATATTTTTAAGCCTTTATTCCATTATAGTGTGTGTGGAAGAGATGATTCAGCAAAATATCTCACCTAATTATATTAAATCTAACGGTAATATATCGTATAAATATATCAACTCTTACTTAATAAACTTAAATGTGACGTCACATAATTATAAAAAATAAATACACAAAAAATTCGGTGTGGTGCGGTTTTTGCGGTTTTCAAAATCCAAAAACCGCACCACGCTCGGTTTGTAAAAGTTCAAAACCGCACCACACCTAAACTACGCGGTGCGGTTTAAAAATCGGTGCGGTTTTTGCGGTGCGGGCGGTTTTTGCGGTTTGTAGTTTTTCATGCTCACCCCTAGCCTTCATCACTCAACGCTTCTGTACTTCGTCTGTCTTCTTGATGAGGCGTTGAGTGATCTGCCTTCACTCAATGCTTCTATACTTAGTAGAATTTCTTGATGAGCTTGCGTTGAGTGAGCTGTCATCACTCAACGTATCTGGACTTAGATAGATTTTCTTTCTACATCTTCTTAATCTTTGACATCACACTGGTCTGTCGACGCTTTCTTCTTTGGGCGTTGAGTGAGTTGTCCTCACTCAATGCTTCTGGACTTAGCCAGATTTCTTGCTTGTCAATGTTGAAGCTTTGACAGACTGAGCTTTACTCGACGCCTCTTCTTATATGGTGTTGAGTGAACTGCATTCACTCAACGCCTATGGACTTAGCCGCATATCTGCTTTGCAAACTGTTGGGATTTGACTGTCCATGCTTTAGTCAGTGCTTTTTGACATTTGGCGTTGAGTGAACTGGCTTCACTCAACGCCTGTGGACTTAGACAAATTTCTGTCTTTCCAACATTCTTCTTTGACATCTGTGTTGAGTGAACTGGCTTCACTCAACGCCTGTGAACTTAGACAAATATTTGTCTTCCCAGCATTCTACCTTGTGACCACCTGTCACTGTCACTTCGACAACCTATTTAAACTTGTTCTAAAGAACATCCTGCACATATTGAACTTGAACATGCATCAAATATAATTATGCTCTTAGTATTGATGGTGATGCCTCTTCAAATCCAGGAAACATTGAGGGCAATATTCCCAACAAGCCCCTTATTGGTTGGATCTTGGCTTGTTGGGGAAGGAGGGAGAGAGAGAAAGAGAGAGGAGGACTGGGGTGGGCCTTCTCTCTTTTTTTTCTTTGGCCCAAGGCCCAATCCTTAGCTGCATAGTGACAAATCAGAGCCCATAAGAGGGCCCATAATGGCCTTGGAGTGATGGCCCAAGTTAAGGCATTTTCAAATAAATTCTCTTAAGAGAATTTTGGTTTTTAGAGAGATTTTATCAAAGTCAACCATTGTGTGGGTCCCCCATGTGGGTCAAGGTCAAGTTTGTACAAGTCGTCGGGAGACGGGTTAATGTTGGGGTATTGTGGTAAAATTGGTGTGCACACGCTTTTCGGTGCACGATAACGCTGGGTTTGACCACAGATTGACCACTCATCCTCGAAATTGACCGGGACGAACTAGGTTGACTTCATATTAACCATACAAATCCAATGCCACTGACCGAGGTCGAATCAGAGTTCGTTTGTTAAATATTCAAAATCTGTGCGTCACGATGCGTTAAAACAGTCAAAACGCTCATATTCATCATTAGACTACGAATTGCGACGCAACGAGTTCTGATGCGTTCGTATTGACTATACGAAGTCATAGGAACTGATAGAACTCAAATCGGAGTTCTTTAAGTTAATATCCAAAAATCTCATTTTCACGACTTTCTATGAGGAAAGGTCATATCCACCATCTGACCTCGGAATTCAACGGAATGAGTTCCAACGCACTCGTATTGACTATACGAGGTCACGAGAACTGACATAACTCAAATCGGAGTTCTCTAGCTCGATATTCAAAAATCTCATTTTCGTGACGTTCTATGAGGAACGGTCATATCCACCATATGACCTCGGAATTCAACGAAACGAGTTCCAACACACTCGTATTGACTATACGAGGCCACAAGAACTGACAGAACTCAAATCAGAGTTCTCTAGTTATATACCTTGCCTAGGGTTGCCTCCTACCAGGTCACGGGTAAAGGTTCGGGTCACTTTTATTAGGCACACTAGGGTTCTGGTGGCCCAATAAAAGTCGGGATGTTACACATCGGACTTAGCTTTTTCAAGCGTCAAATCCTTGATACGTCTTTGAACGGTTTGATCTTCAAATACATCCAGTCGCAAACGGCGACTCGATATTTTTGTGTTTGCCATTATAATACTTGGCATGTCTATCCTAAGCGATCAACAATCGCTCCCGGATTGTACGAACAATTGAAGTGGCATCTTCGACTTCCTTCCGCTTAAACAGCTTTGATTCGCCCGTCTACAACCACGAAAAGGGAGTATGACACTTCCTACCATAAAGGGCCTCGAAGGGCGCCATTTGAATACTTGTCTGGAAGCTATTGTTGTAGGCGAACTCAATCATATACAGGTGATCCTCCCAACTCTTCCCGAATTTAGGGCATACATGTGAAACATGTATTCCAACGTCATGTTTACCCTCTCGGTCTGACCACCCGTCTGCGGATGAAAGGTCGTACTGAACTTCAGTTTGGTACCTAACAGTTGATGTATAAGCCTCCAATCATTAGACGTGAAGTGCCCATCTCGGTCACTAATGATGCTACAGGGCACACCGTGCAATAGTACAATATTATCCATGTAAAGCTTCGTCAGCTTTTCCAATGAATCGTCCTTCCTATTTGGAATGAAGTGCGACACTTTCGTTAAACGATCAATGATCACCCAGATGACGTCGTTCACCTTCTGCGATCTCGGCAAACCATGCACGAAATCCATAGATATGTTGTCGAACTTCCATTCTGATATAAGCAGAGACTTCAAAAATCCGTCGGGCTTCTGACATTAGGCTTTCACTAAGGCACATGTCTGACACTTTGACACATATAATGCTACGTCTTTCTTTAATCCTGGCCACCAGAATAACTTTTTCATACCTTTAAACATTTTTGTAATCCCTAGATGAATCGAGTACTTGGTGAAATGTGCCTCGTACATCAACTCTTCCCACAACTTGCCCACCTTTGGAACACACAATCGATTGTTCTTCCATAATAGGCCATCATCAACGACAAACTGGACATTTGACCCATCCAAAGACTTTGTCATGTAGTGTTTCATATTGTCATCTAGCTCCATCGCCTGCCGAATCCGGTCAGCAAGGTCATACTGCACCTCTGTCCAATTCAAACATGCTTCAGCACTAGACCTCCTATCAACACAAGAGATCTCCAAGGCCTCCAAATTTCAAATAAGACGCTCGTCATGCATCTGTATCCAGTTGGCCTTTGCAGGAACCCTACGACTTAATGCATCCGCAACAACGTTTCCCTTGCCAGGAACATAATGTATCTTGAAGGTGTAGTCCCCAAGGAACTCCATCCACTTTCGCTGACGTATATTCAAGTCTTTATGATCCAATTGATACTTCAGGCTCTTATGGTATGTATAAATATCGACCTTCACGCCATACAAGTAATGTCTCCATAGCTTCAGAGCGAATATCACAGCCGCCAACTCCAAATCGTGGACCGGATAGTTCCTATCGTGCACTTTCAACTAACATGAGCCATATTCTATCACCTTCCCGTGTTAGAGCAAAACTCAGCCTAAGCCGCTCCCTGAGGCATCATTATAGATCTCGTAGCCCTCCGTACCACATGACGAGCACAGAACAGGCGTCGTAGTCAGATGACTTTTCAATTCTTCAAAAGCTTGCATGCATGCTAGCGACCAAACAAACTTCTGATTCTTCCTTGTTAGGGTAGTGAGGGGTAACGTTATCCGCGAGAAGTTTTCTACAAAGCGCCTGTAGTAGCCGGTAAGTCCCAGAAAACTTCGGACTTCCGCCACATAAGACAACACAGGCCACTCCCGTATCGCAATAATCTTCGCCAGATCTGCCGCGATTCTCTCTCCATTAACAACATGACCAAGGAATGCTACCGAAGACAGCCAAAACTCACACTAAGAGAACTTGGCGTACAGCTGATTGCTCCTCAGGGTCTCCAACACTATACGTAAATGATCTGCATGATCTTCCACGGACTGAGAGTACACCAGGATTAGATGTAACGCCCCCGGTTTTTCTGTGTTTTGTTTGATCATTATTTGGCGTTAGGATGACGCGTTGTCGGCTTTTGCCATTGTTGGAGCGTGGTCATAGCTCTTTAGGTTCCTTTAGTGGTCCTTTAGTAGCCTATTTGCAAGATTCCCCAGGTAGCCGGAGTCTGTTTTGGTGACTCGGTTGGGCCTCTCAGGGAATGCTTGTGTTTGGCTTCGGGAAGTGTTAGCCCAAGTTTTGATCGTCGGATGTTGTTTTCGACTTCGCCGTTGTGTTTGTAGTTGTGGTGTTTAGCTACGGTGCGAGTTTTGTCGAAATCCGAGATCATTTATTTTTTGCGTCGTTTCAACGTGCGTTTTGTTAGCCGGTAGTAGCTACCCGTTTGTTGTGCGTGACCTTGTGTGATCGAGCTTGGTAAGGCCGGTGCTTGTTTTGGGCTAAGCATGTTTAGCCATTTATGTTGTGTATGTATATATGTATATGTACATAAATTTTGTGTGAGATGTGTTAAATATATATGTATAAATATATATAAATGTAGATATATATATGTGTATATCTATATATGTATATATATATATATATGCATAAAAATATATGCTATATATATTAGCTAGCAGAGGCTCGGGTTGGCTGCCCAGCTTTGCTCCTCTTTAGCTTAGTGACTATTAACATATATATATATATATATATTATATATATGTTTGCTTTATGTGTGCTGGCTGGGAGTAGCAGAGGGGCTCGGGTAGCAGCTTCAGCTAGCCTTTCCCTAGTTTGGTGGCTAATAATATATATATTATATATATTTATATATATATATATATATTATTGTTTAGCTGGATGTATGTAGCAGAGCTCGGGTTAGCTTTTGGATAAGCATCAAAGCTTGCTAGTGGCCGAATATACTATTATAAATTAAGCATTAGTGGGGCTAAGTGTTAATATTTTAATAGCTTAGTGGGGCTAGATAGTATTATAATATTAGCTAGTGGGGGTATATCCCAAGACTTTTCTTTATCTTCTTCCCCATTTCCCGAAGCTAGCTTAGCTTGATAGCTTCCAGCGGAAGGAGAAGGCGGGAGACGGAAAACCTGCTGCCTTGACCGGCGGTTTCCGGCGTTCTAGTGCTCGGTTTGTCCGGGAAATTTCAGTTTTGAGCTGCTCTCGCCGAGATCTTGCTTCCTAGGTATGTAATTTAGCTTTTAGGGCTGTCTTTAGAGACCTGAGAGTTTTGGGTTTCTCCTTTTTTTCTTCCCTAATGCTCCAGCTTTGCTTCTAGGTGGCCAGACTTGCCGCCGGAGCTGTAGATTTGAGGTTTCTTGCGGTTTCCGGGAAGTTGAGGCAAGTGGCTCTCTTGCCCTTGCCTATTTGTTTGTTTTAAACCTTGCTTAAATTTTTTCTTTATTTCTGTACAAATGCTAGATCAGCCACCTCGAGCTGCCTTATTTCTGTTGTCTTTCCTTTTAATTATCTCGGAAAGGATCTAGTTTAGCAGCTGGTGTTTGAGTTTTGGCCTAAGTTTAATGGAGTCTTAAGGCTAGGATTGCTGCTAGGTCGGGTGAGGAGAAGCAGCATGAGCCTTGGAATTAATTTTCCAAGGCTCTGCTCGTCCGGTGTTGAGAAGAGCTGGGACGGGTTTAGAAAATTTCTAAGTACCCAGGCGTTGAGTGAAGGCCATTCACTCAACGCCAGGTGTTTTTTTTTGCGGCTAAGGGCCCAGGCGTTGAATGAGGTCCACTCACTCAACGCCGTAGTTCTTTTTAGGCTAATGTTATAGCCTTGGGATGTGAGCTTCTTTAGGGCTGTTAGAAAAGTTTTACCTTCCTGAGGGGGATGTTGGGGGTGTTCGGCTAGTTTTTGCATGCCGACTCGTGGGCTATGACCAGAGGGGGTGTTGTTGTTTGGACTCTGAGGGGTGAATTGTGTGTGCTAAGCTGTGGCCACCACTAAGTTTGGACACTGTGGCCAACTTGTTGGGTGCGTGGACCCTGAAGCTGCCACCGGTTGTGTTTTCACTCTTGAGTATTTTTGGGTCTGGTTGTTGGTGTTGGACACTGTGGCCACCCACTCCAGCCCCTTATTTTTACACCCCGGTCATTTGCCCACAAACCTAGGACTGTTAGTTTCCTTTTGCCTACTTTTGGTTTCTCCCTGCTTTTATTCTGATGCTTTATTACTGCAGGTTGATTCTCTCCAGAGCAGGTAGTTTTTGTGCTCACACTTGGTGTGATTTGCCTGTATTGTCCTTTTTGCAATAATTCTTTCTTTATCCTGCTTCTGTGGTTTAGTACTTTGTTGCCGGGTTGGAAAACCCTTCTTTATTTTCAGTGTTCTGACACTCCTTTCTTTGATTTATTTTCTTTGCTGAGGCATTTCTTTTCTTGAATGCCTCAGGTCCAGGTTGTAGCCGATTGAGCGGCTGATTCCATTTGTTGGGTCTTGCTGGTAGCCTCCAGGGTAGCAGAGTTGCAGATCATTCCCTTGTGAGGTAATCATTTTTTTTCTGTATGGACATGCACACTCACCGGTGGGTTCGTGTCGGGTTGTAGACGCCCATCGGTGGCATACTTGTTTTGCTAAGTATGAATTTAAACTGTTGTTTTTGCCCTCTTGGGGTTGTTTACTTGCTTCTAGGAAGGATTTATGCTAGGTTGCATGTTAGGTATTTTAAAACCCTAAGCTATTATATGTACCTCATGCATAACATATTTGCCAACTAAAGCATTATTTTCTTAAAATGCGTAAAACATCTTTTAATATATATATTATACTCATCTTAGGTGTCGTGCATTTTATAAGTGGTCTCTGGTGGACCCTTATACTCATTTAGGGTGTCAAATTAACTGAATCAAAGTATTTTTCCGTTGTAGCATATTTATATTTTTCTTAGCGTGGACTAGCTGATCCACTGTGCCGAGAGATACGGCCTTCAAACAAACTGGTTTTCTATTAAATTAAAACTTGTGATTTATGATATTGGTGTGTCGCCTGAGCGTCGGCAGTTATCCCCTGCTCGACGTGGCATCACAACGCGTATTCTCCCTTACTCTGATACTTCTTAACCTCGGGAAAAATGCGGGTCGTGACAGTTGGTATCAGAGGGAGATTGTCTTGATAATTGGTCGGGCAACCTGTCCTTTGATTGCATTAGATATTTAGCTTCATAAGCATACACTCACTGATATGTCATCAACACGTCTTGGCCGAAGCACGAACACTACACTCATAAGCATAAAGAAGTATACGGGGCATATTATGTAGTATGAGATGCATAATATGTGTTCGTATATGGATCCACCATAGGAGGCAACATGTGAGGGTTATGTAGTATGAGATGCATAACCTCACCACATGGATGCGGCTAGCACGTTTTTCTTTTTCGTTGCATGAGAATGTTATGTAGTATGGGATGCATAACATTTTCATGTGTACGCCGCCCATGGCATGCATTAAGGCCTTTTTAGAATGCATAGCACGACATGCATAGCATAACATTTCATAAGCACAACGTGTCAGGCTAAAGATTTGCATGATGACATATGTACACACATGGTTTTGAGTCAAAACGAATATAAAAGCATGCATCCATGATGTAGGCACATGAGTTAGTGTGATGGTAGTGAACCATCATAGGTTAAGCATGGCATAATCATTATAAAACAAATCCCAGAGCAAGGTTTGTAGTTACAATTCATATTTAAGTATGCTTGTCTGTACCGGGTAGACTCGTTCTAGTAGTTGGGATGGATTTTAATTAGGATTGGTGCGATTATAGGATGGTGAAGCGTCCTGCGACGCGATCGACTCCCAATTCTGCGGGTGAGTCATCGGGATCCCAGAGCGAGGCCCTGATTGAGAGCTTGCGGCTAAGTAATGAAGCCTTGACAAGACAGATGGTTGACATGCAGAGCCAGATCCAGTCGTTGGTAGCAGTAGTGGCAGGGCAGGCTCAGGACCCCGTTGGGGGTGTAGCTGTTCCTCCTCCTCCTCTGGTACCTCCTGTTGTGGTTCTACCGGAGATGACGTTTATTTCTCAATTTCAGCGACTTGGACCACCTACCTATGATGGAAAAGCAGATTTCATGGTTTTGGATGATTGGCTGATAGCAATTGAGGAGATGTTCTCTTATTCTGGAGTCACTGACGATCAGAGGGTGATGATCGCTGCTTATTAGCTCAAGGGTCTAGCAAAGACTTGGTGGTTGCGAGAAAAGGAAAGCTTGAAGGAAGGATGTTCTTGGGAGACCTTTAAGGAAATGCTACTGAGGAAGTTTCTGCCCTCGGTCGAGCGGGACCGGTTGATGAGTGACTTCCTGCATTTGAAGCAAAGGAAACTCACGGTTAGTGAGTATGAGATTGAGTTTAGCAAACTGAGTCGGTTTGCTCCTGGACTTGTGAGTGTTGAAGCAGACCGGGTTAAGTGATTTCTGGGTGGGCTAAGAAGCGACGTTCAGCAGTTAGCAAATGCCTACGGAGAAGTCAGTTATGCTGGAGTGGTGGAAGCTGCTTTGAAAGTTGAGGCCATTGAGAATGCTAAGAGCAGAGGCCAGCAGGTGCGGCAGGACAAGCGGAAGTTTGTTGGGGGGGAAGGCCCCCAGGAACCTGATGCAGTTTCAAGAAAGAAGACCAAGGGGACGTGTAGCTTCTGCGGTCGGCCAGGCCACCCCCTGGAGAAGTGCTTCAAGAGATTGGCAGCGCAGAAGAAAGAACAAGTCCATGCTATCCAGGGTGCTCCTAGAGGGGATGTGGTGTGTTCCTTGTGTGGAAGTAAGGGGCATGATGTGGCCCGTTGTTGGTCGAAAGATAAGGTTTGCTTCCAATGTGGGCAGAAGGGCCATCTCAAGTCGAGGTGCCCTCAGGCGCAGCCCGTTCTTCCAGTGGTTCCTTTGCAGGCGTTGCCTCCACCCCCGCACATGGATAAAGGCAAGGGGAAGCTGAATGTTATCTCTTCAGAGGAAGTGTTGACCTCGACCCAGGTCATTTCAGGTTAGCTTTCTTCCTAACTTGAATTTTCTGCCTCTTGTATAGTTTAGCTTTTGTTTCCCCTTAGTTGTGTGGATTGCTATATAGGGAGATTTAAGGTAAAGAACCGTTGGACGCGCGTTCTTTTCGACTCTTGCGCCACCCACTCTTTCGTTGCTAGGGCTTTTGTGGAGCGATTCCATTTGAGCCTAGATCGTGTTGGTGGAGCTTTCAGCGTCAAGTTTCCTTCGGGTGATTCTGTGATTTCAGACTTGGGTATTCAGGGATGCCCAATCTTGTTGGGAGACGTTCTAGCCAGGGCAGATCTGATAGTGATTGATCTAGAGGACTTTGATGTCATCCTAGGCATGAATTGGTTGTCCAGATATGATGCGGTTATCAAGTGTAAGGGTAAGCGCTTGGATTTCGTGAAGGACGACGGTCAGCCCGGGAGCATTTTTGCCGACCCTGTCCAGGAGTCTCCGATTGTTTTTGCGGTACGTACTTGCAATTTTCTTGTTCCGAGCTGTTTTGCCTGTTTGGTCTCTCTAGTAGGGGCAGATGTTAGTGTGTCGCGGTTGGAAGAGATTCCTGTTGTCTGTGAGTTCTCCGATGTTTTTTCTGCTGATCTTTCTAGTCTTCCTCCCGAGAGAGACGTTGAGTTCGTTATAGATTTGGAGCCGGGTACGCATCCTATTGCTAAGGCGCCGTACCGCATGGCCCCGCGAGAGCTGGAGGAGTTGCGAATCCAGCTAGATGAGATGTTGGCAAAAGGTTTTATCAGGCCGAGTTCGTCGCCCTGGGGTGCACCTGTTCTATTCGTAAAGAAGAAGGATGGGTCGATGAGGCTATGCATTGACTATAGAGAGCTGAATAAGGTTACAATCAAGAACAAGTACTCATTGCCTCGGATTGATGATTTGTTTGATCAGCTGAGTGGTAGTGCTGTATTTTCAAAGATAGACCTTCGTTCGGGCTATCATCAGTTGAGGATTTGGGAGTCTGATATTCCGCGGACAGCGTTCCGCTCTCGTCATGGGCACTTTGAGTTTTTAGTCATGTCTTTTGGTTTGACTAATGCGCCTTCAGCTTTCATGGATTTGATGAACCGCGTGTTCAAGGATTACTTAGACAAGTTTGTGATTGTCTTTATTGATGATGTTTTGGTGTACTCCCGGAGTGCAGAAGAGCATGATCGGCATTTGCGTCTAGTTTTGTCGACTCTGAGAGATCATAAGCTTTATGCCAAGCTGAGCAAATGTGAGTTTTGGCTGCCTCAAGTATCTTTCCTAGGCCATGTGGTGAACAAGGAGGGGATCTCAGTAGACCCAGAGAAGATCGCTGCTGTTATGGAGTGGGTGAGACCTGTTACTCCTCGTGAGATCAGAAGCTTCTTGGGTTTGGCAGGTTATTACAGAAGATTTGTGAAGGAATTCTCCACTCTGTCTGCACCATTGACCCGGTTGACGCAGAAGAATGTAGCCTTTGTTTGGGATGATAAGTGTAAAGAAGCTTTTGAGGAGCTAAAGAGAAGGCTATGTTCAGCCCCTATTCTGTCTTTGCCTACTGAAGGTATTGAGTATGAGGTGTATGTGGATGCTTCCCGTATCGGGCTGGGATGCGTGCTGATACAAGGCGGGAAGGTGATTGCGTACGGGTCGAGACAGCTAAAGACTCATGAGAGGAATTACCCTACGCACGACCTGGAGTTTGCTGCTGTGATCTATGCTCTGAAGTTGTGGAGGCATTTGCTATATGGTGTGCAGTACAGAATTTTTATTGATCACAAGAGCTTGAAGTATGTCTTCACGCAGAAGGAGTTGAACCTGCGTCAACGGCGATGGTTAGAGTACGTGGTCGACTATGATGTTGAGATTCAGTATCATCCGGGGAAGGCCAACGTGGTGGCCGACGCCTTGAGTCGGAAATCAGGAAAGATCTTTGGTCTCACAGCTGAGTCGTTGGTAGAGGAGTTTCTGTTGATGGACATTTCTGTGGGTAGCTTTGATGGGCAGAGTAGCCTGGCAGTGGCAGAGCCTTCATGGATCGCGCTTACGAGATTGCATCAGAAAGATGATCCTGACCTTCTGCGGTTGTATGTTCGAGCTCAGAAAGGCGAGCTGCCGGATTTTTTCTATAGATGATTTAGGTACCTTGA
The DNA here is from genome assembly GCA_039513925.1 of Platanthera zijinensis. Classification (NCBI taxonomy): domain Eukaryota; kingdom Viridiplantae; phylum Streptophyta; class Magnoliopsida; order Asparagales; family Orchidaceae; genus Platanthera; species Platanthera zijinensis. The sequence continues at coordinate 152,572,090 of CM077090.1, read as the reverse complement.
GCTACCGGGGCAGGTTTTGCATTCCCGCTATTGGCGATATCAGGGCTACGGTGTGCAGGGAAGCCCATGGATCTAGTGTTGTCTACAACCATGGATCCACTAAGATGTACCGCGATTTGAAGCAGATTGCTTGGTGGTACGGGATGAAGGGATACATAGCCAAGTTTGTTTCTGAATGCAACACTTGCAAGCAAGTAAAAGCTGATCATGGAAGGTCAGGTGGCAAGCTGACTCCCTTAGAGATTCCTACTTGAAAGTGGGAAAGCATCTCGATGGATTTTATTACAGGCTTACCAAGGTCTCCGAGGGGGCATGATTCAGTATGGGTGATCGTGGACAGACTGACGAAGTGTGATCACTTCGTGCCATTCAAGATTGATTACCCGATGAGGAAGATAGCCGAGCTGTATGTGGAAGAGGTTATCAGACTGCATGTCGTCCCCGTGAGCATCATATCAGATCGAGACTCCAGGTTCACGTCTCGTTTTTGGAAGAGCCTTCAGGAAGGATTGGGGACAGATTTGAGGTATTCCACTGCTTACCACCCGCAGACCAACGGCCAAATAGAGCGAGTAAATCAAATTGTGGAAGAAATGATTCGATGCTATATTCTGGAGCATGGTGGGGCGTGGGACGAGCGTTTGCGGCTTATGGAGTTTGCATATAACAATAGCTATCAAGAAAGCTTGCAAATGGCTCCGTTTGAGGCTTTGTATGGGAGGCGTTGCAGGACTCCCTTGTTTTGGGCTGAGGTTGGCGAGAGACCGTTACTGGGTCCAGAAGCACTCGAGGAGATGGAAATTTCGGTGAAGCTTATTCGGGAAAAGCTTCGATTAGCCCAGGAGAGGTATGAAAAGAACGCCAACCGGCGTAGATCATATTTGGAATTTGCTGTGGGGGACACAGTGTTCTTAAAGGTTTCTCCGATGACTGGGATCAAGAGATTTGAAAAGGACCGAAAGTTGGACCCGAGATATGTGGGGCCATTCAGGGTTGTTGAGCGGATCGGTGTGGCAGCTTATAGGCTGGAGTTGCCCGCCAACTTTCCTGGCGTACATAATGTTTTTCACGTCAGTCAGCTGCGGAAATGTGTGCACAGTGACAGGCAGGTTTTGGATTCTGTGCCTCTGTTAGAGCCGAACCTTTCTTATGTGGAAGTGCCTGTCCGCATTTTGGATGCTCGGGATTGCGTGTTGCGGAAGAAAACAAATCCTATGGTGAAAGTTTTGTGGAAGAACCATGATGTAGAAAGCGCGACTTGGGAGCTAGAGTCGGCAATGAGGGAGGCTTACCCTCATCTGTTCCTCTGGCTTATCCCTGGTATGTTTGCACTCTTTCTTTATAGCTTTTGATTAGCTTGTTCTTTTTCCCTTTCGATTAGAAGGGTTGTGTGTAAAGTTTCGGGACGAAACTTTCTTTTATGGGGAGTGACTGTAACGCCCCCGGCTTTTCTGTGTTTTGTTTGATCATTATTTGGCATTACGATGACGCGTTGTCGGCTTTTGCCATTGTTGGAGCGTGGTCATAGCTCTTTAGGTTCCTTTAGTGGTCCTTTAGTAGTCTATTTGCAAGATTCCCCAGCTAGCCGGAGTCTGTTTTGGTGACTCGGTTGGGCCTATCAGGGAATGCTTGTGTTTGGCTTCGGGCAGTGTTAGCCCAAGTTTTGATCGTTGGATGTTGTTTTCGACTTCGACGTTGTGTTTGTAGCTGTGGTGTTTAGCTGTGGTGCGAGTTTTGTCGAAATCCGAGATCATTTGTTTTTCGCGTCGTTTCGACGTGCGTTTTGTTAGCCGGTAGTGGCTACCCGTTTGTTGTGTGTGGCCTTGTGTGATCGAGCTTGGTAAGGTCGGTGCTTGTTTTGGGCTAAGCATGTTTAGCCATTTATGTTGTGTATGTATATATGTATATGTACATAAATTTTGTGTGAGTTGTGTTAAATATATATGTATAAATATATATATATATGTAGATATATATATATATATATATCTATATATGTATATATATATGCATACAAATATATGCTATATATATTAGCTAGCAGAGGCTCGGGTTGGCTGCCCAGCTTTGCTCCTCTTTAGCTTAGTGACTGTAAACATATATATATATATATATATATATATATATATATATATATATATATATGTTTGCTTTATGTGTGCTGGATGGGAGTAGCAGAGGGGCTCGGGTAGCAGCTTCAGCTAGCCTTTCCCTAGTTTGGTGGCTAATAATATATATATATTATATATATATTATTGTTTAGCTGGATGTATGTAGCAGAGCTCGGGTTAGCTTTTGGATAAGCATCAAAGCATGCTAGTGGCCGAATATACTATTATAAATTAAGCATTAGTGGGGCTAAGTGTTAATATGTTAATAGCTTAGTGGGGCTAGATAGTATTATAATATTAGCTAGTGGGGGTATATCCCAAGACTTTTCTTTATCTTCTTTCCCATTTCTCGAAGCTAGCTCAGCTTGATAGCTTCCAGCGGAAGGAGCAGGCGGGAGACGGAAAACCTGCTGCCTTGACCGGCGGTTTCCGGCGTTCTAGTGCTCGGTTTGTCCGGGAAATTTCAGTTTTGAGCTGCTCTCGCCGAGATCTTGCTTCCTAGGTATGTAATTTAGCTTTTAGGGCTGTCTTTAGAGACCTGAGAGTTTCGGGTTTCTCCTTTTTTCTTCCCTAATGCTCCAGCTTTGCTTCTAGGTGGCCGGACTTGCCGCCGGAGCTGTAGATTTGAGGTTTATTGCGGTTTCCGGGAATTTGAGGCAAGTGGCTCCCTTGCCCTTGCCTATTTGTTTGTTTTAAACCTTGCTTAAATTTTTTCTTTATTTATGTACAAATGCTAGATCAGCCACCTCGAGCTGCCTTATTTCTATTGTCTTTCCTTTTAATTATCTCGGCAAGGATCTAGTTTAGCAGCTGGTGTTTGAGTTTTGGCCTAAGTTTAATGGAGTCTTAAGGCTAGAATTGCTGCTAGGTCGGGTGAGGAGAAGCAGCATGAGCCTTGGAATTAATTTTCCAAGGCTCTGCTCATCCGGTGTTGAGAAGAGCTAGGACGGGTTTAGAAAATTTCTAAGTACCCAGGCGTTGAGTGAAGGCCATTCACTCAACGCCAGGTGTTTTTTTTTGCGGCTAAGGGCTCAGGCGTTGAATGAGGTCCACTCACTCAACGCCGTAGTTCTTTTTAGGCTAATGTTATAGCCTAGGGATGTGAGCTTTTTTAGGGCTGTTAGAAAAGTTTTACCTTCCTGAGGGGGATGTTGGGGGTGTTCGGCTAGTTTTTGCATACCGACTCGTGGGCTATGACCAGAGGGGGTGTTGTTGTTTAGACTCTGAGGGGTGAATTGTGTGTGTTAAGCTGTGGCCACCACTAAGTTTGGACACTGTGGCCAACTTGTTGGGTGTGTGGACCCTAAAGCTGCCACCGGTTGTGTTTTCACCCTTGAGTATTTTTGGGGTCTGGTTGTTGGTGTTGGACACTGTGGCCACCCACTCCAGCCTCTTATTTTTACACCCCGGTCATTTGCCCACAAACCTAGGACTGTTAGTTTCCTTTTGTCTACTTTTGGTTTCTCCCTGCTTTTATTCTGATGCTTTATTACTGCAGGTTGATTCTCTCCAGAGCAGGTAGTTTTGTGCTCACACTTGGTGTGATTTGCCTTTATTGCCCTTTTTGTAATAATTCTTTCTTTGTCCTGCTTCTGTGGTTTAGTACTTTGTTGCCGGGTAGGAAAACCCTTCTTTATTTTCAGTGTTCTGACACTCCTTTCTTTGATTTATTTTCTTTGCTGAGGCATTTCTTTTCTTGAATGCCTCAGGTCCAGGTTGTAGCCGATTGAGCGGCTGATTCCATTTGTTGGGTCTTGCTGGCAGCCTCTAGGGTAGCAGAGTTGCAGATCATTCCCTTGTGAGGTAGTCATTTTTTTCTATATGGACATGCATACTCACCGGTGGGTTCGTGTCGGGTTGTTGACGCCCATCGGTGGCTTACTTGTTTTGCTAAGTATGAATTTAAACTGCTGTTTTTGCCCTCTTGGGGTTTTTTACTTGCTTCTGGGAAGGATTTATGCTAGGTTGCATGTTAGGTATTTTAAAACCCTAAGCTATTATATGTACCTCATGCATAACATGTTTGCCAACTAAAACACTATTTTCTTAAAATACGTAAAACATCTTTTAATATATATATTAAACTCACCTTAGGTGTCGTGCATTTTATAAGTGGTCTCTGGTGGACCCTTATACTCATTTAGGGTGTCAAATTAACTGAATCAAAGTATTTTTCCGCTGTAGCATATTTATATTTTTCTTAGCGTGGACTAGCTGATCCACTGTGCCGAGGGATACGGCCTTCAAACAAACTGGTTTTCTATTAAATTAAAACTTGTGATTTATGGTTTTGGTGTGTCGCCTGACCGTCGGAAGTTATCCCCTGCTCGACGTGGCATCACAACGCGTATTTTCTCTTACTCTGATACTTCTTAACCTCGGGGAAAATGCGGGTCGTGACATTAGAGCTGTCACTTAAAACCGAAAACCGCAAACCGAACCGGAACAAAACCGGAACCGCAAAGAACCGGACTGAACCGTTCGCAAATTATTCGGGTTCTGGTTTGAATTTTGGAACCGTGAACAACATTGGTTCGAGTGTGGTTCTTACATTTTATTATCCGGACCAGAACCGGGACCGGAACCGGAACCGGAACCGCAACATACAAGTCTCAAGCGTTTTCAAGATTTTTAGACCCGATCCGAACCGGACCAAAGTAGAACCGAACCGCACCCCATTTATTATTATTATTATATTGTTATTATTTTATAATTTATCTATAATATTTATACTTACTATCACGAGTGAAGCTGGTGCAGTTTGAACCCAAACCGCAATCATAATAAATTGGGTCGATTTTGGACTGAACAAAACTTCACCGCATAAAAACCATATGGTATGGTTTGACATTGGTGCGGTTTGGAGTCAATTTTTGCAGTGCATTTTTATTTTTATACAGTTATATAATATATTTTCAATTTTACTTACATATTTTTTTGAAATATTTTATTTAAAAAATATAGAAAATATACAACTACTATTTATTAGTAATCATGAAAGGCAACTAATTGTAGGCGGTTGTTATGGTTGAGCATGCCAATGAGACGTTCGCAAGCCAACTAGAATTCGTGGCAAGTCTACACGCGTAGGAATATAATTGATATTATCCCACCGATCGCGGAAAAGACCGTCGAGAAGTGCGCAATATAATTATTTTTATTTTGATATTGTTTTGAGTTTTACTTTTTGTAGCCCGCTTTTATTTCATTCCGTCAAGCTTGATTTGGGTTTTAGTTGGAACCGATTGGAACCAGACCGAACCGCATGGAACCGGACTGAACCGATAGTAGCCGGTTTGGTTTTGGTTCTTGTTGAACCGTAACCAGAACCGTTGACACGGCAGTTCCAAAAATTAAGCTGGAACCGGAATCAGAACCGGAACCGGTCAAACCAAATAAAGTTTTGGTTCTAATTTGAAGAACCGTTACCTTAGTGGTTCGGTTCATGGTTTTAGTAGAACCGGAACCGTGACAGCCCTAACCAGGATATCGTCAATAAAGACTATCACAAACTGGTCCAAGTACTCTTTGAATGTCTGATTCATCAAGTCCATAAATACGGACGGTGCATTCGTCAGCCCAAATAGCATGACATTGAACTCATAATGCCCATATCGAGTACTGAATGTCGTCTTGGGAATGTCACTTTCCCTGATTCTCAACTAATAATACCTGAATTTCAGATCTAGCTTTGAGTACACAATCGATCCAACAAGCTGGTCGAACAAATCATCGATCCTCGGAATCGGGTACTTATTCTTCTCTGTTAGCTTGTTAAACTCATGATAATCAATGCACAACCGTATACTTCCGTCCTTTTTCACAAAGAGGATTGGCGCGCTCTAAGGTGACGAACTTGGACACACAAAACCTTGCTCTAACAGTTCCTGAAGTTGTACTTTCAACTATGTCATTTCCCTTTGTGCTAAGCGGTACCGGGATTGCGACACAGGTTTGGTACCTGGCACCAACTCGATGGTGAAATCGATCTCTCTCTGAGGTGGAACTCCAGGGAGATCTTTAGGGAAAACATCGGCAAACTCTGATACCACGGAAACACTGATCAAACTAGGCTTGGGTTTCTTAGCCTTCAATAGGGTGAAGAATAACTCCGCAACCTCATGAACAGTTATGACTACTTGAAGAGCAGACATCAGCGTCCTGCTCGGTCCCTTCATACCAGATAAGGTAGTTTCACAATCCGTATTCATCCCTAGTTTGACCATCTTAAGACTGCAAGCGATGTGTGTGTGTTGCTCCGAGAGCCAATCCATGTCAAAGATCACATCGAACTCTACTATCGGTAGTAGCGACGCTTCCAAGTCAAGCTCTTAACTTCCAATCAGCACCTTAACGTAACAGACTCTATCTGTGCGCATCGAATACCTGTTAGGCAGCATCACATCCAATCTATCCTTCTCCACGGAGGAAGGCACTCCGATACGCGTTATGAAATCTTCGGACAAGAAGGAGTGCGAAACTTCTGTATCAAACAGTGCTCTCGTCGGACAGTCCAAGATTAAGACAAAGCCTAACACAAACAAATTATACACAAGCAACACACAAGGTATCAAGTATAGAAAGCAGTAAATACGGTATCTTAACTCATACCTGTTACGACGTCACTTTTCTTGATGACCTCCTGCTGGCCAAGGTTGTAGACCCTGGGTTGGACTGGAGCATGATGGAATGTGGTTGACTTCACCGCCTTCCCTTTCTCAGCATAAGATGCTCATGCCTTCTTCTCTGACTTGCCACTCCAACAGTCGCGGGCAATTTGTCCCGGCTTGCCACAATTATAACAATGAATTGGGCCTCCTCGCCCAGATGATACCCCAGAAGTAACCGATGAAGAAACTGGTCCAGCAGATTTGGGCTTCTTGTTCCACTTTCAATACCCAGACTTTGACGAATTTGGTACCTTAAACTCCGTCCTCTTTAGCGTCAAGTTATTCTTATTCTGTACGCGCTTCATGTCCTACTCCAGAGATCGAGCGGTATTGACCAGGATCAAAAAGCCATGCGTCATTGGACCTGAGAGCAAAAACATCATATCGTCACGCATTCCTACATAGAACCAGTTGGTCTTGCACTCCTCATCAACAAAGGTAGAGCCTGCATATTGCCCCAACCTCATGAACTCGTGTAAGTAGTCGTCTACACTACTATCACCCTGAGTCAACCTCTAAAACTGGTTCTCCATAGCAATTTTCTGTGCTGACGGGATAATACCGCGCCAGAAACAATCTTGAAAACTCATCCATCGTGATGTCGGTGAGTTGTCTCCCAACAAAGTGATATAGATCTAACTCATCCCACCACAATCTTACTTCGCGGTCCAAAAGGAATGTGCGCATCGAATACCTGTTAGGCAGCATCACATCCATTCTATCCTTCGTTACGAAGGAAGGCACTCCGATACGCGTTATGAAATCTTCGGACAGGAAGGAGTGTGAAGCTCCTGTATCAAACAGTGCTCTCGTCGGACAGTCCAAGATTAAGAAAAAGTCTAACACAAACAAATTATACACAAGCAACACACAAGATATCAAGTATAGAAAGCAGTAAATATGATATCTTAACTCATACCTGTTACGTCGTCACTTTTCTTGATAGCCTCCTGCTGGCCAAGGTTGTAGACCCTGGGTTGGACTGGAGCATGATGGGATGTGGTTGACTTCACCGCCTTCCCTTTCTCAGCATAAGATGCTCTTGCCTTCTTCTCTAACTTGCCACTCCAACAGTCGAGGGCAATTTGTCCCGGCTTGCCACAATTATAATAATGAATTGGGCCTCCTCGCCCAGATGATACCCCAGAAGTAACCGATGAAGAAACTGGTCCAGCAGATTTGGGCTTCTTGTTCCACTTTCAATACCCAGACTTTGACGAATTTGGTACCTTAAACTCTGTCCTCTTAAGCGTCAAGTTATTCTTATTCTGCACGCGCTTCATGTCCTACTTCAGAGATCGAGCGGTATTGACCAGGATCAGAAAGCCATGCGTCATTGGAACCTGAGAGCAATAACCTAAGATCGTCACGCAGTCCTACATAGAACCAGTTGGTCTTGCACTCCTCATCAACAAAGGTAGAGCCTGCATATCGCCCCAACCTCATGAACTCGTGTAAGTAGTCGTCTACACTACTATCACCCTGAGTCAACCTCTGAAATTGGTTCTCCATAGCAATTTTCTGTGCTGACGGGATATACCGCGCCAGAAACAATCTTGAAAACTCATCCATCGTGATGTCGGTGAGTTGTCTCCCAACAAAGTGATATAGCTCTAACTCATCCCAGCACAATCTTGCTTCGCTGTCCAAAAGGAATGTGGCTATAGTAACCTTCTGCCACTCCTCCGTCTCTGTTGCCGACATGACTCTTAACCCGAGAGAGCCAGTCCTCGGCTTGTGTTGGGGTCCCAGTCCCCATAAACATTGGAGGGTTAAAGCTCATCATATGCTTGAGCTGCTTTTTAGTTGCTCTTCTTTACACTACGGGCTCTACCGCTACTTGTTCGTTATTATAGGTTCAACTACGCCAAGTAGAACTTGACCCAATTCAGGAGCAGGGGGTTGCACTTGCCTCCTTGGCTGAGCATTAATCATGGAAAACACAGCTTCAGCTACCAAACGTATAGTTTCGGCAGAAGGAGGGGTCGCATGCACGTCATTAGGCACACTACTCTCCGCAGAGTGCTGGCGTTGGGACTGCTCTACACCACTCCTAGTCACCTATAATCGTAAAACACTCAATTAGGTGACCAAATATATTGCTAAAAAAGCAATCATAAGAACACGCAGGTTCCTCAAACATGTGTATTTTCAATCCTAAGTGGACATTCATGGGTTTTTTCATGTTATAATGGTGACGCACATACATGTTCTCACCACCTCTTAAAAGAATTCGCCCACGAATTCAAATAAGAAAGACCGACACTAGAATCTGATACAAAATTATAACACCCCCATCCGTCACATAGAATATAACAGAAGGCCTGACTGGGGCCCCACGCCATATTCCACGGACAGTCAGTGGAGTTATATATTAAGATCAAAATCCATAAGAGCATCCTAACTGAGAGTGCATTCTAGCGTAAGTATTTTAAGATTGTAATAAGAACCCAACCAATACAGGAATTAAAAACCAAATACACAAATAGTTATGGCCTTAAGGCCTTACAAAGTTTTCTCAAATATTAATGTCTTACATACTTCGTCACGCAGGCCGGCAACACATAAAAAGATAAATAAATACGGGCAATTCGCTTTGGCCTTCAAGGGCCGGCTTAGCAACCATGGGCTTTAGCCCGTTATTTCCCGCTCGGCTCAGCTGCACCTGCACAAAAACATTCCACCCGAAGGATGGAAAACAAGGAAATAGTCAGCATTAGCTGACCAAATTATACGACCCCACCCCTCACTCGGGGTGGCGGTGCACCTTCCCTGCAGGCATTAACATAATTATACAACGGCAATCAGAACGTGCAACTTAAGCACCATTTGCCACAGACATTGACACGGCCGTCCAACGCCCCGTGCTATCATGGCACATTCTTGGGGCACAAGACCTCAAAGGATCACACCTTCGTTCTCTACGACGGTCAGCAACGTTTGAGCATTCTAGTCTTTCAGGGCCGAAGCCAAAGACAAGGCCACTATGGATACGACAAAGTCATGATGATCTAACGGATACAAACTTTGACTCACTCCAAGTTGATTGGCATATGGTTGGATATAGTTGAGCTCTTTCCCGGTGCTCAAATTGTCGGGCGCACTAAGCCACGATATGGGTCAACATCCCCTTTCCCATCCATACTATTCATAAATCTATTATGACCCTAGTCTAGCACTCACGGCCGCCTAAACTGGGCCCCTTGGGCGCTAAACTCCACGCAATGTCCCCCAGGTTTCCAAGATATAGGCCTCACAAACAATGGCCCCCAAGTCTCCACGAGACAGACCTCACAAAACAAATGCTCACTAGGAGCTACCGCTGGCGGTAGCGCTACTGCCACGCGGTAGGGGACGACCTATCGATTCTTCCCCTTAGAACGGGTGTTTTTCTGGAATCCATCTCCAATACTCTCTCTGCAGTCACCTGCACACCCGCGACTTCGAAATTTACACACTACTACGGAGTCTTCTCCGACATACAAAACAATCATCATCAATCCATACCAACCTGTCCGGATGGGCTTCACGCAACATGCTTATACCGTACTTCGATTACAGATTCTAAATGCAAAGACAATGGGGATACAACTGATCTACCCATCGGGAGAACGACTTCCACGTGTTCATGGAGCGTTTACCCTCACATGCCAATACAAAGAACTTCACATGTCCAAGGAAGAGGATCGTTACCCTTGAAGTTCATTTCGGCGCCATGGGAGAGGATCTAGCCGGATGGAAACGATCGCTACGGATTTGCCTCCATATATCCGGACTCGTCTCGCGGATCAAAGCTCTGAAACTCTAACGGTGGCAAGATCTCCTGCATCCGACTCTCCTCCTCCTTACTCCAGCCGCTCAGAACAAATCCTAAAGAGAAATGAAGTGAAAACGCCACTTCATAGGCTTTTAAACCGAGCTATCGCCGCACGATAGCTAGCTACCTCCACGCGGTACCCTCAAACGACAGCTTGTTCCGCAAGCCACCACCCAAAACGTTCAATCACTCGCTAACACGTATTCGCATCATAACTACTCTACTACCGCTCCGCGGTAACTTACTATCGTCGGGCGATAGCTGGTTCGTCTCGTAACCAGCGCAGAAATGACAAAAACACTGTTACCTCCAGCGCTAGCCCTACCATTGGGCGGTAGCTCACCGAGAGCTTTGCCAAATAAATTAGTCTTGCTACCGCCACATGATAACAACCTACCACCGCGCGGTAGACGATACGTCGCGTCAACATGCTGCTCTCGATGCCTGGAGCTACCGCCACGCGGTAACAACTACCGCCGCGCAGCAGATGTTGCGTCGCGTCAACACGCAGCTCTCGACGCCTGGTGCTACCGCCATGCGGTATTGCTACCTCCACGGTACCTACCTAAGAGCTCTGCCAAATAAATTGGCCATGTTACCTCCATCGATATCCCTACCGTCGGGCGGCATCTCATAGAAACCATTTCCTACCTCAAGAAACTTGGGGTGTTACACATAGCCTCATCCAATGGCTTAGTGAAGATATCAACAACTTGATTGCCAGTGGAGACAAATTTAAGGCAGATATCTTCACTCTATACATGTTCTCTAATAAAGTGATATCTAATTTCTTCATGCTTAGTCCTGCTATGTGAGACAGGATTCTTAGTCATAGAAATTGCACTGGATGAGTCACAATACAAAGGAGAATGACTTACCTTGAAGTTGTAGTCCTCTAGTTGATGTTGTATCCATAGGAGTTGTGCACAACAACTTTCTGCAGAGAAATACTCAAACTCAATAGTGGATACCACGCTAGTCTGCTTCTTGATACTCCATGAGATTAGTCTTTTCCCTAGGAATTGACAAGTTTCACTTATACTTTTCCTATCTTCCTTGCAACCTGCAAAGTCTGCATCTGAATAACCAACAAGTTCAAAATCATTATTTCTAGGTTACCAAAGGCCAACGTGTTGGCTGCCTTTAAGATATCTCAAAATCCTCTTTGCAGCTGAGTAGTGAGATTCCTTAGGGCATGCTTGGTACATAGCACAAACACATGTTGTATATATGATATCTGGCCTACTAGCAGTTAAGTATAACAAGAATCCGATGATGCATCTGTACATGGATTCATCAAAGGGCTTACCCTTCTCATCCTTGTCCAGGGAAATGTTGGACCCCGTAGGGGTTTACATGATGGAAGCTGATTTCATCTCAAATTTCTTAATAAGCTCCCTAGTGTACTTGATCTGAGAGATAAAAATCCCTTCGTCAGGCTGTTTCACATGGAGGCCTAAGAAGTATTTGAGCTCCCCCATACTACACATCTCAAACTCTCATGCATAAGGTTAGCAAACCTTTTGCAAAGGTTGTCATCAGTAGACTCAAATATTATGTCATCCATATAAAATTGGACTAGGAGACACTTGCTTTTTGTTTCCTTAAGAAACAATGTGCTATCTATCTTTCCCCTTAAGAATTTATTCTTGATGAGAAAGGTAGATAAGGTTTCATGTCAAGCCCTAAGGGTTTGCTTCAAACCATATAAAGCTTTCTTTAATTTGTAAACATGATTTACTATAATGGGATATACAAAACCTGAGGGTTGCTCCACATATACCTCTTCCTTGAGATTACCATTCAAAAATGCTGACTTGACATCCATCTGGTAGACTTTGAATCCCTTGTGTGCAACATAGGCAAGGAACATCCTTATGACCTCTAACCTTGAAACTGGGGCAAAGGTTTGGTCAAAGTCTATTCCTTTTTTTTGCATATAGCCTTTGTCTACCAGTCTTTCCTTATTCTTGATGACTGTCCCATTCTCATCAAGCTTGTTCCTGCAAACCCACTTGGTGCCAATTATGTTATGTCCAAGTGGCTTTGACACCAACTTCCATACCTTGCACCTCTTGAATTGTAGTAACTCTTCTTGCATGGTATTGATCCAAAAGTTATCCTTGTTTGCTTCTTCAAACCTCTTGGGCTCAATCTGGGACATGAAGCTCAAGAACAATGCTTCATTGTGAACTCTACTTCTTGTGGTCACACCTTGTTGTTCATTTCCAATAATGAGATTTCTTGGGTGATCTCTCAGAAGCCTGGTTACAGCATGCAACCTATCTTCATCCTACTGAACTTCATCTACAGCATCTGCTTCTCCTTCAATCTGATCACTTATAACTTCATCTGTGAGTGCTTCAAATTATGAAGAAACCTTGCTTGAGCTGGGAGTGTCTTTAATAGAGAGCTCTTCCATCTTCAGATCATTTCCTACAATGGCAGGTGTGCTTGACCAGCCCTTATAAAGTAGGTTAGTCTCATCAAAAACAACATGCAATGACTCTTCAACTACATGGGTATTCTTGTTGAATACTCTATAGGCTCTACTACGTGAACTATATCCAATAAGAACACCAACATTGCAAATTTCAGGAAATTTTATAAGTTGAGATTTCTCATTGTTTAAAATATAGCACTTGCAACCAAAGATTCTAAAATATGAAATGATTGGTTGTTTGCCTTTCAGAATTTTATAGGGGGTTTTCTCATGGGCCTTATTAATGGAGGCTCTATTCAGAACATAACAAGCTGTATTGACTGCCTCAGCCCAGAAGTATTCTGGGAGTGAGGAATCACTAAGCAGTGTTCTGCCAGACTCTATTAAGGTCATGTTTCTTCTCTCAGCCACTCCATTTTGTTGGGGAGTTCTGGAAGAGGAAAACTCTTGGGTGATGTCAAAGTCTTGACAGAACTTTTTCATAGCCCCAGATTGAAACTCTGTACCATGGTCAATTCTAGTTTTGACCACAGTACATTATAACTCATTCTGGATAGCCTTGACATGGTTCATAAAAACACTTAAGGTATCTAACTTCTTCTTAAGGAAGAATACCCATATATACCTAGAGTGATCGTCTACTATCACTAGAGTATATAACTTCCCACCTAGGCTTTGAATGGGTAGAGGACCAAATAAGTCCATATGCAATAGATAGAGAAATCTTTCAGTGTCTTTGGAGTCAACACATTTAAAGGTGGCCCTTGTTTGCTTGCCCATTTGGCATGCATGACAAGGACCACTTTTAACACATTTTAAATTATGGCTATTTCTAATTAAATTTTTAGAAAATAATTTGTTCATTGTCTTGTAGTTAATGTGGGCAAGTCTCTTATGTCATTGAACACAAAGAGACTCTCTCTCATTAACTACAAGACACACAGGAGATAATGAGCTATTGCAAATGAAATCTAAGCAGTACATATTTCCACTCCTATTGCCTGAGAGGATGACATCTAAGTCAACTGACTTCTTGATCAAGCACTTGTCTGTAAAAATTTGTGAACCGCGGAAAACGGGAAATCAGGCGCAGGAACATTCAACCAAAACAAAGCCAAGTAAACTAGATGTAATTAGAAGAGCAAGAAAACTTTGTACTATCAATAATCTTTACAATGTGAAGTATACATGGCGAGACATGATTCATGTACCCGATGGAAGCAAAAATACAAGGCAAAAAACTAGCCGCGTGGATTCAAGGAGTAACCGCTGAATCTGTCGAGCTGCCTACGGAATCCGCTGAAACTGCCAAGTTGCCAGACTGTAACTAACCACGCAGAAAACTCGTTATTCTAAATGCTGAACTGTCCGCAATCTGCTAGCCGCCTAACTGCGAAGTTGCCTAGCCGCCAGATTCACGTGAACAGCTACTGCCAAACTGAACAAGCCGCCAGAAACGGACAGCTTATTGAACTGAGAAAAGATTGTCAAAGAGAGAAGACCGTCTGGTCGCAAGCCGCGACCTACTGCTAACCGATGATGGTAACCGCAGAGCACTACTAGAAAAGTGAGTATTGGCTACACTTTTTTTTGTCAGGGACTAAAAATCGTGGCTAATACACTGATTTTAGCCACGATTGCAAAAAACGTGGTTAATAGTTATGTTATAGCTACGATTGCACTGATCCCTGACCAAAGTCAAATCCAAGTCACTGGCTTCTCAGCACTGTCCTCACAATCTGTACAGCAAAAAACTGATCAACTACTCAAACCACGCGAACACAAAAACCTATCTACAGCAACCACCCGAGCTCACTTACTGTTCATTCAGTTGTACTATTAATGTGACAGGGGATCCTATTTATATGCGCGGAGAGGAGTGTTATCACTTCCCTACCCGATATGATCACCACCCTATCTCGCAGTGAGCACTGAGTGTATCCGCACAGCCACGGACACAAAACTAGCCCGCCTTATCGCCGCTACTAGGCCGAACAGTTAGTCCACCAAGGTCGCACCACCAAGGTCGGGTAGAAATCCTATCCTTCTTGTCACCACAAAGCCAAGCTAGGACTTGTCCGCCGCACCAGCGGACCCTGCGAAAACTCCACCAATCCGCACACATACGAACACAACTCCAGTCTACATGCCCCTGCGGATAATGCTCCAGTCCGCACACTCCGAGACCGCAACCAGAGCACACAAGGCTGACGGCTGCCGAACTCGATGGACAAAGAAACTCGTCTGCGCTAACAACGCAATCTCCCAGACTGAGGACACTTAGACTTGGTACAGATCCAGACCAAGTCCACACCACCAGCTATCCCTAGTGCAAACACAGCACCAGCAGATACATGAGCTAGTCTGCACAAACTGGCAAACTGCGTGGTTACACCAAACCACACCACCAGAACGAGACCAAGGCAACAACCATGCCGATATCCTGAGCTCCAATCCAGTCTGTAACCCGGACTCAGCGAACTCCGTGGATAAACATCATATCCGCCTAGTTACCTTCAGGGAACAAGTTGCCTGCAACTCCCTTGCTGACCTGGCTAACAGCAATCCCTGTCTATACAGTCCATGCGGACAGTCTGCCCAGGCCGCCACTTTTACTTCAAAAAATTAACCACTCCCCCTTGAAGTGAGAAGTGGAAACCAGCCCTAGTAGTCCCCGTAACCGACAAAATGACCCCTTCGACAACGGCTTTGTGAAGATGCCCGCGATGTTGTCCTCGCTCCGCACATGCTCGACCATAAGAGACCCCTCCAGCACCTTCTCCCATATGAAGTGATGATTAATCTCAATATGTTTGGTCCTCGCGTGACAAACTGGATTATTAACTAGTTTAAGGGCACTCTTGTTGTCATCGCGTCGTAGAGTGGGACCCCGCACTTCTTCCTGGACGTCCTCTAGTAACCTCCTAAGTCAGATGGCTTCCCGAGCTGCCAAGGTCGAAGCCTTGTACTCTGCTTCCATAGTAGAGATGGACACCGAATCTTTCTTTTTGCTGCATCATGATATGCCTGTTGATCCACATGTGAAAACATAGCCAGACGTCGACTTCTGATCGTCTGAGTCTTCCCCATAATCAGCATTAGTGTAACTGTGCAGGTTGAACATTGTGTCGCTCCTATAAAGGAGTCCCATATCAGAAGTAGTCTTCACGTACTTCAGAATGTTCTTCTCCGCCACCAGATGTGGCTTTCGAGGCTCCGCCATATAATGACTTACTCGAGCTACAACATAAGCAATGTTTGGGCTTATAATCGTTAAGTAGATAAGGCTTCCAACAAGAGCACGAAACACCAAGGGATCTGGAAGAACCCTCCCCTCATCACATCGAAGCTTTAGGCCAACGTCTAGTGGAGTAGAGCAACTCTTCCCCTCTCGCATGCTAAATCGTTGAATGATCCATTCTACATAGCCTTTTTGGGAAATAAGTATCCCTCTCTTTCTCCTCTTCACCTCAAGTCCAAAGAAGTGGTGGAGCTCACCCAAAACCTTAATCTCGAAACGAACAGCTAGCTCCGCCCTGAGCCTAACTAACTCCTCCTTAGAGTTCCACATGACGATCATATCATCAACGTACAACAGCACCAAGACATGAAGCTCCCCCTTCTTCTTAACAAATAGGCTCGAGTCAGAATCAGAAGCAAAATACCAGCAGAACTAGAGGTATTCCGCGATCTTCTCATATCACCTCGAGGCGACTGCTTCAAACCATAAAGGGCCTTCCTAAGATTGCAGACGTATCCTGGATGATCTTCAGATACATACCCTGGTGGTTGAACCATTAAGATGTCTTTATCAATTTCACCGTAAAGAAAAGCATTCTTTATGTCAAGCTGCCACATCCTCCATTCTTGGCAAGCTGCCAAGGCAATCACCACCCGCACTGAAGTCATTTTGGCAACGAGACTAAACGTCTCCTCATAATCTTCTTTGTACTGCTGGGAGAACCCTCGAGCTACAAGCCGAGATTTTTATCGCCCGATGCTTCCATATTCCTTCTTCTTTAGCTTGTACACCCACTTGCATGTCGGAGGAGTAATTCCATCGACCATGGGCACAAGATCCCAAGTCTCATTCCTTTTGAGGGCAGTCATCTCCTCATCCATGGTATCATTCCACTCCTTGACTCCAATGGCGTATTGAAAGCTATAATGCTCTCACTCGTCCAGAGGGCCTGCAAAGAAACAAGAGACAAAGTTCACCATGTTCCCTTCGTTGTATCGAGCCAGTGGCTTAATAATCCTCTTCAATCTTCGAAGAACCTGACCACGGCTCACCACCTCCGTTGCTTCTTCTAAATCAGCTTCGTTCCTGGGCATACTTGGAGCATTGCTCCCCCTGCTTCCTAAACCGGAAGCCTCCTCCCCGGAGCTAGAAACACCTGGAGCTCCCGGTGACACATACAGCTCCACCCGAAGGTCCTTAGCAGCTTCCTCCTGCCCGCCGTCCGACCTGCTTTCCTGTAGCTCCACAGATGACCCACCTCCATATGATGTCAATTTGTCAAAGACCACTTCTCTAGAAACAACAAACTTCTTCGTCACTGGGTCCATATACTTCCATCCCATCTTCCTCTCGGCATAGCCCACGAAGACAAGCTTTCTCGCCTTCGCATCTAGCTTTGTCCTGAGAGCGTTGGGAATGTGTACATAGCAGGTCGAACAGAACACCCGAAGGTGTCCAACACTTGGCTTATCCTTAAACATCATCTCAAAAGGAGACTTCATGTTGATCATACTCAGAGGCATCTGATTGATGACATAAGTTGCGCAGGCCATCCCTTCTTCCCAGAAGGCCCTTTGAATGCCTTTTGCATAAAGCCAACACTTGTATGTCTTCCTCAGATGACGGATCTTCTGCTCTGCTACTCCATTTTGTTGTGGAGTATGTGCACATGTGAGCTTTCTTCGGATTCCGTGCTTCCTGCAGAAGTTAGAGAACTCATTTGAAAGGAACTCACCTCTGTTGTCCATTCTCAACTTCTTAATCCATAGGCCAAGCCGACCCTCCACCAGCTCCTTGAACTCCACAAACAACTGGAACGCATCTGACTTCTCCTTCATAAAGTACACCCTAGTATACCTCGTGTAGTCATCAATCAACGCCAGTATATATATGCTGCCTCCAGACTGGCGGTGACGGTGGAACCCATCAGATCACCATGGATACACTCCAATGGTGCTTTACTCCTGGTCTGTGACTTGTCAAACAGAAGGTGATGAGCCTTACCATATTGACAACTCGCACATACATGACCGTCTCTGAAAGATGACAACTTAGGCAAGCCTTTCACATGACTTTTCACCGCCATAGCTTTCAACTTGTCCATCCCGACATGTCCAAGCCCCTCGTGTCATATAGCAGCGCTATCGTTGGCTCTCATTCGATCAACATAGAAGCTTGTTGATAATATAAACAAGTCCTTAACCCTTCTCCCTACATGAGCAACATCAGCCTTCATCGCTGATACGTTGCGGAGAAACTTCACTTCTGTCGGGCCAAACAGAATGTGATAACCCGCATCCACTGCATTGGTCACTGAGAAGAGGTTCTTCTTCATGCCCGGTACGTAATAAACACTCCTTAAGGTGAGTGGACCCTTATCACTACCTAAAGAAATGACACCCTCTTTCTTGACTGCATGCACTGTATCATCAGTAGTAATAATAGTTTCGTTACCTGAGTACGCTTGCAGAGAGGAGAACTTCAACTCGTCCCCAGTGAGGTGGTGACCACACCCTGAGTCCACTATCCAGTCATCTTGGTAGTCGATGGTGGACAAAGCACGGACACACGTGCCCGTCATGAACACATTCCCCCATCTGGCTTCCTCAGCACTGGAACAAGCTTCCTCTTTATCTGCAACGTGCCCCGGTTGCAGCTTGATCTTGCAGTCCTTCTTGAAGTGACCCAGCTGGTTACATCTGTAGCACCTCAGCCCTTCCTTCTTCTTCCAATCATGCTTAGGAGCAACACTCCTCTGTTGCTGATAAGAAGTTGAAGGGTCATCACCAACAGCAGGCTTCTTCTTCTCCCATATTTTCTTCTTACCTAAGAAGAGTGCCTCACTACCTCCTTCAGAGATAGTGACTCCAACCATCTGTCTAGCTAAGCTCTCCTCTGAAGCCAGCAGGTTCTCCAGCTCCAGCAAAGACAGCTGAATGGCCCAGCCTTGAACAGAAGTAATGAAGGCTACATACTCTTTTCGCAATTCGCGGATTATGTGCCTATTGAGTTTTGCTTCTGAAATAGGCTCATCAGGATCCAACGCTGAAATCTCAGCACACAAGATATTTATCTTCAGAAAGAACGTTGAGATGGACAGATTTCCTTGAGTGGCTCTCGCCAACTCATTATCCAGGAATTGTAGTCATGCTACATTCTTTCTATTGAATAACCCATCGAGGGAAGTCCAAATATCCGCAGCTGATGGACATCCAATGATGTGGTCGAAGAGTTCTGGTGAGATAGCCCGCTTGAGAGTAAACTCTGCTTTCACGTTTGTCTTCCTCCAAACTCTCACCGCTTCAGCATTGCCAGCGGCAGCAGTCACCTCTTGCCTGTTGTATCCGCAAACGACCTCCCAAAGGTCCTCGCCTAGAAGATAATTTTCCATGCATGACCTTCACTTATTGAAGTTGGTCGATATAAAAAGCTTAATTCCAAGACCTCTTGCAAATCCACCTTCCATTACACTAACTCTGATCTACAAGACTTCTAAAAGCAAAAAAGCAAGTCTGTCGGTTGATCACTGTTCAAACTTTTGTTCCCTCTGATACTATGTAAAAATTTATGAACTGCGGAAAACAGGAAATCAGGCGCAGGAACACTTAATCAAAACCAAGCCAAGTAAACCAGATACAACAAGAAGAGCAAGAAAACCTTATACTATAAACAATCTTTACACAGCGAGGTATACATGGCGAGACATGATTCGCCGATGTACCCGATGGAAGTAAAAATACAAGGCAAAGATCTAGTTGTGCGGACTCAAGGAGTAACCGCCGACTCTGCCGAGCTGCCTACGAAGTCCGCTGAAACTGCCAAGTCGTCAGACCGCAACCTAGTCGTGCGGACAACCCGTTATTCTAATGCTGAACTGTCTGGAATCTGCTAGCCGCCTAACCGTGAGGTCACCTAACCGCCAGATTCACGCGCATAGTTGCTGCTGAACTGAATAAGCCGCCAGAAGCGTACAACTTATTGAACTGGGAAAAGATTGCCAAAGAGAGAAGACCGCCTGGCTGCAAGTTGTGACCTGCTGCTAACTGCTGATTGTAACCGCAGAGTCTGCACTAATCCCTGACCAAAGTCAGAACCAAGTCACTGACTCCTCAGCACTGTCCGCATAATCTACACAACAAAAAACCAGTCAACTACTCAAACCGCACGAACATAAAAACTTGTCTGCAGCAACCACCCGAGCTCATTTACTATTCATTCAATTGTACTGTTGATGTGACGGGGGTCCTATTTATAGGCGTGAAGAGGAGTGTGATCACCACCCTAGCAGATAGGATCACCACCTTATCTTGCGGAGAGCACTGAGTGTATTCGCATAGCCACAGAAACAAAACCAGTCCGCCTTGTCGCCGCCACTAGGCCGGACAGTCAGTCCGCCAAGGTCGCACCACCAAGCCCGGATAGAAATCCTATCTTCCTTGTCGCCACAAGGCCAAGCCAGGACTTGTCTGCCACACCAGCGGACCCTGCGGAAACTCCACCAGTCCGCACACATGCGAACACAGCTCCAGTCCACACGCCCCTGCAGATACTGCTCCAGTCCGCACACTCCGAGCCCTCAACAAGAGCACACAAGGCTGACAGCTGCCGAACTCGGCGGACAAAGAAACCAGTCTATGCTAACTGCGCGATCTCCCGAGCTGAGCATACTTGGACTTGGTACAGATTCAGACCAAGTCCACACCATCAGCTATCCCTGGTGCGAACACAGCACCAGCGGATATATGAGCCAGTCTGCACAAACTGGCAAACTGCGCGATTAAACCAAACCGCACCATTAGAACGAAACCAAGGCAACAGCCATGGCGATCTCCTGAGCTTCAATCCAGTCCGCAACCCGGACTCAGTGAACTCCGCGGATAAACATTCTATCCGCCTGGTTACCTTCAGGGAACAAGAAGCATGCAACTCCCTTATCGACCTGGCTAACCACCACCCCTGTTCGCATAGTCCGTGCGGACAGTCCGCCCAGGCTGCCACTTTCACTTTAAAAAATTCAACACTGAGCACTTAGGCATGTTGAGAACTACCAAGAACAATATGAAGAAGGTCAAGCATGCTAGCCTCATACTGATGGTGCATAAATACAAGGGCAGGGCCAAGGGATCCAAGAAGACTAACGTAGGACCTAAGTCATATCTTGATCCCAAAACTTCAACACTAAAGAAGATAGGTTTGGCTAAGGAAGAAAGTGCCACCATTGTGGTAAGGCAGGGCATTAGAGGAGGAATTGTCCCCTCTATCTTGAGGATTTTATGAAGAACGGAGACTTCCACTTCAGGTATTTTTGTTTTAGAAATAAACATTTCTGCTCCTTTATCTTGGGTATTGGATACTGAATGTAGCTCTCACATTTATACAAATGTACATGAAACTGGAAGGAGAAGAATGTTGGGTAAAGGAGAAGTAGACCTTTGTGTAGGAAATAGAGCAAGAGTTGCTACCATCGTCATTAGAGTTCATCGTCTTTCTTAGCCCACTGAGCTTGTAATAGAATTAGATAACTGTTATTTTGTTTCAGGCATAACTAGAAACATTATATCTATTTCATGTTTGGACATGAATGGTTTTTCTTTTAAAATTAAGAACAATAGTTGTTCTATTTATAAGAATGAAGTTTGTTATGATATAACCCAATTGTTCAATGTTTTATATGTTTTGAACTTAGACTAACTGATCTATGACGTAAAAAACTAAGTGACAAATGACTCGAATCCTATGTTCTTTTGGCATTGTCGTTTAAGCCATATAAATGAGAAACGCATGTCAAAGCTCTAAAAAGATAAATTTTTGGACTCATTCAATTATGAATCAATTAAACAATGTGAGTCTTGCTTATTAAGCAAGATGACTAAAGCCCCCTTTCACTAGTCATATTGAGAGGGTTGATGATTTTTTGGGTATAATACATAGTGATGTATGCAGACCCATGAGTTCTATAGCTAGATGAGAGTCTCACTACTTCCTTATATTTACTGATGATTTCAGAAGACACGGATATGTGTATCTTGTGAAAAACAAATTTGAAACCTTTGAAAAGTTCAAATAGTTTAAGAATAAAGTAGAGAACCAACTGGTAAAAAGAATTAAACCACTCTGATCTAATCAAGGTGGCAAATATTTGAGTCATGAGTTTCATGATCATTTGAAAGAGTGGTATTATATCACCGCTCACTCCACCTAGAACATCACATCATAATGGTATTTTTGAGAGAAGGAATCGTACTTTGATAGACATAGTGCGGTTAATGATAAGTCATGCGGATCTGGTCATTTCCTTTTGGGGATTTACATTAGAGACAGGTGCTTTCACATAGAATCCTACTCCAATGAAAAATAGTTCTAAAGACACCATATGAAATATGGACCGGGAAGCGTCCCAATATGTCTTTCATCAAAATTTGGGATTATGAGGCATATGTGTGATGTCAAATGCCTAAGAAGCTGTAACCCACGTCAGATAAGTGTTATCTTTTGGGGTATCCTAGGGAAACCAAATGGTACTACTTCTACCTATCATCCGAGGGAAAAATGTTTGTTGTAAGGACTGGTGTCTTTCTAGAGAAAGAGTTCTTATCCAGAAAGACTGCTAAGATAGAACCATGAATGAACCTTAATTGGAACCTGAGCAAGACCTACAAGTTGTAGTTGGAGAGTCTGCTCAAGAAACACAAGTCCTACATAATCTAGTAGACCTAGATTTAAGCCTAAGAGATATGGACTTCTCATGTCTCAAATAGGTAATGTGTTGCTTATGAATTATGATGATGAGCTTGCAATCTACCAAAAGGATATGAATAGACTAGACTTTGAGAAGTGGTTTGAGGCCATGAAATCGAAAATGGACTCCATGTATGCAAACCAAGTTTTGACCTTGGTGGAACCACTTGAAGGGGTACAACTCATAGTGTGCAAGTGGGTCTTCAAGAAGAAGACCGACATGAATAGGATTGTGCAAATATTTAAAGGGCAATTAGTGGTTAAGGTTTCAAACAAATTCATATTGTTGATAAGATGAGACCTTTTCCTCTGTTTCTATGATAAGGTTCATTAAAATTCTGTTTGTTATTCCTGTGTATTCACTACTAAAAAACAGACTTTTAGCCGCGACAGATTTCCGTGAATAAAAGTCCAAAATCGTGGCTAATAACTATTAGCCACGGCCTACCCACGGCAAATGGGCGTGGGCAATGCGAGCGTGGCTAATAGTATTAGCCACGCTGAATCCATGGCTAATAAGTTATTAGCCACGGTTCAATTGTCGTGGCTAAAAGTTCCTCATTTGTCACGGTTCAATTGACGTGGTTGGGCCTGTAATAAACCTAACATAAAAAATATTCGGCCGCCCTCCGCCGCCCGGCCGCCGCCGCCGCCTCCTGCCCGCCACCGCCTGGCCGCCGCCGCCGCCCGGTCGCCACCGCCGTCGCCGCCGCCCGGCCTCAACCGCCGCCGCCGCCGTCGTGTTGATTTTATTTCAAACAATAATTTTGAATGGGCTATATAAACCCCAAATCGAGTTTTTTATTGGCGGTGTGGGACTAAAAAAACCCGACTTTTTGCCACGGATTAGGCTTTCGTGGCTAATACTAGATTATTAGCCACGAAACAGGCAAACCGTGGCAAAAAGTCGGGTTATTTGCCACAGATTAGTCATTCATGGCTAATACTAGCTTATTAGCCACGGAATAGGAATTGTGGCTAATACTTCAGTATTAGCCACTGTTTTCTCCCATGGCAAAAAAACTGCGGCTAAAAGCCATTTTTCTAATAGTGATTACGACTACGATATCTGATATATGGATATAAAAATTGCTTTCATTAATGGAAACATCCTTAAGGAAGTGTACATAACACAACCCAATGGTTTTAAATCTCCAGATGAAGCCACTAAAATATGCAAGCTGTAGAGATCCATTTATGGATTGAAAAAAGCTTCTTGAAGTTGGAATCTATGTTTTGATAAGAGAATCAAAGATTTTGATTTCATCAAGAACAAAGATGATCCTTCTATTTACAAGAGAATTAGTATGAGCATTGTTGTTTTCCTGATATTCTATGTACATGACATACTACTAATAAGGAATGACATTCCGACATTGCAAGCTGTTAAGAACAATCTAGAGGACTGTTTTTCTATGAAAGACTTGGGAAAAAGAGACTTATATACTTGGTATTAAGATCTATAGAAATAGATCGAAGAAGTTGATGAGTTTGACCCAAAGTACATATATTGAGAAGGTGTTGATACAGTTTAACATGCTTGAGTACAAAAAGGGATTCTTATCCTTGTCTCATAGTATCCTAAATCTTTGGAAGATAAAGATCGCATGAAGTTGATTTCATATGCTTCAGCAATTGGATCGATCATGAATGCAATAATATATACACGAACTGATGTCTTCTATATTTTAAGTATTACTAGCAGATATTAGTCTGATCCTGGTGATGGTCAATGGACAGTAGTCAAGAATATCGTAAAATACTTGAGAAGGACTAAGTATGTATTCTTGGTGTTTGGTGGAGAGGAAGAACTCATTGTAAAGGGTTGCACCGATGCTAACTTCTAGATTGAGGTTTTTTCTTTTGCCGGAATGGGGGAGCTATGAGCTAAAAAAATTCCAAGCAAGAGACAGTTGTTGATTCTATAAATGAGGTTGAGTATATCATTACTGCAAATAAGGCGAAGAAGGTTGTATGGATTAGGAAATTCATTGGCGAACTTGATATAGTTCCTAGCATTGTTGAACCGATAATTCTTTATTATGGCAATAACGATGTCATTGCTAAGGCTAATAAACCTAGATCTCATTAGCACTCCAAACACAGACTTCGGCAGTTTCATCTTATTCGAGAGATTATAGATCGAGAAGATGTAAGCATATGTAGAGTACCAACCAAAGTGAATATAGCAGATCCACTAACAAAGACTGTTTTACAGAGGAAGCATGAATATCATACTAGATCAATGATTATTAGATTCTTAAATGACTAATTCTAGTGGGAGTTGTAGATTTTGTATTTGTCGGTTAATTATTCATGTGATGAATAGAGAACTATGTATTTCTTTTATATTTATGGCAAGTTCTTTTATTGTGTGAATTTATTTTTATATAATAGATTAATTAACATAATAAATGTCCTTAAAATATTTGCTTCCATAGAAATTCAAGTGCGTGGATTGAATGTGAGGGTCTATGTTTATTAGAAGTAAAATTCTTATTTCTTAAATGATCCCAGAACGAGGTATCAACTTAGAAATTAGGGTGATGATGATACATCGAGACTAGTATATGGGTTGACTGATGACCGGTTTTCATAGATCATGATATTGTGATATCAAGTCATTACATAGGCACTTGTTAGAGAACAAGTTGTACTGGACAGACCCACCATAAAACTACTTTGTGGATTGTTATATGAACGTGTCATAAGTAAGTCTCAAGTGATAATGGTGTTTATGGTTTTTTGACCTGAATTCATAGCATACATCAAGTGAAGAAGAAAGTACTTTGATTACAACAAAAGTCTTTGTTGAGAAAAGTTGATGAAGGTAGTTATTGTGTATGTTACGAATCATTTGGATATTTGTGTGTGGATAAAATTGGGATTTGTCCTCCTATATGATAGAGGTTGCATCAATGGGCACCTTGATGGAATGACACTAAGAAATACATGCTCATGTTTGGTTGAGTCAATATATGATATTAAGCTCATCAATTTCTAATAGTCCATTCTAGATCAAGAAACTGGGATTGAACAATTATGATGGTGACGCGGTCCATGCCTCTAGTTCTATCCGGATGTAAGGTGCAACACCTCCCCTATAATGTCAATATAATATGGGTCCGACTAGGGCCCCACAACATATAGACGGCATAGCTTTAGCATTAAAAAGTGATATAAAAAACTATGCATCTCAAAACACAGACAACAAGATAGCAGAAACACACAAACAGCACAGAAGTAATCCACAACCATATGAGTCCAATATGGCCTTAAGGCCTTACAATAATGAGATGCCAAAAACTGATCAACAACAAATAGAGAAACATCCCTTAGCACTCCTAGCCTACTTCGACATGCAAGCCATACTACAGTTGATGGAGCATAACATTCAACAACTCATAAGCAAATACAAGAGGGTACACTTCATGAGGCTTAGGCCTTTTTAGCCGCCGAGCTTGCTCCAGCTTGCGATCCTTGTCCTGTAAAATATGTAGTAACGTGGGTCAGCAAAGGCTGACCTCAACTGTGTAACCAACACATCTCCTCTCGGTCGTCCTAAGCGGACCCCGGGGCACTCCATCACCATATAGGTCATCACTTCGTGTGCAAAGGTACATAAACATAGAGAGAAAAGAAATAGGTTTGGATGTCCCATACAGTAAACACATTTCTAGGTTGATCATTTAATAAAAAGGGTCTAACATGCAGCATGTATGCAATTCTGGGTTTCACCTAAGGCGCCTTATAGAGCAAATGAATCTAACAAATCTTCATGCATAGCACTCCACAATTATCCATACGGTACTTCTAATTTCCCCTATTGGCATTCAAGCCGCAACACGGAACTCTTGATTAGGCTCCACCCGCTCATGGGTCTCAAACTCGGGCTTGCCTGCAAACTCTGACTCGCACGTCTGTTTCATCACACAAACAAACTGAAGCTAAGAACCCTTACTTGACCCTGCCCGCTCGTGGGCTTCATCGTCCGGGCTTGTCCAAAGCTTGACGTTCTCGTTAGTTTCACAGAAGAGAACTTGTCTCGCCGGGACGCTCTCCACACATGACTTGCAACATCACAGGCTAGCCAGCCGACCATAGAGACCAAGTCAAGCCTTCACAATCAGCCTTATCAATTCCACCCTAAATCACCATTCGTTCTCACACGAAAAAGAGGGCAAACATCACAAACGGCGCCTTCGTCACATTCGGATTTCTAGCAAAATCCCTAGTGCTTGTCATACAACATCACCGCATCAGACAAATGGTCGCGATTACGGCTTCACCCACAATGCCTAATCCTCTAACAGAGCGGATTTCTAGTGCAACAACATGCCGAGGACGGACTCAATCGACCATGTGCCTCCTCTTGAACCATGGGAACCCGGACCCCTCTCATTTGAGAGATCTGGTGCCTAAATGCTTGAAAGAAAGCAAAAATGAAACGGATGTCATACACGCATCCTAAAAAGCGAGAGGAGAAATGTCGTTACCTTACGACTCCTCTTTCTAGCCATGAAGATCTTGATTTGCACGGATGAAAGTGTGTGTCTTCAAGCCCTCTCCGCGAATCTGGACTCGGATCGATGAACGGAGCTCTGAAGCTTTGTCAATGGCGGAAGATGCTCTTCTTCTTCGTCCTCCTCCAAACACTCCCACAACCCTGACTCTCACCCAAGGATGAGAAGAATGAGGGAGATGAACCCCTCAGCCCTACTTAAGGCTCAAGGATGAACGATTTTGGGTCATAAGATCAATTTCTAAGAAGATCAGACGGCCTAATCTCACCAGTTACGAAACTGTTTTCGCTTACTACTGTCGGGCGGTAGCTACCTACCGCGTCGCGGTAGCTCACAGAGCCGCCTACCTCTGCAGAACGCCCCGCAACCGCCAGCGCTAGCGATACCACCGCGCGGTAACCTCTCAACGCCTTCATCTCAACGCTTCATCTCAATGCTTCTTCTCAACGAAAAGGGGCTACCGTCGAGCGGTAGCTAACTAACACCGTGCGCTACTAATCGACGCTTTCGTCTCACTCGATGTTTTCGTCTCACTCGATGCTTTTGTCTCAACGCTTCGGTCTCGATGAAAGAAGGCTACCGCCGGGCGATAGCTACCTACCGCCGCGTAGTAGCTCCCAAAGCCTCAAGTTCTAGAAAACTGGGGTGTTACAACTCCTCCCCCCTTAAAAGAATTTCGTCCTCGAAATTTAGCATGCACTCAAACACCAATCATACCTGATGCAAAAAAGTTCCGGAAAGTCTTCCCGCATTGCTTGCTCACGTTCCCAGGAGAATTCGTCTTGCCCACAGTTATCCCAACACACTTTTAAGAGCTTAACCTCTTTATTCTGCAACTGCCGAACTTCTGAATCCTCTAAGCCAACCGGTCGAACTCTCGTCCTCAAGTTCTCTTCTACCGGCACTACTGCCGACTCGACCGCAACACTTGCCTCTACCAAGGCTTTCCTTAAAATAGACACATGGAAAATATTGTGCAATCCACTCAGCTCTGTGGACAACGCCAGCCGGTAGGCTGCTTCTCCAATGCATTCCGTAACTTTGAACGGCCCTAGAAACTCCAGGCTCAACTTCTTGAGTTGGTGAATCCGCGAAAAGCCTTTGAACGGCTTGATCTTAGTGCTTTCATCGAGAAGCAAGCTCACGATTAGAGCAAAAACCTCGCAACATGATCGCGCACACACAAGTTTTCAATATGCGCTCCCCCACTAAACTCAAAGAGGGCACCGCTCTCCACACAAAGCCCATGCTACTCTTCAAAGGACTTTAAACAAAGAGAATTCCCTCCCCCTTAAATGCCTCTCCCGCACCTCAACAACGATTAACTAATTTGATTAATGAATCAGACATTTTTGAGGTTCTCTATGCAAATAACCCCAAAAAATATGGTCAATTGATGGGATTCCCCAAAAACTGCTTGGTTGAACTAGAAGTTTTTGGTCGCATCATCGACCGGCTCGTCAAGACAATTTTAGCATGCTCAATCTAGCGGAAATCGGAGTATTAGCAGTGTGTCTACACACAGGCCGCGAGCGTGGGTTAAGCATCCCCGCGCTTGTTGCACCGCAACCCGCCACTGTCACTTTAGCAAACCTACCCAAACTCCCTGGGGGGGAAGGTCATCGTCATATTCTAGAAATTGGTGATCCAAGTGATTAAAATTGTGCATTTTTATTCTCCAACTTAGTATCCTGAAGGACATAATTACTAGTGGGCTCTCCAGAAAAGCTATAAAATACCCTCATGCCTTCATTTGAAAGGAGAGAGAAAAAAGTAGAGAAGAGTGCTCAAAGGTTTTCTTTCAAAGACTTGCCTCTCTATTCATCCTTATTTCTCCTGCTCAATGCTCGCTCACTTTGGCCATTTATGCTATAGAGACTACTCCCGCAAGCATAACTCAAGACTTAGCTTTTTCTCCAGAAACATGTGAAGGAGAGGTGGTATGTCACCATCCTAAACTCTAACTCTTGTAACAAACTACAACTAGTGGCTTTTGTCAGATTTGGGTATGGCCCCGTGGGTTTTTTTCTTTCCGGGTGTTCCACATAAAAATCTCGTTGTCTTCTGTTGCCGACTCTCTCCTTGACTGTTTACACGCTTTGCTCACTCTCAAACTAAGATGGTTTGATTCCTTCAGTCTATGTGACCGCTAAGCGATCTGCAACAAGTCTAATCTTCTAACTATATTTAAAGCTGTACATGACAAAAAAATCGATCAAACCAAACCCATTTTACACGGGCAAGAATGGTTTAACTCAGTTTTGGTTTTCCTGTTTAAAAAAAGTGAGACACAACGACTACAAATTACAATATTAACCTTTCAACCATTGCTATTAACTAAACAACACATACAAATTACATCGTTTGAATGGCTCAATATTATTGAAATCCAACTAGTGTTTTCAGTGTAAATATTTTATGCATAGAATATAAATAAATAATATATTAAGTTAAGTTTTATTTTTTTTATTCGTCTTCATAATAAAAAATGTTCAATCACATAATTTTCATGCAATGAGTGTTAATATCTATAAAATTTAATAACATTGTTTTTCTTAATTGACACAATTTTCCTTAAATTTTTTTTAAGACATTCATATTCAAAAGTATCTTTAATAGAAAAACAGAAAACAAAAATTGAATGGAGAGCACCAATCAAAACAAAAAATGAATTGAACGGACACATCCATCAGTTTCAATTTAAGTTCAAATCAACCCAAACAGAACAACTTACACCTCTAACTATTTTTTAAAGTTTTTAGTAAATTTCATTCTCATTAAAAAAATGAACTTCACGACTTAAAAAAATGATCTTAGAAATCATTATTATTGTTTTTGGTTTCACACTTGTGCAATAATTTATGATATGAATGCAAATAAATGGATACACATGTCATGTTAAACGCTCATATCACTTAACATGTCATGCATATTAGGACTATAATGCCAACGAACTTGAACATATTAAACCGCTCATAAAATTTAATATTCACAAGCAGTGTATATCCTAGTGGAAATTCATATGCATAAAAATGTTAAGTTTGTCCATAACACATTAACACTCATATGAATACTACTCATGCTTATGAGTAAGTGTGTGCGTATTTCAGTCGCAAACAACAAATATGTCAAGTGAGTGAGAAAATGATGTATGTATTTTTATTTTTTATAATAAATTTCAAAATATTTGATAATTACAAAATATTTTATCTTTTGAGCTAACCTGGCTCTGATACTAACTGTCACACCCGTCTTGACAAAAGTCAGATTGCGCTTCGGGCGGGCCGTAATGTCACAGGCATGGCGGAAAGAAAACCATGTTTGCTAAGGCGGATGCAGAGAATACTGAAAATAGTTTTAAATTAGTTTATTTGAAAAAAAATAGTTTGATTTTAGTTATGCGGAAGCTTTTAGAGTTTTAAAACAATGAGAATTTTAAGTGCACATGCATTTTGTAAAATTCATGTTTTATAGGGCACTGATATAGTTTTCATGCAATTATGATTCAACAGAGGGTGCACATGCATTAATCTCAAATTCTAGTACATAAGTATTTAAATAGCCTAACAATTATCCATGATATCAGAGAAAATGTCTATTTGCAATTATTACATAAAAGAAATATTTGACAGTAAAAGAAATGTAAACATAGAACCTGGAACTTAATGATGATCGGGCTCGAGTACCTGGCGGCGCTGCACGAACACTAAGGCAATTCCAAAACAAAAAAGAAAAGCCTCAGAACATTAAACAGAGTGAGCAAATTAAAGTGCATAAAAGTAATAGAAGTAGAAATGCATGAGTGTACCAGTTTCTCATGAAGCAAAACTATCTAATGACCAGCAAATAACAAAGCTAAACAGAACAAGTTAGCGTATTAGACTATTCCGGAGAATAGCCTAAAATTATTCATGTAATATGTTGTAAGTTGTGATCGATGAAGGGTGTAGGTGTCATAGCGGGCGCACATGGTTCACGATCAGATTTGCATGCAAATCTTGTCAGAAAAGTAATCATGCTTGTCGTGACCATGACGGCAGACAGATGCTCAATTAGACGCTACAGTTCAAGGATTTGTTTATAACATTAATGATTTTAAGGATTCATGATTTAGGAGATTCCTAACATATCAAGACCTGATACAAATTTAGCGATTCAATTGTACAATATTAGAGTTCATAAACGCGTCAAGAGAGGAATTGAGCTACGGAGCAGCATTCACTCAATTCTTAGAATAGACCTAAGAACCCAGATTCGATGACAACAGATTTGATGACACAAGGTTCGTTGTCACAAGATTTGATGACACAAACAAAACTGGATAAAGAGAAATATATTTAGCGGGTTCAAGTATTTACGAGTGATACACTTACAATACGCTACTTTCCTGAACACCAAATATTCATTTAAATTATACAATTTTCAGACATAAATATCCTCCAAGTAAAATTGTGTGTATATATACGAGCGTGACACAAATCACCAATCATTTAATCGTAGCAAGGAATCTTAATCGTTAACCTTCAAATTAATTATTAATGTTCAAGTTCACAAGAACTATAAGTCTTCAAATCATCCATCAAATGAGATACAATTCATAAAAGTGCAAATCCAAATGATACAATTCATACAATTCTTAATAATTCTCATTATAATATTTGTTAATCATTCCCAAAAATCCATCATACTTCAAATTATACATCAGACGAGGGATCCATTCATCTAAGTGAACATTTAAATAAAATTATCTGTGATCACAATCTCATGACATTCCAAAAATATTAACCCTAAGATATTAACATGCCGGATTAGACATTCGATACTTCAATTCATATAACAACGCAAACAATAAAGGGTGAATTCGTATAATCATAAGAACAGACTATGTAATTGAAATTCAATGATTGTAAGAGAGAGATCTTTACTTGCCTTAAAGAAGCAGAAATTAGCGGCGCTAGCAAAATTGACACTCCTCAAACGAACATATTTAAGAACACTCACAATTGATATTTGGCAAGACGGAAATTTACGCTAACACAGGGACTTACTTACAAATCTTAAAGCACAAGAGAGTTAGCGATTTACCTCCCTCAAAGAGAGGGGAGAAGAGACTACCACGCAGAAACGGAGGCTTGACGGCACTTGGGTAGGGGAAAACCCTAAATCGGAGAGGGCTTCCTTCATGAACCGTCATAGGGCGCGACGAACGATGTCGGAGAACACATCTACAACGAGAAATAACCGATTCTTATGGGGCAAAAATCAGAAACACGAGCTATACAAAATTTGGAGACAAATAATCTCAAAGCAAAACAAGGAAATCTGAATAGAGGAGGGAATGAGGGAGAATCTTACACACGGAAGTAAAATCCGGGCTCAAGGAGGAGAGGGGAGGAAACCCTAGTTGTTCCTCGCCGCAAATCTCGGCCAAAAAGAAGAGGGAGCGGCTGTCGGAGGAAAAGGATGCGAGATTGAGGTTGTTGCCATAGGATAGAAGGCTGCCACGGCTTGGGGGGAGGAGTTCTGGTCGGCCAAGGCAGAAGAGGGATCTAGGCTGCTGATGTCGGCCTCCAGAAACGGAGAAGAAACAAAGATGCCGACTTGGAGAGTGGAGTTGTCGCCGGCTCAAACAAGGGGAAAAGGAGGCGCCGGCCACAGGGGAAGAAGCTAGAGGAGGAGGCGGCCTGAGACGGAGGAGGATCCAGAGGAGGCGCTGACATCGGCCTTGGCAGGAGGCGGCGCCGGCAGGAGGCACATGCGGCGAAAGGCGGAAATCGGGAGTCGGCATCGAGCGGGATCGGGAGAAATACCCTAGGCCGACGGGTTTGCGGCTTGAGGCTTTGTGGAGAAAATTAAAAGCGGGGGAGGGGATGGCTCGGGTTATAAGGGGGGAGAAGATTAGGTTTTATTTTTATTTATTTATTTTAATTATCTTATTATTATCATTATTATTACAATAACATACAACCGGGTTGTTACATCAACTGTCCAGAAAACCATGGAAACTGAGAAGCTGTAAGTTTGAGCATTTTTTGTTGAGATTTTAAGAAAAAAAATTGCAAAAGCTATTTTTCGTCTTTGGTTTTGTTTGAGATAACTTATGCTGATGAATAAGTTGTTGATTGATAAGTGATAATTGAAAAAAAAAACTTTTATAAAAAAAATGATGAATAAGCAGTAAATTGTTTGGATAGTTTGTGAATAACTTCATCACAATCACATCCCTCAACGTCTTTTTATGCTTATATTAACATCAGGGAAGAAGTCAAGTACAAAAATATAACTAATGTCATTTTATCTACATCACCAACCGCCAACATGCTCCCAAATAGGCCCCAAATCTCATTTGTATAAATTTTAAGGGTGATAAATACATGATAGGAAAAAAATAAAAATTAAAAATCTACTTTAATAATGGGAATCCTCTTAAGCAGCTGAGCAGCTAGGATCAACGCTGAAGAATATCAATGAACCAAGAAGCTAACAATCATCTCTATTAATGACCAATTATTATAACAAAATGCAAAATTTAAGCAATCAAAGCAATGCTTTTACAAGTTTATACAACACCACCACCACTCAAGCCTTTATCCCACAATAGTGGGGTCCACTATAAGGATCCTTTGTCGTCATCGTGCCATATTTTGTGTCCTAATCTCACTAATGCCTAAATACATCATATCTTTCCTTATAGCTTCATTCCAAGTCTTTATTGGTCTACCCCTCCCTCGTTTAACATGCCTAGTGACTAGACTCTCACAACGTCTAACATGTGCCTCTCTAATGGTCTCCTTTGTACGTGTCCAAACCATCTTAGTCGAGCTTCTCGCCTCTAATGGTCTGCTTTTACAAGTTTATATTTATGATACAAAATTGTCCAAAAAGAGAACTTTAGCTTAAAATGAAATTACATATAGCTTTATTTTAGTTTCCAAAAAAACAACTAAAGCAGCAAGCTTTTACCAGAAGGAAGCAGTGGCCAACATCAGCACAATAGCGTTTATAGAAATACAAATTGAGAGAGTGGGCTACACAGAGGAAGGAATACCATTGAAAAGCTCGAGATCGTCTGGTCCAAGGTCATCAATGGGTGGACGCTTCAGGTGATGATTTGTAGAAGACTGATATGCCATCGCCAGAGCTAAAGCCTGCATCAAATAAAAGTTGGAAACAATTTTAAGTCAAAATACGAGAATGTAGTAAAGGGGATCCCAAGCAGTACCCAATTTTGCTGCCCATGTGGTAAATTATTATTGCTGATGTAGGCTCTGTTTTGCATGGTGGTGGCGGTCGTAAACGCATGCGTTAAACTGTCATTCGTTAAGGATCATCTAAAAAACATCGTCTCTTTGAACATAAGTGGATGAAGTTCCTTAGGTGGGCGTTAACGAATGACAATTTAACCCACATGTTCATGACCATCACCACCGTGCCAAACAGAGGCGTAGTATTTACCGTGAGCTGCAAGAAAAGATCGTGCACTAATTCAAGCATAGGTAAATCCTATATATTGTTGCTATTGATTGGTGAAGTGGTCATCTGCTAAAAATTTTTTGAAGAAGATGGTTATCTATGCAAATTTGTCTTTATACTCGCGGGGCAACCAAAAAACAACTTACGTCTTGATTCGAGGCATGCAATTATGCAAGCAAGGAGTGTATCTAATAATTTCTCATAGATCAGTGGACCCAATCAAGCGAGCTGTCTCCGACGCCGCCGCCGGCGAAGAATGCCGGTGAAGGCTCCTTAGAGGTCGGATATAGGCCTCTAGTTACTCAGGCAGACACTCATTTCAGTTTTGGCCGCCAAAAATATGCCCTAGATCTTATGTTTTTGGTATGATTTTGCCTCTTTTTCCCTTGGCTCTCCTTTCTAATGAGCGGAATGTTCTCTGTTATCTATTGATGAAAAAGTTGAAATTTTTTAATTATGGTGTTTCTCGAAATTTAGGGCTTCTACAAATTTCTTTGTTCATCTAGGGACTAGGATTAGTGATTTCTATATAGCATTTCAAAGATTTACGGGATCAGTGTTTGATTTTCTAAGATATTAGTTATTTGTTTCATGAAAAAACTTTCAATTTTTTTCTTCATTTGATAGGTATTAAGTATTGATATGAATGTAATTTTTTTTGATATCGATTAAAATGAGTTCTGATTGATGTACGAAATTATTGGCGTATGGAAATTATTCCGAAGAAATTTCAATCGATGTAAGACTTTTTGTAGTAAGGAAGAAATTGTTGAATGAACACAAAATATTGGAAAAGATTAAGGTTTATTGTGATCATCGCGATTGACAAAATTGACTAGGCCAAAACCTAGAGTTATTCTTGGTTTTGATCGATCCAGGTTCGTAATAGAAAGTCAAAGGGTATAATTAAAAGAAATTTGAAAAAAAAAAGTCAAAGGGTATAATTAAAAGAAATTTGAAAAAAAAAAGTAGTTCTAAGCGGTGTGGTTACAAGTTTGTTATTAAAATCCATAGAGAAGCTATTGATGAACGGAAAGTTGGTGTTATATGTCATGTGCATAATCATGTATTGGTTCATCTAGAAGCATATGCATTTGCTGAGAAGCTAGATCAGAGCGAGGCAACAAGAGATGAAGCTATGTATGTATAATGTAGGGGTGAAACCGAGAAAAGTATTGTCGGCATGAAAGAGTAGAAATCCTTTGCACACTATATCGATGAGGACTATTTGCAATGGGAAGCCAAAGATCTATATAAATGAATTGGTGGGTAGTACTCTGATTCAATATTTATATAAGTGCATTAGTGAAGCCGGTTATATTAGCTACAATGAAGTGAATGATAACCCTAATATCTTAGGGTCCGTTCGTTTGGACGGAATTGATCTCCTGGAATTGGAATTGAAAGTCCAATTCAAAATTTGTCATTTGTTTGTGGGCTTGAATGTTGGAATTGAAATTTTAATGAATACCATGAAATTTATTTGAACTAAAGCCAATTCTTTTCAATCTATATAAGAAGTGGATAATTTCGGGCCGGACACACATTTTTTTTGCAAGGGCGCGCATTTTCCGGCAGGGTGCTCATTTTTCGGCCGGGCGCACATTTATCAGCTGGGTGCAAATTTTCCAACCGGGCGCGGATATTTCCGCCTGAGTGTGAATATTTTTGCCCAGGCACGCATATTTTCGCCCAGGCGCAAATTACTTGACCAGGCGCGCATTTTTAGTGTCGGGTGCGCATTTTTCCGCAGTGGCGCATTTTTGGCCGAGCGTGCATTTTCTGACTAGGCGTGCATTTTTCGTCCGGGAGAGCATTTTTCGCCCGGGCGCGAATATTTCCGCTCAAGAACGCATTTTTCTCTTGGGCACGCATTTTTTTCGCTCAGACGCGTATTTTTCGTCGGGCGCGCATTTTCTGCTCAGGCACACATTATCAACCCGAGCACGCATTTTTTTGGGCAAGGGTGCATTTATCGTCGGGCAGGCATTTTCTGGTCAGGCACACATTTTCCTCCTGTGCGCGAATTTTTTTTGCTCAGGGGCATTTTTTTACCGAGAGGCACATTTTTTGCACAGGCACTCATTTTTCGCTCGGGCACGTATTTTAGGCCTGGCCACGCATTTTCCACACAGACGCGCATTTTCAGCCTTGACGCGCATTTTTTCTGACCGAGCACAAATTTCTCAGCTCGGGCGCGCATTTTTTGGTCGGGCGCGCATTATCCGGCCAGGCACGCATTTTTTGGGAGGGCGCGCATTTTCCGCCTGTGCGCGCGTTTTCTACCCGGGCGCGCGTTTTCGCCCGGGAGCGTGTTTTTCGCCCGGGCGCATGTTTTCCACTCGGGCACACGTTTTCTGCTCGGGCGCGGATTTTTCCTGTCGTACGCTCGTTTTTTTGTGTCGAACGCGCGATTTTCGCCAGGGGCCGCGTTTTTCGCTCGGGCGCTCGATTTCCGCCCGGGCGCTCGCTTTTTGCCCGGGCGCTCGCTTTCCACCCGGACGGGCGCTATTTCGTTCAGGCGCGCGCATTTTCGACTAGGGGCGCACTACTCGCCTGACCGCACACATTTTTCCCTGGGCATGTTTTTTTCACCCGGATGTATATTTTTTTTCTCTAGCGCGCATAATTCTAACATTGAATTTTATCTATCAAACGAACATCAAAATTGATCAATTCTACAATATTGCAAATATTATTTATTAGGCGAAAGTTGGAATTTGAATTAGACCAATCTCAATTCTTAGAGAGTATACTTTTTGCTCATTGAATTCCAATTCCGTCCAAACGAATGGTACCTTAGAGAGTATATTTTTTGCTCATCCAACAACAATTAAATTAAGAAATATGTTTTCAAATACTTTCTTGATTGACTATACATATAAAACCAACTGCTACGGATTGCTACTTCTTTTTATTGTTGGTATCACTTTCACAAATTAGTCGTTCTTCTCATCCTTTGCATTTTATCGAAAGAGACGCAGACAAGTTACAAGTAGGTCTTGTCGTGTTTTAAGAACATTTTTAATGAAAATAATTTGTCAAATGCTTTTTCCATGAACAGAGATTTTGATTTAATGAGTGCATTTATATTTGTTTTTCCTCAATGAGTGTATATTAATTGGAGCATCTTAGCACATTACAAGAAATTTTTCAAAAACGACTAGAATTATGATAATTTCTTGGATGTATGATAACATTTGGTTAATGCAGAAACTAAAAATGAATATAATATGCGGTTCAACCAAATGCTTACTAATTATGTTGTGAAATTTCCAGTCATTATTGTACATGTTACTACAACATATTTGGATCCATATAAAGAGTATTTAGTGTCTTCTTGGATTAATATGTACTTATATTTGGGCAACACGAGCACAAATTATGTGGAAGGGGCATAGTTTGCTAAAGAAATTCTTTGAGGTATCTATTGGTACTCTTTCCACAGTATGAAAAACATTTAACCAGGTGATTTTGCTTCAACATACAGAAATTTTTAAAAAAAATGTTTAGGCGGAGTAAGATTAAAGTTAACACTAATTATAAAAGTGTATTGTACTATGAGTTAATCGGTCATGTAAACATAACGGCTTTGGAGATCATTAGGAAAGAGAAGCTCTCACTTAAAAATGCATGTGTGAAACAACATTTGTGTAGGCATAAAGCACAGTATACACTTAGACTTTCTTTTTGCACATGAACTTGTATCATACGATGGTCTTATGTTTGAATGAGAATGAACCATCTACGGGGGAAACAAATTAGTCAAATGATCTCAAAGATAAGTCTGATGGGCTATTAAAAAGGTATAAAAATATTAATGATCTCCAACTGAAGGAAATGAAAAACAAATTACATCAGATTGTTGACCCTCCAATTAGTCAAACATTGGAATCGAAAATGTCTACAAAATCAAAAGGTCATCCTAAACATAGTTGGAAGAAATTGTTAGATGATTGCAAATCCAAAAAAAGAGATCTTTCACACTTTGAGCACGTCATGATGTTTAAACAAAAATCAGTAAATATCAACCTGAAAAAGGTTGCAAGAAAGATTGTGAGAACAAGAGGAAAATCTATAGAAAATGTCAGAAATCAAATGACTTCTTATATCCCTTCGCATATTATATATGTCATTGATGTGACAGGAAATGACCATTGTGGATACAGAGTAATTAGTATTGCAGCGTATAAAAATGATAATTGGAATCAAGTTCGATATGATCTTTCTCAAGAGTTATATCAACACAAGGTGGTGTATAAAAATGATAAAAAGGTTGCGTTTTTGAACACCCTAGATTGTCAAATAGTTCTGGTGGCGATGACCCGATAGAGAAGTGGATGTCAATGTCGGACATGGGGCTTGTAGTTGCATCTTGCTACAACGTCCAACTTGTGCATTTCTCATTCGAGCAATCGTTTACCTTCTTACCGCTACATTCGTCTCCTCCTGAAACTTGACAGTTTATTTGTCTTGGTTCTATAAATGGAAATCATTACATACAATTGCAATTGGGTGAATAATGTTCATTGTTGCGGGTATTCCCTATCTGGTCAAGGTATGGACAGAGGTTGCCGAACAATGGGACATACCATTCATAACGCGACACCAAGATTAGAATGATATGCACAATTATTATTTTTTTCATTTCAAAAACTCCTAGTATTGTTTCAACATAATTTAAAACTATACTGTGGGTCTGTTTGTTTCGGCGGTGTGGCGGTGGCAAAAGAAGCTGTGGGAATGGAATTGTGAGAATGAAGCTGTGAGAATGGAGTTGTTCAGAATGGAGAAACAGTTTGGTAAAACAGTGGTGGCAGGGCTGTTCAGAATGGAGAAACGGTTTGGTAAAACAGCGGTGGCGTTTCTATTACATTTAATTATAAAAATGGCAATTACACTAATTAAAATGAATTATAATTAATATTTATTATAAATTTAATTTATTAATAATAATCGTAATTAAGGCGGGAAGGCGGATGGAGAAATAACCCGCAGCGAGTAGAAGGGAGAGGCGAGTAGGCGGGTAGAGAATCAAACCGCAACGAGTAGAGGGAGAGGGCCCCACCAGCCCGACAGATTTATAAAAAGGGGGGTGAGGAGAGAGGTGGAAGCCACGAGAGAAAAGAGAGAAGCGGATAGAAACCTTAGCCGCGGTTAGAAAAAGGAGGGGCCGCCAGACTAAGTTGTAAAGCAGAGGAACAAGCCGCCCGGTTAACCGGAGGGGTGGGCAGTTAAAGAGGAACAGACCGGACCGGATGCCTCTGATACCATGTAGAAAAGCAAAGTAATGAAACTTGTGGGTTGTATTCCTTATATTAACCTTCAAGTATGAGTACATATATATAGGAAGAGAGGAAGAGAGAAATCCCAAAAATACAATGTGGGACAAAGTATATGCCACACATGGGCTTAAATGGGCCACAATTACAATGGGTTTTTACATATCTTTCTACTATCTTCTAACAGTAATGAATGATTAGTTAGTAGACTAGATGAAGAATTTAATCGGGAATCTGAAATAATGTTTGATGCTGATTATTTAAAATGGATGTGCTTGCGCCTTGCTTTCGTCAGGCGCGAGCCCAAGCCTTGAGCCTTGCGCCTAGACTCCAAGACCCTTTTGCGTCTTAATGCGTCTTGCTCCTTAGTGCGTCTTGCGGCTTGGTGCGGCTTGGTGCGCCTTGCGCCTTTAATAACTAAGGCTGAAGTTTATTGTGTCAAATAGAGATGACAGATTTACCGCCAGGGATTGGAGGTATGTTCAGGAGCGTCTGGGTACTCAGTTGAAGTTTAGCACAATTTTTTATCCCCAGACAGATGGACAGACAGAGCGTACAAAATAGGACCTTGGAAGACATGCTCCGAATGTGCATCTTGGATTTTGGCAGGAAATGAGAGAAATATGTCACTTTAATGGAATTCTCCTATAATAATAATTTTCAGATGAGCATCGGTATGATACCATTTGAGGTTTTGTATGACAGATGTTGTCAGACACCCTTATGTTGGGCGGAATGTGAAGAGAGATCTTCTAATAAAGAATCGTGGATAGATAAGATCACAGACCGAGTCAAACTCATCCAAGAGTGCATGAAGATAACACAAGACAAACAAGTCAAGTATTACGATCAGCAACACAGAGTTGTAGAATTCAATGTTGGAGACTAAGTTTATCTGAAGGTTAGATCGGACTGGGGAGTCTCTAGGATAAAGCGGATAAAGAAGTTGACTCTCAGATTCGTTGGTCCATTCAAAGTACTGGAGCGTATAGGTGAGGTTGAATATAGGTTGGCCTTACCCGAGGATATAAGTGGATTACATGCCGTATTCCATGTCTCCTATCTGAGGAGAGCAGACAGATATCCTAATCAGGTTATCAGTACTGAGGATGTGTCAATTGAATCAAATCTTAGTATCAATATTATGAAAGTCAGGATTGTGCACTCGAGAATTCAGAAGCTCAGGAAGAGAGAGATCCGTTTGGTTAAAGTCATTTGGATGAATTGTGGTCAACCAGAGCATACTTGGAAAAGAGAAGATGAACTCTGAAGCAATGAAGATTGTCTCCTTTTGACCCAGGTATGTTTGTAATTTTCGAGAACGAAAGTTTTATTAGAAGACGAGATTTGTAACATCTGAAATTATTTACGAAAGAAAATTTAAATGCAGGGCCCGATCGTGAGTGAAATTGATCGAGTAAATGTTGGGGAGGCACGATTTTAGTTTGATTAAATTGTGCGTTGATAAATGAAATAATTTTAGTCGTTGGAAATTAATTGGACGCAATATAATGTTCATACGGGTGCGTGGCATGCAGACCTGTTAAAAAGGGGTGACAAATAAATTTTAAATGCCAGATTTCTGTAATTAGAAATCTTGGCGAATCCCTTTACTCTTCTCTGCGGTTTCTAGAACCGCCGCTTAGCGAATATTGTCCATTAAAAGACACAACACCCTTGTGTTTAGGCACTACGCATTTAGGAAACCTTCACTGCTTCCTTTTCTTTCGCACAAGCCCGACAATTGAGGAGTTAGGGCTTCCCGTTTTTAGTTCCTCCATCTGTCAGCGCATCTCCTCTCTATGATTCCTGCAGCATAAACAATAGGTGTTGGGTCTTTGCCGCTCTGTTAAACTTTGGACAACGCCCTCCTACCGCTCGACCCCAGTCGTCGACTCTCCTCTCCCTTCCAGAAGTCTTATATGAGGCTTTTTAGAAGATTCATGTGGTCTTCCATCCCCAAATTCTTGTTCCTTCGCAACCTCGCAGGTCAATGTAGATTCACCGTTTCGTTTATATTTCCTGCTTTAATGGACATTGAGGATCCCCCTCCTCATCCCAATAATAGTTGATGCCCTCTATCTTTTTAAGTCTCGTCAACCCTAATCACTGGAGACCTTCCCGCAGCCGGTCGTTAAGCAAAAAAAAATCAATCCAGCAGCCCCTGTTTCCATGTTTCAGTCCGGGCAAAGGAATTTCCTCACCTCAAATTTTTGGCCTATGCATCTCACTATGAAATCAGAGTTCCTTTTTCCCGTAAGCATGTTGTTAAGAGTCGATTTCACCTCTGATTGCAGAAATTAGGGAAATCGACTCCTCCCTGTTAAGAGATTGCCGATCTTTTGTGTAGCTCTCAGATTTTTGGAAAGAGGTATAAACTCTTTCCTCGTATTTTTCTCACTTTCGTTCATTTGGGTATCAAACTTCGGTTTGTCAGAGAATTTTCCGGTGAAATCCTAGATTGATGAAATTTTATTACCTAGAGTGTAAAATTATTTTTATTTTTAGATTATAAATAAATCGCATGTGTGGGCCGGGGTGAGCATCCTACCAGGACCTCATATTAAATCTCACTCAAAGAAAGTCATGCATCCATGTCTTGTGTACGAACGCCGCAATACTACAGTAAGAAAGTCTACTATTTTCAGTTAGACATATCATTGGTATAATTCATGAATTAAATCAAGTCAGTATGCGTACGTGATGATAAAGGTTCTTACTGATACAAATCAGGTCAATAATTAATAAGTAAAATATACATTGATTATGTATTAGATCATGTAATCATGAACCAGATGTCAATCAAATTAATATAGCAGAATTTACAGTCAGATCATGAAAATTATCAAATTAATGGATGATCAAAATCAGCTTAAAATGGTAGAGACATGAGAACTAAGGTGCAAGATTAAAACACAAGAAAAACTTTAAACTAGAGTACTCGGGTTGGACATTACACCATGAGTGTCGTACCAACCACTAGATCAAATCAATCCAGAAAAAATGGCGAGAGGGGTTCATCCTCATTCTTTTGGTGGAGGCGCGCCACCGTACTCGCAAGACCAGCAACCCACTATACGAGTTTTAGACTTAGGGTCTGGTAAACCACCACACCCATTTTCCATTCCAAAACTCGGGTCAAAAATGGAGAGGCGGAACCTATTATAACGCACGAGTGGACCGTCTGAGTATACAGAGTGAGAATAATCTTGGCATGCATTCTTTGGTTCTTGTTGGACCGTTCAACACACAACCCTCGGCGTGTACCTAGCTTTGATACCATGTTAAACCACCACACCCATT
Source organism: Platanthera zijinensis (assembly GCA_039513925.1). Classification (NCBI taxonomy): domain Eukaryota; kingdom Viridiplantae; phylum Streptophyta; class Magnoliopsida; order Asparagales; family Orchidaceae; genus Platanthera; species Platanthera zijinensis. The sequence goes on along the minus strand of CM077090.1, from coordinate 152,528,489 downwards.
TTCAATTACAAAACCCAGGTCAAAGATGGAGAGGCGGGGCCTATTATAAGGCACGAGAGGACCGTCTAGGCATGCGGTGTGAGACTAATCTGTGAATTAGCAAAAGTATATCGCAGATCATCTATCTGATACGGGTATGTCAAGATACAAGCCTTCAAATACTTCTATGAATCCAGGTACTCTGATTACTGCTAATGATGGTGACCTTCTTTATGATGTCCACATGCACAAGAGATTGATTGAAAAATTCATTTACTTGACAATAACACACCCAGATACAACATTTGCAGTGAGCAATGTGTCACAATTTATGCAATATCCTCATTCTAGTCACTTGAAGGCCATACAATGGATCTTTAGATATATTAACACCCATCCTAGAAAAGGTCTTATGTATAGAAATCAAGGCAATTTAAAAATCATTAGTTTGACCGATGCTTGAATAAGCCAAAACACCTTCTGATAGACGATTAACATCTAGCTATCATATGCTTGTTGGTAGTAACTTGGTTTCTTGGAAGAGTAAGAAATAAATGATTGTTGCTAACTCCAATGTTGAAGCAAAATATCGTGTTATGCTCAATGAGCATATGAGATGTGTGGCTTTGATCCCCCATCACTGAACCCGGTCTTAGTGTGACACTGCCTGTGTCACTTACATAAGATAATCAGACAATTCAAATTTCAAATAATTCAGTCCTCCACATGAGAACTAAACATATTGAACTGGATATTTATTTTATTCGCAAGAAGGTTCAAGATGGAACTCTTGTTGTGCATTTTGTTAGACGTACCGATCAACTAGCAGGTTACCTCACCAAGCCCGTTGAATTTGTTCTCTTACAGAATTTATCAGATAACCTTGATCTCTATGATAATTATTCTCCATACCAAGCTAAAGTTTCATGAGTCTACCAGTTCCAGCTTGGTGGTAGTAGGGAAGGGTGGGGGATTGATTATTTTTAGTATATTTTTGTATAGTTTATTTTTGTGTAACCTCTTAGGTCTTCTCATTTGTATTATAGTCTGGGATGATTTACAACAACACTAGAGCCTTCATCCCACTATAGTCGGGCATAGGCTGGGAAGGTTTGATGATAATAAATTTTTTCTCTTCAATAACGAACAATCTGACACGGGTTTACCCTGTGCCCCGACAACGACAACAATGCCGATGCTCGATGTCCCAATTGTATTATGTAATTATCAAGTCGCCTTATGTCCTTTTTTTGTATTCACCCCAGGTTGGGGTAGTTTAGGCTTCATTTGGTTTAGCTTATTTGGGCGTTCCGTTTTAATAAAATGTCACGCTTCCCGATTTTTCCATTTGGTTACCCGCTCCCGTTCGATCAGCGCAGCATTTTATCGCTGCCCAAAAAATTGCGGGCCAAAACTTTCTCCGCGAGCTCCAGTCTGCCGCGTTTAGGTTTTCCCCGCTGCCTACTCCGCCGGCATCCCGCATCTCTTCCGCGAGGTTCCTCGCCCCAACTTTCTCAGACGGAAATCACGATCGTATCCAGTGCTTCTTCTCCGACGGTGCAGGACTTTTGTATTCTCCGGCGCATCCCGGGTCTTCCCCGATCTGTAGCTTCCTGGATCTGTAGGTACTGTACTTTGCAGGCTCTTCTTGCATTTGTTGCATCTTCACAGACCTCTCACCCCCCCTTCCCCTCCATTTTGTGCAGCATTGAGCACGATCCGTTCAACAAGCTATCCACAACTGCAGTAATCAATAGCAACAGGTATATCAGCGCCTCCCGTCCAAATTTTTTGGGTGATTTGTTAGATTGTTTTACTGTTATGTTCAAGTGGCATCCATACTCATCATGGATTGTAGATGTTATGTTTTACTGTTATGTTAGATTGTTTTACTGTTATGTTCAAGTGGCATCGATCAGCAGTCTGGAATCCCCATCATTCCCAGCAAGAACCAAGTCTCACACAGACATTCCATAAAAATTGCCTTTATTTTTTTTATAATTGTTCAAAAACTTTTGTGCAATGTGTGTTTGTGTGTTCATGTGTGTGTGTGTTGTGTGTTTGTGTTGTTTGTGCATATGTGTTGAGTGTATGTGTGGATGTGTGTTGTGTGTCTGTTCATGTGTGTGCGCGTTGTGTTTGCGTGTTGTTTGTGCATGTGTTGAGTGTATGTGTGGATGTGTGTTGTGTGTGTTCATGTGTGTGTGCGTTGTGTGTTTGTGTGTTGTTTGTGCATGTGTTGAGTGTATGTGTGAATGTGTGTTGTGTTTGTGTTGAGTGTATGTGTGGATGTGTGTTGTGTTTGTGTTGAGTGTATGTGTGGATGTGTGTTGTGTTTGTGTTGAGTGTATGTGTTAACTGTAATGTTGTGTGTGGACCTATGTATTAACTGTTAACTGAAATGTTCACTTGAGTGTATGTTTGAAAAATTAAAACTTATGTGTGTTGTGTGTGTGTTGTTTGTGCTAGTTGTTGAGTGTATGTGTGAATGTGCGTATGTGCACTTGTGTGTGTATGTGGTGTGTTGTATGTGTTCACTTGAGTGTATGTGTTGAATGTGTGCATGTTCACTTGTGTGTGTGTTTTCATGTATGTGTTGTGTATGTGTTAAATGTGTGTGAGTGTCTATGAGTGTCTGTGAGTGTCTGTGAGTGTGTGAGTGTGTGTTCATGTATCCGTGTGTGTGTGTTATGTGTTGTGTGTGTGTTCGCCTATGTTAATGTGTGTTTGGTTATTTTTTTCTCTCATCCAGTTTACGTGTTATGGGTAAACATAAAGAAGACGGTGTTAGTGCCAATTGGGAGGCCAATGATGTTTTGGTTTTTTGCGACCTTTGCTTGAAAGAAATTGAGTTGGGTAATCGCCCAACAACGCACTTTAGCAGGGATGGTTGGACCAACCTAACCACAGGTTTCTTTGCTCGCACGGGAAAGTTTTATGATCGTAATCAAATGAAGAATAAGTGGGATCAACTAAAGAAAGAATGGAAGTTATGGCGAGAACTTAAGGGTCGTGAGACGGGTTTGGACTGAGATCCAATCCGCAAAACTATTGTTGCTTCAGAAGATTGGTGGACTGAATGCCTCAAAGTACGCACTTTAATTTTAAACCTCTTGTTGCAATTACTGTATTATAGATTATTCAACTGATCCATCGCAAGTGCTTTCAAGTGCAAGGAAATTTTAGTTCTCTGGCATACCCCCTGAGTTAGAAAAGAAGCTAAATATGACGTTTAGCCAGGTCGTAGCAACTGGAGATCTAACTTGGGCACCCAATTCAAGACATTTTGAGCATGAGTTGATTGACGAACATGTCATATCTGCTGGAGATGACACACATAATTTGAACGAGCCTAAACATTCAGTTGAAACAAGGAACAAACGGACGATCAGTAAGGTAAAAAGTAGGATGACTAATAAAAAAACAAGGAGCTCGACACTAGATGATATAGCTGAGACATCACGCATTATTGGGAAGTGCATGATGGAGCCTCCTCACATCCAGATATCGTCATCCGTATACACCATTCCTGAGGCGATTTCTGAACTCGAAACTATCCCGGAAGTTATGGATGAATCACAGTACGACTTCTACGACCACTGCATCATGGTCCTGACAGAAAAACATTACCGAGAAACCTTTATGAGCATTCGAAAGGATCGGCAGCTCAAATGGCTGCAGACTCGTTACGATAAAAGATCGGGCTTGTTGCACTGTGATGGACTTTGATTAGTTGTTGTGTGATGGAATTATGTTATCTTTATGCTAGATTTTGTTTTTCTGTGATGGACATATGTTATCTTTATGCTAGATTTTTATTTTCTTTGGACCAGACATATGTTTTGTTATGTTTTGTGACGTGATTTCATTTATACTGGTACTTTTTTAATCTTGCAACGTGCCTTCTCTTTATGATCACTTATGTCTTAATATTTTGTTAAATTTAAAATTACTGTAGATTATGTCTTCCTCTGATCAAACTGACAGTTCTAATGAGGAGACTCAGCGGCAAGTAGCTGACTGGTTTTATCGTAATAGAGCAGTGAGTGGAAAACAATATTTAGCATCAGTGGATATTAACCTATCTGCGGCTGGTTGTTCATCAAATGTAGCTTGCATGACATCAAGCCAAACAGGGTCTAGATGGGTTGGTGAACTTCTCGATGGACACCCTCATAGATTTTTCAGTTCATTTAGAATGTCGAAGCTTATATTTGTAGATTTTGTTAACACTCCTCACACAACAATATGGACTGTAAGGATCCAGGAAAACTCTACCGCGAGAAGTACTTGCAATTACATTGCATATTTTAGGTCATAATGTACCCATGCAAATTGCAGGCGAACGATTCCAACACTCCACAGAAACTATAAGTAGGTTTTTTTGCAAAGGGAATCACTGCTATTAAGAGGTTATCTTCAGATGTCATTATGTTTGTAGATCATCTTTTCAGGGAAATTCCCCCCAAATTCTGAATGATTCTCGATACATGTCGTTCTTTAAAGACTGTATTGGAGTTATTGATGGGACACATGTGAATGCTCGTATTCCTGCTGATCAACAAGTTTCGTACATTGGCTGTCATGGTACAACAACACAGAATGTTATGGCGGTTTGTGATTTCAATATGTGTTTCACATTTATACTAGCGGGTTGGGAGGGTTCTACTCATGACAGCCGTATTTTTCAACGTGCCCTTATGGATCCAAGTTATAATTTTTCGTATCCTCCACCAGGTGAGACTTGTATTTCTTGAGATTTCAGTAGTTTTTAATTACTTTGTTTGACATAAATTAAATTTAAAACTTGTAGGCAAATATTATGTAGTTCATGCGGGATACCCTCTCCAACGTGAATTTTTGAAAACATATTCAGGCACACGGTATCATTTACCAGATTTCAGAAGGGACAGCAGGCCTACACAAGGACGTCGAGAAATATTCAATCAGGCTCACTCATCCTTATGAAGTGTTATAGAACGGTCATTCGGAGTTTGGAAAAATAAATGGAAGCTACTTAGGGATATGTCGTCTTATAGTTTGGCAAAGCAAAGAGACATTATGATTGCAACAATGACTTTGCATAATTATATTCGCAGACACCCATGCCGCTCAGACGATCATTTTCAGGCTTGTGATCAAGACGAGCTTTTCATTTACCCAGCGGGTCGTCAAAGAAGATCAGGGCAAAATGATGAAAGCTCGGGTGGAGATCATGTTAGAGGAATTCGAGTTGGTGTTGATGAGATGTCGGCGCTGCGTGACACGATTGCCGAACAATTACATGGTCCTTAAACGTACTTGGGATATCTGCGTAGTCAACATATGTATTTCATGTTTTGGATATTTTGATATTTGCATGTATTTGGATGTTTGGATGTTTGTATGTATGTTGTCATGCTGCATACTTCGACGTACATATATTTTCTGCAATTTAATATACAATTAGAACAAAAAAATATAAAATATTTTATATTTTTTTTTATAAAACGTCACCGCTGTATTGTCAAACGGTTATCTGTTCTGAACAGCTCTGCAAATACAGACTACCCAAACAAATCTTCATTTCCAGCAACCAGTTTCCAACAACTCCATTTACAAACCTCTATTTACAACAACTCTTTTTACAGCCGCAACCGCTAAACCAAATGAAGCATTAGTCTTTTTCCCTGTTTTAGGTTTTCCCTTACTCAATATATGTATGAGTAAGGGACCTTCTTTGACAATATACAAAGATTATTTCCTCTCCACTTGGTATCAGAGCCGAATCTCATGCCCTAGCCTCCCGGTTCCACCACCGACCGCTTCCGCCTTTCTCCCGCTCTGATCGAATCCGTCGTCGCTCCACCGTTTCCGCCGCCGCTCCACCGCTTCCGTCGCCGCTCCACCGCTTCCGCTTCACGATCTCCTCTGCTCGCGATCTTCAGGATGTCGGGCGGCCTCCGTGCCGGCTGCTAAGAGGAACGCCGCCTCCATTCCTCCATGAAGCAGCTCTTCGTTCCTCTATGAAAACAAATTCCCGTGTCGTCGTCCAACTATTGTCGTGCCACCGACTGTCGTGTCACTATCCCGTGCCGTGTCGTGTCGTCATCCTGTGTCGCTGCCTTGCTATTGTCATGTGTCGCCGTCCCGTGCCGCTGTCTTGCTGTCGTTCATTGTCGTTCTCTGCTTCTAATGATGAGTTGATCCTCTGCCTGATCTTATGTCGATATGAGTGACCCCGATTCTTCGGTTTCTTCTCCGGGTGTGATCCACCCTCAGATGGTTGAGCCTCAGCGGCCCCATGGCCATTATAGCTCCTTGAAGATCACTACAGTCCCTCTGGATGACACGAATTACCTTGAATGGTCTCGTGCTGCCAAACATGTCATCCATAGCCAACAAATGTTTGGCTATATAGATGGGACGATTAAGGAGCCCCCCATGTCTAATCCCTCCTGGAAGCGCTGGGATTCTGACAACTCTCTAGTTGTTTCCTGGCTCCTGCATTTGATGTCTCCTAAGGTCTATCGAAGTTATATGCTGATGGACTCAACTTTCGAGATCTGGACTCGTGCTCGTAAAATATACTCTCAGATTGGCAGTTCCACCCTGGTTTATGAGTTCACTCGCCGCATTTTGGAGTTGTGTCAAGGATCGATGACTGTTTCATCATTATTCTCGGAGTTTGAGCGTCTGTATCAAGAACTGTACTACTTTGCACATTTAACTCCAGCGTGCACAGTTGATGTTGTTCTGTTAAAGCAACGGGAGGACCGCTTCCGTCTTCATGTCTTCTTGATGGGATTGAATATGGAATTTGATATTGTTCGGACACATATTCTTCACCCTTATCTTCTTCCCTCTATTCGGGAAGCGTTTAGCATGGTTCTGGGCGACGAAGACTGTCGCAAGTCTCTCAGTGTTATGGATCCTCAAGATCGTTCTGCCCTGACTAGTTTTGGTCGCGGTCTCATTCCTACTCCTGGACCTTCTGTGCATATTTGTGATTACTGTGGTCGAAGGGGACACTCTCGAGAGGCATATTTCAAACTTTATCTGCATCTAGCACCTTCTGGACGTGGTCGGGGTCCAGGCCGCGGGGTTCATAGACACAATGACTACAGTTCTCATGATGCTGCTTACACTACTGATGTCTATGATGAGTCCCAGTCTCCTGCTTCTTCCTCTCTTACAACACAGGAATTGGATGCTTTTCGCCGTCTGGTTCACTCTCAGTCTGATCTAGTCAGTGGAGGCTCTACTTCTTTTGCCACCATTGTTATGCATAGTGCTCAAGCTACCACCACCTCACCTTCTGAATGGGTGCTCGACTCTGGTGCCACTCACCACATGACTGGGTCTTCCTCGGGTTTTCTCTCTTATACTCTTTTGTCTGATAAGGAGAAAGTTTTTTTTGCTAGCGGACCGTTGTCCTCCATTGCAGGCAAAGCCAACATCTCTTGTTCTTCATTCATATCTCTTTCCTTCGTTCTTCATGTTCCTTCCTTTCCACGCAATTTACTTTTCATCAGCAATCTTATAAAATCTCTTAACTGTTCCGTAACATTCTTTCCTGATTCTTATGTTTTTCAGGAACTGGAGACGAAGCGGAACATTGGAAGTGGTAGGTGAGGTGGCGGCTTGTACTACATGGACACTAACCCTCTCTCTCAGACCATTTCCAGTTCTACAGTTACTGCGGAGGATGTTCGTTGTTGTCATCTGCATCTAGGACATCCGTCCTCCGTTTACCTGCAAAAATTATTTCCTGATTTTTTACCTTTTCTTCATAACTTTTCTTGTGATGTTTGTGATCGATCTAAACATGTGCGACTGACCTCTTAACAATTCACATCTTTCTTTTCCTAAGAGCATTCAATTTGATGTTATACATTCTGATGTTTAGGGGTCGTCCCTCGTTGTATCGCTAACTAGTTTTCGATGTTTGTCACCTTTATTGATTATTTCTCGCGTACTACGTGAGTTTATCTACTAAAAAAAATGATGTTTTTCTTTTTCAAGTTTTTCATAAAATGATGCAAACTCAATTTAATGTCTCTATCCGTGTTCTTCGAAGTGACAATGGAGAGTAGTATGATGATCGTGATTCCTTTGGCGCTTACCTCACCTCTCACGGTATCATCCACCAGAAAACTTGTGCTTACACCTCTACTCCGAACGGAAAAATCGGAACCTCCTTGAGGTTACCCGCTGTCTCCTATTGACGATGCACCTCCCTAAAACCTGTTGGGGTGATGTGGTACTTACAGCTACTCACCTTATCAACTGTCTTCCTTCTCGTGTTCTTTCCTTTACTGCTCCTCTAGCACGTCTCTTCACCTCTGGCGTGTTTCATACTTCCCATTTGTCACCCCGTCTGTGTCTATGGGTGTGTCTGTTTCGTGCATGTGCACCAACCCCATCGTGAAAAACTTGACCTTCGGGCTCAACGTTGTGTCTTCTTTGGTTATTCCTCAACGATCAAAGGATATCGTTGTTATCACCCCCCCCCCTCCCGGCGCATGTTCTGTACTATGGATGTTATCTTCCGTTAAGGGGAGTCCTACTTTCTGCTCTCGACTCATATTTTTCGTTAGGGGGAGAGTACTTCTGTCCCTCTTCCTCTTATCCCGTCCATCTCCTCCATTCCTTCCCCTCATTCCACTCTGGTACCCATAGCTCTTCCTATATTGATACCGAACTCTTCTCGTACGATTTCTCCTTTTCTCCATGTATACCACCGTCGTTCAGGTACACAAGCCACCACAGCTCCACCTCTACCAGTACCGACTTCAGACTCAGAATCTAATGATGCTGACCTACATATTCCTCTTGCTTGGCTAAAAAAAGGGTAAAGCTACTTGTACGCAACATCCGATTTCTAATCATGTGGTTTATCATCATCTTAATCTGATTCATCAGACTTTTGTTTCATCTCTTTCACTAGTTGTTATTCCTAAGACATGACGGGAAGCTTTGGAGATACCTGCTTAGACACAGTCTATGCAAGATGAGATGTCTGCCCTGGATAAAAATCACACATGGGATATCTTCGCTCTCCCTTCAGGAAAAAAAGCTATAGATTCCCGGTGGGTCTTCTCAGTTAAGCAGAATCAAGATGGTAAGGTGGAACAGTACAAAGCGCGTCTTGTTGCTCAAGGATACACCCAGACTCAAGGAGTTGATTATCAGGAGACTTTTACTCATGTAGCAAAGATGGACTCTATTCGGGTTTTATTATCATGTGTTGTTTGCCTGGACTGGGAACTTCATCAACTGAACGTGAAAAATGTGTTCCTCCATGGTGAGCTTGAGGAGGAGGTGTACATGAAATTTCCTCCTGATTTTGTGAAGAAAGGAGTTGAAGGGCTTGTCTGCCGCCTAAGGAAATCCTTATATGGCCTGAAGCAATCTTCTAGGGCCAGGTTTGGAAGATTTCGCACACCAATGCTCGAGTTTGGGTACAAGCAAGCCCAATCTGATCATACCATGTTTATCCGGAGATATGACCAGCGTGTTGGGGTTCTCATTGTTTACGTAGATGACATCGTGATTACTGGAAATGATACAGAAGAGATTGTCAATCTCAAGACCCTCCTGTCTGCTGAATTTAAAGTGAATGACTTGGGAAAATTACGGTACTTCTTGGGTATCGAAGTGGTTAGATCTAAGCGGGGTATCTTTATATCCCAACAAAAGTACATATTGGATCTCCTAAAGGAAACTGGTATGTTTGGTTGTGTTCCTACGAATACCCCTATGGAGGAAAATCACAGGATTGATGAAGATGGTGATGGTGATCACACGGATGTATCACGTTATCAAAGATTAGTTGAAAAACTTATATATCTATCTCACACACGGCCCGACATTACGTATGAAGTTGGTATTCTTAGTAGATATATGCATTCTCCTAGAATCAGACATCAAGAAGCGGCGTATCGTCTGCTGCGGTATTTAAAGAAAGCTCCTGGTCGCGGTCTCTTATTCTCTAGGAACAACAACTTGAAGATTGAGGTTTTTACTGATGTTGATTGTGTTGGTTGCCGTGATGACAGAAAGTCCACAACAGGATACTGCTCTTTTGTTGGTGGAAATCTTGTAACGTGGCGTAACAAGAAGTAGAATGTGATGGCTGTCAAGTGCAGAGACAGAATATTGTGTCATGTCCCAAGACTTATGTGAGGAATTATGATTGCGTACTGTGTTACAGGATCTAGGTTTCTCTGTGACAACCCCTTTCTCCTTATTCTGTGACAATAAGACAATCATTAATATTGCTCATAAACAGGTCCAACATGACAGGACAAAGCATGTTGAAGTGGATCGGCACTTTATTAAAGATCACTTGAATAAAAAAAACAGTTGTTACTCTGTTTGTTCATTCTAGGGATCAGCTCGCCGATGTGTTTACCAAAAGCTTAGGGTGTGACATGTTTACCGATGATATTCAAAAGCTTGGGATGACTGACATCTTTTGTCTGACTTGAGGGGGAGAGTTGTAATATGTTATTATCAAGTCGTCTTATGTCCTTTTTCTGTATTCACCCCAGGTTGGGATAGTTTAGTCTTTTTCCCTGTATTAGGTTTTCCCTTACTCAAGTATATGTATGAGTAAGAGACCTTCTTTGACAATATACAAAGATTATTTCCTCTCCACTGTCCCTTGCGCCCATTAGGATACAACAAATCAACACTCAATGGGGCCGTATATAGGGAATGGAAGCAACAATCTGGATCGACACTTGATAATATAAAAAAATAACATTAGACATTATCTCTCTTCCTAATATATCCTCCAAGAAAACCTAATTGATATATTACCAAATCACAGGTGAAGGTGTGAAATAATCTCTACATAAGTGAAAGGATGATGACTCATCCTCGATTTGAGGAGTATGTAAAGAAAAGTTTTCTAATATTCATTAGGATTCAAATTGTTGATATTACCTTTAATCCCAAAACAATTTATAGGAGAAATATGTACATTGCAATTAATTTGTATAGGCTTCTCATTAGGACAAAGGAACTCAATCTATATTAAGTGTACGAGGCCATACGAGTCCTTGATGTGAGACTATATTTGCAAAACACCCTAAAGTATACAGTCTTTATACTCTTACATGTTGACTTCATTTTTTTAATTTAGTGATCTGGGAGTGAGCAGGTGGGACCCTTCCTCATACCCTCGCTGCGCGGGGATGATTTGTGCACCAGTTTGCCCTTTATATTCTCAACAACTCCCTAGAGTGAAGGGTTTTGGTATCAAACACATGGGCATCGTTATCTTCGATCATTTCTCACCTTTTAGTGGTTGAGAATGTAGCGTCTATGAGATTAACATAGATGAACATCAGCCCCAACAAGAGATGACAAAGAGAAATCATGTGTTAACTCCTAAAACTTTGATACGATGTTAGAACTTGAGCATTATCAAAAACCAATTGTTGCACAGAAGAGCGAGGATTTATAATGAGTAAATGTCATGAATCAAAACTTTTTAAGGTTATTGTGTGATTTTTCTCTATAGACACCTAGCTTTTCTCAATAATCACTTGGACATAAGAATCTCATACAGAAGAAGGCATTGGAATGTTAACGTGACAAACAAGTAACAAGCATTTCAAATTCATGCACGTGCCGAGAGAGTTAAGCCAGCTAATTAATAACACTTCTACATGCAAACAAATCAGCTGAAATTGATGTAGAAATTCTTCAACAGGAGTTTGAAAGAAATTAGAACTTACTATATGATCTTTGTTTGGAGGGGCATAAATGCCAGTCGTCACTGTTGTTCTTCTCGGAGTGCCTCCTTCAGGTGGATTCTTGATGTTCTTGAAGCTGGTCGGAACAATGACAACCGGCATACCCACAAGATTTCCCAAGCAAACTTTTTCCCAATCGGTTGCATTACCAATAAATGCATCAACTGTCAAGCTCTCCCGAACTTCCTGTATCAATTTCCCTCTTGCCCTTTGTGCCTGTAAAACGAGAAAACAACATAAAGAAGTAAAGGCAGAGATCTGTGGAAATTAATCAACTTAATAACTTGGAGAACCGATTCATGTGTTGCTATTGCAACCTGTTAATTATCTATGAAATAGGTCGCAGATGTATGACGTTAGGGACATATCGGATGTTTGGGATATGTCAGATTGTCGAGGGGATTTCCATTGTCAGGTACATGTTGAATTTCATATGTTAGTGGATGCATCGGGGGTATTTAAAATATTGTGTTTCAATATTTAATTATTAATATCGGATGTTTGGGATAAATATGAGTGCCCGACACGGGGCTCCGCCCCTACGGCCAAGCGCGACAGTACCCGCCCCCGGCAGGCTTCGCCCGCCCCCCCCCCCCCCCCCCCCCGGCAAGCTCTAATATAATTTATAATATATAATATCCTTGGATTATCTACAGCTATTTAATATATAATATGTTAATTTTAACTTTGTTTCATTAGTAACAATACATATAAAAACTGCGGCAATGAAAGTGTTCATGGCCTGGTGGATAAGACGCATGACTGTAAAGGTGGTGGTCGGCGGTTCGAGTCTCACCCGGTGAGCCTCTTTGTTTTTTTATTTTGTTATTAAAGGTTCTCAAATTTAGTCCCACATCGTGGGTCGAAATCACCTATCCTGGTATAAATTAAAAACATTGCACTTAAAAATTTGAAAAGTTACATACCGGACGCGCTACACAGCGTGCAAAGCTTAACCGGGTTGGCAATGCAGACCGGGCTGGTCGGCGGGCTAGTCGGCGGGCTGGACGGCTGCTTTTATTATTCTCTCCAAAATTTTAACATAGGTTTAGGCCGCTCCTCCTATGTTTAGGAGACCTAGGAAAAAGTGGAGAGAGAGGGTATGGTTTGATCATACGACTGATAAAATATCAGGAGAGATCTGACGGTCACGATAGCTTCAATGAGTTTAAAATTCATGTCAAAACTATTTCCATTATAGTGGTTTAGATATATAATATAAAGATATAGTCATGTTATTTATAATATATATTGATATATTAACAATTTAATATTTACTTTGCTTCTAAATTTACCAAAATAATAAACATATTCTATGTCACACAAGTCAGAACGGTATAACGAGAAAAGTAAGCACACAAATTTAGATATAACAATTTGGTAAATATAACAAGGTTTCTAAGAAATATTTTGCTAATATAAGAACATTGAATTGTGGGAAATTAAAAATACTTCTAGTTAAAGTATGCCCTATTTTTATGTCATGCAATCATCAACGGTCGAGAACGTAGATAGAACATGATCCTCCTCATTGGGGTCAGGGATGGCTTGATTTAGGATTTATTAAGGTGTTGAGTTAAGTCCCGCGACGAGCGCAATGCTCGTGCTTAGTTGCCACCATTTAGTTTGGAACCCTGAATAGACTGTCGGTCATAAACCGGAGGAAGGTGAGGATGACGCCAAGTCATCATGCCCCTTATGCCCTGAGCTGCACACGTGCTACAATGGCCAGGACAAAGGGATGCGATCCCGCAAGGATGCGCTAACTTCAAAACTCATCCTCAATTCAGATTGCAGGCTGCAACTCGACTGCATCAGCATGAAGCCAGAATCGCTAGTAATCGTCGGTCAGCCATACGGCGGTGAATTTGTTTCCATGTCTTTTATACACCGCCCGTCACACTATGGGAGTTGGTCATGCCCGAAGTCGTTACCTTAATAATAAGGAGAGAGATCCTGAAGGCAGGGCGGTTGAATATACGTATTTTTTGGGCATCTTTATTATATTATTGTTTCCTTTCTAGTCCACGCGTTTTGTCACGCGGTATTTATCCTATAAATATGTATTTTCTACCTGGTTTAGGGTATTAGAAATAATATTGATTCCACTTCTCTACTTAGTATCAGAACCTAGGCCGGCTTCCTCTCGTATGCCCTCCCTCGTTCGGCTCGGCACCGCATCTCGTGGGCTTCTTCACCGAGCGCCTCCGCCCATTCGAGCCCCTCCCTCGCCGCCACCCCCCTTCCAATGCCCTACCCCGTCCCACGTCGCTTCTGTCGCCCCCTTCCCGCTTCCCCGTCCCGCGCCTCTTCCCGTGCAGCCTCCTCCGCCCTCTTTCACCGTCAGCGGCCGCCCCTCAGCCCGTTTTCATAGTCGACGCAATCATAGCCTAGGGCTTCCACCGCCCCTCGGTTTTTCGACGGAGCCCCTCGTCAGCGGCTCTTCTCTGCCCGGTCCTTCCGGGCAACCCTTTGTCTCCGGCCGTTTTGTCCTCCATGGGGGCTGTCGGAGACACCGTGGTCACATCCTCCGGTGTCCTCTTCGGCCACACCATCTAAGGGACACTCGTAGGATATGTTTTCTTCCGATTTGAGACCATCACTTTTTTCTCTTCCTTCAAACAGTCCTCGATGGGAGATTGCTCCGCCATCCCGTCGACTCCTATCAGCGGAGACACTCCATCTGGAGCCCTGTTGACCTCCTCGGAGCCACAACCAATATGGCTCTTTGAAGATCACTATTGTTGCCTTGGATGGAACAAGTTACCTGGAATGGTCCAGAGTAGCACATGCTATTCGAAGTCACCAGCTATATAGACATATTGATGGTACCACCGTTGAGTCACCGCGTACCGATCCCTCATGGAGAAAATGGGATGCGGACAATTCCTTGGTTATCTCGTGATTACTTCACTCTATGTCCCCCCAAGTGTACCGCAGCTACATGCTTCTAGATTCGGCTTATGAAATTTGGAAAAGGGCCCGGGACACCTACTCTCAGGCAGGCAGTTCGACACTGATTTATGAGCTCACTCGTCGTGTTTTAGAGCTAAAGCAGGGCACCCTGACCGTCGTATCTGCTTACTACTCTGAGTTTGAACGATTGTATCAGGAACTAGATTATTTCAACACATTTACCGCTGCTTGCACTGTCGATGCGCAGGCTCTTCAGAAGGATAAGGATCACTTTCGTGTTCATGTCTTTCGTATGGGTCTCAATATGAAATTTGATGTCGTTCGCTTACACGTCCTCAACCGTGAGCCTTTTTCCTCTCTTCGGGAAGCCTTCAGTATGCTCCTCAGTGATGAGAATCGTCGTCGCTCTCTTGGTGCCTCTACTAACCATTCTGCTCTTGTTGGGATTTCTCGGGGCCCTCCTCCTGTCTGCAGCCACTATGGGAAGAATGACCATACTAAGGACGTCTGCTTTCGCCTGCACCCTCATCTTGCTCCCTCTGGCCGGGGTTCTGGTGCTCGTAGGAGAGGTGGTCACCATGGTGGTGGTCGTTCGGTTGGTGACCGTACACATCATTCTGCTCACTCGACTGTGCTTTATGAGGACAACTCTGGAGGCCTTTCTACTATGGAATTGGAGGCCTTTCACAGTATGTTGCACTCCCAGCCCGACCCTACATCAGTAGCTCCCATTGTTGCATTTGCTACTTCAGGTATCTCCAGTGCTCACATTGTGTCTTCATCCCCTTCCGAATGGATTATATACTCGGGTGCGACTGATCACATAACTGGCTCTGCCTCAGGTTTTACCTCCTCTACTCCTCTCTCTGACCGTGATAAGGTTATTGCAGCTAATGGTTCCCCGTATTCTATTGTTGGCAGAGGAACCGTTGTTTGTTCCCCCGACCTATCACTCTCTTCCGTTTTGCATGACCCTTCATTTCCTCGCAATCTTTTCTCCATCAGCCACTTAACTACTTCTTTAAATTGCTCTGTAACCTTTTACCTTGATGTTTGTGTATTTTAGGATCTGGATACGAAGCGAACGCTTGACAGTGGTAGGAACGTTGGCGGTCTGTACTTGCTGAACCAGTCAATATCTTCCAGTGCTTTTTCCACCACCAGGGCTCCTACTCTTCACGACATCCAGCGCTGGCATCTGCGCCTTGGTCACCCCTCTCCTTTATATCTCACCAAACTTTTTTCTACTTTCAGCTATTTAATCAAATCATTTACGTGTGATACCTGTGATCATTCAAAATATGTTCGTCAAAGTCTCAGTCATGTTTCGCTTCCTAGTTACACTCTGTTCGATGTAATTCATTCTGATGCTTGGGGTCCCTCCCCGGTGTTATCTTTATCTGGCTATAAATGGTTTGTTACCTTTATTGATTTTCATTCTCGTGCTACTTGGTTATATTTATTAAAAAGAAAGTGTGATGTTCTTCCCTGCTTCCAGTCCTTTCATAAGATGGTTGTGAACTAGTTTAACGGCATAATTCGTGTACTTCGTAGTGATAATGGTGGGGAGTATGATGATCAGGGAGCGTTTGGTACCTATCTGTCCGACCATGGCATAATTCACCAAACCACATGTGTCAACACCTTTACTCAAAATGGTGTTGCCGAATGAAAAAATAGGCACTTACTGGAAGTTGTTCGGTGTTTGTTAATTGCAATGCACCTTCCCAAGTCCTATTGGGGTGATGCAGTTCTGACAACTGTTCATCTCATTAATCGTCTTCTGTCTCACTCTATTTCCTATGTACGCCTCTCGATCGTTTAGCCACGAACCACATTGTCCACATCTCTCACCTCGCCCCTCGCATCTTTGGCTCGGTCTGCTTTGTGCATGTTCATACCCCACATCGCGATAAGCTGGATGCTCGCTCCCTTCATTATGTCTTTGTTGGCTACTCTCCTACAACCAAGGGGTATCGGTGTTATCATCCTCCTACTCGTTGTTATTATCGCGCTATTGATGTTACTTTTTGTGAGGGGGAGTCCTACTTTGGTCCTTGTCAGGGGGAGATGAGTGGTAACCGTGACGGTACCATTGACTCTCCTCTCCCGATTGTGGCTTCTCCTCATATTTCCACTCCTCCGGCTCCTAGCTCACCGACCGTTGCTTCTCCTCATATTCCCACTCATCCGGCTCCTAGCCCACCGACCTCTGCTTCCGTCCCTACCACCTCTATTCCTCTGATTCTATATACCTACTCTCACAGACCTCGAACGACTGAGCAAGTACAGACCGTGGCGGTTCCACCAATGTCGGTGCCTGTATCCGATCCAGATTCAGACGATGACCTTCATGGTCTCCATGCTCGTCTTAAAGGTAAAAAGGGGGCACCAGACACCCCATTGCCAACTACATCTCTTACTCTCACCTCTCTCAGACTCACAAAGCTTTTATCTCATCTCTTTCCTCTATTCCTAAGACCTGATAGGAGGCTGTTCAGACCTCTATTGTGATTCCTAAGACCTGGCAGTAGGCTGTTCAGATACCTGAGTGAAAACGGGCTATGGAAGAAGAGATGTGTGCCTTGGAAAAAAATGGGACATGGCCGCTCGCTCATCTTTCCCCCGGGAAAGCGAACTGTTGGATCACGTTGATCTTCTCTGTGAAGCAGAATCAAGATGGGGCGATGGAGCGGTATAAAGCACGCTTGGTTGCTCAAGGGTATACTCAGACACAAGGAAATGACTACCAAGAAACTTTTGCTCTGGTTGCAAATATGAACTCTATTCTAGTGATTCTCTCTTGTGTTGCGTGTCGTGGATAGGAATTACAACAGCTTGATATTAAAAATGCATTCTTGCATGGTGATCTAGAAGAAGTCTACGTGACTGTCCCTCCTGGCTTTACTAAAGAAAGGGTACAGTGGAAAGGTCTGTCGTCTGCAAAAATCCCTATATGGCCTAAAGCAATCCCCTAGAGCTTGGTTTGGTAGGTTTAACAAGACCATGCTCCAACAGGGATATACTCAAGGACAGGTTGATCACATGCTCTTTTTCAAAAAGAGAGTAGCTCAAGTTTCGATTTTTATTATTTACGTAGATGACGTTATCATTACAAGAGATGATCTAGAGGAGATAGATCACTTAAAAAAACAATTGGACGAAGAATTTGAGGTCAAGGATCTAGGAAAGTTGAAATACTTCTTGGGAATTGAAGTTGTGAGGTCTCATCGAGGGATCTTTATCTCTCAGAGAAAGTATACTCTTGATCTTCTGGAAGAAACTGGTATGCTTGGTTGTGCTCCCGCAGATACTCCTATTGAGACTAATCACAAGATCGATGCTGACACTAGTGGAGAGAAGGTGGATGTTTCAAGATACCAACGATTGATTGAGAGGCTCATATATTTATCTCATACTCTCCATGATATCACATACGTCGTGGAGGTTCTAAGTATATACATGCATGCTCCCACTATTCGCCATCAGCAGACAGCGTATCGGGTATTGAGATACCTCAAGAAGTCTCCAGGACGTGGTCTACTATTCTCTGCAAACCAACCTTTGGAAATTAAAGTGTATATAGATGCCGATTGGGTCGGCAATCAAGACGACAGTAAGTCCACCACCAGCTATTGCTCATTTGTGGGTGGAAACCTTGTATCGTGGAAAAGCAAGAAACAAAATGTTGTGGCTCGTTCAAGTGCGGAAGCAGAATATAGGGCTATGGCGCAAGGAGTATGTGAGAGTTTGTGGTTGAAAACAATTCTCCAAGATATAAGTCTTCAGGTGAACAAGTCAGTCACTATCTACTGCGACAACAAGGACGTCATCAGTATTGCTCATAATCCTGTTCAACATGATAGGATGAAGCATGTTGAGGTGGATCGACATTTCATCAAAAACCACTTGGACAAGGGAAATATATGCACTCTGTTCATGAATTCACATGACCAATTTGCCGACGTCTTTACCAAAGGTTAAGCCATGATAACTTCATGAATAATGCAAGCAAGCTGGGAATGATCGATATATATTCCCAACTTGAGGGGGAGAGTTAAATATACGTATTTTTTGGGCATCTTTATTATTCTATTTGTTTCCTTTTTAGTTCACGCTTTTTGTCACGCGATATTTATCCTATAAATATGTATTCTCTACCCGGTTTAGGGTATTCGAAATAATATTGATTCCTCTTATCTACTAAGGCTAGTGACTGGAGTGAAGTCATAACAAAAATGTCGATAGAACATGATCCTCCGCAACGGGTCGGGAATGGGTTGATTTAGGATTTATTTAGGATTTATTTATTTATAAAAAATATGAAATATTGAAACATAGGACAATATTTCAAAACCCTGATATATCGATGGATATTTTAAAAACAACTTTCGGGTAAAAATCAATTTCATGTCGTTTCCTCCATGAAAATTTTATGTCCAGTGATATCCACAACATTACTGCCATTACATTGTGATTTATCCAAGAATAAAAAGAACCTGCACATAATCTACAGCAGGGATCAATCGGGCACGACGGAGTTCCACTGGCCACTGGTCCGGCGCTTCATATTCATCATCAAGTCTTAACCGCTGCCAATTGTCGAAGTGTGACAATACATCGACATCCATAGTGAAATTGAGAATTTCCTGAACTGATTTGACAGTATAGTTCAGCTTGAAAGGAACAAGCTTAACGCCCATGGCAGATAGAACATTCACAACCTGCAAAAATCAAGGAGAAAATATATATATTTAGTCCATCAAAGCAGTGCCAGTACTACTTAGACCCTAAATCTACAAGACGTCTCAACTAACCTCAATTTCAGCATCTTCAAGATAACCAACAGTGAGTTTTGTTATGTCAACAGAAAATGGATCATCAAGAGGAACATGCCGAGATGATATATCATCAGGGTCCTTTCCCCGGATAGCATCGAGTACAATTGCACAGTCTACAGCACTTCTACAAAAAGGACCGATCTTATCCTGAGATCGTTCAACTTTTCAACTTCAACAAGATTTTTAGATTAAATGACAAAGGGAAAAGAACATAGGACGGAAAGGAGAGAGTGTTCTACCAAGCTCTCCGATAAGCTCATCACACCGCTTCTACCGACAGTGCCAAAGGTTGGCCGTAAGCTAGTGATTCCACACCGAGCAGAAGGATAAGTTATAGATCCACATGTTTCCGAGCCAATCGCAAAAGGTACAAGTCCTGAAGTTCATGCACAAATTCATAACTTGTCGAATAAATAGGCGCATGCCTCAAGCATGGAATTTATGGTGACTGCTAAGTTTTGTTTGGTATAGCTGTGGCATTTGAGTGGTGGTGTGAAACTGCAGCAGTAAATGGAGCAAGAATGGAATTTACAATGACTGCTAAAGTTTTCTTTGGTTTAGCCGCGGCATTTGAGTGGTGGATTGAAATTGTGGCAGTAAATAGAGTGGACATGTTTTAGCTACATTTGAAATTTATAGGAAAATGTTTCTAGCCCAAACTTAATTTTTGGGGTCGGGCGCTAACAACCTCTAATCCCTCACCGAATCCAGATGAATGTGGTAACATATAGGCCCAATGTACTGTTTTGGAGAAATAGTATTCGTAACCAATTACACACATCCTACCTGCGATTTTTACAATTGCATTCACAACTAACACCGCTCACCCAAATACAAACTTAACATGAAGATAAATATAATTTGTGTCAAAATTTTGAAGTGATGCGCCGACGAGAATAAACAAGTTGTGTATTAAGCTAAACTTAAAACAATATAATCTGATTTTAAAATTCCCTGATAGTGATAAATGAACAGATGCATCTCAAAGCAGAAAAAAACCTGCAGAAGTACTGGCTGCTGATCCGGCTGATGAACCGGTCGAGTATTCCTCAATATTCCAGGGGTTTCGAGTCCTTCCACCAAACCAAATATCATCATAGGCTAAAGATCCAGTGGCAAGCTTTGCTATGAGGACCGAACCTGATGCTTTTAGCCTTCAATAACAAGTTCCAATGATCAGTAAACTATTTTCAATTTACCTAAAAGTGCTATCTTGACTGAAGCACCTTTTATAAACCCAGGCTTCAGCGTCGATAACTTGATCCTTGAATACCTTCGATCCCCATGTTGTCTTATAGCCGGGCACTGCGACGATATCTTTCAATCCATATGGAATTCCATGAAGTGGACCTGAGAGCAAAGTAAACAACCAAAGTTAACAATGAAAATCTTAAATATTTGAACCGATTAGGAAAAGATTAGAAAGATGTTTAGTCAACGAAAAATTAAAATCGTTGTATCATTACAAATTCTAAATGGAGTGATTCAACATAAAATTTTGTACAAATTAAGATAAAATATCACAATGTAGATATGTACCAAGATATACTCCTTTCTCAAGTAACTCATCCGCCATCTTTGCTTGACTATACGCTAATTCCTCTGTATATGTAACCACTGCTTCCAGGACATGATCATACCTAGTTCACATTGTGATTCACAGTTGTAGACAATGATTTAAGACGAAGCAATTGTTAAAAAGGACTAATAAACACAAGCATACCTCTTCAACCTCCTTATAAAAATTTCTGTAAGCTCCCTGGATGTGATCTGTCTAGTCTTAATAAGGGCACCTAATTCAAGAATCTAACATGGAGCGGTTAATCATAGTAATATTGTGTTTGCTTGCATGAAAACTCATAATAGAGCCGGTGACCTACAGTCATGAAGGAAATATCATCCTCCATCTCTGGTCTTTTTACACCAGATGGATAAGGATAATTAAATGTCCGAACTTCATGGCTCTCATCTCTGATAACCCAAGAGGGGTCAAACACTAGAACGGATGGGTTATGCAGTCCTCCATCTACATCAGCAACCAGTTTGCGGTTCTCTCTGAATCCGGGGATGTTAAACTTCGTTACTCCCTCGGCAATTTCAAGCATCTAGGAGAAGCAAATACATCTCATGTAAGTTTCATAGCTAATGTATTAGTGCTAGGAATAAATGAGAAGAAGATATAATTAGTACTTTTGAGTCATCAAAAAAATCTGCATCAAGATAAGTGAGTGCATCCCTGAGTGCTGAAACATCATAACCATTGTCTCTTCTCTTCGACTCGGACACTGGAGCGGGTTCTTTGATGCCCTGAAGAAAGAAAACTCAGGCGCCTGACTTAGAAAAGATTACAGTGGAAATGAGAACTTGAGAGTCCAACCTTATAAAATTTATGGTATCTAGAAACCTGCACATAAAGATGAGCAAACCGTCTCAGAGAGAAGTTCATGCTTTTGGTATTAATCTGTGTTGTACATGTTAATTATAACATATTGCTTATCATAGGAATATTCTTTGTTTGTATTGAATTTAGGATTCAATTCAATATTATAGGAGTAGAAGTTACAAGAGTAAAAGAGTAAAAATTAAAATACATATAATAACATCCAATTCTAATACTCCCCCTTAGCTTGGGTGTCTAATATCTATCATGCCTAACTTGATCCAAATTTTTCCAACGGCACTCAGACTCAATCCTTTGGTGAAAACATTAGTCAGTTGTCGGTCAGAGGGAACAAATGGTGCACTCACGACTCCTCTTACTATATTAACTTTAATGAAATGTCTTTCCACTTCAACATGCATGGTACGGTTATGTTGAACGAGAATGTGTGCAATGTTGATGGTTGTCTTATTGTCCCAGTAAAGTATGATAAGTCTCCTTTTTTCAAGGCCGAGGTCACTCATAATGGAGCGAATTCACGGATCTTCATAAATTCCATGAGTATTTCTGCACTTTGCTTCAGCACATGATTTGGCTACCACATGTTGGTTTTTGCTTCTCCAGGTTACCAGGTTCTTAGCGACCAGACAACAATAGCCAGAGGTGCATTTGGGTTCGTCAACAGATCTAGCCTAATATGCAAATATATAAACTTCAATTGTTAATTATTCATTTGGTGAGAACAGAATATCACTTCCTGAGGAGAACTTGAGGTGTCGTAGGATTTTGTGGATAACCTAAAAATGGTGAGCCTTTGGTGAATGCATGTAAATGTAAATAACTCCAACCGCATATGAGATATCAAGATACTAGGTTGTATTTGTCATGATTTCAGCATTTTAACTATTAATTTTTCGATTTCTACTTTTTGTAAATAAGGGTAATGGTAGAGTTTGAGATTCAGAGGTGTTGAATAAGGAATTAAAAGTATTTGATGATCTATTGATCAAGGTGGAGGTAGAGTCTGAGGATCATGAAAAACTATAAAGTATTTTTAAAACAAGTAGTGAAAACTATGAGGTTTGGATAATAAAAGGATCAGAAAAAAATATTGAATGTCTTAGTGGGTAAAGGTATATTTGTAGGCATAACAAAACATAAGGCTGAGGGTTTTTAAGATATCATTCGACAAAGCTGCGATGATGACAAAGTGTCGCTGAGGACGGAGATATGTCCCTGTAAGGTAATGGCGTTGTCTGTTGTAGAATACGAGATAGTGGATTTGGTGTAATTCATTGTGACTGGTCCCACAGATTCAAGTCAACGCATGCCTAAGATAATTTATGCGCCTTTTAAAACATACACAGTCACTGTGAAATTAATGGCCTATATGAGCAGCTCGATGTATTTACATTTCCCCCTACATGCCTCAGTTGTGTCGTGGCCTATGTAGACTGGGAATTCGTTTATAATGTGTGGTTAATTTCAAATAGTTTGTCAAGCGGGTAGACATGAAGTTGTGGGTACTACCCCTGTAAATAAAAACTTTTAATGGTTGTGTACCTATATAGGTTATGAAACGAAGTTCACGAGTAGAGGGGGTTACTGATAGCGCATGTAAACAAACTCTGGATGGACATCATCCTTTTCCTGTAAGACTTCGGTAATATTTTCAATAATTTCGTCATCTACAGCGAAAAAGTACAAAAGAGATCCTTTCCCCTTACATTTGTGACCTAAAAAGTACTTGTCATCATAGTTGTAACATAAACCATGCACATGTATAAATTGGATTTCAGTAGGAGATAGGCGTTTAATTGGAGGGTATTTGTTATTTAGATGAAACTATAATAGTTTTATTATAATTGTTAGACCAAAAAGAAGGATTTGAGTTAGGTGGTCTGGAATACTATCATCATAACTTTAGTGTTCGAATTTGCATATGCGTCATTTATTTTAGTTGGTTGTTGGATCCTAACGTGTTGACAAATGTGTGGTTTAAGCCCCAAAACAAAAATATTAAAAAGAATTTTTGGTCGTAAACCGGGAAAGCGTGTAGTGAGATCCTCGAATTTTGTTTTGTATGCTAAAACAGAGGTAGCATGTTGGAGTTTAGTGAGCGATCCAGCTGGTGTTTCGTAGGACAGTCTGAAACTTTTAATTATAGCATTGACAAAGAACTGGAAGGTTAACACAGGGATGTTTCGTAAAGTAGCTTGGTACCAATGAGAAGAAAGTTTATCAAGATGTAATGTGACAAGAACTATATAACCCTGAGGTCGAATATTATGAAATTGAAAAATATAGTTGGAGTTCATACAACCAATTGGTTGGATCTCCAACAGAAAACCACGAACATTGAATATGAATATTATTAGGATGGTTAGAAACAACCTGGGATAGTTGTGAGTTCGTTGAAGGTGTTGGTCCAAGAATGATGTTGGAAGAGGAAGCGATATTAGAATCTTCTTTGTTGGGTTGAAAGCGAGCATTGTAGGTATCCATGGAGGTCTGCAAACTCTTCAGATTTTTGCAATACTTTTTGTTAAATTGACAGAAGTTGATCGGATGCTTGTTCTCTTGTTTCACGGATCTGTTGTGCTAACAAATGTACTTTCGTCTGCATTTCAATACCAATGATGTTATGCAGGTCACGCAATTGTGAGAAGCGGGTATCTTGTTCTTCTTATAAGGCATCTTTGAGCTCAGAAATCTACTAGAAGGTATCTTTTAAACGTGTGTTTTCCGCCATTGATAGGAGGTTGAGAGAAAACAATAGCACCAAATGTTACTCATATGCTTTCGAAGTGTAAACGTAACAAGAGGAAGGCCGTTAGAGAGGTCGAGCAGGGGTAGAGAGAACAAAAAGATTAAGAACGATGCCGAACATTTTTCAAATTAATCAATAATAATGTCTCATTATATCCTAAGCGGTGTTTAAAGCTAATGATATAGCCGCTATACATCGGTTGTCTTAGTTACATTGATAAATAATTCTGCCACGTGGTTTAATATATGCCTTCATATTGCCTCGGTTCCGCTTCCCTGCTTTTGTTCTTCGCTGTTTGTTGTGGTGTATTAGGTTGATGTGGTGGCTGAAGGTTGACAGTTGGATTGATATTGTCGGTGCATCCTTCGCTATGCTTCATAATAAATGGTTTTCACTTTCTTGCTGATCTAACAAGGTTGCAAAAAGCCCAATAGTTTCATCTTGTTTTTTGTGTCTCTGTTCATTTTTTTTTTTGCAATATAAACTAAAAAGATATAGAACGGGGATCTTATGTGCAGCAAAAACAATAGCTTACCTTTCAATTATACGTAATTCTTACCTAAATATAAAAAAAAGCAATGGAAGCTTGATTGGAAAATTCAAATTGGAACCTATCACCACAATCCGGTAGAAGAAGATAATGCATCCAGAAAATAAGAACCCATCTCCACAATCCACTCAAAACCAAAGCAGATTTTCCAGCTATTTTCCCTAAACCAATCTCTTACTCTGCACTACCTTGCTGCCATTACCCAAACGCCCTCCAGAAAATAAAAACCCATCACCACAATCCACTCAAACCAAACCGATTTTCGAGCTATTTTCCCTAAACCGATCTCTTACTGACTGCACTACCATGCTGCCATTACACAAACGCCCTTAAAAATGTTGCGGGAACAGATCATCTTGGAGCAAAGCCCATTGGAAGCAACAAAAACTAACCTCGTGGAAGAAATGAAAATCAAATTTAGACAACGGGGAAAGCAGGACGTGGACGGGTTTTACCTTTCCAAATAGAAGTTGTTTTGCTGAATCCACCGCCGCTGACAGTCCACCGGATGGCGCCCAAGATAAGTCGGCGATCGCTGCTGCCAGGACACACATGAATGCCGCGAGCACAACTCCCGACGCGCGCCGACGCATGACGACTTTGAGCCACGTGCTCCGTTGAGCGGCTTCCCCAACGACTGATACGAGGGGCGGCCGGCGGCAAGATGCTACTTAAGGCTTCGGTTTGGTTCGCCCACAGCCCAAAGTGACCGGGTGGCGTTTGCTCCATTTGCTCCATTTGTCCCGATTTCTTCCATTTAGACTCTCTCTCTCTCTCTCTCTCTCTCTCTCTCTCTCTCTCTCTCTCTCTCTCTCTCTCTCTCTCTCTCTCTCTCTCTCTCTCTCTCTCTCTCTCTCTCTCTCTCTCTCTCTCTCTCTCTCTCTCTCTCTCTCTCTCTCTCTCTCTCTCTCTCTCTCTCTCTCTCTCTCTCTCTCTCTCTCTCTCTCTCTCTCTCTCTCTCTCTCTCTCTCTCTCTCTCTCTCTCTCTCTCTCTCTCTCTCTCTCTCTCTCTCTCTCTCTCTCTCTCTCTCTCTCTCTCTCTCTCTCCGGGTTCTAAAATGGCGTCTGGATGCACCCGCAACCGCCGAATCAAATATAGTCGTAGACTTCGTTTGGTTCGCCGCCTCCGTTTGGAGGAAATGTCACCAGACGGCGGTTAAACAAACGAGAAACAAGTTCAAAATTTCTAGTTAATGCAGATCGCAACAAGCAGAACTTTAAAAGTGTAAGACCGCTAGGCCGCATTGTTTCTTCCTGCTCGGTCACAGCTGTGGTCTGTCGGTTATCAAAAGTAGGGCGCCTTAATCGCTCGGGATCAATTCGGTAAAGTTGTCTGCCCCAGTCTCGATGAGCCTTCTTCCACCTTTGGTCTGAGTCTCTCGATGAATGAACAATATTTGCGGTCTCAGTTATGATCTTTACCGGCCTCTTCTTTCGAGGAGGAGACTCGTAAAGGGATGGAAGTTTGATATTCCTAGGTGCCAGTTTCAGTTTACTTGACCACAGCAGTTCGATAGCGGCCTGAATCGCCTTATCTGCTTCCTCTTCCTTGGATTCTTTCTCGGTCGTAATCTTATTTCTCAACTTTTTCTTTTCATCCTCTTTAGAAGTTTCAACAGCAATGCTCTTCTTGCCAGCCCGTACATCCAAAACTTGGACATCGTCCTCGACAGTCAGGTCGCCAGGAGCAGGTTGAGCAACCTCCAAAAAAGATTTGTCAATCTCTTCAAATCTATCAAAGCATTGCAAAATCTCGGCAGTAGAAATACTGACCGAGGAAAATACGGTGTCAGTGCCAAGACTGGCGGCTGGAGTCACAAGAGCAAACTCATGAACTTCTTTGTCATGCGGCCTATGCTGCAGGCTAGCCTTGCCAACCATCACCGAGATGTTTGGCTCCTTGTTTTTCTTGAGCATCTTCCTCACATGATCATCGATAGAAGCATCCTTCCTCTTCTTCTCGGTGGATTTGGAGGCCAACTCCTTCTATTACCACTTGTCCGCGGCGAGCTGACTGAGCTGTCGTTGGCCTTCGCAAACAACCCCGATGTCCATAGTAGTCGGTAATGAAGAGGTTACGGCGTGATTGATAGTCTACCCCTCATCTCCAGCCCGCATCTCGTCATTAGTCGGCTTCTCGACAGATTTCTCTTCGGACTGCAGCCTCTCAGGATCTTGGTTGATCTCTTCTCCAAGATCAACCTGCAGCATAACTGTCTCGGACACCGACTTGAAGCATCTAAATTCATAGGTTGCGGATTAGCCGTAGAGGACGTCAATGGTTCAACAACAACCAGTGCCTTGGAAAGACCGGTCACTCCCATTGGGGAAGAGGCGATCTTTAGCTGAGTTTCGGCCAGGGGGGGCTTTTCTCCAAAAGATTCACCAGTAGTGCGGACAGGAGTAGTCGCTTTCTTAACTGCTTTCTTTGTTTAAATCATTGAATTCTCTTTCTCGTCGCGGGATGAAATGGAGGAGAAGAATTTTCCAAGACCAAACATCGCGGTCTGGAAAATGCTAACCGCAAGTGGAGAGTATCGACCCGTGATAGAAGAAATTTTCTGAAAGTTGCGAAACTTTCTGAAATATTTATAGACCTTACATCATCAATGAGGGTTGCGGTCTCGCGGCTAGAACCAACATTTTTAGAATTTCTGGAAATTCGAAAATGTAAGAGGATCATGTTTACCCAGGAGTCCACAACCATGTCTCAAGCCTGCTCAGGAAGTGGCGGACAAGAATGTCAGACCGTACAGGTCAACCAGTCCACAACTAGTCTTCAACCTTTTGGTCACCGCTGCTTGAGTGTCCAGATTGCACAGTTTGGCCAGATCGCAACAAGCAACCTCCCAGCCAATAGCCCTAGACCGCATGGGCTAATCGTCTTTAATGTGGTCTAGTAGTTTGTCATTTTTCTCCTTTTTTGTATCCTGTCACCTTTGCTTAATTCTCTTATATCCCGGGCAAGCAGTTATTTTATCACTGTCCGTTTGGGCAAGCCCTCGAGCCTATAAATGGGGGGCTCCCAAAGCACACTAACTTGAATCCAGGAGCTCGCTTGTTAAGTGCTGTGATTTTGATTCCTGAGCTTTGCGGTTTGCTGCCTGCATAGCTCTCCTTTTCATTTTTCCTTGTAACCATTGTAATCACTTTAAAGCCCATCGCAGGAGTAGCATTCACCGTGACGGGTGAAGTCGGGTGTTTTCACTGGTCGTGGCTCTTCCTATTCGCTTCCTCTTAACCACTAGTAACCAGCTACTCGCAACCTTCTCCTTTCCCAAACTTTTCACGTACGTGCAACACATTTTTCAGCACCAACAATTGAGGTCCATTTGCACTTCAAGTAGAATCCTGCAGATAGGCTTATGGTGTTTCTAGTCTAGAAGTTCACAAATTGCAAAGATTTGATGAACGTTCGAGCACAGAGGGGAGTGTCTTGAGAGACGCTTTTGAAGAACAACACATGGCTTTATCACATGGAAGGGGGATACATAGGTGGCCTCCTTGGTGCAACCGATTTGATGTTGATGTTTTTTTTGTTATCTCATATTTGATTGTTTCAAATAAGAGATGAGGTGAAGATGGTTGATTTGAGGACATTTTAGCATTTTTTGGGTTCATCCTAATTTCTCATATAAATATGAGGGGTTAGGGTTCTTGTGGAGTTTTGAGTTGTAATATTGTATTAGCCTCTCTTTTTCTCCCCATCATTGATAATGAATAACACCTCCCTGTGAATGTAGGTATTCCTCGCCAAACCACGTAAATCACATCGTGTTAATTATTTGGTTGTTGTTGATTTTAGTTTTTCCGCATCATTTCACACAACAAAGCACACCACAGTTTTTGCTATGTGCACAATTCATTAGTTTTTTTATCTAAAAACTTTTCAAATAAAAAACCATGTGCACTCTAAAATTGTGCACCGCAATCTTCTATTCCTACACTCAAACCCTGGCTAGTGTTTCTGCCTTCTACCTCCTCGACACCTTCTGTCGGGTTTTCCTCCTCGCGCACATTTACTTTGATGATGCATCCCATGCCCTCCTTCCCCTTCAGAGCACATCTTACCTCAATCGACGCATCTTCTCCCTCCCTTCCTCAGTGATACCCCCTCTCCTGCAAGTTGTAGATTTTTTGGCTTTCATCAACACCGACGGGTTGTTGTGGAGAAACTCCTTTTCTTAATGTTTAGCATCCATCAAAGCATT
Source organism: Platanthera zijinensis (assembly GCA_039513925.1). NCBI lineage: Eukaryota > Viridiplantae > Streptophyta > Magnoliopsida > Asparagales > Orchidaceae > Platanthera > Platanthera zijinensis. Next base: position 152,499,095 of record CM077090.1, on the reverse strand, counting down.
TAAGCCTGATAAGACATCTCATCCTTAGTGATGAGGTGAGGAGGTGGATAGATCCATGTCTTCTCGATAATGATGTCTTTTAGACAACATCCGTTTTGTATAAATAAAGGGTGGGAGTTGTAGGCTCCATATGGAAAAATTCGTGAGATTTAATATTTTTGTTAATGTATTTTCCTCTGGTGAGTCAAGATCTAAGCGATCTATTCAGGGGCCTTCCCTTAAGATTGATGGTGTTCTTCTATTTCTTGTGTATTTTTTTCGATCATTGTTTGTAATCTGATTACTTCTCTTAGCGAATTTGTTCATCTTGCTTACAATTGTGGCCAATATTAGTTCATTAGATCTTGCAATCCACTTGGATCTTAACAGAGATGGAAGAACACTTTTTTGCTAAATGTATACTATCTTATTTAAAAATTATTTGAAAATGTTAATTTCAAATATTATGAAACTAACTCAATTTAATTTTTTTAGGGAACCACATTCTTTAATATAAGTATTACATATTCTGTTATATTACACCTCTTCAAGATAGAGAATTTGGATAGTTGTTGATTGAGGGCCGCAAAAAATTGTATATGCATCATGCTTTCCATGTTGTGTAACAAGATCAACTTTTTTTATTGCATTATCTTTAATTCTAACTAGAATTTTTGGAGATAGAGCAGTTTGCTTTATTTTTTAGTACTCTTAATGTATGTTCTCCTTTGAGAAGCATTTGGTTGTGCTAGACATAATTACTTAATGATGGTTGTGTTCTGCATAATTATTTTTTGGTGATTGTGCTAAGACTGAAATATCATAACACCAGTTAAATTAGAATAACTCGTGATTCTTTTATTGAAATCCCCAAATTAGTAATCTTGTTAAATTTGTTTCTTTAATCGAAATATTTTGAATCATTTTTATTCTCCCATCATAATCATCAAACTATAACAAATTTTTTGGTTGATTTGGTCTTAACAATATTGTTGTGCCTTTAACATTTTTGTGTGCCTTTAGCACAGTGCGAAGATTTTATCAAAATGTGCACATAATCAAAAAAGCGAAGTGTTTAACAATGCCCTAAAAATGATGATTGCTAATGCAAAATTCTTGGGTTTGAGCTCTTGTTATAGATCGCAATCTGGGATAAAGGAGATGTTGACACTTGGCGATAAAATAAATTAAATATGAGTACTTTTTTTCAGTTTCCCGCTGTTATTTTTACCCGCCAATACTCCGCCAGCTCCCTGTAAGTTATATCGTTGTTCTACCTCCCTATTTCATTATGACAATTTGGGTGAAACAATGACTTATTAATATCAAGTGCGCAGATAACGAGAGTTCACCACCAGTGACAAAGAAGAAGAATGGACTTTTAACTATTCTTGTTGAAAGATGGAAGAAGTAATTTTCATTAGAAATTCCTGCCTTGATTATAATGAATGAGAGTGTTATTATATGCAAATCGTCTATAAGTTTACATTTCATGATAAGTTCATTCTAAATTTGAGATTAATAGAATGATATCTCAGTTATCATTATTGACATCTCAACTTCCATTATTGACGTCTCAGTTTCCATTTTTGACATCTCAAATTTTTTTATGTTAACTTACATTTCATTTCTGTTGAGTTTTGATATATTTTGTTGACATTCACTTGTGAATTTTAGGTTGTTGTGAAAGATAAATATGTGTTTCAAATCAGTTAAAGTGAAGAAGAGTCTTATCAAATGAATTGTGAGTATGCTCATACTATTAGTTTTAGTATTCGTAAAGAGCAAAGTTTGGTTCGGTCTGGTACAAATATCATCAATCAGAGGGAGTTATGTTGCAATAAATCTGAAGTGAAGCAAGCTCCCAAAGTACTGAATAATATTGCAAAATATTGTAGATTTGACGCTAGAACTAATTGTCTGACAGTGATTATTTTCAATGCATACAAAGAAAAAAATTGAAAGTGGGAAAATTTATTGAGGAATGCAATCATGAACTTGCCGATAACACGAGTCAATATTTTCTTTGATTTCACAGAATTATCAGCAAAGAGAAAGATGTTGTTTTGAAATCCATGATTGAGGCGGAAATGTGTACAGTTACCATGCTGATGAGGTTTGTGGTTACTAAAATGTAGATTTTTCCAAAAAATTCATACAACTTTATAGATAGAGATTGAAGATCAAGAATAGATGGTGATGATGGTTTAAATCGGATACAATTACTGAAGGAACAGACAACTAATGATAATATGTACTCATACGAAGTAAAGTCGACGATTGTTACCGATTAATCAATTTTATATGAATTGATAGACAAGATAAAATTGATTATGAATGTTTTGGGTATGTTGTAACATTTGATTCAACATATAAGATGAACAAATATAATCTTGCATGTGCCCATTTTGTTGTTGTGAATCACTATTGTACAACCCCGTATCCCGCGAGTGGTCGACAGGAGTTGAACCGGCCGGCTCAGACCAATGTGGACCCAGCATGCCGAGCCCGAGCTCGGCAATAGTCGAGCCAAGCTCGACGATGGCCGAACGAAGCCCGGCATGCCGAGACCGAGCTCGGGTGCGGGAATAGGGCTCGACGGTAGTCGAGCCAAGCTCGACGATCCACGTACCGAGCTCAGTTTCTGTTGGAGCTCGGCGATCGCCGTGCCGAGTCCGAGCTCGGCGATCGCCGTGCCGAGTCCGAGCTCGGCGGTAGTCAAGCCGAGCTCGCGATAGTCGAGCGCAGTCCGCCGAGTACGTGCCCGCCCAGGCCCAGGGTAAGGCGAGTCGGGCCCCCTGCCGAGCGAGTGCCCCCTCAGGTCCAGCTCGCATCTCGGCCATGGCATACTTTTACTATGTTGCCCCTTTTTGGTCTGCTTGCAGTCCTCGAAAACAGTGAAGGTTGTATATTGGCATGCCATCTTTTCCTATAAATAGGACCCAAGGGGTACCTCAGAAGGGATGCTCACTAATTCTCCGGCCTACTAGCGCTTTCTGAGGTACCTTAGCCCGGCATTTGGCTAAGGAGGGGAAGCGCTCTAAGATCTTCCGGGTGTGTGGTGGGACCTCCACGCCGGGCCCTTGGCCTAGTCCTTGTTTCCTCTCTTTTCTTTGTCATTTTCTCGCAGGAGTGAAGTAGGTGCGCGGCCACCCCTTCCCCAAGGGTCGAGCTCCACAAGAGACCGGTTTTCCGGTTTCAACATTTTGGTGCGGTGAGCGTGGACAGTGGTTAGCAGAGAAAACCTTCTGCAGGCTCGATGACTGGAGAAGAAGGACAAGGATCAGGCAGGGGCAACTCGCCACCCCCTCCCCCACCCCCAGCGGCGAGTGTGCCGGCGGAGCTTAGGGAGGAGATCCTCGGGCTCGTCAGGACCGCCCTCGGCATGCGAGCTGAGAGTGCGACACCGGCAGTCCCGGTGGTCGCCGCTCCCGCACTCGGCGACGACGCGCCGCTCAGGCGACCAGGGAAGGAACCCGCCGAGAGAGGCGAGCGCGAGTTCCAGGGGAGAGTTCTGTTCCCCGGCTCGGCCGCCGAGTACCACTTCGGCGAGACTGCGGGGAGGGAGTTCCCGTCTCGCCCGGCTGAGGGGGGGAGCCCCTTCAGCGAGTTCGTTTCTTCAGCCCCAGTTCCCGAGGGGTTTCGCGAGCCGGAGATGACTTACTACTCCGGGAAAGGAGACCCGGTCCACCACATCCAGTGGTTCGAGGACATGGTCTCTATTCGACAGATGTCAGATGGCTTCAAGTGCCGACTCTTCGCCATCACCCTCAGAGAAAAGGCGAGAGAGTGGTTCCACCAGCTCCCGACCGGGTCCATTTACTGCTTTGAGGATCTGCGACGGGGTTTCATGCTGAGATTCACCACTTCTAAGAAGAGGAAGAAGGAGGCGGAGTCTTTGTTCCGCATCAAGCAGAGGGTGGGAGAGACCCTGGGAAGCTATCTGGACAGGTTCCAAGAGGAACTGTCCCAAGTTCAGGAGATGCCGGGGCACACCATGATGGTGGCCTTCACCCTGGGTCTCCAATCCGGGTTCTTCGCAATGGAACTGAAGAGATCACCTCCAGTGTCTTTTGAGGCACTCCTGGAGAGGGCAGCCAGGGAGGCCGAAATGGAGGCAGCACATCCAGAGTTTGCGCGAAGGTTAGCCAAGTGGGCCGTGGAAGAGGAAAGGCCAAGGGGTGGCCGAATTCAGGAGGAGAGGAGGGCTGAGCCTCGGCAAAGGGAGCAGCCGCAGCAGCAGCCGCAACCCAGGTGGGTGCGTCCGGAGCAGACCCACCGTTTGGGATGGAGGCCCGAGTGGCAAGACCAGGCACCACGAAGAGGTTATTAGGGAGGAGATAACCGCCAGGATGGCCGAGGGCAGTACAACCCCCAGGGGGGTAGGCAGGGTCAGAGACCCCCTCTCCCCGACCAGGAGGAGGCAATGGCAATTGCCATGAGGGGGAGGAGGAGAGGACAGCCGAGGAGAAGGAGGGAGGTCAGGGTGGACCTGCCCTATTGTGACTTTCATCAGGAAGAGGGGCACCTCACATCCATGTGTCTAGAGTTCCTCGAGATGAGAGGGAGAAGGGAACAACAACAACAAGACCATCAGGAAGTTCGGATAGAAGAGATCCGGCCTCGGGAGGAGGGGGATCGGTGTGAAGACCGGGTTGATGTGGGCACCCGAGGAAGGATCGGAGCGATCCACGGGGGGGCCGGGATCGAGGCCTCCCGTAAGTCAAGCCTCCACACTATGTACCTGAGGAGCGTTGGCTCCACATCCCAATCCCCTCCCCCGGAGGAGAAAATCACCTTCTCCATAGAGGACTTGCCGGGTCACGAGGACCCCTTCTGCGATGCGCTGGTTATCCAGACAGCCATCGAGGATTTCACTGTCTCCCGAATCCTTGTGGACAATGGGAGTTCGGTCAACGTCATCTTCAAGAAGGCGTTCGATGCGATGAAGGTAGAGGCCAGGAGGGTGTTAGCCTCGGACGGGCCTCTGTTCGACTTTTCAGGGGAGAGGAAAGAAGTCGAGGGAGGAGTGGGACTCCATGTCACTCTAGGGGGGCAGTCACGCAACTGCAAGTTCGTCGTCGTGGACGCTCCTAGCAGTTACAGCGCCATCTTCGGGAGACCCCTCATCAGCGCCTTCCACTGCGTCCCCTCGTCCTTCCACCAGTGTCTAAAGCTCAACGTCGAGGGGGTCCAGATCCGGGTTCGAGGAGACCCTAAGGAGGCAAGGGAGTGCTACGTCTCGGCGGTAAACTCCATCTCTTGGCTGGAGGAGGCCGAGGAGATGGGCGGAGGTTGGAGGAGGAGGAGCAGGAAGCTGACAAAGAAATGGAGGTGGAGTGCCGCGCTCGGGAGGAGGTCGCGGAAGAAACTCGGGGGTCGGCCGAGGCCATGGCCGTCGAGGAGGCTGAGGAAGAGGTCCTCGCCCCCGGAAGGGGAGGTATCGAGGAATGGGAGGAGCAGTCCCGTCTGGAGGCGGCGGAAGAGGTGGAGGAGATGGAGGTCCTCACCATTGGAGGCAGGGTGGAGAAGGTCCGCGTCAGCGGAGGCCTGACCCCGGAAGCTCAAGGCAGGATGCTGGAATGCATCCAGAGGAACGTGGACATCTTCGCCTGGAGCGCCGCGGAGATGCCAGGGATCGACCCCGACGTGGCCTGCCATCGCCTCAACCTGGACCCGGAGGCTCCCCCCATCCAGCAGAAAAAAAGATCCATCACGGACAAGCTCGCCGAGCCAATCAGGGAGGAAGTCGCCAAGCTACTCGAGGCTGGCTTCATATCTGAAATCCAATACCCCGGCTGGGTCTCCAACGTTGTAATGGTTAAAAAAGGAGACGACCGGTGGAGGATGTGTATCGACTTTTCTCTTCTTAATAAATCATGCCCGAAAGATTGTTATCCTTCGCCTCGGATCGACGCGCTGGTTGACTCAGCCGTCGGTTTCCCTGTAATGAGTTTTCTGGATGCTTTTTCAGGTTATCACCAAATCAGGATGCACCCCCCTGACGTCAAGGACGTCTCGTTCATCACGGGAGACGGATGTTATTGTTACAAAATGATGCCCTTCGGGCTAAAGAATGCGGGGGCCACCTATCAAAAAATGATGGATAGGGTCTTCCGAGAGCAGAAGGGGAGGAATCTCGAAGTGTACGTGGATGATCTCATGGTCAAGAGCTTGGATGTCGACTCCCACATCCGGGACTTGGAAGAAACTTTCGCCACTCTCCGCAAGTTTAAGATGAGGCTAAACCCCTTGAAGTGTGTCTTCGGGGCAAGCCGGGGAAAGTTCCTAGGGCATCTTCTCACCCCCGCTGGGGTAGAACCTAATCCAGACAAGGTGAGGGCAATCTTGGAACTGAGGTCGCCACAAAATACCAAGGAAGTACAGCAACTGGCAGGGAAGTTGGCAGGGTTGAGTAGATTCCTCTCCCGGGCCGGGGAGAGGTGCTCCTCGTTTTTCAAAACCTTGAGAGGGGGTCGAAAGTTCGAATGGACCTCGGAGTGCGAAGAGGCATTCCAGGCTTTAAAGAAACAGCTGACTCAAGCCCCCCTGCTCCAAGGGCCCAAGGAGGGGGAAGACTTATTCCTATATCTAGGGGTCGGTGCTGAAGCCTTGAGTTCGGTTTTGGTTCGGGAAGAAGGGAAGAGGCAACTCCCCGTCTATTATGTGAGTCGGATATTGAAGAAGGCCGAGCTCCGTTACCCCATCCTGGAAAAACTGGCCTTCGCCTTAATCATCTCAGCCCGGAGGCTTCAGCCCTATTTTCAGGCACACTCAATTCGAGTAGTGACTGACCACCCCCTGCGCAACATCTTCAAGGGGGTAGAGCATTCAGGTAGGTTGGCCAAATGGTCGGTGGAACTGAGCGAGTTCGACATCTCCTTCGTCCCCCGCCTCTCAATCAAGGCCCAAGCTATGGCTGACTTCCTGGCAGAGTATGTGGTCGAGGTGGCGGAGGAGAGACTCACTCGCCCTCTCCCCTGGAAAGTCAGGGTGGACGGTGCCTTGGGGAAGCATTCTTTAGGGGTTGGGGTCATCTTGGAAAGCCCCCAAGGGATAAAGATCGAGCAGACTGTGGTAGTGCATTTTCCTATCACCAACAATCAAGCCGAATACGAAGCCGTAATCGCAGGTCTGCGCCTGGCAAGAGACCTGGGGGTGCATGACGTGGAGGTCCTCACCGACTCCATGGTGGTGGCTTCCCAGGTCAAGGGGGAGTTTGAGGCGAGGGAGCCCACCCTGCAGCTCTATTTGATGAAGGTAAGGGGAGTCATTGGGACCTTCCAGACCTTCTCAATCAAGCACGTGCCGCGAAGGGAAAACGAGCCAGTCGACCAGCTAGCAAAGCACGGCCCCCGAATGGGAGGCACCATTACGGATCTCTTCCGACCTTCCATCGAGGAGGGGGAACTAATGGAAGTAGAACAGCACCCCTCGTGGATGGATCCCTTCGTCACCTTCTTGTCCACAGGAGGATACCCGGAGGGAATGGACCGAAGAGGGCTCAAGCACAAGGCGGCTTACTACCTCCTGCGTGAGGGACAGTTGTACCGCAAGACCCTCTCAGGGATGTTGGCCCGTTGCGTGGCCGAAAGAGAGGTGCATAAAATTTTGGAGGAAGTCCACTCCGGTGAATGTGGAAGTCATTCGGGGAGTCGGACCCTGGAAGGGAGAATCGTCAGGCAAGGGTACTTCTGGCCCACCCTCGGTCAGGATGCAGCCGAATTCGCAAAAAAATGTCATAAGTGCCAACTATATGCCCCGCTCCAGCTCCAGCCGGCTCAGAGGTTAAGAAGCATCATGGCACCATGGCCCTTCGCCATATGGGGGCTGGACCTCGTAGGACCTTTCCCTCAGGCCAGCGGACAGAGGAGGTTCTTGTTGGTCATGATCGATTATTTTTCTAAGTGGATGGAGGTGAAGGCTCTAGCCAAGGTAACCTCTCAGGTAGTCAGGAACTTTATCTGGGGAGAGATCATCTGCAGGCATGGGCTGCCACAGGCTATCGTCACGGACAATGGACCTCAGTTCGCCAGCACGGAGTTCATTCGCTTCTGCGAACAGCTGGGGATTGACCTTCGGTTTGCTTCTGTCCACCACCCCAGGAGCAACGGGCAGGTGGAAGCGGCCAACAAAATCATCGTGAACCTCTTAAAGAAGAAAGTGGAAAATTTGAGGGGAAGCTGGGTGGAACAGCTTCCATCAGTCCTCTGGACCTTGAGGACCACCCCCAATACGGCCACAGGGGAGACACCTTTCAAACTCTCTCACGGCTGCGAGGCCGTTCTACCTATCGAATTCGAGGTCCAGACGCCTCGGGTCATCGAGGCAGGAGCCGGAAGGGAAGAATGGAGGTCAGAGAACGAGGAGGAGCTTCGACTCTCCCTTGATATGGTGGAAGAACTACGCGACTTGTCCGTCGTCAGGCAGGAGGAGGCCAAGCGAAGAATGGCCAAGTATTTCGACAAACACGTCCGTGTCAAGCAGTTCGTGGAGGGGGACCTTGTCTTGAAAAAAGTGGACGCGGCAGGGAGATCAGCCGCTGTGGGAAAACTCCACCCCAATTGGGAGGGCCCCTACAAGGTGCAGGAGGTCTTGAAATCGGGGGGGTATCGCCTCCAAGATGTAAGAGGGGACACCCTCAGCTACACTTGGAGTGGCGACGATCTGAAACGTTTCTACCCTTGAAAATATTGTAAACATCTTGACCTTAAGAATGAAAACAAATCTCATTGTCGTATTTTATGCTCTGTCAAAATAATGAGGGTAAAGGGGTTTACAGCTTAAACCCCCAAGGGGGGCAAAAGTTTCTAAGTCTTCTCGCTCTGGGGTTAGGTCTCGTCACTCTCCTGCCAGGCTCCCACCTAGCTGGCACGACCGAGTCTCGATGGACATCGCTATGACCCTGGGGCTGAGCCCGGAGGATGTTCAACACCCGCCCTCAGGCTCTCATCTAGCTGACTGGCCCGGTGGTAGCACCCGGGAGAGGCAAAAGTTTCCAAGTCTTCTCGCTCTGGGGTTAGGTCTCGTCACTCCCCTACCAGGCTCCCACCTAGCTGGCACGGCCGAGTCTCGATGGACATCGCTATGACCCTGGGGCTGAGCCCGGAGGATGTTCAACACCCGCCCTCAGGCTCTCACCTAGCTGACTGGCCCGGTGGTAGCACCCGGGAGAGGCAAAAGTTTCTAAGTCTTCTCGCTCTGGGGTTAGGTATCGTCACTCCCCTGCCAGGCTCCCACCTAGCTGGCACGGCCGAGTCTCGATGGACATCGCTATGACCCTGGGGCTGAGCCCGGAGGATGTTCAACACCCGCCCTTAGGCTCTCACCTAGCTGACTGGCCCGGTGGTAGCACCCGGGAGAGGCAAAAGTTTCTAAGTCTTCTCGCTCTGGGGTTAGGTCTCGTCACTCCCCTGCCAGGCTCCCACCTAGCTGGCACGGCCGAGTCTCGATGGACATCGCTATGACCCTGGGGCTGAGCCCGGAGGATGTTCAACACCCGCCCTCAGGCTCTCACCTAGCTGACTGGCCCGGTGGTAGCACCCGGGAGAGACAAAAGTTTCTAAGTCTTCTCGCTCTGGGGTTAGGTCTCGTCACTCCCCTGCCAGGCTCCCACCTAGCTGGCACGGCCGAGTCTCGATGGACATCGCTATGACCCTGGGGCTGAGCCCGGAGGATGTTCAATACCCGCCCTCAGGCTCTCACCTAGCTGACTGGCCCGGTGGTAGCACCCAGGAGAGGCAAAAGTTTCTAAGTCTTCTCGCTCTGGGGTTAGGTCTCGTCACTCCCCTGCCAGGCTCCCACCTAGCTGGCACGGCCGAGTCTCGATGGACATCGCTATGACCCTGGGGCTGAGCCCGGAGGATGTTCAACACCCGCCCTCAGGCTCTCACCTAGCTGACTGGCCCGGTGGTAGCACCCGGGAGAGGCAAAAGTTTCTAAGTCTTCTCGCTCTGGGGTTAGGTCTCGTCACTCCCCTGCCAGGCTCCCACCTAGCTGGCACGGCCGAGTCTCGATGGACATCGCTATGACCCTGGGGCTGAGCCCGGAGGATGTTCAACACCCGCCCTCAGGCTCTCACCTAGCTGACTGGCCCGGTGGTAGCACCCGGGAGAGGCAAAAGTTTCTAAGTCTTCTCGCTCTGGGGTTAGGTCTCGTCACTCCCCTGCCAGGCTCCCACCTAGCTGGCACGGCCGAGTCTCGATGGACATCGCTATGACCCTAGGGCTGAGCCCGGAGGATGTTCAACACCCGCCCTCAGGCTCTCACCTAGCTGACTGGCCCGGTGGTAGCACTCGGGAGAGGCAAAAGTTTCTAAGTCTTCTCGCTCTGGGGTTAGGTCTCGTCACTCCCCTGCCAGGCTCCCACCTAGCTGGCACGGCCGAGTCTCGATGGACATCGCTATGACCCTGGGGTTGAGCCCGGAGGATGTTCAACACCCGCCCTCAGGCTCTCACCTAGCTGACTGGCCCGGTGGTAGCACCCAGGAGAGACAAAAGTTTCTAAGTCTTCTCGCTCTGGGGTTAGGTCTCGTCACTCCCCTGCCAGGCTCCCACCTAGCTGGCACGGCCGAGTCTCGATGGACATCGCTATGACCCTGGGGCTGAGCCCGGAGGATGTTCAACACCCGCCCTCAGGCTCTCACCTAGCTGACTGGCCCGGTGGTAGCACCCGGGAGAGGCAAAAGTTTCTAAGTCTTCTCGCTCTGGGGTTAGGTCTCGTCACTCCCCTGCCAGGCTCCCACCTAGCTGGCACGGCCGAGTCTCGATGGACATCGCTATGACCCTGGGGCTGAGCCCGGAGGATGTTCAACACCCGCCCTCAGGCTCTCACCTAGCTGACTGGCCCGGTGGTAGCACCCGGGAGAGGCAAAAGTTTCTAAGTCTTCTCGCTCTGGGGTTAGGTCTCATCACTCCCCTGCCAGGCTCCCACCTAGCTGGCACGGCCGAGTCTCGATGGACATCGCTATGACCCTGGGGCTGAGCCCGGAGGATGTTCAACACCCGCCCTCAGGCTCTCACCTAGCTGACTGGCCCGGTGGTAGCACCCGGGAGAGGCAAAAGTTTCTAAGTCTTCTCGCTCTGGGGTTAGGTCTCGTCACTCCCCTGCCAGGCTCCCACCTAGCTGGCACGGCCGAGTCTCGATGGACATCGCTATGACCCTGGGGCTGAGCCCGGAGGATGTTCAACACCCGCCCTCAGGCTCTCACCTAGCTGACTGGCCCGGTGGTAGCACCCGGGAGAGGCAAAAGTTTCTAAGTCTTCTCGCTCTGGGGTTAGGTCTCGTCACTCCCCTGCCAGGCTCCCACCTAGCTGGCACGGCCGAGTCTCGATGGACATCGCTATGACCCTGGGGCTGAGCCCGGAGGATGTTCAACACCCGCCCTCAGGCTCTCACCTAGCTGACTGGCCCGGTGATAGCACCCGGGAGAGGCAAAAGTTTCTAAGTCTTCTCGCTCTGGGGTTAGGTCTCGTCACTTCCCTGCCAGGCTCCCACCTAGCTGGCACGGCCGAGTCTCGATGGACATCGCTATGACCCTGGGGCTGAGCCCGGAGGATGTTCAACACCCGCCCTCAGGCTCTCACCTAGCTGACTGGCCCGGTGGTAGCACCCGGGAGAGGCAAAAGTTTCTAAATCTTCTCGCTCTGGGGTTAGGTCTCGTCACTCCCCTGCCAGGCTCCCACCTAGCTGGCACGACCGAGTCTCGATGGACATCGCTATGACCCTGGGGCTGAGCCCGGAGGATGTTCAACACCCGCCCTCAGGCTCTCACCTAGCTGACTGGCCCGGTGGTAGCACCCGGGAGCGGCAAAAGTTTCTAAGTCTTCTCGCTCTGGGGTTAGGTCTCGTCACTCCCCTGCCAGGCTCCCACCTAGCTGGCACGGCCGAGTCTCGATGGACATTGCTACGACCCTGGAGTTGAGACTGGGAGTTGGCCCGAGGAAAACACCAGGGTGCGAGCTCGCCAGTCAAGACGGCGAGCTCGGAATATCCTACCCCCCCTCTCTCCAGCGAGCCTAGCCTCGCTCCAGTTAACTCGGCGAAAGACACGCCCTGATGTTTCACTTGTCTGAATTGTCGAAAAACTGAGGCGAGACATGGCGGGGGAAGGTGAGGCGCGAGTAGGATATGGCGCGAGCACGTGTCCTAGGGATTCACCGCGAGCACCGCGGGGGGATGGTCCTAACTCAAGACATTCTACGGGCGAGGTCGCTCTACCAAGCGCGCGGGTATAACATCGCAAGTAAGCTTAAAAAGAAGATAGTAAAATTGTGAAAAATGTCTTTGATTCATCATTACAAGTGTACAAGGCCCGCCTCGGCAGGATACAAAAAAAAGAGAAGAAAACAAAAGTTAGCTCTCACCCTCCCCCCTCGAGTGGCGGTCCTCCTCGCCACCAAGCCGAGCGTCCTTCTCCCCCACCCCCGCAAAGAGCGAATCGAAGCTATCTTCCTTCTCGCTGAGCGGGCTGGGCGGGAACAGGGTTGGCAGGAGCTCCCGGACGGTGACCTCCTCGCAGCCTTCCGCCAAAATCCCCGTCCCCCTCATGGCTTGTAGAAGACACTCGACAGCCTCGACGGAGTTGACTCGCAGCCGCTCCGCGACATCAGACTCGCCAAACACCCGGGGCCTCTTGAAGGGGAAGGCCGGCTCGCTGGCGTCCGGAGGAAGGAGAGCGTCGGCTTGGCGGAGGACCTCTCCCAGGAGCCCCTTGTTCTTCTCTTTCAATTCCTCCACCTCCACCCCCAGCCGGGCGGCGACAGCCTCCTGCTCGCGGGAGTATATCTTCTGCTCGGCAAGCTGGGCTTCCCGCTCAGCGAGCTGAGCCTGCAACTGAGCCATCTCGCCTCGCATCGCGTCAGCGGCTTCGGCGTCCTGTAGGGTTAGAAATTCAGAACACGCGCAGGAATAATCCTAAGCAAGGTGAATAGAGGCACCCAGTGATTACCAAGCCACCGGCGGACTTCGCGAGTAGAGCATCGGCGAGGCCGAACCGCCTTTCCGCGTCAGCCGCGCTCTCCTTCTCCAGGTCGCGCTCCTGCTCGGCAGTCAGCAGGGCATTGCTGAGCTGGAAGCCGCGGCGGACCATCATGTGATGGAGCTCGAAGGCCCGCAGGTGGGCCTGCAACCCCTCGTAGCCGAGCTGGCTGGGGGTAAGTTTCTTGTACGATTCGGCGCTGTCGCGGCTGTAGAGGCCGAAGCTGAAGGCGAAGGCGTGGGCGGTAGGCGGCCGGCGGGCTCCCCAGGAGGGGGCGCGAGTAGAAACGGAAACTCGGTGAGCCCCCTCGTCCCACTTCAAGATGGGCTCGCCAGCCGCATCTTTGCTCTTGCACCCCTTGCCGAAGTTGGGGTGATCCTTCGGCAGACTGGGCTCGCGGAGGGTGTCCTCCCCGGTAGAATCGGAGGACGGCCCGCTCTTCTCCTTCCCCTTTCGGGGGGAGGAGGCTTCTTTCAACGGACTCAAGGGTGGCTCGTCGGACAGAGCCTCCGGCGAGCTCATGAACTTGGCAGGCGACGGAGGATGGTGCAGCCGTCCGCGCGAGACCACCTTCGCCCTCTTATTCTTGGGGAGCGAAGGTTCGTGGCGCGAGCTTGACCCCCCGGACTCCAAGCGCTTCCTGCCGGGGAGTTGGCCTCGCGCTTGCTCCTCGCGACAAGCCAGTGCCGCCGCCCGGGCCAGCTCCAGAGGATCTGAGAATATCCCCGAGTCGGCGAACGGCGGATGCTCCGGCAGAACCCGTTCCCCTGCAGAGAAAGACTTAGTTAAAAAAAGAGAGGGAAAAATTATATGAGATCCACCTTGATAAAGTTCGCGAGAGGGCTGAGCGAGATATACCTTCGCCGGGGAGAACGGGCTGAAGCGAATCAAGGCCGCGACGGAGGAAGGCGACCTCGAAGTCCTTGTGAAGAAAAAACTTGTGGAGGTCGGCGTCGCTACCAGAGAGGGAAGGAGGATGATATATGTCCTCGCTCTTCTGCAGGGGGCGAAAGGGGATGTTGCCGAGCTCGCCCTTAATGAAGACGAGCCGGGTCATCCAATTGTGATTCTTGTTCGCTAGCTCGCGAACCTTGATGAAGGACCCACCGAAGTAGGCGACCCCGTCGGGGGTAGCCTTGTAAGAGAACAACTTACGGAACACCGCGAGGTTGAACTCAATTCGCTCCCGGCGGAGGAAGCAGGCGAACGCCACCATCATAGCAATGGCATTGGAATTCAGCTGCGCGGGCACCGCGCCGTAGTACTTCAGGATCTGGCGGATTTCTGGCCAGAGGGGGAGGCGCAGTCCCACCTCGAAGTGCGAGATGGGGAAGGCGAGCTCACCCTTCGGGAAGGAATTGATGGCCTCATGCTCGGCGGGCCTGCGAGCCTGGAAGCCGGGGGGGACGAACGCCGCCGTGAACTCGACGAGCTCCTCCTCTGTAATGTGCCCCTCGAAAAAGCAATGATCAACGAAGTGCTGGGCGCACTTAGACCGACCGTCCGCGTCAGGATTGGTCTTGACCATGGTCGCAGAGGAAAGGAAAATCGCGAGCTCGGGAAGACAGAGACGAAGCAAGGATTCGAAAGCAATAAAAGCGTGCCTCGGGGGTAGGTGAGAAGGTCTATTTATAGAAGAAGGTAAAGAAGGGCGAGAGGGAGGGCGAGTCGGCCGATCGGTCCGGTCTCGCCACGCCACCTCGCCACCCTCTCCTCGCAAGTCCTGCGAGCCGGCCAGACCCCCGAAGGGGGAATTCGAAAAGACTCACCAAAATATTGAAAAAGCATCTACATATACAAAGTGATTGAAAAGTTGTTCCAAGTTATTACAAGCAGATCATTCAGAGCAAATAAAAGAAAAAATATAAATAAGGGCGCGAGGACCATGCGAGGGCGAGGGCGAGTACTGGCCGGCTGACAGAGGAGCCGTTTCATTCTCCCCGGTCTCGCCGGCCCGCCGTCGCAGGCCGCCGCGCATGAAGTTCGCGAAGTCGCCCCATGTTCCTATTTATCACCCGCAGGTTCTCGTCAATTTCATCCATTAGCACCAGGGAGGACGCCTCCTCGAACGCCAGGCTGACTCCAGCACTGTCCGCGAGACGCGAGCACTCCCACTACAGCCTGTTGTTGTCCTTCCGCAGGTCGTGGAGCTCGCGCACCAGCTTCTTGAGAACCTTCCGCTCCCGTCTTGCGCGTTCAGGGCTGCCCACCTCGGAGTCCAGGAAGGCGTCCAGGGCGCTTGGAGAAGGGAGGGGCGAGTAAGGAGGTCGATCCACGGACTCGCCGTCCTCCGTCCGCCCGGGAAATTCTGGGTGAAGAACTGAAAGACGGTCAGAAAAGCAAATATCCACGGAACAGAAGAGCAATGCCGGAAACTTACCGCGCGAGCCTGGCTCCTCTGGGTTGGCGCGAGGAGAGAAGTGGCGCAGGTCCTTGCCACGCCCCAGCAGTTCTTGAGGAGCAAGTTGGTAGCCGGGAACAGGGATAATCCCGGCGCCTCTCCCCGCGACCAGGGATCCAGGGGAGGGTTGCCGGGAAGGGAGGTGACTCGGCGACGCCAGTTCTCGCGAGCCCGGCTCCTTGACCTCGGGATCCTGCCGTGGCGAGCTGACAGGAATACTTTTGGCCCGAGGAGTGGATGCTTCGCCGCTGTTCTCCCGGTCGGAAGATAGTTCCACGAGATTTTTAGTGGAAGAACCAAGAACCGGCTGGTTGGAGGAACCGGCCCCGTTCTCCAAGGCGGTAGTAAAGTCGGCCAGAATGGGTTCGGCCCCCGGGGGAAAGGGCTTCGCCCGCTTGGCCGAGCCAAAATCGGCAAAACGGCGAGCAGGGGCCTCAAGGTTGGTCAGCCCCGCGGCCTGAGCAGCGATCTCCTCGCGGGAACGTGCGAGTCGCTCTAAAACTTCCTTGGGGAGCGGCATCTTGACAGAATTTGGGGAAGGGCAAAGGTCAGCCAGATGCGCAGGGGTACATATATATAGCTACCTGTGGGGCCTACCAGAAGATTCCTTTTTGCCCCTGTCGCACTCGCCGGATCCTATGGGGTTGGATGTTTCTTTCCGAGCTTGTCCCAACCTCGCAAAGAGCGGGGATTATGTACAACCCCGTATCCCGCGAGTGGTCGACAGGAGTTGAACCGGCCGGCTCAGACCAATGTGGACCCAGCATGCCGAGCCCGAGCTCGGCAATAGTCGAGCCAAGCTCGACGATGGCCTAACGAAGCCCGGCATACCGAGACCGAGCTCGGGTGCGGGAACAGGGCTCGACGGTAGTCGAGCCAAGCTCGACGATCCCCGTACCGAGCTCAGTTTCTGTTGGAGCTCGGCGATCGCCGTGCCGAGTCCGAGCTCGGCGATCGCCGTGCCGAGTCCGAGCTCGGCGGTAGTCAAGCCGAGCTCGCGATAGTCGAGCGCAGTCCGCCGAGTACGTGCCCGCCCAGGCCCAGGGTAAGGCGAGTCGGGCCCCCTGCCGAGCGAGTGCCCCCTCAGGTCCAGCTCGCATCTCGGCCATGGCATACTTTTACTATGTTGCCCCTTTTTGGTCTGCTTGCAGTCCTCGAAAACAGTGAAGGTTGTATATTGGCAGGCCATCTTTTCCTATAAATAGGACCCAAGGGGTACCTCAGAAGGGATGCTCACTAATTCTCCGGCCTACTAGCGCTTTCTGAGGTACCTTAGCCCGGCATTTGGCTAAGGAGGGGAAGCGCTCTAAGATCTTCCGGGTGTGTGGTGGGACCTCCACGCCGGGCCCTTGGCCTAGTCCTTGTTTCCTCTCTTTTCTTTGTCATTTTCTCGCAGGAGTGAAGTAGGTGCGCGGCCACCCCTTCCCCAAGGGTCGAGCTCCACAAGAGACCGGTTTTCCGGTTTCAACAACTATTATCATAATGTTGTAGTAGTTATTGTCTTTTTATCTACAAAACTATAGAGTCATTCACTTGGGTATTTGATTTTTTTGAAGTTTGTTGTTAGGAAGCAACCAATTTCTATCTTTATGGATCAAGATCAAGTTATGGTCGCCGCTATTGAGAAATTCTAATAACTACCAATTATTGTCTATGTCAATGACACATCATGAAGAAAGTACCCACAAAAGCCCTTCCTTCATTAGTAATGCTACTCTATGATCATTATTTTGCAAATGTCTAAATAAATGTATTACTCAAGATGAATTTGAAATAAAGTAGAGTGAAATGATGTGTCATGGAAGTCTATTTGAGAATAAATGATTAAATGATTTATATAAAATTAAATATAAATGGGCCGCCAATTTCAACAAAATTGTTATTGATTATGAGATTTTGTTGACTCAAAGAAACGAATCAATGAACAATATTTATCATTCAACAACCAAAGCCACAAATGCATTAGTTGATTGTTTCTTGCAGTTGGAGAAAATGATTTTGAAGGCAAGCGAGAAAGGACAAAAAGAAGATTTCAAATACAAATATGTCATCTTACCGATTTATGCAAAGAACTGCCCAAATTCTAAGCAAGTTTCAAAAAGTGTACATAAGAGTGCTTTATGCAAAATTTTACAAAGAATTCAAACAAAGTGCATTTGTTTTATATGATGTGGAAGAGGTGCTCATTTCCGATAAGAGTGAAATGATTGTTATTCGATGGAGTGATTGTGAAAAAAATAGTAAATATTGGTATGTAATGCTAGACATTAGCAATTATGATATTTCTTGTAGCTGCCACAAGTTTAAAACGAACGGAATATTGTGTAGTCATGCTCTAAAGGCCTATAGTCATAAAACATTACATTTGTTCCAGATAAATACATTCTCAAAAGATGGACTTTAAATGCAAAAAAGGATTTATATCTACAACCAGGAAATAATGGTAGCAGAGATTACCAATCTACAATTATTTTCCATAATAACATAAATCATTATGCTTATGATCTAGCAGTACGTGTAGAGAAATGTGAGGAAGTAAGAAATTATGTCATAGATGGACTTAGAGAAATCTCCTCGCATGCATATATCATACTAGAAGCAAACAACAAAATGGATTCGTATAGTAGCATCAAATCGAATAAAAAGATCCAAAACTTAGACCTAAGGGGTTATCTAATGCAATGCTAAAATCTCATTGGGAAAAAAAGAATAAGCGCTACATTTAAACATCATTCTTTGTGTTTGTAATGCAAGACCTAGGAGATTCTTTGTTTTTCATTCACAGGAAAACCCAAAAAGCAAGGGGAGAATAAAAAGAATGTAGAAAACCATATGAAAAAGAAAAAAATAAATGTGGCAGATTAAAAAAGCTTGTATTCATTGACTGAAATCCTTGAAAATTTTACTTGTACTATTTTTTATTACCATTAGATGTAAATTTGAAGAAATAAATTACTTATATGCTTCTGCTCTTTAAATTAAATTATTCATACAAGCAAAGCATAACTATATTTGCTTAATATAAACATGGAAAGTTCATGTTTTGAATAGTAGATACAATGGAACTTTAAAAGTTCACATAATAATTCTTTAAATATCCAATATACAATCTCACCCCTAAATAATGGCGGCTTGCATGCCCATTCACTACTATCTGGACATCCTTCTTGGCCCTTCCTGTTTTACTCCTCCATATATTTCACAACATAAACACTGCAGTCAACTGATATAACTTGGGTTGGAATCCCTTTACAAGTGAAACATTCCAATTGGACAAGTTCAACTTGCATTTATCTCGGCTCGCATCATAAAGTACTTAAATTGTCTGCTTTGCCATTTCTAATCTGCGTGAATTTAGGAGGGCATCATACAACTCCCAAGTACGATAAATGTTATTTCTAACTAATAGAAACCAATGTTTATCTTTGCAATCCGGTATAAAAATAGTTCAACTTTCTTCACTTTATGGGTCATGACATGTGGAACATACATCTTTGCATCATTCTTATGATGCTTCATTGGGTTGTCTAGCTAGAAGAAATAAAAGGGAATTATGT
The DNA here is from genome assembly GCA_039513925.1 of Platanthera zijinensis. NCBI lineage: Eukaryota > Viridiplantae > Streptophyta > Magnoliopsida > Asparagales > Orchidaceae > Platanthera > Platanthera zijinensis. The sequence goes on along the minus strand of CM077090.1, from coordinate 152,480,179 downwards.
AGTAACATTCTAAAACCCTGAAAAGGGAATGCCTTTCTAACTGCTAGTCTCACCCATAGATTAAGGCCGACGTATAAAAATAGCCGTTAATTTTTTAGGATTTTTGTCCCTTCTAACTTCCTGCACATGGGCAAATGCATCGATATGACAATCAACAATGTATCCCTCTATTAGTAAGTCATCCATTGATTCTCTCATTACACAGATTTTAACCTTGAAAACCAATATAATTCTAATCTAAATCAGACTTCAGATTAGATGTTACAATTTCAAATGCTTCTCAAGTACAATTATTTAAATGAAAACAAGAAACAAACACTTATACTTTTGAATTTAGTGTGTTTATTCTTCAAGAATTATACCTTGTTTTCCTCTGTCAAGAACATCTTCCCTGAATAATTTTCAGGATAAGGATCTAATTCCTCCTTTTTTTTAAGGTTTAATACTACTAGACCCTTCTTTCATTTTACAAAGCTCGTAAACCTTGGGACTCAAGGCTGTTGAAAAACTTGTCCACCTTGGACTCAAGGCTGTTAAGACACAATGTCATTTTTTCTTAGAGTTTTTGAAACTTGTTTTCAATAAAATTAGTAAATGAGTTCAAACTCTCGGATTGTTTCCTTTTCTTCGCCTGATAAACAATGAGTTGATTCTCTATAGAGCAATACTTTTCATCCACTCTAGTAATCTCCTCGAAGCAATCCCTCACCCACCAATTTAAAATAAGTTAGAGATATAAAAAAATAGAACATTTTTAACTGTAAGAGGGCGAAAACATATAAAGTTGAATTTAATATTATATTTCAACTAGTTCAAAGATATCACATTTCTCCATCGTTGTAAATGTGATCTTTTTGCAGGAAGTTCAGGCACTGCAATCTTAATATGTTCCAATATCTAGATCTGAGGAATGCATAGTGTTGGATCTAGTGGCCAACCTTAGAGGTGGGGGATGAATAAGGTTTTACAACGTTTAATAAAATTTTACTAAATTTCACGCACAAACAACAATCACAGAAGAAAGTAATCTCATTGCATTAAAACAATAAAGAAATATAGTTCATAAATAGTTTACATCAACACTTGATCTCCATGACGTCGAAGATCGGAGACGATGAAAAATAGAATCTCTTTTGTTTTCTATACCGACCCACTACCCGGACAGGTTGGCTCTCATCTTTTCCCTCCACGAAAGGCGTTCAAGCCCACTCTTCACCTCCACACAAGGGAGGGTTCTTCACCTCCACACAAGGGAGGGTCTTAGAGCCCCGCTAGATCCTCCGATCTAGACGTCCCAAATTCCGGGACGATTTACCGCAGAATCCTACCCAGATTCCGACGACCCTCACTGGTCGATTTTCCTCACCAAAAACTAAACAGAAGATAGAAAAAGAGTACAAAGATTAAAAGTAAAGACGATAATAAAATGAAGTTCTCCCTCTTGATGACTTCTCCGATGTGTGATCTACGGCCGGTGCTTGAGATCTTCGTTGGCGAGCAACCGTTCGGTTCTCAGTGGTCGATGAAGATTCTGGATTGCTGGAGTTTTTTGTTCACGAACGTGAGGGAGAAGGCTTCCTTCAACTTTGACGAAGACAAGAGGAGACGAGCGCAAGGAGGCGGCCGAAATCTGGAGTTCTGAAACCCTTCGTCAAAATTCGTCTGAGAGTCGCAATGACAACAGGCAACACAGGGGCTTTTATACGTTTTCATGAAAATATGCTACCGCCGGCAGTAAGACTAGCGCCTGCGGTAGTTTCGCGTGCTTGTTGTGCCAGCTGTTCTCCAAATCTGGAAAATAATCTTCGAAACGATATTCTGCCTTTTCATTTGAATTAACGTCACGCGGTAGGACCTTCCGTTGCGCGGTAATATAGAATGCGACGTTTTTTAAAAGGCAACAACCGTTTGACAAGGCTAGCGTCGCGCGGTAGGTGCTATCGCCGAAATTTTCTAGAGCGCTAGGACAAAATAAATCGTTCAGTTACCGCTTGCGGTAATACAGTCGCCTGGTGGTAGTTCTCGGCGCGGTAGAGCTACCGCCGAAACCATCCAGAGCGCTAGGTCCATATAAATCATTAAGTTACCACCTGCGGTAATACAGTCGCCTAGCGGTAGCGCTCGGTGCGGTAGAGCTAGCGCCGAAACTATCCAGAGCGCTAGGTCCAAATAAATAAACGCGTTAGCGCCTGCGGTAGTACTACCGCCGGGCGGTAGCCTTCACTCAAAGTCATCGCCTTAACACACTCAATGCCTTTTGTTTTAACGCTCTCAACGCGCCGTTGAGTGGGCTAGCGCGACGCGGTAAGTACTAATGCTGGGCGGTAGCTTTCATATATGCCTTTTCTTTGCTTGCACCTGTCAACCTGCACATTCGATCAACATACAATATGATCAAATACAACCTGGGAGTTGATATTCTCAAATACTAGGAATGTGAAACCACGGTTCCAACAAACTCCCCCTTTTGATAATATCAATTCCTGTTCATGATAAATAAACATGAGATTGAGTGCAAAATGAAGATAGGAAATATAAGCTAACAATAGGTTACAGTGAATTGGGGAGTCTATACGTTCTACTTGCTCCCCCTATTTATGTGTTGCTCCCCCTAACTATGAGCACACATTAGCATCATGCTCCCCTACAATTTACCTCTCCTAGCCGTGCTCCCCCTACATATGACCTCCCCTAACCCGACCATACTCATGAACATACTCATGAACAATATATTTTCCCCCTTTGATAATATCAAAAGGGCGGGCAAGGCCAAGCAGACAAGTAGGATGAAAAGAGTATATATATTAAGTGTACGGGTGACCCAAAATGTAATAAATATCAGAGAATTTGAAGTGTCGGGGTCACACAATGGAGCAAAAATTCATAATTAGAGAGGGTCACAAAATGGAGCAAATAGTCTAAGTTAATAAAAATTGGACAACGCACACGAATCAAAGCACACAACGAGTACAACAACAATGTTGTAAGAAATACGAAGGAAATTAATTTTAAGCAAACATTGTAAAACATTATGAGTGTAAATCAAGTGCTAGTACGTATTGTGCTATAAAGAGTTTGTGCAGTTGCAGTCCAATTCTTATGCGCGGAAGTCTTAAATAAGACAATGACGTGGACGTGAAACATCAATAGAGAGAGAGCACCAATAAGAAATAGCAAGTATTACATCTGAGCTCTCGATCTTTAAAATAACTTACACAAGAGAAATATAGGGAATAATCATGTCACGTATCTAACGATGCTATATCAGGATTGGAAACTAGAGGCACGTAGCTTAGTGTGGGTGTAGGCGCACGATCGAAACGACTCTTTGAACCAAGGTGCTCATCCTCACAATGCTCATAAAGACTTATCAGGAGGAATGAGTAGTGCTTGGGGGGTCCTTGAACAGAAAGTGAATAGTTAGCATAGAGTTTTGAGCTTATTTACTTAGAGCTATCATGTTGATAATTTTTTTTTGAATTGCAAGGGACCCCAAGCCAATCGAAATCTATCCACCTAGATAGATGCACTTTAACATGTTTGCTAAGACCTTAGCACTAGAGACGTTTGCCCAAAGTTTTAATCTTTATACAAGCACATACATGTCGTGACATTGATTATTCAAAGTATTTCTAAAGTGTTAAGATACAACATCAAGAGGTATAGCATGTAAGTCTTGTATTTGTACAAGAGTGCTTCAACTAGAGATGTGTGCAGTGTGATAGGTCATTCCCTTATCTAAATTCTCACACATACCTAGAGGCATAGACAACATACACTCACAAGTATTTGCGCACTCAATAGCTAAGCACTTAGAGATTTAGCTCACTATGACTGGAGGAAATGATTCTTTGAACCAAGGTATTCATCCTCACAATGCTCATAAAGACTTATCAGGAGGAATGAGTAGTGCTTGGGGGGGTCCTTGAACAGAAAGTGAATAGCTAGCATAGAGTTTTGAGCTTATTTGCTTAAAGCTATCACGTTGACAAATCTTTTTTTGAATTACAAGGGACCCCAAGCCAATCGAAATCTATCCACCTAGATAGATGCACTTTAACATGTATGCTTAAGACCTTAGCACTAGATACGTTTGCCCAAAGTTTTAATCTTTATACAAGCACATACATGTCGTGACATTGATTATTCAAAGTATTTCTAAAGTGTTAGGATACAACGTCAAGAGGTATAGCATGTAAGTCTTGTATTTGTACAAGAGTGCTTCAACTAGAGATGTGTGTAGTGTGATAGTTCATTCCCTTATCTAAATCCTCACACATACCTAGAGGCATAGACAACATACACTCACAAGTATTTGCGCACTCAATAGCTAAGCACTTAGAGATTTAGCTCACTATGACCGGAGGAAAATGTTTGAAAAAGATTAATCGAGTAAACTCAAACACTGTGCATACAAGTTATGGTCTAAAACGCAGTGACGTGAGCCCTTGAAAAGAATGATTCATAATTTTTTTTGTTTTACAAAAACACGGTTCAAACAAAATGTACAGATGTAACATGCATACACACATAACACAAAATGCAAACACAAGTAAAATTATGCGAGCAAAGACAAATAAACCACGGTGAACACATATAAAGGCCGACAAAAAAAATCAAGGAGAAATGAGGATAGCACGATAACATGTTATGCATGTGACTATGAGGTATGGAGACATCGTTCATGCTATGAATACAGTAGTCATGAGAATATTTACGACATACTCGATCCAAATACTATGTCATCACCCTAGCCCTGAATTGAGTGACAGATGGGCATGAGGAGCTACATAAATGTCGTAGGGTGGGGTGTGAATCCCTTGTGTCCGCATAAGAAACCGCTCAACCTAACACTCTTTCCCCCCAGTGTCACACAAGGACCTACTGGAACCCTCCCCGGTTAAGTACAAGACATGGATTACAAGTTAGAGTCCCTAATGATGACACACCTACGCCCTCGCTATTGTGAGTCATAGTGAAAGGAGTCAAGCTGATGTTTCTATTAATGCCGTGGTGGCATGATTTTGGCAGATAGACACCAAGATAAAAAGTGTTATCGTCGGCGCTATAGGTACCGCCCCGCGATAGCTTTGGAATATTTAAGCCTCCAGTCAATTCCAGATCCGCACATTCCCTCATTTCTTCTCACAACATCCGACCCTCTCCTCCTCTGCAGGTTTTCTTCCTTCCCTCAAGGTAATCACTTTTCCTCTCTCTGTCAGATTTCTCATATTTTAAAACACGGATCAAAGAGTTTTGAAACCTCACGTTTTTGAGTGCAATCAACGACGAGTTTTGGGCATAAAGTCCCCCCTTTTTTGATGTTTATATCAGTTGATCAGAGGGTTTTTAGGTGTAAAAATTAGGTTTTGGGACCGATCCGACGGAAGAGGACGAAGTACAGTTCGTCACGCTACCGCCGGCGGTAACACATTATCGCCCGTGGTAGGTTTTAAAGATCGGTGCAGCCTATTGATTTTCCCATTTTTTGTATCCGTTGTTGAGAAGGTTTTATGTTTGGTTTACTTGCAGGAAATGGCTTCATCAAGCACTCAATCTGCGTGCTGCAGTTTCTCAAGGAGATCACGGGTGCCGGTCTCTACCCACCCAGTCATAGATGACGCCACCGTGAGCATACCCATGATCATAGAAATTGATGAACGCTATACTCATATCTATGAGTATCTGGAGGAGTTTGGTGTGCTTGCAGTCATATCATCTGATTCTCCCTTCTCTTCTATCCTCACCCGGGAATTCTACAATAATCTTCGGGATCCTGCGGAGACGCGTCTAGGTGGGGGTGTCCAATCTTGCATCGGCACTGAGATAGTCACTATCACTCACGCCGACCTCGACACCAAATATGTTTGGCCTCCCAACTGTCGATTCCTTGATATCGTGGAGTCCTTTAGGACTACAAGGGACAGGAGGGAGATGAACGAGCTTCATCATGGCGTGGAGGGGCGTTCAGATCTGTTTACCTCGGTGGACACCCTCACTCCCAATGTTCGTATTATCCAGGATATCCTATGTCACTCACTCATGTTCAAGGCTGGGGACACCCGGAAAGTCACGACTCAACTATCTATGGTGACGTACTACATCCTAGCCCAGAAGCCCTTCATCGTATCAGACCTCATTCTCTCCATGATATGATATACGTTCCGCCTGAAGTCTCCTGATCGCCAACGGGTGAACACCTTGCCTCTGGGTGGTGTGATCCAGAGCATCCTGACGAACAAGTACCCGACCATTGACTGGACCGCCTATCCCATAAACAGTTTCTCGCAGTCCTATCAGGTGGGTGAGATTCCTTCTTCCTCACGAGTATAGACACGGATACCTCCGTCGCAGCCACCGATGCCCCGCTCAGGGTCCCTTAGGGAGGCCAGTCGGGACATCCACAGTCTGGTGGAGGAGCAAGGTCGAGAGATCAAGAGAGTGAAGAAGATGCAAAGGAAAATCATGACTAAGCTTAACATCTCACCCCCATCTTCTGAAGACTAGTTTTTTTTTAAAATTTGGACATTATTATTTCGTTTTGTAATAATACAGGTGCACTCCAAAGCAATGATCGTAGTACTTTCATATGTGATGTAATTTATGCACCTATATACTTGTTATGATCTTTTATTGTTTTACTAGTGTCCATGACATGTTGGCTTAAGAAAAAATACAAAAAAATAATGCAAACAAACAGTAAAAATAGAGGGAACATTAAGCACATCGTGAAATAGATTATCGAGTAGTTTTGTTTGGATTAGCTTCTACTTCACGCAATTAGATGGTGTTAATGGATAGGATATTTAGGTATCCAAAAGGAGCCAGGAGTGATGGTTTCTTTGGATACCCAAATATAGAGTGACACACCTTGCGGAGATCGATGGCGGTGAATGAGCCCTTTTGAGTGGAATGGGTGCGCTATTTTGAATGATGGGTCTCCATTCATACTTTGGTTTAATGTTATTTTTATGTTGCAAGTTTCCTTCTAGAATTCTATGAGTCTTTATATGATGATCTTTAATTGAATAATATTGCGTTGGAGGATTGACTATCTTGAAGGTGTTCTTTAATTCAAGATTATTTCGCTTAACATTAGGACTCATAGTATAGTAGTTGTTGACCAGAGATCTACATTCAAAAGTGTTTGATTTGAGAGTAATTCGTTTTTCAAAGTGAGAGTTATTTCTATAGTTACGAGTTTCACTTGCACATGTTTGTGATTTTCTACTTCCTTTGATTAACTCAGCATGTAGATGGTGGTTCGTATTCATCATGCTTTTGGGTCTTACAAGCAGCTTAGGAGGTCGGCTTTGCGAGTTTTTAAGTAGTATTTCCTTAAGTAGTATTTACTTAAGCATATTGATATTTATAGTAAGCTCTTTGTTCTTCAGTTTAAGGTTATGTCTATCTTCATTGTAAGCGATTGTGTTGTTTTTAAGAGTGGTGACAATAGATTCGATATGAGCTTTATACTTACTCCTAAATTCATCGAATGTTTCGTTCATCTCTTCGATTTATACTTTATAATTTTTGCATTCAGCACAATCACTTTTTAATGATGAATTTTCTAAACATAATTTATCGTTTTGTTCTTTTGCAAAGCAAAACTCTTGTTCAAGAATCTTATATTTTTCTTTTAATTCATTATAATCTATACAAGGTGTAGGAATGTTATCTAAAGAGCAGTTTGGAGGACAAGTCGCATCAACGGTAGATTCTACATTAATATTTGCTTTTAAAAGGTTATTTTCTAAACGTAGTTTTGAATTAATACTTGTCAGTTTCTTAATTTTACGTTTAGCCGCATCTAGCATTTTCAATGTAGAAATATAATTGCATACAAGAGGGGAATTCATTTTTCTTATAGCGCTCTTGGACAAGGCATGATTTGAACACAAGGTTCCTCTGTCATCTTCCTCTTGATTTTCCTCGTCCAATGATATGTTTTCATCTTCCCTTCCGCTTGATGTGTTTGTCCTATCTTCCTCTAAGAGCAAGTCTCCATTTTGTCCTTCACTTGGATCCATAAGAAATTTCTCAGATTCAACATCTGTAGAGGAAGAACTATAAGTATGTTCAAGAAATTCTCATATATTATAGGCAGTAGTGTACGTATAAATAAGTTTAAAATTTTTTTGACCAAGCCCACAAAGCAAACTATTCATAGCTTTGGCATTTATATGACACTCGTGCTTAGTTAAGTTATTTGGGGGCTTGGTACAAGTTATGTTCCAAACTTATATATCTAATAATATAAGAAATTTCTTCATTAGTGTTCTCCATTCGATATAATTCAATCCTACGAATAAAGATGGTGCAGAAATATTTTCAGTGTATAATTTTTCATCCCCACTCATCGATTCAAGGTCATGGTTGGCCATTGTTCCCGGTGGTGAAACCGATTTTGAATAACCTCGCTCTGATATCACTTGTTGGTTCTAGTGGCCAACCTTAGAGGGGGGGGGGGGTGAATAAGGGTTTACAAAGTTTAATAAGATTTTACTAAATTTCATGCACTAACAACAATCACAGAAGAAAGTAATCTCATTGCATTAAAATAATAATGAAATATAGTTCATAAATAGTTTACATCAACACTTGATCTCCATGACGTCGAAGATCGGAGATGATGAAAAATAGAATCTCTTTTGTTTTCTATACCGACCCACTACCCGGACCGGTTGGCTCTCACCCTTTCCCTCCAGGAAAGGCGTTCAAACCCACTCTTCACCTCCACATAAGGGAGGGTCTTAGAGCCCACTCTTCACCTCCACACAAGGGAGGGTCTTAGAGCCCCGCTAGATCCTCCGATCTAGACGTCCCAAATCTCGGGACAATTTACCGCAGAATCCTACTCGAATTCCGACGACCCTCACCGGTCGATTTTCCTCACCAAAAACTAAACAGAAAATAGAAAAAGAGTACAAAGATTAAAAGTAAAGACGATAATAAAATGAAGTTCTCCCTCTTGACGACTTCTCCGGTGTGCGATCTACGACCGGTGCTTGAGATCTTCGTTGGCGAGCAACCGGTCGGTTCTCAGTGGTCGATGAAGATTCTGGATCGCCGGAGTTTTTCGTTCACAAACGTGAGGGAGAAGGCTTCCTTCAACTTTGACGAAGACAAGAGGAGACGGGCGCAAGGAGGCGGCCGAAATCTAAAGTTCTGAAACTCTTCGTCAAAATTCGTCTGGGAGTCGCAATGACAACAGGCAACACAGCGGCTTTATACGTCTTCATGAAAACAGGCTATCGCCGACGGTAAAACTAGCGCTTGCGGTAGTTTTGCGCTCTTGTTGTGCCAGCTGTTCTCCAAATCTGAAAAATAATCTTCGAAATGATATTCTGCCTTTTCATTTGAACTAGCGCCGCGCGGTAGGACCTTCCGCCGCGCGGTAACATAGGATACGACATTTCTGAAAAGGCAACAACCGTTTGACGAGGCTAGCGCCGCGCGGTAGGTGCTACCGCCGAAATCTTCCAAAGCGCTAGGACAAAATAAATCGTTCATTTACCGCCTAAGGTAATACAGTCGCCTGACGGTAGTGCTCGGCGCGGTAGAGCTACCGCCGAAACCATCCAGAGCGCTAGGTCCAAATAAATCATTAAGTTACCGCCTGCGGTAATACAATCGTCTGGCGGTAGCCCTTGGCGTGGTAGAGCTAGCGCCTAAACCATCCAGGGCGCTAGGTCCAAATAAATCATCGCGTTAGCGCCTGCAGTAGTACTACCGCCGGGCGGTAGCCTTCACTCAAATACATCGTCTTGACGCACTCAACGCTTTTTGTCTCAATGCTCTCAACGCGGCGTTGAGTGGGATAGTGCGGCGCGGTAAGTACTAACGCTGGGCGGTAGCTTTCGTATATGCCTTTTTCTTTGCTTGCACCTGTTAACCTGCACACTCTATCAACATACAATATGATCAAATACAACCTGAGAGTTGATATTCTCAAACACAAAGAATGTGAAACCACGGTTCTAACACATAGTAAATACCATTATAGGACGAACAATTATAATAAGGTTGTGAGCATCCCTTGAAATGAAATCTTATAAGTAATACTTGTGAGCATCCATTGAGATACCCAATTAACTCAGATAGTTCCCCCTTCAATTTGTTTCTCTTCTCAGCTAAGCCCCGTACACTAGCCATGAGGTAAGAATGTATAGTTTTTGACTCATTGTACTTAATAATCTCAATTAGATCAGACAAAAGATGTAAAGCTCTGGAATATTATTGCAACTACATGGAAAAAATAATGACATAGCAAATATAAAATAATATATTTAAAATCCTTCACTTCGGGCTGGCAGTCGACCACAAAAATGGTTGCAATACTATCATTCAACTCTTTCTTTATTAACCCAGAGAAGGGTTTGTATCAACTTCAAAGCCTAGGTTTGGTATGTCAATAAACATAACAACCTCATTTATAGTAAACTTTAGCATTTTAGATCCAATGTTAAAGCTATCAGTTAAGCTGTTATAGCTCTTCACAATTTCAACTAAAATGTGGATGTTTTGTATCTAAGACAGAGAATAAAAAAGATGCAAAACACTTATATTTTGAAGGATTTTCTTCAAGATTTCTTCCAATTTATCTACAATTTTTTGCATTATAGTACAAAATGAAAAAAAAAATAAAACACCTGGATGACAAAAAATGAATTCTACCAGTATCTTTAGACATGATGGAATTCTGAAGAAAAAATCAACAGAGATATCACAAAAAATGACATCTTAGATGTCAAAAATAATTTCTGAGATGTAAATTTTGACATCTGAACTATCACAAATTATAACTGAGATATTCCTAAAGACAACTACGATATCTTAGAAATCATTTGCGATATTTCAAAGGAGAATGACGAAACTGGAAAAGATTTGGGGGAGAAGCTTGATGGAAACTAATGAAAAATGAAGAAATACCTAGATGGCTAGAAAATAACGAGACCGCGAATGGCAACGAGGAAGAAGTCCAACGACATTGTCGAAGGGTATCTGAGATATAAGTGGAGACATCCTAAAAAAGAAATAAATACTACACACCAAACCCTAGACATTTTAAGAGTACTCATATTTAATTTATTTTTATTGCCACGTATCAACATCTTCTTTATCCAGGATCGCGATATATAACCAGAGCTGTGACCCAAGAATTTTGCATCACTAACATGTTGAGCTGACATTGAAAGAACACAATTATCGTTTAGGGCTGCACATGCTCTTCTACCATCACGAATCATGAGCTCATATCTATCGTATTAAATAAATAAAAACAAAATAAAGTGAATTAAAGCAGAACAAAATTTTATTTAGAATAATTATGCTAGTGAATATTAAGATTGTCTTGATTAAATTTTTTTGATTCAGATTAATGGATCATCTACAACTAAGGTTAATGAACTAATTACACACACAAGTGACAGTGCATAAGGGGCTCCCCGTGCACTGTACAACACTACCCGGCCCGCGACGTCGTCAGAATGCAATATGTCGGAGATCAGCGGATTCGGGGTTCCCTTAGAGCAAGAGTTTGACACCGTAAGCAAATTATATGTTGTATGTTTTCAATTAATCTGTTCTAGCATATTGGATTTTTTAAACTGTAAGTAAATTATCTAATTAATTAGAAAAATAAAGATGCCACTTAATATTATGAACTGTGCTTATAATTATTGATATATTATATGTTTTTATTTATATTATTAATATATTTATATATGCATTTTTATTAATATATGAGCATCTTCGCACGAGCTTCGTCCGGTCCCACGCAATCCACCAGCTTGGCGCCGTCCCATCACTCATAGCCCTTGGTTCTCAAACAACCATATGACTCCCGATTTGTGAAAAAACAAACATATATCTCTATTATATATAAAGAAATATGAAATCAATGAATTATAAACTCATTGATGTTATTCAGACCGTCCAATCTGACATAATAGTTATGCAGCCATCTGTTATTTAATTACTAAAAAAAACACTAGTCATCCTAAACCTACAGCCCACGAAGTACAGAGAGAGAGTGAGAGGGAGAGAGAGAGCAGAGAGAGGGAGAGATGTCGGCGAGCTTAATATTATATATATCTTATTATATATATTATATATGGAGAGAGAAAGAGAGAGGAGAGGGGGAGAGAGGGATCCGGATCCTCTGGAGTTCAGGAGGAATTTCGCGGATCCAACGTGCAAGAACTCCCGAACTCCATCAATCCCACGGTTAAAAAAAATTAGACATTAAAAGACAAAAAAAAAGGAAGGTTAAAATAATTTTAAATACAAAAACCAGAGGAGTTCTCGCGCGTTGGATTGAAATCCAACGCACGAGAACCCCCAAACTCCACCCTGGAGTTGTCCGTACAAACTCCAGGGAATCTGGTTCCGGGAGAGAGTAGGGCACATATGAAGAGAGGGAGAGGGAGAGAGAGGGAGGGATATGAAGAGAGAGAGGGAGAGAGAAAATAATTATTTTACGTCAAACAATATATTTTTTTTACAAAATAAATATTGTAATATTGATTTATATTTTTTATGGTTATTTTTCAGTACTCATATGTATATGTTGCGGGTGCAGTTTTGAAGGGCGTTCGGGTACATCTAGGCGAGCTTCGCCTGCCACCGACGGTTATAAATATTTTATTTATCATGTACTTTAACATTTAAAAAATATTATAACGTTTTGAGAACCGGACCGGAGAGCGAACTAGTGAGATCAAAGGTTCAAGCTCAAACCGATTGGACCGATTGGACCGATCGGATCGGGGCTGAACAATGTTAGATAATATAACAAATATTAAAATTATTCATTATAATTTAACTTAATCTATATTTTTTTAATAAAAATGATAGGAATAAGTAGAGTTAAAATTATATAAAATATTTTCATAAATAATAATATATTTTTCTATCATCTAAAATCTCAATATTAGTATTTTATCACATATATAATAAGTTATCAAATATATGTGATGGGGTTCTCATGAACTGGTTCGACCGAACCGCGTGGTCGGTGAGCACAGCCTCGACCGTCGGCCGCACTCGTGCACATTCCCGCGGGCACGTTCGCCTTCTTCGATCACCACTGCACGACCGCAAGGGCCACACATGTGCACCCCCACTTACACCGGACTCCCGCCCGCGCGCACGCATGCATGCAACACCGCATGATCGCGTACGCGATCTGGTCAAGTGCCCACCTGCACACGCGCATGATCAAGCCCCACGCAAAGTGCGACCTCCTTTCTGGAGACGGGCGGCCCTCCGGCCTCCCCTCTCTCTTGGCCGTCTTGGTCTAACGGTCTCCTAGCTGCCTAGATCCGAGCGACAACCCCCTTACTGCAGAAGGCGGGCGCCCCTAGACTGCCCGTCCTCGACCGCTGCCCCTAACAGGGGGCGACATTCATTTCGCCCAGAACAGACGACCCATAGGCCTCCCTTCCTCAATCGTCGCCCCTAATAGGGGAAACCTTCCTTTCGCCCAGAACGAGCGGCCAATTGGCCACCAGTCCTCATTCGCCGCCCTTAGCATGGATGACCTTCCTTTTTCACAAAACGGGAGGCCAATTGGCCACCCGTCGTCCTCAGCCGCCGCCCCTAACAGGGGAGGCATTCCTTTAGCTCAGAACGGGCGACCATTTGGCCGTCCGTCTTCCTCCGCCAGCCCCGACTAGGGGCGGCATCCCCTTCCCCTCAGTTGACTGTCTTTCCACTGGCAGCCAACCGAGTTCCTCCGGTCAAGCGTGGTCGTCGTCGGTCAAGAGTCTTCCTGCTGTCGGCCGACGTTCGCCGTACGACATGCGTTTTTTCCACCATCCGATCACGCTCCCTCCATCGTCGCCGTCTGTTACGTGGGAAATCAACCACGTAACTTCCCGCATGATTTCTCGTAGTAGGAGAGTGTGTAACCAAAAATAGAATTGTGTTGCGTCTAGTAAAATGAATAAAATAATACGCGTTCCAAATTATATTAATTCGGTCTGCGACTAGTAATTTCGGAAGTTACGATCATCGATTAACCAGATAACTACCGTAACTGCATCTGATGGACTATAAATAAGACCTCAGACCCTCCTTCATTTGGATCATCTATTCCCCATGAGAACCCTCTTACAAATTTTCTCTCTCCTACGGATTTTCTCACTACTCCATTTTTCTTCATTGCGCGCTCCAGCTCGCGCCCCTTCGTAGCGCGCTCTTGCACGCGTCTCTTCCTTGAATAGTTTCTCGCGGGCCGCATCCTTGCGCACTCTCGCGCTCATCTCTTCCTTGTGCACTCTCTCGCGCGCCCCTTGTGCACTTTCGCGCGCGCTGCCTCCCACGCACGACTATTCCTTGTGTGCTCTTGCACGTGCCTCTTCCTTGCGTGCTCTCGAGTGCATCTCGTCCTTGGGCGCCTTCGCGCGCATCGCCTCCTTGCGTTCCCCCACGCGCTCCGCATCCTTGCGTACTCGCGCACTCCGCCTCCTCACGCGCTCTCGTGCACGTCGCTTCCTTGCGCACGCCTCTTCCCTCCGCGCTCCGCGCGCTCCCCTCTAGTAAGCACTATGCGCGCTCACCACCTGCAAGCGCCCTACGAGCTCTCCTTCTATAAGAGCTCCGCCCGCTCGCCTCCTGTAAGCGCCCTACACGCTCTATACCAGCAAGTGCCCTGTGCACTCTCATCGTGCATGCGCTCCGTTCGCTCAGTGCGCTCTTCTCCGGTAAGAGCCCAGTGCGCTCTCCTCCTACAAGCGCTTCGCGTGATCTGCTCTTACAAGCGCTCCGTGCACTCTCCTCTTACAAGCACTCCACACGCTCTTCTACGGTAAGCGCCCAGTGCACTCTCTACCAGCAAGCACTCTGCGCGCTCTCCTCCAACAAGCCCCATGCACTCTATCTACCAGCTAGTGCTTTGCGCGCCCTCTACCAGCAAGTGCCCTGCGCGCTCTCCTCCTGCAATCGCTCCAAGCACTCTTCTCCACCAAGCGCCCAGTACGCTCTCCTCCTACAAGCGCTCCACACGCTCTCCTCCTGCAAGCGCTCCGCACGCTCTGATCCAGCAAACACCCAGTGCGCTCTCTACAAGTAAGCGCTCAGCGCGGCGTCCTCCAACAAGCGCCCTGCGCACTCTCTACCAGCAAGCGCTTCACACGCTCTCTACCATCTAGTGCTCTGCGCACTCTCCTTTAGCTAGCGCCCTGCGCGCTCTCTGCCAACAAGTGCCCCACACGCTCAAGAGCAAGTGCTCCATCTACCGATAAGACAACCGCACCAGGCTTCTCCAAAAGACGATCAGAGATAAGAAGCAGAGCATAAGGCGCACTGTGTGCGCCCCCGAACGTCAAGCTCCCGACATCAAAATGAGTGCAGCAAGCTACTCCGCCTCCAAGAACAATCAGAGGACTCCAGAATAGAACGAGCGCATCACTCCCCGCAACACACGAAGAAATAATTAGTTCTGTGAACGGTGGTCTGTCACCCTACGAGCTCTCTCTCTCCCCCCAGTAATTGTAATGAGAGACGACCTGTCACCCTCAAGTTCTTGAAAAAGCCTTGCAATATTGCTAAATCTAGTGGAGGTTTGGTCGACACAGATCCGACCACGTGATTTTTCACATAGTTGATGAGTTTTCTATGTTAAAAAAATTATTTTGTCAGCTTTCAATTTTCTGTGATTATTTGCGCGCTAAACTGCTCCACGGGCTAAGACGACCTAGTTTAGTCCGGTCTAACATGAGGTTTGAGTTGACCGCAACACTATTATGAAAATTAAATTTTAAACTTTTAATTAAATGGACGCACACATCTTGACTACATAAAGAAAAGTTTAACTAAATATGATGCATGTTAATTAAAAATAAAATAATATATAATAATTATAAATAATCGATTACATTAATAATTATGAATAATAATAATATTATATGTTATTTAACATGAATGTTATTTGTATATATATAATATATTTTAATTTTAACTTTTAAAATGCATTAGTGCAGTGGCTAGGCTTTTGTATTTTGTGGAGGTCACTGGTTTGAATTCCATCATTGACTTTTTTTATAAATTCAATAATGATTGCATCTAGATGACCTCCACATTCTATAAAAGACAGAATGACGCTATATCATGCAAATAAATAAACTCTATTAATTTTAGAGCTTAAAAATTTAAAAATTATCTTAATCCACTGCCCCAAGACCCGCCCGGTTGATTGAAATCCATTCTGGTTCGCGGTTTTATGGGTGGACCGGCCGATATGCCGATTTTTGACCGATTTTGGGTGGGAGCGATACCGCATAGTATACCGGTTGGCGGTCCGTCCGGTCTGATTTTCAAAAATAAATAATATATTTTAAGTGCGGGCGTAATTTTAAGTGGACATATAATCTGCGTTTGCAATATAATGCAAAATCTTTAATGGTCTAATGGATAAGGCGCATGACTTCGAATTAAGTCGTCGGTTCGATTCTCGGTAGACGATCGTCTGTTATATTTTTATTTTATAAAATCTTGCGCAAAATTTAGTCTCACATTGTGAGTTTACGCTATAATTCCGGGCATAAATTCAAGGACAGGCATTCATTGTTTGAACATTGACATACCCAGCGAGCTATACAACCCTCACGGCTCCACCCGACGGCTATATGCAGTCCGCGCGTCTATCGATTAAGTCTCAGTGGCCCACAGTCTAATATTTTTTGAATTTATTATTAGTTCGTTCTAAAATTTAGTCCCACATCATGAATTGAAGATGAGTTTTCGGGTATAAATTAAAGAGACGACATGCCCTGTTTGTAAATTGACATATGAGGCGGGCTCTACAGAGTGGGAAGGGCTCTACCGGGCTACCTCTATGGCCAATGCAACATGGTGTTATTGGGCAGGTAATCAATTCAATAATTTTAATATAACTTTAAGACACCCCTAGTAGGTTTAGAAGACCTACACAAAAGTGGAGTAAGAGGTAGCAATTTCATCACACTGGATGATTTATGAAGACAAATCTGATGGTGTCCCGATATCTTCTATGAATTTATATTTCATGCGCTACAATATTTCTTTATACATGATGTACATATATATATATAAAAACAAACATGAGAAGACAAAAGAGAAGATACATTATATTTAGGAATCCAACTCATGTTCAAGAGCCACCCTTTCTAAAGAGAAATAATTAGGCGCCATCCATCCAATTTGAGATCCCATGGTTTTGCAGAGAACAGGCTTTTAAAAAAAAAGTTAAAGGTTTAAAGAAAATAAATAGGCACGCTGATTTCTCCTGTGCACATTGATTCATGTGCATAGAGCGCACAATCTATTTGGCTTTCAAAAAGCAAAAGCTCCTTTATATAGAGATCCCTATCTTTTTTTTGAATCATTGCAATGGCCAAAAATGAAAAAAAAACAATGACCCGTGGCCAAAAGATCGAGGTCACAAAAATCTTAAGCGAGGATAAAATTAGCCTAATCCCCTAACAACATAACTAGAGCACATTAAGAAGAAAATAGGGCAGCATATCACCACAAACTATAAGGTAATAGAAACCATATAGCAAACATAAGCAAAGGATGAGAAAGAAGAGCAGAAGAATAATGAATCAAATAACCTGAACACCTTCGCATGGTCAGACATTTTTCAAAGACCATCAGGTCTGTTTCACACACAAGATTGTAAACAGCACATAAAAATACTTCATTGATATTTCTTGGGGAAACAAATAGTGGAGATGAATGATAATTAATTATGATGATGATAACCAGATGTGCATGCACATCTCAGCACATGCCACAAGGTCTCCCCGTCCTAAAAACACAAATCCCCATTGCTCTGAAGCATTACATTTCTGTTCAGGGCACCAAAGTCGGCATTGTTCTTCATCAAACTTCGCTACAATCACATCCTGGGACCTAAATGAAGACAGCCTCGTAATAACAAAAGAACTCTGTCCTTTTTCTTCCCCATTTCCTTCGCAAAAGGAAAAAAAGTAGCAAATAATAATCATCGCAAGAAAGCTACCCACCCGGGAACAAGAGACAGTAAACATTCCACTTGGATTCCGGCAGCCTCCTCAACCCCAATTGGGAACAGGTGTGAACATCTAAATGAAAGGCCCTCCTGCAGCTCCTTGCAGCGGCATGATAAAGCAAGTAGCCCTTCTTCCACAAAATGCAACCTTCCACAACAACAAAATTTCTCACCACACTTTCCTTCCACATCCATCCCCTATGCATAATACATGTACAGGCTGTTTGCAGCAGCACAGGCGATTGAATTTTCAGTTGGATGCCAAGCAAGATGGAGGAGCTTTGTGGTGAAGTCGTAGGTGTTCCCGTTCGTATCACCAACCGGGCTTTCGGATCCTGTTGGAACTTGGAAGTACATAAGGTAAATGGAAAATGCAGGTGCAGTTGTGTAAACAGGTTAATAGGAGTACCAATACTCAAATCTTGGATTAGATTTACCTCTTCGAACAACTCGTGTTAGACTGCTCAATGATCTTCCCGATCTTGTGGGCGTTTGAACTTGCTTCCTGCATGAGAAAATATAAATTATGTCAAAACTAAATTTGTCGGGGTCACAAATAACTTTTTGATCTTCAAATTTTTCATACTAAGTGCAAACTATTACCTGAGATAATGATAAAATTTTGACTGCGAGCGCAAACATACATCATGACAGTACTTTTCCAATACCATCAACTATAAAGCATTACCCACAGTCCACGGTAAATAGTTCTCTCATCATCAAACCAAGTCACAGTTCAGGTAATAATTGAAATAGCCAGAGTTACAACGAGACTGGTGGGGGTTACTTTGAGGATGGAAAGCTTGAGAATACAGGGGGGAATGAAAGTAGAGCCAATAGAAAGGCAATGTAAGAGTAAAGAAAAGGGAGAAGAAACTTTGGAGGCTATAGCTCTAGTTTTCTCCTACTAACTCCACTTTATGGTTGTGATTTTTGTTTTGAAGATCACAGATAGCTTGAAAATTGGAATGTCCTTTAGCTCAAGATCAAAGTCAAGGAATCAACAAAAAATTCAAGCCCAGCTCAAACCCAAAAAGAATTGAGTTAAGCCTGGATTGGATCAAGCTAGCTCAAGATCAAATCAAATGCATATGCATACGTGTCTAAATTTTTATAACACATTCATACAGTAAAATTTGCATTAATGTATACTTACATTTTTATATGCCCTACTACGTGTAAGTGTTTATGCATGCACAATGGGACACATTTTCTTAGAAAATCACAAATCAATAGAAGTGGTCTATTTTGAGGATTGCATATGAACTTTTATAAAATATAATAACATTTTCAAAAATTACATTAATCCGAGCAATGAGTTTTATAAAAACAAATCTCCATCAATACAAACATACCTCATCGGATTCTTGCTAGCTTCAAGAGTTGTTGACTCCACACTTCCAGATGCACAGCCAAAAACTCGGAAAAGATTGCTGTGCGGTTACATCAACATATGCACCATTATCATGGAAAATAGTCTTCCATAATGTCATTATCGGACAAAAATAATCATACCTGTACGAACCACTGGCTATCCGAAGTCCATCACCACTCAGACAACACTCAAATTTGTCAAAGATTGAATCGTTTTCATATAAATCACAAAGCTGCACAAAATATTCAACTAAAATAATCCACTATGTACGGATAACTGTTCAAATGGCATCACAGGAAAATGAAATTTTACCTTAGGCCTCAAATATTCATGCACCTGGTAAGTTGCAACTGGGCCAGAATCCATGTTTATGTCCCACAGCTGATAATGACATTAAAAAAAAACATTACTAAGGAGGAATGAATGAATTAACCAATTAGAAAATAAAGATAATTTTTTTTCTATTAAAGTGGTATTCCAGGTGATAGTTTAGTTGAAGGAATTGTTGGAATAATGATAGGAATACTAAGTGTATATTATTCTTCCCATAAATGGGTACTTAAAGGACTAGAAAGACAATATTAAGTCAATGCGATAACTCCAGCACTCCCCCTCAAGTTGAAGGGTATAACCCACAACTTGAAATTATCATATATTGATAAAGGTAATGGAAATAGAGATGAGAAAGAATGGACATCGGTGGTGCCTCGGGGTGTGATGACATGAGCACACAATACTAGAAATAAACACAATTTCATTATGTAATACCACAAAAACGGTGGTATAACATCTACACACTCGAAAAACACGTTGAAGAAACACAGTAACAAAAGATGTAGGGTTGAGTGTGTACATTTAAAGACACGAAACTTCCACATAGAAAGTCTGGTGGGCCATGTACCTATCAAAATGAGGAAATAGGGCAAATGCAACGTGCTACTTCTAAAAGCTTAGGCAGAAGCCTGGTGGGCCATGTGGGACTAAGGCGAGAGTCAGGAAATGCCAAATGTTGTAAACCTCGAATGTCAGCGACATATCAAATCAATTTGAGTTGTTAAATGTCAGATGTCGGAAGTCGGAGATATGTTGAGGATATTTTAAAATATTGGATTTTCATGTCTTATAAATAAATTTTTTATTTGTATGTATAATAAATATAATTTTATGTTATAAAAATAGAAAAATAATATAACAAATAGATAAAAAATGAGTCATTTATATTTCGAAATAAAATCGAATAATATCTAAGATAAAATATTATTAACAAATACAAAATGATACATTGTAAAATATATTTAATAGTATACAATAATTTTATTTTGATAACAAAAATTTATTGCAAAAAAAGATTTAAAAGTTTAAAATTTTGATTGATTATAAGTCTTTTCAAACTTTTAAATTTATATTTAAAACATGCAAACAATTAACTAATAAATGTGTTAATTTTTTATAATTTTTATAATAAGAAATAAAAAATGTGAAAAAATTATACAAAATTAGTTGTAAGAATAAAGTGTTAGAAAAATCAAAATAATGAGTCTAATCGATTTAAACATACATAATATAATATATATAACCAATTTAAACATATATTTCTAGCCTTAAAATATAACATAAAATAAAATAACTGATGATATATTTAAAGTCGTGTCGGCCGATATATCGGAAAAAACGGATATGTCGGCCTATATTTTACAAAAAAAATATAATGTATATTTTATAGAAAAACATATCGTTTTGCTCTTAAAAATGACATGCTGAGAGACATGTCGGAGGACATTTAAAACAATGAAAATGCCAAAAAGAAGACGAATATTTAACAAGTGAGAGTCTACTCGGACGAGTTCCACTATGTCGGGTCAACTGTAGTCATTTTAATGAATATCCAACACGGATTAATTAGTTTTTGTTCTTGAATTCATTTTATTTTGATATCACTCAGCATTTCTGCAATCGTGTATCTTAAGGCTATGTTTGGTTTGGCTGCAGCGATGGGAGAATCAGCGGTGGGAAGCAGTTGTGAGAAAATCTATTTTTTCGCAGAATAGAGGAAAAATCTGTGAAACTGTTTGGAAGTGCAAATTTCTCAGTGTTGTTCAGAAATAAAAAACTGTCTCAACTGTTTGAAAGAAATAGTGGTGGGAAAAGCTGTGATTTTTTTTCATAAAGCTAATAAAAATCATATAAAATGATAATATTGCATTAGTGGTATAATAAAACATATTTTTTTCCAAATGGATCTACAAAATGGGGTCTACAATGGATCTCCAAAGTTATACAAAATGGATCTACAATGGATCTTCAAAAATTGATCTACACAAATGGGATCTACACAAATGGGATCTACACAAATCTGTCAAAAATAGTGGATCTACAAAAAACTGAACAAAGCATTGAGGTTCTACAAAAATATAGGAGAATCTGGCGATGTCGTTCTCTGCCGAGGGAGGAGAACGACTGGAGCTTCGTCGGCGAGAGAGAAGAAGGCCCAAAGCTTCGTCGGCGAGAGAGGAGAAGGCCCGGAGCTTCGTCGGCAAGAGAGGAGAAGGCACGGAGCTTCGTTGGCGAGAGAGGAGAAGGCCCAGAGCTTTGTCGGCGAGAGAGGAGAAGGCCGTCGGGGGGAATGTCGCGGAAAACCTAACTGGGCGCGCAGGGAGGGGGATGTCGCGAAAGAGGAAAAGCCAAAATCGATTTTGGATCGTGGGGGGTGTGGGGTGGGGGGGGGTGGGGGGTGGGGGTGGGGTGGGGTGGAGGGCGCGGCAGGAGTAGAGGGAAAAATAGGGTATTTAGGAAAATCTACTTTGCCGCCACTGAATCAGAAACATTGTTTGGCACGACTTTCTTAAAATCTTCAGTGAGCAGCACTAAAAACGTGGAGCCAAACAGAGCCCAAGTGTTTTCACCGTTCATCTCTAGGCAAAACCAGTTCTATGATTTCTTTACACTTCTAGCATCATTAAGTCCAAGTTTTCTCTATTTAAATTCAGATATTCACATTGCCTGTAAATAAATAAAAAATGGATGTGTGAACTTAATTAGGTAAGGAAGCTCCTTCCATATATTTCATGGTTTCCCTATAAATTACTGATAAACACTTTCCCCTTCAAAATACAAAGATTTCATTTCAAAAATTTTAGAATGCCAAAAAATTAAGATTTTCCTTCACAGTTTTACTATATCATTCTTCCCACGCTTCTCATATCTGAACCATCATAACTCCTATCCACGGCTATATATTGCTTTAGATTTTTAACCTAACCTCTAAGCTAAACCTCCTCCATATAGAGCATTCCCCAGCACATGCAAATTATCCCGGTCCCCAACAATAAAAAATAAATATAAAACAACTCTAAATAATATGTTCAAAACAAATATATGATTTCATCTGGTAGAAATATAGACCATAAAATCCGCCTATCAATGATTTGATCAAAGAGACTGATCTATCATAATTGAGATATTACCCTCATAGCAGTTGCGCACGGTTAGCGCCCGTGCGGCCATCATCCTTGAAATAAGAGCACTTCAAACACCATCCTAGAAGATCAAGAGTGAAAAAGAGATTTTTCACACGATTCAACTCCGATGATGTTCATGGCGCACATCTCCTTCAGAGTTCTTCATTATAGGGAGTCATTAATTTTTGATTTTAATTGTATTCTTCAATTTTCATTTGTAACGGTAGAGAAATTGCAACCTTGTGTGTGGCGACTAGGCCTTGTGTGGTTTAGGGGGTAATTCGTCGCCTTGTGTACAGTGACTAGGTCGAGGTATAGATCTAGGGGAGGCTAGATGTCATATCTGGGGTAAGAAAGACTATAGTCAACCAGCCCTTGGGAGAAGGATCGATGAGGAAATCAAAAAAGATATTTTCTTATAGTCTCGATTTCAAACTTTATTGAAATCAAAGTTTTTGTATCCATATTATTGAAATAAAATCATTGTTCATGTCATCTATATTTCTGAAAGTTTACTTCAAGCATTTCTGAGAAAAATCAATTAGATTCATTTTTCAAGAATTTATATTAAGCTAACGAAGACGGTAATTCTGCCAACGATAACATCAATATATATATATATATATATCATGTCATATCATAATTATTTACAGGAAAAAATTATAGTATTATTTAAAATTGGTAAAAGCCCCCCAAGGGCGTTGTAAGATCCAACAATTGCTAGTTTACATTATTTGCAGTTTTTAAATTTTTATTATTTAGAACATATCATTGAGATTATTTGTTGTTTAAATTAGGTCTTATCTTCCATAACATGGATTTAAGTAGCGGCGTTACTAAAAAGAATGAAAAGCCTCTTTGGAAATATGTGACAAGAGGGAATATGTTAAATGAAGTAGGTGAAAGTATAAGTTGGACATATAATTTACGTGGTAAAAGACTTACAAAAGCTTATACGCTCGCGTGAATGGTCATTTATTGAGGATCAAGAATAACGGAATCAGAGCAATTAACAAGGTTCTAGCCTTCACATACAAGGACATGTTGAAGGAAGATAATGATGTAGATGCTCCCAATATTCCTCTTCCAACTGAGGCCTCGGATATTCCCCTCCCAACATTCCAACCACTACGCTTACTTCTCTCACCACTTTATGTCCTTATGTCAACAAGTGCATTCTGCATCTGCCTCAGGTATATCAACAGAGGAATGTTAGTTAAATCATATAAAACCCTGTAATTCTGACACTACAGATACAAACTTCGGAAATAGATCCTAACGAAGACTTCCATCAAGTTCTCAAGTATCTTAAGAGTAAGTAAAACTCCAAAGGATCTCACTTACTATTATATCTTATCACAACTTTCATTTCCTCTCTCTCATCTATTAATATTCAAAAACCATGACAGGAAATGATTGATATGACAGGAAATGATTGATATGACAGAATATAAGGAGGCAATGGAAGAAGAGATGATCATATTGGAAAACAACCAAACTACGAAACTATCTCCTCTTCCATTTGGGAACAAAATCATTGGATAAAAATGAGTTTTTTCAATTAAACAAAAACTAGAAGGGCTTGTTAAGAGATACAAAGCAAAGTTATCACTCCAGGATATACTGAAACTTCTGAAGTTGACTAATGAAACATTTGCGTATGTGGTCAAAATGGATTCAATCCAAATTATCTTTGTGTGCTGCATGCCTAGGATGAGAACTGCAATAGTGTAAAAATGTCTTTTTATATGATGATCTCGAAAAGAGGTATACATGAAATTTCCGTCGGGATTTGTAAAGAAAGGGTCGAAAGGGAATATCTATCATATAAGAGGAAATAAGAGAGAGTGTTTCTTCTCATCATCTATGTAGACGAGTTTATTATAACAAGAAATGATTTGGAAGAAATTATGTAGCTTAAAGCATGGTTGTGCAAGGGGTTCGAAGTCAAAGATATAGAAAAGCTCAAATACTTCTTAGGAATTGAAGTTGCGAGGTCAAGTCATGGAATCTTTATTTCTCAGAGGAAATGTCTTGGATCTCCTAGAAGTAACCGGGATGCCTGGTTGTGCACCAGCAAAAAAGAAACTAGGATTTTTGGTTGTGCACTAGCAGATATCTCCATAAAAGTAAACTTTAAAATTGATGAACATGGGGACGGCGAGAAAGTCAACTCTTTGAGCTACAAGAGATTAGTGAGAAGTCTTATCTAACTCAAACACAGTAGTCTTGATATCAAGTATGCAACAGGGATTCTGAGTAGGTACGAGCATTCTCTCAAACTGAGACATTTGGATGCTTCTCTACGAGTACAAAGGTACTTGAATTTTCAGGGATGAGGCATTCTGTTCTTCCAAAATAAGCATGTGAATGTTGAAGAATACACAGATGTTAATTTGGCTGGAAACCAAGATAAATATCACAAGGGATATGTGAGGGACTATGAATTCAGTCCATAATGCAGGATCTGAGGTTAGAAGATGGAAAATTCATACGTCTGCATTGAGATAATTAAGTGGCTATCAACATTACCCATAATCATGTTTAACATGACGAAATAAAAATATGTTGAAATTGACAGACTCTTCATCAAGGACCATCTAGAGAAACAAACATCCACACACAGTTCTTCCCAATCCAAGAACAACTGGAATGATGGATAACTACTCTTATCTTGAGGAAGAGAGTTGAATTATTACATGTAAAGATCAAAGTCCTATAAGAAGCCCATCGCCTTTATTAGTTTTCGCGTCTCCTCTTTAGTCCCACACAACTAGTGGCAATCAAAGGTCTCTCTTTGTTGTGCATAAATAGAGGTGTAATATAATGTTAAAGTTGATTTTTGGAATAATATATTTTCAAACTCTCAACTATCTTTGCATCAAATTCACCTCTCTAACACATCAATAAAACTATAATAGAATTATCTTGGAAGGGTTTTGTACAGAATGCCTGGAGCTCCAAGACTGGTAAACAGATTTGATTTTTTTTATGGCTAACATTTGGGACTAAATTTTACAATAGTAAAACTTAACTACTGTTCCAAGCCAGCTCTTTCTAACAAAACTAAAACTGCTACTGAACCAGAAGATAAGTCTCACTTAAGAGACTATATTATTAAACTTGGTATCTCCCAAGAACTAAAAATACTTCTCAAACTTCAAAATCATTTTCTTTCGTAAAGGTTTCCATCAAACAACAACATTATAAAGCATTTTAGATCAAGATTATAAAACAAGGAACTAATAGATATTAAAATTAGTGGAACCACAAACAAATGCATATCCCAATCATTAGCCATTCATTACAAGGCCCATGAGGTAAGCATGCCCTTATACTACATTCTAAAACCGTAAAAATTAAATTTAAATAGGGAAAATAGAGTATTATAGTAATGAACCTTAAGCGTCATGTAATCACGACTCAGAATATGCCTTCCGTTCTTTGAAAATTTAATATCTGAAATTGATGCAATGATCTCAGTGAAAAATGACCTTGAGCCAGGGGTCTCATGCTCCTCAAATCTGTTAAGTGTACCATTTATAGGAGCAATAAAACTTTCAATACCAAGTGCAAAGAGAGAAATAGAACATATATACACCTGCCAAAATGTAAAACTAAATAAGGGCCACTTACAACTTTGAGTGATTATCACATAAAGCTGATTGCCTCAAATCAATAAGTCGTATCGAGCCCTTTGAGCTACAATATGCTAGTGTATTGCATTGCATAGGGTGAAACTCCGCAGATGTTATAACCTCTACAAAGGATCGGAAAAGGAGCCACACCAAAAATAAAAGAGGAGTTAATATCACATTACAATACAGATAGAGTATCAGATCAGTGAATTGTCAAATACCAATATTTAAGTACCAAATATACACACGTTTAAGTAAAATGATAGTAAGTTTTAGCAATGACATAAGGCTTCCAACTAACATTGAAATGCGTTTAGCGATGGACCACGCTAAAATTTCATAAATTCCATGCAGAACAAAGAATAACAAAAATATGTTCTATTGTATGGACATTTGTAAGTGTTAGGAAAAATTAAAGCTAAATTATTGAAAAGTAAGCCTATCTTAGATCAGCTATTGTCACATATATAACTTACTGTGGGAAATCCATTGAGCAATTTAATAAGAAGACGACTCACCGAGCACGTCCCGCATCTCCCTATCAGTCTATGCAGCCCTAGTGGCATTTTCATCATTTCATGTATACCCACTTCGCCAATATAAGGGAGTGGAGAGTTATTTTGATAATCTTGGTTCATTGAGTTGTTTAGGCTTTCAAAGGAGAAAAGAGCTCTTAGAGTGATCTACCCTCAAGAGTTG
This sequence comes from Platanthera zijinensis, assembly GCA_039513925.1. Classification (NCBI taxonomy): domain Eukaryota; kingdom Viridiplantae; phylum Streptophyta; class Magnoliopsida; order Asparagales; family Orchidaceae; genus Platanthera; species Platanthera zijinensis. Next base: position 152,452,993 of record CM077090.1, on the reverse strand, counting down.
GATATCGAGTATACCTTGATGTAATGTATCCCAAGTTCCCAACTTCGATAAATCTACATCGTGATTAGTTTGACGATAACGTGTGTCTATCATTTGGTTCGACCTGCCGCCCACTTAGGGTTCCTTCAGAAACCATAAGTTGCTTAGGCTCTCATAGGAGAGAGGAGCTGTTAGAGTGAATCATGCCCTCGAGAGTTGGATATTAAGTATACCTCGTTATATTGTATCTCAACTTTGATTCATCTACCATGTGATTGGTTTGATGGTAGTGCACATCTATCATTTGGCCCGACCTGCTACCCACTTAGGGTTCCTCCGTGAACCCTCTCGCACGTTGATAAAGCCGTCAGAAACTAATGTAACTCTTCCCAAACCGCTCTCTCTGCGACCTACTATCTGCACTCCAGGCCATCCGCTCGACTCCGGCCAATCCAGGCTTTCCCGCGATCCAAAGGCTTTGTTGCACCCCATCTTAAAAATGCCCTCCTCAAATCACATCTTCCCAATACCAACACTCGCTCCGATCTTCAATTTCTCTCCAGCGATTATCCCCATATCAACCAGCATCCATGTGGCACTGCTACTACGACTTTTTCCACCTCATATATGTTCGACTTTGGTGAAGAAGTAGGTGGGCTCCCTCCGTCGTTCCCTAAACTTCCTCTAGCGCACTCCCCGCATCATCGACTTCCTGCATCAATCTCTAAGGACATCGACACAACTCTACTTATCACACTCTTACTGTTTAGTCCATATGTCCTCCGCCACCTTCAAGCAGTCAGTGCGCCCCTTCGGTGATTCCCATTGCGATGTCCAAGGCCTTGGGCGTCTTCTTCGACCAGCTGCAATCTTCCTCCACTACAGCAGCTGCAGTCTGCATCCAGTGTTTCAGTTGCTTCCCTCTCTTCCAGTCTCATTTGTTACATGACACGAACCCATTCCCTGACCCTCTGCACCAACGAGAACGCCTCCGCTTCTAGCTCTATCGATTCTACTCGCCTGGACTAACTCAAAACTCAGCTTGAAAATCTCACTCTTGTCTGGGAGATCGCGACCTCCCATTGTACGATAGCACCTCCACCCCCTACTCGACTGGCCATTGATTACATGGGATTTCGTCACCCGGTTGAGGACATCCACCAGACCAACCTTCACCAGATTGAAATTCTAGGGTTCGACGACACCAGCTGGAACTCTCTCGGTTGGATCACCCATGCCGAAAAATTCTTCTACCTCCAATCCACCCCTGCTAACCAGAAGGTTTCACTGGAGACTATATGTATGGAGGGCCCGATGCTATAATGGGTGCATTGGACACGTTAACATGTCTCTGTTCTCTCTTGACCTATATTGAAGGAGGAACTCCTCTGCCAATGTGACACACACCAAGAAGGCAATTCCTATGAGCAACTCAGCTCTACTCGCGAGTCTGATATTGTCACTACCAACACCACAAAATTCATGATGTCGCCATGCATGTCACGGAATTATCCCCTAGCCATTATTTGGAGCACTTCCTTGTGGGCATGCAATCCCACATCTAGACATTCATTCATGTCCACAATCTGATTACCCTCTCCAACTCCAAGGAACAAGCTCGTTGTCTTGACATGAAATTATATGCAGCCCAACATTCCTCCTCTACTAGGCCAGCTCACCAGTCACTGCCACTACCTAAAACTCAACAACATGTTCATCGCTCGGCTCACCCGCCTCTAACTGGACCTCCGTTGATTGGTCTACGCCCTACGGTTGTCGCCGCCAGTTCTGTCGAACCTGCCTTTGTTGGCACCCTCACCAGCTCAGCACTTATCTCACTAGAAATACCTTGAGCTTCGCTGAAAGGGCCTTTGTTTCAGTTACAACCAATCGTACCCATCCACCCACAAATACCCTCTCAAGAACTTGTGCTTGTTGCTCGGTGTTGAAGACGATGATCCAGACTTTGCTGACTAGGATCCTCTAAAGCCCGTGATGAGCCCTACTAGCCACAACCTTGAAGACAAGGTCTGTTTTCGGGAGGGTAGAGTTGATACAGAGACGACTGCCCGGGTATGTCACGCTTCTCCCTATCATTCTATATATTCCTAGTGGTATTTTCTTCCTTTCATGTCAGACATGTCGGCTGACATATTTTTGAAGGGGAATCTCCACGTTACCGCTACAATTACCAAATCTGGCATTTTCTAAGATTGCGGTCAACATGTCGGCCTAATATGGCGGATTATTGCGCTTATTGTGGTTAAATAGCAACAATAATTAATATATTATTAATTTACTTTATTTAAGGTATTTTATAATTTCTATCGACGAATTAGTCTTAGCCGTATTATAACTCCTTTTCGCTCGACTGCTTACATTTTGTCAGCGGCTTGCCCTAATCTTCGTATCCCGCGATCTTCTTCCTCTCTCGGCTCTCGTCTTCTTCTTGGCTCTCTAATTCAGTGGTTCTCTGGTGAATCTCACACCTGGGTTGTATTCTTCTAGTTGTTTGGTGTTTCTCGTCGGTCGTCTTACGTCTGCCGTCTTCTTCTCGACATTGGTTCTCAACACATTTCCTCCTCTCCTCCCCTCTTATATGGTTCATCCCCTCGGCACTGTGAGTTTTATCTTTAATTTTTAAGTTATTATTTGTTAATTGCTACGGATAGTTGTTATTTCCTCATGCGATCATGCCCTAGTCTGCCATCATCTTCCCGGATGGCTACTACTTTATAGTTGTTTCCTCTACCCCTTTCTCTATTTCTCTCTTCCTTTATTTCCTATTCCTTCTTCATCTATTTCTCTAATCCTACTTCCTTTATTTCCCTCTTCCTTCTTCTCGACTGGCATTGTGGCATTGTTTGTGTGACAGAGCCTTATGATTGTGGGTTGACATTATGGAATTGTGGTTGTGGCTAGTCCAGTAGTCCTTATGGCAGTCGGTTGTTGATGATGTCGATGATGATGATGACGAAGTGTTTCCTGGAGAAGGGTTGACTTGGGATCAGATTGGGGACATTGTAGCCACTGATGTGGGTTTTATTTCTAGGAGAAGTGCAAGGCCGTCTTTAAAGCAAACATTTATGACAAAAGCAAAAAAGAAAACGACCGATGTCGAAGATGGACGAGAATGAGAGTTTTGTAGAGGACATTTTTGAAGCATTGATGATTTACACTTCTGAGAATTATCCAACAGATCAAGAATCTTGATATTATTTAGGTGAGTTGTATTAAATTAATTCTTTTTGTCATGTTCAAATCATTAATAGAGTTCTTAGTTCTTACTCAAATGTTCGTTCATTGATTGCAGAAAAAGAATATTATAAATTTATATTAGAGTGACGGATTTTGTGCAGCAGTGCACTCATATTTTGGTAATAAGTTAAGGTACGACTGTATTTTTAGCTTAATATGATTTTGTGAAGTTATGACAAAAGATAGGGCACAATGGAGACAAAGGATCCATATAGCCAACCCCACTATAGTGGGGTAAAGGTTTGAGTGTTGTTGTTGTATGATTTTGCGATGTTGTATTACATAATTGAAAGTATGTAACATTTCTTATTTATTATAAATTAGTTAGACATTTGTTAGTAGTTTAATTTTCGCATATGAAATATAGTTTATTCTTAATTAGATAAAATAATTAATAATTATATATAATTATAATATTACAATCCGACATTTTGAAATTTTCCCGAATATCCCCCGCAATCCGACATCCGACATAAAAACCCATCGACATTAGTCTGACATCCGACATCTCAACCTTGCACTCATAGTAGAGAGGAGCTCATAGAGGGACCTGCCTCAAAAGTTGGATATCAAGTATACTTTGAAATATTATATCCCAACTTTGATTAATCTACACCATAATTGGTTTGATGATAGTGCGCATTTATCACAATTCTAGTTATTCTAGTGTTCTTGAAGTAGAACTATGCGACTGAAGACTGAAGGAGAAGCTACATTAAGAAAGGTTTTCCACCACAACCACATACCTCCTCCAAGCTCATATTCCAAACGACCCCATGTACATGTGGGCTTCTTTAAATTTCAATAAGCCTGAAGTTCTGTGGTTCACCTAGTCTTACAGAGGCTAAAGCCTTTCAATCATACTTGAGCTAGGGCATAAGAGAGATGAACCAAGCAAACTAAAAGGAAAATAATAGGACTCTAGTTTGACTCAGCTTATTTACAACAGCTAGTTGTAATCTGGCTAAAACATTAGGATTGGTAGTTTTTAAATAAAAGAGTATGAGGGCACATAAGTGCATGAGAGACGAGAGTCAAAGGGATCAAATGAAGAGCTATAAATGAAGATGAATAAGACTAGAGAAAATGGGAGTGGGTGGAGAAGGAGAAATGCATAGGTAAAAAGGGAGAGAAGGAGAAAGACAAAGTGGGAAAGGTGACATGTACTGCATAGTTGAGGTGATGAAAAGCATGAAGAATGACCTCTGCAAATTATACTATAACCACAACTAACAAATTAACAACAACAGCATAAAAGAAAAAAATTTAAGACAAAGATGAAGAAAAAGAAGTTGCACACAAAAGGAATGATGACAGAGAGACTGAATTACATAAAATGAATTGAGGGGAAAGGAAGGGAAAATATACAAAATAATATTCAACTTGTCAAACCACCCATTTACAATGCTAAAATTGGAATTGGTTAGTCTAATTTTCAAAACAATCCACACAAAAAAATTGTGCATATAACATAAATATTTGAGATCACATATTCGAGTCATGGAAGCAGCCTCTTGCAAAAATGCATGGTGAGGTTCGACAACACTTCACACTTGTGGTGGGACCCTTCCCCGAACCCTCGCTGCACAGGGATGCTTTGTGCATCGGGCTGCCCTTTTTTTAAAGTAAAATACTTGTGAACATCAAAATCATATTAGGTAACATTCATCTCAGATTACATACATTCGAAAATAACAATGGGTGCAAACCCTATAACCAAGGGAAACTTCAATATTTTTTTTAACATTAAGTCTTGTTAAAGCTCAAGACTAAAGTCCATAAAGGGGCTCGTTTTTTTTCTCCTTGTATTTAGTCTCACGTCTGTAAGTATACATTCTTCTTCTTCGACTATATATAGAAGGGGAAACTCTCATGTAATAATTTACATTTTTTGAAAATAATCATTTATCTTTCAAACTCACACATGACATCAGAGCCTAGAGAAATTACTCGTTGCTCTCCTCTCGCGTGAATACTCCGGGACTTGCACAAATTCTTTTTGATCTCGCATGAATACTTCCAGCCTCGTACGAAATCGTTTTTGGTCTCGCGTACACTCCCGGCCTCACACAAAAACTCTTAGGATCAACTCCTGCACCGACCCATGAACTCACTGCTTATAACCATGGGCAAGCTTATGCTCGCACTCGCAAGTTCCTTCTGGCACTCCATGAATGCTCACAGACCATCCCAAGTAGTACACGTAACTCAGCTAACATAACGCTCCATCCTTTGCTCAACAGTCAATTGGGATCAATGACCAAACCAACCAACCCCCACCACAGGATATTTATAGATTTCTGCTCCTCTCAAAATAGGGATGTTCCTGCGACCTCCCGCGATATCTCCTATTTCCCGCGAAACCTCGGTGATTTTCTGATACTCGTTGACACCTCCTGCGAGCTTCATGTGTATTCTGCAATACACGTCGAGCTTCATGCATGTCCCGCGTTTTCTGTAATACTCGTCAACACCTCCTGCAAGACCCCCTCTGCAATTTCTTCCACGTCGTAGTACTTCATGCTGCTCATCTCCTAAGAACGTCTGAACCCGCGAACAAGAGGATCCAGAACTCGCACATGACCCTCACTCATCTCTGCGATCTCTTCCGGCAGGAACCTGTAGAAACTTTTTGAGAGCTCTCCAGAGCTTCTGCGACCTCCAATCCTTTCAAGCTTCAAGCTCCAACGAGTTCACCTTCCAAACTCGTCACCTCTTTCTGTGAGCTCGCCAAGCTTGCATCATTTGAACTATGACCAATCCACGCACCCTATGCAACCACCAATACTGCTCCACCCACACTCATTTCCAGTGCTTCCAGAAATCTCGGGATGGAAACAAAATTAACAAGACCAAACTATCCTGATTGGAGTGTCTCCTTCACATTTCTTTTATTCTCTCAATATAAAGGACATCCTTTCATTAACGCTCCTCCTCACCTTATGTCCCGCGCATATATTGATTAGGACGCAATTGATGCTCTCATTCACATGTGGTTTGCAATCAGTCTCTCTAATGCATGTTTTCCAAGCGTGACAAAACCTCTTGCATCCAGACCTGGTATTCCGATCTCTCTGCTTGACCATCACTCTCTCCTGATGGTATCAAGAAGTTTAATTTCTCGCCACAGAACTTCTCCATCATAGGCCCTTCTCTGCTGACCTTGCAACATAGCAAAAATATTTTAAGAACTTCAGGTTTGATATCTTCTTCGTCTTCCGGAAACCTATGAGATGATACGCCAACAATCTTGGGAGAACCTGTGATGTGATCTCGACCTAGGGTTGTAGTTTTGCAATATAATAATTGTGATCTTTAAAATAAATGTGACGCGGGGAAACTTCGCGGGCTATTTTAACCGAATAAAATGACCCAAGCGTCGCTCGCGAACGCAAGACTACCACACGAGCGTAAGAACGTTACAAATCTCAATTCCACGGGCTTAGCAATCGAGCGAGTGGCAACACAAAAATGGAAATAACGATAATGCAAGAGACACAATTAATTAGGGGCAAACTCTTAATAATTTACTATCTATTTAAATATTTTAAGCATAAAATGTAACTGGAGGATTGAGTTAGGAGAGGCGAGGTATACCCCAAGGAAAGGAGTAGCAACAGTCGTGCACAAAATCCTTACTGCCTGGAAGGCTGGAACTGTGGGGAAACTGAAGGATGACTGGAACAACTCTCTGGAGGTTGGCTGAGCTTTGACGGTAGCAATGGTGCCTGGAGCAGTGAATCCGACCGACGGAAGGGGGAGCGCAGGAGATGCACAAATCCACCGTAGGAGGGTGCAGAGAACGCCGACGGTGCCCTGGGAGGGCTCCGGCGAGAGCGGCGACGACTGAAGGGGATTCCGGTAGCAAATCTGGTGGCGGGATGGGCTTCCCTAGTGGTTTCCGACGGTGAAAAAGAGATGTAACGCCCCAAGTTTCCTGAAGCAAGAAATGGTCTCTGTGAGATACCGCCCGACGGTAGGGTTAACGCCGATGGTAGCGAAGCTGTTTAAGCTGGAATACCTCACTGTGAGGTACCGCGTGACGGTAACGATACCACGTGGCGGTAGTGTCAGGCGTCGAGAGCGTCGAGAGCGTCGAGAGCGCCGTATTGATACGACGCATCGTCTACCGCGCGGCGGTAGGTTGTTATTGCGCGGCGGTAGCAGGGCTGATTTATTTGGCAAAGCTCTCGGTGAGCTACCGCCCAACGGTAGGGCTAGCGCTGGCGGTAGCTGTGTTTTTGTTGTTTCTACGTTGGTTACGAGACGAACCAGCTATCGCCCGACGATAGTAAGATATCGCATGGCGGTAGCAGAGCAGTTATGACGCGGACACGTGCCAACGTGTGTTTGGAGGTTTTGAACGGTGGCTTGCGGGACAAGCTAACGCTTGACCTACTGCGCGGCGGTAAGTCTCGCAAACCGAAATCTGGAGTAAATCGTGGCCGTTCGTCGATTCTTAATAGAGATCCGACGGTGGGGTGTCATCCCAGACAGTATAAGGACGGTTAGGGCGTTTCTTCTTCATTTGATCCCAAGGTTTTCTATTTCTAAGGGTTAGAGAGAAGGGAGAGTGAAGGAAGAGGAAGAGGAAGGAGATCCCGCCATTATTAGAGTTTCGGAGCTCGGATTCGCGAGACGAGTTCAGATCTACGGAGGCAAAACCGTAGCCGAAACGAATTTCTAGGGTAACGATCTTCTTCCTTGGACATGTGAAGTCCTTTGGTTTGGCATGCGAGGGTAGACACTCCACAAACACGTGGAAGTAGTTCTCCCGATGGGTAGATCGAGTGTATCCCCATTGTCTTTGCATTTAGAATCCGGAATCGAAGTACGAAATAGACATGTTGTGTGAAGACCATCCGGACAGGTTGGTCTGGATTGGTGATGATTGTTTTTGTACTAGAGAAGACTCCGTGGTAGTATGTAAATTTCCGAGTCGCGGGGTGTGCAGGTGACTGCAGAGAGAGTACTGGAGAAGGACTCCAGGAAAACACCCGTTTGAAGGGGAAGAATTGATAGTCCTCCCCCTACCGCGCGACGGTAGCTCCCAGTGAACAATATTGTTTGTGAGGCCTGTCTCGTAGAGACCTGGTGGCCAATGTTTTGTAAGGCTTGTCTCGTGGAGACCTGGAGGCTACGAAGCACGGATACGTCAAAAATAGGGCCGTACCCGTACCGGGTACGTTTCCGGTACGGATACGCGTACCGCACGCTCCGATTCAGTATAATCGCGATTTTAGGTTATTAGGCTTCATTTGCTCCCGATCCCCACTATCGGCGATCCCTACCGATCCCTGTTGTCGGCGATCCCTGCTGTCGGCGATCCCAGCTGCCGACAATCACTGTAAGTCCGTTCTTCTTCTTCTTCTTATGTACTTCTTCTTCTTCTATACTTCTTCTTCTGTACTTCTTCTTCTTCTATACTTCTTCTTCTGTACTTCTTCTTCTTCTGCTTCTTCTTCTGTACTTCTTCTGTACTTTTTCTGTAGTTCAATTAGTTAGTTCAATTTGATTTGTGAATGTGTTGTTAGTTCAACTAGTTAGTTCAAATTAATTTGTGAATGTGTTGTTAGTTCGTGAATATTGAATAGTGAATACTGTATTATAGTTCAATTAATTTGTTAGTGAATGTGATAGTTCATGTCTGTTAGAGTGTTAGTTCATTCCTGTATTATAGTTCATTCATATTCAGTAATTTGTGAATACTAAATAATGTTTATTTCAATTTTTTTCCTATTCAGCAATTATGTCTCAATCACAATCTCCTATTAGTGTCATGGGTTCAACTTCTACCTCAACAACAAGTAGATTTATTTCTGATGATGCAAGTAGGGATGATAATGCGCCACTTTGGGATTATGTATCTCTTATCCATAGTAGAGAAGTTGGTGGCGGAAACAGAAAATGGAAATGCAATTTTTGTGAGATAGATTTCAGTGGCTCGTATTCTAAAGTAAAGAGTCACTTGCTAAAAATATCCGGGAATAGTATTAGGGTATGTCCAAAAGTAACTCAAGAGTATTTAAAAGAGCTTCAAAAAGTGGTTGCTACATCAGAAGAAAAATGCAAACCGGCTCCCAAGGTATTATCGTTTCATAATGCAAGTCAAGCTTCTCAATTAGTTGGGAAAAAAAGGGGGACCTATTGATATGACTTTTCAACATAAAGCTAGAGATGAGTTAAGGAGTCATAGCCAGGATGTTCTATTCTGGTGGTTTGTCATTTCATCTAGCTAGAAATCCATATTATGTTAGTTCATATAAATTTACTGCTAACCACAATCTTGATGGATTTGTTCCTCCTGGATATAATGCTCTCAGAACAACACTTTTGCATAAAGAAAAATCAAATATCACTAGAATGCTTCAGCCAATTAAAGATACTTGTCCCCTAAATGGAATCAGCTTAGTCAGTGATGGTTGGACAAATGCTCAAAGAAGACCTTTGATTAATTTTATGCCGACCTCCGAGGATGGTCCTATTTTTTAAAGGCAGTTGATGCATCAGGTGAGTATAAGGATAAACATTATATTGCAAATTTGATGATTGAAGTTATTAATGAAGTTGGTGCCGAAAATGTTATACAAGTTATCACTGAAAATGCACCGGTGTGTAAGACAGCAAGAGCAATTGTGGAGACACGATTCCCACATATTTTTTGGACATCTTGTGTTGTGCACACTTTAAATCTAGCATTAAAAAATATTTGCACAGCCAATAATACTGATCGTTGTGCAATAGTTAGAGAACAATGCGGATGGATAACTCAAGTGGCTAATGATGCTCAATCAATCAGGACTTTCATAATGAATCATCAATACAGGTTGAACATGTATAACTCTTTTGTTTCACTGAAGTTACTTGTAGTTGCTGAGACACGATTTGCTTCCACTATAGTGATGTTGAAGAGGTTTAAACTTATGAAAATGGGATTGCTTAATATGGTTGGATGTCCCGAATGGACTATGTATAGAGCAGATGATGTTGAGAAAGCTCTAGAGGTTAAAAACATCATCTATAGTGACAAATGGTGGGATGATGTGGACAAGATCCTTGATATAACAAGACCCATATATGATATGCTTAGGGTTTGTGATACAGACAAACCTAATCTTCATCTGGTATATGACATGTGAGATTCAATGATAGAAAATGTGAAGCTTGAAATATATAAACACGAGAAGTTGACGGACTTGGAAACTCATAGCTCTCTTTATGAGGCAATCTATGATGTCCTCGTTAATCGATGGACCAAGAGTTGCACACCACTACATTGCATGACTCATTCTCTTAATCCAAGGTAATTTTTTTTCTTATTTGATATTAAACATTTACTATGATTTATTTATTTACTATATATTTTTATTTGTAGGTATTATAGTCGAGAATGACTTGAAGGAGGGTCAAATAGAGTTGCTCTAAATACGGATGAGGAGATTTCTTTGGAGAGGAATAAATGCTTAAGAAGATATTTTCCTGATGCGGTGGAGAGGAATATAGTAATTAATGAGTTCTCTAGATTCACGGGATTTGGTCAAGCTTTTAGTGAGCCAGATAGTTTGGAGAGTAGAGCTTCATTATTGCCCAAAGATTGGTGGAGTTACTAAGGAACTTCGACACCTAAATTACAAAAAATTGCTTTGAAGTTGTTAGGTCAACCTTCTTCATTGTTCTGCTGCGAGAGAAATTGGAGCACATACTCATTCATTCACTCATTGAGAAGAAAAAAATTCTACTACAACGAGCTGATTATTTGGTGTACGTGCATAGTAATCGACGCTTATTATCGAGGAGAAACGAAATCTACAGCCAAGGAAGGAGTAGAATGTCGGATATAGGAGGAGATGCATAGGCAAATCCTTTTGATGGAGTTGGCATGCTTACGGTTGCAAACATGTCTTTAGATGAGCCAGAAATTGAAGATGCCTTGAACTCCAACAATATGGAGGAAGATGAAGAAAATGAGTGATGAACATCATTTTATTTGAAATAATTATGAATAGCTTATGTCTAAGTACTTCATGTTATATTGCATTAGTTATGGACTTGTACTTCAATTGATTATTTATGCTTCATGTTTTATTCTTTTGAGAATTTATAATTGTATTTGTGATATATGCATATATATTTATTAAATTTAATACAACGTATCCAGCCGTACCCGTATCTTTGATTTTAAAATTTTGTCGTACTGCCGTACCGGATACGTATCGTACCTGATACCTGTACCCGTATCGGTGCTTCCTAGCCTGGAGGCCAATTGGTGAGGCATGTCTCTTGAAGACCCGGGGGCCAATGTGTTGAGCTGAGAGCCTGTGTGGCCCAGCTTAGGCGGCCATGAGTGCTACTCTAGGATCATAACGGGGTTGTGTCGTACGGATGGGAAGGGGATGCTGACCCGCGTTGTGGCTTGCGAGCCGGAAGATTTTAGTACAGGAAATAGCTGAACTGCACCCAACCCTATGACGATCGACTTGGAGTGAGTCAAAGTGTGTTTCCTGAGGATCACCATGACTTTGTCGTAGCACAGGGCATTGTCTTTGCTTCGGCCCTGAAAGACTAAAAAGCTCAAGCGTTGCTGACCGTCGCAAAGGACGGAGGTGTGACCCTTCGAGGTCCTGTGCACCGAGAATGTGCCCTGAGAGCACGAGGTGTTGGACAGCTGTGTCAACGTCTGTGGTGATTGGTGCTTAAATTGCACGTTTTGTTTGTCATTGTATATATATATGCTAAATGTCTGCAGGGAAGGAGCACTGCCACCCCGAGCGAGGGGTGGGGTCGTTATAATTTGATCAGTTAATGCTGATCGTTGCCATGTTTACCACCTTTTGAGTGGAATGTCTTCGTGCAGGTGCAACTGAGCCGAGCGGGAAATAACGGGCTAAAGCCCATGGTTGCTAAGCCGGCCCTCGAAGGCCAAAGCGAAGTGTGTTTTCTTTTACTGCTCATGTGTGGTCGGCCTGTGTGCCGAAGTATGCAAAACAATATTATTTGAGGAAACTTTGTAAGTCCTTAAGGTCATAACTTTTGTGTATTTATCTTATCATTTCTGTTTGGTTTAGTGGACATTCCAATGATTGAATTCTAAGAAATTAAAATACTTTCGCTAGAATGCACTCTGAGTTAGGATGCGCGTGTTAGAATAATGGTCTCAATAAGTAACTCCACTAACTGTCCGTAGAATATGACATCGGACCCCGACCGGACCTTCTGTTATATCCTACGTGACGAATGTGGGTGTTACAATTTGGTATCAGATTCTAGTGTCGGTCTTTCTTATTTGAATTCGTGGGCAAATTCTTTAAAGTGGTGGTGAGCACATGTATGTGCGTTACCGTTATAACATGAAAAAACACGTGAATGTCAATTTAGGAATGAAAATACACAAGTTTGAGGAACCTGCGTGTTCCTATAATTATTTTTTTGGCAATATGTTTGGTCACCTAATTGAGTGTTTCACGATTATAGGTGACTAGGAGTGGTGCAGTGCAGTCCCAACGTCAGCACTCTGCGAAGAGTAGTGCGCCTAATGACGTGCCTGCGACCCCTCCTTCTGCCGAAACTATACGTTTGGTAGTTGAAGCGGTGTTCGTCATGATTAATGCTCAGTCAGGAAGGCAAGTGCAACCCCCTGCTCCTGAATTGGGTCAAGTACCGCTTGGTGTAGCCGAACCTATAGTGGTGGATCAGATAGCGGCAGAGCCCGTAGTGCAAAGAAGATCGACTGAAAAGCAGCTTAAGCATGTGATGAGCTTTAACCCTTCAATGTTTATGGGGACTGGAACCCCAACGCAAGCTGAGGACTGGCTCTCTCGCCTTAAGAGAGTCATGTCAACAACGGAGACGAAGGAGTGACAGAAGGTACTATAACCACTTTTCTTTTAAATAGTGAAGCAAGGTTGTGGTGGGATGAACTAGAATTACATCACTTTGCTAGGAGACAACTCACCAATATCTCGATGGATGAGTTCTTGAGATTGTTCCTGGTGCGGTATATCCCGTCAACGCAGAAAATTGCTATGAAGAACCAGTTTCAGAGATTAACTCAGGGTGAGAGTAGTGTGGACGACTACTTACATGAGTTCACGAGGTTGGGGCGATATACAGGCTCTACCTTTGCTGAAAAGAAGCGCAAGACCAACCGGTTCTATGAAAAACTGTGTGACGATCTGAGGTTGTTGCTCTCAGGTCCAATGACGCAGGGCGTTCTGAGCTCGATCTCTGGAGCAGGACATGAAGCGCGTTCAACATCAAAATGACTCCGCATTAAAGAGGTCAGAATTTAAAGTACCAAGTTCATCGAAGACTGGGCATCGAAGGTGGAACTAGAAGCCCAGGTCGGCTGGACCGACTACTTCATCTGTTACTTCTGGGGCATCGTTTGGGCGGGGAGGCCCAATCCACTGTTATAATTGTGGCAAGCCGGGACACATTGTCCGCGAGTGTTGGAGTGGCAAGTCAGAGAAGAAGGCAGGAGCCAACCGCATCCCATCATGCTCCAGCCCAACCCAGAGTCTACAACCTTGGCCAGTAGGAGGCCATCAAGCAAAGCGATGTGGTTACAAGTATGAGTTAAATTTTAGCTTTAATGCTTTCTATACCTTACGCCTTATGCTTTGGTCGTACGGTTGTCGTATTTTAGGCATGGTCTTAATCTTGGACTGTCCGGCGAGAGTATTGTTTGATATAGGAGCTTTACACTTCTTCCCATCCGAAGATTTCACAACGCGTATCGGAGTGTCTTCCTCCGTGGCGAAGGATAGATTGGATGTGATGTTACCTAACGGGTGTTCGATGCCCGCGGATAGAGTCTGTTGCCTTAAGGTGCTGATAGGAAATCAAGAGTTTGACTTGGAAGCGTCACTACTGCCGATAGTAGAGTTTGACGTGATCTTTGGCATAGATTGGCTCTCAGAGCAGCGCGCATACATTGACTGTAGTCTAAAGACGGTCAAACTGGATCTGAATACAGGTCATGAAACTACTTCTCTGGTATGAAACGATCAAGCAAGACATTGATGTGTGCTCTCCAAGTAGTTAAAGCAGTTCGTAAGGGTGCAGAGTTGTTCTTCACTCTACTAGAGGCTAAGAAGCCCAAGCCGGGTTTGGTCAGTATTCCCATGGTGTCGGAGTTTACGGATATTTTCCCTGAAGATCTCCCTGGAGCTCCACCTCAGAGAGAGATCGATTTCACCATCGAGTTGGTGCTAGGTGCCAAACCTGTCTCGCGATCTCCATACCGCTTGACATCGAGGGAAATGCCAGAGTTGAAAGTACAGCTTCAGGAACTGTTAGAGATAGAGTATGTGTCCAAATTCGTCACCTTGGAGCGCACCAGTCCTCTTCGTGAAGAAGAATGATGGTAGCCTGCGGCTGTGTATCGAGTATCGGGAATTGAATAAGCTGACAGAGAAGAATAAGTACCCGATTCCGAGGATCGATGATCTATTCGATCAGCTAGTTGGATCAACTGTGTACTCAAAACTAGATCTGAAATCTGGTTATTATCAGCTGAGAATCAGGGAAAGTGACATTCCCAAGACAACGTTCAGTACACGTTATGGACATTATGAGTTCACTGCCATGTCTTTTGGGCTGACGAATGCGCCGTCCGTGTTTATAGACTATGAATTGGACGTTCATGGAGTATTTGGACCAGTTCGTGATAGTATTTATCGACGATATCCTGGTGTACTCCCAGTCTGAGGAAGATCATGCGGATCATTTACGGATAGTGTTGGAGACCCTGAGGAGCAATCAGCTGTACGCCAAGTTATCTAAGTGTGAGTTTTGGTTGTCTTCGGTAACATTCCTTGGTCATATTGTTAGTGGAGAAGAAATCACGGTAGATCCAGCGAAGATTGTTGCGATACGGGAGCGGCCTGTGTTGTCTTATGTGGCGGAAGTCCAGAGTTTTTTGGGGCTTGCCGGCTACTACAGGCGTTTCGTAGAGACCTTCTCACGGATAGTGTTACCTCTCACGACCTTGACAAGGAAGGAACATAAGTTTGTTTGGTCGCCAGCGTGCGCACCAGCTTTTGAAGAATTGAAAATTCATCTGACCACGACGCCTATTCTGTGCTCGCCATGTGGTTTGGAAGGCTATGATATCTACAGTGACGCCTCAGAGAGCGGCTTAGGCTGCGTTTTGCTACAACATGGTAAGGTGATAGCTTACGGCTCGCGCCAGTTGAAAGTACATGAGGGGAACTATCCGGTCCACGATTTGGAGTTAGCGGCCGTGATATTCGCTCTGAAGCTATGGAGACATTACTTGTATGACGTGAAAGTCGATATTTATACAGACCATAAGAGTCTGAAGAATCTATTAGACCAGAAAGACTTGAATATGCGCAAACGAAGGTGGATGGAGTTCTTTGGGGACTACACCTTCAATATACATTATGTTCATGGCAAGGGAAACATTGTTGCAGATGCGTTAAGTCGTAGGACTCCTGCACAGGCCAACTGGAGACAGATGCATGACGAGCGTCTTATTCGATTATTGGAGGCCTTCGAGATCTCTTGCATTGATAGGAGGCCTAAGGCTGAAGCATGTTTGAACTGGACAGAAGTGCAATATGACCTCGCAGACCGGATTCGGCAGCCGTTGGAGCTGGATGATAGTATGAAACGCTACATGACAGAGTCTTTGGATGGAAAAAATGCCCAGTTTACCGTTGACGATGGCCTTTTATGGAAGAACAATCGATTGTGCATCCCAAAGGTGGGCAAATTACGGGAAGAGTTGATGTACGGGGCACATTTCACTAAGTACTCGATTCACCCGGGGAGCACAGAAATGTTTAAAGACATGAAAAAATTGTTCTGGGGGCCAGGATTGAAGAAAGACGTAGCTTTATATGTGGCGAAGTGTCAGACATGCGCCTTAGAGAAGGCCGAATGTCAGCAGCCCGGTGGTTTTATGAAGTCTTTGCCTATACCAGAATGAAAGTTCGACGACATATCTATGAATTTTGTGCATGATTTACCGAGATCGCAGAAGGGAAACGACGCCATCTGGGTGATCGTTGATCGTTTAACGAAAGTGTCACACTTCATTCCGAATAGGAAGGACGATTCAGTGGAAAAGCTGACGAAGCTTTTTGTGAATAATATTGTACGATTGCAAGGTGTGCCCCGTAGCATCATTAGTGACCGAGATGGGCGCTTCACGCTTAATGATTGGAGGCTTATACATCGAATGTTGTGTACCAGGCTGAAGTTCAGTACGACCTTTCATCCGCAGACGGATGGTCAGACTGAGAGGGTAAACAGGACGATGGAGGACATGCTTCGCATGTGCGCCATAGATTTCAGGAAGAGGTGGGAGGATCACCTGTATATGATCGAGTTCGCTTACAACTGCTACCAGGCAAGTACTCAAGTGGCGTCCTTCGAGACCCTTTATGGTAGAAAATGTCGCACTCGATTGTCGTGGTTGGAGACGAGCGAATCAAAGCTGTTTAAGCGGAAGGAAGTCGAAGATGCAACTTCGATTATTCGTACAATTCGGGAGCAGTTGTTGATCGCTCATGATAGACAGACTAAGTATTATAACGCCAAGCACAGAAATGTCGAATTTGCCGTGGGTGATTGAATGTATTTGAAAATCAAACCGTTCAAGAGCGTATCAAAGATTCAACGTTTGAAAAAGCTATGTCCGAGATATCTTGAGCCGTTTGAGATATTGGAGCGCGTTGGTGAAGTCGCCTATCGATTGAAGTTTTCAACAGAACTAAGTGGTCTGCAAGACGTATTCCACATTTCAGTATTGCAGAAGGCAGTGCTGGAACCTATGCAGGTGGTTGCTGCGGATCAGGTGCCGATTAATGGTGGGTTGACAACGAAGGTCAAGTCCATTCGTACCGAAGACATGGAAGTCAAGAAGCTTCAGAATAAGTCTATCGGGATGGTCAAGATCCGTTGGGACAACTGTGGCCGAGAGGAGCTATCATGGGAGTGCGAGCAAACCATGAGAGACGACTTTCCCGAGCTATTTATATGAGGTATACTTTTGTAGTATTGATACTCCTGTGTTTTCATGTCATATGTAATTTAGGGGCGAAATTCTTTGAGTGGGAGAGATTTGTAATGCCACAAGTGTCCTGAAACAGGAAATGGTCTCTGTGAGATAGTGCCCGGCGGTAGGGTTAACATCGGCGGTAGCGAAGCTGTTTAAGCCGGAATACCTCACTATAAGGTACCGCGTGGTGGTAGCGATATCGCGTGGCGGTAGCGATACCTCGTGGAGGTAGTGCCTCGGTAAGAAGATATCCCGATAGATGGAAGTCGAGAGCACTGTATTAATACGACGCATCGTCTACCGCGTGGCGGTAGGTTGTTATCGTGCGGTGGTAGCAGGGATGATATATTTGGCAAAGCTCTCGGTGAGCTACCGCCCAGCGGTAGGGCTAGTGCTGGCGGTAGCTGTGCTTTTGTCGTTTTTGCGTTGGTTACGAGACGAACCAGCTATCGCCCGGCGATAGTAAGATATCGCGTGGCGGTAGCTGTGCTTTTGTCGTTTCTGCGTTGGTTACGAGACGAACCAGCTATCGCCCGACGATAGTAAGATATCGCGTGGCGGTAGCAGAGCAGTTATGACGCGGACACGTGTCAGCGTGTGTTTGAGGGTTTTGAACGGTGGCTTGCGGGGCAAGCTAATGCTTGACCTTCCGCGCGGCGGTAACTTCCTACCGCGCGGCGGTAAGTCTCGCAAACCAAAATCTGGAGTAAATCGTGGTCGTTTGTCGGTTCGTAATAGAGATCCGACGGTGGGGTGTCATCCTAGGCGGTATAAGGACGGTTAGGGCATTTATTCTTCATTTGATCCCAAGGTTTTCTCTTTCTAAGTGTTAGAGAGAAGGGTGAGTGAAGGAAGAGGATCCCGCCATTGTTAGAGTTTCAGAGCTCGGATTCGCGAGACGAGTTTGGATCTACGGAGGCAAAGCCGTAACGGTGATTTCCATCCGATTAGAATCTCTCCCATGGCGCCAAAAAAAAACTTATAGGGTAACGATCCTCTTCCTTAGACATGTGAAGTCTTTTGTTTTGGCATGTGAGGGTAAACGCTCCACGAACACGTGGAAGTAGTTCTCCCGATGAGTAGATCGGGTGTATCCCTGTTGTCTTTGCATTTAGAATCCAGAATCAAAGTACGGAATAGACATGCTGTGTGAAGCCCATCCAGACAGGTTGGTCTGGATTGATGATGATTGTTTGTATACCGGAGAAGACTCCGTGGTAGTAGGTAAATTTCGGAGTCGCAGGGTGTGCAGGTGACTGTAGAGAGAGTACTGGAGGACTCCAAAAAAACACCCGTTTGAAGGGGAAGAATCGATAGTCTATCCTCTACCGCGCGGCGGTAGCGTTACCACCGGCGGTAACGTTACCACCGGCGGTAGCTCCTAGTGAGCAATATTGTTTGTGAGGTCTGTCTCGTAGAGACCCGGTGGCCAATGTTTTGTGAGGCCTGTCTCGTAGAGACCTGCGGGTCATTTGGTGAGGCATGTCTCTTCAAGACCTAGGGGTCTATGTTTTGAGCTGAGAGCCTGTGTGGCCAAGCTTAGGCGGTCGTGAGTGCTAGCCTAAGATCATAATGGGGTAATGTACCGTACGGATGGGAAAGGGGATGCTGACCCGCGTCGTGGCTTGCGAGCAAAACGATTTGAGCACGGGAAATAGCTGAACTGCACCCAATCCTATGGTGATCGACTTGGAGTGAGTCAAAGTGTGTTTCCTTAGGATCACCATGACTTTGTCGTAGCATATGGGCGTTGTCTTTGGCTTCGGCCCTGAAAGACTAAAAAACTCAAGCGTTGTTGACCGTCGCAAAGGACGGAGGTGTGACCCTTCGAGGTCCTGTGCACCGAGAATGTGTCCTGAGAGCACGGGGCGTTGGACAACCGTGCCAACGTCTGTAGTGATTGGTGCTTAAATTGCACGTTCTGTTTGTCATTATATATATATATATATATGCTAAATGCCTGAAGGGAAGGAGCACCTCCACCCCGAACGAGGGGTGGGGTCGTTATAATTTGGTCAGCTAATGCTGACCGTTGCATTGTTTACCACCTTTTGGGTGGAATGTCTTCGTGCAGGTGCAACTGAGCAGAGCGGGAAATAGCGGGCTAAAGCTCATGGTTGCTAAGCCGACCCTCGAAGGCCAAAGCGAAGTGTTTTCTTTTACTGCTCATGTATGACCGACCTGCGTGCCGAAGTATGTAAAAAAATATTATTTGAAAATTGTAGCTTTTGTGTATTTATCTTATCATTCATGTTTGGTTTAGTGGACATTCTAATGGTTGTGCTCTAAGCAATTAAAATACTACCGCTAGAATGCACTCTGAGTTAGGATACGCGTGTTTGAATTATGGTCTCAATATGTAACTCCACTAACTGTCCGTAGAATATGACGTCGGGCCCCGGCCGGACCTTCTGTTATATCCTACGTAACGGATGAGGGTGTTACAAAAAACTGGAAGGAGCGGCGAGGTTGCAGGAGCTTCCGCCGGGGAGAAGAAGTACGGGAAAGAGGCGGAGGCTTCAGGGTTTGCTCGACTGGAGTTGGTGGAGGCGTTGGAAGTAACGACGAGGAAGACAGCACCGGATAGAGCCACTGCAGGCGATGTCGTTGGGGAAGGCAAAGCGCGGCACTGGTTAGAAACCGAACGAAGACAAAGGTCTCGTTCAGTTTCTTCTTTTCCAGCCGCGTAAACAGGAGGTAGGCCGATGCCTTTATACCAAAAGAATTAGGGTTCGATTTTGTTAAAGGCAAGATATCAATGTATCAATTAAGAGAGGACATTTGGTATAAAAATTGGCAGCTAGTAAAGGTGGCAACTTCAAGAGAATGTGAGGGGAAATTTTAAAAGTCGGTAGGTTGTAGACATATGAATGATTTTAAATTAGAAATAGTTAATTAAAATTTGCTTGTCCTAAATTAACCTATCCCCTAATTATCGAACCTATGCATTTAAGGTCCTGCAACGAGCCAAACAAAAGTTGCGCGAACAACATGCGCGATACAAAATAACACCACAACGCTTATAATACGCACAATACAACTCGACGCTACAAAACAAAGCCAAAAGGCGCAAAAATACGCGCTACAAAAATAAAAAATGTGCGAATAATAATAATAAAAACGAAGCGACGCGGGTTGCATCAACCTGACACTCCCACCTTGGATGTCATTGTTGCTCGCATCTCTGTCATTATCAATCTTCTCCGCAGGCTTCCAATCGTGATCCCACTATCCTCCGACAATTTTGCTCATGTGGCCGGTCGTGGAGCTCAACGTGGTCGTGGAGGTCGTACTATTGGTAATGGGGGACCCCGTCCTACTTGTTCACATTATGGATGGCTTGGTCATCTTTTAGAGAAATGCTTTCTGAAGCATCCTCGCCTCCATCCCCGAGCGCATCACAGTATCACAACACCTAAGCCTTCTCCCCCGCCGTCCACCCCGTCACCAGAGTTTGTCGTTGATTCTTTTCAGCGGATATTGAGGCTCTCAACAATGCCTCCAAGCAATCTGCGTCCATTGCCACTTCTTCAGGTAACGCACATGTTACTACTCATAGCAAGTGACTCATCGACTCAAGTGCCACCAATCATATAATTGGGAACTCTCTCCTCTTTTCTCACCTTGAAAAGGATGACCAGTACCACATATTGTATGGTTGGTAGCTCTCCTGCTCCAGTTTGTGGATCTGGAGTTGCGAATATTGTCTCTCATCTCTAGTTGGACGACACTTTATTCGTACCAAATTTTCCTTGCAATTGTCTGTCAATGCTCTTTCCTGACAATTGCAATGTTTTGCCTCATTTTCCCCTACTGTTGTTATTTATAAGATCTTTACTTGTAAATGACGATTACTACTGGGACTGAACGTAGTGGTCTCTACTGCCTCAATGATTTCCCACTTTCTCTGCATCTGCTTCTCCACTTCCCTGCTTCAGTGGCACCATCATCTTGTTCATCCGCCGAAGTATCTCCACCATTAGCTCCTGCCATCTTTCAAGACCGATTCCACCTTAGAATGTGAGGCTTGTCGTTATGCAAAGCATCATCTTACAACTTTCCCTGCCAAACACTGTAATAGTCATGTTCTTCCTTTTTGTCCTTGCTTATTTGGACATCTGGGATCCTAGTCCCACGTTACAGAGTTTAGTAGGGAAACTAACACAATAATGCTTTCCATACTGACAAGCATCACATTCTAAGGTGGATTCGGTCATGAAAGATGGCAGGAGCTAGTAGAGGAGACGCAACAACGGATAACTAAGAGTCTAAGACGATGATGCCACTGGAACTATACTAGATGTATCTTAGAAGGATCGCTTTGAACTTATTTCTGTATTTTCAAAATTTTATAATGAAATATGCACTTAGTTCGGTTTGCCAGTCAAAATTATTTGAACAAATAATGTGAAGGAATACATGAACCAGTCATTCTTATTGTTCTGCATCTCCAATGATATTATACATCAAACCAGTTGTGTGTATATGTTCCAACAAAATAGGGTGAAGGAAGAAAAAATCATCTCCTTGATGTTACTCAGACACTGCTATTTCAGATGAATATTTCCGACTCCTATTGGGGTCATGCGATTCTCATTTCTTTTTTAATTAATTGTTATCGTCTTCTACCCTTAAGGGTAAGACCGTTTCTCTCTTCTATACTCAATCGATTCACATTTACCTCGCACCCTACGTGTGATTGGTTGTACATCCTTCGTCTACGCTTCTACATCTGGTCACGTTAAACTCTCTGCTCGTGTCATCAAATGTATTTACCTGGGGTACTCGCCAACTCAGAAGGGAAATCGTTGTTTCGACCCTATCTCCAAAAGACAATACGTCGTTGCTGACGTCACCTTTTTTTGAGTCTACTCTTTATGTTTTCAAGAACGAAGGGACCCTTAATCTCGAGATTTCTCCTCCTCTCTCTACCACCTATCCTCCTCCCAACTATGTTTCATCAATCTTTATCATTCATGCTCCATCACCAAATATTTGCGGCTAACACTAACTCTTGAACGAATACCGCAAATTTCCCTCTTTCCATATCACTATCGTCTTCATCATGTATCCCCACGTGTCCTCGCTCTTTTCACTCCAAAGTCCTCGTCGTAAACTCACAGGTCAGTGCTCTCCTATTCAGAAGGTTCCTACACTTCAGCAGACTTGGCATGGATCTTCCCATTGCTCTGCGAGAAGGGGTCAAGGGGAGTATACAACATCCTCTAACTAATGATATCTAATATGCTAATCTCAGACATTCATGAAATAAGTATGCCTAGGAACTTTCTACCACAACTGTCCTACTACATATAAGGAAGCTCTTCGTATATCTCGCTGGAAAACATCTATGGATGAGGAAATCTCTATATCATGGGGTACCAGGACTCTTGTCCTTACCCTGTTTGGAGGCGATGTTGTCTCTTGATGTTGAGTCTTTGTCATCAAGTTTCTCCCTGACAACACTATGGATCGATATAAGGCTCATCTAGTTTCCAAGGGGTTCACCCAGGTATGTGGTGATGATTTCTTTAACACCTCTTTGATTGCATGTATCAGTGCTATTCGGGTCCCCTTCTTCGCTATTGTCAATTGGAGTTGGTAAATGTCTCAGCTTGATGTCAAAAATGTTTTCCTCTATGACGACTTACACGAAGAAGTATATATGGAGCAATGATGTGGAGCAGAGACGTGGACGCGCTTTGAGCCCATTCGGGGCTGATTTGGCAACTTTCCATATATGGCGTGCCCGGATCGACGATTGGACTCCGCGATTGCGTCTAGAGCGTCGCCGCGAGTCAAAATCTTATAATACTTTATTTTTTTGGTCTAAGAGGCTGAACAAAGTCATTGCAGAATTTGGAGAACACTCATTTCCGGATTCCAACAATCCCTCCCCGGTGTCGACGTCGTGGAACCCTAGGTGACAACTCCTAGGCCTCCGAACTCCTCCCCAAGGTAATCCCTACCTTCACCTTCATTTTCCACACCTCACATCCCTCATCCAGCCGCCGGCAGCCCCCTATCCCTACCCCAAAATCCGGCGGCCTGCAGTTTGCCTGTAGTTTTCCTGCAACCTCCGGCCAAACCCACCGCCACCCTGCTCACCCCCCCTCCTCCACCGACCCCCAGCCTCATTCCCTTAACCCGGTGACCCACCCTTGGTCGTCGCCTCCCTCCCACGCCCCCTCCATAGCCGGCAGCCCCCTTCCTACCACCGGCCGACCACCCAATTCCCCCCTCCCCCTCTTCGTGGAACCACCTCCAAACAACTCTAATTCTCTAGATCCATTCAGATCTGAGAATTTCGCCACCGATCCGTTATTTCCACCGCTCATACTTTCCATTTTTGCCTGGATCTGACCCTAAATAGCGAATCCACCCCTCCCCGGCCCGGATCTACTTGTACGTGACCGGATCTACCCATTCCCCACCCAATCTCATCCTTTACAACCAAGGACAGCCACCGCCCTCGTTTTCACGCCGCCGGTTCCATCACCGATCGCCGATCTACACATCTGGCCCTCCAAATCTTCAGTGCATCGGTTCAACCCTCTGCTTTGTGAGTTCTCTTGTGGTATTGGTTTACGTGATTTGACATTTATCATTGGTGAATTAATATACATCGCTTTGATTCTTGCTATTAGAGATTTGTTTCGATACACTACTAACTTGAGGAGGAACTATTCGCCGCGCGCTTAACCTTGACCCTTCGAGCGGAGGAATGCCATATAAAAATTGCTAAATTAAATAATTGTTTCGCTCTTGATTATTTACGTGGTGTTCAATATAAGTTATCATCGCTCATAATTATTTGTCTTTATCACTGACGACCGCATTGCATTTAGAGTCGGATTAACATGTCACACTCGCATTCCCACCTAGAGTCCTAGGTTTTGCGCACCACGTAGCTTACCCTACATCAATTTGTATCAGAGGCCGAGGTTTTGGCTACATCAATTGAGTACGTCTATACCCAATTTCATAGAATGACTTCAGAGAAATCCTCACGTTATCATGATAAATATTATTTTCTGCGGCACGCCACTTCCCGAGATCGTGTCGAACCACCGACACAACCTCACTATGCCAGAGACGATCAGTATGATGATTGCAGTCGTTCATATCCTTGCACGCGAGCGGATCGTGTTGATCCTTTGACTCGACCCGATTACCTTAGGGATGACTATTATGAGGATCGTCACTTTGAGAGAGATCTTGAGAGTCAGCTTCATATAGTTTACCCTTCCTTTGACTGCTCGTCGAGTCCCGAATCTTTCAGTTATTGGCTTGTTGATATTGAGTATTATCTTGATCATTTTGAGTTATTCGGTGAGCGTCGGGTTAAGTTTGCGAAACTTAAACTTTTAGATCAGGCGAGGGCATATTGGGCTAGCGTTGAGAGGACCCGCGAGCGAGACCTTCTCCGTCGCATCGCTAGTTGGGTGGACATGAAGCGTACATTGTGTCAGAGGTATCTGCCTTCATCATATCGGAGTCGCCTGCTCGACAAATTATTTTCCCTTCAGCAAGAATCCATGTCTGTCGCTGAGTACAGAGATCGCTTTGATAAGTTAGCTGTGAGGAGCGATATCCGAGAGGACTCATCCATGACCACTTGCAGATTTCGATCTGGGCTTCGATCTGACATCCGTACTAAGGTGGTTTATTTTAGCTCGAAGTCCCTCGAGCAGACGTATCAACTTGCCCTTCATTACAAACAGTCTTTGAGATCCGCCAGAGCTGATCGGTTGGACCCTCACCTTGACCTCTGCAGTACGGGTCCTTCTCATACTGAGGTCACCACGATGCCTACCACTGTCCTGTCACCCACGACGGAAGTGATACCTGATACGGATTGCTCTCCCCCAAACGAGATGCTTAGTCCCGTGAGTGACCTATCTCTTGTTTCTGACTTGTCTCTTGTGACTCCGACGGAGGGTGAACCTGAGCGACCTATTGAGTCTGTAGTGTTGTGCCGCTCACCCACACCTCCACTTTTGGCATGTCCGGGGTTGATTAACACTCATACCCTAGACTCATGTCTTGGCACCTCACCCGTAGCCCCATTCTTGAGCATAGATCTATGTCGTTTTTCCCTTGGCATTACCATGAGCTACGTTACGACCGAGAACTCAGAGCCTGGTGTTGATCTCGTAGTGGCTATGCACCCATGCACGGGGGCACTACCCCTTTCGATGGTACTCATCGGGATGACTTTGACCTTAGTGATGAGTCCTATGACGAGCCCCCTGTTGAGACTCCTGATGATCCGCCACATCTTGGGGAGGATGAGACTCGGGTGAGCCACTCAGGTATGATGCCTCTTTCATTATCATCTCTGGTCTTGCCCCAGAGAAGGGACCTTGAGTGGAGCATGACATATGTAGGGCCTACCTTGAGTTCCCTTGAGCATACTCATATTGTGAGGACTTATCTTATGACACCTCACACTCAGAATGAGTTTTGGGACACGCCACCCGCTGAACCACCCGATGAGTTCTTTCTTGTCTGGGACGTTCACCATATTCTAGAGTCACGACTTCTAGTCCGTGTGCACAGTTTTTACCTAGGTGGTCGTATTATACGCGATGACTTATCATACACACCTCCTTGTGATTCCCCTGATGTATTATGTTCCCTGAGAGACATCTGCCTCGTTACGAGCTTGTATTTGAGTATAGTTGTCTTTCAAGATCATATGAGCACTCGTCTCACACGAGATGAATATTTTTATATTCCACCGAAAGAACCTCCTGATAGGCCACCACATTTTAGAGACATCTCAGGCATTATTAGATTTTCCTATAAGGAGTGTACCGTGTTTGTCGTGTTATCTTGGCATCATTTGCATTACCTGCATGAGTGTTGAGTCTTTTACACGACATTTGCATGAGTTAAATGAGTCGGTCCGCCGACGGATAATAACGAGTAATGAAAACTATAAAACTCATGCAGATAAGTGGAGGCGAGAACAGATATTTAATGAAGGCGAGAAAGTAATGGAGTGAATCCGTCCTGAGAGGCTCCCCTCGGTGCCTGCCAAAAAGCTAAGTGTCAGGCGAATGAGTCCTTACTCAATTATTAATCGTATTGGGACAAACGCCTACCGGCTCGATATCCCGACAAGTATGGGAATTCATCCAGTGTTTAATATTGAGGATCTGACGCCGTACTACGAGCCTTACGAGTATGTGGACCCGAACAGTGGAGATGCCCAACCACCCCCACCCCCACTTTCGTTGCCTTACCACTCTCATACGTCCCCCACGTCTGATGACCACTACAACTCACCCATTGCTGACACACACCCACCTGGGGATTCGTCGTCAATGGTTTCAACGCAGGAACCACCGATCGCACCGGGATCCACCCTTCGAGAGATGAGAGATGACAACATCACGGAGTTGAGATCCCACCAGATTATTCCCACCACAAATGGGTCGCGCCGTCACTACTTGGTACATTGGCAGGGCCGCCTCGATGCAAATGACGCTTGGATACTTACAGCAGAGCTTGATCGATTCACCCCTGGACTTCGACATCAGCACGACCTTCTCCATTTACCGGAGATGACAACTTTTCAGTCAGGGGGAATTGATTGGCGAGGATACCCTTCCGCCGACGACACTTGGACGACTTTTGATGGACCTCTTCGAGTTGTATCTGGCGATCAGCGAGAGAATTCTGATCCCAATTCATCGGGAGATGAATTCTTTCAAGCCGGGGAGATTGATGCGGAGCAGAGACGTGGACACGCTTTGGGCCTGTTCGGGGCTGATTTGGCAACTTCCCATATATAACATGCCCGGATCGACGATCGGACTCTGCGATTGCGTCTGGAGCGTCGCCGCGAGTCAAAATCTTATATTACTTTATTTTTTTGGACTTTTATTTCATGTATTTTGAGGCATCTCCCGCCGGCCAATCATAGCCGTTGATTGGGATGCCATAGTGTTTCTTTTATTATAAATATTGGTCTAAGAGCCTGAACCAAGTCATTGCAGAGTTTGGAGAACACTCATTCCCGGATTCCAGCGATCCCTCCCCGATGCTGACGTCGTGGAACCCTAGGTGACGCCTCCTAGGCCTCCGAACTCCTCCCCAAGGTAATCCCTACCTCCACCTTCATTTTCCACCCCTCACATCCCTCATCCATCCGCCGGCAGCCCCCTATCCCTACCCCAAACCCGGCAGCCTGCAGTTTGCCTGCAGTTTTCCTGTAACCTCCAGCCAAACCCGCCGCCACCCTGCTGCCCCCCTCCTCCACCGACCCCCAACCTCCTTCCCCTAACCTGGCGACCCACCCTTGGACGCAGACTCCCTCCCACGCCCCGTCCATAGCCGGCAGCCCCCTTCCTACCACCGGCCGACCACCCAATCCCCCCCCCCTCTTCGTGGAACCACCTCCAAACAACTCTAATTCTCTAGATCCATTCAGATTTGAGAATTTCGCCGCCGATCCGTTATTTCCAACGCTCATACTTTCCATTTTTGCCTGGATCCGACCCTAAGAAGCGGATCCACCCCTCCCCGGCCCGGATCTACTTGTACGTGGCCGGATCTACCCATCCCCCACCCGATCTCATGCTTTACCGCCAAGGACAGCCACCGCCCTCGTTTTCACGCAGCCGGTTCCATCTTCGATCACCAATCTACACATCCGGCCCTCCAAATCTTCAGTGCCTCGGTTCAGCCCTCTACTTTGTAAGTTCTCTTGTGGTATTGGTTTACGTGATTTGACATTTATCATTGGTGAATTAATATATCGCTTTGATTCTTGCTAGGCAAGACAGAATTCCCTCACCAGTATAGTAAAATATGCTTACAGGATATTAGTCAAAAAAAACTGATCAGGAACTGAATCTATATCACACTTTATCATTTATTATAACAAGAGTTAAGACTAGCTAGTTATATTCTTAAAGGCGGAGTACAACAGCTGACAGCAGCATATCCTGTTTTCACATATGAAACACCAATTTACATGAAAACTTAAAATTTCAAATCAAGATTAAAGCCCAAGTCACTCTACAGCTACTTTTGGAGCTGTTATATGGAAACTTAAGTTAGGATAAAATTAGAGCATATAGCTTATGTTCTGGGAATAAAACTGATCAAAAGCAAACAATGTTCATTACATGGCAAGATAATTTGATGAAAGAAATAAAGTTCATTACATATTAATTTGGCAAAACAATTTGATGAAAGAAAAATATCCATCAGCTCATATGAGGATTAGACCTGTTAAATCCTCCATATTGGCAGGCTTCACATCCACTATGTTAAAGCTCTGGTTGCTAATTTCAAGATTCCAGAGATTTATTCGCAGATCATCTGCTGATATGAATGTCTCGCCGTCACTGGATGCAGAGCCAATAAAGCAAGAATTAGAATATCGTATTATAAGAAAAGCAGTCAGCTAATGCGAAGGCTAAAAATATCTAAAAGCATAAGACGATGCAAAGCATTTCTAAGGCTACAAGTTCATAAGAAACATAGATAAAAATCATTTCGTAACACTCAACAGGAAAGCTTTAAGCATTTTAATGATAGTATACAACACTTGATATGTTATCACATCATTGTGCAGGTCAAATTGCTATCAGGGTTAATTTTGAAGTATTCGCAACAAATACTCACCTACAGTGTTGAACCCGGAAACCACGGTTCAACAAAGAATTCGGATCTGGGGTGTAGCTCGCCTTTACTTCTATCAAGTTAGTGCCTCAGTTGTGGGCTTAGAATTCAAAAACCTTCCCACCAGAACAACCTCAAACAGACCCCGAGTTGCAGCGAGGAGGTCCCGCCACACACCCGGAAGATCTTTGATTGCTTTCCCTCCCAAACCTATGCTGGACCGAGCACCTTTGGAGAGCCAAGGGAACTTTCAACCACCCACCCGGAGACCACGGTGAATGATGAGTTGAAGATCCTGCCAACCAAAGCTAGCCAGGGAAGAGGAGAACTTCAGAAAGAGGTCCTCTCCAAAGGTGCTCTTGGGGGTCTATTTATAGTTTTCTGGGGATGGTCTGCCAATAGCAAGATCTCGCCTTATGAATACTGTTAAATGGAGCCCAAAGTGATCTGCCAATAGTGAGACTCTGTTGTCTGGAGAGGCTAATGCCAGGCCAGAAACGAATTATCGGAAAAATGAAAAATGGAAATGAATATCCTCTAATGGTGAGTCTGCGCATCTCAGCCTACTCACCTAGGCGGTGAGAACTCATTGAGACTGAGCTCTCGCCACTCGCCCAGTCGGCGAGCACCCAATGGAGCTGGGCACTCGCCACTTTGCCTCTCGACTACAGGAGAGATAAAACCTCACAGGCTCTCTTCGCCTATTACTACACTGGATAAGCAGCGAGTGCTTGATAAAACCGACCCCTTGCTTCCTGCCTTCGGGCCAGTTGGGCTCACTCGACAAATACGGGGTTGTACACAATCCCCGCTCTTTGCAAGACCCGTCCCAGGCTCGTAAAGATAGTTCAACCCCAATGTTATTTAGCGAGTGGGGCCGAAGGGAATCTTTTGGAGGGCCCCCACCCAAGCTTATAAATACCGTGGGGGGGGGGGGGTCACCCCTATGAACCCCCTCCCCCCCTCTTCTTCCTCGCTCCTTGAGAAAACTCTCGCTCTCCATCGTTATGCTGATCTCGCAAGCTGCTCTCGCGCGTCTTGCCACTGAGAGAAAAAAGAACAAGGCGACCATCGCTAACCTGATGGCCCTTGCTACAGAGTACTTGTCCCGACTCGTGACAAAGAAACCGGAGGATTGGGCGCTCAAGAGGTCGAGGGCTGATCTCCCCGGAGAGGTGTCGGGCTAGCCGAAATCCCTTCAACTTGCCTCCGGCCGCGAGGCCATCTCTCAACCCTTGGTGCGTTCTTCGGTAATTTTGCTTTAAAATGTTGATTCAATATTCGCGAAGCTGAATCGAGCTCTTGACGTACATCTTCGCAGTACAATGCCTCTGCTGACGAGGCGCGGGAGACGCCTGCGAGTCGGGGAGAGCCGGATACTCGCGCGCAGATTCCTAGTCAGTATGTGTTTTCCTGATTTCGTTAGCGCTCTCCAGCGAGCGCGACTCTGAACTTCCCTTGTGTCTGCGGAGTGCCACCTTTTATTGACGTCATCTCGACCCCCTCGCAGACCAGATCTCTGATTCCCGACCTCATTCCGCATTTCACCGATGCCAGGAAATCCCCGGCGAGAGGGGGCGCAGGGACCTCAGCACCGCAAGTCCAATCTCCACGCAATCTCGTTGTCCCGCGAGTTAGATCGGGAAAGTCAATGATAATACCCATTAGCGATCCTTTCGGCGGTCAACAAAGTCTTCCCCCGCAATGCCCAGGTAAGGAAGGTGAGACCTCCCTAGGTAAGTAGTTGACACATCTCACAATTTTCGCCGCGCCTGCCTGTACTGATCTCTCGCTTTCCTTCACCAGCGTGACCGATATCTCCATAGGAGCCGATCAGGATGCTGCCGCGACATACTCAGCACCACCTTCTCCTGATACGATCTGAGGCGTCATTGACGAGCCGATAACTGTTGTGGAATTAACCGAGCGGGTGGCGATTATTCCGCGGAAGCATGGGTTCATGCTCTGCGAGATACAAGACAGGCGAGTTCAGCCGGCGAATGACAGCTTTCCTCACCTGCTCACTCTA
Source organism: Platanthera zijinensis (assembly GCA_039513925.1). Taxonomy (NCBI): domain Eukaryota; kingdom Viridiplantae; phylum Streptophyta; class Magnoliopsida; order Asparagales; family Orchidaceae; genus Platanthera; species Platanthera zijinensis. Next base: position 152,422,058 of record CM077090.1, on the reverse strand, counting down.
CAACAGCGAGTGGAGACGCAGGAACGCGAGAGCGCCTCGTTTACGAGTGCGATGCAGATACTTCTCGGAGGGAACACGACCTTGCTGGAGGCGCATCTGAAGAAGATGGAGGAATGTTGTCAAACTCTTCATCATGAAGTTGCAGCTGTTCGCAAATTAGTCACCCAGAGGGGGCGTCTGTAAGTGAGGACGGGAGGACAGGGCTCACGGAAATGGGTCCCGCACTAATTCTGTGAGAACAAGATTTTTGCGAAATGAATTTGTTTATTATTTCTGTTTATGCCCTGCGAGAACTATCCGAACAATGCTTACTAATTTGTGAATATTTAATAATTTTGATCAATTTACATAAATATTGTCTGTTTCGCTGTGAGTGTGGGGCCTACGATGTCGCGCCACTTCACTCTGCGAATGGATGTGTTCAGGCCGCGATCCGCGAGTGTACTGAGACGAAGCATGCCGCGGGATGCCTTGCGAGCACGGGGGCGGCGAGTGGATTCGCGCCAATTGGCTAGACCCACTCGCCCACCCCCCAGCTTCTATAAATACCCCCCCCCCCCGACCGATCTTCACCTACCGTCATAACTGCTCTCCTTTTCTCTCCAACCCACAAAGCACTCGTACTTCGTGCTCGCAAGATAGTCGGCGACGGTGAGGAGGGGTGCCAGAACTGCGCAGCTCACTTCCTGGACTACGTCTTTCCCGATAGACAGGTCTCGGAGGAAGAGATACCCGAGATTATCGCAGAGTTAGTGCCGGCGGGATTCGAAGCTCGCGCACCTAAGGAAGGCGAGTCCATCAATTCCATAAAGGAGGAAGAACTCGTCATCCCTCTCACGCACTTCGAGATGGGACTTCGCCTCGTTCTATGGCCGAAGGTGAAATAATTCCTTAAGTACTTTGGGCTGGTCCCCTCGCAGATCTCCCCCAACGGGATCTCGATGCTGGTGGCCTACGTGTGCTATCTGCGCGAGGAGAGGATAGAGTTTAACTTGATGGTCTTCCGCAAGTTATTCATCTACCGAGCCACCAGCGACGGGATGGCCTTCCTCACCGGCCCGCGGATCAAAGTCTACAAGACCATCAACAAAGCCCACTACTGGACCAACCGATTCATCTTCGTCAAGGGCGACCACGACAACGTCCCGTACGCGCCAATACAAAAGGACGAGGCCACCTGCCGAGCATCGCGCGTTGACGGCGAGAATGCCAAACTACAAAAGTTCTTCTTGGGAAAGAACTTTGAGGTCGCCCATCTGAGGCGCAACGTCGACTCGTTACTACACGTACTCCTGGGTGCTGGTAAGTTTGTGTGCCTTTCTCGCAACTTTATTTCTCCTCTTACGACATCCTAAGGCATTATTGTCTCTGGTTTTCTCGCAGGTGAGTGAGGTATCCCTGCGCACCCACAGTATGCGAGAAAGGATAGGGTGGATCCCGCCCTTGCCTTCGCTCAATCTGCCGCCGCCGCGTGTGTTGATGACCTGCGAGCACCCGCTTCCGGCAGCGGGAAGAAAAATAGGAGAGAGCCCGGGAGAGGGCCTGACGCGGGATCGTCGTCCGACGGTCCCTTGAAGCGCCTGAAGACCATTGCCTCCAAGAAACCTGCTCCCTCTGGCGAGCCAACCCTCCCGAAGAAGCTCGTTCCAGCGAGTGAGCCGACCCCTTCAGCAGGGAAGCAAAAAGAAGGCGACGAGCTGGAGGCGGAGAATTGAGAACACACGACTCGCATCCAAACTTCGGGTTGGGGCAGAAGCCCAATGACGGTTACGGGCAACCTCTGCTCGCATGGGATAAGGACTCACACTGAGTCTCTCTCTCTCTGCCCACCCGACCTCTTGGACCGAGGCCGGTCACACTGGCGAGGACGCATACTCCCTCAGCTACGGACTGTATGGTCGCCAAGATGCCGAGGAGTATGACAGGTTGACGATGAAGAAGCTCGCCTACGAGAGCTCACGGGCCCATCTGCGCGCCACTGAGCTCGCTCGCATGGTCGCGCGGAGGGGGATTAGCTTCCGCAAGAAATTCAGAAATGTTGAGATTGCCCGGGAGCTTGCCGACGAGAAAGTTCTCGACCTCGAAACGCGCCTCGAGCTAACGGAGAGCCTCCTTGCTAAGCATTCGGGCGGTGTGGTAAGCCCCCCTCATTTCACCTTCTTTCCATTTTGCTTAGAACTAATAAAAAAAATCTGCTATAGGTTGTCGAGACCGCCGAGCGCCTTCGGTCGCACATCGACGACTTGGAGGGGGAGGTCGCGGTTACCAAGCTGGAGCTCGCAAAAGCCCGTGTAGAGAAGACTCCCGTCACACCTGGCATATCCTCCTCCAGCGCGTGCACCCTTCACTTCTCGACACAAGAGGTGTACAATACTAACAAACTACTGATCGTGCAGACCATGAAGTCAAATCTGAACGTATTGCGCAACCTTGATGCCTTGCGGGACGATTGGATGGAGCTGGTAGCAAGGGATCTCATCCGGGACTTCTATCCGCAAGATGTGAGCCCGGAGTCCTCGGGATGAGGCTACTCCCCTGATGATGGCGAGGAGGAGCAATCATCCAAGGAGCCGCCCGCGAGCTGAAGGATATATATATTTTTTCTTTTTTGACATTGTAAAGGCGCATGCACCTAACGTATATTTTGTGATTAGTAAAGAATCAAGCTTACTTTTGTTATGCTCATTTTTTTATACTGCGTGGTTTGTTGTCATATCTCTTGTTAATTCATGGTTGAGTTATTTTCTTTATGCTCTCCCAACTCGCCGAGATGCACGTTCCACCTCCGTCTCGAGGGAACCAGACCTCGGGCTATCGCGGGATCTGAGTTCTTGCGCGACCGATGCTTTGCACTCGTACTCACGTGTGAAGAGGCAGTACTCGCAGCGAGAGCGAGTGGAAACCGGCCCGCTCCTTCCCCTATCTCTTCTCTCTAACACTTCTCGAGAGGGTCGAACACCTTTGCTGGCTCGCCGAGACTTAGCTCTTCCCAATGCAATCCATGACCTCTTTCCCTTTAAGGCTTAACCTTTTTACCCGAGCGACCTGCCTGCCCTGCCGGCTAGTGAGAGCCCGGTCAGTGGGGTCCCATCAAGGGTATTCCGGTTCGAACTTGATTTTATCTCAACCTCCTACCCGAGCGACATGCCTGCACTGCCGGCTAGTGAGAGTCCGGTCAGCGGGGTCCTATCGAGGGTATTTTGGTTTGAACTTGATTCTATCTCAACCTCCTACCCGAGCAACCTGCCTTCCCTGTCGACTAGTGAGAGCCCGGTCAGTGGGGTCCCATCGAGGGTATTCTGGTTCGAATTTGATTATATCTCAACCTCCTACCTGAGCGACCTGCCTGCTCTGCCGACTAGTGAGAGCCAGTCAGCAGGGTCCCATCGAGGGTATTCTGGTTCGAACTTGATTTTATCTCAACCTCCTACCCGATCGACCTGTCTACCCTGCCGGCTAGTGAGAGCCCGGTCAGCCAGGTCCCATCGAGGGTATTCTGGTTGAACTTGATTCTATCTCAACCTCCTACCCGAGCGACCCGGCGGTTAGTGAGAGCCCGGTCAGCGGGGTCCCATCGAGGGTATTCTGGTTTGAACTTGATTCGATCTCAACCTCCTACCCGAGCGACCTGTCTGCCCTGCCGGCTAGTAAGAGTCCGGTCAGCGGGATCCCATTGAGGGTATTCTAGTTTGAACTTGATTCTATCTCAACCTCCTATCCGAGCGACCTGCCTGCCCTGCCGGCTAGTCAGAGCCCGGTCAGCAGGGTCCCACCGAGGGTATTCTGATTCGAATTTGATGAGCGGTGACGATAGAGTGAAAAGGTATCTGGTGAGAAGTGGATCTTTATTTTCATTCATCTCATGCATAAAAGTGCTTCAGGTCGTCACCGCTCCAAGTCTTGCTAAGGGGGGGTTCCTTCGACATTTTGGAGGCGATAACCACCTGAGGCAAGCGCCTCGAGGATTACAAAGGGTCCTTCCCAGTTAGGGTGAAGTTTTCAACAACTCCCCTCCTTTCTGCAGCATCGACTTTTTGAGGACCAAGTCTCCTCTTACAAAATGTTTGATCCTGATGTTCTTATAGAAGTACACATTGTCATTCTACGCTTGACCTCCTCTTGCGAAGGGCTTCCAGGTCACGAAGCTCTTCCACCAGATCAAGAGACAATCGTTGCTCTTCCTCATTTTCCATTCTCTGTTCCTCATTGCCATCCCCCGCGGCAACAACCCGCGAGGACCTCACCTCGAATTCTACAGGAAGCATGACCTCTGACCCGTGTGATAGCTTGAAAAGGGTTTCCCCGGTAGCTGTGTTTGGAGAGGTTCTCAAGGCCCACAAGACTGAGGGGAGCTGTTCCACCCAGCTGCCCTTCAGATTCTCCACCTTCTTCTTCAACAGGTTGACAATGATCTTGTTCGCGACTTCCATTTGCCCGTTGCTCCTGGGGTGATGGACGGATGCGAACCTAAGATCGATGCCCAATTGTCCGCAGAAACTGACGAACTCCTCGCTCACGAATTGAGGCCCGTTATCCGTGACTATGGTCAGGGGCAATCCATGCCGGCAAATTATCTCCCCTATATGAAGTTGCAAATTACTTGTGATGTTACCTTCGCCAATGTCTTAGCCTCTATCCACTTCGAGAAATAGTCCACCATGATCAAAAGAAACTTCCTCTGGCTGCTTGCCTACGGGAAAGGACCGACTAAGCCCAATCCCCATATCGCAAAGGCCCATGGCGTCGTGATCGTCCTGAGCCTCTGCGCCGGTAGGAGTTGGAGTCGCGCGTAGAGTTGGCATTTCTGACACTTCCTTGCAAATTCCGCCATGTCATTGCTAATAGTCGGCCAAAAGTACCCCTACCGCAATACTCCCTTCTCCAGAGTCCGACTTCCCGAATGGCTGCCACACTCTGCGGAGTGGATCTCTTCTAAGACTCGATGTACCACATATTCGGCCACGCACCTGGCCAGGAGCCCAGAAAGGGTCTTCTGATACAACACTCCCTCCTGCAACAAATAGTAAGCTGATTTGCATCTGAACCTTCTTTTATCTGGGATGTTTTTCGGGAACTTTCCTGATGTTAGGAAATGGATGAATGAGTCCATTCATGAGGGTCGTCGGTCGACCTCCATCAACTCGCCCTCTTCTTCAATGGAAGGTCGGAATAGTTCTGTCACCGTTCCTCCTGCTCGGGGGCAAACTTGGCGAGGTGATCTGCAGGCATGTTTTCCTCCCGAGGCACGTGCCAGATCGAGAAAGTACGAAACAACCCAATTAGGCCCTTGACCATGGCGAGATACTTCTGAAGGGTCAGCTCCTTTGCCTCAAAATCCCCCCTGATTTGTGACGACACCATCATAGAGTCCGTGGAGACCTTCACATCTCGGATTCCTAGCTCCCTGGCTAAACGAAGTCATGCTATCACTGCCTCGTACTCTGCTTGATTGTTGGTGATGGGGAAACGGATGTCGACGGCCTACTTGATCATTGTCCCATGAGGACTTCTCAAGATCACTCCTGCTCCTAAAGAATGCCTTCCGGACACCCCGCCCACAAGCACATCCCACGCTGTCTGGAAGGGTTGCTCGGGTTTATCCACTTCCACGACATACTCTGCTAGGAAATCTGCCACAACTTAAGCCTTTATCGACAATTGTGGAGGGAATGAGATGTCGAACTCACTCAGTTCCACCAACCACTTTGCCAATATTCCCGAGTGCTTTACCCCTTCCATGATGTTGCGAAGGGGATGATCGTTCACCACCTTGATGGAATGCTCCTGAAGTAGGGTCGAAGCTTCCTGCCTGAGATGACCAGAGCAAAGGCTAACTTCTCCAGGATGGGATAGTTGAGCTCCGCCTTCCTCAAGACCCTGCTCACATAGTACACTGGCAGCTGCCTGCTTCCTTCTTCTCGAACTAGAACGGAGCTCACAACCTCTTCCCCCACCCCGAGATACAAGGCCAATTCCTCACCATCCTTTGGACTCTTGAGTAGCGGAGCCTTAGTGAGCTGTTGCTTCAGAGCTTAGAAGGCCTTTTCGCACTCCTTGGTCCACTCGAAACGTTGGTTACCCCTTATCACATTGAAGAAAGGTGAGCACTTCTCCCGTGCCCGAGATAAGAACCTGCTCAACCCTGCTAGTTTCCTTGTTAGACGTTGAATCTCCTTGGCGTTCCGTGGTGATTCCAGCTCTAGGATCGCCTTGACCTTATCCGGGTTGGGTTACCCCCAAGGGGGTGATGAGGTGACCCAAAATTTTTCCTCTTCCAACCCCGAAAATGCACTTCATGGGGTTAAGTCTCGTTTTGTATTTTCTCAAGGTGGAAAACGTCTCTGCCAGGTCCAGGAGGTGAGAATCTACGTCTTTGCTTTATACCATCAGGTCATCTGCATAAAGCTCAAGATTCCTCCCCCTTTGTTCCTTGAAGACCCTATCCATCATCCTCTGGTACGTGGCTCTTGTATTTTTTAGCCCGAACGACATCATTTTGTAGCTATAGCACCCGTCATCCGTGATGAAAGAAACATCCTTAACATTAGGCGTGTGCATCCTGATTTAGTGGTAACCCGAAAATGCATCTAAGAAACTCATTACAGAAAAACCAACGGCTGAATCTACCAGCGCGTCGATTCGAGGCAGGGGGTAACAATATTTGGTACACGCTTTATTCATTAAAGAGAAGTCAACACACATTCTTCACCTCTCGTCCCCCTTCTTAACCATCATAACATTGGAGACCTAGCCTGGGTACTGGATCTCCGATACAAAACCTGCCTTCACTAACTTCTCTACCTCCACTCGGATTAGTTCGTCCAGCTTGCTCGACACGGACCGCTTCTTCTGACGAATCAGGCGGACGTTGGGATCAAGATTAAGATGATGACAAGCAACATCCGCCTCGATCCCTGGCATGTAGGCTGCATCCCAGACAAAGATGTCAATGTTGTCCTGGATGCAGCTCCTGATCTTATCCTGATCCTCCTTCAGCTTCCCCCCGATCTCCACTATCTCGGGCTTCTTCCGGCTCAGGTCAACGATCTCCTTCTTCTCCACTTCTTCAGTAGCTTCCGGCCTAGCCTTCTCCTCCATCTCCTTCTCAAACTCTTCCACTTCTCCCATCCATGAGATTGTGTTGACAGCTACGACGTAGCACTCTCTTGCTACCTTAGGATCTCCCTGAATTCGGACTTGCACTCCCTCGCTGTTGAATTTCAAGCACTGGTGAAAAGAGGAGGGTACGCATCAAAAGGCGTTAATAAGGGGACGCCCGAAGATAACGTTGTAGCTGCCTGGAGCATCCACGATAACGAACCGACAGTTTTGGGACGTCCCTCCCAGGGTAACATGAAGTCTCACCCCTCCTTCCACTTCCTTTCTCTCGCCTGAGAACCCAAACAGAGGTCCGTCCGAGGCCAACATCCTCCTGACTTCCACCTTCATCTCATCAAGAGCCTTCTTGAATATCACATTTACCGAACTCCCGTTATCCACCAAGAACCTTGAGACTGTGAAGTTTTCAATGGTTGTCTGGATTACCAGGGCACACAGAACGGGTCCTCATAACCCGACATATCCTTCGACGAGAAGGTCCATTAGGGGAGGGGTCAAAGACGTCGAAGTGATGCTCCGGCGGAAGATAGTTTAGAAGCTCCCCTTGCAGTTGGCCTCAATCCCGACTCCCCCGTGGATTACCCCAATTCCTCCTTGAGCTCCAACATATGCCCGGTCTTTACAGCGATCCTCAACCTTAGCCCCCTTCACCTTCGACTCCCACTTCCACAATCCTGGGTGGTCCTGGTTGTATCCCTCCAGCTCTCGCCGCTCTTCGAAACTCCAGAAATTCGGGGCAGGTGGCCGTCATATGCCCCTCCTCCTGATGGAAGTCACAGAAAAGCAACAACCCACCTCCCCTTCTCCCTCCCCAGCCAGGTCGATTCCTCCTCCTTCCTCCTCCTCTACCTCAAACTATCGTCATCGAGTGCTTGGGGGGGGGGGGGGATGGAAACAGTCTCGGACCCGGCCTCCACCCCGGAGGGTTGAACCGTCCCTGCCCCGCCCAGTGATTTCCCCCTCCCCGAGCTACTCCTCTTCCTTGTCCCTGGAATGGTCCTCCCGTCGGTCTCCACGCCGGTCGATTACCTTGCTCCCGTACTCCCCATCCATTCTCATTCCCCCTCTGGGGTGCCTGCAAGCCTTGTCCGCTCGGTTCATCCCTTCTTCTCCCTTCCTGCTGCCCAGATCCCCCTTGTTCTTTTTCTTCTATCTCTCCCAGTCTTGCCAGCTTCTTTGCGAACTCGGGGTTCGTGGCTTCCCCTTCGATCTCTTTAGTCGCTCTTTCCATCAGTTCTTCGAAGGAAAGAGATGGCACCCGCTTCAGCTCCATCTTAAAAAATCCCTGGTGAAGCCCTAGGGTAAAGGCTACCATTAGGGTGTACTCTGGCGCTTCCTGAACTTGAAGTATTTTCTCTCGGAATCTATCAAGATAACTTGCCAGAGTTTCTTCCGAAACTTGCTTGATCTCAAACAGGAATTCAGCTCCCTTCTTCCTCTTCTTTGACGTTGAGAAGCGCAACAAGAAATCGCGGCGCAGATCCTCAAAGCTGTAGATGGTTCCTGAGGGAAGTTGATGAAACCAATCTCTCGCCTTGTCCTTGAGGCAGATGGCGAACAACTTACAATTGAATGCGTCTGTCATCTGCCTGATAGAAACTGTATCTTCGAACCATTGTATGTGTAGGACTGGATCCTCCTTGTCGGAGTAGAAAGACATGACTGGATCCCTGAATCTATCCGACATTGGAGCTGAGAGAATCAAATCGCAGAAGGGGCTCCCTGAGCCTTCTTGGCACCTTGCGAGATCTTGCCTAACCGTCTCGCCAGATAGCGGGACGGTCGGCGAGACGGGAAACAGCTCGTGACCCGGAAGCTTTCTCTCGCCACCTTCTACCCTTATCTCTTTCCCGACCTGTCGACCTGACGCCTCCTCGCCCAGAGAAGACTGGGCGAGCACCGAGATCGCAGGGGTCGAGCACTCGCCAACCCACATGGCGAGACCGGAGTGGATGGTCTCGAGCACAACCCTCATGAACTCGTCAAACTGTCTTTGAGTCATGGGGCTGTCTGCGGGTGGCGAGCCGCCTGGGTCAGTTCTTTTCCCCTCGTCTCCAGCCATGACACTCACCCGAGATTTCCTGACGAACTACGATCCACGCTCACCGCACCAGAAATGTTGAACCTGGAAACCACAGTTCAACGAAAAGTTCAGACCTTGGGTGTAGCTCGCCTTTACTTTTCTCAAGTTAGTGCCCAAGCTGTGGACTTAGAATTCGGAAATCTTCCCGCCAGAACAACCTCAAACAGACCTCGAGTCGCAGTGAGGAGGTCCCGCCACACACCCGGAAGATCTTTGATTGATTCCCCTCCCAAACCAATGCTGGGCCGAGCACCTTTGAAGAGTCAAGGGAACTTCCGACCACCCACCCGGAGACCACAGTGAATGATGAGCTGAAGATCCTGCCAACCAAAGCTAACCAGGGGAGAGGAGAACTCAGAAAATGGTCCTCTCCAAAGGTGACCTTGGGGTTTTATTATAGTTTTCTGGGGATCGTAAGCCAATAACGAGATCCCGTCTTCTGAATACTGTTAAATGCAACCCAAAGTGTTCTGCCAATAGCGAAACTCAGTTGTCCAGAGAGGCTAATGGCAGGCCAGAAACAAATTATCGAAAAAATGAAAAATGGAAATGAATATCCTCTAATGGCGAGTCGGCGCGCCTCCGCCCACTCGCCTAGGTGAAGAGAACTCAATGAGACTGAGCTCTCGCCGCTCGTCCGGTCGGCAAGCACCCGATGGAGATGGGCACTCGCCACCTTGCCTCTCGCCTACAGGCGAGATAACAACTCGCAGGCTCTGCTTGCCTATTACTACACTGGATAAGCAGTGAGTGCCTGATAAAACTGACCCCTTGCTCCCTGCCTTTGGGTCAGCTGGGCCCACTCGACAAATACGGGATTGTACATACAGGTTATACTATTGAGGCGTCAGGCTAAAAACAATAAAGCTATGGAATCTACCTACTGTTACGACCATAAGTCTGATATAGAGGCTGACACACAATCACTTTAAAGTAAATATAAGAAGAGCAGTAAGAAACTGCTACTGCTAAAGAAAAAATAGAGAAATCCATTGAACAAACAAGGCCGAGATATGGAGGAGCGAGTGAGGCTTGGTGGATCTAATGGCAGAATTCGAAAAAAGGAGATGGATTGCATGTTGCGGACAACACCGAGAAATGAATTACTGAATTATTCTAGACTTCTATTTTTACTGTCATATTGTTGAACTTTTATTATGACGCACTTAATATGAGGTCTTATATAAGAGCACTATGTAGTCTTTTATGAACATGTTTGATGAATATCAAAAAGTGACTCCTATGCTGAAAATAAATCATGGAACCTGCCTTCCACTCTTGTGCGTCTCACCCACTAAGTCAACCGGGCTCACTCTCATAGCAGGTCCCAACATTGGTACGATCCCAGTCGTGCCCTCCACCATCCTGGTCGCTGGCCCCCACACGTCTCACTATAGTTGGCTAATTCCACCGGTGACAGCAAACCAAGACAAGCGTGCTCTTTTGCATGGCAACCCGAGTATCAGCCTCACACAATCGGCCTAACAAGCTTTGATCGCCCCGCAACTACTTCTACTGCGTCAATCAGTCTCAACAAGTGCATGCCGTGAACACGGCGTGTGGTGCATCTTTTGCATGGCAACCTGAGTGTCAGCCTCAAACAATCAACCTAACTTTGATTGCCCCACAGCTACTTCCGCTATGTCAAGCAGTGTCTTCAAGTGCATGCCCTGAACACGACGCATGGCCAGCCACATTGAATCCACATAAAGGTTTCTAGCTAATCTTTGCACTTGTCTAGGAGGAACATTTTGTTGAGCGCCACAACACCATCCCCACCCTCCTATAGAAACATCAGTGTTGCTCAGTATCTCCCCATCCATCTCATACAGTCGATCCTTCCCCTCCAACCTCAGTAGCTCCGCCAAGCCCTATCAAGGGGAACCAAGCTTTGCAACAACATCTCCCCAACCATAATGTTGTCTCAACATACCCTTCTTCTAAGGCTATGTTATTAAAGGTGTGACTGAGGCGTGCCTCAAGAACTAGTGCACGGGGTCACGCCTCTGCTAGGCAGAGGCAGGCGAGATAGCCCAGGTGTGGGTGAAGCGCGCCTAGGAATGTGCCTCACCTGAAGCGCAAGGCGCGCCTTGTGGGCTTCACGGGCAAGCACAAGAAATTCGGTTTATTAAGTTTAAGGTGCTTTTCTCACTCTCGTAAGCACACAAAATCTCCTTTCCCCCGATCGAGCTCCTCTCGATGTCTCTCCCTCTCGCCAGCGTGTTCTCGGAAAACCTTCTCTTGCCTGATGGCCCCGATCGTGAAACACTTCTCACCTGATCATGAAGCCCCTCTCTCTCGATCGTGAAACTTCTCTCATTGTATCTCCCTCTCGCCCGCGTCAAGCTCCCATCGTGACTGTCAAATAAAGGTTGTGTAGTTATTTTAAAGAAAAATATCAACTTGAAATTAAGGAACTCAAGAATCATTGTTTTAAAATTTCATAGAGATAGGGAGACTTAGCAGTAGTAGTTCTATTAGTGACCCGCAACAAAACTCCAGAACACTTTGAGAATTGTTAACTAGGCTATATCCATTCAGCTGACTTCAACATCCATTTATACAGATTTTGCCAACTTTTCAACATTTCGACCATGTCTGTTAGGAAAAAATTTTAGGTGCGTTTCACCCACTTAGTTTTAGGCGGAGGATTAAATACGGCCATATGATTTGATATCCAACGGTTGAGTTGTTTTCGTGGAATACTGCAGTATTGAAAAAATACTGTCAGTATTGTCAGTATTTCGATCAAAACCGTTATTTTTACAAGTATCAACTGTTTGATGCGCTCCCCGGCCTTGATCTTAGGTGAGAAAAACCCACCTAAAATTTACTCGTTTGTTAGACTGTTACTGCCGAACATTGGATTTATGTATAGTAAAAAAAGCTCTAACATCAATAAGAACAAGGCCAACTCTAGTTACACAGTAAACATAACTCTTCTCTCAAATCAATTAAGGGGTTAGTAATCAAACATAGTTCGAATGACTTAAATTCGCACCCAATCATATAATGTGAAGATAGGTTATGATATCTGTCTAAAATGGACCCCAGCATAAATTTTTAAATTTAAGCATTTCAAGTCAAAGCGAAGCTCATCTAAGATGGTTTGGACACGTACAAAGGAGACCATTAGAGGCATCTATTAGGCGTTGTGAGAGTCTAGTCACTAGACATGTTAGACGAAAGAGGGGTAGACCAATAAAGACTTGGAATGAAACTATAAAGAAAGACATGATGTACTTAGGCATTAGTGAGATTATGACAATAGATAGGCCATAATGACGACAAAGGATCCATATAGCCGACCCCACTGTAGTGGAATAAAGGCTCAAGTGTTGTTAAGCATTTCAAGCCAAACTCATAAAAGGGTTCAACCTGTATGAAAATATACCAATCAAGAAATTCAACTTACGGATTCCAACACTATTTCCAAGTAGTTAAAGTTGAGCCATTTAAAACTAGCATAATTTAAGAGCAGGGATAACTGCAAACTAGAAATGGCTATTGGTGAATCTTTATTAATCAATTGTAAACGAAGTTTAAAATTAACAAGAATCAAACGAGAAATGAAGAAAGTAATGGAACCCAGCTTTGACATACAGACGCACTCAAATAACCTGTGCTTGGGATTGTATTCAGTGACCAGTCCAAGCTGCTATCTTCCGAGAAAAATCCATAGTCCAAGATATGGCTTTAGAAAATTCATGTGCTTGAGAAGCAATGCTTTTATGTGCTTAACTGGTGACAACGGCGGGAAAGGTGGCTGGAAGCCTGGAAGAACGTATGCGGAGTGGACCTCAATGGTGATGGTGACACGCGGACAGGGTGCAGGTGGAGGCACATGTATAGTGAGACAAATAAAAATGCACAGGAGAAGGATCGCAGAGGTAAGGCTGAAAAGTAGGTGAGGTTCCTTCAACATGGTATCGTGCGAAGGGATTTGAAAACCTATTATTTTGTGACTTCCTAACTCTGATTCCCGCCTCTCTGTCTCTCTCGTCGAGTTATTCTCGTCCTTCTGCTCCCATCAAGTTTTTTTTGCTTCCGCTCCTGTCGACGAAGTCGATCTCTGATTCCATCGACAGGAGCGACACTTGGTCTCCACGGTGTTGCACCTCCCGCCTGCGTCACCGCCGCCAGATCCCGTCTGCGCCACGACGCCAGATCTCGCCTGTGTCACGACGCCAGATCCCGTTTGCAACATCGATGCCAGATCCCGGTGTGTGCCCCTGCTTCTTCTCATTTCGATGTCATCCCCTCCGCTGCTCATCATCACCGACTTCCTCTTCTATGTTGGTTCCTATCGTGATGCTTCTGTGCTGGACAACGCCTCCCTCTACCGACGACTTTGTCGATCTCATCTATTGACAATGATGCTTCCTGTTGTCGATCGTCGATGCCTTCCCGTCCTACTGCAACTCTCATCAAAAACCCTGACTGCTTCTATCAATGAGCTTCTCCTCTATGAATTATTCTATACTGATGTTATGGAGCTACCACTTCTCTCCCTGTATGGAGCGTCCAACTCCAGCTGCTGCAAGCTTCCCTCAGTCCATTCCAGCCGCCTTCTTGTCGCTGCCCATGGTGTTCTCAATGCTTCCAATCACTGCTCATATTTTTCTGATGCTTCCAAACGACTACAACCACTGCATCTCAGATTTCTATCAATCTCAGTTGTTGATACCCCTTCTGGGGCGCTGATCTTTCTCTGAAGCTGAAGTTTGTGTTGTTTTTTGGTCATTTTTATGCGTCTTAGTTTTGCCTTCTTGCAAGTGTTATCCACGTGAGGGGAGTGTTGGGATGAAGGCGACTCGTATGATCTTTTCCGACTTTTTCGTCTTTATTCCACAGGGCCTCTAGGCTTATGTCGTTTGTGTCTCCCCATATGTCTTTCTATTTGGTCGTGTGTTGGGGACGCGACTGATGTTGGTTTTCTAGTCTTATCGGGCTGTGCCGCGTGGGATCGTGTCTTGCGGGACTGTATTGTGTGGGACCGCCCTTTGTGCGGATTATTCCCGATGAATTATCTTCAACGGATTATCCCGGACGAATTATCCCTGACGGATTATCCCCGGATGCCCCGATTGTTGATTTGCTCCACATCTTTTGTTCTCTTTTGCATGTTCTGTGTGTAGGTGATGTTGGTTGACCGGTTTAAACGTGTCCACGTCTTATGTGGGTCCTACGTCATGTTTGGGTCAGAGTCGTGTGTGGCTATGTCCCCGGCTTGATTCCCCGGTTTGGAATTTCCCTGGTGGCTCGTCTGTTGTTTTTGTCCCACGTCACCTACCTCCGTTGCCGTTATTTGGTGTGTCTAAGTTGAAGGGTCCCACGTTACTTTTTCTTGATTGTTCATTCGCAAGGCCGACCACCCTCCTCCTTCCCTTCCCCAACCTCCTCAGCCAGTCCCAAGGACAACCAGCCCTCCTCCTTCCCTTCCCTAATTTCCTAAGCCAGTCCCAGAATAACCCTCCTCCATCCTAAACACTCAATTGAATCCCTCCCCATCAGATCCCTCCATTAATAGCACCTTCACAATCCCAGCCCTCACTCAACCCTCTGCCATCCACTACAACACCAAGCAGCCACTAGTCAACATCCCCTCCACGTTTCCACCCCTCCAAACAGTTCCCACAATCCAAACAACGTTCCTAGTGAGTTTTGCATTTAAATTTTCATTTTTTTGCATTATATGGGTACTGTATTTTCAATATACTTAGCATGTCTTGATTTGATTTTTCACTTCCATTAGATGTGCGTCACTTACTCATTATGCATTTACTTTCAGTGGAATTTCAATTAATATGAAATTATCAATTGTTTACCTGATCAAATGCAACTCAATTTTGAGAGCTACAAGCTTTATTATTTGCTTAATTGCGCGTCAAAATAATTGCAAGACTAAATCATTTGTTTGCATCACATTAGAGTTCAAGGTGTGTTAGTCTACAAATCAGATTGTGCGCTTCCATTCTTCCGCATTTTCATTTTAGGGTGTCATGGCTCCATTGCATTTGTCATGATTGTTTGCATTGTATCCAAGGTTAGGGCAACGTGTGTTTGACACCTGTAGATTTATGCAGTATCAATTAGTATCAGAGCCAGATGTTCGGGCTTTATTTTGAAACACAACAGTAGAGTTTATAGATTCATTTATGACTAGGTAACGTCGCAATCCCTCTCCTCTATTTGAGGAACCCGAGTTTGTTTATACTCAACCTCATAGAATTACTTCTGGGAAGTCTTCAAACTATTATGATGATTTTCCTCATCCTCGGCCCTCCGCTCATAGAGAATGTATTGGCCCTTCAAAACGAATCGATTGTGGTAGGAACAGTCACTACAATAATCCTCGTTTCGAGGAGAGTATCAAGTATAGATTTCAAAGAGTGCCCCCCCCCCCCCCCCGTTTGATGGTCTGACGGGTCCTAGGTCCTTTAGTTATGGGCTCGTGGATATGCAATACTATCTAGATCAGTCTGAGCTATTCGGTGAGCGTCACGTCAGGTTTGCAAATCTTCGATTACTAGATCAGCCGAGAGCATATTGGGAAAGCATTAAGAGAGGAGCCTTGTGTGAGATTGTCTTCACCTCATCACCAGTTCGGTGGAGATTAAGTAGAGATTATGTCCTAGATATCTGTCAATGTCATATAAGAATCCCTCCTCGAGTAAATATTTACCCTTTGACAAAGATCCACATATGTTGTTGAGTATAGGGATTGTTTTGACGAGTTAGTAGTGAAGAGCTACATTCAAGAGGTGCTCACAACAACCACTTATAGATTCTATATTAGACTTCGGTTTATGATCTACATAGCATTGAGCGGTCATTATTTAAATTATGTCGAGCAGACATTTCAGCTCGTCCTTCGTTACGAGCAATCCATGAGTTCTGCAAGTGTAAATAGAGTAAACTCGCATCCTGACCATCCCAATATGAGTCCTCCTGATGTAGGGTAGGCTACGGGGCGCACAAAACCTAAGCTATTATGGACGAAATGCAAATGTGACACGCTAGTACTAAACCACATGCAATGTGACAGTCGGAAGTGACGACGAATAAATTGAGCAATGATATTTTTTTTACACCACGCAAATAATTAAGAGTGGAACAATTATTTAATTTAGTAATTTTTATATGGCGTTCCTCTGCTCGGAAGGCCAAAGTCAAGCGCGCGGCGAATAATTCCTCTTGCAAGTTAGTATTGTATCGAAACAAATCTCTACTAGCAAGAATCAAAGCGATGTAAGTTAATTTACCAATGATAATTGTCAAATCACATAAACCAATGCCACAAGAGAACTCACAAAGTAGAGGGCTGAACCGAAGCATTAAAGATTATGGATCCGGACGTGTAGAACGACGATCGAAGATGGACCCGACGACATGGAAATGGTGGCGGCGGCTGTCCTCGGCGGCGAGTGGAGAGATCGGGCATCGAAAGATCCGACCATTAGGAGGGAGATCCGGGTGGGGGAGACTAGATCCGATAATTTGAGATCGGATCCGGGCTGAAAAATTTCAGATCTGGATTGATGCGGAAGAGGGACAATGTTGGGAAGGTGATTCCGCATATGGCGGGGTTGACGGCAAGGAGGTAGGGTGCAGGATGGGGGGCAGAGGCTGTGGAATTGGGGAAAGAGGCTGGTTACGCTTAAGGGTTGAAGGAGGAGGGCTGGCGGTCAAGTTGGGGTCTGAAAGGGGGTGGCTGAGAGGTGGGGGTGGCTGGGAGGTAGGGGCGGCAGGCAACAACAAAACAAAGGGAGGCCGGTTGAGGAGGGGCGGCGGAAGCTCTCAGGCAGCCTATTTTATGGATTTAAAACTATGGAAATGAATAGTTCATTTCATTATTAAATAATGCATAAAAAGAAGTGTGAATGCTGCTGGACAACCACTGTTGCTCTGATTTTTGGAGGGAATGGGTGGCTGTGGGAGAGGGTTTAGGAGGGGACAAGAGGCTTAGGGGTAGGGCAAACCTTGGGGGAGGAGATACGCACCTAGGAGTCGTCACCTAGGATTCCACGTAGTCGGCACCATGGCGGGATCGCGGGAATCCGGGAATACAACTCTCCAAACTCTGCAATGATCTGAATTCAGCCCTGGGCCACTCTTATTTATAATAAAAGAAGCATTAGGGCATCCCATTCGACGACTATGATTGGCCGGCGGGAGATGCCTCAAAATACATGAAATAAAAGTCCAAAAAATAAAGTAATATAAGATTTTGACTCGCGGCGACGCTCCAGACGGAATCGCGGAGTCCGATCGTCGATCCGGACACGCCATATATGGAGAGTTGCCAAATCAGCCCCAAACGGGCCCAAAGCACGTCCTCGTCTCTGCTGCGCATCACCTCCTAAGTCTGAGACCACCACCATGCAAACTCATCCTCCAGGACACAAAAGACAAGACACGCGATACAGAACTTTCTCACGCCATTTAGACACATTGTCCGATGAGTTTTCTATCATTTAGTCTGGTTCATCATACCTAATGGTCCCGAAAAAAACCTTCTACCCCAAGCGTTGACATAGTTATTATCTCAGTAACAGACTTGTCATTGAGTACTATACCCATAGACCCCATCTAAAGCAGATATTCTTCCAAGTCTCTCCTCATTCTCCCAAGTCTCACGATGAGTGATAGTTGAGAGTCAGTTAGCTAACATGTTGTGGTCACCCACTAGCAATCTTCGGGATGAGAACCGCACATATACCAAGTTCTATGACGAGTCCTAGTTAAGCCACATAGAGAGCCACCTAATGAGCTTTTCCCTTTTGGAGGAAGTCGACACATCCTGGAGTTATGTCATGGTGTCAATTTCTCTAACATCCCTTTGGGTGTTAGTCACTTCTCTGAGGAATTTCTATCTACCACCAGGTGAGCCTCTCGAAGAGCCACATTCTTTGAGAGACATTTAGTGAATCATGAACTCATATCTTTGTAGTGATGTCTCATGCAATTATTTGTGTTCATTACACACTCAATGTGTATTTCTACAACCCACTTAAAGAATCATCGAATAAACCAACCTGTAGGACTTCCAGCATTGTACAGAGTATTTGCTTAGTGAGTTGGTTGGGGTTGTAATTTATCATTTGCATCTATTTCATGATTTGCATATCATACTCCAGCGAAAAGTTATATTAAATAATGAATATTTTAAAGCAGGTGTGGATAATCACATAAGAGAGCTAATGTTCAAAGAAGATGACTATGTGATGATTAGCATATTATTTAAGAAGTTCTCAATGGGGGAGGCTATGAATCTGAGTGTTAGGCGAATAGGTGCATACACTCTCATGAGAGTATGTGATGTGGAACGGAAACGCGGACCCGCGACGGAGGATAAGTTATGGGCCTGTTCGGGGCCAACTGACTACTTGCCATATTTAGTGATTTTAGATCGACGATCGGATTCCACAGATGTGTCCAACTTGTCGTTTACATATTTTTCCATATATTGTATTGTTATTTTTGCCTTATATTTCATGTAATTGGGCCCGCCAATCATAGTCGATGATGTCTGGGTGCCCTAGTCTTCATTTGATTATAAATAAGAGTGTATGGGGCTGCCATCAGGTATTGCTAAATTTTGGAGAAGCTTCTTCCTTGATTCTGGTGTTCCCTCCACAGTTCCGACTCTGTGGAGCCGTAGGTGATGACTCCTTGGGTAATTTATATCTCCCTCCATTGTTCATTTACATTAGTCGCCGCCTTTTCCCACACAAAACCCCCAATCGATCATCCCATAGCCGGAAAACCACACACCCACTCTTGTTGTTGCTACTGTCGTTCTACCTCCACGCCAAACCACCCATCCGTGAGCACCCTCTACGCCCTTACTGTTGTTGTGTAGCTACACTTTCACCGCCCCCTGACAACCCCAAATCCTTCCCCAAACCCTGTTTTGCAGTTGCATTCCAAGTCACCTGGCAGCTCCTCCAGATCCCTATTTTTCCCTTCTAAACAGGGCAAAACATACTCTGTTTTCCAGCCACCCGATCCCTATTTTGTTGTTGTTTTCGTCCCCTTTATAAGGGCAGATCAACCCTATTTTCCCCAGTAGAAAAACCCCTGATTCCTGTCCCAATCCAGCACCTCCCAATATTTTGAACCTAGGCTTTAGCCACAAAATCACTCCTAAATTTCAGATTTCCACATTATGGCAGCCCCCATTATTTTGTGAGTTTATTTGTTATGGAGTTTTGAATTTCAGCATTCTTATATGAGATGTTTTGCTTATACTTGGTTGGATATATAGCTTCATAGTCTCTTTGTTCTTGATAATCTTTTACTGCGGGAAGGATTTGTTCGCCGCGCGCTCATTTTGGCCCTCCACACGGAGGAAAACCTAAGCTTGTTCGCTTAATGAGATAATTTTGCATTGCTTCAATTATCTAAGTGTGATTTACTCATTGTTTAATTTGTTTTCGACGTCGATTTGTGCAAGTGCGTTCATATAGAGTTCATGAGTGTAAAAAAACCTTTCGCACTTCACCTAGTATTGCAAGTTAGTCGCGCACACATGTAGCCTACCCTATATCAATTGGTATCAGAGCCCAAAGTTTGGGCCAAATTAATATACGTAGTGGTAGATCATATAGAGTCTTTAGGTTCATCTATGGCTAGTTATCATCGATATTTCTCTCCTCTAATTGTGTATCCCGATTCTATCTTATACCCGATCTCATAGAGCTCCTTTAAAGAAATCTTCATGTTATAATGATGATTATTATTGTTTGTCGCACACCACTTCCAAAGATCGTATCAACCCCTCGACGTGATTCGACTGTGCTAGAGATGATTACTATGATAATTATTGTCGTCCCAGTCCCCCATGCACGAGCAAATCGTGTCGACTCTCTTACACAACTCGATTATTTTAGGAATGAGTATTACGAGGATCTTCATTTTGAGAGAGATCTTGAATGTCCATTTCGTGTTGTTGACCCAACTTTTGATGGTTCATCAAGTCCCGAGTCTTTCAATTATTGTCATGTGGATATGAAATATTATCTTGATTATTTCGAATTATTAGGTGTGCTTCGCATAAAATTTGTGAAGCTTAGACTTCTAGATCAGGCGAGGGAATATTTGTCCAACATTGAAAGGACAAGCGAGCGAGATCGCCTTCGCCGCATCACTAGTTGGGTGTAGATGAAGCGTAGGTTATGTCAGAGGTATTTGCCTACGTCGTATTGGAGTCGCTTGATCGAGCAATTATCTTTCCTTCAGTAAAGATATATGTCTGTTGTAGAGTACAAGGATCATTTTGATGAGTTAGTTGTGAGGCGTGACATTAGAGAGGAGTCAGCTATGATCACTTTTGGGTTCCGGTCTGGATTGCGATGTCAAATATACTGAATTGGCTTATCACCACTTAGAGTCCCTTAAACAGTCATATCAACTCGACTTTCATCATGAACAGTTCTTGAGAACCGCTAGAGTTAGCCGAGTGGATTCACAACATGACGCCCCAGTATGAGACCCACCCATACTGAGGAAACCATTTTTTTAACCTTCTCCTGTCGAACACGATAAAAGTTTTACATGAGTCTGATTTTTCTCACCCCAGTGAGGTACTTAGTCCGATGAGTGGTCCGTCATTTGTTCCTGACTCATTTTTTGTGATCTCGACTAAGAGTAAGTCTGGACGACCTAGTGATCCAATAGTGATGTGTTCTTACCCTACCTCTTGCGTTGACTTTGTTATGACTCATACCATAGACCCACTTATTGACACCATACATATGGACCCATTCTTGAGAGTATGTCTTTTCACTCTCCCTTTGTCATTGTCCCAAGCCACATCACAACTAAGAGCCAAAAGCCTGGTGTTGATCTCATAGCGGCTGCCTCACCTATTTATGGGGATACTACCCCTTACGTTGGTACTCAATTGGAGGATCATGACCCTGTTAACGACCGCCGCCCCCCCCCCCCCCCTCGTCGAGCCTCTTGGTGAGCCACCACGTCCTGGTGAGGATGAGATTCAGGTGAGCCACTCATTTGAGTATCGAGTTATTGACGATTCTTTCGTTATCATCTCTGGTACTTTCCCAAAGAAAGAATCTTGAGTGAAGCATACAATATTTAGGGTTTTCCTTAAGTGCATTTAAGCATACTCCCAATATTTGGAGGACCTATCTTATGACACATCACACTCTTGATGAGTTTTGATATACACCACATGTTGGTCCACCAAATGAGTTCTTTCTTTTGAGGGGCACTCGCCACACTCTAGAATCACATCTTCTAGTCGATGTGTATGATTTTCACTTAGGTGGTCATCGCATTCGTGATTACTTTTCAAACATACTTCCTGGTGAGCCCCCAAATGTGTTGTATTCCCTGAGAAACATTTGACACTTTATGAGCTCGCATTTGAGTGTTGATGTGTCATGCAGTCATTTGGATACTCGTCGAACACTCGATGAATTTTTATACTCTCCACCGAAAGAGCATCCTGACAGGCCGCCCTGTCTTAGATATTTGCAAATCATTGTCAGACTGCCACCTCGAGAACGTGTCATGTCTGTCGTGTTTCATTTGCATGAGTTTGTTGAGTAAATTGTTCATCATTTGCATGTATCTATTAAGTTAATTGTTCATCGTTTGCATGTGTTTCATGAGTTGGTCTGGTGGAGAATCAATAATGATAATAAATCTTATAAAACGTATGCAGATGTTCATTGACAAGAGCAGGTATTTCATGAAAGAGGGTAGGTGATTGTGAGAATCAACGTTGTGAAACACCTTGAGAGACGGCTAAAAGTTTGAGCATTAGGTGAATGGATCCTTACACAATCATGAGAAAGATCAGAGCAAATATATATGATCTTGATATCCTAGGAGCAAGAGTATACATCCCATATTTAATGTTGAGGACTTGAAGCTATACTACAAGCCTCACAAGTATATGGACTCATTTCATGGAGATCCTCTTATGCCTACACCTTCACATCCTCTTGAGTATACACCTTTGCATTCTTTTGATGCCTACACCTCCACATCCTCAGTCTTGCAGCCAATCCACTCATGAACCTCACTTGATTTTGGGACAGTCGTCGATGGTTTCACCGCCTGCACTTGTGATGGCGCCGGTACTACCATTACACTATTTAACATTTGAGAGCAGTACTGATATTGTGGCCCGCGAATGTATAGCCATGCCTAACAGCCAGACACAGGAGTATCACTTAAGAGGATGTCTCGTGATCGACGATACATGGACGACTCCCGTTGCCCCACATCGATTTTGCCTGGAACACACTGAGAGAATTTTGATCTTTATTCATCAGGAGATGAATTCTTTCAAGTCGGGGAGAATGATGTGGAACGGCGACAAGGACCAACGACGGAGGACGAGTTTTGGGCCCGTTCGGGGCCAATTGACTACTTGTCATATTTAGCAATTTCGGATCGGCGATCCGATTCCATGGATGCGTTTGACTTGTCGTTTACATATTTTTTCATATATTGTTATTGTTTTATTTTATTTCATGTAATCGGCATTGCCACGTCCTTGCCCAATCGTAGTCGTTGATGTCAGGGTGCCCTAGTCTTATTTTATTATAAATAAGTGTGTATGAGACGGGTATCAGGTATTGCTGGGTTTTAGAGAAGCTTCTTTATTGATTCTGGGAATCCCTCGACGGTGCCGACTTCGTGGAGCCCTAGGTTACAAATCCTTTGGTAATTTTATCTCCCTCATTTGTTCATTTAAATTAACAGCAGCCTCTTCCCTCCCCCCCACCCCACCCCTACCCACCGCCATTGATCCTCCCACAACTGCAAAACCATACGCCTAATCTTGTTGTTGATGTTGTTGTTCTTCCTCCATGCCAAACCGGCCACCCGTGAGCCCCCTCTGTGCCCCCACTGCTGCTATCAACTGCAGATGCAATTTCACCGCCCCCTGCTATCCCCAAATCCTTCCCCAAACCCTGTTTTGTCGATGCATTCTCAACCACCTGTCAGCCCCTCCAGATCCCTATTTTCCAAGATAAACAGGGAAAAACCTGCTTTGTTTTCCAACTGTGTTATCCTAACTTTGTTGTTTTCCGCACCTTTATAGAGCAGATTTGCCATGTTTTCCCCAGCCAGAATAGCCTGTGATTCCTATCTCGATCCAGCAACTCCCAAGTATTTGGAACCTCGGTTTTAGCCACCAAAATCACTCCTAAATTTCAATTTTTTGACGTGACCGCAGCCCCCGTTATTTTGTGAGTTTAAATTCAAAACTCCGTAACAAATAAACTCACAAAATAACGGGGGCTGCGGTCACGTCAAAAAATTGAAATTTAGGAGTGATTTTGGTGGCTAAAACCGAGGTTCCAAATACTTGGGAGTTGCTGGATCGAGATAGGAATCACAGGCTATTCTGGCTGGGGAAAACATGGCAAATCGTAGTTTGTTCCTTGAGAAAGTATTTATGGATCAGGATAGTATTTTTGGGTTCAAGAGGTATACGTGCAGGGACGACTAGGCTCTGCCAGTAGTGGTTTGTAGTTGGAGACTAAAGTAAAGTTGAAGGTGTTGAACAGTGGAGGGAACGATTTGTTGATTTTAAGCGACGAAACAGAAAGAGAGTCGGGCATGCACAGGTTCATGCAGGAACTAGATGTGAAGGTGCTGACATTTAACGAGGTAAGCACACCAAGTGGGCTGGACGCTGGCAAAGGAGTGGTCGACGGCTACGAGATGGGCTCCGACGGAGGCTATTTGAAATGGAAGGCTATTTGCAATGGAAGGAACTCGTGCATAAGCTTAAAGGGAGTGTGGGTTGGGCTAGAGGCAATGGGAGATTTTACCAAGAAATAGATTGTTGTTTCTCAATTCCTTCCTAACTGCCTTTCTTCTTTGGTGTTGGCATAGGATAAATAAGCAAGTGCTTTAATGGGGTTTTAATTGAAGAACTCAAAGGTTGTTTTAGAACGAAACAAAAAGGTTCATACTTGACTCTTAATATATCCAACCCCCCCACCCCAAATTATAATTCCATACTTTAATCCAGTATTGAGGTGTTAACTTAGGAATGCTATATTAAATAAATTTAATAATTCAAAATATTTTTAATAAATTGCTTGTTCGTACACCATTTTATTCATGATTTTGTTGGTGGGTCAACCCAACAAATTGAAGTAACATTTGATAGTGCGCACATTAGATGTGTGCATAAACACAACTGCAATAAAAGGCAATGCCTAAGTTAAAAATAAATCAAATGTGGCAAATAAAAATAAGTGATATTATCATGTCGATGCATCTTAAGATGCATCAATTCCCCAAGGTTGCAATCATTTCGCATGAATTCAGGGAAAGGAATTGGATTTTTCCAATTCCAATTCCTTTATTCGTTTGGCACTTATTTAGAATGAAATTGACAAAAACCCAAAACCCATATGTTTTTGGTTTTTTAAAATCAATCTTTCCCCAAAATCGACAACATTTGGTCTCCAAAACCGACAACATTTGGTCTCCAAAACCGACAACATTTGGTCTCCAAAACCGACATAATTTGGTCGGTTTTGGGGCTCAAGAAAAGCAACGGCAACATCTTTCAAAAACCGATTAGGAGGCCACTGCACCAGCGATGGAAGTCGACGGTTATGACTTGGATGATTGAGGCAAGGTTTTCTCCTCGATGGGAACTTTGGTTCCTTCTCCGTCTCCAATCACCTCTTTTTCATTCTCGAAGGGGGATCTAATAGTCTTTCCCGATTGATTTGTGCTTTCAAGTATTTTTTTGCTAAATTTTCAAAGAGGTGTCCTTACCTGGTGAAAAGGCCAAGATGAAGGATGTCGACGACCGTGCAATTGCCACAAGAAAAGCTAAGGAGGAGATCAGACTAGATCCTTTTCTAGTCACCGTTGTGGTGATCCTCGACCCCTTGATCTCCAAGGTACTTTTAGTTCACACTCACATTGCCCTACGTTGATTTCGTCTTCTTCATATATTGTTCCAAGTCTGCAATACACAATTTTTTTTATTATTAAGTATGGATATATGTTGTTTTACATTAGAATTTATCTCAGTGAAGCCAAATCCCGAAAATCGACCTTAATTTGTTGAAGCTTCCTCATAAGATTCTCAGAAATCATCTATTTGATTTGATATGGTGTTTCCTACAAGTTGATTTTAGACACCTCTCTAATTTGTTGTTAGTTGAGATTTAGGGGTGAATCTAATATGATTCAGCCATGCCATTAAGATTATATCAAGTAAGGGTTCGTTTGGGGCGTCGTCAGGCTTCCGGTGCGATCAGAGCGAACACCACCGCTGTCGTTCCTTCCTGTTTGTTTTTCCGCCTTCCCCGACCGTTTCCAGCCACCACCCCCAAACGGGGAAATCACTGTCTCACCCCTACCCCTTTCCCTCTACACCTGTAAATTACCCCATTGTGGAAGAATATATTGCATAAAGTGTTTTTTTCTTACATTTCAACATGATATCAGAGCAAAAATTGACTCCAAAATTTTTTTGTCGCCTTATTTTATTGGCGACCTAAATTTCTCGGTGGCTTCCTTTGTGGATTTTGCCTCTTCCTCTCGTTCTCGACGGCAGTTCATCCCCTGCTCCCGTCGAGCAGTTTAGCTTCTACTCACGTCGACGAAATAGATTTCTGATTCTGTCGACGGGAGTGGCCTTTGGTCCCTATCGTTTGTGTCGTAGGGGACTCCCAACTCTACTATTATCGACGATCTTGTCAATCGTGACTCTCGCCTCTACCATCTACCTACTTCGAAAGATCGAGCAACCGCTTTGTCTGCTAGCTTTGTCTTCTCTCGTTGCTCGTCCAGTCTCGACAATGCTTCCTGACGCAGACCCCGTCGTTCTTATCGATGTCCCTCTTGATCTCGTACGCTTCTCTCGTCCTCAATCCCATCACGCTCCCTGCATCATGTCGCAAATCCCGACGTCTTCTCTATGGGTGCTCATTATTTGTAATCCCTCCAGAGCCTGTTGTTGCTCCATATTTGCTTTTGTTGTGGTCAGTTGCTACGCCAATGTCATGCTCCGACATCCAGATCTGTGCTTAAGCTTCCCTCTGTTTATTCCAATCACTGCCCTTCATGTTTCAGATGATTCCAATCACCTTATGTCGCTACCCCTCGTGCATCGACTAATTCCAACCGTTGTTAACCCTTCCGGGGTGTTAATCTTTAGTCAATGATGGAATTTTTTTTTGTAGTTTCTTTGAGCCTTTGCTTGGTTGTTAATGTTATTTTGTCTTGTCTTCAAGACTTTAGACTTCATGCATGTGTGTTTCACATGAGGGGGAATGTTTGTGACGAAGATGACTCGAATGACATTTTTCCGACTCTCGTCTTTGTCACACACGGCCTCCAGGCTTCTTTTGTGTGTTGTTTGTGTCTCCCCAATTATTCTTCGTTGTTAGGTAAGTGGTATGGTCATTGTTGGTTGACCTTATCTAGCGGGTTATATCGTGTGGGAGTATCCCTGGTAACCCGTCTGTCAATTCTTATCCAACGGGTTGTATCATGTGGGAGTATCCCCAATCACCCGTCAATTGATTTGTATTCAGTAGGTTAATGGTCGATGAGACGTGTCATGTGGGACCGTGTCATGTGGGACCGACCTTTGTGAGAATTATCTCATACGGATTATCCCTGATGAATTCTTCCTGGTGGCTCGTCTATTTATTTGTCCCACTTAGCCTTCCATCATTACGATTCTTTTTATGATGTTTTCAACCTAGAGGTTTCTCTACCAACTAGAGGGTGAATGTTTGAGTTATTAATAAGAGTATTTATGTGTGTTTGGAATTTAGTCCCGGATCGTAGTTTGTTCCTTGAGAAAGTATTTATGGATCAGGATAGTATTTTTGGGTTCAAGAGGTATACGTGCAGGGACGACTAGGCTCTGCCAGTAGTGGTTTGTAGTTGGAGACTAAAGTAAAGTTGAAGGTGTTGAACAGTGGAGGGAACGATTTGTTGATTTTAAGCGACGAAACAGAAAGAGAGTCGGGCATGCATAGGTTCATGCAGGAACTAGATGTGAAGGTGCTGACATTTAACGAGGTAAGCACACCAAGTGGGCTGGACGCTGGCAAAGGAGTGGCCGACGGCTACGAGATGGGCTCCGACGGAGGCTGTTTGCAATGGAAGGCTATTTGCAATGGAAGGAACTCGTGCATAAGCTTAAAGGGAGTGTGGGTTGGGCTAGAGGCAATGGGAGATTTTACCAAGAAATAGATTGTTGTTTCTCAATTCCTTCCTAACTGCCTTTCTTCTTTGGTGTTGGCATAGGATAAATAAGCAAGTGCTTTAATGGGGTTTTAATTGAAGAACTCAAAGGTTGTTTTAGAACGAAACAAAAAGGTTCATACTTGACTCTTAATATATCAACCCCCCCACCCCCCCCCCCCCACCCCCCCACCCCCAAATTATAATTCCATACTTAAATCGGGTATTGAGGTGTTAACTTAGGAATGCTATATTAAATAAATTTAATAATTCAAAATATTTTTAATAAATTGCTTGTTCGTACACCATTTTATTCATGATTTTGTTGGTGGGTCAACCCAACAAATTGAAGTAACATTTGATAGTGCGCACATTAGATGTGTGCATAAACACAACTGCAATAAAAGGCAATGCCTAAGTTAAAAATAAATCAAATGTGGCAAATAAAAATAAGTGATATTATCATGTCGATGCATCTTAAGATGCATCAATTCCCCAAGGTTGCAATCATTTCGCATGAATTCAGGGAAAGGAATTGGATTTTTCCAATTCCAATTCCTTTATTCGTTTGGCACTTATTTAGAATGAAATTGGCAAAAACCCAAAACCCATATGTTTTTGGTTTTTTAAAATCAATCGTTCCCCAAAATCGACAACATTTGGTCTCCAAAACCGACAACATTTGGTCTCCAAAATCGACATAATTTGGTCGGTTTTGGGGCTCAAGAAAAGCAACGACAACATCTTTCAAAAACCGATTAGGAGGCCACTGCACCAGCGATGGAAGTTGACGGTTATGACTTGGATGATTGAGGCAAGGTTTTCTCCTCGATGGGAACTTTGGTTCCTTCTCCGTCTCCAATCACCTCTTTTTCATTCTCGAAGGGGGATCTAATAGTCTTTCCCGATTGATTTGTGCTTTCAAGTATTTTTTTTGCTAAATTTTCGAAGAGGTGTCCTTACCCGGTGAAAAGGCCAAGATGAAGGATGTCGACGACCGTGCAATTGCCACAAGAAAAGCTAAGGAGGAGATCAGACTAGATCCTTTTCTAGTCACCGTTGTGGTGATCCTCGACCCCTTGATCTTCAAGGTACTTTGAGTTCACACTCACATTGCCCTACGTTGATTTCGTCTTCTTCATATATTGTTCCAAGTCCGCAATACACAATTTTTTTTATTATTAAGTATGGATATATGTTGTTTTATATTAGAATTTATCTCAGTGAAGCCAAATCCCGAAAATCGACCTTAATTTGTTGAAGCTTCCTCATGAGATTCTCAGAAATCATCTATTTGATTTGATATGGTGTTTCCTACAAGTTGATTTTAGACACCTCTCTAATTTGTTGTTAGTAGAGATTTAGGGGTGAATCTAATATGATTCAGCCATGCCATTAAGATTATATCAAGTAAGGGTTCGTTTGGGGCGTCGTCAGGCTTCCGGTGCGATCAAAGCGAACACCACCGCTGTCGTTCCTTCCTGTTTGTTTTTCCGCCTTCCCCGACCGTTTCCAGCCACCACCCCCTACAAACGGGGAAATCACTGTCTCACCCCTACCCATTTCCCTCCTCTACACCTGTAAATTACCCCATTGTGGAATAATATATTGCATAAAGTATTTTTTTCTTACATTTCAACATGATATCAGAGCAAAAATTGACTCCAAGATTTTTTTGTCGCCCTATTTTATTGGCGACCTAAATTTCTCGGTGGCTTTCTCTGTGTATTCTGCCTCTTCCTCTCGTTCTCGACGGCAGTTCATCCCCTGCTCCCGTCGAGCAGTTTAGCTTCTACTCACGTCGACGAAATAGATTTCTGATTCTGTCGACGGGAGTGGCCTTTGGTCCCTATCGTTTGTGTCGTAGGGGACTTCCAACTCTACTATTATCGACGATCTTGTCAATCGTGACTCTCGCCTCTACCATCTCCCTACTTCGAAAGATCGAGCAACCGCTTCGTCTGCTAGCTTTGTCTTCTCTCGTTGCTTGTCCAGTCTCGACAATGCTTCCTGACGTAGACCCCGTCGTTCTTATCGATGTCCCTCTTGATCTCGTACGCTTCTCTCGTCCTCAATCCCGTCACGCTCCCTGCATCATGTCGCAAATCCCGACGTCTTCTCTATGGGTGCTCATTATTTGTAATCCCTCCAGAGCCTGTTGTTGCTCCATATTTGCTTTTGTTGTGGTCAGTTGCTACGCCAATGTCATGCTCCGACATCCAGATTTGTGCTTAAGCTTACCTCTGTTTATTCCAATCACTGCCCTTCATGTTTCAGATGATTCCAATCACCTTATGTCGCTACCCCTCGTGCATCGACTAATTCCAACCGTTGTTAACCCTTCCGGGGTGTTAATCTTTAGTCAATGATGGAATTTTTTTTTGTAGTTTCTTTGAGCCTTTGTTTGGTTGTTAATGTTATTTTGTCTTGTCTTCAAGACTTTAGACTTCATGCATGTGTGTTTAACATGAGGGGGAATGTTTGTGACGAAGATGACTCGAATGACATTTTTCCGACTCTCGTCTTTGTCACACACGGCCTCCAGGCTTCTTTTGTGTGTTGTTTGTGTCTCCCCAATTGTTCTTTGTTGTTGGGTAAGTGGTATGGTTATTGTTGGTTGACCTTATCTAGCGGGTTATATCGTGTGGGAGTATCCCTGGTAACCCGTTTGACAATTCTTATCCAACAAGTTGTATCATGTGGGAGTATCCCCAATCACCTGTCAATTGATTTGTATTCAGTAGGTTAATGGTCGATGAGACGTGTCATGTGGGACCGTGTCATGTGGGACCGACCTTTGTGAGAATTATCTCATACGTATTATCCCTGATGAATTCTTCCCGGTGGCTCGTCTATTTATTTGTCCCACTTAGCCTTCCATCATTACGATTCTTTTTATGATGTTTTCAACCTAGAGGTTTCTCTACCAACTAGAGGGTGAATGTTTGAGTTATTAATAAGAGTATTTATGTGTGTTTGGAATTTAGTCCCGGATCGTAGTTTTAAGTTCAGTAGTTTGTTGCACTCCAAAGATCTTTGAAGGGGGATTAGGTGGTGGATTCATTTTTATAGTTATTGCAGGTAAAATCCACATATTGAATAACCAAATCTCATTGCTTGGGGCATTGCCTCGCTAAGCATCTAAGAAAATCTCTTAGACTCCTATTAACCACTTCAATTTGATCATCTGTCTAGGGGGATACGCACTACCGAATTCAAGTTTTATTCCTAATTTTCCTCCACACAGTTCTCCAAAAATAACTCAAATTGTGTATTTTCATCAGAATTAAAAGTTCTAGGAATTCCATGTAAATGCACAATCTCTTTAAAGAATAGGTCAGCTACATGTGTGTAGTCGAAAGTTTTCTTGCAAGGTATAAAGTGTCATTTTCAAAAACTTGTCGGCCGCCAAGAAAATCGAATCAACCTTTCTTTTTGGGAGAGGTAATCCTACGACAAAATCCACAGATACCTCATCCCAAGTCTCGCAAGAATGGGGAGGGGGATAAAATCCAATGTTTTCTGAGTGCCCCTTATATAACTGGCAAGTGGTTCAACTCCTTAATAAACTAATGATGTCATCACTCATTTTGGGTCAATAAAAAGAGTGCTAGGGAGAACCAAAAGTTTTGATTGACATGTGTATCCTCAACTAGATGAGTAAAGCTATATAAGTAAGGTCTTCAAAAGTAGACAATCACAGATACAGAGAAGAGTTCTAAATAAAAAGCATTCACTAAAAACATATTGTGTAGTGAAATCAATTCCAATAGACTGACGTGTGGTCAAAATCTCTCTAAGGTACAGACCGGAAGGGAAAAGCTCCTCATGAGAGTCTAAATCTAGAATATATGGTTGTAAAGTGATTAAGACATATTTTTTTGACTAAGGGCAAATGTTACGCTATTTAAAACACTAGAATTGTAATTCAAGTGAAAAGTAAACTCTTGGAGGTAAGCAATCTGTTTGGCGTGTCGATATACTTCTTTTTGTGAGTTCAGATGCCAAGTGTTGCATTATGGCTAGTATTTAATAAGAATTCCAGTCGAATCAGGTACTGTTTCCAGTGACGAAGAGGATGGTCAATAGCATAAAACCCAATATCATATGTAAAGTATAGAGTTTTTGCCTCATTCAGTTTCTCGCTAAAGAAAGCGTTGGGGAGACCTTCCTGACTTAGAATGGCTCATATGCTTATAATTGAGGCATCACAGTCTACAACAAAATCATTCAAAATCTGGGAGCGCTAATACGGGGGATAATCAACTTGGCATTAATGGGAGAGAAAACATGCCCCTCCTTGTCAATCCAAATATAAATAGCCTTCCTAGGACTCTAAACCCTTAAAAAATCCCTAAGCCAAGTCCAACTTTATAGTTATAGTTTCAATCCTTATCCCAAGGCAGAGTGCTGACTTCTGTGACATAGGACGGATATGAGGATCAGTCATATGTGTGGCCTCATGCATATTAAGTGTGCATTATATTCTCAAAGAAAGAGCATCCAAGCGAGTCTATGTTCCCATGTCCGCTAAAAGAGGGGTTAGGTCACAGGTCGGTAAGAGAACTAAAGTTTCTAATGAACCAGCGAAAAATAAAAGGAAAGTGGTGAAATCCACGCACTTCAGTGATGGTCTTGGGACTAAGGCAAGAACTAATAACCTTAACCTTTTCAGGATCTACTTTGATACCTTCGAACAAAACGTTGTACCCTAGAAAGGTTAATCCATTAGTCATAAAAATTCACTTCTTGAGGTTTACATAAAAAAAATCTTGTAAAACATGTCAATGGTGGTCAAGGTGTTGGTCGGGGTTAGCGATCCACTATAAATCAAAGTATCATTGAAGCGTGCGACAACACAAACTCTAATTAATGGTCGAAGAATATGATTCATTAGAAATATAAAGGTGCTATGAACATTAAAGAGGTCAAACGACATCACTATCCACTCATATATCCATCTCTTTGTCTTAAAGACAGTTTATTCATTCGTCACAATGGAGGATCCGGATTTGATGGCAGTTACTCTTGAGATCGATCTTAGTAAGAAGTTGACCCATTATGCAAGTCAAGCATGTTGTTTAGTCAGGGGATTGAAAAGGCGATATTTAATAGTAATTTTATTTATCGTCTAATTGTCGACACACATGCACCAAATTCCATCTTGCTTTGAAACTAGAAGTGTGGGAAAGGCGCATGGGCTCATAATCTCCCTATTGTGTCCCTTCCTAATTAGATCTATGACTGCCAGTAGAGCTCCTCATGCTCATTGGGAGTTTGGGACTAATATGACAGCAGTATACGTGAGGAGGGCTAACACCTAGCATAAGGTCGATACAATATTGTATATTTTGCATTGGTGTAAGATGATCAGGTAATTCACCGGGCATAATGTCTGAGAACTCCTGGATAAGGGTCCGAAAACTATTGGGGATGGATATATGATTGGTGTTAGAATGTAATCCGGCTAATATATAATTGATCTCGCTCTCCTTCATCTCATCCTGGAACTGGTGTCCAGATAAAAATATAAAAGTTAAAGAGAACGAGAGCACAAAGATAAGGAATAATGTACTACTATTGGAGGGTGTTAAGGATCTCTCTGGTGGTTTGGGCACGTTGTTCTTCCATGGTAGAAGAACAACATTACACCCATTTCTCACAATAGAATGAGAGTTCCTCGCACTGTCGTTAATCACACATCCATCGAATTGGAATGGGCATCCTACAAGAATGTGACAAAATTTTATAATGGAGACATGACACCAAACAAAATCCTGATATATACCTCATATGAAAAACTCGACAAAGCACGTTAATTTTAAAATTGTAACATCAAATAATTTTAAAGCCAGGGGAAATGATTTCTTCTAGAATTCGTTAATGTGCGCCCTCATTGAGATATGCAAATTGTTTATGAAACAAGTGCTTGTGAAACTTAACCTAGACACTTAGCAAAATCACGCAAGTGAAATTCAAAACTCTTTCATATACAAAAGTAAGAAACATATTTTGAAATTGATGACAAAAAAGTTTAAAGCAAAAAAATTTGAATTTTATAAATTCACTTATACTTCGCATTATGTTTATAGTAACGAAATCGAGTAAAGAAGGGGAAATACATTTTCTAGAGAGTGAACTAAGGGCGGACGCAAGCACAGGTTCGTATCCTTCGGGAAGTTCGGCCACAAGGAAGGATTAAAGGCAAGGGGGACGATTGTATGGGCAGTGGACAAACCCTCTGGCTGATTGAGTTCGGGAAAGTATTCTTGGATTGGAACAATAATTTTGGGCTCATGAGATGTACGGGAGGGACAACTAGGCTTTGTTGGCAATATTGTGTAGTGAGAGGCTGAAGTTGTTAAACAGTGGGGGGAACGATTTCTCGATTTCGATCGAAAAAACAAAAAATGGAGAGGGGCATGCGTGAGTTTGTGCGGGGACTGGATGCGAGGATGTGGGAAACCGACGAAGGTGGACATGTCGCAGTTGATGGAAGTTGACAGAGGAGTGATCTTCAACCTCCAGAAACGGCTCCTGCGGTGGCAAATTGCGCTGGATGAAAATCATTAAAAAATTGGAAGGGGAGGCAGTTTAGAAAAAAACAATGAGAGGTAGAGATTGTTTGTTTCTTGATTACTTCCTCATTACCCTTCTTCTTTGGTCTCGGCATATGTTAAATAGGCAAGGAACTTCATTAGGGTTTTAAGTGAGGAACTCAAAGGGTGTTTACAATGGATGTGGGGAGGAAACCAAAGGTTCATATTTGATACTTGTTATCCCTCCATTATAATTCCAAAATTAATTTAATTAAAATCACTATGGAGGTGTTAATTTTTGAATTATAAATTAAATTAATTTAAAATTGCGAAATATTATTTTATAGTTTGCTTGTTGGCCCATAAATATTATCTTGATGTATCACTTGATAGTGTTCACATTAGATGGACACATACACGCTACTATAAAAGACAATGCAAAAATAAAAAATACATAAAATGCAACAAATAGAAATAAGTGATTCTTATGTCCATGCAACGCAGGATACAACATGACACATCTTATTGGTTGGGCGGTTCTGCTGAAGATTCTTATAACAACCTAAGAAAGTAAATTATACTAGGGCAAGCATGTATCGTCACACCAATAAAGAACCTGAGCCTATCGGACTGAAGTGGTTTGTCTTATCAGCATGTTATTTGAATAACTGAAAGGACCTGACTGGACTGCTCAACATGTCACCACTTCAAGAAGAAACATGATGAAATCGGCACAGGTTTATAGTGTATCAGTGCAAGTGATTGGGACAGACTCCGTGAAGCATTGGTAGCAGTCTGGGCAGTACACCAACCAACGATACAGGTAGTGCATAGTTCAATAGACAAAATCTGGAGCTACTTCCCGAGGTATAAAGGCTATTGGCGTGCTGATAAAACCAAAATTCACCCAGCTCTATAAATAGGCATCAATCATTAGAAAAAAAAAATAGCTGTTGAATAGGAGAGACGGCAAATGGGTCACTATGAGAGTTTTTACAAAGGTGGAGAAGAAATTTTACCACACCACTCTTCAGATAACACCATTAAAGATCATATTCATTCGGGATACTCTACCCTATTATCTATACTGCAAATTCAGCACATGTGGAGGGCCTCAATCAAGCTCCCATGGAGAGGGATCAAAACCCTAGTCTATGCACAGAAGCACTTGCTCCAAGCCCAGAAATGCATGAAAAAATAATATGATCAAAGACAATGCGAAGTCCATTTCATTGTAGGAGTTTGTGTGTGGTTCAAATTATTGACCCGTCAAGGATTCAACGTTCATCACAATACAAAAAACTCTCCCGGCACATCTACATGTTCAAAATTATCGATGAAGTAGGAATGATGGCTTACAGCCAGTAGCTCCCAGTTGACATCCAAATGTGTGTCATTCATGTGTATAAAATAAGTCCTACATTGGCATGTTGTTATTCCAGCCCTTCCACCAATTAGCAAAGGTCGCACATTTGCAAATCCATCAAGTTCTCGATCACTGCAACAACTAGGATACAGCCAAAATTTTGACTCAGTAGATGGATTACCTCAAGAAAGACGCTAAGTGGGAGCCAATATGCAATACCCCGCCTTAGAGCTTGAGGACAAGATCAATGTGATAAAGGGGAGTGTTGTTATGGATCTATGATGGGGATGATCCAAAAGGAATATATCGAGGAGGTACAACTCATCAGAAGGGACATTGGTGGCTATCGGGATCCCAGCAAGCCTATTGGTTCTCGTTGAATACAGTAAAGAATGGGGCTCTTGAAATGTATCGAGAGCCTGATAGAGACCTATCAGGGCCCTGGTAGATATAGGCGTAGAAATTACTTGCTTTTGGCTGGATTGAGAGCCTGATAGAGACCTATCTGGCCCCCAATACATGTGTCAAATATTTGTTTATCCATTTAGAACTTTTCTAAGGTCTTTTATGCTTATGTTACATCAGTATTTAAGCTTTGGAGAATAGAAACGAAGGAAGACATTTCTAGAATCATGATCTGCTTTCTTATCCTATTGAGCACAGAAGATCCTCGGCGCACCCTTCCCCCTTTCTCCAACTAATGCTGCTCCTGCAAGGTGAAAGTTAAGGATGTTTAGCTCCTTGTTCTCCTTCTAGAGCAGGATTCCACAACTGGGATTCATGGGAGTTCAATGGGAAAGAAGTTCTACTCTGAATCCTTCAATTAGGTCCTCTAGTCATCGTGAGCTCAAAACATAAGACAACTAATGTTGAATGTTGCAAAAAGAACTCGTGTGGCTAGCTTCCATCACTGAAGAGATTAGGAGGGAAGAGAAATTAGGTTAAAACTTGCATAGCCTTCATTTCCTAACTCCTTGAATAAAGGTAAAATACAAGCCTAACCTGTTTGCAAAAAAAAGTATTCAACAAAGGTAAAATAACAGAAATATTACTCAAAAAAAATATAAGCACATAAAATTAAGATTTCCCACTTTCCTCTTGTTACTACGTGTGCTTTTTCTATGCAAATGTAATAAAAATGTGTCTATAACAAGGAAATGTATAATGATACTTGATGGATGAGTCATAAAGATAATCCTAAATAGTATCAGAGGGTCTGCAAGCTTTAATATATATTTATTGCTGAACAAAGTGGAGTTTGAGGAAAGATGTGACCTTTTATGGGCTCATCAATACAAAAATGACAAAGTATCCACAACTTTTGTTCCCAAAGTCAAGTATCCAAACACACATCCATAGAATAGCTAGTATCTTGGAGATTACAGAAGATACAAACCTGTTTTTTGATATAGAATTAATGTGATAATCATGTGCATGAGCATATACTCTACGGCATCTAGCATTAAGGCTCGTTTCTTCACTAGCTACCTACAAAAGGATGCACACGTTAAATGTCAGGCATGAGATTAAAAAAACATAAAGGCATTTACTAAAAAAATTATTCCACGCTATTGCAATAGATGGAAATAAAAGAAAGCAAACAGAATCTAAGAGACTTCCTATCAGCAGATTGCCTGTATTTCAGATTTCTAAAAACTTTTTAAAAATCATGTAGAAAATAATAAGCACATGTCCTACATGGAGTAAAAAATATTTAAATGACCTAAATGTCATTAAAGAATACAAACTAAATAAGTACAGACAATTACAGAAAAGTACACATTAGTCACCTAATACTATTTACAACACTTTCCTCAAGCTGGTGAATGGATCCATAATTCTCATCTTGCAAGTAAGACCATGGAACATATAAGTAGATAGCACTTTTATCAAAATATCAGTAATCTGTAATGTTGAAATGACATGAGAGATAGAAACTAGCACACTATCCAGCTTCTGCTTGATGATGTGACGATCAATTTTGATGTGTTTTGTTCTCATGTCGAAGGATTATGTTACGTGCCGGATATTGTGGGGGAAAGAGGCGGAGATACAAGGGGGTAAACACTAGAATGAGAGAGGAGATGAGAAGAACTAGAGAGAGAAAGAGAGAAGCTTGAGAGAGAAAGAGAAACTTCTTAATACTTTTTTTCATAAGAGTTACATGACCCCCAAAGGCCCTTATATAGGCGCCGATGGCATAAGAGTAAATAACACCAACATAAAACAATTATTTAAAATGCCTAAAAGCTATCTGACTCGATACAACGACTCGACTAATAATAATAATATAAGATAACCAATGGAGGACCCGTAACACTCCATCCGTCCTTCAAAACGAGTTTGCCCTCAAGCTCGTGCACCATGCAGGTGGCGGGATCATCTGGTATCTTGATCTCCCTCCAGAACAAGGCGCGGTAACGTGTAGCGGTGGCAGTGGCGTTGGCGAGGAGTGGCGATGCCATCAGTAAAACGGGCGGCAAATGGAATGTCATTGTCTGGCCCACTGGAGGGGCTGATAGCAGCAGCCACGCGGAAGTCGGAGGGCCCACAAGCGGCGGCAGGAATGGATCCGTCGGGGTGGGTGGAGCAAGTGTCGGTGGTCGAGGCGTCAAGGCAGTCGGTGGGATTATCATGGCAGGGGCCGGCGGAGCAAGAGCCGACAGAAGAGCCGACGATGTGGCCGGGGCCAGCAGCTGGGGAATGATGGCCACAAAAGTAGAGGGTGGTGGTGACGACTGCTCGAGAGAAGATGGTGGAGGTGGAGGCTGCGTCGAAAGGTTGACGGCGGAGCCCCGAAGTGAGGATGGCAACGAATTCGGGGAAAGAGGGTATCCAAAAAGTCGAGCGAGATCCTCCAAAAAACGTGCAGTGTTGGCGGCGAGGATCGCCTCAAGTTTCTCAAGAGACGCACGAGCGGAGGCCGCCCCGACAACGCTTAGTGGTGCATCGATAAAAATTATATATATATGTTTTTTTTTGAAGGGATGGGAGGGAGACGGCTGATGTCAGCTGGGTAAAAGTAAAAATAAAAATTGAAGTGAGGAGAAGAGTTGGCTTGAAGAAGAGGTGAGGCAAGGGAGAGTTATGATGATGGTGGGGTTTAGGGAAAAAAATAAAATTTAATAAAAGAGAGGAGGCGTGGAGGTTTAGAATAAAGAGAATGATGGTACCATAAGAAGGAAAAAAAGGTAATGCACAGGGCTCGATAAAGAGCTGCTGTGCGGGGCTCGATAAAGCCGATGTTGTGCTGGAGGCTGCCGTCTGCGGCGATTCTGCAGGTGAGGGCGGATAATATCGAGAGGGAGAGCGGAGGGTGCGGGGGTGTTGCCGACGGCTTCGATGAAGGAGGGAGCGTTGCAGCGGGGGATCGGCTTCAACTAGCCGACGGACGGAGCACTGCTGCTGGCGGAAGAAGGCGGCGATGGGTGCTCCCACAGTGTGAGGATGCAAGGCAGCGTTGGGGGGGGTGTAACCTGTCCTGCTGGCAGTGCGGATCGGTCGGGAAAGGCAGATCCGGGCGGTTTCCGTCGGATTAGGGCCAGAAATGGCGGAACGGCGTGGCTATGGCTGCTACAGTCCGTATCGGGGCTGTCGGTGGTACCCGTTGGAAGCGATGGTGAGGAAACAGTGGGAACGATTCGACTCAGCGGGTATTTGCAAGCAAAGACTGTGCGGCCTTCTCTTTTTTTTTTTTGATCTATCGCTGCTTGCGGGATGTTACGGGCGTGGCTGCGACCAGCGGGAACGGTGACCGGAGGGGAGGAAAGTTCCTCTGATACCAAGTTGTTACGTGACGAATATTGTGGGGGAAGGAGGCGGAGATACAAGGGGGTAAACCCTAGAATGAGAGAGGAGATGAGAAGAACTAGAGAGAGAAAGAGAGAAAGAAACTTCTTAATACTTTTTTTCATAAGAGTTACATGACCCCCAAAGGCCCTTATATAGCGTCGATGACATAAGAGTAAATAACACCAACATAAAACAATTATTTAAAACGCCTAAAAGCTACCTGACTCGATACAACGACTCGACTAATAATAATAATAATAATAAACTAATAATAATATAAGATAACCAATGGAAGACCCGTAACAGATTATGTGCAATGATAATTGTGGACTTATTGTCATAGAAGAGTTCCATTAGATTTTCAAACTTGACTTTTAGATCATCCATAATTTTCAACATGATCAAGGAAACCAAGTTTGTTCCTCTTCAGGTGACTAAATTGTCTCCCACAAAACTACGATATCCAAAGGATACCTCCAGTCCACCAAAGATTCTATATAATAAGCATTTTGAGAGGACCAACTGCACCAAAAGACCGGCCTGAAGGTCAAAGGCGCATACTAATCTTTATATCAAAGGTCCTCGGGCGGATCCACGGGGCAGCCAGTTAAGCCATTACCGCATAGCACCGCAGCGCGGGGGCGATTCCGGACCGCAGCCCCAACAATCCCCCCCCCCCCCCCGGAAACGACCCCGGGGTTTCGAACCCGCAACCTCCCTCTGATACCAATTGAGAGGACTTAGCGCTACCAACTGCACCAAAAGACCGGCCTGAAGGTCAAAGGCGCATACTAATCTTTATATCAAAGGTCCTCGGGCGGATCCACGGGGCAGCCAGTTAAGCCATTACCGCATAGCACCGCAGCGCGGGGGCGATTCCGGACCGCAGCCCCAACACATTTGTATGTCTCCAGTCCACCAAAGATTCTCCACAATCAGCATTTGTATATGTCTCGAGCGATAGTATTTTACCTGTCTCAAACAACAATCCTCTCCTTGAAGTGTTGAGGAATTGTAGAATCATGTGTACGGCTTGTTGATATCTGATCCTTGGAATATGCATAAACTAGCAAACAACATTGACTGCATGTGTCAAGTCGGGTCTAGTATGTGTCAAATATATCAGCTCCCTACAAATTTCCAATATTGAGTTTTATCTACATTTGATCTTTCTTCAGCATTTTTCATTTTGTGGTTTAGTTCCACGGTACACAATTAATCTTGCATCCCAATTTCCCTCTCTCTTTGCGAAGATCAAGGACATACTTCTGCTGAGAGATAAAGATTTCAATTTTATAATAGGCAAACACAATTCCAAAAAAGTACTCCAGTCTTCCTAGTTATTTATCTCAAATTCAGATACTAGCTTCTCCTTTAACATTTTTCTCTCAGTTGGCTCATTCCTTAAAATGATAATATCATCGGCAGAAATGAGAAATAAAGTGAGTTTATGGACCTGTTTAGTGTTTAAAGTACATTGTGTGATCTTCTTAGCCCATTTTGTATCACAAAATTAGCATAGCTTTGGAGAATCTTCTGAACCATGCTTAAGGAGACTAATTAAGCTTGTACAAAGTATTCATTATCATGCACACTTGGTTATCATTGTTGCTAAAGTGGAACCCTTATGGGATATCTATACATACCTCTTTCACAAGATCCCTGGGGAGAAGCATTTTTTCCATCAATTTGATGTAGCTCCCAGTTGCTGAGCAGCAAGAGAACGGACTCTCACAATATTCATTTTTGATACTAGAGCAATGTTTCCAAGTAATCTATTTCATATATCTAGGTGTACCCTATCTTTTTTGCCTTATATCGATCAAGTGTGCCATCAGATTTGTATTGTAAGGAATAGATAGATCTCCACCCTACAGATCATTTATCTCTTAGTTGCTGAGCAGCAAGAGAACGGACTCTCACAATATTCATTTTTGATACTAGAGCAATGTTACCAAGTAATCTATTTCATATATCTACGTGTACCCTATCTTTTTTGCCTTATATCGATCAAGTGTGCCATCAGATTTGTATTGTAAGGAATAGATAGATCTCCACCCTACAGATCTTTTATCTCTTAGTTTTGAGAAAATATCCCAAGTTGCATTCTTCTTCAAAACTCGCATCTCCTAATTCATTGCATAACCCAGTTCTTATTATTTAATGCTTCATGTATAGAAGTTAGGATAGTGATATAGTCTAACGATGAGAAAAAAAACTTGTGTTGTATAAAAAGATTCTTTGTAGAGAGATATGAAGAGATCGGATCTTTTGCAAGAGTATTTCTCTTTCCTCAAAGTAATAGAAAAGTCACCATGATTAGGATTAAAATGTAGTAAAGAAGTATGAAGGAAGTTAGTGTCAATGGAGCTACCTCTATGCTAAGTATTTGACAAAGGTTGGGATGAATGAAGCTACTGGGACTCTGGGAGGTATGTTTGGGTGATATCCTTCTCTGATATGGAATGACGGGACGATCATCAGTAACAACATTATCTCATCCACTGCAGTTTGGAAAAGATTCATGGGATAAAGAAGTATTGAGTTGGAAGAATGATTTCCACTTCCAATATGATGTCCCTCAGAAGTGAAATTGGGTAAAGAAAGGCTCGTGTTCATAAGAAGGAAACATCCATGGAGGCTAGTATATGATGACTCGAGGGAT
The DNA here is from genome assembly GCA_039513925.1 of Platanthera zijinensis. NCBI lineage: Eukaryota > Viridiplantae > Streptophyta > Magnoliopsida > Asparagales > Orchidaceae > Platanthera > Platanthera zijinensis. The sequence continues at coordinate 152,380,275 of CM077090.1, read as the reverse complement.
GATAACATTTGTAAATCTTCTTATCAGAAGCATAACCTACAAAGATACACTTAGTAGCCCATGGGTAAAGTTTGGTATGGTGATGGTGGTGATGTGGACTTAAGGAATACACTCAAACACATGAACTTTCATACTTCGCATGATCGGGGCAGAGGGAAAGAATGATGCCAAGAGTTTGACAAAAATAACCCCGCCAAGAATCTGTGAGGATAGGTAACGGTATTTTCACATACCCTCACGAATACATAATGTCAATAGTTTGGTTAGACAAGTGGCAGTAAAAAGATCTTCACCCCAATATAACTTTGGAACAGACACCTGAAAGAGTAAGGTTCTTGTAACTTCAAGAAGGTGATGGGAATTCTATTCAAAAATACAATTTTGTTGGGGTGTATTAACGCAAGTGAATTCATGGATGATGTCCTGTTATTTAGTAAACTTCATGAGATGTTAGTTAACATACCTTTTTCATTGTCGGAATGTAAGTGTTTTATAGATCTGTGGGATTGGGTTTGAATCATAAGATCAATTGGGTACTTGAGTATAATCATTGGGAATAGCTAAGATACTTGAGCACAATCATCAATAAATGACAGATCACTTGGAACCATTAGGAATACATAAGATACTTGAGCGCAATCATCAATAAAAGACATATCACTTGGCACCAAAAAGACTAATAACAGACAGGATCTCAAACATTTAAATGTATAAGATCAAAAGGTTTTGCATTTTTATTAAGGAATAATTACCAAAACTTTCCCTCGAAGTTAGCATAATTACAGATTGCACCCCTCTTACTATTGAAATTACAAAAAAAACTCCCCTAAATGTTACAAAACATAACATTTACCTCCCTTGAAGTTCACATTTCATAACATCCATGCACAAAATACGCCCCTTGAAAATGTACTCTGAGGGGGGTATTTTTGTGCATGGATGTTATGAAATGTGAACTTCAGTGGAGGTAAATGTTATGTTTTGTAACATTCGAGGGAGGTTTTTGTAATTTCAATAATAAGAGGGGTGTAATCTGTAATTTTTCAAACATAGAAGGGAGGTCCCAGTAAATGCCCCTTTTTATTAATACTATGACGGAAAAAATGTGGCAATGTTTAGCAAGTTTCACAACTAACAAATCAATTGACTTCTTAAAATAAAGCAGGAAACATGGTTTTAAGAAGCATAATGGCATAATGCCCCTATCGTCGATGTCGGAGCATGATCACAGAGATATCCTTACAGTGAAAACATGAATGCAAAGACTTCTGAACAGTCCCACCAAGCTTATAGAGCAGATGATAAAACGCACCCTTTCCTCAACAATTCCACTAGTCTTCTCCATAGCCAGATTTTGAAACACAATGAGGGCAAAAAATTTACAACCATAATTTAAATTTGTGGTCATTTTTGTGAACAGATATAAGATTTATGGATAGCTTTGGAAGATAATGAACACTATTTACATGATGCCACTACTAGTTGTAGAGAAAAACTCAACCTTGTATGTACTATCTCAATAATGAAATACAATGTATGAATACACATTTATAGGAAGGAGAAAGAGAGAAGAGAGTCCTATACAAGATGTGAGACTAAAGGATAGAAAAGTAGAAATCCAAAAATGGGCCTATATACATGGGCTTTTCCAACACTCCCACGCAAGCTAGAGCGTAAAAGTCGTATGCACCAAGCTTGGACAGGCACTGGTAGAATAGGGTGCTAGGTAGAGCCTTTGTGAGGATATCCGCCACTTGTTCAGTACCAGGAACATGCTTCAATTCTATCTTCTTAATTTGGACTTTCTCCCGGATATAGTGACAGTCTACTTCAATATGTTTTGTTCTTTCATGAAAGACTGGGTTCTTCGCAATATGTATAGTCACTTGGCTGTCGCATAACAAGATGGCAGGTGAGGGAAGTTTAACCCCTAGATCGGCCGGGAGACTCTCAAGCCAGGTAAGCTCAGAGACAACAGATGTCATCGATCAGTATTCTGCTTCAGCTGATGATCGAGCAACCACTGCTTGTTTCTTACTTCGCCAGGTAACAAGATGACCACCAAAATAGGTGCAAAAACCACTGGTTGACCGGCGATCATCCAAGGAACCGGCATAGTCAGCATCAGAGTACGCTACCAATGTTGGAGTAGAGGATGAAGTTTTGTATACCAATCCCTGACCCGGGGATGTTTTCAAGTATCGAAGGATGCGCTCAACAGCTTGAAGGTGAGATGTTCGCGAAGCATGCATAAACCTGTTGACCACCCCAACAGCGAAGGAAATATCCGGTTTTGTGACCGTTAGATAGATTAATTTTCCAACCACTCGTCAATAATATTCCGGATTTTGAAGAGGGAGGTCTGTATCAGAAGAATGTGCACACAACTTATGATTTGCATCCATTTGAGTAGTAATAGGCCTGCATCCCGAGTAGTCAGCATCTTGAAGGAGATCCATACAGTACTTCCTTTGGGAGATGATGAGTCCACCCGGTCGTCTTGCGACCTCAAGACCAAGGAAGTAACGAAGATGTCCCAGATCCTTTGTTTGAAAGACAGAGCTGAGGTGTTGTTTGACTGCTTGGATGCCCTTTGAATCGTCTCCAGTGATTAAGATATCATCAACATAAACTAACAGAAGAACAGTTCCCGTTGCCTGATGACGAGTGAACAGTGAGAAGTCAGCTGAACTCCGAGTAAAGCCGACTTGCCGGACGGCCTTACTGAACTTATCAAATCATGCCCGAGGTGATTGTTTGAGACCATAGATGGACTTCTTAAGATGACAAACTCGGGACTCCCCCGTGGTCTCAAACCCGGGCGGATGCTGCATGAAAACCGTTTCCTGGAGATCGCTATTGAGAAAGACATTTTTGATGTCCAGTTGGTGTAACGCCATTGGCGATGCACAGCGACCGAGAGAAGAACACGAACGGTGTTCAGCTTGGCCACAGGGGAGAATGTTTCCTCATAATCGAGGCCTTGTTGTTGGGTGAAGCCACGAGCCACCAGGAGGGCCTTCAGACGTTCAATCGTCCCTTCAGGGGCATTCTTGACCACAAACACCCATTTACACCCAACAGGAGTCTGACTGGTAGGTAATGGTACCAAGTTCCAGGTCTGGTTAGCCTAGAGAGCCGTTATTTCTTCTTCCATGGCCGCCCGCTAGCCAAGATGTTGGAGAGCCTCCTGCACAGAGTTAGGTACAGAAATCAAGGATAATGAAGTAGAAAAGGTCTGAAGTTGTGGAGATAGGCGATGTAAGGATACATAATTCGCCATGGGATGAGCTGTAGATTCCGGTACCGGATAAGCGGGACTCGGAGCATCAGAGGGCAAGGCAGACTGTAGTGGGGCACTGGAGGCAGGATGTCGACGAGTGTACACACGGATAACAGGAGGCTTGGCAACAGGGGGGCCTGGGCTGGAGTTCTTGGTGGTGGAGGAGTGGTAACGGGAATGACAGGACGTAAAATAGTTGGTAGAGGAGGTGTAGGATCTGAAACACAAAAGAAAGGAAGATCCTCCCAAAAGGTAACATTAGCAAAAAGTGTCACCTTTTGGGTAGCTGGTGAGTAGCAAACGTAGCCTTTCTGTGTCCGAGAGTAGCCAACAAAGACGTGTTTGGTTGCCCGGGGGTCCAATTTATCCAAGGATAGACCAAGGGTGTGAACGTAGCAAGTGCACCCAAAGATGCGGGGTGTGAGAGAGAATGTCGGAGTAGACGGGAACATGAGACTAAAAGGAGTGGCATTGTGGAGGATGGGGGAGGGAAGACGGTTGATCAGATAGCAAGCCGTCGAAAGAGCAAAGTTCCAATAAGGTTTGAGAAAATGCATTTGGAGCATGATGGAGCGGGCCACATCGAGAAGATGTCAATTCTTCCGCTCAGCGACTCCGTTCTGTTGGGTGGTATAGGGACATGAAGTTTGGTGAATAACCCCAAAGTCAGAGCAAAGAGTCGCAAATTCATGACTAGTGTATTCACGAGCATTATCCGTGCGGATAGTTTTGATGGTCATGGAGAATTGCATTTGGGTCTCAAGAAGGACCGCCCGAAAGACCCGAGGAAGCTCGGAGCGATCACGAAGTAGGTATAGCCACGTCATTCGCGAATAATCATCAATAAACGTTAGAAAATAACGATAACCAGAAATGTTAGTAACTTTGTACGAACCCCAAATATCGGAGGGTACTAAAATAAAAGGAGCAGTGCTCCGAGTACAATGAGATGAAAAAGAGGAACGAGACTGCTTGCCTAGCACACATGATTCACACTGAAAAAAAGGTAAAGAGGAAGAGAGTGATCCTGTATCAGAAAAGAAGAGGTGAATGTTAAATAGCAATTCAAATCATTAGTCAGGCGACCAACAGAAAGCAAATTAAACGGGGAGCCCGGAACATGAAGAGCCGAGCGTAGAGAGAGAGAAGTGAGAGGGATGTCAGCCGAGCCAGAGAGAGGAACAGTGTCCCCATTGGCCACTGTGATACACTTAGGATGAGGAGAATACAGGTATTGATGTGGCCGCAGGGAGGTGATGTGATGGGTGGCACCTGAGTCCACTATCCAGCACGGACTCGTGGAGAGACAAGCGATACCTTCTTGGGAGATGGAGGCAGCAGAGGCAACGGAGGCAGGTGAGCGACTGAGCAGACCATGGAGTTGTTGGAGCTGAAGGCGGACCTCTTCAAGGTCAGTACGAGCGGCGGAGTCGGTAACAACAACAGTGGCCTGTGAACGAGGAGGAAGCCCATGCTTGCGATAGCATGTGGCATGAAGGTGGTCGTACTTTCCGCAAAAGGAACACTTTGGGCGAGGCCGGCCTCCCCGTCCGCGGCCCCGAGATCCAGAACGCCCCCCGCGAGGAGGAAGGGGGGAAGGCAGCAGGGGAGCAGAAGTTTGCTGCAGGAGAGCCGGGGACGGAGGAGCAGAACTATCAGGAGGCGGTGAGACTTTGAGAGGCATAGAACACACATCTGATAGTGAGGGGGTAGCAACATTGAAGAGGATCTGGGCCCGAACGTTGTGAAGATGAGGTGGAACACGAGCCATCATCATGGCCACCCCGACGGCTTTTTTCTGAGCTCGTTATGCAGCAAGGTCCAACGTAGGGGTTGATGTTGGATCCATGTTTCAACAAGAGTCTTGGCCCGAGCAACAAATGAGGTGAGGTCGGTGGCCCCGCCAATATCAAGAGACTGGAGATCAGTAATAAAGTCATAGAGATGTTGGAGACTATCTTTTCCGGAATAGAGTGACTGGATCTCATCCCACATTGCCTTGGCCGTTTTGTGATACATGGCCATGCGGTAGGGTTCAGTATCAAGGGAGTTGAGGATCCATGTCTGAACCCGACCATCGTTGCGCAACCAATCATCAGTAGGAGCAGCAGGAGGCGCTTGGGTCAAGTGATGGAGAAAACCTTTGGACTGTAGTACTCGACGAACAGAATGTACCCACTCCACGAAGTTCTTCTTCCCGGCTAGCAAAATGGTAGTAATCAGCAACTCATCACGGAGTTCAGGGGCAGAGGTCGGGCGGTTTGCAAAGGAAGGCGCCGTCTGTACGGTTGATTCTGGAGAGGTTGCCATGACTAGGAGAGCAGGAGGCTAGGTCGGCGGACAGGAAAAGAAACAACGACCAGTCGGGAGACCGCACGGTCTGGGTGGCAGTCCACCAGCGGCAAGGCAATGAGGCCGCCGAGACTAGAATGCGGAGCGGAAAGCTGGTAGAAGCCGCACGGTCACGGTGATAACACCAGCGGCAAGGAGAATGTCACGACCAGTATGCGGAGTCAATAGCGAAAGAGAGAAACCGCTAGCGACAAGACAGGTCGCAGCGACTAGGCAGGAATCCGCACGGTCAAGGTGAGAAGAGAAGGCGCGGAGAAAAAGGCAAGCTGCGACGAGTGGAGAGCAGAGCAGCGGGAGGAAGAGCGCGACGGGTAGACAATAAGGACGCAGCGAGTAAGAGAAGAGAGACCGCGACGACAAAGTCAAGTCTTGGCGACTTTAGACAGGTCGCGGCGACTATAGACAAGTCGCGACTACCGGGAAGACGGAAGGCGGTTAGAGCTGTGGTGAGAAGCGAGAGGGAGACCGCGCGGATAGAAAGGGAGGCCGCGCGAGCAGAGGAAACGGGAGGGGAGGTCCCCACCCGTGAGAAAGGTTATAAAAGGGAGGAGGGGGAGGAGGGGGAGGAGGAGAGGTGGAAGCCATGAGAGAGATAGACTAGAAGAAGCGGTTAGAAAGACCTTGTCCGCGCGGGAAACCGCGGTTACGGAGACCGCGCAACTAGAAAGAGACAGGCCGCACTAGACCGCGGCTAAGCAGGAGAGGAAGCCGCCCGGTAAGCCTGAAGAACTGGCGGTTTCAAAAAATGACAGGTCGGACCGTTCGCTCTGATACCATGTAGAGAAAAACTCAACCTTGTATGTACTATCTCAATAATGAAATACAATGTATGAATACACATTTATAGGAGGGAGAAAGAGAGAAGAGAGTCATATACAAGATGTGAGACTAAACGAGAGAAAAGTTGAAATCCAAAAATGGGCCTATTTACATGGGCTTTTCCAACACTTGTTATTGGTGTATATAAACCATCAACAATTACAATTGTATTTTGGTGGGAGATGGTAAAAAGGTTGAAAGCTATTTTAAAAAAAAAAACATGTGGTCACTAACTCCTGCATCGATGGCCCATGAGTGATCCAAAATCATACATGAAATAATGCGGATCGCAGCTTTTGATTTTGAAGAATTGGAATTCATTAATTCCAAAACCAGCAGGAATTATAATATTGTTGAATTCCAATTACGGTGTTCGACTGCAAATAGAATGGTCAAAATACGTAGGAATTGGAATTGAAAAATAAAACCCTAATCTCCTCATTTTCCACGACATCACCATCGGTGTGGGCCTTCCTTGTACCCTCTCTCCGGTGGATGTCAGTCATTTGCATCATCATGCTAACAAATCTAATTCCCAAAACCAATGTTTTAAAGCAAGAAAAAGCTTCAATCCAAGTAAAACCATGCCATGACTAATCAACAGTCAACACCATCCCACTCTCGTATAACATCAAAGTTGGCCAATGGAGTCCATGGATGGGCTACTAGAGAATTTAAGGAGAGAGAGGGGTGGAGAGATAAAAAGAGGGGTACAGAAGTCAATAGGGTAAGCCGGGGTACTGAGGCTTTGAAAGGAGCGGCTCTAATTCCTCAGTAGTGACCATTGAATGGGAATGGAGCCTTCAATATTCTGAGACAGAGTATAGAGGGAAAAAATAAGAAGGGCGTTCGATGAGGTAGAAGAACTTGAAGCTCCGTTGAATTAACACAATGAGAGAAAGGCGCGATTGGGAAGAAGACAGCGAGAAAACTTACATGAAGAGGTAAGAATTCGGAATAGGTATAATGTAAATCCACGGGTTTTGACGAAATCCATTTCCGCCATGAATTTCGCCCAACCGAACAACCACAAAAGAATTACTTAAACCAAAACCAATTCTACATGTCCAATTTTGTCTAACTGGGCACATCATAAATGATTTTGAACATAGCTACTTATCAGTCATGGAAAGAATGCAAGTACCATATGGCTTACTGAGAGAACCATAAGGGTTAGCATTCTCTCAAACTCATCCTTGTTAAGAGCTAGAATGTCATAGCCAATATTGCTCTTGACATCATGTTGTGGCTTATTCGTAGTCCCGAATGATTCTAGATTAGCATGGTTACGTTGGATGTCTCTAAATCCCCTAGTACGACCAAGAACATGTTCTTTTTCATGTAGTTTGAAGTAGTTCTCTAGTATGTCTAGAATTTTTGCAGTAACAGTGCCAATGGCTACCCCAATCAGGACTGGGAGCAGGGTGTGAGGTGGGGGTGTAAGTTGAGTTGAGTCAGCTAGGAAAAAACTCAACTCGAGCTCAAGTCTGTGGAGCTCGAGTTCACTTATTATTGTTCATCAGCTCGCGAGCTTTTTGTTTGTGCATTTAAAAAAAATTAAATAAAGAAAATAAAGCTTGTGAGCAGATCAAGCTCGACCTCAATAAGTGGGCCTTGAGCTCGAATTCGAACCAGGCAAAATGAGCTTGTCGAGATCGAGCTCAAAATGGTTAACTCGAGCTCGAGCTTGGAGATTCTGTCAAGCTCGACTCGAGCTCAACTCATTTGCATATGTAATGTGAAGAGTTACTAAATCTGTTGGCTTACTAATCACCAGAGTGGATGGGTCGTAACAACCCTATGACTCTCATCTCCTCTAGTAGAATAAAAGACCTCATAAGAGACAAAAGTCTTTCCTTACCAAGGATCTCTACGTATATGGGATCATACTTAAAGTTCAAATCAGAAAGAAACACAAAGATCCTCTCTAAACAAAGATTTCAAAAGTGGAATGGAATGACTGGAATATAAATGAGCCTCTTCACAATATTCTATTTGATAAAAGGAATATCCACTTCAACATGCTTTGTGCAGTCGTGCTGGATAGAATTATAAGCAATACAAATAGTTGTCATGTTGTAACAATATAAGCTTATCAGATTGTCTTCAAGAAATCGAATATATAACAATAATGTGTGAAGCCACATTCCATCGCACATTTCATAATCCATAGCTTTGAGCTCAGTCTGTGCACTGGATCGAGCCACCGGTGGTTTCTTCTTGCTTCTTCATGTGACAAGGTTTTCCCCAACAAATGAATAGTACTATAACATAGATCATCTATCATCAACAAATCCAGACCAGTCAGCATCAGTATAGATTTCAATCTTCATCTTGTCATTATGAGTGAATAATATACCCTTTCCTGGTGACATCTTAAGGAAGCAAGGGATTCTATATACAACATCCAGGTGTTTAGTTCTCCGTGAATGCATATACTGATTAATCACTCTCACGACATATACCACATCCGAATGAGTACAGGATAGATAAATAAACCATCCAACAAGTCTTTGGTAGCCAACCACATCTCTTATAAGCTCACCATCATCCTTTTTAAACCCAACATTGGCTTCAATCGGTGTAGTGAGAGTTTTCCACCCACTCAAGTATGACTGTTCTGATATTTCTAATACATACTTTCTTTGTGAAATAAATATGTCATGCCTTGACCTTGCAACCTCAATGTCAGGGAAATATTTTAGTTTTTCTAGATCTTTTACATCAAACTCTTTTGCTAGCATCCTTTGAGGATAGTAATCTCTTTGGTATCATTCTCAGTCCACACAATATCATCCACATATACAATAAGAGATGTCGACTAATAAATATAATATGATCGGTTACTCTTCCATCATCTAATAAATATAATATGATCGGTTACTCTTGAGTATACCCAAAAGAGATCATTGCCTAGTGGAATCTACCAAATTATGCTCTTAGGGATTATTTCAATTCCTAATTTCATATAAAATCTTGTTTAGTTTACATATTTTTCCTTCAGAGTCACTTGGGACAAATCCAAGAGGGATAGACATAAAAACCTCATCTTCTAGTTCACCTTGGAGAAATGTGTTCTTACATCTAATTGTTGGGGGTTCCACCCTTTAAATGCAGCGCATGATAACAAAATCGACACTAATTTCATCTTGTCCACAGGAGAAAATGTCTTTTGATAATCAATCCCATGATCTTAAGTACATCATTTTTCCACCAATTGTGATTTATAGCATTCCACTATTCCTTCATTACTTTGTTTTATTGCAAATACCTATTTGCACCCCATAGTTTTTTTTCCCATTTGGAAGATCTACCAGTTCACATGTACTATTTTTTTTCAGAGCCAGTATATCCTATATCATAGCATTCTTTCACTTTTGTATGTTGAAGTGTCTCATGTCATGCAGTAGAAACCACGATTAGAGGATAAAGAGGAAAAAAATGATTGATGTAATGGGGTTAAAGAGGAGTAGAAAATATATTTAGACAATGGGTCTTTGATACTCTTACCTTCACATAGGTCGAAAGGTAACATTGCAAAAGCTGAAGAAGTCGGGATTGGTTCTAGTATGGGAGGACGAGACAATGTGGTTGAGTCCTTGCTTCTCCTAGTATAAACCTGAAGAGGATTTATATTTGGTGAAGGAGGTATAGTCTCCCCCTGGCTAGGAATATTATGAATGGCATGATACATGGTGGAGGGGTTGTCAATGGGGTGGGGTGGTGGGGGGAGGGGGGAGGAGGATTCACTTCCAATGTAGGTGAAGAGTCCCCTGAAGAGAGGCCTCCTAGAAAAGATCATTTTCCCAAAAGTTGATATCCATAGAGACAAAAATCCTCTTGGTTAGATGGCGGCATTTATAGTCCTTTTGAGTTGGGGCGTATCCAATGAAGACAGGAGGGCATGAGGGTCAAGTTTTGAGCGTGCAATATTATGGACATGAACAAAACACAGACACCCAAAGATTTTTGGGGCAAGGTGAGTAGGAGAGAAACTGAATTTATGAAGAGGAGTTTGTTCCCTAAGACACGAGTAAATAGATAATCGATAAGGTAGGCAGCAGTAAGAATAGCATCTTTGTAATAGTATCGAGGAAGATACATGGTAAAGAGAAGAAAACGAAGAACCTTATGAAGATGGTGATTCTTTCGCTCAGTGATCCCATTCTGAGCAGAAGAATGAACACAGGTGGTTTGATGCACTATCCACAGGGTATTCGCGGTCATTGCCACTGTGAAGAATTTTAACAGTGACACCAAACTAGGTATAAATAAAGGTATGAAACTTTTAAACAAAGGAAAGACATTATTTTATGGTGCATTAAATAAACCCAAAGTGATTCACGACAAACAGTCAATAACGCTAACAAAACATTTATAATAAAAAAATGGAAGCAACCGGAAAGACCCTCACACATCAGAGTGAATGCCAGTAAATGGAGTAGTTGATGATAATGAAGAATGCATAAAACAAACATGTCTGTGTTTAGTTAATTCGCATACAACTATGAAATAAAAACTCTCAGAGGCGGAGGTATGGAAGGCCCGGATGGCGATGCCAAAAGTCCAAGGATATAGTCTGAGAGACATGCTGGGGATTGGGCTGAAGTAGTGGGATCGAACACTTAGAGACCGTCTTGCATCCTACCAGAGCTAATTACCTTCTTTGTTTGCAGGTCCTGGAACACACAAATAAAGTAACTAAGCATTACATGGAGTTAGTCAGGTCACTAATAGACAACAAATTTTGAGTAAAGCTTGGCACATGAAGGACAAAGGTTAAAGTAAGAGAAGAGCATGAAATGGATTCTTCCTCAATAATGGAGGAAACGGATCCATTCACAATGCATATTTTTTCTCTACCAGATAGTGGGAAGTAAGAAATAAAACCTGTTGAGCAGTCAGTCATGTGATTTGTAACACCATAATAAATAAGCCAGAGAGAAGCTGAGTGAACAGTTGCGGAGTGGGCACTCGAAATACATGTGCGAGTACAGGAGGATGGTTCAGAAGAAGGCTCAGTAGAAAGGCCTTGCATCATCCTGTGGAAGACCTATATTTCCTGAATAAAGAGAGCGGGGCACTGAGATAGAGTTAAAACTAGAACTCTCCACATCATTACATCAAAACTTTCAGTTAGATAAGCGGACACTGTACAGAGAAGCCCCCCCCCCCCAATCTCTTACAGCCATGACCTCCACGTAGGGTAGGTCCTCCTCAAGAGGGGAAAACCAGTGGAGCATAAAACACCTTGGTATGTCGAGTTTTACCAGTGGTCAGAAACAAGATAATCTTTATATGTACTCATTGGCTTCAAATCTTGTAAAGAGTGTCCTCCTGAGTTCGAGTATGTGATAAGAGAAGAGTCTTATTGTGCAAGCTTAGATAGCCATAAGTGTCTACAGTCATATTCATGTTGAACAAGACTATAACTCTCCGGTAAGAAAGGAACAGAAATGCGACCAAGAATCTGTACAATGATCTAATCAAAATCCCTATAAAGATAGTGTAAGATAATGAAAACACAGTTGCAGTACTCATGCAAAGCAAGGTAAGGGAAAAAAGTGATCATATTCATGATGTAATTGAGTGAACTCGGAATAGTAAACGTATGGAGGACGATCTTCTTGACGAAGGAGAAAGATTTCCTTTCTAAGTTGAAATATCTGGGCAGAATTCACTTTTCTAGAGTAAGTGGCCTCAGCCCTCTTCCAAATATCGGTGATGATATTAAGAAACAAGTAGTTGCAAGCTATCAACTCCCTACAAAGAGTTTCTATGTCAGGACATAACTAGTGAGTTCTCGGAGTCCCATTGCCCCCATGCAGTATCCTTTGGGGTTCTCTTATGCTCCCATTTCCAATCAAACATCTTTTAAATCTTAATTGTCCAAGGTAACAGATCACAACCAAGACAGAGTAATTTGTAGGTAAATAATCATAATATGAGAGAAATTATAATCATGACCAACCTGGATAAATCCAATAGGAGTCGATCGGTCACTAGAATAAACAACATATAACACATAAAACAATGATAGAAAAGAAGAGAGACTTGGGATTAAATTAAATCACAAAATGCCAGCTAAACGGCCGCTAGAAAACATGTCAGGGAATCACAGGAACTAGAAGGGAATGATAAACCCTTCATTAAGATAGGTCAAGTCTTGAGAACAAATCATTTTGAAAGTTCGAGAGCCAGAGAAGAAATGGTTGTTCGGTAGAGACGTTTTTCTCAAGAAAGAGGTAAGAATCTCCAAAACCTAGATCTGAAATCTAGGAAAATCAAAGCAATAAATCCAAAGATTCTTTTAGTATGGCATAAGGAGAGATACGAAGTTACGGAAGAAAACCGGGGTGGACCCAAAGGTCAGAATGGGCTCAGCACCCCATTCCAAACGATTGGTGTCGATCGTCACCGATCAAGGCAACATGTCGAAACACGTCAAGAAGAAGGTTTTCTCGCTAAAGGAAGCTTCTGCGCCAACCAGAAGGATACGAGCTTAGAAAATATTTGGGGACCAATCAACACCTGAAAATGGAGAGACGGTGGAAGCATCAGACGGGCGGAAGCGACAAAAGGCCGGAAGGTAATTTTGGCTTTGATATCATGTTAAAGACTAAAATTCATAAACTTCATTAAAGGTAAGTCACTCCTCTATATATATAATAGAGTTGTGTATACAACAATACTAACACGTTCCATCTTCAAATTCAGGTACAAATTCAACTCAATCTACAACCCATTCAATATCTCATAGAAGTTGATAACAAATAGGTTTCATTGCTTTGTGAATAAAATCTCCGTCTACAACTCAAGTGACTATATTTGCTTCATTGAAAAGTCTGACGAGGAGTGTCCCAGAGTTCCCGTGTAGTTGTTAGAACATATAATTCTTGCTCACCTCGAGTGTCATTGAGTTCCATAGCCATGTCACCATAAAAGAATCTTCACCATCCCATTCTTCACAGTTAGCAATAGACTTGGTAAGTGCAGACCGTTCAATATGATTCAATTTTCGTCATCCTTTCAGTGTAATGTGCATAACTTGAGCTCATTAAAGCTACTTGTTCCATTTAGACAAAAAGTGGGATGATGAACGGGGAGATTAGTAGGGCTACAACGAGGAACAAATGTGTTGGCGGAACTAGTAATAGATTTAGAGTGGTCTGGCATTCTTATCCCTATAACGGGAAAGGAAAATAATATGAATCTACGAGGTGACAATGAAGAAGGAAATGCACGATTGACAACAAGAAAAGATTTGCAAAAATAGAGAAGAAAGGAATTGGCAGTAACAGTTGGGAGCTGTAGAATGAAGCAAAAGGTCGCAACAAAAAGATAAACAAAAAATCGCAGCAAAAAGATCGATAAAAGGTCGTAGCGGATAAGGAAGCAAGAATAGTCGTCGGTCAATCACACAAAGAGGTGATGGGTCAAGCACGTAGGGAGACGACGAATCCGCAGAGCATCGAGACAATCAATTCAAAAGTATCGATATTATCCATGAGATGCAACGTCGTGATGAAGGTAATAAGAGAGGAACTCGACTAGAAATCCAACGAAAGCACATATTCTCTTTTCATTATCATAAGAGAATATTTATGCATAGGGAAGAAAACACTTAAATAACCTAAATGCCCTGAAAGAATACAAACAGAAGAAGTATGAAAAATTACAAATAAATACAAGTTAGACACCTAATACTATTTACAGAACTTCATTTAATCTTTACAAAACCATGTGCATGTTTCATTGAACTTCCAATTCCCAATTAATCACATTCACTTGCACGTAATTGGTAGGATTCTACCATTTTGCAAATAAACTGGAGTTGGCCAAGACCAATCTGGTGAAACAAATTTGTCTGAATTCAATAGATATACCCTGAAGCTGATGCAGAATACAAACTTGACCATTTATTAACAACTACAACAAAATAGCATATTTACTTTTTGGTTTAACTAAATAGGTTATAAATAACACTTATGGCAATATTTAACAATAAACTGTTGAATAAATAAACTTATAATGGTTTTCATATCAGTAATGTTCAGGAAGCATAGCTTAGCAGCTGAAAATTAGAAAAGATGTGTTATAACTTATGCAATATAATGCATTTAGCAGCAGAAAATTAGAAAAGATGTGTTATAACGTATGCAATATAATGCATTTATTCACTGAACAGGATAAGTACAACTACCACAGGAAGACGCAAGGATGGAAACCCCCCTGGAGGAAACTTGAAGTCATTGCTCAAATGCTTGAATGGTCTTTCAGAACATCCACCATTTGAGAAGCACACTCTTGAACTAGATGTACTTGAGCTAGGAATGTTGCCATTTCCAGAAGCTTGAGAAGGATCTAAATTCATCTCAGAAACTCTCTTGACCTTCTTCTCTTGCACCTGAAATGCAAAAAAAACGGTAACATATTAAACATATGGAATATGATGAACAAAGAGCAGAAGCAGGCAGTATCACTAATAAAAATGAAAGCAGGAAATGCTGAGGAAAACTGTAGCGACGGTATCTTCTAATTCAACTTTAACCGAGTTTAAAGGTCCCTTACAGTACGAATTAAAACAAAAGGCTTTCTAACAATGTAAAGTCCACTAAAAATACAAACTGCTGAAAGATAAAAGGTTCTGCAGCAATAGAAAACAGACAATGCTTATCATAGCACTAAGAAATTATCAACTTTCAATCATCCACGACAATGAATTCCTACAAAAGAGTACTGGACATGCATATAAACTTTCAGCAAATTAAATAAGGTGGATGGTGGCCAACACATACATGTATGTTGATGTAATCTGTGAAAAGACAAAAAACAGAGAACAAAATTAATTAAAAAATAATTTCCATTATTTCACCTACTATTCCAAGAGCATTTACATCCTTTTTATAGAGAGGAAAAGTAGAAGCACTACTCCAAACCAAGATGTGGGGCCAATCATTCTAAAGGAAGAATGGGTGATTCATGGGCCATACATATTGACACTAGAAGGAAATTTCGTATAGATAAGGCATTTTCTAGACATGAAAGACACAATGAGAAACCATCTTCGCAACAGGAACAAACTTTTCTTCATAATCAGCCTCTGGGTTTAAACCGCCTATGTCGGTCCCAAGCCCGGATGAAAAATGGTGAGGGTTGTGTTAGGCAAGTGCGATTAATGAAAAATAGTTCCGTCCGGTTCCGCGCCTTTGGAAAATACACCAAAATTTATAAGCGACTAGATACCAAAAATGGAGAGCGTGACATATATAAAATTGTTCGATCTAGAGAAAGAAAGACAAGAGATTTAAGTCAAGTAAAATGCATAAAGGATGAGGCAGATACAGTTTTGACGGTTGATGTGGGTATTAAAGAGCAATGAAAAAGATACTTTTATCAACTCTATAATGAAACAAAGGACAATGAATTGAACTTGTAAGAGTTAAGTAAATCAGAGAAGTATAAGAACATAATATTTTATTGTAAAATTCAAGTATCAGAGGTAAAAGATGCTCAAAATAAGATGAAAAATGGAAAGGCGGTTGGGTCAGACGATATATCCATCGAAATATGAAAATGTCTGGGAAATGAAGAAATTTAGTGGTTTACATGTTTTTTCAATAAGATACTGAAGTCAAAAAAAATGTCAGACCAATGGAGAGAAAGTATCTTAGTACCTTTGTATAAAAATAAAGGGGATATACAAAATTGTGTTAATTACAGAGGAATTAAATTGATAAGTCATACCATGAAACTATTGAAACAAGTAATAAAAAGAAGATTAAGACGAGAGACTAATATCTCGGAGAATAAATTTGGATTCATGTCAGGGAGGTCGACCATGGAAGTTATACATCTCGTGAGGAGACTCATTGACAACTATCGAGAAAGAAAACAAGATTTGCATATGTTGTTTATTGATCTTGAGAAGGCTTATGATAGAGTTCCAAGAGAGATCTTGTGGAGAGTCTTAGAAAAGAAAGGTGTAAATATATCATATATTGACACAATCAAAGATATGTATACAAATTCAGTGTCCGAGGACATCTGGAGGATTAACACAGGAATTCCGTATCACTGTTGGCTTACATCAAGGTTCAGTTTTAAGCCCTTATCTCTTTACCCTTATCTTAGATGAGCTCACCAGACATATCCAACAAACAATACCTTAGTGTTTATTATTTGCGGATGATATCGTTTTGGTTGATGAGACGCGCGAGGGTGTAAACGTAAAACTTGAATCTTGGCAAGATACTTTAGAAAAGAAGTGTTTTAGGTTGAGCAGGGCAAAGAAGGAGTATATGAAGCTTAAATTTAGCAGTACAAGAAGGACAGATGGCTTCATTATTAAGTTGGGTGATCAAGATATTTCCCGTAGTGAGTGTTTTAAATATCTTGGATCGATGGTTCAAAAAGACGGAGGTATTGATAAAGATGTGAAACATAGAATCCAAGCAGGTTGGTTGAAGTGGAGAGGCGCGTCAGGAATCTTATGTGATCATAAAGTACCACTAAAACTTAAGGGTAAGTTTTACAGTACTGCAATTAGACCCGCGATGCTCCATGGTTCTGAGTGTTGGGCAGTGAATTGTGTACATGAGCAAAAAATGGGAGTTGCGGAGATGAGAATGCTTAGGTGGATGTGTGGACACACGAGATTGGATAAAATTAGGAATGAAAGTATCAGGGATAAGACAGGGGTAGCACCAATTGCAGAGAAGATGTGAGAAGCTCATCTAAGATGGTTTGGACACATACAAAGGAGACCATTAGAGGCACCTGTTAGGCGTTGTGAGAGTCTAGTCACTAGGCATGTTAAACGAGGGAGGGGTGGACCAATAAAGACTTAGAATGAAACTGTAAGGAAAGACATGATGTACTTAGGCATTAGTGAGAATATGACAAAAGATAGGGCACAACGGAGACAAAGGATCCATATAGCCGACCCCACTATAGTGGGATAAAGGCTTAAGTGTTGTTGTTGTTATATCAGCCTTTGGGTTTGAGTGTATCCATGAGTCATCAACCTTTCCATATATTATTCATAACTCCAGATTGATTCTGCTTCATTGAGAAGCCTCATCTCAATCCAGTTATCTTTGTTCCAAGAGAAGCAAGGAACATTCTCATGTCTCATTTTATTTTCAATGCCAGTATTTTTTTCATTCAGTCTTTCTTTCCAATTAAGGTGCAGCAAGCTACCAACTGCATTTTGTCTATGTTTAGAAACAACTCTGAAGGACAGAAAAATGATAGAATTTTATATTATGGAGTGAGATCGTGATACAACAACAACATTCAAGCCTTTATCCCACTATAGTGAGGTCGGCTATATGGATCCTTTGTCGCCACTATGCCCTATCTTTTGTCATAATCTCACTAATGCCCAAGTACATCATGTCTTTCCTTACAGTTTCATTCCAAGTCTTTATTGTCTAGTGAGTAGACTCTCACAATGCATAACAGGTGCCTCTAATGGAATGAGATCGTGATATGAAAGATATTTGGAGATAGGATGATAAGTATAAGTATTTTTACATTTAAAGTGGGAAAATAGGAAGGTGAAGATTGTCATCAAATATATAAATGAAACTGGCTCTAAACACTAAGGGATTGAATCTTCTTTTGTGTGTGCGTGCGTGCGTGCGGGGGGGGGGGGGGGGGGGGGCATGTTTAAGTGAGAACACATCAAATATGCGAACTCCCTTATCTGGGCACCAAAACCGACAAGTAATATATGAATTTTGACTGGCTCGACGAGACTTACAACTTTCATGTTGAACACTTCTTCTAATTTAAAAATGAGACCAAGGACGCCCATATATTTTCAGGTCGAAAATCCGGCTCAGACACGCGAAATTAGAAAAAAGTATTCAACATGAAAGTTGTAGGTCTCATCAAACCAGTCAAAATTCATATATTACATATCGATTTTGGTACCCAAATGAGAGAGTTCGCATATTAGATGTGTTCTCACTTGAACTTGCCCATATATATACACACACACATATATATATATGGGGTTACTGTATACACGCAGACTGTGTATATAGGCCATATACGCGGCGATGAGAAATACAGAAAATACACCCGGTTCTGTGCATTGTTAGAAAAAGTGTTCAACATGAAAGTTGTAGATCTCGACGAGATCTACAACTTTCATGTTGAACACTTTTCCTAAAAATGCACGGAACCGGGTGTATTTTCAAAAGGCCCGGAACCGAGCGAAACTATTGCGATTAATTGTAGAAGGAAGAACCTGAATATAATATTGATTGCTTCTCCAACATTTACAAGTTCGAAGTATACTAGGAAGAAGCAAGATTCTCAACATCACACTTCTCTCCCTAACGAGAAACATAAGTCTTGTTAAGCAAGTACAATTAATGAAAAATAACATTCATAGTACAAAGGAAATAACAATGGAGGATGGTAACCTTCATAGTGGATGAGTAGCCAACAAAGACCATTTTAGGGAATAATAATCCAATTTATCGCAATGTATTTGGTGAATATAAGCAAAACAAGCACACCCAAAGACATGAAAAGATCGATGGGAGGTTATGAAATGAGCACTTACTGAAGAGGTGCCCAATAGGAGTTAGCATAAGATAGGACATGTGAAGATTGGCGTTTAGTAAGGTAACAACGAAGCAGTGGGAAACCTCTAAGATATTTTAATTTTTTTCATTCAGCTACACCATTTTGGGTGGATGAATGGACTCGAAAGGGGAAGATCGTCATCAGACACACAATTGACGAAAATGATTTTACCATTTCTTTTGAAGGACTATGTGATGGAGATCGTTGTGATCCGCTACTCATTCATACGATCTGAGTCTACGGATCCGTCCGGATGGCTGTTTCTAGTCAATTTCAAGTATTTATTTTATATTTTTGAGTTGTTTTGACACCCGATCGGTTCAGACATTCTGAGCCGTCTGATCTGGGTGTCCTAGTTCTATTATGTTGTATTTAAACATGCAGGGGGTCGGCTGAGCGTATCGAGAGTTCAATTGCAGTTTTCTGAACTGTTGGTCGTGCGTTTCCCTCTCGGTACGAATCCGGGAGTTTCTCGTCGGTGCGACGCCAGGACATCCCCCGCCCCCTCTTCCGCCTCTTCCTCCACCGCTAGACCACCGTAAGACCTCCTTTCCTCTCGAGTGTTTCCCCTGGCCTATTCAACATCCCATGCCACTATTTCCCTCTCCTACCCGCTGGATCCACCCAAAAATACTCCTACTCCAGCAAACTCTCATCGTCACCCCCTCCCACTTCCATTTATTCAGTCTCATTACACCTGAACCTGCCCAGATTTCCCTTATTCAGACTTCCCCCGACTGATCCCCTTCCGATTCAGTAAGAGCCAACTTGTATCCTTTCATTCCTCCTTTTCCCTTAGGAAAGCACGGCCCAGATTTTGGGACTGTTTCCCTGTCAATCCAGTAAATAGTCCACTGGATAAAACCATCCATTACGTCTGCCCCTTAATACCAGTTGTTGTCTAGCCTTCCTTAGCCCATGACGGAGCACTCGCAATTTGATCGTCATCATGTACCATCCCCACTGCCGCCTGCATGTGTAAGTCGTTATTTGGAATTATTGTTTTTTATTATTGTATACTCGGACACATGTTTTGTTGGATGCTACCGTATATTGCATTTTAGTATTGTGATATCTCGTAATTTGTCGGTCCTATTTGTTGTGTGCTTAAATTAATTGCACATCAATTAGTTGTGGATTATAACTTGGTATTTCTAAAGCTTCATTTGGTTTAGCGGTGGCGGGAGGAGCAAGCGGGTCCAAACGGAGCTTTCGAACCGGAGGGGGGGAGGTGGGGGTCGAAACAGAGCGGTGGGGGGGGGGGGGCGTTTCTTCCTTGCTGCGGGTGCAAACAGAGCAAACAGAGACGAAGTTTTGTTTGGTTACCCTCCGTCCGGTGGCGTTTGCTCCAAACGCCGCCCAAAAACGCTAAACCAAATGAAGCCTAAATTAATTTTGTGAACAACTGTGAGGCTGTTAGAAATCTTTATTTTAAATAATTGCTTGTGGTTAAATTGTAATTGGACCAAATTATTTGCATGTGCATTAAGTTTACATTTGATTGGATTGCTTGTATGCTTGCATATCAATTTAGGGTCGTCGTGGATATATTGCATTCATTGTGTGATCGCTTGCATTGCATTTAGGGTTTGGGTATCCGGTCCCCCTGCCACCTGTAGACTCGTGATGCATCAGATTGGTATCAGGGCTCAGGTTCGGGCTTTAGTTTAATACGCAGTTATTGATTCTATAGGTTTTGTACTATGTTGTACCATTATCGTTATTCCCTCGCCTTCACTGGAGAGGCACCCTTATTATTATGATGATTATCCTCCTGCGCGACACACCACTTTTAGGGATCGTGTCTACTCTTCGAGATGATTCCAATATGCTACAGATAACTATCGCGATGAGAGGTCCTCATGTTACCATCAGTACACATCTCCATGACCTTAATGATGCAAAAGTTGAGTTTATTCGAGTCATCGTCGTTACGCATCTCCTCTATTTAAGGGACCTGATTCGGTATATGTGTGATCACCACCACACATTAGTAGGGCTCACGTCACATGTCAAGACCCTCATAGTATTCCGCAAACAGAGATACTTGAGGCCGAATTTCAACAATTAGCTCTTGACCAATTTGATTGCATGGAGGCTGATTTGGCACACATATCGAATTCTTTAATAAGAATCCATGAAAGAAAGTCTAAGGGTTTAGGTCAAGCAACTGATGCGTCGAGTAGTGCTCCCACCGACATAAGAGACCCGACCCCTAATTTTGATACGTCTCAATTTGATGATATTCAGTGTCCATGTGATCTTGAAGTTGAATCTGATCATAACCTTATGATACAAGTGAAGAGTGATACTAGTATGACTAGTGAGAGTGGTCATGTGAGTGAGGACGAGCGACCCAGTGACACTGTGTCGGTATATCTATCCTTCACACCCCACTTAGACCTAGTGTCCCATTTGGACAGGGATCCGGTTTTCGACACTATACCGATTAACCCACACATGAGTAGGGGCTCCTCAAACTCTTCCCTTAGCATTACCTCTAGCCGCATCACGACCGTGAGCCGAGAGCCTAGTGCCAATCTCTTAGTGGTTGCCTCAACAGTAAACAATCCACTGGATTAAACCATCCATTCCCTCTGCCCTTTAATTCCATTTGATGTCTGGCCTTCCTTAGCCCATGATGGAGTCACTCACAATTGGATCGTCATCAAGTACAATCCTCATTGCCGCCTGCATGTGTAAGTCGTTATTTGGAATTACTGTTTTCTATTATTGTGTATTCGGACACATATTTTGTTGGATGATACCTTATATTTGCATTTTAGTATTGTGATATCTCGTGATTTGCCAGCCATATTCGTTGTGTGTTTAAATTAATTGTGCCTCAATTAGTTGTGGATTTTAACTTACTATTTCTAAATTAATTTTGCGAACAACTGTGCGGTTGATGACTGTTTAAAATCTGTATTTTAAATAATTGTTTATGGCTAAATTGTAATTGGACCAAATTATTTGCATGCACATTAAGTTTACATCTGATTGGATTGCTTGCATGCTTGCATATCAATTTAGGGTCCTCGTAGATATATTGCATTCATTGTGTGATCGTTAACATTGCGTCTAGGGTTTGGGCATCCGGTCCCCCACCCCGCCACTTGTAGACTCGTGCAGCATCACTATTTCACCAGTGCACAGTTTCCAACAAATTGAAAAGCACTGGGAGTACTTTTTTTATAATCACTAATTACGTTATCCTATAAGGTTTCATAAACTGATGTTAATCTATGGAGTAGATCAATGATGTGTGATCTTTTAAGACATGTGAAAAAGAGGGAAACGATGTACATGATAGATCTAGAAAGGATCATTGTAACAAATTTCCCATTGTGGGATGCACAATAAAATTCCTGTGCTTCAAAACAATGGCACCACATCTACAACAAAATTAGAATCACGCATTTCACAACATAGCTAATAAGGAAGAGAGAAGGTTCCTTAGAGCATATCTTCACAGCCCCCACATCATAAGAAAGATGTTGGCATTGCAAAATGATACGAAATAATTTGTTGCTAAACCGATACAAAATGATTCCCCCTTTCCTTTTTTATGCACGTTTAATGGTTGGCAGGACTGCTGGTGTAACACTCTAATTGTTGGATCCCGCGGTTGTGACTCATGTGGACTGTGGAGCGAAATGTGGAATTACTTGAGAGTAGGTTTGATTAAGCCCATAACTCAGGATCCAAAACTTAAGGGAATGGAAAGGTGCAAAGCGGTTTTTGTGGTATTCAGGATATGAAAACCCCACCGAATTTACCAGTTCAGCTTTACAATTGGTACAATTTGTGCAGTTCAGGCAGTTGTATCAGTTTGTAGTTTCTAAAGAGCACCTCTACCTGATTTTTAACGAATTTGTATAACTGTGTATCTATAACTTTATTTATTTCGATCTGCTATTTTTTCTTATTATTCAAAACAAATCAATTACCTTCTGGTGGGACCCTTCCCCGGACCCTCGCTGCGCGGGGATGCCTTAGTGCACCGGGCTGCCCTTTTTATTCAAAATTGTAGAAAACTGTCAGAAATTTTATTAATGCCGAAAATTCATATACAACTTGAGAGAATACACATATATATAGGAAGAAAGAGAAGATAGAAATCTCAATCTAAGATGTGGGATTAATCTAAGAGAGCAATGGGCTACAATATGGGCCAACGTAATGAGCCTATTTACATGGCTTCTCCTAATACTTCTAACACTCCCCCGCAACTCCGCAAGCTGGAGCATACAAGTCATAGGCACCAAGCTTGGATAAAAATTGATGATATAATGATCCTGGTAATGCTTTGGTAAGAATGTCAGCAACTTGCCCAGAAGATGAAACATGCTCCAATTCCAATTTTTTCAACTGAACCTTTTCCCAAACGAAGTGACAGTCAACTCCAATGTGTTTTGTTCGTTCATGGAACACTGGATTCTTAGCAATATGTATGGCAGCTTGACTGTCACAGAACAGAGTTGCTGGTGAGAATAGTTTAACTCCCAAATTACCAAGAGTTGCAGGTAAGTTCAGGCACCACAACCGTCATTACACGATACTCAGCTTCAGCAGAAGAGCAAGCAATAACAGACTGCTTCTTGCTACGCCAAGTGACAAGATTTCCTCCAAAATAGGTGCAGAAACCAGTAGTGGAGCGTCGTTCATTCGGAGAGCCTGCATAGTCAGCATCAGAATACGCAATAAGAGATAGATAGGAGGATGGCTTATACACGAGCCTTGTCCGGGAGCAGTCTTCAAATACCTGAGGATGCGTTCGGCTGCCTGAAGATGAGAGACTCGTAGAGCATGCATAAAACGACTGACTACCCCAACAACAAATGATATATCAGATCGCATAACTGTTAGATATATCAGTTTTTCTACAAGACGTTGATAGTACACCGGATTCGGAAGCACTGAATCTGATTCAGATTCATGAGCACACAAGTTGTGATTGACAGGTCAGCATCTTGAAGAAGGTCAATGCAATACTTCTGTTGTGATAGGACAAGGCCATCAGGTCGCCTTGCTACCTCAAGCTCAAGGAAGTACCGAAGATTTCTCAGATCCTTTGTTTGAAAAACAGAGTTAAGTGTTGCTTAATTTGTTGTATTCATTTGGAGTCATCACCGGTAATCAAAATATCATCCGCATAGACCAGGAGAATGACAGTCCTGACGAGTGAAAAGAGAGAAGTCTGTCAAGCTTCTCTTGAAGCCAACCTAAAGAACGGTCTTACTAAATTTGTCAAACCAAGCCGAGGGGACTGTTGAGACCATAGATGGATTCCCTGAGCAGACACACATGAGACTCCCCTGTGATCTCAAACCCAGGGGGTTGATGCATGTAGACAGTCTCAAGAAGATCGTCATTTAGAAAATCATTTTTGATATCCAGTTGATACAGGGGCCACTGACGATGAACTGCCAAGGAAATCTGAAACCGAACAGAGTTTAACTTGATGATTGGAGAGAAAGTTTCATCATAATCAAGTCCTTGTTGTTGAGTGAACACCCGAGCCATAAGCCGAGCCTTTAGATGTTCAACTGACCCGTCCACAGCATGTTTGGTTGCAAAGACCCACTTACAACCAACACAACTCTATCCAGGAGGGAGAGGTACAAGATCCCAAGCCGATTGGCCCAAAGAGCAGTCATTTCCTCATCCATGGCTGCACGTCACCCCGGGTGCTGAAGAGCCTCCTGTAAAGAGTTAGGTATAGAGATGGAGGGAGAGAGAGAGAAAATTTAAGAAGATGGGGAGAATCGATGTAAGGAGACGTCATTTGCCCAGGGATGAGCCGTAGAGGTTGATGTCGGATCGACAGGCCGCGAAATCACATCGGTAGAGGGAGGCTGTTGTAGTTCATCATATTTGGGAGGGCGACAAGTGTATACACGAAGGAGAGGTGGTTTGGATTGAACTGACGTGGTAGTAGGTGTTGGAAGGAGAGGTGGAGGAGACGTGATTGGAACCGCGGGCCGAGGTAGAGGTAGAGGAGGAAGAAGAGGATCTGTAGGGATAGTGTGAAACGGTTGGTCTTCCTGAAAAGTGACATCAACATAAACGACCATTTTACTGTTGATAGGAGAATAGCAAATATACCCCTTTTGGGTGCGAGAGTATCCAACAAACATAAATTTGGTAGCATGTGGAGCAAACTTGTCAGTGAGTGGACCCAGATTATGTGCATAACACGTACATCCAAAAACAAGGGGCGGGAGAGAGAACGGAGCCTTCGAAGGAAAAAAAAAAGGAGAGTGAATGGAGCCACAAAGTTGAGGATGGACGAGGGTATGCGATTGATGAGATGACAGACAGTAAAAACGACAAAGTTCCAGTATAGTGGGGGAACCTGCATTTGAAACATGAGAGATCAGGCGACATCGAGAAGATGCCGATTTTTCCGCTCGGCCACACCGTTCTGTTGAGAAGTATAGGCACACGAAGTCTGATGGATAATACCAAACTCGATGCACAGATTAGAGAAGGTTCGGCTGGTATACTCACACGCATTATCAGTACGAATAGCTTTGAAACAAGTAGAAAATTGAGTACGAATCTCCATAATAAATGCACGAAAGTTAGATGGGAGTTCGGCATGATCACGAAGTAAGTATAACCAGGTTACGTGTGAGTAATCATCAATAAATGTCACAAAATAACGACGACCAAAAACACTGGGAATCTTATATGGTCCTCAAATATTAGAATGCACTAATAAAAAGGAGCATCGCTCCGAGTACAAGAAGAAGTAAAAGATACACGGTATTGTTTGCCAAAGATACAAGATTCACAAATAAACTCATGAAGAGAAACATCCGAAAGAGCTTTCTTGAGAATCTGGAGAGGAGCATACCCAAGACGACGATGTCAATCAACAGTAGAGACAATGGAGAGAGCAGTAGGTGGAACATCGAGAAGATACAGACCATTGGACGGTCGCCCCCTACCAAGTATATTCTGCATTTGTCGATCCTACACAACAAAAGAGGAGTGTAAGAAGGTGACACGACAATCAAGGTCCTAAGTAAGACGGCTAACAGAGAGAAGATCAAAGGGGGATCCCGGAACATAAAGAACCGAGGATAGAGAGAGGGTTGGAGTAAGGGACATATGAGCAGATCCAGAAACCGGAGTGGTGTCATCATTGGCCACTGTGATGAACTTGGGATAAGAAGAGGCCAAGTATTGAGGTGGTTGCTGCGGAGAGATGTGATGCGTGGCACCCGAGTCCACAATTCAGTGAGAGCATTGTGAGAGACAAGATATACCCTCATTTGAGATCGACGCCACAGATCTAGAGGAGAGACTATCCACCCCTTGGAACTGTTGGAGTTGAGCACGCAGAGCAGCGATGTCATCACTGGTGGCGGAGGGAGAAGCTGTAGTAACAGAAGCAGTAAGATGAGGAGGTAGGTCATGCTTGCGATAGCAGGTGGCCTCAAGGTGACCATCTCGGCCGCAATGAGAACATTTAAAGAGGGTACGACCACCGCGACCCCGTCCCCGAGACCGGCGGCCTCCATGAGCCGGAGGACCACGAGCAGAAGGGGCAAGAGTAAAGACGGGCTACTAAAGGAGAGCCGGAGTTAGATTTGTAGGAGCATCCAGGATATGAGTAATCTTTAGAGCATCGAGCAAACGTCTAATAGGGACGGAGTAACGGTGAACGACAGAATCTGAGCTTGGACACTATGAAGATGGGGTGGAACACAGACCATCATCATGGCAATCCCAACTGCTTTTTTTGCGCACATTGTGCAACCAAATCCATGGTGGTAGGCTGATGTTGTATTCATTCCTCGACAAGAGTTTTAGCCCGAGCAACAAAAGAAGTAGAGTCACCAGTAGCCATAGGGTCAAGTGATTGAAGATCGGTAATTATGTCAAACGGGTGCTGAAGACTATCCTTGCCAGAATAGAGGGAGTGAAGATCCTCCCACATTGCATGAGCCGTCTCGTGATGCATGGCTATCTGATACGGTTCAGTGTCCAAGGAATTGAGAATCCATGATTAGACACGACCATCATCACGTATCCACTCCTCAGTGGGTGCAGTGGGAGGAGTCCTTGTCGGGTGATGAAGAAGGCCTTTAGTTTGCAGAACACGACAAACCGAGTGAACCCACTCAACAAAGTTATGTTTCCCATGAAGAGAGATGGTAGTGATCCGAAGTTCATCACGAAGCTCAAGGAGAACAACAGCAACACGTCCAGGAAGTGAGGAAACAGTAGTCGAATCCATGACAGCAATAGGACCAGGATCCAGTTAGACAGTGAGCAGGCGGACTGAAGAACCGGCGAACTGCGAGTGCGGCAACAAGAAAGAACTGCAAGTCGCACGGCGAGAAGAATCCAAGCAGCGATCTGGACAAAGAGACAAGCCGCAGACAGCAGCAAGCGGCAACGCCCAGGAGTGGCGGACAAGCAACAGCGGACTACGTCCAGGAGCGGAAACAAAAGTCGCAAGGAGAGGAAGTCTAGCAGCAGACAACAACAAGCGACAAGAGAGGCCGCAACGAACTAGGTGCAGCGGACAAGCAGTCAAGAACCACCGGGTCGGCGACAAGGACAAACCGCAGCCAGGCGACCAAAGCAGGCAGACAAACCGCAGCCAGGCGACTAGAAACAAAAAAAGACGGCTACTCGCGCGAGAGCAGGAGGCCGCAAAGCAAGGAGACCGCGCGAAGCAGGCCAGAAACAACAAGCGAGAGCACCGGTCACGCAAAAGGCTGCAGCAACAAAAAAGCAGCTAGGCGACCATAAGCAACAGCGGGGAAGCTGCAAGTGCAAAGGCGACTAGCTTGCGCGGGCAGCGAGAGAGGCCGCGCGAGAGCACTAGTTGGGCGAGCATCGGGAAGAGGGAATCTAGCCGCAGAGGGTTAGTGCAGCAAAGCAAAAAAACAGGAAAGATGAGCAGTCCGCAAAGAAATGAGTAGTCAGCACGAGAAGATAATCAAGGAAGCGGCCAAAAGACCTAGCCACAAAGGTGAGAGGATGGTGGGACCCAGCGGAGAAGTCTATATAAAGGCAAGGAAGACACGGAAAGAGGAGGAGACTAGCTCGTTGAGGCCCCAGTGGATAGAGAAGAGGTAAGCTGCCAGAGAGAGGAAACAAAGAGGTTGCGGTTAGACTAGGTCTAACTGCCCAAAGGAAAAAGAGCACTGAGAAGAGGCGGTTAGAAAAGAAGTAGCCACCCAGAGAGATCGTTTTCCTCTGATACCATGTAGAAAATTGTTGGAAATTTTATTAATGCCGAAAATTCATATACAACTTGGAGAATACACATATATATAGGAAGAGAGAGAAATCTCAATCTAAGATGTGGGATTAATCTAAGAGAGCAATGGGCTACAATATGGGCCAAATTAATGGGCCTATTTACATGACTTCTCCTAATACTTCTAACAAAAACAAATCAATTATTTCATATGATCCAATAGTTAACTTTGTATTTCTTGTATTTATTAGCAACAGGAAAGATGCAGACATAATGTTGATCATTTATACAGTCCCATAGTTATTTAAAACTCTCTAGTAACTCTGCAACTACACATTGAACTAATCATAGCACCATCAACATATCTTCAACATTTTTTTAAATAATTTGAAACCATCAATTTGCTTGCAGCATCGTGGACGCAAATTTTACGTTAAGAAAATTAACAAAAGGGCATAGAAATTAGAAAAGATCGCATTGATTTTTTTATCTTGAAAAGGCACGATTGAGTACCGCAAATTTAATTTAGTGTGCATTAAAGAAGAAAAGTCGGTGTTAAAGGATGTTGAAATTATTAAAGATATGTATGATGAAGTATTAACTAGAGTTTGAAGTTGTTGGAAGTACAATTGCATTTAGAATAACTTCAAAAATGATACATTATAAGCAATGTGGCTCTAAGTCAAAGGGAAAAAAATGTTAGGATAATGTAGAGCTGACACTTTGTGGTAGACTCAGTAAGAATGAATGAGGAAAGAAAATTAATATACCCAATACTAATCATTAGGATTTTTTGGAAGGGAGAAAAAACCTAAACAACGAAAGCATGATCTCTCTACTCACCATTCAGAATCATTAAACATAAATTGTATTAGAAGCTAGAACCTATCAGCAAACTTAAAACCGATTACTTATAAGTTATAAGTAGAGCAGCCTAGAATTTATATTAAGTGCACAATGCTATATGAGTTTCCAAATGTATGACTATATTACCGACATGTGCCATTATGTGTAAGATGTTTGTCTTCACACGGACTACTTATTTTTTGGGGTGATATGGGAATAGATCATCGAGCCTCCTTGCTCTGATGTCATGTTAGAACCAACAGTTATGGCCCCACTATCCATTCTTCGTTCATTATATGTACGTCGTTATTTAAGATGTTAAATCATGTCCTTATTTTGTGTTGTGCATTGTATCTTATAATTCATGTCATTTCTTATGTTATTATATTTTGCATATGTTATAGTAGGTTCTAGTATGTGGACCTACAGATAAAAGCACCATGTGTTCCTTATTTAAGAAACCCTTGGGTCACGAAGAAATACCAAGCAATAAATGAATCTTCATTTCTCTCTTAATCACTCTCTCCTTCTTCATACCAAGCAATAAATGAATCTTCATTTCTCTCTCAAACTCTCTCCCTTAGTTCTCTCCTCTCTCCCACTTCAAGCTAGGGTTAGGGTTGAGTAAGGCTCCACTCTTCTGCATTCATCCCACTTCTTCTCATCGCATTCTTCGTAGGTTGAGTACGGCTCCCTTATATCTCCACCTCCACTACCTCCGACGAGATATTAATGCGTTTCAGGTTAGCCCGCAATAATTTGGTATAAAAAACACCGGAGCAACCCTAACGTTTTGATGCCTATCAATCTCCTCCACTTGTTGATTTCAGCGAGCCCCCTATAGAAGCTCTCATATTTTCGTCGAGACATCGTTTTCTCAAGAAATGCTGCTTGTTGCCTCTGTTGACCAAAACAAAAGCTCATCGCACATCAGAAGTTTAGATCTGATCTCTGTTGCGCGAAGAAAGCACACCACTTGTGTCCTCCCTGCCCTGGAAACACCGCAGAGCAACCAGTCATAGTGCTTCCATTCTAGTCAACATGCTTCCGTACCAATTAGCAAGCCTTCAAGCCAATCACGGGAGCCAACACTTCTCATTGAAGCCTCGTCGTCCTCTCCTAGATGTTCTAAAGCCCACGCTTCCTTCAACAGCACTATTGCCTACTGTCATCGAGCCCAGCTTCTATTTTCTTTGTCAAGCCCAATGCCTATTTCTTTGTCAAGCCCCATGACAGCAGATTCTGCAACGTGTCTTTGGCTTTTCAACAGCTCAGCCACGAGCCGCTTGTCCCTGCACATATCATTATACCTCCAAGGATGCTTTCCACCCATGTTGTCGCAGAAGATCGAGAAACCGAGTGTCATCCTCGAGACATGCGATGCTCGAGGCTCGTCTTTTAATAGGATCACGTCAACTGGCAGCCAGTACTTTACAAATCATCTCGCTCCACAAGTCAAGCATCATTATGAATAGTCCTTTCAAACTAATTGTTTAATAGAGCACTGATTAATTAATTGACTACTTATTTCACTTTGGTATGGCGGCATGTTTTGACAATCAAGTTTAAATTTGTGAGATGCATTGAATGATGTGTGAGGCATTAGTAGCATCAGCGGTAATGACTCGAGCGATATTGACATAACTCTGTGAACCCATGAACTAGGGGTGTGCATGAAAAACCGAAAACCGCCCAAACCAACCGAACCGCCCAAACTGAACCGATATCCACAACGAACTGCTTGGTTCAGTGTAGGGGTGGTTTTTCATTTAGAATAACCGCCCTTATTTTGTTTTGGCGCGGCTTTTAATTTTCAG
Source organism: Platanthera zijinensis (assembly GCA_039513925.1). Taxonomy (NCBI): domain Eukaryota; kingdom Viridiplantae; phylum Streptophyta; class Magnoliopsida; order Asparagales; family Orchidaceae; genus Platanthera; species Platanthera zijinensis. The sequence goes on along the minus strand of CM077090.1, from coordinate 152,349,329 downwards.
AAACCGATAAAACCGCGCCGAACCGAAATAAATTAATACTACCATAAATACATTATAGTATATACATTAATCATGTAGTCAGTCTTCACAAAAGTCGAATTAAGTCTTTTTCATGCTTCATTATTCTTTCCCTCAAACTCTCACAACCTAATTATGTACTTCGCTTACATAGGTATGTTACTAAATTTCTGGCATTGAATTTATGTTGATTTGGTGTATGATAAGTTATAGAATGATGATTGAGAAGCAATGTAGAAATCACAAATTTTTTGCATTTTATTTTCACAACTATTCATAATTAATACCAATATTTGTCTTAAATACATTGTCGAGTTGCATTATTTCTTTAAATATTAAAAATTTCCAAAAAAAATCTTACTTTGGTATGATTCTCTCTTAGAAATTTTGTCAAAAATAATATTCTTTACTCACAAATTGATTGAAACAATCTTGCATATAGTAAATTTAAAATGAAGATTAGTTTCACAATTTTCAATTATACTTGTACATCACGTAATATAAAAATAATAATATTTATTTTGTGCTTTAACAACTATTCTAATAAAATTGAAAACCGCCTTGAAAAACCACACCGATTATTGAACCACGCCGATCGGATTAGGTTTGGTTCGGTTTGGGGAAATAAATAACCTACCCTTTTCGGTTTGAGTCCTAACCGAACCGCTTGCACCCCTCTAGCTTGAACCCCCGCTCGAGCAGGTGTCTGGTTGAAACAGTGAACAAAGGGTACATTAACCTTTGTTTATCAAGGCAGCCCATTATCGGTCCCCCAGAGTCTCTCTGCCCATTGTGTGGCCACCCTCGATGCACCTTTATCATTCCCACCCAACACCCTCCTCTCCCGCCACAAAACTACACTGACTTCGAGCCACGTGCCACATGTCCTGTCAGTCAATCTCGAGCCTTTCCTTCTAACGATTGTCCGCTAGTCGGTACCCCCACCCCTCGTCAATGCAGTTCTTATTTTGCAAGCTCCCCAATCTCCCTCGACTGTCCGCCGCCACCGAGCACACTTTCCTTGTCTCCAGTCATTACTGCTCGAAGCCTTCCCTTAGCCAGTTTGAGAAATTGAAATATTAAATAATATGATTCTAAACAATTCTAAAATATTAAATGGGTACATCCGTTTTATATATAATAGAGGAGTAAGATTACACAATGGGAGATTGGAGACTAAATATAAGAGAGAGAAAATATACATGGGCCCCTTTTGGGCTTTCCATCTTTGGGCATCAACACTCCCCTCAAGTTGGAATATATACGTCGATCATTCCCAGCTTGACACAATATCGAAAAAAGATGAAGAAATTGGTTTTGTAAATATGTCGAACAACTTTTTTATTTGAAGAAACAAGTGGAGTGCATATTTGTGTTTTGAGAACTTACTCCTAATGAAGTGACAATCAACTTCAATATGCTTTGTTCTTTCATGGAAAAATGAATTTTTAGATAAATATATATAACATTTTCATTGTCACAAAACATCGATTGAGAATAATCATAGATTTTTCCCAGACTTTTAGAAGTGATCTCGGTCACTCAAACTAACACGTTGTCTGAGCCATACTTTGTATCAGCTTCTGCATTTGACCTTGATACCGCGGCTAGTTTCTTGTTTTTCCAAGGTGTCCGTTTTTGGTACGTATTCGCACCTTATTTGGGAGGTACGCGAGCAGATCCGGCCGTAGGATCTCGCGATCAACGGTGCAGAGCATTCTCCAGCAATACTCCTCAAATACAGCCTTATCATGAAGTGGCAGTAGTACGGTTGTATTTAATCTGCGTCGTTGATCTGCGAGATTCTACGGCCGGATCGGCACGCGCACCTCCGAGAGGTGCGCATACGTACAAAAAATTTTTGTTTTCCAAATGCTAAGACTTTCTCTAAAAAATGTACAAATTCCTTAAGGCTCCGTTCGTTTCGATGGAATTGGGTCTTTGAAATTGACATTCAATTGCCAATTCCAATTGTGACTGTTCGGCGGTCATAATATTACATTGGAATTGGAATTCATTTCAATTCCCATGAGAATTGATTATAGAAGAAACACAGCTCCCTCAATTCTTACCTCACGAGCTCTTCATTCGTGATTCCCACCCCTACCAGCGCGTCCCCGACTCTCTCAAAAATATATCAACGAAAATTTTGTTGTTCGCCCAGGACCGCATTTTTTGCCAAAGACCGAAATTTTTGACGGGGAGCACATTTTTATGCCCGGGATCGCATTTTTCGCCCGGGCGCGCATTTTTCGCATGAGCCCGCATTTTTTGACTGGACGCGCATTTTTTCTCCCGGGCGACCATTTTTTGCCCTAACGCGCTTTTTCGCCCGACCGCACATTTTTCGCTCGAGCGAAAATGCACACCCATGAGAGCATTTTTCTCCCGGGCAAACTTTTTTCCCCCGGGAGCGAATTTTTCGCCCGAGTGCGAATTTTTTGCCCAGATGCAGATTTTTTCGCACAAACACGGATTTTTCGCCCGAACGCGGATTTTTCGCCCGGACGCGAATTTTTCGTCCGGATGCAATTTTATTCGCCCGGGTGCCCATTTTTCTCCCGAGCGCCCATTTTTCGCCAGGGCGTAAATTTTTCGCCCAGGAACGAATTTTTCGCCGGGGCGCGAATTTTTCTCCCGGACGCGAATTTTTCTTCGGGATGCAATTTTATTCGCCTGTGCGCCAATTTTTGGCCCGGACGCTCATTTTTTGTTCGGGCCCACATTTTTCATTCGGGCGCGCATTTTTCCCCGAGCGCGAATTTTTCGGCCGGACGCGCATTTTTCCTCCCAAGCGCCCATTTTTCGCCCTGGCGTGCAGTTTTTGTCCGGGCACGCATTTTTGCTTTGGCGCGCATTTTCTCCCGGGCCCGCAATTTTCGCCCAGGCGCGAATTTTTTACCCGGGCTGAATTTTTCGCCCGGGAGCGAATATTTACCAGTGCGAATTTTTCGCCCGGGCACGAATTTTTCATCCGGCCGCATATTTTCCGTCCGGGAGCGCATTTTCTGGCCGGCCGCAAATTTTTCACCTGGTCAAGAATTTTTCGCGAAAAATGCACGTCCGGGCAAAAAAATTGCGCGGTCAGGCGAAAACCGCCGCCCTGCGAAAAATGCGCTCCAAGGCACAAAATGCGCGTCTGGGCGAAAAAAATGCGCGCTCAGGCGAAAAATTCGCGTTCGGACGGAAAAATTCAAATATTGAGCGTAATAGTAGAATTAATAATTCTAATTCCCGTGACAGAATTCCTGCCTTTAGCCGAACGACAGAATTTATATTCCTCAATTCCAATTCCTGCGGGAATTGAAATTAAAGTCAATTCTAATTCCTGCATTTCAATTCCTGCAAAACGAACGGAGCCTAAGTGGATTTTTGATCTCTTTCATCATTTGTAATTTGCATAAGTAGCGTCAGAATATGTTTCATTGCATAAATGGTTGTTTCTATGAAACAATAGACCTTTTTTTGGACTCTGATGTATTATAAAAATTTTAATGTAGCTTCTAGATTACACTCTCATGGAGCCTGTATGAATTGACTTTCCCAACCGCATAAGAGATGCTAGTCGCCTATCACGAGTAATATCTTGAAGAAGGGGGGATATCTCATCCCAAAGTTTGTCACACCCATGGACATAAGATTTAGAGCAGATTTTGTGTCAAGGAGACCGACTTCTTTGAGTAAATCTAGTGCATACTTGCGTTGTGAGAGAACAATAAAGCTATTGCGTCTTGTAATTTCAATTCTCAATAAGTATCTAGGAGGACTCATATCTTTAGTGACAAAATGTTCACGAAGATGTTTTTCATTATCTCTATTCCAGAAGAATCATTTTCAATAAGAAGAATGTCATCAACATAGACAACAAGAATAACCAATTCGTGGTTGGTCTTCTGTATAAAGAGAGAGTGATCAGCAATACTTTTGAAAAAACCAATTGTAGAGACAAACTGACTCAATATATTAAACAAAGCTTGAAGGCTTTGCTTTAGACATTAAATGACCTTTCGAAGCTTAAACGCATGAGGCTCCTCGTAGGTAATATAACCAGGAGGTTGCTCCATATAGACGTCTATGTGCAAGTCACCATAGAGGAAGACATTTTTAATATCAAGCTGACTCATTTTCCAATTGTTGACAATAACAGAGAAAAGAACTCGGATAATATTGATACATGCAACTAGAAAGGTGTCAAAGAAATCAACACACCCCTTTGTAAGCTGATGAGCATTGTATTTATTCACAATGTCGTCAAGAAGAAATTTGATGGCAAAGACCTATCAACAACCAACAATATCAGCACTAGGCGGGGTAGGAACAATTGTCCAAGTACCTTGTGATGTTAAGGCTGAGATTTCTTCATCCATAGTCGCCTTCCAACAAGGTATACAAAGTGCTTCAAGATAAGTAATCGGGCCGGTATTGGTAGAGTGTCACAGAGTAAATTTGTGAGGACTAAGATTTGCATAAGACAACATTAGTAAGTATATCTTTAGTACTCCCCCTTACCCCTTACGCGGAGCAATGGGAACATCCAAGTCTGAGACTGTGAAGGTGAAGGAACCTTCTCAAGAGGAGAGAGCTGGCCTGGAAACTGGCAACAGGAATTCTGGAGTGAAGGGAGCAAGAAGTTGGCAGGAAGCTGGATGGAGATGATAATGATAAGGATAAAACGTGATGTATATGTGCATAAGGTGGTGTAAATTGTAAGATATTTGGTGAAGGCGCATGAATGATAGAGAAAGATGAGACAGAGATAAGAGATGAGAAGGTAGTAGGCTGGACCATGAGAGTCAAGCCATCCCAGTTTTATAAAAAATAAGTTATTTTTATTTAAATTTCAAAAAAATCTCATTAAAATCTTTTTGGAAATTTTTTATATATTTTTAAAAAAATTTAAATTAGATTTACTCTCTTTAACAAACTAATAATAATAAATGTTTTTTTGCAATTTTAAAATGTTATTTGAGTTTGAGTATTAAAATTTAAGAAAATAATTTGTTTTACCCACTCGGGTAATCTCGCAGTTTAAATAAAAGCCTTCAAAATTATTTGAGTTAATTTTTTTTAATGGATCTCTATGTTTAATTTTTTTTTTAAAAAAAATCATTTAATATATTTTAAAATTTGTGAGAAAATTAAAACGAATTATTCTATAGACTAGCGTAGGGGACTTAACTCAATGAATGAACGATTTGATAACAGCGGTAGAGACTCTCACGACTAATATGGGCAGTATCGGGCACGTCATTAACGGACTACGCACATCTGTTAACAATATAGAAGCCAACATGCACCTGAATCAAGCACCGGCCCACCCCAGAGTACGTAGTAAATCCTAACCCTAGACAACTAGAACTTGCACACCCCGAACCCGAACCCGTAATCAACCCCGTTGGGATAGGCTGTTAGAATTGAAGGGTTATTTAGAATGGTGCGATGGGATAGACCGTTTTCTGGCTTGGAGGTAATTGGCCCAAGCTAGGCACGTTGAATATACTACCCTTAGGCTAAAAGAATATGCTCTAGTTTGGTGGGGACAATTAGAGTACTCTAGATTTAATTTAGGTTTGCCCCTCATCACCATATGGACCAAATTTAAGGCATAACTACGGAAGTGATATGGTGCGTCTGATTATTTGCAGACCCTCTATCATAGGTTTCATAACCTATAACAGGACAAATTATCAGTAGATGAGTACACGAATGAGTTCCTTGTACTCTAATCTCGCCTCGACCTCCAAGAGAACGATGACATGACCATTTCATGTTATTTGAACTGGTTACGCTATTAAATTAGAGATCAGTTAGAACTCCTTGACTGTATGGACTTAGGAGAGGTCTCGAGTTGCGCACGTAGGGTAAAGGCCTTGCAGAAAAGAACATCCGAGAGTAGGTCCACTGATAGGCCCCCATCTACTCACACATTCACTCCTGCGGTTCGGACCATCGAACCTTCTCGACCAGCCATACTCTTGAGTACCCTAGCACTTCCTACAACACTCGCTAGAGGCAAGGAGATTGTAGGCACTAAACAACAGCCTGGTACCTTTAAATGTTTTAAGTGTATGGAGTAGGACCACAAGTCGAGAGAATGCCTGCGACGTCACTTCGTCGTCATTATTGACTCTGAAAAATGGGCAGGAACATGAGTACGGAGTCTTCCTTAATGACTCCCCGCCTGACCCTATCTCTGAGACCGAGTTAGAGAGTGAGTTAGAGGTAGAAGGAGAGCAACCTGAACAACTAGTTTGTGTTCTCCACCGCGGTCTACTGACCCCTAGAGTCCCTACTGAGGATGACTGGTTAAGAAACGATATTTTTTGTACGACCGCTTGCATAAGGGACAGTTTTGTTTCATCATCATTGATAGTGATAGTATGGAGAAATTTGTTTCTTATTGAAACTGAAGAAGCAGCCATTAGGAAAACCCTACAATCTATCTTGGGTCACTAGTAGCACTACGATACCGGGACAGTTTTGTTTCATCATCATTGATAGCGGTAGTATGGAGAAATTTGTTTCTTATTGAAACTGAAGAAGCAGCCATTAGAAAAACCCTACAATCTATCTTGGGTCACTAGTAGCACTACGATACCCAACACACACCAGTACCTCGTAGAGTTTTTCATACGCAGTACCTATTAGGATGTGGTTTGGTGTCATATCAATACCATTGAGGTTTGTGTTATCCTATTAAGGCGGCCGTGGCAGTACGATAGACACGTCACTCGCGACGGTCTAAAGAACTCTCATTCCTTCGAGCACAATGGATGCAAGATTATTCTTCCCAAGAAGAATAGTCTTGTTCCTAGATCCCCATAGAGGCCTTCACACACTTCCAGCACTGTCTCGGCGATATCCCTCCCCTCCTCCACCATGTTACTGACAGGGCCACAATTTTAGCAGGAGATGAAGGATAGTGATGTAGTTTATATGTTATCTGGAATTGATAATTTGATACCACCCCCACAGTTGTAGACATTCTTAGCACAGTGCGACCTCTCATCAATGAGTACGCTAAGATTATTCTGAAGTTGCCCGACCAGCTCCCTCCCAAGAGAGATATACAACATTGCATTGACCTTATATCAGGAATTAGTTGTTTCATCTACCCCACTATTGTATGAGTCCAAAAGTGCACGAGGAGCTTCATAGGCAAGTGACCGACCTGATATTGAAGGGTCACGATATAGAGACTATGAGCTTGTGCGCCGCATTATTAGCACCCAAGAAAGACGGGACTAGGCATATGTGTGTAGACAGTCGAGCGATCAATAAAATCATCATCAAATATCGCTTTATGATTCCCCGATTGGACGACATGCTAGATATGCTTAATGGGTCATGTGTATTCTTGAAGATCGATCTGAAAAGTGGGTACCGACAGATTCGGATCCGACCCGAGCATGAGTGGAAAACTGTGTTTAAGACAAGAGATGATTTATACGAGTGGATGGTGATGCCTTTTAGTTTCTCCAATGCTCACAGTACCTTTATGCGAATGATGAATCAAGTGCTTAGACCACTCATATGAGTCTGCGTAATAGTATACTCTGATGACATCTTAATTTAAAGTCTTGATCATAATCAACACCTTATTCATCTTAGGCAAATTTTAGATATTCTGCATAATAATAAACTTTATGTGTGAAATTGAAGAAGTGAAAGTTTTTGATGGAAAGCCTAACCCTCTTAAGATACATTATTTTATCTAAAGGTATTAAAGTTGATAGAGAAAAGGTCAAGGCTATAGAATCATGGCCTAGCCCTAGGACAATTAATGAGGCTTGAGGATTTCATGGGTTAACATGTTCTATCGGCGTTTCATCCGAAATTTTAGTACATTGACTGCGCATGTAACTGATTTATTTGGACTAAAGAAACAGAGCGTGCATTTTTATAGGTTAAGGAGAGGCTCACTAGTGCACTTGTGTTAGCATTGCCTGATATTGATAAGATTTTTGAGGTTGACTGTAATGCGTCCATTATAAGCATTGACGACGTACTGAGTCAGGAGGGTTGTCATACTGCATTCTTTAGTGATAAGTTGAATGAGGCTAAATCTAAAAATTCTATATACGGCATAGAGTTTTATGTTATCATTCAGGCTCTCTGTCACTGGAGACACTACATAATTTAGCTTCAGTTTGTGTTGAATACAAACCACGAGACATTAAAGCACCTGAACTCTCAAAGGGAGATTCGACGACATGCCAAGTGGGTTGTCTACCTTCAAGAGTTCACCTTTCATTTGATGCATAAACCCAGTGTCGTGGATTCCCTTAGTCGTCGCTCTCACTTATTGGTCACCCTCCAGCCTCGTATCACTGATTTTGATTCTCAACGCGATTTACAACCCACGAACCCGTTCTTTAGAGATATTTGAATTTCTTGTTATTAGTGGGACAAATCCCACGACCCAGTATGTCGTGAGTGAGGAATATCTATTTAAAGGAACACGACATTGCATCTACGATGGACCTCTTCGAGAGACACTATTTAGGGAGCTCCACTCGTCTAGATTAGGACATGTAGGGAAATCTAAATTGTTAGACCTCGCTAGCTCTAGATGTTATTGGCCGAAAATGAAACATGACGTTATCGAACTCATTAGGCATAGTACTACATGTCAATTATATAAGGGGAATGCTCAAAACATTGGATTATACACCCCCTTACCGACATCTAAAAGACTGTAAGATGACATTTTGATAAATTTTGTGGTTAGCACTTCCTCGCATACAGAGGAAAGTCGATTCTATTTTTGTAATAGTTGATCATTTTTCAAAAATGTCACATTTAATACTGTGTAGGAAAACCTGTAGTATTATACACGTCGATGTACTTTTTTTAGAGAAATCGTTGGGTTACGGGGCATCCCTACGCCGATCATCTCTTAAAGATAAACGTTTTACAGGATATTTTTAAAAAACATTGTGGGGTCGATTGGGAACTAAACTCGAGTTTAGTAGCGCGTATCACCCTCAGACCGATGGAAAGACTGAAGTCGTTAATAGGAGTTTGGGTCAATCTTGTGAGATGTTTAATCGGGGAGAATCTGAAACAATTGGACCTTATACTTTCACAAGCTGAATTCGCATTTAATAATTCTAATAATCGATCCACTAATAAATTTTCTTTTGAGATTGTTTGTGGGTTCTCTATACCTCATCTACTTGATCACCATTCTCTCTCATCTCATAAACGTATTTCCTTTGATGCGCAAGCTCATATCGATTATTTAAAGAAATTGCATAAAAATATTGATGTCGTGGTGACCGTGACACGGACGTGACTACGTTAACGGACACCTAATCGTCACAGGACAATAAATAAAAGGAGAGAACGCCGACCAAAAGCGAACGAAAAGGGGTCGGTTGGTTCCAAAAATCCGGGACTCGATACCACGTCCTTAGGACCTACCTCTCCAACAAGCACACAACTCACCGTAAGCCGGACTCGATACAACGTCCTTAAGACCTACCTCTCCAACAAGCACACAACTCACCGCACCTACACAAACATCTATTCATTTCAATTTAAGCCGTTTCAAGTGCAACAATAATTTTATTTGGGAGCGGCGGAAAACCTTTAAGAGCGATCGAAGTTCGAGTCGTGATTAATTCCCTTGTTGGCACATAAAGTGCGCCGAACGGGAGAGCAAATTGAGGCTAGGCCAAGTCGCACTCCCGAGACGGATCTACCCGTTCCGGACGTCAAGAGATTCAATAACAACACCTTCAAATTCAGATTTTGCGAGCGACGGATTTAAAAATCACGGAAAAAACGATGCATGAAAAACCTCCACAAACTAAAGCAAGAATCACACAACGGGAAGAGATTACCCAACCGGGATGAAAGTTCACACAAAGATAAGGTGGGAGAATCACTCTCTCCACGGATCCGCCGACGTCACACCGAGGGGTTTGCAACCTTCTTCCACGGAGTCGCACCGAAGGAAGCCGCGCCGGAGTCGCACCGCACGGATGGAGGGAGCAAGAGGGCGGAGGCTTCACACCACACAAGAGGGGCGGCGGTTTTGAGAGGCCTTGGCCGAAATTCTCAAAAGAGGGGGGAGTTTAGGTTTTCAATCTTCAATGATGATATTCCTCTTAATCACTCCCTTAAATAGGAGTTTACAACAACTCTTAGCCCTCCATGATGGAGATGTAATCTCATCCATCCGAATGGCTAAATGCACACCAACATAAAAATTGTTCAAATTAAAAAAATAAAAGCAAGCCATGAATATAAAATTATCACTTAAACATAGGATAATTTTATATTCCCAAAATATAAAATAAAGCGCACGAAATAAGAAAATTAGGCTAATTCTTCATGGCGGTTTTAGCACGCCGCGGGCGGAGATTGTAACGTGCACTTCCTTCAGCGTCATCACGGCGTCTCAGATCTTTATGTCGTAGCGCCTCGGCAACCGGGTCATCATCAATTGGCTGCGGCGCTGCATCAATCCTCCCCCACTCAAAATCACGTATCTCTGATGCGTGAGTGGAGAGGTAGCGGCGGAGAAGCTCGGCATCCAAACGTTGAAGCTCTGTCGCGAGTACCCAAGAGTCGTCCGAAGGGGGCGGTCACGCCAACGGACAAGGAAGCGGTAAGTAGCACCATCCGGAGTAGTGAATGGTTCCGCAACGAGTATCATATCTGGAGTGAGAAATGTCCGAGGAAACCTGGGAAACATGTCAGCAGTAGGAATAAAAGAAGGCAACGTACCATCCGATGTTATACCTGCGGGGACCGAAGGAGAGAGATCATCCGAACTACCACTCCCCAACCCATCAGAATTTTCAGTGGAGGGAGAAGACGACAGAGAATTCAACTCAGGTGGAGGTAAAACAAACAGCGTCAAATCCGAGACATTAAAAATAGGGGAGATACCCCAATCAGCCGGCAAATCCAAAAAGAAAGCGTTGTCACCTAGTTTCTTGATAATCCGAAAAGGGTCGGCGCGCTTCGGTGCCAACTTCTTAACGGTGTCAGATGGCAAGCGTTCGGGAACTTAGTGGACTAGGACCAAATCACCAACTTTAAAGTGCGACACCCTCCTATGTAAATTAGTGTGCGACTGATAAGACTCGTATTGAGCAGTCAAGGTAGCTCGTATACGTGCATGTAAGTCATGAATATGTTGGGCGAAGGATTGTGCAAACTGACTTGTCTTGTATGTTGGGGGCAACGGTACCAAGTCAATAGGCACAGGGGCCTTGTATCCATGGACAATCTCGTTTGGTGACAGACCAGTAGACCGATTTTTGGAATTATTATAAACTAACTGGGCGTGGGGAAGAATAAGATTGAAAGTGAAGGGATAGATACTACTCTAGAGGGGGGGTGAATAGAGTTATCAAATTTTGCACTAGACAAAACTTAATGGTCTACCCAACTCCCTTGGAGTGAAGTGCGGAATGAAAAGATTATAGATATAGAATTAACCCTATAGCCTAACACAAGTGATGTGCACAAACTCAAGCTAACTGTAATTACAGTTAAGGCTTGGAAAACCTAATCAGCAATTAGCAATCCTAGTTATATCTATTCACAGCCACAATGCAGGAATTAAACAAGGGAATCCAGACGACACAAGGAAATTTATAGTGGTTCCCCAAACAACTTGGGTACGTCCACTCTTCTACCCACACGGTAGGAATCCACTCAGGTTTTTGATCAGGTGCCCTGCCACCAACAGGATCTGCTTCAGGTAGATCCAGAAACCCTTTAGACTTTTGATCAGGTGTCTAAAAACCAATCACAGGTTTTTGATCAGGTGCCCTGCCACCAAGGGATACTTTTGAAGGGAGTAATAACCCTGTACAGGAGGGGGAAGAAGGTTAAGATGTCTTCTCTATTTTACAAAGATTAGAGAAGCACAAAGACTTGCACTGAGCTAGAGAGCTCTTAAAGAATCAAGGCTCCCCCTGGCTCAAAGATGTCCAGGTGAAGTCTTGCTTCAGTGCAGAAAACTCCTCAGAAAAATCTGAAGGAAAAACTACAAGAAGATAATAAATAATAAAATTAGCAATCTTCAAGCAGCTGTCTTCTTCTTCTTCAAAAGAACTCTGAGTTTGAACTTCCTGGAAGCAGGAGAACTCAGGTTGAAGATGAGTAGAAGAGCTTAACACTTCTCAGATGGGTGGAAATTGCTGAGAGCAGAAAACTTGATCTTGATGAAGGCTTGAATGCTTAAAATGAATAACTGGGTAACTAGTTAGCTCTCTTCTATATCAGCAACAAGCAACGGCTCTCTTCAATTTGAATTACTTGTCTTCTTCTGAAACTTGAGACCTGGGCTGTAAATATCAAGAAGACAAAACAATCTCTGCAGCAGAAACATTCTATAAAAGGAATAAACCTTTTTCTAGGAAGCTGCAGCAAGCAATCTGATAATAAAGTATTAAATAAAGTCATATCAGAAACAAACTCTTTATAGCAAAAAGAAGACTTTTCAGTCTAACGGCTATAAAGGGCTGACAGCAGATAAAGTAAAATATAATGTCAGCTAATAAGACAAACAACTTTATCTAAAAAGATTTGACTCAGGCAAAAGGGATGGAGCAAATATTGCCTGGTAATTTTATCATAAAACAACTAAAACAACGTGCCAGAAAATGTATTGATTAATTGAATATAATAAATAAATACAAAATATAAAGGCAGACAGAAAACGTCGAACGACCCTCGGAGATCGTCGACCGACGCACGGAGATCGTCGAGCTATCGAGCAGATAGTCGAACGATCCAGATAGTCGACCTATCGAAGAAGATAGTCGAACTACCCCGGCAGATAGTCGACCTATCAGAGCAGATAGTCGAACTATCAGATAGTCGATCTATCTGGACAGATAGTCGAACTATCAAGCGCAAACAGATAGTCGACCTATCAAGCAGATAGTCGACCTACCTCAGAAAACAGATAGTCGACCTATCAACAGATAGTCGACCTATCAACAGATAGTCGACCTATCAAAGCGGAACAGATAGTCGACCTATCAACAGATAGTCGAACTATCAGATAGTCGATCTATCAGGACAGATAGTCGAACTACCACGCCAAGCAGATAGTCGACCTATCAACAGATAGTCGAACTATCAACGCAGACAGAGCGTCGACCAACTGATAGACGATCGTCGATCAGCCGATAGACGATAGTCGAGCGGCGTTCGACTATAGTCGAACGAAAAACTTACTTAACCAAATTCTTCATCTGGAAAAGTGAGGACTCTACAGCTAGACCACTAACCAATGACCATAGATAATTCTTGGGTCAAGGAACTAAAAAGGCAAGACTAAACTCAAATCAAACTAGGGTACCAACAATCTCCCCCTATTTGAGTTAAGTCTCTCACAAACAAAAATACAGCTAGCTAAAGAGCAATAAAATTAATACAGGAAATAGTTAACAATTAACTAGCAGTTATCAAACAGATAGATAATAGACAAGTATAACACAGCAGTCAATCAAACTATTAAGAGTCTACAGAATCTGGCAAAGGTTCAGAGGAACTAGGAACAAAAGAAATTTTTCTTAGAGGATCATCAGCTTCTTTCTTTGACAGCTTCAAGTCCTGCACACCAATGATCTTCAATTCTGCAGCCCTAGGAACAACTGCTTCAGGGTGCTTTTCCATATATTTTGAGGGGTCAAATACATCAGGATTAACCTGGAACTTTTCAAACTCTTTCTTTCTGAATGCAGACATGGTGGTTAAGCCAGTAGTATCTTTTCCTTCTACTTTTGCTTTTCTTATTTGAGCTGCTCCAACCAATTCGTGAAAACGAGCCATCCTATAGTTAGGATCAAGCTCAGGACTTTCATAAACAGACTCAGGAGGAGCAGCATCTGATTCTTTATCTTGATTAACTAGATAAGACATGGGAGCAGACTTAGCAAAAGGTTCTTGCTAGAATTTTAAAACAAAATAAACTACTTACCTTTTGAAACAGCTTTCTCAGACTGTACTGGTATAGGAGATGGAACTCTTTTCTTTGGAGAAGGAGGAGGGGAAAAAGTTGGTCTTTGAAACACAACCTCCTTCACTTGTCTTTGAGAGCCAGAATACGATCTGCCTTGCGAACTTTGATAGCTTTTCCTTGGCTGCAGCTGAAAAGATGCAGATTTTTCAGAAGAGGCAGAGGGATTCGCAGAGAGGTTGCCAGAGGCTCCTGCACTGGGAGGTGGAGGAGGACCTCTGGGTGTCCATCTGGAAGCCGGAGAGTCATATTTCTTAGTTCTCTTTCTCTCTTTCTGCTGGTTCTTGGAGAACCACATCCAATGCTGAAATTCTTTCGATTTGGGGTCAATTCCTTTAAGAATGTAGTATGGAGTATCATTGTCTCGGCTGGGAGGAGGAGGAGCAATTGCTTTCCTTTTCTTTTGAGCGGCTCTCTTTCTCTTTGAATTTTCAGACAAATCAGAATCATCTTCATCATCAGAGTGAGATGATGGAGGATTATCATAAGGATCATAGGCTTCAGAAACAGCCTTTTCTTTTAACTTCAGATCAGATTTCTCTCTTTCCTCTGCTATGGCATCCTGAGCCAGAAGGAAGTCTAAATCAAGACCTGGGGAATCATCCCAAATAGTTGACTTTTCAACTTGCAACTCTTTTTCTTTCTCTTTTAAAGAATCTTGTACTCTTTGATTCCAGACAACTCTTGCTTTTTCTTCTTCCTGATTTTCAGATACATCTTCCATGTCATCTAAAAAGGAATCCAATTCTGGATCTACTTGAATAACAGGAACAATTGAGGCAGCTTCTGAAACAATTACTATGATCTGAGCAGCTAAATCTTCTCTAATAAAATCTGTAGAGATTATGAACACAGATCTGCTAAATAAGCAAAAATCATTCCTTCCAGGAATTCGCAAGCTAGCAAATTAATTGACTCGTCAATAAAGCGGATGAATGAATTACCTTCATACTTGACCAACTCCCAAGACTCATCTAGGTAGGATGTAATAATCCCTTCTAGGAAATTTGCAACCACGGGAGTGGTGAGATCTTCTAGGCAAACTTTCACGGCAAATTCAGATAGCATAATAGCATCAGATATATCCTTTTCCGATAACACAGAGGCTGATTCTTTTTCAGCTGGAGCAGACATTACTTGAACTGTCATTACAGTATCTGTTACTGCTGGAAGGGAGACAGGAGGCTCTGAGGCATCTTCACAGAACATCTCCCCCTGCCTGATTTCAGTGGAAACTGAAACCAGGCCCCTTGAGAAAGAGGGCTCAGCAGATTTGGAAAGTGATTTGATGGTAGCGGTTAAGGTATCAATGGAGGAGGCAAGTGGAGCGATTGCCTCTTCAATCATGATTTTGATTGAAGGGGTAATCAACTCCAGAATGCCGGAAATGAATGCTGGGGTGATCTCAAAAGATGATGGAAGTGTAGTGGATGGAGCTGCAGCAGAGATGGTTGTAGTGCTGGGATGAAGAATGGTGTGGACTGGAGATTGAATAGGAGATGGAGCTGGAGAGTTAACAGGAGTGTTAACTGGAGAATGAATAGGGGACTGAGGAGGTGTTGGAATGCTCTCAGATCCTAACAAATCAAAACTAGGAGCAGATATCCTAGCCTGATGAGAAGGAAGAGGAGATGCTGGAGGGGAAGGAAGAACAACCGTGGTTGTTTCTCTAACAGGAGAAGGAAAAAGTCGTACTTCAGCTGAAGTTGATGGAACTTCAACTGAAGCAGACTGCATAGCAGAAGAAGAGGGAAGGGAAAGAGCTGAGCCAGCTTCTACAGGGTGAGGAGCGACCGAATCAGTCCTGGTGCTCTCTGATGTCGCTGGAGCAACCCCTGTGAGAGCGGGTTTCACAAAGGTTCTCTTCCACTTGGAGAACAGGTTTGGGTCCATCTTCTTGCTTGCATTTATGGTTGTTGCGACGGAGACCAGCAGCTGAGGATACTTTTCCTTCAGGAAAATTCCAATGACCCTTCCGAGGGTAACTTCCTTCTTACCATTCTTTTTCCTTATCAAATCAAACAATACTCCTGCCCAATCAATCTTTTTCCGATTAACAATTGCACTCATCAGTGCAAATTGTTGCCTTGTTATATTGTCATGAGCAGAGTGCTTACCGAGGAGCACTTTTCCGACCAACTCAGCAAGAAACTTAATCTTGAAAGGGAAATTTACTTTGAGCAGCTTCGTGAGAATGTCCTCTGCATGTCCCAGCTCAACTAACATTCTTCCAAATTCTTGAGCATCTTGCTCATAATCTTCTTCACCATTTATCAAACCAAAAATATCAGTCAGAACGGCCGGAGTTAAAATTACCTCTTCTCCGCCGATGGTGCCAGTCATCGAATCGTCGGTGGAGGACGACGTGAAAGCCCATTCCTTGATCTCGGGAATATTTAACTTAATCCTTGATGACATTAATCTCTCTAGTCCTTGATCCCGGCACAACTGAAGAACTTCCACGATCCCTGCTTCGCAGCTACTGAAGGCGTCAAAATCAACGCTGAAGCCTGCATCGAACTTCACAACTGCTAGTACTGCTGGAGAGACCGCCATGGAATTGCTGGAGAAAGCGCGAGAAGGACGGAGAAGACGAAGGAGACGAAGCGGCAGAAAATCGCAAGCGGGAAGACAGAATGCGAAAAGACACGCTCCGTCGACGATAAAGCAAAAGATCTTTTAACCTAGATCGACTATCGGCTTTATATTAGACCGGAGATAGTCGTTCTATTAAAAAGATACTAGACCCGATGGTCGAACGGTCGTTCGACGATCGGTCCAGAAGCAGAGTAGTCGGACCATCGTTCGACTATTTCTGGCTTCTCAAACAACAAGCTGTCGTCATCCAGAGATCGACGATGAGCTCGACTTGTTCGACTATGGTCGAACGCCGGTCGACGATCTTCAATCAGACAAACTTTCATCAACTATAGGTCGACGATGGGCTTGACCCGATCGACTATCTTCGAACGTCGTTCGACTATCTTCAAACAAGTTTCAACATTGGCAGATATAGTCACACTTAGTCTCGTCCATTGATCATGCCTAGTTGAACTAAAAAGAACAGATGCTTTTGTTCATCTAAGGGCTTGGTGAATATATCACCTCTCTGAAACTCAGTGGATATGAACTCAAGACAAATCTTGCTCTTTTCCACACAATCTCTCAGGAAATGATGTCGAATCTCAATGTGCTTCGTTCTAGAGTGGTGCACTGGATTTTGTGCAATTGAGATAGCACTGGTACTATCACACATGATTTTGGTATTCTTGTGTGAGTAACCATAATCCACAAGCTGGTTTTGAATCCACAGGATCTGTGAACAACAACTGGCAGCTGCTATATATTCAGCCTCTGCAGTTGAGGTTGAGACAGAAGCCTGCTTCTTACAGAACCAAGAGACCAATCTCTCTCCCAGGAACTGGCAAGTTCCTGAGGTGCTCTTCCTGTCAACTCTGCAACCAGCATAATCAGAATCAGAATATCCAATTAATTCAAATTCTGACTCAGCTGGGTACCAAAGTCCTAGATTTGGGCATCCCTTCAGGTATCTCAGGATTCTCTTTAGAAGAATCAGATGAGATTCCTTGGGGTTGACCTGGAATCTAGCACAAAGGCATGTAGCAAACATTATATCTGACCTACTTGCAGTTAGATACAATAGGGAACCAACAATGGCCCTATAATTCTTTTGATCAACTGGCTTGCCGTGATCATCAGAATCAATAACTACATTAGTAGCCATGGGTGTAGGCATTGCTGAAGCATCAGTCATCCCAAATTTCTTTACCAATTCCTTGACATATTTGGATTGGGAGATGAAGATACCATCAGCATCTTGCTTAACTTGGAGACCAAGAAAGTAAGACAGCACACCCATACTACTCATCTCAAACTTGGAATGCATTAAGTTGGAAAACTTTTTCCACAGTTTGGGATCAGTGGAGCCAAAAATAATATCATCTACATACACCTGAACTAACAGGATTGTGTCCTTGTGATGCTTGACGAAAAGTGTTCTATCAACTACTCCCCTAGTAAAGTTGTGCTCTAACAGGAAACTAGCTAAGGTCTCATACCAGGCTCTAGGAGCTTGCATTAGTCCATAAAGAGCTTTCTGCAACTTAAACACATGAGAAGGCTGAGTTGAAGAAACAAACCCTGGTGGTTGTTCAACAAACACCTTTTCCTTAAGCTCACCATTTAGGAATGCACTTTTGACATCCATTTGGAACACCTTAAACTTCATGAAGGCTGCATAGGCCAAGAAGATCCTTATTGCTTCTAGCCTTGTAACAGGAGCAAAGGTTTGTTCATAGTCTATACCTTCCTCCTGTCTGTAGCCCTGAGCTACAAGCCTAGCTTTATTACTTACTATAATTCCATTTGCATCCAACTTGTTTCTATACACCCACTTGGTGCCTATGATCAGTTGGCCTTTAGGTCTTGGAACCAAAGTCCAAACTTTACATCTCTCAAACTGATTGAGTTCCTCTTGCATTGCAATGATCCAGTGGGGATCTAGCTCTGCATCTTTAAAGGTGAGGGGCTCAACCTGTGAGAGGAAACAAGCGTGCATCACATCCTGTCTTAATTGATGTCTTGTTTGCACACCAGCTGATATGTCTCCAATCACTTGAGATGTTGGGTGATCTCTAAGTGTGACAATATCAGCAGGTGGGATGTGATCTTCAGCAACAGTTGGGATTAATTCCTCAGGAGGAATTTGATCTACTGTTGGTGGTACAACAACAGCTTCAGCAAAGTCTTCATCACTGTCTGATTCAGTGATCTGAAGAGTTGATAGTTGAAGAATTTCTTGAGGGGCATCAGGTACCTGCAATGAACTTGAGGAAGGAGAATTTTTCTTCTCCTTGTAAAACATCTGAGACTCATCAAAAGACACATGCACAGATTCTTCAATTTTACAGGTTGATTTGTTATAAACCTTATAAGCTTTGCTTACTTGGAAATATCCAAGCATGATTCTCATTGAAGCTTTTGCTTCAAATTTTCTAATATATTCTTTATTATTATTATGAATATACACAATACAACCAAATACTCTAAAATAATTAATTTTAGGTTTCTTTCCCTTAAGCAACTCATAAGGAGTTTTACACTTAAGCTTGTGTATCAAACTTCTATTCAAGACATAATTGGCTGTACTAACAGCTTCTGCCCAATAGGAGAGAGGCATGTTAGCATCTGCCAACAATGTACTAGCAGCTTCAATGAGTGTTCTATTCTTCCTTTCAACTACCCCATTTTGTTGGGGAGTTCTAGGAGCTGAGAAACTATGTTTGATACCTTCTCTCTCACAGAATTCTTGCATGAGAAGAGAGTCAAACTCAGTACCATGATCACTTCTGATCAAGGCCACATGAGTAGAGTACTCAGTCTGCACACATAGTAGAAAGTCTGTAAGGGCTTTGAAGTTATCAGACTTAGTTCTCAAAAAGAAAACCCAACTGAACCTAGAGAAGTCATCTACAATTACTAAGGTGTAATACTTCCCTCCTAAACTCTGTACATTTATTGGGCCAAAAAGGTCCAAATGTAATAGATACAGGATTCTAGGAGAATCACTTTTATTCACAGATTTAAAAGAATTTTTGGTTTGTTTGCCTAGCTGACAAGCCTTGCATAGGCTCTCCTTCTTGTAGGGGCAAGAAGGTAAACCTCTAACAAGGTTGTGTTTGGATAACCTAGATATATTTTTAAGGTTAACATGACTAAGCCTCTTATGCCACAAAGAATTATTATTAAGAGTTACTTCATTAAACAGGCAGATTTCAGAATGAGATGAATTGAAATCTACTAAATAAATATTACCTATTCTAATGTCTACTAAAACAATATTATTATTTAAAGTAATATTGCAAGAGAAGTTAGAAAATGAAACCTGGTAGCCAGCATCACATAGCTGGCTGACTGAGATCAAATTGTGCTTCAGTCCTATCACATATGCAACTCTCTTGAAAGTGACATCTCCAATTGTGATCCTGCCATAGCCTTCTGTCTGACCACAGTTGGAATCTCCAAAGATAACCTTTGGGCCGAGCTTAGCTTTAAATTTTGACAGATGATTTTTATTTCCTGTCATATGCTTGGAGCATCCACTATCCAAATACCACTTATTTTGAGTGATTGGATAGGCCTTCACCTGCAAGACATTTATTTAGACAGTGTGGACCCAGGTAACCTTGGGTCCCTTGTTTTTCACATAAGAAAAACTGGAAATATATGAAAATGCAGGCTGAGGGTGATAACCTAGTGGGTGAGATCTCCTAGGTGGGATTCTCCATGCAGATGATGGGTCAACAAACCTAGAGTTTCTATTTTCATTTAGGTTTCTATGGTACTGATTATGATTTTGAAAATCATATTGAAAACGTCAATCGACGTTCGACGATGGGTGCTCAGATCGTCGACCTTCGTTCGACCATTGAGCTTCTGATCGTCGAGCGGCGTTCGACGCTCTTTGCATTTCTTTAAAAAATTTCTTTCTCTTTTCTCTCTTAGCTTTATTTAAGGTTTTATTAACTAGATTTACTTGCTCAGTGTTCTTCATTCCACTAGCTGAAATGAAGTTCACTGGAGTTGAAAGATTGTTTTTAAGAAGAACTGGGGGTTCACTGGGAGAAGCTCCTAAGCCTAGTTTGTTATTAGCTGACCTAGTGTTAGTCATGCTGGTAATTTCTAACAACTTAAGGCTTCTACCATTAAGTGATTATTCTAACCTCTTAGACTTAGCTAATTCCATTTTAAGAAATTTAATTTCTTCACTACAAGTAGTGAGATCTTCCTTTAACCTAATATTTTCTGTAGCAATTACTTCTGAGTCAGCTAACTTATTTCTAAGTTCTTTTATCTCCTTTTCTGAGCTAATCAAATCTAAGCATAAGGATTTAAAATCTAATTTAAATTCTTCTGAAGTGAAGTCATAAGAAGAGAGTACCTCATCTTCTGTTGGCATCTCTTCATCTGAATCTGAACTCTCTGCAGCTGAGTGGTTGCTGCAGGCATCTATTGCCATGAGGCAAACTTCTTTTGCCTTCTTCTCTTCCTCATCCTCACTGGAGCTTGAGGAGGAAGATTCTTCATCAGAATCACTCCAGGTTTCAGCAATGAAACCTCTCTCCTTTTTCTTGTTCTTGTAGGAAGATGGCTTGGAGTGCTTCCTGTGTTGTTCTTTTTCTTTCCTCTTGTCTTTGTTTTTCTCCTCTGGACACTCTGGCAAGATATGTCCAGGCTTCCTGCATCCATAACAAATAATTTCTTTAGCAGGAGAACGATCATACCTTGGTTTGTCTTCATAGCGTGAAGACTTCTTTCTGAACTCTTTTCTCCCCATCTTGAGAAACCTCTTGGCAAACAATGTCATTAGTTCCTCATTTGATTGGCTGCCTTCAGAAGCATCAGCAGCCTTAAGAGCTAGAGATTGCTCTTTTCTTGTTGGAGTAGGGGTCTTTGCTTCTGCTCCTGCTTCTCTTGTCTTTAGCACTTGCTCAAAAGACTTGAGCTTGCCGAGAAGGGCTTCAGTGGAGATCTCATTTGTACTTCTGGCTTCCTTGATGGGCCAGATCCTTAGATCCCATGTGCTAGGGAAGCACATAAGAATCTTATCATTGACCTATGTCAATGATATGTCATTGTCCAGGGTCCTCAGCTCATTGATGATTGAGCTGAGCCTGGTGTACATGGCTTCAACTGATTCAGCATCAATTTTTTTGAAGTTCTCATACTGTGAGATCAGGTTGGACCTTCTGTCCTTCCTTTCATCAGCTGAACCAGCTACAATCTGGTTCAGTGTATCCCACATGGCTTTTGCTGAGGAGCAGTCAGCAACCTTCTGGAATACCTCATCAGACATTGTCTGAGCCAGAATGTTCATCGCCTTGGCATCTGCAATCTTTGCCTTCTTGTACTCATCGTTGTAATCAGGAGGAGGCACTGCACTCATATCAGATGATGAGGCAGTAGCAGCAGCAGGTGCTCTTGGGGGTCCTGACAAAATAGAAGCAAAGATGCTTTCATCAATAGAATTCATATATAATTTTATCATTGCCTTCCAGATGCCAAACTTAGCTAAGTTGCATGCTGGAGGTCTGGTGCTAGAATAATCCTTGGACTGGGCCATGATAGTGAATATCTATAAGCTTTGGTATCTATCAGGATCTTGTGACTTAGGTGTTAGCCTATTCAGTCAGTCAACCTCCCTCTGATACCAATTGAAAGTGAAGGGATAGATACTACTCTAGAGGGGGGGTGAATAGAGTTATCAAATTTTGCACTAGACAAAACTTAATGGTCTACCCAACTCCCTTGGAGTGAAGTGCGGAATGAAAAGATTATAGATATAGAATTAACCCTATAGCCTAACACAAGTGATGTGCACAAACTCAAGCTAACTGTAATTACAGTTAAGGCTTGGAAAACCTAATCAGCAATTAGCAATCCTAGTTATATCTATTCACAGCCACAATGCAGGAATTAAACAAGGGAATCCAGACGACACAAGGAAATTTATAGTGGTTCCCCAAACAACTTGGGTACGTCCACTCTTCTACCCACACGGTAGGAATCCACTCAGGTTTTTGATCAGGTGCCCTGCCACCAACAAGATCTGCTTCAGGTAGATCCAGAAACCCTTTAGACTTTTGATCAGGTGTCTAAAAACCAATCACAGGTTTTTGATCAGGTGCCCTGCCACCAAGGGATACTTTTGAAGGGAGTAATAACCCTATACAGGAGGGGGAAGAAGGTTAAGATGTCTTCTCTATTTTACAAAGATTAGAGAAGCACAAAGACTTGCACTGAGCTAGAGAGCTCTTAAAGAATCAAGGCTCCCCCTGGCTCAAAGATGTCCAGGTGAAGTCTTGCTTCAGTGCAGAAAACTCCTCAGAAAAATATGAAGGAAAAACTACAAGAAGATAATAAATAATAAAATTAGCAATCTTCAAGCAGCTGTCTTCTTCTTCTTCAAAAGAACTCTGAGTTTGAACTTCCTGGAAGCAGGAGAACTCAGGTTTAAGATGAGTAGAAGAGCTCAACACTTCTCAGATGGGTGGAAATTGCTGAGAGCAGAAAACTTGATCTTGATGAAGGCTTGAATGCTTAAAATGAATAACTGGGTAACTAGTTAGCTCTCTTCTATATCAGCAACAAGCAACGGCTCTCTTCAATTTGAATTACTTGTCTTCTTCTGAAACTTGAGACCTGGGCTGTAAATATCAAGAAGAAAAAACAATCTCTGCAGCAGAAACATTCTATAAAAGGAATAAACCTTTTTCTAGGAAGCTGCAGGAAGCAATCTGATAATAAAGTACTAAATAAAGTCATATCAGAAACAAACTCTTTATAGCAAAAAGAAGACTTTTCAGTCTAACGGCTACAAAGGGCTGACAGCAGATAAAGTAAAATATAATGTCAGCTAATAAGACAAACAACTTTATCTAAAAAGATTTGACTCAGGCAAAAGGGATGGAGCAAATATTGCCTGGTAATTTTATCATAAAACAACTAAAACAACGTGCCAGAAAATGTATTGATTAATTGAATATAATAAATAAATACAAAATATAAAGGCAGACAGAAAACGTCAAACAACCCTCGGAGATCGTCGACCGACGCACGGAGATCGTCGAGCTATCGGGCAGATAGTCGAACGATCCAGATAGTCGACCTATCGAAGAAGATAGTCGAACTACCCCGGCAGATAGTCGACCTATCAGAGCAGATAGTCGAACTATCAGATAGTCGATCTATCTGGACAGATAGTCGAACTATCAAGCGCAAACAGATAGTCGACATATCAATCAGATAGTCGACCTACCTCAGAAAACAGATAGTCGACCTATCAACAGATAGTCGACCTATCAACAGATAGTCGACCTATCAACAGATAGTCGACCTATCAAAGCGGAACAGATAGTCGACCTATCAACAGATAGTCGAACTATCAGATAGTCGATCTATCAGGACAGATAGTCGAACTACCACGCCAAGCAGATAGTCGACCTATCAACAGATAGTCGAACTATCAACGCAGACAGAGCGTCGACCAACTGATAGACGATCGTCGATCAGCCGATAGACGATAGTCGAGCGGCGTTCGACTATAGTCGAACGAAAAACTTACTTAACCAAATTCTTCATCTGGAAAAGTGAGGACTCTACAGCTAGACCACTAACCAATGACCATAGATAATTCTTGGGTCAAGGAACTAAAAAGGCAAGACTAAACTCAAATCAAACTAGGGTACCAACAAAGATCCCACGTGTCTTTGGGATCGCTTACTAGGCATCTAAGAAGGCTACCCAAGCTTCGATTAACCACCTCCGTCTGCCCATCAGTTTGGGGGTGATAGGCAGAGGAAAACAATAGCTTGGTACCCATTAAGACCCAAAGCGTTTTCCAGAAATAACTTATGTACTTAACATCACGATCCGGGACTATTGTCTTCGGCACTCCCCGGTGACTAACTACTTCTTTAAAATATAATTTGGCGATATGAGACGCATCGTTAGTTCTGGTACACGGGATAAAATATACCATTTTGGAGAACCTATCCACAACTACTAAAATAGAATCGTGACGTCGTAAAGTAGTGGGTAAGCCTAAGACAAAGTCCATGCTCACATCTTCCCAAGGGGTGGAAGGAATAGGAAACGGCGTATATAAACCAACGTTGGTTTTGGTGCCCTTAGATAATTGGCAAGTACGGCAACTACTCACCACTCGTCCCACCATTGCCTTAAGTTTTGGCCAATAGAATTTTTCTTCAACTAACGTAATGGTCTTATCCTTACCAAAATGACCACTCAACCCTCCGCCATGCATTTCCCAGATGATATGGAGACGTAACGACGACTGCGGAATACATAACTTTCCAAGTCTAAATAGATAGCCGTCCTTAATGACGAAAGCCGATATGTTCGTGGGGGAGCTATCTTGGGCTGACAAATATGCGTCCTGGAAATCGGGGCACATGGCGTACTCATCTTTGATGCGCTCGAATCCTACCACATTAACCTCCATAGTGGTGACTAACAAGGTTAAGCGACTAAGAGCGTCCGCGACTCGGTTGTCAGCTCCCTTAAGGTGTTTAAGATTGAAAGTGTATTCTTGCAAAAATGATACCCATTTAGCGTGGCACGGGCTGATTTTGTGTTGACCATTGATGAACCGTAACGCCTCATGATCGGAAAGGATCACAAACTCCTTAGGGAGGAGATAGTGCCTCTAATGGTGCAGACATCTAATGACGGCGTATAACTCCCTATCATAATTTGAGTAGTTTAATTTGGCACCCGCCAACTTCTCACTAAAATAACTCACAGGGTGTCCCTCCTAACTCAAGACACCTCCAACTCCAACGCCAGATGCATCACACGTAAGCTCGAAGACCTTGGTGAAGTCGGGGAGACGCAACACCGGGGCTTCGGTCATAAGCTCTTTAATGTGACGGAATGCAAACGTGGCGGATTTCGTCCATGTGAATTCGCCCTTCTTCATGCAGTCGGTAATGGGTGTCATAATGCTACTAAAATCGCGTATGAAACGACGGTAGAAGGTAGCTAAGCCGTGGAAACTACGCACCTCTCGAAGACTAGTGGGCTCGGGCCAGTCTCTAATCACTTGAACCTTTCCTGGGTCAACTCGAATTCCCTCAGAACCAACTATGTAACCTAAGAATTCAACCTCCTTAACATAAAAGGTGCACTTCTTAAGATTCAGAAATAAGGTTTCCTTCCTTAAAGTGGTGAGGATTACTTTGATGTGGGAGAGGTGTTCGGCGGGGGTGGTACTAAAGACTAGGATGTCGTCGAAATATACTACAACAAACTTCCCCATATATGGCCTAAAGATGTGCGTCATCATCCGGGAGAAGGTGCTAGGGGCATTGGACAACCCAAAGGGCATCACAAGCCACTCATACAACCCGTCCTTAGACTTGAACGCGGTCATCCACTCATCCCCCTCTCGGATCCGAATCTGGTGGTAACCACTCCGTAAATCTAGCTTCGAAAAGATAGTGGCACCTGAAAGGACATCCAAGAGATCATCTAACCGCAGGATTGGAAACCTATATTTGATAGTAATTTTGTTGATAGCCCGACTATCAACACACATGCGCCAGGTGCCATCCTTCTTTGGGGCAAGGAGGGCTGGGACAGCACACGGGCTCATACTCGCTCTAATAAACCCCTTACGCAGTAAATCATCTATCTGGGTTTGTAATTCTTGATGGGCGGCGGGATTAAGCCTATAGTGAGGTTGGTTGGGTATGGACGATCCTGGGATAAGGTCGATGACATGTTGTATGTCTCTAAGCGGAGGCAACGACGATGGAAACTCATCCGGGTAAACGTCCCTAAATTCATCCAACAATACCCGTAGCTCTCGGGGTAAATCATCCAACACACCACTATCAGTCTTGGCACCCATGAGAACGAGAGCGTACATCATGCCCTCAATGAAGGGATCCTTCACAAATTCTTTCCTACCAACCAAGCTCAACGCCTTCCTCTCTACCGGAACGGTGGTATCCTTAGTCATCACTACCGGTTCTTTTGGCACAGTCGGTCTCAAGGTGATGGTCTTGCCGTTGAATTTGAACTCATATGTGTTAGCGCGACCATAGTGCGTCACATCACGGTCATAGAGCCAGGGGCGGCCTAGTAACACATGACAAACGTCCATCGGCAGGACGTCGCACCAAACCTCATCCGTGTAGGATTTGAAAGACATGGGGACTAGGCATCGTTGGGTTACCTTAATAGTAACCTTACTAATCCAAGCAACCTGATAGGGGGTCGGGTGCGGCTCAACAGACAAGGACATACGCTTAACGACGTTCACACAACTACCACCATCAATAACTAGTTTGCATAGCTTTTCGCCACTCTTAAAGATCAGGGAAAATATGCTCATCCTCTTCCAGTCGTCTACGGGACGAGGAGTGGTCAAAATACAACGCATCACCATAAGGCGGTGATCGTCCTCCAAGTCACTAGGGACTCCGTCGGGGTCACTCTCCTCCGCGGCCTCGTACTCAAAATCGTCAGGGTCGGTAGCTGGATCTAATAACGCTAGCGTTTTCGTCTTTGTGGGGCATTCGTAGGCATAGTGGCCTTGAACGCCGCAAGAATAACAAGTGGTGTTAGCCTTGCTAACCTTTCCTATAGGAACACGCTCACTTGCGAGGTTCTTAGTGTTTCGCGCGGTGATCACAACAGACTTAGACTCAGTGGATCTAAATTTTCCCTTATCAGGATATGTGGAAGAAGATGTCCCAGTGGTGGACTTGTTCTTCGCGTGAAAGTAACGAGAGTGAGCCTTAGAGGCCAAGTGTTTTTCAATGTCTAGGGCGGCATTGAAAGTTGCGTTCAAATCCGTGTGCCCATATCGCAAGAGCTTCCTTTGGATATCGGGGTGAAGCCCTTTTCGAAACCTAGATAAAGTGACTTCGGGGATCTCTTTTAAGTCACATCGCACCATACGGTCCTTAAGTTCAACCATATAGTCAGCTACCGAACTTGAGCCTTGCCGCAGGGTGGCAAGCTCATCAAACATCTATGTCCGATGGTACGCGGGGACGTACTGATCGGTCAATAAATTCTTCATTACAGTCCATCCAATAATTGGGTCTCCATTCCCAGTTCCTAACCTACGCTCTTCGTTCAACCAATAAGTTTTGGCACGACCAGTTAACTTCATCCTGGCAACTTGGACGTTTTGGGGGTCCGTGAGATGGTGCCAGTCGAAATAACATTCCATGTCCACGGTCCAATTAAGGAAGTTTTGTGGATCTCCCATGCCGTCGTAAGTGGGGGCCTCAATCTTGACGGCTCTAGTAATGTCAAACTCTCGCTCGTGGCGACGGCCTCGTGGGGGTACTCGGGGGGAGTCCCCATCAGAATCTGAATCGGAGCCTTGTTGGCGCCGGCGGGGCAACTCAACATTAGCGGGTGGTGGGGGTGGCCTAGCTTGGGTTTGTATGAACTGGGTTAACATGTTCCTAAGTTCAGTCATCTCATTACGCATCCCCGCTATGGCCTCGGTGTTGGGATCTACATGCTCATTCGCAGCCATCCTAGACGTAGACGGAGTCGAATATTTCGATCCTAGCCTAGTGCGCATTCAGGATTAGAAAAACCTTGGAAAGATGAATTTTCCTAGGGCTGTAGCTATACTGAAAATAATATATTTTTATAGATTCCCAAAGTGACTAACACGTAGATCGTTAAAAAAAAATTTCGAGATTTTGCTGAAAAATAAGGATTTCAGTCTGCTATTTGCAGACCAACGGGACAGAATTACGCTGTTCCAATTTGCAGGCTGACCTAACGAGGACGAATCGAAAAAAATTTTGTTTTAATGTTGCTGGAAATAAGGGCAGGAAGCTACAGATTTTTTTGACAAGTTTTAAAATTCCGAGGGTTTTACTAAACTCAGACCAATCCGAAAATTTCAGATCCTTGAAAGATGAGATCGACCAACGAAGAACGCAACGAGGATGTTTGCAACTTGGGAGTTGAAACGACCGCCTCTAATACCAAATTGATGTCGTGGTGACCGTGGCACGGACGTGACTACGCTAACGGACACCTAATCGTCACAGGACAATAAATAAAAGGAGAGAACGCCGACCAAAAGCGAACGAAAAGGGGTCGCTTGGTTCCCAAAATCCGGGACTCGATACCACGTCCTTAGGACCTACCTCTCCAACAAGCACACAACTCACCGTAAGCCGGACTCGATACAACGTCCTTAAGACCTACCTCTCCAACAAGCACACAACTCACCGCACCTACACAAGCATCTATTCATTTCAATTTAAGCCGTTTCAAGCGCAGCAATAATTTTATTTTGGAGCGGCGGAAAACCTTTAAGAGCGATCGAAGTTCGAGTCGTGATTAATTCCCTTGTTGGCACATAAAGTGCGCCGAATGGGAGAGCAAATCGAGGCAAGGCCAAGTCGCACTCCCGAGACGGATCTACCCGTTCCGGACGTCAAGAGATTCAATAACAACACCTTCAAATTCAGATTTTGCGATCGACGGATTTAAAAATCACGGAAAAAACGATGCATGAAAAACCTCCACAAACTAAAGCAAGAATCACACAACGGGAAGAGATTACCCAACTGGGATGAAAGTTCACACAAAGATAAGGTGGGAGAATCACTCTCCACGGATCCGCCGGCGTCACACCGAGGGGTTTGCAACCTTCTTCCACGGAGTCGCACCGAAGGAAGCCGCGCCGGAGTCGCACCGCACGAATGGAGGGAGCAAGAGGGCGGCGGCTTCACACCACACAAGGGGGGCGGCGGTTTTGAGAGGCCTTGGCCGAAATTCTCAAAAGAGGGGGGAGTTTAGGTTTTCAATCTTCAATGATGATATTCCTCTTAATCACTCCCTTAAATAGGAGTTTACAACAACTCTTAGCCCTCCATGATGGAGATGTAATCTCATCCATCCGAATGGCTAAATGCACACCAACATAAAAATTGTTCAAATTAAAAAAATAAAAGCAAGCCATGAATATAAAATTATCACTTAAACATAGGATAATTTTATATTCCCAAAATATAAAATAAAGTGCACGAAATAAGAAAATTAGGCTAATTCTTCATGGCGGTTTTAGCACGCCGCGGGCGGAGGTTGTAACGTGCACTTCCTTCAGCGTCATCACGGCGTCTCAGATCTTTATGTCGTAGCGCCTCGGCAACCGGGTCATCATCAATTGGCTGCGGCGCTGCATCAAATATTTTCAATAAATTGTGAGCAACTTCTGGAAAATATAAATTCATGGTCGTCATCGTCGGGACTTATACTTTTCAGAAGGAGATTTGGTGTTTACTTATTTCATGAAGCAAAGATTCGCCCTAGATAAATATCATAAGTTGTAGCAGGGGAAGTTCAGTCATTTTCATGTCTGGAAAAGCAGAATGCATACCTTCTAGATTTGCCCATTGGATTTGATACTTCGTCGATATTTAACGTGGCTGATTTGATACCATTTTATGGAGATCTACCTAGTTCCAGCCCCAGTTCACTTGCTACAGCTCCAGAAATTCCACCTGACTTAGCACTAGTACAGACACCTACCATTGAGGAGATGGATCAAGTTCTTGATGTACGAGAGTTTCGCACTATCCACGAGGCGTATCAGCGCTACTTGGTTTCATGGTGAGGACGAAACATTATAGACATCACTTGGATTAGTACTGACAAGTTACAGCGACGCCATCCAGATCTCTTTGCTACTAGTCTTTGCGAGTTTTCGTTGGGGTTGGGGTCGGGCTCTCTCAACCTCGAGAGAATTGATACATCTTGTGACGCATCATAGTTTTTTTCATTATGCAATTATTTATTTCATTTCATGTATTTCTTTCTCGCGCACCAGTTTGTGCATTTCGGCTCATCGGTTTGATTGTCCGATGAGTCCCTGAATAAAAGGTCTGGTAATTTTAGTAATTAGGACGTAAATGGCAAGTTCAAAATTATTTAAGGTACGCATATAAGTTTAAAATTCAAAATCAAAATATTATAGTTACAGAGAGTTACTAGGAAAAATAATATTTGCAAAACAAATCAATTGATAATCAAAATCAGAAAGCTTCTTTGGAAATACTGTTTGGGGCAAGTATTCAACGGACACCCTGAAGAAGAGACAACATTGCCCCATATCTCAAACCCTCCCTGAAGAAAATAGGTAGGAATAGAACCAGACAATATCATGATAGGGGACGACCTAAATCGTTCTCCGACTTACCAATCACTTTATTACCCTGTTCCAACCCACCGAAGTCTCAGAAGGAGGACACAACATGACCTCCGCCGCCCACATCGACAGACGCTCCCGTGGATTCCATCCTCAGCTTCGTCGTCCTCAATCGAAGCTCCAGTGAACAAAGGTGCGCCCACTCCGCCCGTTCCCGGCTTGATTTCAAACCTCGAGTCGTCGTCAACTACGACTCCCTAATCCGACAACCAGAACTCCTCTATAGTTGTCGACCACGATTCCCCACTTCGTCAAGTCGTTCGAAGTCAGGTCAACGCACAGACGGCTTTATTTTCCCTTGGCAATACAGACTTGGGACGAACTGCATCCTCTGTTATATCCTTGATGTGTCCTTGCTTCATTTTATTAGTTTAAATTTATGTCGTTCACTTAAGTAACTTTGATCTTGCCTTTACATTCTCGCTATTTTATTACCGCTATTCATAAATTATTTATTTGTGAATTTCTTGTGGATGTATTAGTCTTGTGGAAGATTCAATTTGTAAAATACGTGAGAGTTCACTTCGGATAAAATTAACGAATTTTTTAAAGTTCATGACAAGTTTAATTTCGCGCGCAAAACTCACTTTTGGTCGCTCGGCCTACATCAGTTTTAAAATAGAATGCCTAAGAATATCATATTTTATCAAAAACCTAATTTTATCTTATATTAGAAATTATCAATAAAAGTTATAAAGTACAGACATCCTCAACCAATAGACTTGGCGGGACTAAAACCTCATATGTCTAAGTGAACAAGGACAAACGAACGAACAAAAATCATACAAAACTTAGCAGGGAAATAGGTTCAGTGATGCTAACCATATTGCCAAGCCTCGCATTCTAAAATGGAGTTTTCTGACTTTGAAGATGGCAAAACTGGTGGAGGAGACGTATCGGGCAATGACCAAGTCAATGATGTCACTGGAGCAGAGAAGTGAACATTGCAGATGCAAAGAAAAGAGGCAGATCGTCGAGGTAATAAAGGCTGCAGCGTTCAGTTCCAGTAACAATCGTTCTCTTGGAGTGAAGGTCCTGAAAATAACAAACAGTGAGAAAAAATGAGACAGGGCATTGCAATTGTCGTAAAAGAGCATTGACAGACAACAAATTACAAGAAAAATTTGGGATGAAAAGAGTCTTCCATCTGGAGAAGAGTGGCGGTAGTCACAACGTCAAATCCACAAACCGGAGCAAGAGAGCCATCGGCCACAAAGACAGGTGGTAACTGATCATGCATCTTGAGGTGAGAGAAGAGGAGAGAATTCTCAGTCATATGATTAGTGGCACCAGA
Source organism: Platanthera zijinensis (assembly GCA_039513925.1). Taxonomy (NCBI): domain Eukaryota; kingdom Viridiplantae; phylum Streptophyta; class Magnoliopsida; order Asparagales; family Orchidaceae; genus Platanthera; species Platanthera zijinensis. Next base: position 152,317,229 of record CM077090.1, on the reverse strand, counting down.
GTCGATGAACCACTAACTCCGAGTAACAACATGTGTGCTACCTGCAAAAGTGGTAATGGAGGAAATTGTAGAAGGTAGCGGTGGAGCCTCCATAGGCCAATTTCAATGAGTATGGAGATGCAGGATTATGTAGCGAGCAGTCGTAGGACAAGCTCGCGGTCTCCAAGAGTAAATGGTATGGAGAGATGGAGCTCACACTCAGGAGTCGGCGAGAGCGCAAAGAAGCTTTGGATTTTCTCCTGATGGAGAAAACATAGGCCTGCGCTGAGAGCGGGAAGGGGTCTCTCTGTGGAATGCGCAAGAAGTTGCAAAAAGCACAGTAAGTCGCAGACACTCTGGTCGGAGAGAGCTCAGGCATTGTTGGAGACATTGTTGGTGACCGCGCATAAGCCACGGGAAGCCTTTGAGAGAACGATCTAGGAGGGTGGCAGTAAGCACAATACTCATGGGATCCCGAAGGAAGACCAAGGTTGTTGGAATCGAGATCCTATGCGAGATCGTTTTGAGGTTTGATCGGATTGGATCATAGGATCAGATCGAGAAACGCAAAATCCTAAAACCTTCATAAATTACAACTAAAAATATAAAATTGAACATCATCCAACTGCATGCTCAATTAACAAAAAAAACTATTAAATTGAGTAGTGTGTGAATAATTATATTAAAAAAATAATTGAATAACTAAATCAAAAAAATTATATCGTTCTAACTTCACTTTCAATTTCAGGTAGGATGCACATTAACTACTAACAATAAAAACAAATCTGGACCGTTGTATTGCTGGAAGCTTGGAAGCAGGAAGACGAACCTGGATTCATCGTAAGCTGGAAGCAAGAAGCCTGGATTGCTCGTATGCTGGATTTCTAGCCATTGGATTACTAGTCAATGGATTGCTCGTACATTAGAAAGGAAGAGAAAACGTCAGCTTGGAAGCAGGAAGCTACTGGATTGCTGACCACTGAATCACTCATACGCTATAATGGAAGAGAATACACTAACATCACCTGATAGGGGACTAGGTGAGGAAAGAAAAGTAAGAGTTGTCTGGAATGGAAGCGATCAAAGATGTCTCCCTTGTCCTTCATCTGCAGTCGACAATCAACACTTGAGATAGGGTAAAGCGGCAATATATGATTCTGTGATGGGGTATGGGGGTCAAGATTGGGATAGGGTTAAGCAGCAAGATATGATTCTGCAATGGGGTATGTGGGTCAGGATTGGGAAAGGGTTAAGCGATGGGGTATGGGCATTGAAGTGGTTGAATATGGTCGAGAAAGGTTGGACATGTTTCTAGTTCCCTTTGGTTGGACTGGTAGAATCAGGTCGGGATCGCGATCCTAACGATCTTAAGATCTGGATCCTAACGATCCAAAGATCTGGATCGCGATCCCAGGCGTAGAGATGTCGATTTAGATTCTGGGTAAGATCCGGATCGATTTACAAAATCTAGATTGTAGGATCGTAAGATCTTACGGTTCGGATCGCGATCCTAATAATTGCGACGGAGTCCGCAGGAGGGAGGAACTCACAGGATCAGAGTCTAGGAGAAGTCGATGCACATGCAAGTCGTTATTAGGAGCAGGTCGACGAAGGGCTGCAAGAAGCTACTCGAGGCAAGGACGCGCCTGTCGGGAGGAGGAAGTCGTAGGAAGTACTTACACATTGGAAGACAATGGGAATCGATCAAGACGATTGTTGTTGGGATGACCTGAGGCGGTGAATACACTGAATAGAAGCAGCAAGCTCTGCTGGGGATGGAATGCAAACTCGACTGATCGAAAGCCACAGACGCGCGCGGAAGAAGCCGAAGATAACCAGATGTTGCAAATGCGTGGAGCGGTGGGCTGAGGAGCGGCAAGTTCCTCTCCTTCCAGCAAAATCAAAAAAGTTTGTGGAGGGCATCAGATTGATCAAGGATCATGATTGGGCTAGGAGAGCAAGGATACAAGTACCGAAGCAGGTTAGCGAGTACGAGGAGGATTTCAGGTAAGATTGAGAAAGATCACGCATCACAGAAACTTGACAGGTTTTGCGGGAAGTCCGGGAGTATTCACGCGAAAGGAGTGGAGTAAGGTTTTGTGTCCTCTCACACCATGTGAGAATCTGAAATATTGAATAATATTATTCCAAAAAATTCTAAAATATTACATGGGAATAGCTCTCCCTCTATAGAGGAGTAAGATTACATAATTAGAGATGTGAGACTAAATATAAAAGAAGAAAAATATACAATGGGCACTTTTGGGCTTTTCATCATTGGACTTCAACAGCAAGCACCTCTGCCACACCAAACCCCTGCAGTCCATAATCCTCAGGCACTTATTCGCCCCACCAGGGCCCATTAATCCAACCACTCCACAAGCAATGACCCCCTAATAGTTTGCATCATCAGCAGTCATGGCAGAGGCACCCTTCCCGAAGACATCTCAGCTTCGACGACCCGCTACAAGGAGTTGTTCTGAAGTAAAATCAAGGAACTAGATAAACCACCCGGCAAGTATATGTATCCTTCTATGAGCTTGCGAACAAGCTCAAAGCTAAGAAGGTTGGAATGTTATGGTCTCACCATCTATTATCATGTATGTCATTGTTTAGAGTCGATAGGAATATTGCGTCCTTATTTTAAGTTGTGTCTTGTATCTTATAATTCGTGTGATGACTTATGTTATTATATTTGGTTGTTATAGTTGGTTAGAGTATGTAGACTTATCATAAAAGTATCATGTATTCCCTATTTAAGGGCCTGTTGGATCATGAAGAAATAAAGCAATGAATGAATCTTCATTCATCTCTTAGTCTCTCTCTCCCCCTTAGTTCTCTCCAATCTTCTCCCCTCCACTTTAAGTTAGTATTAGGGAAGATTATGGCGCCCCTCTTCCACCTTCATTCCCCTTCTCATCGTATTCTTTGTACATTGAGCAAGGTCCCTTGTATCTCTGCCTCCACCAACACTACTGACGAGATATTGATGCAGTACGAGTAACCCCGCAAGACCAACCTAAAACTTCAACAAATCAAAAGCAGACACTTCTTAAATTAGAAAAAATAATATTCTTAAAGGATGCAAACTTAAGTAAAAGTTTGAGCGCCAAAAAGTTCATCAGGACAAACCCAACCATCATGCATGAATCAATACAGATATCATAAGGGAAGCTTCATATGAGAAAATTGTATTCTATGCCGGTGCACGACAGAAGATATCAACTAAAAAAGCATATCTTATGAAGTCACTGAAAAAAGGTTCGTCTCAAGAAGCGCTTTCATAAAACACTTGTCCGCAAAGAAATCAAACGAGGACATATTCATGCATGTCACAGCCCAATTTAAAGAATGAAAACCCACCTTCCAAAACTTGATTGTCTTATCATTAGTGGACAGAAGAAATAATGCACTATTTGAAGATTGGCACCATCTGATTTTGTTGATTTTCTCTTCTATTTCCAAGCTTTTGAGGTAGTCAAACTGTGAGCAGAGAATGAGACTACTATGGACCAAAGGAAGCATTAATAGAAACATTCTACCATAACAAGTTTAGTCAGGATAGTACCTCAGGTTCATGACTTTGAAATTCTGTTTTGTAACGAAATTCAGGATGCCTGCTAATTGAGTAATCTTGCCTCTCCAGATCCCTTCTAGAGCCATGCTGCATAATGAATGTATAATAAAACATTAAAAAATCAAAAAAGGTAAAATTAAGCAGTGTTACACTGCAAAAAATAGTAGAAAAATGGAAGGTGGCATACCTCCTTGACATCTGTCCTTTCAAATAAAACCACACGGCCCCCTCTGTCTCCAGTGGCAAGGTGGTCTCCAGATTTATCAAATTCAATTGCAGAAATAATGTCAACTGCAGGAGATAACAGTTCACTCAAGAAATGTGGCAAACCAACTAAAAGGTGAAGAGGAACAAATAGCAGCAGCACTCGTGCAATGTACAGCATGAAGATGCTCCAAGAAAGAATGTAATGTCAGTATAGGTTCAAGGAGATTCCTAATATTAAGGATTTTTACTGTCATATAGCAACATCTGCGATAAAAGGTGACAGTTAAGGATTGAAGTGATGCTTATCTTACATCCTTATAAAAAGTACAGAAACTACCTGAGGTTAACTTTATGAATTTGCATTTTTTATTCATTCACAATGACTGTTGCATGAGATGTTAAGCCCATTATTAGTTAATTTTTTTCTGCAATTGCGGCACATATACGAGTTTCAGTCTACACATTTTCCTTCCAATTCATCGAGAATAATTTGATCTATGCTCCTATTAGTTAAATTCTCTACCCCAACCATCCCTCTGATATAATCACGCCTTGATATAGTTTTCCTAATTTTGCCAAATATTTATTTTAAAATTTGAATTTCTTCCACCCTAAAGTTGCCTATCATAAATGTATCTAATGTCAACACTTGGATCAATACAAAAGAGACTTCTGGATTTTACCTTGAAGACTCCAGTAAATTGCTTTACCGACATAATATTCTTGAGGTTATTCTCTATATTGACCTCAAAATATTTACTCTGGAGTCTGGAAGTTATATCAACTTTTTTCATATAATAAAGTATCACTTTTTTTAAATAATACCTATTAATAATTAATCATATTTTACATGTTATACATTGTTTTTATTTTACTAATTCTATGCCCTTTAACTACTAAACATTATCTGCAGTTCTAACTTTCCTCTTATTTCTGAAAGATAAAGAACTAACATCAGGGAAAAGTATATAATATGCCATCTCTCTTCAAAAAATACCCATTAGCATCCCATATGAATATCATTAAACACAAGCACCCAACTTAAAACCAATTATCCCTGGTGCAGAGACCCAAAACATAAGAAGTACACAAGGCAACACAGGATTCCAATATGGGACTAAATATCCAACACACACCCTAGCATAGGAACATGTGGAACAGGACGCTACTCCAATGGTGTAACTCATGGGACAAGAGAGACGAGAAAGTGGGACAAGCATTCTATGATACTAGATTAGAACAAAAACATCAAATCTAAAACTAATTGGTACTAGGTAGATAAATTGAAAAGCATACAAATTAGATAAGGAGATATGGAATTGCCAATGTGGAACTAAATATACAACAAATACAAAATTTATGCAGAGTTAATGTCTGCCCTTAATGTAATACTATTGTAATTATAAAAGTGAAATCTCATGCAATATCAACGAATTAATCTGCATTGTTCAATAAAAGTTATTTATTAATTGCATCGGAACCATTAACTATAAATTTGGTATAAAAAAAATAAAGTAAACAATAAAATAAAATATAGTAAAATAAATTAACTAAATTAATTTAAAAAGGAGTGAAAATGGTGAAATAATAAATCTCCCATAGGAAGAACAGGGTATAGTACACCGGGCTAAACAAAGGCGGTGATCAAAAACGATCAAGGAAAGGTCTCATTAGGATGGTATGATGTGTGAATACTCAGTAAAAGTTTCATTGGAAGATGAGAAACCCTCTCTCAAACATAGTATTCGCAACGGCAAAGAGCAAGGAGTTCTGCAATTGGAAAAGAAGAAAGGGGTGTTGTCATAAAGGGGAAGAGGTGGGAGGTCTAAGAAGATGGTGGAGAGGTAGATATAAGTGAAGGAAAAGGAATGTGGTGAGGACACCACAGTCCCAACAGTGTTTAGCGTCCGCCGGTAAGTTTTTTCCAAGGGTTTTGAATACCTACAGGATGTTAGTTGTGGGATTATATATACCACAGCAAGAGGATTCACAGGATTAATTCCTGTGACTATTCACACTCCCGTGAAGCTTACACTTCAGGAAGCTAATTCGCGTGAAGCTAATATTCACGCTCACGTGAACTTTGGGAAGCTAATTCACCTAAAGAATTTGCCTCATATGGTTGATTTATGTGAAACCTTTGCTTCACCTCCTTCGCATGGAAAAAAAATTGTTCTTTGCTCTTTTTCTAAGGCTCAAGAATTGAAACAATGCTAGGAAAAAAGTTGTTTCAACTTAACCTATAATGACTGTTAAAATAGCCCATGTAAAGGGCCCATTATTGGGCCCATTTATTGTTTTATCTTCTCATCCTTTAGTCCCACATCTTGTATAGGTTTTTCTTCTCTCTTCTTCTTCCTATATATTTGTATTCTCTCCTTGTATTTAGGCATACAAGTAATACATACAAGATTTGAGCTCTTTCAACATGGTATCAGAGGGAGCGGTCTCTCCGGTGCGGTCTCATTCTCTTTAACCGCCCAACCCGCCCCCGCCCGCCCTCTCCGCTTCTCCTGCGGACTGTGAGCCTACCCGCTCCGGTCTCCTATCCGCAGGCTCTGCGGTTTGCCTCTGCATTCCTCTTCTCCTCTCCCTCTCCGTGGTTCCACCCTCTTCAGGTCCTTTTATAGCCACCATTCTCTCTAGTTCGTGGGGTCCACTTCTTTTCTATCCGCTGCGAGTTCCTCTCCCTCTTGCTTCGTGCACGGCCTGTCCGCGGGCTGTTCCTCTCCCTTCTATCCGCGGGCTTCTGTGTCCGTTGCGGCTTCTCCTTCTGTCCGCTGCGGCTTCGCCTTCTGTCCGCTGCGGCTTCGCCTTCTGTCCGCTGCGGCTTCGCCTTCTCTCTGATTCCTTCTTCTCACTTGCTTGTCCGCTGCGGCTTCGCCTTCTGTCCGCTGCGGCTTCGCCTTCTCTCTGATTCCTTCTTCTCACTTGCTTTCTCTCGCGGTTTCCTTCCGCGATTTGACCGCTGCTGGCTTCACCGAGACCGGGGCGGACTCTCTCTTTTGTTTCTGCCCTCTGGTCGCGAACTGACTACTCGCTGGTGTCCGGCTTGATCGTGCGGACTGCTGCCTATCTGCATTCTGGTCGTGGTCTTCCTCAGTCTTTCTCGCGGCGGCCTCCTTGTCTTCTCGCAGGCGGTCTGTCCTCTTCTCGCCGCGGTCTTGCTCCCTTCTCGCAGCGGCCTCCTGCCCTTCTCGCAGCGACCTCAACCGGCTGCCTCTGCGGTCTGCCCTTATGGGCTCTTCCGGTAACTCCTCTGGCTCGACGGACATCCCGCCTGCTGACCGCCCGGCTTGTCCGACTGACCGCCCGACTTGCACTACAGAAGTCCGTGACGAGCTGCGCATCACTACCATCTCTCTTTCTGGAAAGAAGAACTTCGTCCCTTGGGTTCATTCTGTTAGACGGGTTCTTCAGGCCAAGGGTCTTCTCCCTCACCTTACTCAGGCTCCTCCCACCCCTCCTACCGATGACTGGCTCCGCAATGATGGCCGAGTTCAGACCTGGATCTTGAATTCTTTAGATGGTGAGCCATATCAAATGGCTATGTATCATGAGACTGCCAAAGATATGTGGACTGAGCTACACTCCTTATATTCTGGAAGGGGCAGCCTCCAGCACCTCTACGACATCCTAACTGACCTCTTTGCTCTTGACGCTGGAGGGGCTTCAGATATGACCTCCTTTGTTGCTCGTGCGAAGACTCTTGCTGAAGCATGGATCCAGCATCAGCCCTTCACCAATGATGTTGCTGCTCAGCGCGCTCAGAAGGAAGCCGCCTGTACTGCCATCATCATGACCCGTCTTCCCCCTCACCTTCAAAGCATTTGTGCTCAGGTCCTGGCGTCCTCTACCACACCCTCCTTTTCTGATGTGTGCTCCATGATTCTCCGAGTATCACCTCCTCCAGATACTACGGCTCCTCCGGCCCTTCTTCAGCAGGCACCTCCGCTTCTACCATTCCCTCCTCCTCCTTCTACTCGGGGGGGTCGTTCGGGATCTCGCGGCCGTGGTCGTGGTGGCCGGGGTCGGCCGAAGTGTTCCTTCTGCGGGAAAGATGGTCATCTCGAGGCAACCTGTTACAAGAAAGTTGGCTATCCTCCTCGCCCGGCGGCTTCTGTTGCTACCGATGCTGGTCCTCCTGATCTTGAGAGTGCCCGTCTTCAGCTTCAGCATCTCTAGGGATTGCTCCACCCACCATCTGCCTCCATTGCCTCCGTCTCTCACACAGGTACCGCTTGTCTCTCCACCGGCTTGGGCTGGATTGTGGACTCTGGCGCTACTCATCACATTACTCCACATAGACCTGCCCAGTACCTGACTTCCCCTTATCCACAGTCTATTACTGTGGCCAATGGATCTACTGTTCCCGTCTCCGGCTCGGCAGATCTTCCTCTCACCTCCTCCATCTCCCTTCGCTCGGCTCTTCACGTCCCGAGTTCACCGTTCAATTTACTTTCTATTGGACGGCTTACTAATGATCTAGATTGTTCTGTTATATTCACTTCCTCTTCTTTTGTTATACAGGATCGGCGGACACAGACTACCATTGGTAAAGGCCGGCTGCAGAATGGGCTCTACCTTCTCGACGACTCTCCCACCATCCTCTCATCCATCTCTTCAACAGATTGGCATCGTCGACTTGGGCATGCTCCTCTACCGGTCCTCCAGCGGGCTCTCCCCGATGTTTCTTTTACCCCCTTTCAGTGTGACTCCTGTATCCTCGGCAAGCAGACTCGTTCATCTTTTTCTTCCCATTGTACTCGGAGCGCTGCTCCTTTTGATTTAATGCATTCGGATATTTGGGGACCATTTAAAATTACTAGTATTTCTGGTTTCCGGTATTTTATAACGTTTATTGATGATCATTCTCGCACTACCTGGCTATACTTACTTCGTGATCGCTCCGAGTTTCCCCGTGTCTTTCGGGCATTTGTCCTCGAAACCTGTACGCAATTCCACACGACCATCAAAGTACTACGAACTGACAATGCTCGTGAGTACACTAGTAACGAATTTACTGCTTTATGTTCTGAGTTCGGGATTCTACATCAAACTTCCTGCGCTTACACGCCGCAACAAAACGGTGTTGCCGAACGCAAGAATCGCCACTTACTCGATGTTGCCCATTCCATCATGCTTCAAATGCATATCCCCAAACCATATTGGAACTTTGCGGTCTCGACCGCCTGTTTTCTCATTAACCGTCTCCCTTCCTCTATTCTCAACTATGCTACTCCGTTTAGCATCCTCTTTCCCTCCACTCCAGCCTTTCCTCTCCCACCTCGTGTATTCGGTAGCCTCTGCTATGTCCACCGTTTGGGTCCTTCCTCGGATAAGTTGGATCCCCGAGCGGCCAAGCATATCTTTGTTGGATATTCACGAACCCAAAAGGGGTATGTATGTTATTCTCCTGCTACACGCAAGATCTCAGTGTCTGTTGATGTCACTTTCCGCGAGGATCAACCATTCTTTCCTGCTCCCTTACCTGACCATCTACCACCCACACCTACTCCTCCATCCATCCCCCGCCCGGTCATTCCCGCAACTACTCCTCCGACTGTCGTTCCCTCTAAACAGACTGTCGTTCCCTCCAAACCACCAGTTATCCGCGTCTACACTCGTCGCTCTACCACTTCCGTTGCCCCTCTACCGTCGGTCTCTACCATGGATACTCCGCGTCCAAATGATCAGGTATCGCCTTCCACTGCTCATCCGCTGGCAAACTACATCTCTCTTCATCGCCTCTCTCCCCATTTACACACATTGGCTACTTCTTTCTCTTCGGTTGCTATTCCTAATTCTGTGCAGGAGGTGCTTCAACATCCAGGATGGCGAGCGGCCATGGAGGAAGAAATGTCTGCTCTCTGGCCTAACCAGACATGGTCGGTTGTTCCCCTTCCACCGGGCCAGAAACCAGTTGGGTGCAAGTGGGTCTTTGTCATCAAACATGCTGCCGATGGGACAATTGACCGTCTAAAGGCCCGTCTTGTGGCTAGAGGTTTCACTCAACAGGAGGGGCTAGATTATGAGGAAACGTTCTCTCCGGTTGCGAAACTTAATAGTGTTCGCGTCCTCATCTCTGTTGCTGTCCATCGTCGGTGGCCTATCTTTCAGCTGGATATCAAAAATGCTTTCTTGAATGGGGATCTCCAGGAAACTGTTTACATGCAACAACCACCCGGGTTTGAGACCACGGGGGAGTCTCAGGTCTGCCATCTTAAAAAGGCTCTATATGGTCTCAAACAATCTCTGCGGGCTTGGTTTGAAAAGTTCAGCAAGGTCCTCCGTGAGATTGGCTTCACACGGAGCTCGGCCGACTTCTCGCTCTTTACTCGTCACCAACCAACAGGAACGGTTATTCTGTTAGTATACGTCGACGATATTATCATTACTGGAGATGACTCTCAAGGGATACAGGCAGTCAAAGTCCATCTAAACTCAGTCTTCCAGACAAAGGATTTGGGACCTCTTCGCTATTTTTTGGGTCTTGAGATTGCCAGAAGGCCGGATGGGCTCACTCTCTCTCAACGGAAATATTATCTTGACCTTCTTCATGATGCGGGTCAGTCCGGCTGCAAGCCAAGCGATACTCCTATGGATGTAAAACACAAACTGTGTGCCCAGGCATCTGACTCCGATCTCCTTCTCTAGAATCCTGAATATTATCGACGTCTTGTTGGAAAACTGATATATCTCACGGTTACCAGACCGGATATTTCCTTTGCTGTTGGTCTTGTCAGCAGATACATGCACTCTCCTCGAAAATCTCATCTTCAAGCAGTGGAACGAATTCTCAGGTATCTGAAAACCGCTCCTGGTCAGGGACTTGTCTACAAGACCTCCTCTTCTGCTCCAACATTGGTGGCATATTCTGATGCTGACTACGCTGGCTCTCTCGATGACCGGCGATCTACGAGTGGTTTTTGCACTTACCTTGGCGGACATCTTGTTACTTGGCGAAATAAGAAACAAGCGGTCGTTGCTCGATCTTCAGCCGAGGCAGAGTACCGGGCAATGGCATCGGTTGTATCAGAATTGACATGGCTTGAGAGTCTTCTTACTGATCTGGGTGTAAAATTACCATCACCAGCTCTTCTCCTTTGTGACAGTCAAGCCGCCATACACATCGCAAAGAACCTGGTCTTTCACGAAAGAACGAAGCATATTGAGGTCGATTGTCACTTCATACGGGAAAAGGTTCAAATGAAGAAGCTTGACCTAAAGCATGTCCCAGGATCGGAACAAGTTGCGGATGTCTTCACGAAGGCTCTTTCCAAGACACTCTTCTATCAATGTTTGTCCAAGCTTGACGCATACGATTTGAACGCTCCAGCTTGCGGGGGAGTGCTAAAATAGCTCATGTAAAGGGCCCATTATTGGGCCCATTTATTGTTTTATCTTCTCTCCTCCTTTAGTCCCACATCTTGTATAGGTTTTTCTTCTCTCTTCTTCTTCCTATATATTTGTATTCTCTCCTTGTATTTAGACATACAAGTAATACATACAAGATTTGAGCTCTTTCAACAATGACAATCACTTAAGGAATACACCATCATTGTTTCTCCAATAAAATATAATGCGGAAAGGTAAATGAGCCAAACAAATGTGAGAATAAAAAATACAACAACAACACTCAAGCCTTTATCCCAATATAGTGGAGTCGGCTATATGGATCCTTTGTCGCCAATGTGAGAATAAAAATATCCAATATAAATAATGAAACAAATATGAATAAATAAATAAACAAGTGAAAGCATTCGTGAACATCGGTCTACATCAGTCATGTAGATTAATTACAATAAGTTGAATCATTAGGTGAAGTTCCCAGCCTCAATGTACTTGAAAAGCTAATCATAACAGTAATTTGGGTAGGATAATCTAGTCTGGCAAAAAACAATCTCTAAAAGCAAAATAATTTACCTATTTAAGGACTTAGCTTCTCATGTAAACTTCAGAGCAAAGTCAAAAGCATGATGACAGCTTACCGCAAACACTTCTTGAAGAATATGCAAGATGCATGTGAACCATAGGCATATGCACATATCTTAATCCTATCAAACTAAATAAAAGGCCCGACCTTAAGTATCTGAAGTAACAAAAAAAAGGTTGACGGAAGCATAATTCCAATACAAATCATAGCAGGGCAATTGTTAAAAGGAAGATCCAAATAGAATAAAAGAAACCCTCTTTATAATGTATACGCTAACAAGGAAAATAAAGAAGCAGCTGAAATGAGTCACCTTTATCGAAGTGAAAAAGAGCTAAATGCTTTTATGGCATGGCTTACCGATTGATTCCATCCGCAGAAGATATTATATTTGAGTATAAAAATGTAAAGCGAGTAGTATAATCAATGAGCCGCGAGGCTGGTTGACTATACTCAGCAATGAACTAGTTTATATCTTAGTAGAGTTCATTTACATGGCAATAGACAAAGAGAACAAGTGACTAAGCTGTGTAGCTTTATCGATAGAAAAAAAAAGGCTGGGTAAAAAGACAATTCACATAGTACCCTTCTCTATCTTATCCCTCATTGATCCATATACATTATTTCGAAAAAATTGCAACAGTTGTTAGAAGCTTATCGACGGGACAGATACTACTGCAGATATTGAATCGATCTAACCATCTGAACCAGCAGATTATAGCAAACTTACCATACTCACAAATGAAGGTTTCAACCCCTACCGGGGCCAGCGGATCTAGAACAAATTGACGGGTAGAAGGGGCATACCTTCTTGGACTTCCTCGCCGGCGGTCCGCTCGCCAAATACTTGCGAAAATTTCCAATCCAGCGGCGGTGGAGCCGAGGAAATCGGCGCGACTGAGTCCTCGCCGCCTCCCTTTCCGGTCATTCTCCAAGAATAATTAAGGTGATAAGCTTGCGCATCCAAAATACAATTCCTCTCCGGATAGAGTTTTTTGCGACGGGGATCAGACGGCGCCGGCCCTCACTGTCGGAGAATTGCATCCGGCTTTCACCGGCGAACAAGGTAGGGAGTTGATGTCGATTGATAGGACCGGAAAAGAACTAACCTTCCATTCGCATCTGCCTTCTGCCCTAACAAAGGATAAAATGGTGCGGACCCAGGAATTCGGCGAATGGGCTAGATAGTTGACGGGGATTGATATGACGGGAGAGAGAACTAATTTTTCATTGGTCATTTCTTTTTCTTTTTTAAGAGAGAATATTAGGTGCGATGTTAGCATTTAGCAAAGTAACTTGCATAATTGCATTTCTTTCTGTAAATATATTTTGACTGTTTTTTTAAAAAAAAAAATTATTAAAAAAATTTATAGGAATGATGATTTTTGTAGGCTAAATGCTAGTTTTTGTCCATAATCTTTATGTATTTTAAGAATTAAATTTCTAAGGTTTTTTTAATTTGAAGATTTTAATCTCAAACTTCTTCCATCAATTGCCACAAATGTCGGGAATAAAATAAAAAAAAAACTTATTTCATCTTTTAATACTAGTCCTCTGCTTTGACTGCACGATAATGGTAGAGTTCTTCCTTCTTCCTCTCACTTTATCATGTCATATAGAAATGGGTTGCTTTCTCCTTCGCTGGTTGTCGTCAGCATTGACCATCCTATCAGTAGCTTTCCCCGGACAATTAGTCCATTGTCCTCTGCATCTACTGTAATGACCTGGAGACTGTCGCAGAGGAACAGTATACATTGCATAATAATAATAATAATACTATTCATTAAAAGTCACCCAACAATTGCCACAAATAAGTATTTAAATGACTATACAAAATGTAAACTCTTATTCTAGATATTTACATAATATTACATGTCCAACATAATATTACAAGTTCAAAACAACATATATATTCAAGTCTATAACATCAATACTATATTAAAAATTCCTTTGGCAAGTGGGCCGCTCTTTATCACGGCAATAACTCTCGCGAGCTTTGCCCACTTCAATATTTCCCACTACTCTTTGATACAATAAACGATAAAGCTTCATTTTATTCTGGTTTATGTTTAACTTCTAAAAATTAGAATAAAATGATTAGTCTTTAAATAAAAGACTAAACGAGAAAATTTATTTCTTTAACTGTTATACAGGCAAAACAATTATGAAAAAACATGACATATCCTTTTATACTGTGTAAGGAAAACAGTCTATTAGTTTATATGGTATAAGTAAAGTGAATTGCACACTTGTATTGAAAGAGATACCAAATGACATAAAAGAACCATTATCATTTCTTACTTCAATATTTATGCATTCAGTTTTGTCATTTTCTTTAAATGTTATATGTTTTCATTTCATTTGGTTAAGAGTTACTGTATATCAGTAATTAGTTTTGGGCTCACTCCTCTAGATCAAATTTATTGTGCACAACTCGCATAAGGCCTATTAAAGACCAACTAAAATGACCTGAGTGTTTTATTTAGTGTGCACAACTCATTTAAAACATCTAAGGTCCAACTAGATTTGTAACAGATACCCCTAACATTTTGCATCGATGCATTTCATATAGTATTTCGTATTATGGTGGTAATAATCATTTTACATAAAGTTTTCATGCAAGCTTGAGTTATCTTTCTTCAGATTATCATCATGTCGATCAGGTGATGCCAACCATCTGTATATCTGAAAATGCATATAAATTAAGCATGATTCTTTGATTATTTATGAAGTGGAAAGTAAATGTGATGAAGGCTTCAAAAGATAATTCTAATGGAAAAAAATGATGTTTACACCCCAAAATTGCATCGTCTTAAACTGAAATCTCATGTTTCTTTCATGATCGCTTCAATGATTAACTAAACATCAGCATAAGCTAGTGAAATTCATTTTACATGTCATAATACAAATTTTAACAATTTTAAAAGGTTCGTCATACTAATCCTAAATAGATTCAATCTTAAAATGTCTTATAGAGCATATTTAACATTTAAATTCAACAAAACTATCATCCAATCAATATTAATATGACATTCACTTACTATTAAAATTAAGGGCATCCTCAAATCATCATGCTTTATAATTGGCAATTCTGAAAATATAATTTTTCCAATGTAAAAACAACACTTACATGGGAAGAACAACCTTCTAATGGGGAAAAATAGCAGCCTCATACTGATTTCAGCAATAATATTATAATAGACAACAGTCTTAGCATCCATAAGACCAATTTCAGCAATATAATTATAAAAGACAGCAATCCAAAGATAATTTTAGGTAATTTCAGCAAATTTCTTCTTATGAGCAACCTTCATATTATTCCTATGAAAAAATGTTAGTATTTTTATCCATAAAATGTGCAATTCCATTCATCTTTAAGCTATTTACTGCAAAATTCCAAACCCTAAACACGTATCTCATCAAAATCCTATCACTTTTAATCAAGTATCACTTATGTATTTGCATGCAAATTAAAATTAATAGAATACTTTAAACTTTTCAAAAGAAGCAACTCTCTTTTCTAACATCCTCCAAAAAGCAACACGCTTTCATGCTATCAGAGCTTTCTACATCAACATGACATCAAAATTAAAATATTTTTCTTTCAAAATTCCTCAAATCATACTCTAAATCTATAAAGGAGAAAGGAAGGAGAAAAAGAAAGGCTTACAGTGAGAAATAAGACAAAGGTATCTAGGGTCCCTTGCTCAGTCAAAGTTTTAAACACCCACGAATAGCGCATTGATACTTCACGGCTAGTACATCAGTTAAGGGGAAGGCTTAGTAAGAGTGGAGAGAACCCTTTTCTCCATAGAAAGTTGATCGAAAGACAGAAAATGGGGAGGGAGAAGGACACTACATCTACTTTTTGAATGCCATAGGTGAAGGTGAGCGGCATCTATGCGGAATTATGAGAAACATGGCTCGGTTTGAAGTTGTACTCCACCGCCTTACAGCGCCGGTCTAATTTCCTCACTCCATTGCTAATAAAGTGATGGTTTAATCTCCTTACTCCAGTCAAAAACCACCTCATAAGCCTTAAAATCAATATTAATTTAAACCCAATTCCAGTTTGCTTTTTTATAATTCTAAAAACTTTAATCGCACACCAATACATATAATTTTTTATCATTTATATCTTAAATAATTTGTATACACTTACATAAAACTTTGTATACACAATAATTGTAATGAAATAAATTTTATTAAATAAAAATTGTGAAGTAAATAATGTTGTGACGACATTTCATGAATGTTTTGCCTTCATTTTTCTTAAAAATTTAATATAAAGTCTAATTCGTTTTATATCATACAACAACATTTGAGTGTTACAATTACATCCCTCCTTATAAAAAATTTTGTACTCGAAAATAACATACTTTTAGAATGTTGGAAATAAATCCCACGAGAGATCTTCTCGCTCCCAAGTGGCTTGACTTTTTGGGTGGCCCTTCCACCAGACTTTTACAAAATTGGCATCTTTGTTCCGCAATCACTTAGTTTGCCAGTCAAGGATTTGATAAGATTTGTTGGACTTGATAAATTAGGTTCAATTTGTACATTTGTAGCAGAGATCATCTTATCTCGATCGACAATATATCTAAACAGTGATGATACATGAAAAAATTCATGTAGATTTAGCAATTTGGTTGACAATGTCAATCTATAAGTTATGTCACTAATACGTTTAATGATAGGAAAAGGTCCTACATATCACGGTCTTTATTTTCCCATGTTCTGTAGTTTCAAGATGCCTTTGAATGGTTTAATATTTAAACATACTTGATCATCAACAATAAATTCTACACAACGGTGTCGAGCATTATAGTACTTCTGTTGACGGTCTTGAGTAATTTTTATTTTCTTCTGGATATACAAGATTTTCTCTTGCAACTTGCCCACTCTTTCTTTATTATATATCCTTCTTTCTCTATCTTATGCCCAACTCGGAGGAGTTCGACATTTTATATCATATAAAATAGCTTCAAAATGGGTCATTTAAATTATAGATTAATAACTATTATTATAAGCAAATTCAGCTAGTTACAAATATTTTTCTTATTATCCTCTTAAATAAAAAACAATCATTCATAGTAAATCTTTTAATCATTGAATAGTGCTCTCTAATTGTCCATCTATTTGAGGGTTAAATGTTATGTTGCACAACAACTTTGTTCTCAATAGCTTATGCACAAGCCTCCAAGTATTAGACATGAATTGAGCATCTCTACTCAAAACAATTGTCTGAGGTATACCATGGAGTTTAACAATAACATCAATATATTCATTTACCAATATTTTAGTTGGTCTGCATTGTTTTGCGGCAATAAAGTGTGCACTTTTTATCAAATGATCAATAATTACCAAAAAACCATCATTTCTTTACATGCTCTGTGGTAAACCTCAAACAAAGTCCATTATAATATCGTCTCATTTTCATTCTAGAATAGACAATAATTTTTGGTAACCTTATGGTTTCATATATTCTGCTTTCACTACTTGCCATGTATGGCATTTAGCAGTATTTGTAATTATATCCTTCTTCATCTCTGGCCAACAAAAATTCTGTTTTTAAATCATGGTATACTTTTGTACGATTAGGATGAATAAAATATGACATGTAATGCGCTCCATGCAAAATATCATTCCTCAAATTATTTATATTCAGAATACAAAGTTTATCATTCATAAATAACAATCCCTCTTTTTTGGTAAAATTATTTGCTTCTTCCTTCTTTACGTTCTCCAATAAGGTCACAAAGAAGGGATCCTGAGAGATTACATTCAAAGTTCTGTCTTTAATTGGATTTTTGAATTTGCATTTGAAATAGTTGGGACTGCTTATCTTCTGAAGTAAAAAAAAACAAGAGATATTTCTATCCCCTACAATTCTTACATTAAACATTGATTATACTGCTTTATTGTTGAGAGTGTGACTGTACTCTTCCAGCTTAATGCATCAGGCATAATATTAACCTTACCTAGGTGATACTAGATATTAATATTGTAGTCTTAAATGAATTCCAACCAATGACATTATCAGAGGTTCAATTCTTTTCTATGTAAAAATATACTTCAAGTTCTTGAAATTTTTTCGTCGAATCCCTTACAAATAGTGATGTTATATTTTCAATGTGAACACTACTACTGCTAATTTTAAATCATGAGTTGGATAAATTTTCTCAGCATCTTTTAATTGTCTAGAATTGTAAATAATGACTTTTCCATGTTGCATTAGAACACACGCAAGACCCTTATAGGAAGCATCGCTAAAAATCTGAATTCCTTTTGATCCTGAAGGCATTAACAGAATAGGGGTAGTTGTGAACCCCTCTTTTAATTCATCAAAAGCTGACATTCCTCATTCCAATTAAAAGGCATATTTTTTCTAGTCAATTGAGTTAATGGTAAGATTATTTTAGAAAATTTCTTGAAACTTTCTGTAAGATAATATTCAGCCAATCCTAGAAAGCTTCTATCTTCTATTATGGTCGTAGGATGTGGTCACTGAATGATCACTTCAGTCTTGATGGGGTCTACAGCTAACCCTTGTTCATGTATAACATGTCCTAAAAAGACATTTCTCTTAACAAAAATGCACACCTAAAAAATTTAGTATATAATTGATGATCCTTCAATATTTACAACATCAAACTAAAATATTGTGCAAGTTCTTCGATTTTAGAATATGTCAAGATATCATGAATAAAGACAATAAAAATCAAAATATTATTTGAACACTCATTTCATTAAATCCATGAACGTTGTAGGAGTGTTTGTTAGTCCAACTGACATGACTAGGAATTCAAAGTAGCCATACTGGGTACTGAAAGTTGTTTTAAATACATCTTCTTCTTTCACTTTCAATTGATGATAATTTGACCTCAGAACAATTTTTGAAAATACTGTCATATGTACTAATTGATCAAATAAGTCATCGATGCGAGGAAGGGGGTGCTTATTTTTAACTATCAATTTATTTGGTTGTCTATAATTGATGCAAAGAAGGGGTATTCCATCCTTCTTTTTCACAAATAAAATGGGAGCTCCCCAGGGAGAAGAGCTGGCTGAATAAATTTTTTTCCAATAATTCATGTAATTGGGATTTCAACTCCGCCAATTCCTTTAAAGCCATACGGTATGGTGCTTTAACTTTCAAGTTTACTCCTTCAATGAGAGGAATTTCAAATTCCATTTCCCTGGTTAGAGGCACTCTTGGCAAGTCATCCAGAAATACTTCCAGGAATTCTCAGACTATTGGCACCTCAATAATGTATTTCATTCTTTCTTTTATTATGATTAATAATGCTTCTCCGCCCTTTCAAATTGTCTTCAACTCTTTCATCGCAGATATCAATGTTTTTGTTGCTTCAGTCAATCATTTAAATGATACTAAGATTTGATCTAGACATGTAATTGTAAGCTCTTTCATCTTACAATTAATCATAGCTCCATGTCTTGATAACAAATCCATACCCAAAATAATATAATAATCAGAATCGGTAAGACCGCCAAATCTACTTCCAAAACTTTTCCATTGATTTGAATTTAAAGTTGAGCTCGTAGTTGTGTAGCTATGATATGGTTGTTGAGTATTATTACATGTAAGATGTCATGTGTTGTATATGGTTGTATATGTAAGACATTCAAGACACGTGTTGAAATAAAGGAGTGACCTGCACTTGTATCAAATAAATCCTTTAGTAGTTGTTTGTATGCAAAAATCATGCATGTGATGACAATGTCATCAACCTTAGCTTCTTGTGGCCTCTGATTTAAGGCACGAGGTTGTATGTGTCGTTCTTTACGGACAGGCTCCACTGGTGCTGAGGTGGAGGAGATATATTCACCTTCCTTCACTTCTCCCATCTGATATACTCGCCAAGGTTGAGCTCCAGGGTCTCCCTTGAAACTTCCATCCTTCGCTTCCATCTTTGGACATTCATTTTGTCAGTGCCCGAGCTAGAGAAAAATATTGTACCCTCTATTACCAAATAAACATTGGCATATATGCACCTTTCACCATTTTTACACTTGATTGCACATGATTGGGTCACAATGCCTATGTCAGCAAAGGGGGAAGGTTGCAACCACTTTTTTCTCCTGCAAAGACCCACTTGATCTTCCAGAAAACTCCTTACATAATCCTTCACTTGTTATTTTCTTTATGAACTCCCTTCTACTCTGAGTTTTCTCCATATCTATTTCAGTTAAGCGCTCCTTCACAACTAGACTGCTATAATTCGTAAGCTCAACTGGCATGGGATAAGAATGCATTTTTATCTCTTAGGCCTTGCTGGAAATGACAACATCAATCTGCTTCTATTGTAACTAGAGCTCCCATATAAAAGGCTAAATTTGAAAATTCAGCTTCATATTAGTACAATGTGATTTCCTTGCACTATATGTAAGAATTTCTCCTACAATAGTCCTTTCTCCGACGCAGGAATGAACCAGTTAGTGAATTATTTGACAAATTATTTCCAAAAAATTCAAGTAATTCCCTTGGTGGCAAACTTTCCACTCATTAGTACATCCCACCATCTCTTCGCTTCTTCTTCGCGTCAGAACGTGACTAGATCAATATTCTTTTCCTCTGAGCAATGTATGACCCAAAAGATTATTTCTATCCTCAATATCCGGTCTTTAGTTTCTATCGGAGTTAAGCCTCCCCTAAAGATGGGGGCTTTAATTCAAAAAATTGTTGAAGAGTAACATCTATCGGACGGTGTGGTGGCTTAAGCAATGGATCAATATGAGATACTATTTGGGAGTATCCCTGGCTAGTCAGATTGCTTCTCTCATTGCCCGAGCCATAATAATTACTTGCATATTTACCCTCTGATCTGTCTTACTTTCAGCAGAGATCACCGGCTCCTCTCGAGCTCTCTGACAAGAAAACTAATATTTCTAAGGGCGGGAATTATTAAATTCTAATAGGACATGTAAAACAAAATATATAGAGGTTTATATTATGTACAATATACAACACTATTTATGCCACTACTCTTATAAAAACCTGGCTTGATACTATTTTTTATAACGGCCCCCAAACCGCCATAGAGGAATAATATACATTACATAGTTAGAATAAGCATTAAAAGCCAAATAACAATTGTTACAAATAAGTATTGAAATGACTGTATAGAAAAGAAACTCTTATTCCAGATATTTACATAATATTACATGTCCAACATATTATTACAAGTCCAAAACCACATAAATATTCAAGTCTATAACATCACTACTATATTAAAAGTTCCTTTGGTAAGTGCAGCACTTTTTATCATGACAACAACTCTCGCGAGCTTTGGCCACTTTAATATTTCCTACTACTCTTTGATACCATAAATGATAAAGCTCCATTTAATTCTAGTTTACGTTAACTCCTAAAAAATTTAGAATGAAAATAGTTAGTCTTAAATAAAAGACAAAGCAAGAAAAATTATTTCTTTAACTGTTGTACATGCAAAACAATTATGAAATAACATTACATTTCCTTTCATATAGTGTAAGGAAAACAGTCTATTAGTTTATACAGCATAAGTAAAGTATGTTGGGTTTTGCTAGGGTGGCACAACATTTGTGCGCACAGCGGAAATAGAGAACAAGAAAACCCAAAAGTTTGGATCAGGTAAAATCCATGAATCAAGAAGTAAAGCATGCTGTAATTAAAATTACCTTTGAGGGATTGAGTCTATACTCAACCAAGATGCTTCAAAAAAATCAGTCGGGCATTGGCGGCTTGAGTCTTGAGCGCAGAATTGTGTTCGCGCCTCTACAGGATATCCACATGATCGGGAGAACCCACAACAACTTGTCGCACAAGCGCTAGATCGGGAGAGTACACTCAGCGTCTCCACAGATTTATAGATCTGTTAGAGGAGAGGCGGCGACGACACTCGCTAGGATCGGGATCGGAGACAACGGTGGGATCGGTGGAACGCTTTCGTAGGGCTTCTAGGGTTTTCGTCTTTCACACAGTACGACTCGTGTGCTTAGACAGAATGAATAGTAAAAAGTCGGGTAGAAGAAACCCTAAAACTTTCTATTTATACCCAAGGAATAAATAGAACAGTTTCTGGCATTATTGGCAGACTCTGACTTAGAATCCAAAAATCCGTCCAGACAACCCTTGTCTCGACGATCCGTCGAGTATCCATGACATATATGACGAATCGTTGAGTATCTTTATATACTCGACGAATTGTCGAGTATCCATAAGATACACAATGAACTCAACGCCTACCATCAGCTGAATCAACACTTGACATCGACGAAGGCGTTGAATGGACTCAACGCTGTCAACGCTTTCTGTGCCATGGAGTTGAGTGCACTCAACGCACTCAACGTCTAAGTCCAGATTTGTCAAATGGCGTTGAGTGAACTCAGCACTCAATGCATAAGACTCAGATCCGTCAAGTGAACACTTTGACTCGATGAATCGTTGAATGGACTCAATGCACTCAACGCTTAAGTACAATACTCGACGAATCAACTCCTTGACTCGATGAATCGTTGAACACACTCAACTCACTCAACGCCACCATTCGACGAGTCAACTCTTAACTCAACGAAGGCGTTGAGTGGTCTCGACACACTCGACGCTTTTGTCTTAGAATATTTTAAGTCCTTTTCAAGTCATCATATGGGCTATACCGTATAGATCCAATCTCCCAATTTCCCCACAATCTTATGTGCAACCCTGACAAGATCATACTGAGTTGGTAGTGAGGCCACATGCTTGATCGCTTCAAGATCACAATGGTAACACCAAGAGTCTCCCACTTTATCTTGAAAGTATCAAACAAAGGCTTCACAAACAATGAGCGGCATCTAGCAATGCATCATTGCTTCCCAAACAACAAGAGTTTATAAACTCAAAAGCCATTGTGACCAATGTTACAGTGTTGTCATGTCCCTTCGTCCCTTATATCCGGATAGAACTAGAGGTATAGACCGTGTCACCCTCATAATCATTCAATCCCAGTTTCCTGATCTAGAATGGACTTACAGAAATTGGTGAGTCCAATATCATATATTGACTCAACCAAGCATGTCCATGCATTTCTCAGTCCCATTCCATCAAGGGGCCCATGGATGCAACTCCTGTCATAAAGGAGGACAAATCCCATCTCTGCTCACACACAAACATCCAAATGATTCGTAACATACCCAATAACCACATTTATCATCCAACTTTCTCAAGACTGGACTTTTGATGGCATCAAAGCACGCTCTTCCTCACTCGATAAATGTTATGACTTCAAGTCAAAGGACCACAAACACCATTGCCACTTGAGCCATACTTGTGACACGTTCATACAACAATCCACAAAGTATTCTCACAGTAGGTCTGTCCAGTATAACTTATTCATAACAAGTACCCATGTGATGACTTGATATCACAATATCATGACCTGTGAGGACGGGTCATCAGTCAATGCACATGCTAATATTAAAGGTATCATCATCGTCCTTAGCTTCTAAGATGATACAATGACTAGGGACCTTTAAGAATGAAGCTTCTTGGATCATAGGTTCTCACATTCAAGTCACTACTTAACCTATGGAAGCAAATATTCTAAGGCATTTATTTAGTTAACTACTCTATCATAATAAAAATAATAAAACAATAAAAGAACTTGCCAAAATATATAAAAGAAATGCATGCAATACATTATTCATCAAATGAAAAATTACAACCAACAAACATACAATCCACAAGACTCTAACTAGAGTTGATCATTCAGGTATCGTATACCCATAGATCTTATATGACCATCATGCTTTCTATATGCGAGAGACTTTGTCAGTGGATCCACAATGTTCTCCTCAGTCGGCACTCTGCTAATGCTCACATCTCCTCGATCGAAAATCTGTCGAATTAGATGGAACCGCCGAAGTATGTTCTTGGAGCGCAGATGAGATCTAGGTTCTGAAGCAAGTGTAATTACACTGTTGCTGTCATAGTAGAGATCTACGGGATGAACAATGCTATGAACTACATCTAACTCGCCGATGAATTTCCTAATCCATATAGCCTCCTTCGCTACATTTGCAGCAGCGATATACTCGGCCTCAGTTGTAGAATCGACAACTATCTCCTTCTTAGAAAT
Organism: Platanthera zijinensis; assembly: GCA_039513925.1. Lineage (NCBI taxonomy): Eukaryota > Viridiplantae > Streptophyta > Magnoliopsida > Asparagales > Orchidaceae > Platanthera > Platanthera zijinensis. The sequence continues at coordinate 152,293,414 of CM077090.1, read as the reverse complement.
TTTCCAGCTAACAGCACCTCCATTCTGGCAAAATATAAACCCTGACTGAGACTTTGAGTCGTCCCTATCAGTTTGGAAGCTAACATCCATGTAACCTCTTATAATGAGCTCTTCCTCTCCACCAAACACCAAGAACGTATCCTTAGTCCTTCTCAAGTACTTCAGGATATTCTTGACGGCTATCCAGTGACTTTCACCGGGATCAGACTGATACCTGCTAGTCATGCTCAAGGTAAAAGAGACATCAGGTCTAGTACATATCATTGCATATATTATTGACCCAATTGCCGAAGCATATGGAATCAACTTCATGCAGTCCTTATCTTCACAAGACTTAGGACACTAGTCCATAGAGATACTCACACCATGAGACATGGGTAAGAATCCTTTCTTGGACTCAAGCATGTTGAATCGTTTCAACACCTCAATGTACGCACTTTGGGTCAAACCTAGCAACTTTTTCGATTTATCTCTATTTATCTTAATACCAAGTAAATAAGTTGCTTCACCCAAGTCCTTCATTGAAAAGCAGTCCCCGAGGTTGTTCTTAAAAACTTGCAGGGTCGGTTTGTTATTCCCGATAAGCAGTATGTCATCTACATACAATATCAAAAATACAACTATGCTCCCACTAATCTGTTTATAAACACACGGTTCATCCTCGTTCTTGATAAAACCAAACTCTTTGATCTTTTTATCAAAACGAAGATTCCAACTTCGAGAAGCCTATTTTAATCCATAAATGGTTCTCTATAGCTTGTATATTTTAGTGGCTTCACCTGGAGATACAAAACCCTCGAGTTGTGTCATATACACTTCCTCAAGGAGGTTTCCATTTAGGAAAGTCGTTTTGACATCCATTTAACAGATCTCATAGTCATAATACGCAGGAATAGAAAACAGAATTCTGATGGACTTAACCATGACAATAGGGGAAAAGGTCTCATCATAGTCAATACCATGAATTTGCTTGAAACCCTTAGCTACTAGTCACCCTTTGAATGTCTGTATATTCCCATCTATGTCGGTCTTCTTCTTGAGGAACCACTTGCACCCTATGGGTCGTACCCCTTCAGGTGGTTCCACTAAGGTCCAAACTTGGTTTTCATACATGGAGTTTGTTGGAACCTCTAGTTGAATTTGGGCTAGGTTCACTGAGTTAGGATATGACCCAATATGTATAGATCAGGGTCATAGGTGTGTCTTAGAGTCTAGGGCAAGTCCTTCGAGTCAATAGTACAAAGGACCAGCCTCCATCACTGCCAAAGACTCAAGACTTAGAGAGATCAAGAATTAGAAAAAGAAATCTACATTCGTCGATCTCAGGTCGATGATAGTCGTGCTCAGCTTGACTAACTCAGAGCTAAAATCTCTGAGCTGAGCTCGATGAACTCCGTTCTCAGATCGACTAACTCTTCAACACTCAGCGCCATAATTCACTCAAAGCCAAGGCTGACACAAAGAAAAAGAGCACTCAATGCCAGATGTGTTATTCACTCAACACCAACAGATTGACCAAGTTCTTAGGTCGACTAACTTCACAGTCTCAGGTCGACGAACATAGAGCGCAAAATTAGTCAGTTTATGCACAACAGTTGATTCACAGAGCTCAGGTCGACGAAAGATGATCTCAGTTCGACGAAAGCTGATCAAAGGTCGACAAAATCTCAGGTCGACGAAAGCTGATTAGAGGTCAACGAAAGCTGATTAGAGGTCGACGAAAGCTGATCTCAGGTCAACGAAAACTGTAAGACATTTTTTTATTTGTTCTTTCTCTTTCTGTCTCATCATTTTAACCATTATAGGCTATTAATTCCCTTGTAAATCAATGCACTTATATTCTCTGAATAGAGCCGTTACTGACAGCATTGATTGCTAACATCCTCTATGGAATTAATTGCTTATATCTCAGGACAGACATAGAATAGAATAATTGACAGCATTCTTGCCGCTTCTCATTCCCAAGATTTCGGCTGAACATTTATTGCAGAATTTCTTTTGAATTCGACAAAGTTGCAGTGATCTAATACACATCTCCCTGCCAAGAAAAATAAGCAACACACAAGAGCTGAGATTGATTATCAACCAGAGACACAGCAAAGAAAACTTCTTCAAAATTGTAGTGAAAAAGCTCTCTCAAAAATTGGATGCTCTAAAGAGAAGAAGAAAGAACAACTATCACCATCAAGAATCTTTCTTTCTTTCTCTCCCTCTTTATTTTCAGGGATCTCAAGTGACAGCAACATTCAAATCAGTCAAGGATCTCTGAAAAGCTGAAGGCCTACACCCTTGAACAAAGCTTCCACTCCTGAACCATTCAAGATCTCAGGGGGAGCTTTGACAACAAATAAGAATCCACACAGTCTTCTCATTTTGATTTGAGAAAAGAAGACTTACATCACTCTCTCATTCTCACCTCTATACAGGGTTTTAATTCCATTCAAAATTATTCTGGTTGCAAGTCTCTTTCCAAAAGACTTGATGTTTGGTTTTTGAGCACTTGATCAAAAGCTCATTGGTGACAGTCACCTGATCAAAACCTGCAGTGGATTCCTACCAAGGGTGGTAGAAGAGTGGATGTACCCAGTTTGGAGAACCACTATAAATTTTTTGTGTTGTCTAGTTGCTCTTTCTTTTCTATTCTTGCTGTGGCTGTGTTAGTTAGATATTCTGTGATCTTTGATTTACTTTAATCTGTGATAGTTAGATATAGTTGTTAAAGATAAAGATAGTATAATGTTAGAGAAAAAAGTTTTGAAAACATAAAGACATACTCTATTCACCCCCCCTCTATAGTATATCAGATCTAACCCTAACTTTCAGAGTCCATTTCAGATTTCATGGCCTCAAGCCACTTCTCATAGTTTGGTCCACTCATAGCCTCTTGGTAGGTTACAGGCTCATCACTATGTTCCATAAGCAACACATTACTTATTTTAGACACGAGAAATCCATATCTCTTAGGCTCAAACCTTAGTCTACTAGATCTACATGGAACTTGTGTTTCCTGAGCAGGTTCTCCAACTAGAACAACTTGTAGTCCTGACTCAGGTTCCAATTCTGGTTCATTCACAGTTTGTGGTTCTTGAACTTCTTCAAGTTCTACCCTAACAGTCTTTTTACTTAAGAATTCTTTCTCAAGAAAGACACCAGTACTCGCGATAAACACTTTACCCTCGGACGGTAAGTAGAAATAGTACCCTTTAGTTTCCTTAGGATACACGACAAGATAACATTTATCTGATTTGGGTTCCAGCTTGTCATGCATTTGATGTCTTACGTAAGCCTCACAACCCAAAACCTTAATGAACGACATAATATGACGCTTCCCAATCTATATCTCATATGGTGTCTTTTTAACCGCCTTCGTTGGAGCATGATTTAGTGTTAAAGGAGCAGTTTATAGTCTAAAACCCCAAAAGGAAATAGGGAGATCTGCATGACTCATCATCGACTGTACCATGTCTAACAGAGTATGATTCCTCCTCTCAGACACACATTATGATGCGGTGTTCTAGGTTGAGTGAGTTGTGATACAATGCCACACTCTTTCTGATGATCACAGAACTCATGACTTAGGTATTCATCACCTCGATCAGATCATAGTGCTTTAACCTTTTTACCCAGCTGGTTCTCTACTCCATTCTTAAACTCTTTGAACTTTTCAAAGGTCTCAGATTTGCACTTCATAAGATACACATATTTGTATCTACTAAAATCATCAATAAATGTAACAAAGTAGAGAAACCCACCTCTAGCTATAGAACTCATGGGTCCACATACATCACTATGTACTATACCCAAGAGATCATCAGCCCTCTTATTATTTCCAATGAAAGGGACCTTAGTCATCTTGCCTAACAAACAAGATTCACATCTCTCAAATGATTCATAATCAAATGAGTCCAATAGTCCATCTCTACGGAGCTTGAATATACGTTTCTCATTTATGTGGCCCAAATGACAATGCCAAAGATATGTAGGGTTCGAGTCATTCGTTCTTAGTCTTTTAGTATTTTTATGTTATAGATCTGATGGTCTAAGTTCAAAACATATAAACCATTAAATATTTAGGCTACACCATAACAAACATCATTATTAAATATTAAACAATAATTGTTCTTAATAATAAAAGAAAAACCCACCATGTCCAAACATGAAATGGATATAAGGTTTCCAGTTTTGGATGGAACAAAATAATAATTATCCAATTTAGTTACAAGCCCACTGGGCAAAGCAAGACGGTAAACTACTACGGTGACATCAACAACTCTTGCTCCTTTGCAAACACGTAGGTCCACCTTCCCTTTACTCAGCATTCTTCTCCTTCCCAGTTCCTACACATTTATACAAATGTGAGAACCACATCCGGTATCCAATACCCAGGATGAAGGAGTAGAAAGGTTTATCACTATAACATATATACCTGAAGCAGAAGTCATACCTCCCCTCATCTTTTGCAGACCCTCAATGTATGAAGGATAGTTCCTTATCCAATGTCCAATCTTTCCACAATGGTGGCACTTTCCCTCTTTCCCTGAACCTTTCTTTTTCAGTACAGAAGACTTGGGCTCCATAGCAGACTTAGGTCCTACCTTCGTCTTCTTGAAGCCCTTGACCTTGCCCTTGTCTTTATGCACCATCAGTATGGGGCTAGAAGGCTTGGCCTTCTTCATGTTTATCTCGGCAGTTCGCAACATACCTAGGAGCTCGGGCAGTGTCTTGTCTATTTCATTCATGTTATAGTTCAAGACAAACTACTCATAACTGTCCGACAACGATTGCAGGATCAGGTCTGTGGCCAACTCTTGGCCTAGAGGGAACCCTAGAATTTCAAGGTTCTTGATATACCCAATCATATTAAGTACATGAGTCCCTACTAGGTCCCGAGCTCCCATCTTGCACTGAAACAACGCCTTAGTGACATCGAATCTCTCTTGACGAGCTTGCCCTTGAAACATTTTCTTGAGATGCTCGTCAATTTCCTTGCAACCCATGTTCTCGTGTTGCTTTTGAAGCTCAGAGTTTATGGTCGCAAGCATGAGACATTCGACGTCTAAGGAGTCGTCGAGATACTTCTTGTAAGCATCCTTATTAGCACGGGACGCATTCCCGGCAGGCTCATCAGGGGTTACCTCTTCCAAAACATAGAGCTTGCACTCTTGCTTGAGAACAATTCTCAAGCTCATGTACCAGTCCAAATAATTCATCCCGCTTAGCTTTTCCTTCTCAAGGATCGCACGGAGGGACAGGGTGGAATGTGAACCACTTGTCATTGAAATTCTATGAGGATCAAACAAAACAAATTAGTACTATATTTCATAAATATAATTTTCTTTCAATTAGGACTTTAATCAAAATAACTCCCACTTTTTTTTATCAAACTGATAACCCTCTATATCAATTCGAAGAGTTTAGCGAGTAACCCTCTTAGTGGACAAGATCCATATTTCACTAACACTATGAGTCAGCTTTGGCTTTTCTCTCATAATGCAGCTATTTAGGTAGACAACACTTGCCAATTGCATCACTATGCAACTCTTATATGGCTGGTGAATAACTCTTTATTCGTATCCATCATATAGTGCATGCCAACCCTATGCCTCTGGGCACTCAACCTTTGAGGTCACCTAGTTAAGCTAGACCCGATGTCGATAGTGGGATATCATAATTATCCGCTCGCATCCTTACCAATATAGATTAAATGCACCTTGCTTTGGCAAGCCCACGCTTTATCGATTGAGTAAGCAAGAGTGTCATCCATTGGAAGGTATCCGAATACTTAATATCACTTAAGGGATTTTAGATACTTGATTAACACTTTAATCATGGTTAACAATTAACGAGTGTGCACATCAAACAAAATAAAATAGCAGCAAACATAATCCAAATACATCCCAGATGTGCACAAGAACATCATCAACACTTGATGAATCGGGCTAAATCTAAACATTTAGAACACTTCTAAATCTTCAAATTTAGATGCATAGGACATGGGCAACACAAACTCCACTTACACAGTAGACATGCTCGTCACTCTATGTGTGAGATTCAAAATCTACCACATCCTTGGCTTCACAAACCAACAAAAGTGACAGTTACTATTAAGGAGTAGCAATAAAGAAATCACATGCATTCTTGGTCGAGATTCCAAGAATAGATTTAGGCATTTTAGAACACTTCTAAAATATCAAAATCTACACGGCATGGATTTAGTAACTTCTAAAATGATGAATATTGCCGACAACCTCCCTCTGATACCACTATTGGGTTTTGCTAGGGTGGCATAACATTTGTGCGCGTAGCAGAAATAGAGAACAAGAAAACCCAAAAGTTCGGATCTGGCAAAATTCATGAATCAAGAAGTAAATCATGCTGTAATTAAATTTACCTTTGAGGGATTGAGTCTATGCTCAACCAAGATGCTTTAGAAAAATCAGCCGGGGACTGGCGGCTTGAGTCTTGAGGGCAGAATTGTGTCCGTGCCTCTACAGGATATCCACACGATCGGGAGAACCCACAACAACTTGTCGCACAAGCGCTAGGTCGGGAGAGGACAATCATCGTCTCCACAGATTGCTAGATCTGTTAGAGGAGAGGTGGTGGCAACACTCGCTGGGATCGGGATCGGTGGCGGCGACACTCGCCGGGATCGGGATCGGCGATAACGGTGGGATCGGCGGAACGCTTCCGTCCAACTTTTAGGGTTTCCGTCTTTCGCACAGTACGACTCGTGTACTTAGACATAATGAATAGTAAAAAGCAGGGGAGAAGAAACCCTAAAACTTTCTATTTATACCCAAGGAATAAATAGAACAGTTTCCGATGCTATTGGCAAACCCTGACTTAGAATCCAGAAATTCAGCCAGACAACCCTTGTCTCGACGATTCGTCGAGTATCCATGACATATACGACGAATCTTCGAGTATCATCTTATACTCGACGAATCATCGAGTATCCATAAGATACATGATGAACTCAATGCCTACCTTCATCCGAATCAACACTTGACATCGACGAAGACGTTGAATGGACTCAACGTTGTCAATGCTTTCTGCATCATGGCGTTGAGTGCACTCAACACACTCAACGCCTAAGGCCAGATTCGTTGAATGGTGTTGAGTGAACTCATCACTCAACGCCTAGGACTCAGATCTGTTAAGTCAACACTTTGACTCGACGAATCGTTGATTGGACTCAACACACTCAACGCTTAAGTGCAATACTCGACGAATCAACTCCTTGACTCGACGAATCATTGAACACACTCATCTCACTCAACGCCACCATTCAATGAGTCAACTCTTAACTCGACGAAGGCGTTGAATGATCTCTACACACTCGAATCTTTTGCCTTAGAATATTTTAAGTCCTTTTCAACTCATCATATGAGCTATACCATACAGATTCAATCTCCCAATTTACCCACAATCTTATGTACGACCCTGATAGGCTCATACTGATTTGGTAGTGAGGACACATGCTTGATCACTTCCAGATCTCAATGGTAACACCAACAAAGTAATCTATGCACTTTTATTGAAAGAGATACCAAATGATAAAAAGAACAATTATCATTTCTTACTTCAATATTCGTGTATTCAGTTTTGCCTTTTTCTTTAAATGTTATATGCTTTTATTTCATTTTGTTAATGGTTACTATATATCAGTAATCAATCTTAGGCCCACTCCTCTAGATCAAACTTAGTGTGCATAACTCATGTGATCCTATTAAAGCCCAACTAAGTAGACCTGAGTGTTTAGTCCAATGCACATAACTCGCTTAAGACCTTTAAGGTCCAACTGGATTTGTAACAATCTACAGATACCCTTAACATTTTGCACCAATTCATTTCATATGGTATTTTATATTATGGTCGTAATAATTATTCTACATAAAGTTTTCATGCAAGCGTAAGTTATCATAGAGATATAATTTTGATAATAAAAGTACTTGGAAATAGAACATAATTAAAAAAATAAGACCTCACTGTGAGTTTCTCTTTTCTTTTATCTCTCCTCGGATCATCATCATGTCAATTGGGTGACGACATCCTTTCGTGTATCTGGAAATGCATATAAATTGAATATGGTTCTTTGACTATTTATGAAGTGGAAAGTAAGGGTGATGTCTTATTCAAAAGATAATTATAATGGAGAAAAATGGTGTTTACACCCCAAAATTGCACCGCCTTAAACCTAAATCTTAAGTGACTTCCATGATTACTTCAATTATCAACTAAACGTACTCATAAGCTATGAAATTAATTTATCATGTTATAATATAAACTTTAACAATATCAAAAGGTTCACCATACAAATCCTAAACTGATTCAATCTTAAAATGTCTTCCAAAGCATATTTAACATTTAAATTCAGCAAAACTATCATCCAATCAATATTACTATGTCGATTGCTTACTATTAAAATTTAGGGCATTCTGAAATTATTATGCTTTATAATGGACAATTCTAAAAATATACTTTTCTATGTAAAAACAACCCTTACATGAGAAAAACAACCTTCCAATATGGAAAAACATCAGGCCCATATTAATTTTAGCAATAGTATTTTAACAGACAATAGCCCTAACATTCCTAAGGCCAATTTTAGCAATATTATTATATAAGACAGCAGTCCAAAGATAATTTAAGGTCATTTCAGCAAGTTTCTTCTTATAGACAACCTTCACAGTATTCCTATGAACAAAAATTAGTATATTTATTCATAAAGTATGCAATTCCAACAACCTTTAAGCTATTCACAACAAAATACCTAACCTTAAACATGAATCTCATCAAAGTCCTATCACTTTTAATCAAATATCCCTTATGTATTTGCATGCAAATTAAAATTAATAGGCTACTTTAAACTTTTCAAATGATGCAATTCTCTTTTCTAACAACCTCCAAAGAGCACGCTTTCATGCTATTAGATCTTTCTACATCAACATACAATAACTATTAGATGGGCTCCATGAAGTTGCCCATATGTAAAAAGGAAACTTTTGGCATATGGAAGTAAAGCGTTAAGCTATTCATGGAAGCTTCAGACCCCAGGATCTACATCACTGTAGAGAAATGACCTTTCAATCCCATGAAGGCCTCCACCATTGATCAAAATCTACAAGTTTCCAAGAAGTATGCAGACATGATAAAGGATGAGATTGAACTGGTCACAATGGATAAGAGATCAAAGAATCTAATTGTTAGTGCCATTAATGACTCCATCTTTCAGAACATGGTCCTCTACCAAACTACACAGGAAATATGGGACACCCTCATTATATACATGGAGGGAACAGAAGAGGTAAGAGATGACAGGAAATCTGATAACTCTAATTATTTATATCTTTTTATTTTACTATTTTATATTAATAGTTAGATATTTTAAATTAATTTTATAATATTAAGTTTATTTTAACTTGTTTCTATAATTTATATCTATTTGTTCTAATAAAATCATTTTTAATCTTGCAGGGCTGATCTACAGGTTATTTGGAGCAAAACAAGTATTTTCCTGTTTTCTGCCTAGACACGCCCTGTGACACGCCCTACCTGGGCGTGACACAGGGGCGTGACACGTGATAATTGAGACTGCTGCTGAATCTCGTCGACCCGCGCCCAACATTCGTCGACCAACTAGGTCACGCCCATGTCGAAATATGACACGCCCGTGTACCATTTACACGGGGCGTGACGGCCCGTGGAAGAATTGTTGACCGTGCCACGTCGGATTAAAATTACACGCCTGGGTCACGGGCGTGCCCCAGGGCGTGTCAGGGGCGTTTTCCAGCCAATTACTCTTCGTTCCAGCCGTTGTCGCCAGCAGCCGTTGCCGCCAGCAGCCGTTGCAGCTTTGACACGCCCCTGGTCATGGGCGTGACCAGGGGGCGTGACGCCTCCATCAAGCCCAGTTTACTCCCGCCGTTTTTAGCTTCCCGCCATTTTCCAGAAATAGCCTTGACACGCCCTAGGTCACGGGCGTGACCTAGGGGCGTGACCCGTCAGTTAACAGATTTTGGTGGTTTTCCCTCCAACGTTCCCGGGGCTTTCAAGACGATGGTTCCGAGCCTGACACGCCCTAGGTCACGGGCGTGACCTAGGGCGTGACCATCCAGAAACTTTTTCTATAAATTCCAGACAGCTTCAGATGTCAAAGGAGGAATTTTTGGGAGTTGTAGTCTTTTAGTTGCTGTTTTATTTTATCGTATTTTCCATTTCTTAGCTTAGTTTTACTTTGTGTAAGTTTCAATTCTAGTTTGCTTTTCAATTTAATCATGTTTGTCTCTACCTTATCTTGTAATTCTCTTATTATGATGAGTAGCTAGATTTCATTTAGCACTTGATTTTGATGAAGCTTGCAATAAAATAATCTCTTCCTTTTTATCAAAAGTCTTGTTCTTCATCTTTCTCGCTACGATTTATCTTTGATTTCTATTTCATCGAATTCATATTACGCGTATATGATCTTCGATCTAAGATTCGTATCCTAAATGAACGAGAGGTTGCGGATATGAGGAGATCACTCAAAGATAAAAGGAGTTGAATGCACTCCTCGAGAGAGGACGACGTAAATCTTCCGGATTGGAGTCAAATCCAATAGTGGGGTTCACCGCCTAAAGCAAGCTTAGGGGTTTCGACTGGCCGAGAGGTCTTAATCGATCAACCTAAGGTTAGTTAGAAGCATGAGCTCGAGAGAGACGCTTCTATACTTTAGGAACCTCCACGGTCGAGTGAGTAGATAAGAACTCGCATTGCTTTATTTTTCAAGAAGATTTATTTTATCCAAGGGAATTCTAGATCAAGTGCTAGCTTCCTTAAATTGTATTTTTCTTTCTTAGTTTAGTTCTTAGTTTTTCCTTCTTCAGAAACCAACTTTTCTGTCCGATAAGATAATAACTTTTCTTGTGAGTACAAGTACTCAACAGGCCCCGAGTCGATATACGACACTTCCTATACTGCATTTCGATAGGTACGCTTGCCTATTCGGGATTCTAGTTTGGTTGTATTTTAACTTCTAGAAAATCTTCATCAAGTTTTTGGCGCCGTTGCCGAGGACTTTCTTTGTCGATATTTTGAAAGCAAGAATCTATTATTCTTATTTTTTTTTATCTTGTTTGTTTTCTTTAAAAGTTTTAACTTAAATTTTTTATAATTAAAGTTTCTTGCGAAAGGGCCGTGTCGGGTTTTCATCCCGCAATACCGTCTAGTACCTTGCGAACCCGTCATTGGGTAGCCCTTGGAAGTCCGGGAAATTTTATTTTATAAATTTTTAATTGTAAAACTTTTATTTTATCATTCTCTTTCTTGACCCCTATTCATTTTTATTTTATTTCTAATTCCATTCTATTAAGTACCGGTTGTTTTCTTTTCTTCTTAAAAATAAAAATAAAAAAATATGTTAACACAATTGGCCGCTCAAATTACCGAGCTCCAACATAAAATTAATCTTTTACAAGCCGCAAGACAGCGCCAAGTTTTATGTAATTTTTGCGGTGCCCCTCATCGAAGTGAGGAATGTTATTATTTTTATCATCAAAATTATTCTTATAATTTTCACAATAATTATGAAAATAATTATTCCTACTTTAATGAGAACCCTTTATCGAATTTTCATGAAAATAATTTTTCCAATAATTTTTCTATTTTTAATGAAATTAATTCTTCAAATTTTGGTGAAAATAATTTTCATGAAAATACTTTTTCAAGCTTCAATGAGAACAATTTTTCTAATTTTAATAGTTTTTCTTCTTCCTCGGATGTTGCTTTCCGGCATGATCACCCGGAAAGATTCCCGAGTAATGAGGATTTTTATTTAGATCCGACTTCTTGTTCTTCTTTTTCAGCACCGCAAACTTTCTCTCCTAATTTTGGGGATTTCTCTCAAATTTCATGTGATTCTTCTCCCCAAAATTTGGATGAGGATTTTTTTAATTTTAGCGATTTTTCTCCTTCTTCGGATAATGTTGCTAATGTGGAACATGACCTTTCATGTTCTCCTTTAGTTTCTTATACTGAAGAAGAAGAAAAACTTTTATTTCAAGAATTTTTCAAGTGTATGGACGCGCTGGGGGGAGTAGAAGAAGAATATATTTCTCCTCCTCCTACTATCAATTGTTCTCCTATTTATGAATTTTCAAACACAATCTATGATTATATAGGAGCAAAAATTTATGAACTTGATGCGTCCGATGATTTAATTTTAACTCAAACTACGAAAGAAAAATTAATTTTAGAAAATAAACAACCGGAGCTTGATCAATTTCTTTCACACAACCCTCCTCCGTGTGAAATTGTTTCTAACACGTTTATTTTTGATTTTTCTTATTCTAACGATTTTCCTGTAGACGATGAGCCGTTGCAATCCAATGTCATCAACGATCCCTTTGCCGTTCATCTACAAAAATTCACATCACCTCAGGTATGTATAGGTGATTTGAATTTACATCCTCAAGACCACCATTCCAAGAAGAAAAATCAAGAAGCAAGCGGAGGAGTAGCTTGGCGAGCGTCTTCAGCATACTCACCCAAGTGGGAATTAAGGGAGTTGCCCTTACACTTGAAATTTTATTTCCCTTTTTCCTAACCAATACCATCTAGCTTAAAGACGGGAAAAAGAAAAGCGCTCTTGGGAGACACCCCTTGCTTATCTTTAATTTTTATGCATTTATTTACTTTTCTTCTAAAAATTTTTCAATTTATTTTTCTTTCCCCCTTTTGTACTTGACTTATAAACATTGGGGACAATGTTTATTTTTAAGTATGGGGGTGGATTCTTAGTTTTGTTTTTATTTAAAAATAAAAAATATATATATATATATATATAAAGTAAAAATAAATTAGAAAAATTTTGTTTTCTTTTTATTATTAAAAAAAAACGAAAAAAATTAGAAAATCAAAAAAAAATTTTAAGTTTAAATCTTAATTAGAGAAGTCTTTTATTTCTATATTTATTCCCATGCAAAATCTCAAGTATTCATCTTTTACATAGTGTTTAGAAAATTTTTTTATGCTTTAATTGAATTTTGAATTTTGGAGTAAAACTGTTGGCCATGCTGTGTTTCTAGTTAAGTGCACGTGTAAGTAGAATTTTATGTAGATTCAAATATTTAACATATATTTAGATTTTCATTTTTCTAAATGCGTGGAAATGTTTTATTTTACTTTAATTATGAAAACCGGTAAAATCTAAAAATAATTTAGGTGAGTAAGTAGAAGTTTACTAGAGAGATATTTCGCGGATCAAGAAAGAGGTATTCTTTTTCGATGTCTAGAACTTACCATCTAGCTATTCTCAAGACTTTGCATAAGTTAGACTCATTAGTATAAATATGATTTAGGCATTTCTTTAGGCCAGTTTGAGCTTTTGTACCCGTACCTAAAATGTTACCTTTGTTTAGCTATTTTGAGCCTATTTCCCTATCTTTTTGTTTAACTCCACCAAGCATTTTACCAAATCCTAAAAAGCCACCTAATTGCACCCCTAAGACCAAGCTTGAACATAAATATACAAACATGTTTTGTGAGCGATTAGGAGCCTTTTATTTTTGGTGGCTCTTTTCTTATAAAAAAAAAGGAGTTGATTTATTTTTCTCCCCTCTTCAAAATAAAGAAAAAATTATCATTAAAAAAATGAAGAGGTAGAAAAAAAATTTCAATATGATGAGAGAGTTAAAAAAATAAGAAAAGAAACAAAAGAAATAGGAATTTGGCTACGTTCTTAAGAGCCATAGCACATCTTTATGTACAAGCTTCTCTAGGTTTTGGTGTGACTAGCCATCGTGTTTATCTTTGATCACCCTCTCCAAAACCTAAGCCTATATTTCAACCTAATTAAGCCCTATTGATTTATGTTTATAAGTTAGACTAGTGCCGTGGCGAGAGTGTGAAAGGGCAAGCCTATGGCCATCGACATTGATGGATTTCTTTGGAGGGTATCTTAATCTTTGTTTGTGCAATGTTATCTTTGTACGCACGCTACACTCTCCCTAAAAATAATTTTAAGATTTACCTGATTTTCATCTTAAAAGTAAAAATAATAGTGAAAATGCATTTTAAGAAAAATAAAAACCTAATTTGTATGCTGAGTAAGTCTTTCTACAAAAATATCTACAAACATAGGCATAAGACTTCGCATTTTACTCCTTAGGTTCAATTTTCTTTTCTAGCATTTAAAATTTTTCTACTCCCTATAGGAAGTTGTTTGCTCGGGACTAGCAAACGGATAAGTATGGGGTATTTGATAACTCTAATTATTTATATCTTTTTATTTTACTATTTTATATTAATAGTTAGATATTTTAAATTAATTTTATAATATTAAGTTTATTTTAACTTGTTTCTATAATTTATATCTATTTGTTCTAATAAAATCATTTTTAATCTTGTAGGGCTGATCTACAGGTTATTTGGAGCAAAACAAGTATTTTCCTGTTTTCTGCCTAGACACGCCCTGTGACACGCCCTACCTGGGCGTGACACAGGGGCGTGACACGTGATAATTAAGACTGCTGCTGAATCTCGTCGACCCGCGCCCAACGTTCGTCGACCGACTAGGTCACGCCCGTGTCGAAATATGACACGCCCGTATACCATTTACATGGGGCGTGACGGCCCGTGGAAGAATTGTTGACCGTGCCACGTCGGATTAAAATTACACGCCTGGGTCACGGGCGTGACCCAGGGCGTGTCAGGGGCATTTTCCAGCCAATTACTCTTCGTTCCAGCCGTTGTCGCCAGCAGCCGTTGCAGCTTTGACACGCCCCTGGTCACAGGCGTGACCAGGGGGCGTGACGCCTCCATCAAGCCCAGTTTACTCCCGCCGTTTGCTTCCCGCCGTTTTCCAGAAACAGCCTTGACATGCTCTAGGTCACAGGTGTGACCTAGGGGCGTGACCCGTCAGTTAACAGATTTTGGCAGTTTTCCCTCCAACGTTCCCGGGGCTTTCAAGACGACGGTTCCGAGCCTGACACGCCCTAGGTCACGGGCGTGACCTAGGGCGTGACCATCCAAAAACTTTTTCTATAAATTCCAGACAGCTTCAGATGTCAAAGGAGGAATTTTTGGGAGTTGTAGTCTTTTAGTTGCTATTTTATTTTATCGTATTTTCCATTTCTTAGCTTAGTTTTACTTTGTGTAAGTTTCAATTCTAGTTTGCTTTTCAATTTAATCATATTTGTCTCTACCTTATCTTGTAATTCTCTTATTATGATGAGTAGCTAGATTTCATTTAGCACTTGATTTTGATGAAGCTTGCAATAAAATAATCTCTTCCTTTTTATCAAAAGTCTTGTTCTTCATCTTTCTCGCTACGATTTATCTTTGATTTCTATTTCATCGAATTCATATTATGCGTATATGATCTTCGACCTAAGATTCGTATCCTAAATGACCGAGAGGTTGCGGATATGAGG
The DNA here is from genome assembly GCA_039513925.1 of Platanthera zijinensis. Lineage (NCBI taxonomy): Eukaryota > Viridiplantae > Streptophyta > Magnoliopsida > Asparagales > Orchidaceae > Platanthera > Platanthera zijinensis. The sequence goes on along the minus strand of CM077090.1, from coordinate 152,277,998 downwards.
AGATCACTCAAAGATAAAAGGAGTTGAATGCACTCCTCGAGAGAGGACGACGTAAATCTTCCGGATTGGAGTCAAATCCAATAGTGGGGTTCACCGCCTAAAGCAAGCTTAGGGATATCGACTGGCCGAGAGGTCTTAATCGATCAACCTAAGGTTAGTTAGAAGCATGAGCTCGAGAGAGACGCTTCTATACTTTAGGAACCTCCACGGTCGAGTGAGTAGATAAGAACTCGCATTGCTTTATTTCTCAAGAAGATTTATTTTATCCAAGGGAATTCTAGATCAAGTGCTAGCTTCCTTAAATTGTATTTTTCTTTCTTAGTTTAGTTCTTAGTTTTTCCTTCTTCAGAAACCAACTTTTCTGTCCGATAAGATAATAGCTTTTCTTGTGAGTACAAGTACTCAACATGCCCTGAGTCGATATACGACACTTCCTATACTACATTTCGATAGGTACGCTTACCTATTCGGGATTCTAGTTTCGTTGTATTTTAACTTCTAGAAAATCTTCATCAAAATCCCTCCTCAACCACGAACATGAGGCCTTCAGGCAGGGAGGCAAGGATAACATAGATGATTGCTATATTTTTTTTTTTCAAGATAGTAAATGAGTTGAGGACCTATAGGAGGATATTCATAGATTATGAGCTGAATGACAAGTTCCTTAGGTCTTTAACTAGAGACTGAGACAATAAGATCCGTGCTATCTGGGAAATGGGGAGCATTTCCACCATTCCTTCTCACACCCTATATGGAAAGCTGCTCTCTTATGAGATGCAGCTGAATTTCAAAAAAGAGGAGGACAATGCTGCCAAGCCCCATATTAAAGAGAAGACAGTGGCCCTCAAGGCCAACGAGAAGAATAAGGAGAGAGATTCTTCTCCTCCCAGAAGGCCTGCTGACTCAGAATCCTCTAAGACCAGCACATCTGATGCTGAGATATCAGATGGGGAGTTTGATGCCTTCTCTAAGCAGTTCAAGAAAGTGATGTTCAGGAAAAAGCACTGGACAAGCAAGCCTTCTTCCTCATCCTATTATAAGAAAAACCCTAAGGGGCAAAAGGTATTGTTCTAACTGTAGTAAACATGTTTTTGCTAATGTTGTTTGCTATTATTGTAGTAAGCCTGAGCATGTCATTGCTGACTATCAAGAAAAATAAATGAAAAGGTTGCTATTAGAGAAAAGAAGCATGATGGTGATAAGAGGCATCACCACAAGGGCTTGAAGTCTGAGAAGACTTTCATTGCTAAGAATGGGGAGAAGAGCTTGAGTCAAAGTGACTCAGATTCTTCAGATTCTAAGGAAGAAGAAGCCGATATTGAGCTATTTGCTGCTGTTGAAGAAGATATCTATCCTGCTACTAGGATAGGGATCAAGGATCTATTGTCAAGTCTTGAAAGTGACTATGAAGTGATGAGTCCCCATTTCATACCGAAATCTGGACTCATCTAGGCTTCATTTCATGACTTTGCACTACCATTTAGCGCCATTAGCACTCCTTTTGGTTCGCTACGACATTCCACGTCTTGTGCACTTTATTAGCCTATTTTTGTGCGTATGTGTATTTCCCTCTTGCTGTGTATTTTATTGATAACTGTGACTGCCATGATCGACAACCCGTCCAGTTTTTCTGTAGGTTCGGGGATCGTGTGGGCGTCCGGGATAGGGCTTTCACCATTTTTTTGGCAAAGGAATCAATGGTTATGCATTTTTACCCACGTACGACCATCGACCTCTTTGGCACATGATCATCGGTCGTGCGCGGTCTGGCTTCTCCTGTGAAAGTTCTGCCCCGCCATATCGTACGGTCACCAGCTATACCGCGCACGATCACTTCTCATGCGTTGTCGATCGTGCGCAGTCATGCCCTCTTTTGTGCAAGTTCTGCCACCATATCGCACGGTCACCTACTATACCGCGCACGATCACTGATCGTGCGCTGCTGATCGTGCGCAAGCTTTGATTTCCTGGTGTAGGTTCTACAGGTTGTTTCCGCACGGGAGCTGACTTTGTTCGCACACGACCACTAGCGCACGACCACTGGTCGTGCGCTAGTGGTCGTGCGCGCTATTTAACTCTGCTTCTATAAATCAGCCTGTTCCGCGAATTAGGGCAACGGACCCTGGACCGATCTTGCCGCCACTTCGCCGTTCCGCATCCTAGGAGCTCCATCGATCTCCACCTTCATCCCTACCATTGGGAGGTCATTTTCCGACGATTCTAAAGCGTTCCGCATCCTCCGGTGATCCTCCCGGCCATTAAAGACATCTTCTCCGAGCTTTCTACCGAGGAAGATGATGAAGACAACCTAGAGAACGGACTTAAAGGCCCTCGAGGTGACAGCTCGTCGGTACCGGAAGCCTCCTCGGACTGCGCGTGGAAGCGAATTGACAACCCGCACCTCCAGCCAACAACCGTGGTGGATCTTCACTTTCTTGGTTTAGTCTTTCTCCATCTCTCTTGTTGTATGAAATGACTTAAGCTTGTAATAAACTTCGATTTCTAGTTGTTTTAATTAGATTATTGTTGTTTAATCTTGCTTGTGAGATTGGTGATTTGATGCGCCTCGCCCCATCTCACTTCACTCCGTTCCTTTGTTGCATTCGATTGCACTCCGCACTAAACACCTCATTCACTGGCTCACCGTCCATTCGCCTCACCGAAGTACGACATCGCGATCGTTATATCCATCTCGCCTTGTGAAGCGGTGATTGTGACCCGCATAGTTCGCTTTAGTTTATTTGTTTGCAAAACCACCTTCAAAGCCCTTTATTTTTCCTTTATTTAATTAACTCTCATAACGATAATTTCGGATCGTTCGTTGTTCTACGCTAATTGCATTTCTCAAGAGACCGACACTCGGGGATTTATTCCCAAACTTTATTACTTGTGCGACCGGTGCGCTTGCCGAATTTACACGCATCAAGTTTTTGGCGCCGTTGCCGGGGAATGCAACTATAGAACGACCATGACGTTTGAAAGTATTGTTGTAAGAGTTAGTGTTTTTTGACCGCTGTTTCTTTGTGTAGTTTCCCCAGTGAATGCAAGGACGCGCTGCAAGAGATCTTGTAGCTTATGACCCCGAGATCGAATGAACTCTTCGTGCACAAAGACGTGCTGCTGCCATCAATCCAGTCCCAATGGGGGACCAGCTGAACATTGATGCCGGAAACCGTATTGGCGAGATCCTTCATGGTGACCGAAACGGCGATGAGAATGAAGTAAACCCGCCCCAGGTCTGCACTATGAGGTACTATACCACACCGACCGTTGGGAGTATTTACCCCGGTTTCAGACCGGCGATCACCAACCAGCAATTTGAGATCAAACCAGCCATTCTGAACATAATCCGGAACAATGCACAGTTCTCCGGAATGGCCACTGAAGACGCCCATCTTCACTTGGCTGAATTTTTCGAGATCTGCGCCACGTTTCGCTATGCTGGGATCCCCGATGATACAGTCAAGCTCCGTCTTTTCCCCTTTTCCCTCAGGGACAAAGCCAAGACATGGCTCCACTCTCTTTCGCCTGGAGCAGCCACCACTTGGGAGGCATTGACAAAGAAATTCTTAGCCAAGTTCCATCCGGTGGACCGGATTGTGAGTATGTGGCATGCGATTGCCAACTTTCGGCAAAATGATCAAGATAGCCTAGCTGAGGTGTGGGAACGCTTCAACGAGTTGCTGAGGAAGTGTCCAAACCACGGATTCCAAACTTGGAATCTCGTTGAAAGCTTCTATTTCTCTATTGAACCACAACACCGAGCTATGATTGATGCCGCCTCTGGTGGAACGATCATGAATCTTGCGCCTGATGATGCATTGAGAATTTTGCAGGATACCGCCATCCACAGTGCATATTGGACCGCAGGAAGGAATTTTCCACGAGGTACTAGTGGAGTTTTTGCTCTGGAAGCATCCAAGCCCGCCGCCACTGTTGCTCCAGTTATGGCAATCTCATGCCAGGGTTGTGGAGGTTCCGACCACCACAGCTTCGAATGCCAAGCAGGCGAGGTACGTGATGAAACTACTTTCCTTAATGAATCAATTAACTTTATTGCAAATAAAAATAGGGGAGCACCTTATGGGAACACGTACAATCCGGGGGTGAGAAATCATCCAAATTTTTCTTGGAATCAAAACGCACCAGGGCAACGATGGCAGCAGGGGCAGCATCAAAATGATGCGTATGCCTCCGGAAGCCAACCGCGTCCGCCTCAACCGAATTACCCCCAAGGGCCCCATGCTATAAAAACAAATTCTTTAGCTGAAATGTTTGAAAAGTTTGTTGAGGTATCCTAGACTAACATGACGAACCAAGCGGCCTCAATGCGTAACCTAGAGGCACAATTGGGCCAATTGGCCCAAATGGTCTCTGAGCGGACCCAAGGCACTTTACCGAGCGACACTGAGAAAAACCCCTATGAGCAAGGAAAAAGCCTTGGGGAAGAAAATTTGAAAAAAACTCACGAGCTTGTTGTAGCTTGTAAAATTAATAATATTGAAACTACTGCATTGTGCGATTCCGGAGCGTCTAGCAACATCCTCACCATGCAGGATGTTGCGAAGATGAACCTACATGTTGATCCAGCAAACTGGAAATCGCTAATTTTGGCAAATGGTATTTTGGTTGACACTGAGGGAGGTGTACGAGAAGTTGAAATCGAGGTTAATGGGAAGTGCTTAACTACTGATTTCCAGGTTTTGGGACCCAAGGAAAACAATTCTATTCCTATATTGGGGGTTTCGTTCCTGACGGCTAGCGGCGCATCTCTTGATTTCGCCAAGGATGCGTAACTTGGCCGGTTGTTGCTTCAACCTTGGATATCACTTCTGTACATGACCCTCTTCTCCATAACAACAATTTCCAAAGTGTTGCAGATATCAAGATTGGTTTAGAACTCTCCTTGGTGAGGGATTCTCATACGAAAGAGATGATTAAGGAAGGACTTTCTACGGAGATGATCGAGAATTATGAGAAAGAGTTCAAAGAAGAGACCGAGTGCACTGATGCAATGGCTACCTTCCCGTTTCCCATCGCGTCAATTTTTGAGCATGGCGAAACTAGTTCTATTCGGGAGAAATCCCTAGACAATGAATTGTGTAATATTGTTTCAAACTTTGTCCAGCGATCAGTAGCTTGGGCTGATCCGGTTGCCGTTTTGGTACCGGAAATGAAGCCGCCAACCGCAAAAATAGGACCCACCACGGACTGCAATCTTTGGAAATCTCCCACGGTGGAGAAGCTGAGGAAGGCCAAGCATGTACGCGATGAGGGTTATACTGCCCTCCGGTGCGAGGAATTGCATATTCGGAGTAAAGGGAAAGCCCTTTCTCCCAATGTAAAACGACACTCTACTGTTCCCTCGCGCCCCACCGATGAGACTTATCACAAGTCCGCATTTAGCTGATTGCTCTCCCCTTTTTCGTAATTCCCTATGCTTTGTGCTTGCTTGTTTTGTTGGGAACTTTTTGTTGCTGTGCTTTATTTTTCTGAAACTCTTTTATTCCTGCAAGAACAATATATAAACTGCTAATACAGGTATTTGGTCTACCTTAAGGACGGTAAACAAAAGGGCTATTCGGGAGATAACCCAAGCTTGGACCTTTTTTGTCCCTCTTTTTTGTGCTTTTTTACTTTGCTCTTCTATTTTATTTTCTATTATTTGTCTTTTCTTCGGTTCAACCTAATTCGCAGGTCCAGCATACTTTTGTGCGATGCAACAACCTCCGCCTTCTGGTATGCTCATTCTTTGGAGCATAGGTACCCTTTCTCCTCAGCCCTTTTTTTATTTTAGATTTCTATTTTCATTTCTGTCTATGCTTTCATTCTAGTCTGGGGGGAAGAGCCGCTTATGCACTCCACGAGCACATTGATAGCATGCCAGTAGTTTTATTTTATGCTTCATTATTGTAGAATCCTGCTGCACACACCTTGTCACCCACACGAGCGCGCACTTAACCACGCGCGCGGCTCGAGTCAATGTTGTCATTTTTGTCAATTTTAAAATGGCGGTGCTGACTTTAGATTTTAATTCAGAGTAGTTCGAAACTCGTGCAGTGCTCCTAATCGAGTACTCACGTGGTGTAGAAATTGTATAGGTTTAATTTTTCTTTATGCTTGTAAATTTTTATTTTTTCTGCACTCGTAAATCATGTTTGTCCTACTCAAAATTGTGAATCCGGAGCAATCTATCGGTAGCGTAGGAATGTGTGTAGGCGTCTCTAGCTTTGTATTGCTCGAGTCGGGAGGACAGATCATTTCTCTCGGTGGCTAAGAACTTGCCCCAAGCTACTTTCGAAGCATTGGTGCATGGTTAGTCTAGCGTGAGAGTGATGTAGGCCATCATGTTGGCCCGGTTGAGCTTTGTACCCATTCCTAACGTCTCCCTCGCTAGCCCCTTTGTGCCTACCCTTCCTTTTGATTCAGCTCCACTATATTCGCCAAAGCCTTATAGCCGATCCTAGTCGCACGCCCAATTCGCGCATTAGTAGTTTACATTTTATGTTGGGATGTGATGTGGTGATTCGTTTTTGTTATATGTGGATGTGCCCAATAGAAAAATGTGCTGATTTTGTAAAATAAGAATGTGCGAGCTTAACAGAAAAATCTATAAAAAGAAAAGAAAAAAAAAGAGGAAAAGAAAAGAAATAAGAAAAAGTTTAAATGAAAAATCTTTTTGAGATGGGATTGTTGTTTGGAGTAGGCGGTGCACACACCCATTTGTAAAAGTAAGTCTGGGGGTGTGGTGCACCTGCGTTTATTTGGTGGTTAGCGATTTCTATTTTTTGTTCGTTAGCTCATTTGGGTTTTGTGCATTACCCATCTTGTTTATCCTTGTTTTCCTCACCGTAACCCAAGCCCCATTATTACCCGAAGTCCTACGGACTCACGCTAGAGTCAGACTAGTGCCGTGGAGAGAGTGCGAATGGGCAAGCCTATGGTCCCCGACATTGGTGGATTCCTTTGGAGGTGATCACGAGCCCCGATCTTTGGCAATGCTTAGCCAAGCGACTTGCCTATTTTCTTCCTACACATGACCGAGCGATTCTCCGGCATTCAACTTTTGAGTAGTGACAATATCTATTTACGTTTGTCGAAAGTTATAAATTTCATCGTATAATTAAAAAATTCTTCTATTATATTTTCTATACACTTGAGTTTTCGATTTCTCGTTCTACTTTAAATTGAAATTACTTCGTCAGCTAGCTATTTTAGAGTTCACGAGATGATTATTTGCCCAGGACGTGCAAATGGTTAAGTCTGGTGGTGTGATGAGTCCCCATTTCATACCGAATTCTGGACTCATCTAGGCTTCATTTCATGACTTTGCACTACCATTTAGCGCCATTAGCACTCCTTTTGGTTCGCTACGACATTCCACGTCTTGTGCACTTTATTAGCCTATTTCTATGCTTATGTGTATTTCCCTCTTGCTGTGCATTTTATTGATATCTGTGACTGCCATGATCGACAACCCGTCCAGTTTTCCTGCAGGTTCGGGGATCGTGTGGGCGGCCGGGATAGGGCTTTCACCATTTTTTGGCAAAGGAGTCAATGGTCGTGCGTTTTTACCCACGTACAACCATCGACCTCTTTGGCGCACGATCATCGGTCGTGCGCAGTCTGGCTTCTCCTGTGAAAGTTCTGCCCCGCCATATCGCACGGTCACCAGCTATACCACGCATGATCACTGCTCGTGCGTTGCCGATCGTGCGCAGTCATGCCCTCTTTTGTGCAAGTTCTGCCGCCATATCGCACGGTCACCTGCTATACCGCGCACGATCACTGATCGTGCGCTGCTGATCATGCACAAGCTTTGATTTCCTGGTGCAGGTTCTACAGGTTGTTTCCGCACGGGCGCTGACTTTGTTCGCGCACGACCACTGGTCGTGCGCCAGTGGTCGTGCACGCTATTTAACTCTGCTTCTATAAATCAGCCTGTTCCGCGAATTAGGGCAACGGACCCTGGACCGATCTTGCCGCCACTTCGCCGTTCCGCATCCCAGGAGCTCCATCGATCTCCACCTTCATCCCTACCATTGGGAGGTCATTTTCCGGCGATTCTAAAGCGTTCCGCATCCTACGGTGATCCTCCCGACCATTAAAGACCTCTTCTCCGAGCTTTCTACCAAGGAAGATGATGAAGACAACCTAGAGAACGGACTTAAAGGCCCTCGAGGTGACAGCTCGTCGGTACCGGAAGCCTCCTTGGACTGCGCGTGGAAGCGGATTGACAACCCGCACCTCCGGCCAACAACCGCGGTGGATCTTCACTTTCTTGGTTTAGTCTTTCTCCATCTCTCTTGTTGTATGAAATGACTTAAGCTTGTAATGAACTTCGATTTCTAGTTGTTTTAATTAGATTATTGTTGTTTAATCTTGCTTGTGAGATTGGTGATTTGATGCGCCTCGCCCCATCTCACTTCACTCCGTTCCTTTGTTGCATTCGATTGCACTCCGCACTAAACACCTCATTCACTGGCTCACCGTCCATTCGCCTCACCGAAGTACGGCATCGCGGCCATTACATCCATCTCGCCTTGTGAAGCGGTGATTGCGACCCGCATAGTTTGCTTTAGTTTATTTGTTTGCAAAACCACCTTCAAAGCCCTTTATTTTTCCTTTATTTAATTAATTCTCATAACGATAATTTCGGATCGTTCGTTGTTCTACGCTAATTGCATTCCTCAAGAGACCGACACTCGGGGATTCATTCCCAAACTTTATTACTTGTGCGACCGGTGCACTTGCCGAATTTACACGCATCATGAAGCAGAAGAAGAGGAAAGTTGTTGTCTGATGGCCATAACTGAAGGCATTAGCTTGAATGATTCTGAAACTATTGAGGTGATAATTCTTCCCAACACTCCTTCTAATTCTGATTATGGAACATGCCCAGAATTTGAAGCATCCTTCTCTTCTGGAGCCGAGGATGGTTCATATTCAGAAAATGATATCAATCAATTGATTGATAAATATGGGGCACTCCTTGAGGCCTTGAGTAAATGCAAAAAGCTTGCTAAGAAGTAAGCTGAAGAGCTTAAAGTTCTTAGACCCCTTAAGACAGAGTTAGAGCAAAAAATGAAAGCATTCCATCAAATGGACTCTAACTTAATTGAGCTTAAGGGGATCATTAACAAGCACACTGAAATAAGATTTTAGAATAAAAAACTGATTAAGAAGCTTAAAAATAATCTTCTCAAGGAGAAAAGTTTAGTGGCTCAATTCTCTATGCCAAAATCTGTGCTTCCCATCATTGACTCTTTCACCTCCCAAACAAACAAGTGGGGACTGAGATTCAATGGAAGGGCACCAGGTGCTTGGATTAGAGGAAAGGGCAAGACTCCAGCTATGCCTCGGACCACCTTTCAGAAGGCGTTGCTTCCTTCCAACAGGTATGACCAAGATATCATCTATGGTCATTGGAAGAATGGAAGCACATATAGTAATGGCAAAAATGCTTCTCACTATGGAGTAAGAATGGGCATGGGGTTGAGTGCTTTGAAATCTTCCCATGAAAAATCCAAATGGCCCATCATGGACCATTGTGTTTGGTGCTGCAGCCCCCACACTCAAGGGTAAGGGAGTGACATCCTCCCAAAAACCTCTAGCAAAGACATTGGCTGATGGCAAGACAACAAGCAACTCTCACAAGTATATATTTGATCTCATCAACACCATCTTAGTAGCAAAGTAAACATCTATTGCTGACAAACATATACTGTTTAGTAAGCATATTTACCGTCGAGCCTCTTCACAAATTATAGTTGAGAGAAACAAGAAGAATGTTGCTATATTCTCTACTAAACAAAAAATTTTAATGCTCCATCTACCTCAAAGAATGTTAGGAAGAGAAGATACAATATCCATGAGTGCTGGTGTTGTGGCAAGGTGGGACACTTTGCCATAGATTGTTGGCACAACCCTAATATGCCTAGTGCAAAGAAGAGCTTTCCAGCCAAGGATGTTGTTGGCAAAAATGTTCCTTATTATGCTAACAAGAACTTAGGACCCAAGTTCAATTAGGATCCTAAGGTAAAATGAATCAAATTTTGCAGGATAGTTCAAGTACCAATCTCAAACAAATATGGTACTTGGACAGTGGGTGCTCAAGACACATTAAAGGGACCATGAGCTTATTAAAGAACTACACTCTTGTGGAGAATGGTAAAAAAGTCAACTTTGGGGGCTCAGATAGAGGAGTCACCAAAGGATATGGTGTGATCTCCGATGGCAAAATCTTTATCACAAGGGTAGCTTATCTTAAAGGTTTGCTACACAACCTTGTAAGCATAAGCCAACTATGTGACTTAGGTTATATTATTGAAGTCTACAATGATAAGTACCTAATTAAGAAGTCTATTGACTTAAAGGTTATCCTCTAAAGCATTAGGAGTGGGAATGTATATTGGTTAGATTTCATTTGTAATAATTCCTCTACTCTTATGTCTCTTGTAGCTAATGAGAAAGAATCCCTTTGTGTTCAATGGCACATAGGACTTGCTCACATTAACTATAAGACAATTGGTTTGCTATTTTATGAAAACTTAGTTAGAGACTCTCCTAAGTTAAAATGTGTTAAAGAGGGTCCATGCCATGCATGTCAAATGTGCAAGCAAATAAGGACCATCTTTAAAAGCTTAGCTCTCAAAGACTCTATAAGATGTCTATATTTATTACATATAGATTTGTTTGGTCCTTTGCTAATTCAGAGTTTAGGAGGGAAACTATACACCAATGTGTTTGTTGATGATCACTCTAGGTTTACATGGGTATTCTTCTTGAGGAATAAGTTAGATACCCTAGGTGTCTTCATTACTTTTGTCAATGATATTTATAATGAAATGGAATGTTCTGTGGTTAAAGTGAGAAGTGACCATGATATAGAATTTCAGTTTGGTGCCATGACAGAGTTTTGTGAAGAACTTGGTATTACCTAGGAATTCTCCTCTCCCAAAACCCCACAACAAAATGGTGTGGCTGAGAGAAAGAATAGGATATTGATTAAGGCTGCCAGGACTTTGTTAAGTGACTCCTCACTACCTGAATATTTTTGGACTGATGTAGTTAATACTGCATGTTATGTACTGAATAAGGCCTCCATCACTAAGTTCCATAAAAAGACTCCCTATGAACTCATGAAAGGAAGAAAACCAACCATATCCTACTTCAAACTTTTTGGTTGCAAGTGCTTCATATTAAACAATAAGAAGTATCAGTTAACTAAGTTTACTGAAAATGTAATGTGGGGATTTTTGTTGGATATATCTCTCATAGTAGAGCTTATAGGGTATTCAACAAGAATACCTAAGTAGTAGAAGAATCAATGCATGTTATATTTGATGAGACTAGCCTTCTATACAAAGGCCGGTCTAGTGTGCCTAATAATGCAGGTTTTGGACAAAACATAAAAGATCTATCTATCCATGAAAAGACAAGCTCAAGCAGGAGTTCATCTCAAGTAGAAGTACACTGTGAAGAGATTCAACCAGCTGACAGTACATAGGAAATTTTTGAAGAGGAACAACTAGCTAAAATACTTATAGGTGGTCAGTAAAGTGCTGTAGGGATGCCTACAACAAACAGGCATATGAGGGACCATCCTAGCACCCTCATAATTGGAGATGCAAGTCATGGTGCGACAATAAGAAGTAGATTTCAGAATAAAGCTTTATTCCTGAGCTTCCTGTCTTATGTAAAACCAAAAAGATTTGAAGATGCCAATCATGATGCATTCTGGATCAATGTAATGTAGGAAGAACTTCAACAACTCAAGAGATATAAGGTTTGGAAGTTGGGGTCAAGGAGACAACATCATTGACACCAAATGAATATACAAAAATAAGATGGATGAGAACGGTATCATTGTAAAGAATAAGGCTAGACTAGTAGCTAAGGGCTACAAATAAGAGGAAGAGATTGACTTCGATCAAACCTTTTCCCCAGTTGTAAGGTTGGAAGTCATTAGGATGCTTTTGGTCCATGCAACATTCAAGGGATTCAAAGTCTACCAGATGGATATCAAGTCTGCATTCTTAAATAGTAATCTTAAGGAAGAGGTGTATGTAGAACATCTCTCAGGTTTTGTTCATCCATCTCTTAACTATCATGTCTATTTTCTTAAGAAATACTTGTATGAGTTAAAGCAAGCCCCTAGGGCTTGGTATAAAAACATGTCTAGCTTCCTCATTAAGAAAAAGTTCTTAAGGAGGAAGATAGATAACACATTATTCCTAAGGGAAACAAAGTGTAAGTGTCTCTTAGTCAAATTTATGTTGATGCCATAATTTTTGGGTATAATGGTGTCAACATTTACAAAAGGTTTGCCAACCTTATGCAAGTGGAGTTTTGAATGAGTAGTATGGGGGAGCTCAAGTACATTCTAGGTTTCAAAGTGAAACAGTCTGATGAGGGAGTATTCATCTCTCAGACCAAGTACACTAGGGAACTTATTAAGAAGTTTGGAATGGAATCAGTTTCCACCATGAAAACTATCATGGGGCCAAATGTATCCCTGGATATGGATGAGAAAGCGAAGCCTTTTGATGAATCCATGTATATGTGTATCATTAGATCCCTGTTATATTTAACTAATAGTAGACCAGACATTATATATGCAACATGTGTTTATGCTAGGTACCAAATATGCCATAAGGAATCTCATTACTCAACTACAAAGAGGATTTTGAGATACCTCAAGGGCAGCCAACATCTTGGCATGTGGTACTTGTCAATTCTTAGGAAGGAGATTGATTTCCTAGAGCAGTAAGAAGCAGACCAATGTGGTCATATCCACTGCTGAGTTTGAATACATATCTGTAGGGAGTTACTGTGCATAATTACTGCGGATTCAATATCAATTATAGGACTATAACCTCAAGGTAAGTAAAACCCCTTGTTTTGTGACACATCTAGTGCTATTTCCATTGCTAAGAATCCTATCTCACATATCAAGACTAAGTACATAAAAATAAGGTATCATTTCTTAGAGAACATGTTGAGAGTGAAGATATCTATTTTGAATTTTTCCCCACTGACAAGCAAGTACAAGATATCTTTACAAAGTCATTAGGTGAGGCTATGTTTAATTCTTTTAAAATTGAGTTAGGTATGTTTAACATGGATTAATTTATCCCTCACATATCATTTCTTCTATCAAGTTTTAAATTTATATTATCTAAATATATTCATTTTATTCACCATTAATTGATTCAGATAAATCAATTTATGATTAGTTAGTAGAACATCATTCTGTTCAATATTTCAATTTCTATTAGCTACTAGTAAACTCATGTTTAATAGCAAAATAGATAGTCAATCTTAGCTAATATTTCTCACTAGGTGACATTGACTAGTTGAGAACACTAGCTGAGAAATCTACTTAAATAGCATAACTAAGATGGTTAGCTGAAACAAACTCAACTACATCATGGTAATAGCTGAGAAAATACTCAACAGTATATCTCCCAGTATTAACAATATGACTGAGATGGAATGTTATGCTAAAGGATGATCAATCTCAGCCGTTAAATCAACTTTTTTATGTTCAGTCAAATAGATGACGATCCAATACCCATTTAAATGAATTTGATAAATGTGAAATTAAAAGCCTATATACAGCTAAGTAAACTAAGAACTTACACACTAAACCCTATAAAGTCATCGATAACCTTCCTCCTTTCTTAGCTTCTCAACGTCTAAGTTCTCTGATCAAATGGCTCCAAAATCAGTTAAGTCACTTCACGATAGGTATGAAGTCGTTAGGGATGGATTCCAACATGCTCCTGAGGCGAATAAAGAAGTAATCAGATTATTAGAGGTCATTGTCCTGCAGTTTCTGCTATCTGAACCAACATCAATTTTAAAAGATGACGTGTTAGAGCTTTATTCCAATGCTAAACTCTCTACATTAAGGAGTAAAATCAAGAGCAAAGTAGGGGAAGTGAGGATAAAGATAACCCCTAAAAGGTTGACCAAATCCCCAAACCTACCCTCTGTAGTCAGTGAAGGAGTAGATGAAGTATCTTCCCAGGACATAGAACAAGCCCTGGTGTTGTGTGGATATAATGGAGAAAGGTATGGGTCATTGAAGAGAAAATACTTCAACCAAAGAGGCAAATTTCTAGTTGATATCATTGGGAAAATAATCCTGTGTAAGACAGGTTCCCATGATAGCATTTCCAAGCTAATGTTTGAAATAATTACAAGAGTAATTATGCAAAAAAAGATTGATTGGGCTCTGACAGTCTTTCAAAGAGTGATTACTAGCCTACAGGTTCCCAACCTAGGTAGAATCCTATCCCTATTTCTGGTCAATGCTTACCCAAAGCCTTTCAACAAGACTCAAGGAGTAAAAATTCACTAAATAAAGAAGATGGATGTAAAGACTCTGGAAAGGTTCACCAAAGTTCTGCCAAAGAGCCAAGTTGTCCAGAAAAAGGACAAAGAATAAGAAAACAACTAAAGAAAGTTCTTCTCATTCTGACTTTGAAAGTCAGAATGATGTTAACAATACACCCGTCTTTGAAAATGATCTATCTTCATCTGAAGAAGAAGACTATGTTGTTGTTGAAGATCAATGAATTCAAGTGGATGATAATGTCTCTACTCAAGAGCAGTTAGAGAGGTCTGTAGAAGAATTTGGAGAAGTTCCAAAAGATTTGAACTTGGGAGATGCCCCATCTGAGGGGGAGATGAACCAATCACCTAAGAATCTACAAGGAGAAATTGACAAAATAATTGATAATCTCTAAGAAATATTTGGTCAAATCCCAAATGACTCATAAGTCCTGATTCAGGAAAAAACTGATGCTCCAGTTGAGGGGGAGCAAGAAGTGCTGATCATTGAGGATAACTAGGAAAATCCTCTTGAACAATTTCTAAACACAGATGATCAAGTTGAGGGGGAGCTTCACACTGAATTCCCTTCTCAGGAAAAAGAAGTGTCTATCTCCCAAGTGACTAAGACATCCACTCTAGTTAAGCTGGATGGTCAAGAATACCAAGGGAAAAGTACTGATCCTGTTAATGTTCAACTAATATAGATGCCCCAACATCTAAATTATACCAGCAATGTTGAATGCTCTATCATTGTTTCACTCAAAGCTCTACTAGATGAGCAAGCTACATCACTAAAAAGCTACATTAATGAATCTGTTCAAGGACTGAAGGCTGAACTTATATCACAGGTGTGGAATATTAAAACTATGATAATAAGTGATCTCAAGATTCTAAGAGATAATACTGCACACATCAAACAACAGATCACAAGATGGTTTTACCTAGCACCAAGCACTGTCAAGCAGAATGTTACCATTCTTAGGTCAATGGATGAAAGCCTGAAGGAGTCTATCCTTGACCTTCATAGTGTGAACAACTATGTTAGTCAAACAGATAGAGTCATAAGACAGGGTGCGAATCATGTAGAAGATTATGTTTTCTTCACTCAGATAAGGGCTGCTGAACTGATCATTGAGAATATGGACACTATTATGGATTATATGGACAATTTTTCCAGTTAGTTTCCAGTAGGATTTAAGCCAACACTCTCCATTTGGCCAATAAAATTAATGAAGAAGCCAAAAAGGGGGAGAAGGAAAATGCAATGCAAGCCATTTAGGTTCTTCAGGGAACAAGGGTTACCTTACATTTACCCCTGTCCTCTCCAAGAATTTGCTGGCGGATCATATCATAGGAATCCGGCAGGCGAAGCAAATAGCAAACAACCAGAAGCTTCTGAAAATGCCGGTGTTACTCAGATAGATCTGCAGAAAAAGGGCAATGCTGAAGAAGTTCAACACCAAGAGTCTGAACCTCCTGATATGCAGAAATAGGAGTTATTACTGGTCGAGCAAAAAGATCGGCTACAGAGTAAAAATGCTCGAAGTTTGGGCTCCCTTAGAATACAAGGTGGCGAGATAATTCCAGGCAACCTTTACCATCAGATCATACCGGATGACAGGAAGGCACTCGTCAGATAAACATTTGGCCAACCAAGTCCGCACCAATGCTTCAGAAGCATCCCAATCATTAAAAGAAACATATCCAGAAGGAGGAGGGTCATTAGTCAAATGATGACGTTTGCACTGAGAACGCAAGAGAAAAATGAACAGTCAGGGTAATTTGAACCTGTAAGCTTCGAAGTAGTCCCTAAATTACCAAAAGAAGAGAAGGAAGAAGTAGAAAGAGAAGGAGGAATAGAGAGTAGAAGAAGAAGTAGCGTCCATAAAAACCGCACGGTTTCACAAAATAAACCATGCGAACAAAACAGCGCAAACAAACCACACAAATAAGAGGAGAGACCGCACGGTCTCAGTGTCAACACACCAGCGGCAGGAAAGATGCCATGACCAAAATGCGGAGCCCGCAATAGAGAAGAGAAACTGCTTGGACAGACAAGCAGCGAGAAGAGAAAAGACCGCAAAGTTAAGGTGACAACACACTAGCGACAAGAAAAGAAGCCGCGACCAGGATACGGAGCCCGCAGCGGTAGAGAAACCGCAATGAGAAGAGAAAAGAGGAGGAGAAGCAAAGGAAGCACACATACAAGGAAACTGTGCGACCAAGAAGGGAATAAGCTGAAACAGAACAGGACTCAGAGAAATCACGCGGACAGAAAGAGAAGCAAGGGAGGGCAGGGAGGGAAATCGTGCAGACAGAGTAGAAGCCGCGTGAATTGGAGCAAAGGACCAATTAGCTCTGATACCATGTGAAAAAGAGCTAAATAAAGGCAAATTTTATTGCTCCAAAAGGTAATCATTATATAGGTATGCCCCTTATTTATAGAAATCGGGGGAGATGAGAGAATACAATAATCGATGTGGGACTAAATACAAGTCGGGCGGTCTACACGGTTTGACATGGTCAAACCGCCCACTGTACAACAAATAATAAAACACCAATCGACAACTAGGAAAGTCGCATAACAGCCTGGGAAGACTGCTAGTACAAACTGCCAGACCGCAACTGCGAGTTGCCACCAGACCGCAGTTGCAGCTACCCATCAGACCGCAGCTACTACAAGCTATCGGACTGCAACCAAGGGTTTCCACCAGACCGCAGTTGCGGTTAATTATCTGACCACTGCTGCGGCTTCAACTAGACCGCTGCGGCTTAATCCAGACCGCTGCGGCTTAATCCAGCCCGTTGCGGCTCACCGACAGACCGCTACTGCGTCTCACCGACAGACCGCTACTACGTCTCTTTGCTAGACCACTGTGGCTTCATTCAGACTGCTGCAACTAACTGATAGACCGCTACTAAGGCTTTCTGCTAGACCATTGCGGCTTCCTTCAGACCGCTGCGGCTAACCTCCAGACTGCTACTATGTCTATCCATCAGACCGCCACTACTATTGTCCACCTGATCGCAAGCTAAGGTTCACTACTAGACTGCTAGACCTAACCACTAGGTCGCTGAGATAGATAGACCGCTGCGGTTAGACATAAGTCCGCCCGATCTCCTCAAGCTCCAACATAGGATATGATGAGCAGAAGAAGGGATGGAAGTGTATGGATCCTGCTAAGGGGAGGTTCGTCGTGTCCAGATACGTTATTTTCGATGAATTGACATCATAAGGAGGTAGCTCGTCTGTGGAGCCACATAGGAGCAGGTCGGATAGCGGGCATGAGACTGCTGCTAAAGATCTTCTGTTGGAGTTGCCTGTATCACCAGGAGCTCCATGTTGTTCTAGCTCCGGGCAGAGGCTTCTGGTTCAGGAAGTAGGGGAACTGTGTTCCTGGTGATTCTGGTTCTAGGGAAGTGCCTTCTATTTTAGGAAGACAGGGGAGCGATGCTCTAGGTGCTTCTAGTTTTAGGGCGGTGGCTTCTTGTTCAAGAAGCAAGGGGAGCGATGCTCCAGGTTTGCCAGGGAACAGAGTTGGTTTAGAAGAAGCGGCAGATGTGATTAGCCGTGATCAAGCTCTTTGGAGGTCGAAGAGGATCACCAACCCACCAGCTTGATATAGCGAAGGAAACGCGGTGAGCTTGGTCTCTTGTTTCTTCGCAGGCCCTCAGATAGAGAAAGAGCCTTCTATCTTTGGAGACACCACTAGAGTCAAGGAGGAAGAAAGCGCCAAGGATGAGGAGATGACTGTCCTCAGGGGAGACGAGGCTTGTGACCTTGTGCCCAATGTTGTTGGTGTTACTCCTATGACGTACAACTGGGTGTTAAAGCTGGAGAAGAAGGAAGAGGGAAACACGACTCATTTCGGGAGATACTAGAGGGATCCCTTATTGTCTTTGATACATGGAGCGAGGACCATGTCACAGATATTTTCTCGAAGGCGCTATCAGAGGGGCTATTTTCATAGTTACAAGGATTGCTGGGGATGGTTACCACTTCTCACTTCAAGGGGGAGTGTTGAAAATCATGAAATGAAAGTGGGGGATTGGGCGGCCTGTTCACGCGGCTTGTGTGGACAGGATTGGCGGCTAGACAGGTCGGCAATGATGCTACAGTCGGCTTGTGCTCTGGCGGCCCGTGCGGTCTGTTCACGTGGTCTGTGCGGATAGAGGAGGCGGCTAGCCAGGCCGGGTTGTGTTCAACCGGCAGTTGGTTCCCAGAAGGTAACCGGGCAGATAGAATTTCTATCCGTGGAGCTCGCCAAGATTAGCGAGGTGCAGACTTGGTTGAAGTTCGCAGAGTCCGGGTTGCGGACTGGATCAGAGTTCGGGAGATCGGCATGGCATGTGCCTTGGTCTAGCTATGGTGGCACGATTAGTGGTAACCGCGGAGTTTGTCGGTTAGAGTAGACTGGTGCCAGAGTTCGCCGGGTTGTGTGGGTTAGCTCAGTATGGGAGGTCATGCGGTTTGCAAGGACTGATATCTTTGTCTGCCAAGTTCAGCAGTTGTCAGCCTTGTGTGAGTTGGCTACGGGCTCGGAGTATACAGACTGGAGTGATGTCCGCATGCGTGTGCGGATTGGAGCTATGTCTGCAGGTGTGTAGACTAGGGCAGTATTCATAGAGTTTGCTTGTATGGCGATCAAGTCTGGTTTGGCCTTGGAGACAAGGTGGATTGGCTTGGTATCTGGCCTTGGTGGTGCAACCTTGGCGGACTGGCTATCTCGCTTAGTCGTGGCAGTCTGTTTGTGTATCCGCGGATTAGCGAATACACTTGGTGCTCGTCGTGAGATGGGGTGGTGATCCTATCAGCTAGGGCGATGATCACACTCCTCTACGTGCCTATAAATATGACCCCCTGTCACATCAATGATACCGAGTTAACAGTAAGTGAACTCGTGGGAGGTTGCTGCGGTTAGAATTTTCTATCTACGCGGTTTGAAGAGTTTGAACGGTTTGTGCTGTGTAGGTTGTGCGGATAGCGCTGGAAAGCCATGTACTTGGTTCAAAATACGGTCAGGGACAGTGCGAGCTCTGCGGATAGCAACCAGTGGTTAGTAGTAGGTCACAACTTGCGACCAGGTGGTTTATCTTCTGTAACTAGTTTCTCAGTTCAATAAGTTGTCCGCCTCTAGCGGTTTGTTCAGTTCGGTGGAGCAGCAGTCCGCGTGATCTTGCGGATAGGCGACCTCGCGGTCAGGCAGTTTGCAAATCCACAAAAAAAGTTCTTTCTTAGCACTGGAATAACGGGCAGTGCGCGCAGCTTGTTGCAGTCTTGCGAACAGGCGGCTTCAGCGGACTCCATAACGGTTAGCCGCAGAGCCGGCGACTACTCCTTAAGTCAGCGTGACTTATTTCTTGCATTGTATTTTTTTGCTTCCATTGGGTACATTGACAATCATGTCTCGCCAAGGATGCCTCGCTCTGTAAAGATTTTTTATTGTTCAAGATTCTTGCTCTTCTGGTTGTATTTGGTTTGCTTGGGCTCAGTTTGGTTGAGTGTTCCTGTGCCTAGTGACCGTTTTCCACTATCACAAAAATTTTGCATTAGCCAGGATTCTTCTCAATTTCCCTGGTTTTTTAGTTTCTCTGGGTTTGCCAGGAGGAGCAGGCGGGTCGCGCGAGCCAACTTGACTAGTCTGCGCTCGCCTTAGTGGCCATCCGACCGAGATCGCCGGTCCGCCTTTGTGTGAGAGGCAGGAAAGCCGCGGGAGTCCGGCTCGTGCTCACCTAAAGATAGAGGCGAGCTGCGCGAGCCAGGCTGCATCCGCCCAGTTGAGTATCGAGCTGGTCCCGATTTCCCCCTATGAGTGGGGTGCATGTATCATGTGGTTAAATTATTTTGGTCTGACAAATGTGATTTGGTCTGCATTTAGCTCCTCAGAATAGTGGAGTTTGACTGTTGGCAGACCAATTTTGGCTACATATAACCATTCAGAACAGCGGAGTCACATTTTTGGCAGGCCAGATTTTAAAAACTATAAATAAGCCCAAGGGGGTATCTCAGAAGGCAAGCTTTCCAGTTCTCTTACTCTCTTATATTATAGTGCTTTCTGAGGTGCCCTTAGCTCAACATTAGCTAAGGAGGGGAAGCGCTCTAAGATCTTCCGGGTGTGTGGTGGGACCTCCGTGCTGGAGCCTTGGGTCAGTTTCAAGTTCTAAGTCTTTGGTCAGCCAAGCTTGCTAGGTAAAGTAAGTGTGCGGTCACCCCTTCCCCAAGGGTTCGGACTCCACAAGAAGCTGACTTCCGGTTTTAACATTTTGGTTCGCTGTGCATGGAGAGTGATCAACACCCAAAACCTTAGCAAGCTTAATGACTGGAGGCGAATGGCATGGTTTTGACCAGGCCGACTCATCACCCCCTCCCCCTCTCGACATGTTTGACGATTTTTGATAAGAGATGCAGAACCTCATCACTTTCTCACTCACTACTCACGACGAGTGCTCAATACCCTCGGTACTAGTGGTCGCAGCCCTAGCCCTGGGCGAGAACGCTCTTGTTCGGTAGCCCGGGAAAGAAGCGGCGGCGGAAGGTAGTGGGAGAGATCTCCTCAGGCGAGATCTACCAAGGCGAGCCCTGTTCCCTGGCTCGGAGAGCGCGGGACGATCCGACGAGGTGGAGGTGTGATACTGTCGGCTCGCCCGACAAGGGAGGGAAGTCCCTTCAGCGAGCTAGTTGTATCCTACCGAGTTCCAGAGGAGTTCCGTGATCTGGAGATGTCCTACTACACCGGGAGGGATGAACCAGTTCAGCTTATCAAGTGGTTTGAGGATGTTGTTTCGATCCGACAGATGTCAGATGCATTCAAGTGCCGGCTCTTCGCCATCACACTCAAGGAGAAGGAGAGAGATTGGTTCCATTAGCTTCTGTCCAGCTCTATCTACTACTTCGAGGACCTACGCCGAGGGTTTTTGCTTAGGTTCACCACTTCCAAGAAGAGGAATAGGGAGTCAGAGTCTTTGTTTCTCATCAAGCATGGAGTGAACAAAACTCTGGGGAGCTATGTGGACTAGTTCTAGGAGGAGGTCCTCCAGGTGCAGGAGATGCTTGGACACACCCTCATGGTTTCTTTCACCCTGGGGATATAGCAGGGGTTCTTCAGGATGGAGCTGAAGAGGGTGCCTCCGCTGTCCTTCGAGGAGCTGATGGAGAGGACTGCCCGAGAAGTCGAGGGGGAGGCATCCAACCCGGCATTTTCCAGGAAGTTATCTAGGTGGGCTGCAGAGGAGGAAAAGGAGCCATGATGTGGTAAGGGGCAGGAGGCTATAAGGGAAGATCCCTGACAGAGGGAGCAACATCAGCAGCAACAACAAAGGTGTGGCCACCAGGAGCCGAATAATCAGCTAGGCTGGAGGCAGCCATAGCGATAGTACCAGGGCTCGAGGAGAGGTTTACATAGAGGAGACCACCTCCAAGGGGGGCAAGGCCAGTTCAACCCTCCAGGTTAGAGGCAGGGCCAGAGGCCCACCTCCCCAATCAACAACAAGCTATGTCGATAGATCTGGGGAGAAGGGGGAGAGTGCAGAGGAGGAGGCCGGAGGGTAGAGTTGAGTTGCCCTACTGTGAATTCCACTATGAAGAAGAGCATGCTACGACTACCTGCCCAGAGTTTTTTGGAGATGAGGGGAGTAAGG
This sequence comes from Platanthera zijinensis, assembly GCA_039513925.1. Lineage (NCBI taxonomy): Eukaryota > Viridiplantae > Streptophyta > Magnoliopsida > Asparagales > Orchidaceae > Platanthera > Platanthera zijinensis. Next base: position 152,256,017 of record CM077090.1, on the reverse strand, counting down.
GGGCAAGCCCAGCAGTAATACCCCTAGGAGGTACGGATAGAGGAAGTCCTGCCGGGGCCAGAGGAGGATAGATGTAAGGACTGGGCCGATGTTGGAGGCCGAGGAGGGATCAGAGAGATTCACAGGGGGGGGGGGTAGGAGTCGAGGCTGCTCGCAAGGCGAGTCTCCACACCATGTACCGCCGAAGCGTCGCCTCCACATCCCTAACCCGCCCCCTGAATTGAAGATTACTTTCTCCAGGAAGGACTTGCCGGACTACGAGAACCCGTTCTGCGATGCGTTGGTAGTCCAAGCCGTGGTCAAAAATTTCACCGTCTCCCGGATCCTCATGGATAATGGGAGTTCCGTCAATGTCGTCTTTAAAAAGGCGTTCAACGCTCTGAAGGTGGAGGTTAGGAGGTTGTTGACCTCGGATGGGCCTCTCTTCAGATTCTTCGGGGAGAGGAAGGAAGTGGAATGAGGAGTGGGACTCCATGTTTACATGGGGGCCAGTTCAAAAAATGTAGGTTCGTCATCGTGGTGCTCCCAGTAGCTACAATGCCATATTTGGACGGCCCCTCATCAGCGCTTTCTTTTGCGTGACCTCCTCATTCCATAAGTGCCTCAAGTTCAACATTGATGGAATCTAGGTTAGGGTCCGGGGATACCCCAAGGTAGCGAGGGAATGCTACGTGATCACAGTCAACACCATCTACTGATAAGGAGGAGCCGAGGAGATGGAAAGGAGGATGGAGGAGCTGTCTGGCTAGGAGGCCATGGGAGGAGATGAGGAGATGGAGGTGGAGAAGGATGAGGTCCGCACCCGTGTGGAGGTGGAAGAGGAAGTGCAGGAGGAGCAGGCCGAGGTGATGACAGTAAAGGAGGCTGAGGAGGAGGTTCTTATCCCAGGTAAGGGGGCTGTGGGTGAGTGGGGAGACCAGTCTCGGCTAGAGGCAGCGAAGGAGGTAATGGATATGGAGGTTCTCACCTAGGAAGGAAGGGAAAAGAAGGTGCACGTTAGCGGGGGGCTGAGCCTGGAGGATCAGGGGAGGATGCTGGAGTGCATCCAGAAGAATATTGACATCTTTGCATGGAGCGCGACGGACATGACAGGGATTGATGTAGATATTGCATGCCACCACCTCAACCTGGATTCAGAGTCCTGCCCCATCTGACAAAAGAAGATATCTACCGCGGACAAGTTGGCCGAGCCCATTTGGGAGGAGGTGGGTAAGCTCCTCAAGCCCGGATTCATTTCAGAGATCCAGTATCTAGGCTGGGTCTCCAATATTGTAATGGTTAAAAAAGGAGATGGTTGCTGGAGAATGTGTGTAGATTTCTCTCTTTTGGATAAATCATGTCCTAAGGATTGTTATCCCTTGCCTCGAATCGACACACTGGTTGACCCAGCCATCGGTTTTTCTCTAATGAGTTTCTTAGATGCTTTTTCAGGTTATAATCAAATCAGGATGCACCCACCCGACATAAAAGATGTCTCCTTCGTCAATGAGGATGAGTGCTACTACTATAAAATGATGCCCTTTGGGCTAAAAAATGCAGGGGAGACATATCAAAGGATGATGGATCGGGTCTTTTGAGAGTAGAAGGGGAGGAACTTGGAGGTTTATGTGTATGATCTCATGATCAAGAGTCAGGATGTTGAATCTCACCTCTAGGACCTGGAAGAGACCTTCGATACCCTGTAGAAATATAAAATGAGGCTGAACCCCTTGAAGCGTGTCTTTCGGGCGAGCAGGGGCAAGTTCTTAGGCCCTCCTTACTCCCGTAGGAGTGGAGCCCAACCCTGACAAGGTATGGGCCATCATGGAGTTGGGGTCACCTCAGAATGCCAAAGAGGTCCAGCACCTGACAGTGAAGCTGTAAGGGCTGAGTAGGTTCCTCTACTAGACTATAGAGAAGTGCTCACCTTTCTTCAAAGCGCTGAGAGGTGGTAAGAAATTCGAATGGTCCAAGAAGTGTGAGGGAGGCTTCCAAGACTTGAAGAGGAAGCTGACCCAGGATCCTTTGCTCCAGGGATCGAAGGAAGGGGAAGACCTATCTCTATATCTCGGGGTCAGGGTTGAGACCCTGAGCCCTGTCTTGGTCGATAAGAGGGCAAGAAGAAGCTGCCGATTTACTATATGAGTAGGGTCCTGAGGAAGGTAGAACTCAGATACCCTATTTTGGAAAAGTTGGCCTTCGCTCTAGTCATCTCAGCCCGGAGGCTGCGACCGTACTTCCATGCACACTCTATCTGGGTGATGACCGACCATCCCCTCTACAATATCTTTGAGGGGGTGGAGCACTCTAGGAGGCTGGCGAAGTGGTTAATAGAGCTGAGCTAGTTTGAAATTTCCTTTGTCCCTCATCTCTCGATCAAGGCCCAGGCAATGACCGACTTCTTAGCCGATTATGTGGTTGAGGTGGCAGAGGCCGAGCTCACTCATCCAGTTCCTTGGAGGGTAAATATGGATGGCGCATCAGGGAGGCACTCCTTGGTGGTAGGAGTTATCTTAGAGAGTCCGTAGGGGACAAAGATTGAGCAAAATATGATTATTCATTTTCCCATCACCAACAATCAAACAGAGTATGAGGTAGTGATCGCAGGACTTCGGCTGGCTAGGGAGCTGGGGGTGCAGGACGTGGAGGTTCTTACAAACTCCATGGTGGTGTCCTCCTAGATCAACGGTGAGTTCGAAGTGAGGGAGCCTACTCTCCAACTATACTTGGCAAAGGTGAAGATGATCATCAGCATGTTCCAGACATTCTCTATCAGATATGTGTCGTGGGAAGAGAATGAGTAGGTGGACCAGCTGGCCAAGTTTGAACCCCGTGTGGGGGGAACTCTTATCGACCTCTTCTGCCCTTGCATCGAAGAGGGGGAGCTGATGGAGGTGGATCAGCATCCTTCCTGGATGGACCCCTTCACAACCTTCTTGTCCATTAGAGAGTTCCTAGAGGGCCTGCATAAGAAGCGCTTCAAATATAAGTTGGCATACTACCTGATGCATGATGGGAAGCTGTATCAGAAGACTCTCTCAGGGCTCATAGCACCCTGCGTGGCTGAAGAGGAGGTTTCGAGGATCTTGGAGGAAGTTCACTCAGGGGAGTGCGAGAGTCACTCAGGGAGGAGGACCCTGGAGTGGAGGATTGTGAGGCAAGGGTACTTCTGGCCGACCCTAGGCCGAGATGCCACTGAGTTCGCGGAGAAGTACTGTTCACCCCACTTGAACTATTACTAGCCAGAGACTCAGGATCTTCACTGCACCCTAGCCCTTTGCTATTTGGGGAATGGATCTTATGGGACCCTTCCCCCAGGCCAGTGGGAAAAAGAGGTTCATGTTAGTAATGATCGATTATTTTTATAAGTGGTTGGAGGTTAAGGCGCTAGCCAAGATGACCTCCCAGGTGATCCGAAACTTTGTATGGTGGGAGATCATTTGCAGGCACGGGTTGCCTCAAGCCATTGTCACGGACAATGGGCCATAATTTGCCAGTACCGAGTTCATCATCTTCTATGGCCAGCTCGACATTGATCTTTGGTTTGCGTCGATTCATCACCCCAGGAGTAATGGGCAGGTGGAGGCAGCGAACAAGATCATTGTGAATTTGTTGAAAATGAAGGTTGAGAACCTAAAAATAAGTTGGGTGGAGCAACTTTATTCAGTTCTCTAGGCCCTGAGGACCACCCCCAACACATCGACTGAGGAGCCCCCCTTCAGACTCTCCCATGGTTATGAGGCTGTACTCCCAATCGAGTTCGATGTCCGGACACCGTGGGTAGTAGAGGCAGAGGAAGGTGGAGAAGAATGGAGGGTCAAGAATGAGAAAGAGCTGCGACTCTCCTTAGACTTGATAGAGGAGCTCTGAGATGTGGCCGCCATTAGGCAAGAAGAAATCAAATGGCGAATGACTAATACTTTGACAAACATGTTAGAATCAAATAGTTCACGGAAGGGGACTTGGTCTTGAAAAAAGTAGATGCTGCAGGGAGATCAGCTGACGTGGGAAAGCTCAACCCAAACTGGGAGGGTCCGTTTATTGTCAATGAGACATTGAGGTCAGGGGGTACCACCTCCGGAATGTGGAAGGAGAGACCCTAAGTCACACCTGGAGCGGTAATGACTTGAAGCGTTTCTATCCTTGAACCATGTAAGTGATATCTTTTTTCTAATGAGAAACTTCTTGGCATTCCAAACTTTCTGTAATGAATTATGATAACAGGTGAAGAGTTCACTTAGCATACCCCGAGCAGATCCCGCTGTCAGGCTCCAACTAGCTGGCAGGGCTAGATATCACTCGAAAGAGTCTCCCAGACCCCGAGCAGATCCTGCTGCCAGGATCCCACTAGCTGGCAGGGCTGGATGTCACTCGAGAGAGTTTACCCAGACCCCAAGCAGATCCCCCTACCAGGCTCCCACTAGCTGGCAGGGCTTGATGTCACTCGAGAGAGTCTCCCAGACCCCGAGCAGATTTCACTGCCAGGCTCCCACTAGCTGGCAGGGTTGGATGTCACTTGAGAGAGTCTCGCAAACCCTGAGCAGATCCCGCTGCCAGGCTCCACTAGTTGATAGGGCTAGATGTCACTCGAGAGAGTCTCCTAAACCCTGAGCAGATCCCGCTGCGAAGATCCCACTAGCTAGTAGGGCTTGATTTCACTCGAGAGAGTCTCCCAGACCCCGAGCAGATCTGGCTGCCAGGCTCCCACTAGCTGGCAGGGCTGGATGTCACTTGAGAGAGTCTCCCAAACCCTGAGCAAATCCTGCTACCAGGATCCCACTAGCTTGCAGGGCTGAATGTCACTCGAGAGAGTCTCCCAGACCCCGAGCAGATCCCTTGCCTGCCTCCCACTAGCTAGACGGGTTGGACGTCACTCGAGAGTGTCTATCCAGACCTCAAGCAGATCCTGCAGCTAGGCTCCTTACATAGCTCCCTTGGCATGGCCCTCTCGGCACGATGTTTCTCGTATAGCCCTCCTAGTGAGCTGGGTCTTGCCCCTCTTAGCAAACCAGGTCTAGCCCATCCTGACGAGCTAGGTCTCGCCACTCCCAATCCACAAATATCCTTAGTCGAAGCAAAGAGACCCAGGTTGTGAGGATCGATTGCACTAGGTGATTACAAGCCTCCAGGTCGCACTAGATAGTTCCTGGGTTACCTAGGTCAAGCACTCAGTGGGTGGGCCGATAGACGCCTAGATCTAAGTCTTGCAAGCACAACAAGGAAGCTCTTTGAGTAAAGGTGGCGGATCGCCGCTCGCGGACCAATTACCTAAGGTGTTATCGATTTTCTAAACTAAGTCCCTAAGAACTGCGTGATACCACTAGCGAGGCATGGGTCCGGAGGCGGCAAGCGGGAAGGCCAACCGGGTCGCGAGCATGCAAAAAGAAAGAAATAATTACAAAAAGCAATGTTGGGAATATTGCCCTAAATATTCCCTAGATTTGATTTGAAGAGGCATAACCATCAACACTAAGAGCATAATTGTATTTGATGTTGGTTAAGCTCATCATGTGCACGATGTTCCTTGGAACGAGGTTAGACAGGTTGTCTAAGTGATGGTGATAGGTGGTCACAAGGTAGGCAGGTGGAGAGACAAAAAATCTTTCTAAGTCCACAGGAATTGAGTGAGGACAACTCACTCAACTCCAGATGCAAAGAAATGTGGTTAAGTCCACAGGCACTGAGTGAAGCAAGCTCACTCAACACCAGATGCCAAAAAGTGCTGAGAGAAGACATGACAGTCAAAGCCCTTCAACATTGACAAGGCAGGAAAGTGGCTAAGTCCATAGGCGTTGAGTAAAGCCAGTTCACTCAACGCCATACAATAAGAAGGGTTGAGTAAAGTCAAGTCAGTCAAAGCCTGGCTATTTGCAAGGAAGAAAAGTGGCTAAGTCCATAAGCGTTGAGTGAAGGCAGTTCACTCAACGCCATACTGCAAAAAGCATTGAGTAAAGCTCAGATAGTCAAAGTTTTATCTTTGACGGTAAAGAAATCTGGTTAAGTCCAGAAGCGTTGAGTGATGAAGGCTCACTTGACGCCTAAGTAGTAAGACTACAAAAGTCTAGATGGCATTGAGTGATGAAGACTTACTCAACACACTCAACGACTAAGCTGACAGAAAATTTTTCTAAGTACAAAAGCGTTGAGTGAAGGCTATTCACTCAATGCCTCATCAAGATAATAGGCTAAAGCAGAAAGCATTGAGTGAAGAAGCTACGCTCAACGATTTCATTTTAGAATGCGGCTAAGTGTTTTGGCTTTGAGTCAAGCTTTCTCACTCAACTCCTAGTAATAGAAAAACTATCTAAGTGTTTTAGCGTTGAGTCAATCTTACTCACTCAATGCCTAGTGACAGAAAAACTATCTAAGTGTTTTGGCGTTGAGTCAATCTTACTCACTCAATGCCTAGTGACAAAAAATTTGTCTAAGTGTTTTGGCGTTGAGTCAAGCTTACTCACTCAACGCCTGGTGATTGAAAATCTGTCTAAGTGTTTTGGCATTGAGTGATGGTTGCTCACTCAACGCCTATACTAAAGTGTTTGAATTTGACTAAATCCACAGATGTTGACGTCAGCAAAATTCAAAATATTACGGGATGGATACAGTACGCGACAAACGGCGCCGCATGCCTACTGTATGACTTTTGCTGTTAAAGAAGGGTTGCAATTGTCAACTTGTTGGATCCATAGTTTAGATTTGGGAAAGGTTCACTAATCTAGGCTAAGTCAGACCCACATTGTATAGCCAGGGTCTAGTCTAGTATCTTAGGTGTCAGTCAGGTCAACAACTCAGTGAGACAAGACCAAGGCATCAGAGACTTAGAAGACAACAGAGAGTAAACAAGGCAGAAATTTTTCTAAGTAAAAAGTCATTCGACGATCTCTGATGAGAGCTCGACGATCTTCGTTCTGCGCTCGACGATCTCAGAGTTAAATCTCTAAATGCTGAGATCGACGATTACTGAACTCAGGTCGACGATCTCTGATCTACTTTCAGGATTGAGATCGACGTTCAACCATCTCAGTTCGACGATCGTGAAGCCCAGTTTGGAAAGCAGATTTTCAGGTCAACGATCACAGTGCTCAACTCGACGATAGAGAATGTTTGAGCTTGACGATCTCAGGACCAGATCGACGATTTCTGCCAGATCATCATTTTATTCCCTGAAGTTATTATTTTCCTTATTGACTGTTTATTCTTTTGCTTATATGACTCGGAGTGATTAATGCATATATTATCTGAATATAGCCGTTCCTTGGCAAGCATTAATTGCTGGTTTTCATAGAGTTATTATACAGCCTTCCTCAGGACAGTTAAGGAAACGAGTTAATTCCCTTATAGCCGTTGCACAAGTTTCCATGATTCCAGCAGTCAATCAAGGTGGACGATTTCAAACTCAGTTTGGAATTACTCAAAGGAAAGGGACTCAGAGAATAAAAGACAGAGATAATTATTCTTGACTTACTACTTAATGCAGTCTACAAACTTTTGAAAGTGATAACAAGATTGCAAGAAAAATAAGAAGAACAACTCTCAGTTCTAACAACAAGATTTCATTCAGGAAGCTTGTGGAGACAATCATCCTCAATCAGTCTCATCTTTCTGGATTTCAAGTCCTACACCCTGTACAAGGCTGTGATTTCCTGAACAATTCAAATCACAGGACAAGCCTTGACTCCATCAGGATCACTCTCAAGTCATCTCTCATTTGCTTGAGAAAAAAGAAGACAACTCCACTTTTTCTTTCCCCCCTTTGTGTAAAGGGTTTTTACTCCCTTCAAAAGTAAATCCTAGTTGTGAGGTCACCTGATCAAAAGACTTCAAGTTGGTTTTCCGGCACCTGATCAAAAGCTAGAAGGGTTGCAATATCTCCCTTGAAATAGATATTATTTGGTGGCAGTAACCTGATCAAAAACCTGAGAGTGATTCCTACCAGGGTGGTAGAAGAGTGGATGTACCTAGATTTGGGGAACCACTATTATGTCTTGTGTCGTCTGGTTGCACCTTTTCTTATTGCTCTTGCTAGTTTTTGTGATATTTGGAATAGTTCTCTAGTTTTCCTTCTGCTTATATATTTATTGGTATCACCTATTTTTGAACTCTGATAAAATAGATGAAAACAACCTAAAGTTCTTAAACACTCTATTCACCCCCCTCTAGAGTGGATCTGAATAACTCCCTCCTTTCACAACTATTATGCGTCCCACTGCTCTAAGAGCCGTTAATCGGCGGAAGATAACAGGACAAGATTAAGAGCTGAGAACTTCAACTTTTTAGGGTTTTATTTATTTCAAAAAGAGGCGGTTGAACTTCATCTTCCTCGCCATTATTACTAAGCTTGAGAATCAAAAGTTCAACTAGCTACTCGAAAAGTTCCAGCAAGTTAGCAGTAGCTAATTTCTTCTGCTACAACAAGTTCAGATAAGGATCTGATAAAGAAGAAGGTGCAGAGCCCTCTAGTTTCTACATTCCAGGTTAGCTGTTTGAAGAGCAAAATAAACAACAAGATCAGAAACTTGTTTCTGAGTTACTTCCAGCATAAGCAGCTGTTCATTAAAAATCTATTCTTATAACTGAGGAGAATTTAGGGCTGAGTTTATCTCAGCTCAGGAATCAGCAAAGGTCTTACCCTAGCTGCACATCTGGAAGCTCAACAAAGATAGCTTTTGTAATCTTCACCACCATAACGTGATTAGAGTAATTTCTGAGAGAGAAAGAGATAGCAGCAAAGGGATATCCCTAGTTGCAGTAGAGCAAGTCTGATAACTTCAAACAAGCCAGATCAGTGAGATTTTTCTCACTAAGATAAGAAGAAGAAACAGAGTAAGCCTAAGTGGCAGTGACTTCACAGTTCAAGCAAGCCTACTCCTGAATATACAATCCTAGGGTTTTGAAGAAGATAGGACCGAGCTTCTTGTTCAGTCTAGGAAGGAAATAAGAAGCATAGTAGAGTTCTGCAGGTTACTTCCATCACAAGCAGCTATTTATTGAAGATCTACTATTATTGCTGTGAAGAAGATAGGACTTAAATTTTCTTGTTAAGGAAGCAAAAGGCACATGGACTATTTCCCTGGAGTCAAAGTTGGGATGAGTTCACTCAGTCCAGGAAGGTAGACTCAGAGATCATATCTCTGTAGTCAAATTTCACAAACCCACTTTCATCCTGTAGGATCCTTTTGGATCTGAGTTGTAGGCATGAATATATAAAGGCTGAGGTAGGATCTGGTTACAGATCTGAGTGTAGGGCCAGTGTGTCTGAGGTAGCGATTTTGAGCATGAGGTAGGAGAGTTATTCTCTCTGAGTTGTATGACACTTGTGTCTGAGTTGTAGGATCCTTTGGATCTGAGGTAGGGCCTTTATGCCCTAGGTAGGAGAGTCATTCTCTCTTAGGAAGGGTTGTCCTCCCAGCCTGAGTTGTAGGGCCGTTGGGCTTGAGGTAGGTGATCTTTGGATCACTGAGTTATAGGGCCTTGTGACTGAACTGTAAGTCTTGGAGGAGACTGAGTGGTCTTACAAGATTGTGTTGTAAGCTCTTAGGAGCCGAGATTTAGAGAGGTGCCTTGTCTAACAAGCTGTTAGAAAGGTGGGAGGGATAGTGGATGTACCCATAATCTGGGGAACCACTATAAATTCTGTGTGTGCTCTTTGTAGTGTATCTTGAAAGCAGAAAACTACTAACTCACAAAGCACTTAAATAAGGAAAACAAAAAGATAATCATAAAGACTAAGAAACCTATTCACCGCCCTCTAGGTGATTTAACTATCCTTGACAATAATAATAATTTCAAGTGGTATTAGAGGGAGGTTGGTCAAGAAGGACTTAACAGTCTGAGTAGATCTCAAAGGGTAGCTAAAAGTATAGTACTAATGGGTTCAGGAGAGAACCATAAGGAGAGGAGCTCAATGGAGCTTCAAGTCTGCAGCAAAGAGAACTTTGGGATCTAGAAAGAGAGGGTCAGACAGTTCATGGAAGCCTCTAATCCTAGGACCTTTGTAATAGTTCAATAAGGACCCTTCATCCCCATGAAGGTCTATATCTTAGATGCGGATGTCCAGACTCCAAAGAGTTATACTGAAATGACTAGATATGAAGTCATCTTGGCAACTATGGACATGAGGGCACAAAACATCATTATAAGTGCCATAGATGATTCCACCTTCCAGAACTTGGTCCACTGTAAGACAACCAAAGAAATGTGGGACACACTGATTATCTATATGAAAGGCACAAAAGAGGATGATAAGGAAGAAGATGCCAACAACTATTATGGGCTGATGACTATGTCAGATAAAGAATCCTGCCAGGATCAGCTTGGTCTAGAAAAGGTACATTCTCTGTCTAGTTCTTCTTATTGTTTAGATTCTAAGACCAGTCTAGATTCTAATACATCCTCATCCAGTGATGGAGATGACTCACAATCCGAGGTAGATGTCAATCAATTGATTGACATGTGTGGTGAAATGTTGGATGCTTTGAAAAGAAGCAAGAAGCTGGCCAAGAAGAAGGCTGAGGAGATTGTCTCCTTACAACTAGCTGCTTCCCAATAGTCTGACTCAACATCCTTGCTGGAATAGAAACTAAGAGAAGTCAGCCAACTAAAGTCCATCTCAATCATCCAAATTAAGACCATAAGCTAGAAGAACAATCTTTGATCTTGAAGAGAAACTCATAAAGGAGAGAAATATTGTGGCTGAATTCAGTAAGCCCAAAATTGTGCTACCATTGATTGACTCCTTTACCTCTCAAAAAGATGAGAGAGGTTTAGGGTCTAAGTGGAATTCTAGAGTTGGCCATTCCAAAGGGAAAGGCAAGGCTCCTGTAGTGGCCTATTCCACCTTTCATAAGGTAATCCTCCCTTCCTACAGGTATGACCACGACTGCATGTATGGTCACTGGAAGAATGAGAATTCTCCTTGTAAGAGTATACGTGTATCTTACAATAGAAGAAGGAAGGGCATGGGTTTGAGTGCACAGAAGACTCCCCATGAAAAAAATACAAATGGCCCATCATGGACCATTTGTATTTGGTTCTCCAGCCCCTACACTCAAGGAGAAGACAGTGGCCTATTATCAAGTTCTTACAGCAAAAACCCAGACCAAGGGTAAGTCAGTCAGTAAGGCTGACTTGGCTGGCTCTAAGTCAATTAATAGCATGTCAACTACAAAGAAGATTATTGTTAATGAAACTCAGAGTAAGCCAAGCACTTCTACTGGCAGACTCACCTTTAGTCAGATTCTTACTGAGAGAAACAAGAAGAAGGCTACAACTATCCCCTCTGAACAGGAAGCTAGTGATGGCTTGCACTCTTCAAAGACGGTTCATAAGAGGAGATATAACATCCATGAGTGTTGGTGTTGTGGCAAAGTGTGCCACTTTGCCATAGATTGTTGGCACAACCCTAGTGTGCCAAGGGCAAGGGTAAGCCTTCCTGACAGAGCTAGTGTTAGTCTTCTTGTCAGAAAATCTGCAGGAAGGCATGATCATTTTCAGGCTAATCAAAACCTAGGACCCAATAAGTATTGGAGTCCTAAGATAAGGTAAAACTCTGTTTTGCAGGATAGTCCAAGTGTCCATACCTCTATATGGTACTTGGATAGAGGTTATTCTAGGAATAAGACTGGAACAAAGAGTCAACTAAAGGATCATACTCCACTAAAAGATGTACCCAAAGTAAGATTTGGTGGGTCAGATAGAGGAGTCACCAAAGACTATGTCCAGTAGGTATGATGTTGTGTGCATTCCTGAAGGAGGATAAAGTACACATGTCTTGGGTAAAGTCCTTCAAGTGGTATCTGACTGGATAAACAGACCAATTGGATTCAACCATTGAAGCTCAAAGATGTATGACTATGGGACATAGTATTGCCGCCACTTCAGCAGGATAGTGAGGAGGAGAATAAGCTGGCTGTACTCATCACTGAGTAAAGCACAGGAAACAACTCTTCTAAAAGCTGCAAGAAAGAGGCACATGATCCTCAGCTGAAAATATTCACTATACAGAAGACACAAAATGTCAAGTGATATACAGAAAAGACTTTCAAGTCAATTAGTATCATCAGCTAAACAAGCTTAAGTCTTACTTAGTGTACCTCCAACACAGAATAGGTTAGCAAAACTACTGAAGATATGATTGTCCCTATGGACATTGCTGGGGTTGAGAGGAAGAATACCCAAATGGTTGCACCTGCTATAGGAAAGCAAGTACAATCAATTCAAGAACAGCTGGATTGCTCTAGCTACAGTTAATATAAGTCAACAACTTCCTATGAGAAATGCAGAGATTGAGGGGGAGATTCTAACTAAACTCCCTGCTCAAGATAATAAGAGTGTCATTGAAATGAATAAAGATGCTTCAAAGGATAGTGATCTATCTGGATGAAGAGACAGATCAGGCCAAAGCCTCCCTATCCTTGTCATTGGGAGATGACAATGATCAAAGGAAATGACCATTATCAAGAGGGAGTATGCAGTGCAAGTCCAGGTTGTATACAGAACAGACATATGCCACTAGTGGTATACAATGCACACTGCCTATTTTCCTAATCAGGCTTGTGTGTATGTATCAAGGGGATAATACTATTTGAGTCACCAATGTAATCAGAGGTTTATTGTGGCTTGAACAATATACAGACGGTGAACTGTCACTATTCTTCAAGCAGTTCTAGATAATGATGAAGAGGAAGCAGTGAAAGAACTAATCTTCCTCCTCCTCACATTACAAGAAGGATCTCAACAAATATGGAAAGATAAGCAGACATCAATGCTGGGCATGTCAGTGATGACTGCCCAATCAAAAGAAAAGAGACAGGTGAGAAGAAGCACCTCCACCACAGGGTGCAAGGAAGATAAGAAAAGCAAGGATGGATGAAAGTGAGGGATAGATCTAACTTAACTCTAGAGGGCGTGGGGGTGAATAAAGTATTTTAAAAACTTTAAGTTATTTTTATAGCGGATTAAAGTAGGTGATATATATGTATATGAAAAATAAAAAATCACAGCACAAAAATAAAGCAAGTAAAGGCAATCCAGACGACACAAGGAATTTATAGTGATTCCCCAATAAACCTGGGTACATCCACTCTTCTACCACCCTCGTAGGAATCCACTACAGGTTTTTGCTCAGGTGCCCTGCCACCACAGGTTTTTGCTCAGGTGCCTTGTCACTAGAATATCTATTTTTCTAAGGGAGATCTAGCAACCCTTTGAGCTTTTGATCAGGTGCCCAAAAAACAATCCCAAGTTTTTTGATCAGGTGACTTGTGAACCAAAAGGTTAACTTGTGAAGGGAGTTAAAACCCTAAACATAGTGAAATAAAAATGGAAATGATTTTGTCTTCTCTGTCTCAAATCTCTGAGAAGACTAGTGGATTCTTGATGATGTCAAAGCTCCCCCTGAGTTGTGTAGATGATCAGGAGATGGAAGCTTTGCTTCAGGGTGTAGGCCTTCAAAGTTGATGTTGCTCTTCTGCAAAACTTTCAGACTGATGTTTGATTTGCTGTCTCTTGAAATCTTGAAGCAGATGATGAAGAACTCTGTATGAAAGACTGTATTTGTTCTGTACTCTATTCTATATTCAGTAGCTTGTTGTATCTTAGTTAATTTCTGCAATTTTCTGAAGGAGTATATATATGATAGCAGATTTCAAACCTTTGAATTTTAAAATCTTTCCTTGAAATTTTCTGCATAATCTTTGGGAGTTGGAACGGCTCAATTTGTTTTGAATGCATTTCCATAACTGCGCCAGTAATTTGGTATGATAATAACTTTGTGAAATCCATAATTATTGCTGCCTGGTAACAACTATATTCATTAGGAATATTATGCATTAATTATCAGAGTATTACTTAATTTAATTAATTTGAAATCGATCTGTCATTAGTTGAACTGAAAAACTACAGAGAATTAGTCGAACAGAACCTGGAAGGAGTTAGTCGAACTCAGCAAATTTTCATCGACCCAAACTCCAAGTTCATCAAGCTGTGATAGTCCTTCATCGAGCTGAACTTCTGATATGAGATCACAGTTCGTCGATCTAAGATAGACTTTCGTCGAGCTCAACTCAGAGAAGAAACTCTGAGTTCATCGATCTGAGATCGACGATTGTCGAGCTGAGTTCAGCTATCGTCAAACGACTTTTCTGCATTCTTTTTAACTTCTTTTCCTCTGAAGTCTTCTTTCTCTAAAGTCTTCTGAAGGAGGGTACTGACAATCTAAGTATGTGCTGCTTACCTTGACCCTAGAAATAACCTATGACCCTAGACTATACATGTTGGGTCATTTAATCAATCCTAATAGTGAACCTAGCCCAAATCACAAGTAGGGTTCCAACAATGGATCTCGTCTATTCCAAGAGAGAAGGCTGATGTCATTTGAGCAGCAAGAAGTAGACCATTATGGCTATATCAACTGCTGAGTCAGAGTATATCTCTGTAGGATGCTGCTGTGCACAGTTGCTGTGAATCTAGCATCAGCTCTAGGTAGATAAGTCTGACATTTGATATCAAGACTCTCAAGTGATATCAAGTGGTATCAATATTAAGATTGACTCAAGTGTCTTGTAAAGGGAGTGACATCAGATACTCCAGTTGAGGGGGAGCAAGTCAAGATGCTCCTGTTGAGGGGGAGCAAATTCAGAAGTTGCAGGAACTAGTTCAGCTTCCTGTTAAGTAGCAGCCAGCAGCTAAGGTGGATCAAAGATCATCACAACTGATCAGAAGGTTCTTAGGACTATGCACAGTCCTAGGGGGAGATTAATCCTAGTGGATGTCTACTGCTGTGTAGTCACAACTGCTATTGCAAAGATATGCTGTTGCAGGACAAGAGGAAAAGCTAGAACCTCCCTTACTACAGCTGCATTCTGCAGAAGCTTTAAGTGGTATAGGAGTGGCATTGGCTTAAGTGGAACAATATTAGCAGTTAGCTCAAGTGGCTGCAGTGATGTGTTGTATCAATGTATCAACACAAAAGGTATGCCACCTAGTCAAATAATTTATTCAGTAGGATAATTTCTCAAGTGGTATCAACACTGGATTTTATCAAGTGGTATAACATTGAGAGTTAATCTCTCACTTGATGTTATCATCGCCCTCATTAGGAAATTTTTTTTAAGAAGACATAAACGGGGAGAGGTAGGAAATACCATAAACCCTAAAGGGGGAGGAGTAGAGCATACTGAGTAGAGCAGTACTTGCCAGAAAAAGGGGAGATGGTGGAAATCACATACCTAGGGGGAGATGTAGAGTACTGAGAAGAGCATATTACTTGGAAGCATTCAAGTAATATAAAGAGAGAAATGTTGAGCCATTGCAAGTTATGTTTACACTCTCAAGTGGCTTGAGGAAAGTCCTCCACTTAAATGTTAAGTTGTGAGGAGAGCTACAAGCTACTTTGAAATTTTCAAGTGGTATGTGAAAGCTCACAGGTGCTTCTAAATTTATATGCCTTATGTGTAAATGCTTCTTGGTATTGCTGGATGTTCTGCCTTCTTCAGATAGGGGGAGATTATTGAGAATATTGCCCTCAATGTTCCCTAGATTTGATATGAAGAGGCATCACCATCAACACTAAGAGCTTAGTTGTATTTGATGTTGGTTAAGCTTGTCATGTGCAGGAAGTTCCTTAGAATAAGGTTAGATAGGTTGTCTAAGTGATGGTGACAGGTGGTCACAAGGTAGGCAGGTGGAGAGATAAAAAATCTGTCTAAGTCTACAGGTGTTGAGTGAGGACAACTCACTCAATGCCAGATGAAAAGAAATGTGGTTAAGTCAACAAGCATTGAGTGAAGCAAGCTCACTCAACACTAGATGCCAAAAAGCACTGAGAGAAGACATGACAGTCAAAGCCCTTCAGCATTGGCAAGGCAGAAAAGTGGTTAAGTCTACAGGCGTTGAGTGAAGCCAGTTCACTCAATGCCATATATCAAGAAGGGTTAAGTAAAGTCAAGTCAGTTAAAGCCTGACTATTTGAAAGGCAGAAAAGTGGCTAAGTCCACAGGCATTGAGTTAAGGCAGTTCACTCAATGCCATACTGCAAAAAGCGTTGACTAAAGCTCAGATAGTCAAAGCTTTATCTTTGACGGTAAAGAAATCTTGTTAAGTCCAGAATCATCGAGTGATGAAGGCTCACTCGACGCCTAAGAAGTAAGACTATAAAAGTCTAGATGGCGTTGAGTGATGAAGACTCACTCAACACACTCAATGCCTAAGCTAACAGAAAATCTGTCATAGTACAGAAGCGTTGAGTGAAGGCTATTCACTTGACGCCTCATCAAGATAATGGGCTAAAGTAGAAAGCATTGAGTGAAGAAGCTACACTCAACGCTTTCATTCTAGAATGCGGCTAAGTGTTTTGGCATTGAGTCAAGCTTTCTCACTCAACGCCTAGTGACAGAAAAACTATCTAAGTGCTTTGGCGTTGAGTCAAGCTTACTCACTCAATGCCTAGTGAACGAAAAATTGTATAAGTTTTTTGGCGTTGAGTCAAGCTTACTTACTCAATGCCCAGTGATAGAAAATTTGTCTAAGTGTTTTAACATTGAGTCAAGCTTACTTACTCAATGCCTGGTGATAGAAAATCTGTCTAAGTGTTTTGGCGTTGAGTGATGGTTGCTTACTCAACGCCTATACTAAAGTGTTTGAATTTGACTAAGTCCATAGATGCTGATGTCAGCAAAATTCAAAATGTTGTGGGATGGCTGCAGTATGCGACAAATGGCGCCGCATGTATACTATATGACTTTTGCTATTAAAGCAAGGTTGCAATTGTCAACTATTTTAGTTCCCACTACTCTAAGAGCCGTTAATCGGCGGAAGATAAAAGGACAAGATCAGGAGCTGAGAACTTCAACTTTTTAGGGTTTTTTTCATTTCAAAAAGAGGCGGCTGAACTTCATCTTCCTCGCTATTATTGCAAAGCTTGAGAACCAAAAGTTCAATTTCTTCTGCTACAACAAGTTCAGATAAGGATCTGATAAAGAAGAAGGAGCAGTGCCCTCTGGTTTTTGCATTCCAGGTTAGCTGTTTGAAGAGCAAATCAACAGCAAGATCAGAAACTTGTTTCCTAGTTACTTCTAGTACAAGCAGCTATTCATTGAAAATCTATTCTTATTACTGAGAAGAATTTAGGGCAGAGTTTATCTCAGCTCAGGAAGAAGCAAAGGTCTTACCCTAGCTGCAGTATTTGGAAGCTCAACAAAGACAGCTGTTGTCATCTTCAACACCAACATCAAGATCAGAGTAATTTCTGAGAGAGAAAGAGGTAGCAGCAAAGGGCTAAACCTAGCTGCAGTAGAGCAAGTCTGATAACTTTAGACAAGCCAGATCAGTGAGCTTTTTCTCACTAAGGTAAGAAGAAGAAATAGAGTAAGCCTAAGTGGCAGTGACTTCACAGTTCAAGCAAGCCTACTCCCGAAGATACAATATTGGGGCTGTGATATGTGAAGAACATATGATTGAGCTTCTGGTTCAGTCTAGGAAGGAAAGAAGAAACAGAGAAGAGTTCTGCAGGTTACTTCCAGCACAAGCGGCTATTTATTGAAGATCTACTATTGTTGCTGTGAAGAAGATAGGGCTGAAATTTTCTTGTTTAGGAAGCAGAAGGCTCAGGGACTATTTCCCTTGAGTCAAAGTTGGGATGAGTTCACTCAGTCCAGGAAGGTAGACTCAGAGATCATATCTCTGTAGTCAAATTTCACTAACCCACTTTCATCCTGCAGGATCCTTTTGGATCTGAGATGTAGGCCTGAATATATAAAGGCTGAGGTAGGATCTGGTTGCAAATCTGAGTGTAGGGCCTGTGTGCCTGAGGTAGGGCTTTTAAGCCTGAGGTTGGAGAGTTCTTCTCTCTGTGTTGTAGGGCACTTGTGTTGGGTCCATTGACCCCAATGTTCCAGATTTGAAAGAAGTCAAACTGGTCAATGACATACACACATAATGTATTTGATGTGTGCTTGAGTTCTTGCATGCACGTTGTCCTTGATTGGATAGGTGAACAGGAAGAGGAAGCTGGAAGTCAAATAATTTGACTAAGGCATTACCGCTGAGACAGCTGAGAAGAATATCTCAGCATAACCGCTGAGACAGCTGAGAAGCTCAACACATATCGTTGAGAGAAGTGTTGGTCTCAGCTAAACCGCTGAGACAGAAGACAGTCTCAACTGTGAAGAAGAAACCGCTGAGACTGTTGACAAGAAACCGCTGAGACTAAGCCAATAGAATTTCTCTAAGTCCATAAGCATTGAGTGAGGCAGGCTCACTCAACGCTTCTAAATAAGAAGCTCAATTCAATAATCGTCGAACCAAATTCTGAGTTCGTGGAGCTGAGCCTAGATTTCGTCAAGCTCAAGTTAAAGGTTGAAGATTCAGAGTTCGTCGAGCCCAGTTTCGGATTCATCGAACTGATCCCAGAATTCGTCGAACCCAACTCACATTTCGTCGAGCTCAAGTTAAAGGTTGAAGACTCTGAGTTCGTTGAGCTCAGTTTGGATTTCGTCGAACTGATTTCAACATTCGTCGAACCCAGATCAACATTCTTCGAGCGGAGTCAGGGTACTTCATGCCATTGCAGGAAAACTGCAGCAGCGTCGGAAAGTACTGTTTGTCTTCTTCTGAGGGAGGTGGCACTCACCATCCGTGACTGAGCCCATATTCAAATTGTGTCGTTGATTAAAATCAAATGGTATAAAAGGAAGAGAAGAAAATAAGATTAGGGTTAACAGAACGAACACGAAGAATGGAAATAGAAAACGCAATAGAGGTGGCTGGACTTCATCTTCTCTGACATGCTTGAAAGCAAAGTCCAGCAGTGAAAGCCCGAAGGCAAAGATAGCTGAAGCTTCTTCCAGTTCAGCAAGAGTGTTCCTTGAAGAACAAGTTGGCTGATTCAATCTATCAGTAAGAGAAGATAGCTGTGTGAAGGGCTGTAAGCCTTCAACAGCAGTTGATGCCTTCAGTACATTAGAGAAATTGGTAGATGTAGAAGAAGACTAATTCCTTCTACAGCAAGTGGGCTGGACCTATATCTGCTCAGTCCATCAAGTTGACTCAGAGATTTTTCTATGAGTTAGTATTTAAATTTTTCTGATTACTTTCCTATAGGATTCAGTTTATCTGAATCTGAGTGTAGGGCACTTTGTGCGTGAGTGGTAGGTGACTAATTTGTCACTGAGGTAGGTGCCCTACTGGGATACTGAGGTAGGATCCAAGTGTGGATCTGAGCTGTAGGGCTTAAGTGCCTGAGGTAGGAGAGTCCTGATCTCCGAGGTAGGATCCATATGTGGATCTGAGGTAGGGCTGTCCTCCCAGCCTAAGTGTATTGCCTAGTGCTTGAGGTAGGTGACTGGTGAGTCACTGAGCTGTAGGTGACAAGTGTGTCACTAAGTTGTAGGCCTTGGACGAGGCTGAGATGTAGGCGCCTAGAAGGGCACTAAGGTAGGTACCTAGATAGGTACTGTGTGGCAGGAGTGCTGCAGCACTCTAAGAGTAGGGATGTGTGCCTGAAGGTGTAGGGCTGAGAAGCCTGAGCTGTAGGCCTTATAAATAAGGAATAGGTAGGTGGTCAGTTGAACACAGAGCTATAGGAGCACTGCAGGGCTCTGAGGTAGGAATCCTTGTGGTTCTGAGTTTGGATTATGAAAAGAATCTGTGTGTAAGGTTGAGGGCCTACGATGTAATCTTTGAGGAGCATATTGGTGGAGTTTGTGCCTAGTACAACAAATCAGTTGGATAGGTGGGAGGGAAAGTGGATGTACCCAATTGGGGAACTACTATAAATATTTGTGTGCTTGGTATGTTGCTTGTTTCTTTCTTGTATTGTAGGTAATTAGGACAAGCTCTAGATCACTAAATTTATAAATAGCATAAAGATCTAAGAAAGTTTAAAAGACATATTCACCCCCCTCTAGGTGACTAGCTAACCTTGAAGTAATACCTTTAAGGTGGTATCAGAGGGAGGTTCCTCAAAAAAAGAATTTAACAATTTGAGTACACCTCCAAGGTTAGCTATAAGATATAAGAATGGGGTCTGGTGTAAACTACAAGGAATTGGGGGCCATGAAATTACAAATCTGCAGAAAGGAGGGCTTTGGCCTCTAGAAGGAAAAGGGTAAGACTATTCATGGAAGCTACTGACCCTAGGATCTACATCACAGTCAAAGAAGGACCCTTCATCCCTATGAAGACGTCAGTTCTGGATGCCAACATCCAGATACCTAAATCTTATGATGAAATGAACAAAGATGAGCTCCTACTTGCCTCGATGGACAAGAGAGCTCAAAACATTATCGCCAGTGCACTGCAAGACCTTCAAGGAGATGTTGGACAGCCTAATTGTGTTCATGTAGGATTCAGAGGAGGTGAGGGATGACAGAAAATCCATGCTCAACTAGGAGTATGAGGCCTTCAGACAAGGAAAGTCTGATGGCATTGCTGAGTGCTTTGAGAGATTCTTTAGAATAATAAATGAACTGAGAACATATGGAAGGGTCTTCAACACCTATGAGCTGAATGACAAATTTCTCAGGTCCCTCACAAAAGATTGGGACTCAAAGATTTGTGCCATTAGAGAAATGGCCAAGTTAGCTGACACACCTCCTCCAACCCTATTTGGAAAGTTGTTATTATATGAGATGCAGCTTGCTGCAAGAAAGGAAGAAGAAAAGAGCAGTATGTCACAGGCCAAGGAGAAGTATGCGGCCTTCAAAGCTGATTCCCTAACCAGGAGCAGAAGGAAGAACTCACCATCCAGGAGAATTACTGAGTCAGATTCTGAGAGCTCAAAGACCAGCTCCTCAGATAGTAATATATCTGATGAGGACTTTGCTGCCTTATCCAGGCAGTTTCAGAAATTCATGAAGGAGCATAGGAAGAATAGCAGGCCTTCCTCTTCCTCATAACAAAGAAGGAGATCTTCTAAGGAGGACAGGTATGCTCCTAACTCTAGCAAACAAACTTTTTCTAAAGTCATTTGTTTCTGCTACAGTAAACCTGGGCACATAGTTGCTGACTACCCATTGAAGAGGAAAGAGGAAGGAGAGAAGAAGCACCACAAGGGGAAGAAGAAAGAGAAGTCTCTTGTGGCCAAGATGGAAAAGACCTGGTCTGACTCCTCCTCTGGGTCAGATAGGGAAGAAGAAGCCTACATTGGGCTAATGGCTATTGCTGAAGAAGAACCTGAAGAATATCCTACTACTAGGATAGGAATCAGGGCCCCTCTGTCACATTCAGAAAGTGACTTAGAGGTGGATGAAGATTAAGATGAAGATGTTCAATTCCATGGATTAATGGCAATGACATATGAGGAGAGCTGCCAGGATCAGCCTGGACAGGCTCAGGTAAATTCTAAATCTCTGCCTTTTATTTCAGGTCATGATGCTAGCTCAGAGTCTGAAGCTCAATCAAGAGATGAAGGGGATTCAGAGTCTGAGGATGATGTCGATTCTATAATTGACAAGTATGGAGAACTTCTTGAAGCATTCAAGAAGTGCAAGCTCCTTGCCAAGATACAGGCAAAAGAGCTTCTCTGTCTTAGGAGCAAGTGTGAGGGAAAAGAAAAGGATCTCAATGATATGGCTGCTCAATCAGCCAAGCTCAAGGGGATCATTGATATACAGTCTGTGGTAAGAGTCTCAAATGAGAAACTTATCTAGAAACTTAAAGATGATCTACTAAGGGAGAAACTGCTGGTGGCCAAGTTTTCTATGCCAATCATTATGCTTACCTTAATTGACACCCTCTTTAACCAAGAGGGTAAGAAAGGGTTAGGTTTTAAGGGATCTGCTAGACCTCCCAATCCAAAAGGAAAGGGGAAGGCACCAGTTGTGCCTCTAGCCTCATTGCCTCCAATTTCTTTTCAGAAAGTTCTGTTGCCTTCTAACAAGTATGACCATGAAAGCTGTTATGGTCACTGGGAGAATGGTAGATCCACTGGTATGGACCAATGTGTCCATAGACAAGGTGGAAGATACAACCATGTGAGGGCCCTTAAGGCTGCCCATGAGGAAATTCAAATGGCCCATCCTGGACTATTTATTTTTGGTGCCTCAGCCCCAAAACTCAAGGATATTGCTGTTGTAGGAAATTCGAGTCATCCAGCAAAAGTAATGACTCAAGGTGAGTCTTTTGGCAATGCTGGAATGGCAGTTTCTGATGCAATCAGATGCATGTTAGCTAAAAAGAGACATGCAACTGGTGGCTCTCAAAAAAGACCAAAACAGTCAGTTGAAAGACTTACCTTCAGTCAAATAGCTGCTGAAAGGAATCAGAGACATACAACAACACATCTACCCACTATTTAAGGAGCAGTCCAGGCAAATGCTGGCCCTAAACAGAAAAGGGGATATGATGTCCATGAGTGCTAGTGCTGTGGCAAAGTGGGCCACTATGCTGTAGATTTCTGACACAATCCTTCAGTGTCCAGAGGTAGCCAACCTGTCAGGAATTCTGCAGGAAGGAAAGCTTATTTTCAGACTAATATGAACCTAGGACCCAATAGAAATTGGGCTCCTAAGGTGAGATAAATTGTGCTTTTCAGGTTAGTTCAAGTACCAGTTCCCCTTAATGGTACTTGGATAGTGGATGTTCCAGGAACATGACTGGAACAAAGGAACTGTTGAAAGAGTTTACTCCAGTAAAGAATGGACCTAAGGTCATCTTTGGAGGCTCTGACAAGGGGATAACCAGAGGTTATGGTAAGATCTCAAATGACATAATCACCATCATAAAGGTAGATTATGTAGAAGGGTTGCAACACAACCTCATAAACATAAGCCAACTATGTGACCTTGGTTATGACATTTCCTTTCATAAGGTTAAGTGCCACATCAAGAGGTTAAGTGACCAGAGTGTCATCTTAACAGGCACTAGGAGTGGGAATGTTTATTGCTTAAACTTTTCTTGCTTAGATAGTAGTTCCCCTATATGCCTAGTTGCAAATGACAAAGTCTCATATTGTTTCTAATGGCACAAGATACTGGTTCATTTAAATTATAAGACCATTGGTTAGCTCTTTAGTGATGAGCTAGTTAGGAATGGTCCCAAAATAAAATGCTCCAAGGAGGGTTTCTGTGCTGCTTGCCAAAAGGGTAAGTAGACTAAGACCTCCTTCAAGAACATTGGGACAAAGGACTCAGTGAGATACTTGTATCTCCTGCATATGGACTTGTTTGGTCCTATGCCTATTCAGAGTCTAGGTAGGAAGGTCTATACCCTTGTAGTGGTTGATGACTATTCCAGGTTTGTTTGGGTGTTCTTCATTAGAAGAAATGATGAAACCCTTGAAGTCTTCATGAATTTTGTCAGGCAGATTCAGAATGAACTTGCAAGCTCTGTGGTCAAAATGAGAAGTGACCATGGAACTAAATTTTAGTCTGCTTCCATGACTACTTTTTGTGAAGAGCAAGAGATTCATCAAGAATTCTCCTCTCCAAGAACACCATAGTAAAATGGGTTAGCTGAGAGGAAAAATAGGACTCTCATAAAAGCTAGGAGAATATTGTTGAGTGACACTTCTCTCCCTGAATATTTCCTGGCTAAGGCAGTTAGCATTGCATGTCATGTTCTCAATAGGGCTTCTATCACCAAAGGCCACAAGAAGACTCCCTATGAGATCTTGAAGGGAAGAAAACCAAACATATCCTATTTCAGGATCTTTGGTTGTAAGTGTTTCATCTTGAATAATGGCAAGTCAAAAGTGACTAAGTTTGCTGCCAAATCCCATGAGGGGATTTTTATTGGGTACAATAATAGTAGTAAGGCATATAGAGTCTATAACTTGACAAATCATGTTGTAGAAGAATCTGTCCATGTAGTGTTTGATGAGTCAAACATGATTGATAGTGAGCTATCAAGCTCTTTGCCTAGTTCTGGAGGTATAGAAATTATGATGGAAAAGCTCTCCATCAAAAATAAAGACCCTACTGTGCAAGAAGAATATAGAGAGAGATGCTGTCCAGAGGAAGCATATGACAGTTTAGCTAGAGATGAAGATCAACCAACTGAAGAAAATGGTGCTCAACAAGAAATAGTCTGGCTACCCCCATCAGTCATATATTTGAGAGATCATCCTCCAGATAAGATAATAGGTGAGGCTAGCCAAGGTGTACAAACCAGAAGCAGGAGTTTAAACACAGCTCTTTACTCTAGCTTCCTGTCATAAGAAGAGCCCAAGAAATTTAAAGAGGCAAATCAGGACTAATTCTGGATTGGCGCAATGCAAGAAGAACTAAACCAGTGCAGAAGATGCAAGGTCTGGAAGCTGGTTCCCAGACCAGATGGACATAATGCCATTGAAGTCAAGTGGATTTTCAGAAATAAACTTGATGAAAATGACATTATCATAAAGAATAAGGCTAGACTGGTGGCCAAGGGGTACATACAGGAAGAGGGGATTGATTATGATCAGACTTTTGCCCCAGTTGCAAGGTTTAAAGCCATCAGACTATTCCTTGCAATTGCAGCCTTCTAGGGATTCAAAGTCTTCTAGATGGATGTGAAGTCAACCTTCCTGAATGGAGACTTGAAAGAAGAGGTCTATGTAGAGCAGCCTCTAGGTTTTGTAGATTCTAACTCTCCTACTGCTGTGTATAGACTTAGGAAAGCTCTATATGGGCTCAAGCAAGCCCCTAGAGCATGTTATGAGACATTGTCTACCTTCCTCATTGAGAAAAAAATTCTCAAGGGGGAAGATAGACAAGACCCTATTCCTAAGGGAATCTAAGGGCAAGATCATCCTAGTCCAGATTTATGTTGATAACATAATATTTGGCTATACTGATGACAACCTCTGTAGGAAGTTTGCAAAACTTATGCAAGGGAAGGTTGAGATGAGTAGTATAGGTGAACTGAAGTTCTTCTTGGGACTCCAAGCAAGACCGACTGATGATGGTCTATCCATATCCTAGTCAAAGTTCACCAGATAGCTAATCAAGAAGTAAGGTATGGAGAATGCTTCTACCATCAGAACTCCCATGAGCTCAAGTATGCATATAAACAAAGATGATCCAGGGAAACCTATTGATCCAACTTTGTATAGAGGTGTAGTTGGCTCCCTTCTCTACCTCACTGCAAGTAGGCCTGGAATTATGTATGCAACATGTGTCTGTGCTAGGTATCACGCCTGCCCTAAAGAGTCTCACTATGTTGCTGTGAAAAGGATCTTGAGATATCTTAAGGGCACCCCAGATCTTGGCCTATGGTACCCTAGCAATGGGGAGTTTGAACTAACAAGCTATTCAGATACAGATTTTGCAAGCTGCAAGGAGGATAGGAAGAGCACATCTGGATCCTGTCAATTTCTAGGTGGAAGGCTTGTCTCTTGGAGAAGTAAGCAGAAAACAAGTGTTACAATCTCCACTACTGAGTCAGAGTACATTTCAGCTGAGAGCTGCTGTGCTCAGTTTCTGTGGATCTAGCATCAACTTCAGGACTACAATATTCAGATAAGTAGAACTCCACTCTTTTGTGATTCTACTAGTGCAATTTCAATAGCTAGGAATCCTGTCTCCCATAGCAGGACTAAGCATATAAAAAGTAGGTATCATTTTATTAGAGAATATGTGGAAAGGCAAGACATCAACCTTGAGTTTGTCTCTACAGACAAGCAGTGGCTGATATCTTCACTAAGCCACTAGATGAAGCCAAGTTCAACACCTTCAAATTTGAATTGAGTATATTGAATCTTGTATATCTTCAATTCTCTCCTCTATCATCTGCTGTACTTTCTATTTTACAGGCAGTATAAGTCCTTCCCCAAGACAATAAATCTAGTGTGCAATAGTTGAGGGGGAGCAAGCCCAAAAGTTGAAATGGAATTAAGTCAGAGTAGGGGGATCATCCTTAGATAGATAGGGGGAGAAAAACTCTACAAAAAAATCTCCCTATTGCAGAAGTCAAAAAGGGGGAGAGGAGTTAGGGGGAAGAAAGAATAGACTTGATCAAGACCTGACCAAGCCAAGATGCATGAAGCTCAAAGCCAGGTGGTGCAAAAGTTGCTTCAACACAAGAATAGTAAGGATGGCTCATCCAGGAGAGCAGCATGCAAGAGGGAGTAAGTAAAATTCCTGACATGGAGAATTGTGTGTGGTAACATAGTTTCAAACTCTTAATGATGTTACATAAGTGTCAGTTTTTATGTTAAAAATACTGTGTATGTCAATGTCCTATGTTATTGATCAAGCAAGGTTTTGACTTCTTCAAATAATGGGAGATTGTTGGGTCTATTGACCCCAATGTTCCAGATTTGAAAAAAGTCAAACTTGTCAATAACATACACACATATATATTTGATGTGTGCTTAAGTTATTGCATGCAGGTTATCCTTGATTGGACAGGTGAATAGGAAGAGGAAGATGGAATTCAGATAATTTGACTAAGGCATACCTGCCGAGGCAGCTGAGATAGCTGAGAAGAATGTCTCAGCATAACCGCTGAGACAGCTGAGAAGCTCAATACATATCATTGAGAGAAGTGTTAGTCTCAGCTAAACCACTGAGACAGAAGACAGTCTCAGCTATGAAGAAGAAACCGCTGAGACAGTTGAGAAGAAACCACTGAGACTAAGCTGACAGAATTTCTCTAAGTCCATAAGCGCTGAGTGAGGCAGGCTCACTCAATGCTTCTAAATAATAAGATCAATTCAGTAATCGTCGAACCAAATTCTGAGTTCATCGAGTTGAGTTCAGATTTCGTCGAGATCAAGTTAAAGGTTGAAGATTCAGAGTTCGTTGAGCCAAGTTCAGGATTCGTTGAACTGATCCCAGAATTCGTCGAACCCAGCTCACATTTCGTCGAGCTTAAGTTAAAGGTTGAAGACTCTGAGTTCGTCGAGCTCAATTTGGATTTCGTCGAACTGATTTCAACATTCGTCGAACATAGATGAACATTCGTCGAGCACAGTTAGGGTAATTCATGTCGTTGCAGGAAAGCTGCAGCAGCGCCGAAAAGTACTGTTTGTCTTCTTCTAAGGGAGGTGGTGCTCACCATCCGTGACTGGGCCCATATTTAAATTATGCCTTTGATTCAAATCAAATGGTATAAAAGGAAGAGAAGAAAAAGAAGATTAGGGTTAACAGAATGAACACGAAGAATGGAAATAGAAAACGCAATAGAGGTGGCTGGACTACATCTTCTCCGACAAGCTTGAAAGCAAAGTCCAGCAGTGAAAGACCGAAGGCAAAGATAGTTGAAGATTCTTCCAGTTCAGCAAGAGTGTTCCTTGAAGAACAAGTTGGCTGATTCAATCTATCAACACGAGAAGATAGTTGTGTGAAGGACTGTAAGCCTTCAACAGCAGTTGCTGCCTTTAGTACAATAAAGAAATTGGTAGCTGTAGAAGAAGACTAATTCCTTCTACAACAAGTGAGCTGGACTGATATCTGCTCAGTCCAGCAAGTTGACTCAGAGATTTTTCTCTGAGTCAGTATTTCCATTTTCCTGATTACTTTCCTATAGGATTCAGTTTATCTGAATCTGAGTGTAGGGCACTTTGTGCCAGAGTGGTAGTTGACTAATTTGTCACTAAGGTAGGTACCTTGCTGGGATACTGAGGTTGGATCCAAGTGTGGATTTGAGCTGTAGGGATTAAGTGCCTGAGGTAGGAGAGTGCTGATCTCTGGGGTAGGATCCAAGTATGGATCTGAGGTAGGGCTGTCCTCCCAGCCTGAGTGTAGGGCCTAATGCCTGAGGTAGGTGACTGGTGAGTCACTAAGATGTAGGTGACAAGTGTATCACTGAGTTGTAGGCCTTAGAGGAGGCTGAGCTATAGGCACTTGGAAAGGCACTGAGGTAGGTACCTGGATAGGTATTGAGTGGTAGGAGTGCTGCAATACTCTGAGAGTAGGGTTGTGTTCCTGAAGTTGTAGGGCTGAGAAGCCTGAGCTACAGGCCTTAGAAATAAGGCTGAGGTAGGTGGTCAGTTGACCACTGAGCTGTATGGGCACTACAGGGCTCTGAGGTAGGAACCATTGTGGTTCTGAGTTTGGATTCTGAAAATAATCTGTGTGTATGGCTAAGGGCTTGAGGTGTAAGCTCTGAGGAGCATATTGGTGGAGTTTGTGCCTAGTCCAACAAATCAGTTGGATAGGTGAGAGGGAAAGTGGATGTACCCATTTGATATTTGTGTTCTTGTTATGTTGCTTGTTTCTTTCTTGTATTGCAGGTACTTAGGACAAGCTCTAGATCACTAAATTTATATACATCATAAAGATCTAAGAAAGTTTAAAAGACCTATTCACCCCTCCACTAGGTGACTAGCTAACCTTAAAGTATTAACTTTCAACTTGTGCCTGAGTTGTAGGATCCTTTGGATCTATTGGGCCTGAGGTAGGTGATCTTTGGATCACTGAGTTGTAGGTCCTTATGCCTGAGCTGTAAGTCTTGGAGGAGACTAAGTGGTCTTGCAGGATCATGTTGTAAGCTCTTAGGAGCCGAGATTTGGAGAAGTGTCTTATCTAACAAGCTATTAGAAAGGTGGGAGGGATAGTGGGCATACCCATAATTTGGGGAACCACTATAAATTCTGTGTGTGCTCTTTGTGATGTGTCTTGAAAGTAGAAAACTATTAAATCACAAAGAACTTAAAGAAGTAAAACAAAAAGATAGTCACAAAGACTAAGAAACCTATTCGCCCCCTATAGGTGATTTAGCTATCCTTGAAATAAAAGACTTTCAAGTGGTATCAAAGGGAGGTTGCTCAAGGACTTAACAGTCTGAGTAGATCTCAAAGGGTAGCTAAAAGTATAGTACTTATGGGTTCAGGAGAGAACCATAAGGAGTGGATCTCAATGGAGCTTCAAGTCTGTAGCAAATAAAACTTTGGGATCTAGAAAGAGAGGGTCAAGCAGTTCATAGAAGCCACTGATCCTAGGACCTTTGTAACAGTTCAATAAGGACCCTTCATACCCATGAAGGTCTATGTCTTAGATATGGATGTCCAGAATCTAAAGAGTTATACTGAAATGACTATATATGAAGTCATCTTTGCAACTATGGACAAGAGGGCACAAAACATCATTGTAAGTGCCATAGATGACTCCATATTCCAGAACTTGGTCCACTACAAGACAAACAAAGAAATGTGGGACACACTGATTGTCTACATGGAAGGAACAGAAGAGGATGATATGGAAGAAGATGCCAACAACTATTATAGGATGATGGCCATGTCAGATGAAGAATCCTTCCAGGATCAGCCTGGTCTAGAAAATGTACATTCTCTGTCTAGTTCTTATTATTATTCAGATTCTGAGACCAGTCCAAATTCTGATATATCCTCATCTAGTGATGGAGATGACTCACAATCTGAGGTAGATGTCAATCAATTGATTGACATGTATGGTGAAATGTTGGATGCTTTGAAAAGAATCAAGAAGCTGGCCAAGAAGCAGGCTGGGGAGATTATCTCCTTACAGCTAGCTGCATCCCAACAGTCTGACTCAGCATCCTTGCTGGAATAAAAACTAAGGGAAGTCAGCCAACTAAAGGCCATCTCAATCATCCAAATTGAGACCATAAGCCAGAAGAACAATATCATCTTAGATCTTGAAGAGAAACTCCTAAAGGAGAGAAAGATTGTGGCTGAATTCAGTAAGCCCAAAATTGTGCTGCCACTAATTGACTCCTTTACCTCTTAAAAAGATGAGCGAGGTTTAGGGTCTAAGTGGAATTGTAGAGTTGGCCATTCCAAAGGGAAAGTCAAGGCTCCTGTAGTGGCCCATACCACCTTTCACAAGGTAATCCTCCCTTCCTACAGGTATGACCACGACTGTATGTATGGTCACTAAAAGAATGGGAATTGTTCTTGTAAGAGTACAAGTGTATCTTATAATGGAATAAGGAAGGACATGAGTTTGAGTGCACAGAAGACTCCCCATGAAAAAAATCCAAATTACCCATCATGGACCATTTGTGTTTGGTTCTCCAGCCCCTACACTCAAGGAGAAGGCAGTGGCCTATTCTCAAGTTCTTCCAACAAAAACCCAGACCAAGGGTAAGTCTTTCAGAAAGGCTGACTTGGCTAGATCTAAGGCCATTAATTACATGTCAACTACAATGAAGTTTGCTGTTAATGAAACTCAGAGTAAGCTAAGTAATTCTATTGGAAGACTCACCTTTAGTCAAATTCTTGCTGAGAGAAACAAGAAGAAGGCTACAACACTCCCCTCTGAACAGGCCGCTAGTGATGGCTTGCACTCTTCAAAGACTAATTAGAAGAGGAAATATAATATCAATGAGTGTTGGTGTTGTGGCAAAGTGGGCCACTTTGCCATTGATTGTTGGCATAACCCTAGTGTGCCAAGGGTAAGGGTAAGTATTCCTGACAGAGCTAGTGTTAGTCTTCTTATCAGAAAATCTGCAGGAAGGCATGATCATTTTAAGGCTAATCAGAACCTAGGACCCAAGAAGTATTGTGGTCCTAAGATAAGGTAAAACTCTATTTTATAGGATAGTCCAAGTGTCCATACCCCTATATGGTACTTGGATAGAGGTTGTTCCAGGAATAAGACTGGAACAAAGAGTCAATTGAAGGATCATACTCCAGTAAAATATGTACCCAAAGTAAGCTTTTGTGGGCCAGACAGGGGAGTCACCAAAGGCTATGGCCAGCATGTGTGATGTTGTGTGCATTCCTAAAGGAGGATAAAGTATACATGTCTTGGGTAAAGTCCTTCAAGTGGTATCTGAATGGATAAACAGACCAGCTGGATTTAGCCATTGAAGCTCAAAAATGTCTGACGTGTTGGACATAGTACTACTGCAACTTCAACAGGATAGTGAGGAGGAGAATAAGCTGGCTGTACTCATCACTGATTAAAGCACAAGAAGCAGCTCTTCTAAGAGATGCAAGAAAGAGGCACATGATCCTCAGCTGAAAAGACTCACTATATAAAAGACACAAACTGTCAAGTGATATACAGAAAAGACTTTCAAGTCAAGTGGTATCATCAGCTGAACAAGTTTGAGTCCTACCTAGTGTACATCTAGCATAGAATAGGTCAGCAAAACTGCTGAAGATCAGCTTGTACCTATGGACATTGCTGGGGTTGAAAGGAAGAATACCCAGATGGTTGCACCTGCTATAGGAAAGAAAGTACAATCAATTCAAGAATAGCTGGATTGCTCTAGCTACAGTTAATATAAGTTAACAACTTCCTATGGGAAATGAAGAGATTGAGGGGGAGATTCTAACTTAACTCCCTGCTCAAGATAATAAGAGTGTCATTGAAATGACTAAAGGTGCTTCACAACATAGTGATCTATCTAGATGAAGAGACAGATCGGGACAAAGAATCCCTATCCTTATCAATGGGAGATGGCAATGATCAAAGGAAATGACCATGATCAAGAGGGAGTATGCAGTGTAAGTCCTGGTGGTATATAAAAGAGACATGTGCCACCAGTGGTATATAATGCACACTACCAATTTTCCTAATCAGGCTTGTGTGTGTGTATCAAGGGGAGAATACTTTTTGGATCACCAATGTAATCAGAGGTTCATTGTGGCTTGAACAATATACAGATGGTGAACTGTCACTATTCTTCAAGCAGTTCCAGAAAATGATGAAGTGGAAGTAGTGAAAGAACAAATCTCCCTACTCCTCACATTATAAGAAGGATCTCAACAAATCTGGGAAGATGCTCTCCAAAGGAGACATTAAGTCTGGGCATGTCAGTGAAGACTGCCCAGTCAAAAGAAAGGAGACAGGTGAGAAGAAGCACCTCCACCACAGGGTATAAAGAAGATAGGAAAAGCAAGGATGGATCTTGTCTATTCAAAGAGAGAAGGCTGATGTCATTAAAGTAGTAAGAAGCAGACCATTGTGGCTATATCCATTGCTGAGTTAGAGTATATCTTTGCAGGGAGCTGCTGTGCATAGTTGCTGAAAATCCAGCATCAGCTCCATGTAGATAAGTCTGACATTTGATATCAAGACTCTCAAGTGATATCAAGTGGTATCAAGACTAAGATGGACTCAAGTGTCTTGTAAAGGGAATGACAACATATGCTCCAGTTGAGGGGGAGCAAGTGAAGATGCTCCTATTGAGGGGGAGAAAATTCAGAAGTTGCAGGAACTAGTTCAGCTTCCTTTTAAGTAGCAACCAACAGCTGTAGTGGATCAAAGATCATCACAGCTAATCAGCAGTTTCTTAGGACTATGCACAGTATGAGGGGGAGATCAACCCTAGTGGATGGCTGCTGCTGTGCAGTCACTGCTTGTAACGCCCCAAAACTCAAAAGAGCAACGTGCAGCATTTTGAGTCAAGTCTGGGACTTGGTAGTAGGCATGGCCTTGGACACGGGACACGGGCGTGTCCCAGGGCGGTGTCATATTTGGGGTAGACGACGCGTTGAGAGGTCGATGATTTGCAGGCGTTGAGTGTCGAGACAGGGAACACGGCCTGGGACATGGACATATCCCAAGGCCGTGTCCTGCTCGGGAAGTCTGCGGTTTTGTACTAAGAAGATTACACATCCTGGGACATGGGCATGTCCCAGGGTGTGTCCCACACGGCATGTGACACGGGCGTGTCACATGGCTGTGTCCTTCTCGGGAGAATCATGGATTTTGCACACGGGCCGTGACACGGGCCCTGATACGGGCGTGTCACATGTGATACGGGTGTGTCGGTGGCCGTGTCACAAGCCGTGTTCTGGTTGGGAATTCCTAGTGACGGCGAATGAGTGACACGACCATGCACACGGCCGTGTTGCAACCCGTGTTCGGCCCAGGATTTCTAATTTTGGGCTGAATCGTGGCCGTCCGTTTCCTTGGTTTGGGATCCAACGGTGGGGGGCTGTTCATGATGAGTTAAAACCGGGAATAGGGCTTTAAAAACCCTCATTCCATTTGGGTTATCTCTCTCTAAAAGCTAAAGAGAAGGGAGAGCAAAGAGGAAGAGGAAGAGCTAGATCCGGTCACCGGCGGAGCTTCGGAGCTCCAAATCGTGAGCCGACTTCGGATCCGTGGAGGCAAGGAGATTGCGGTGCTTTCCATCCACATAGATTTCCATGGCGCCAATAAGAACGCTAGGATAATGAATCTCATCCTAGGACATTTAAAGTCCTCTTTTCCTTTCCATAGGAAGCCCTCTCACACGAGTGTGCGATGAGTTGAGGTGTTCCTTGGGGTAGATATGTAAAGTCTCCCTTATGTAGAGTCCGTATGCGAGAACGGACATAGGCATGATGTGTGAAGCCTATTCGGACAAGTTGGTCTGGATCGGTGATGTTGCATTGCATAATAACCGAAGAAGACTCCGTGTAAATGGTTGTTTTTCGAGTTTTCTACGAGGTAGATTGCATTAGGGAGCCTTGGGGACTAACTCCAAGGTACACCCAGAAAACTGGGCAAATACGGGATGTTGCCAACATGGTGGCCGGGGAGCCAACTTGAGCATAACCGGGTTATGTGAATTGTGTGATGGAAACGGGACTCAGGGAGTCTTTACCTGCGCATATGGCTTAAATTGACGTTGCGGTATGTGCACGGGTCAGGCGGAACCGTACCCGATCTATGTCATTCGGTGGAACCGTTGGCATAGATGAGGGTTTTCGGCGGTCTATGGCTTAAATTGACGTGACCAATGCCAGGAAGACAAAATGCTCATATGGTTGGCCGTCCAAGGGACGATGGTGAGACGAGAATGTCTATGGCTTAAATTGACGTGATGTTGGCCGGTTCACCATGAATGTGCCCTGAGTGCATGGGGTGTGTGGCCGTGCGTGCCTGCCCTTGTGATGAAGTGTGTGTTTACACTATACCGCTTGATTATGCTAACAAAATGCAGGGAAGAGCATCGCCCCCCAAGTTGGGGGCAGGGTCGTTATAATTTGGTCAATATAGCTGACCGTTGCTTTTGTTTACCACCGTGCGGTGGATTGTTGCTTGCAGATGCTGCAGATCCGAGCGGTAAATAGCGGGCTAAAGCCAAAGTTGCTGTGCCGGCCCTCGAATGCCAAATTTTGAGTGTTTTTCTTATGTACTCATGTGTGACCGGCCTGCGTGCCGAGGTTTGGAAGACACTTTTATTAAGCAAACCTTTGTACGGCCATAAGGACAATATTTGTGTATTATACATTCCTATGGGTTTATTGTAGTGGACATTCATGCTTAGTTGGGTTCTTTTATCTTTGCAACTTAATAATTTGCTTCCGCTAGGTGCTTTGTGTTGGACGTTGTGATTGGTTGATTGGTTTCAGTAAGTAACCAACCGGTCTGTCCGTAGTATATGGCGTCGGGCCCCGGCCGGACCTACTGTTATATGCTATACGACGGATAGGGGTATTACAATGTTGTATCAGACTATCGGTTTCGGTCAAGCTTAAATGAATTCGTGGGCGAATTCACTTTAAGGGGTGGTGAGCACATGTGTGTGCATCATCGTTATAACATGAAAAGAACTCATGAATGTCCACTTAGGAATGAAAATACACATGTTTAAGGAACCTGCATGTTCTTATAATTGCTGTTTGTAATATTGTTTGGTCGCTTATTGGTGTTTTGCACGATTATAGGTGACCAGGAGTGGTGCTGGACCATCGGAACAGCCAAGTTCTGAGGCAAGCAGCGTACCAAATGATGTGCCTGCAACACCTCCTTCAGCCGAGACCATTAGATTGGTGGCAGAAGCTATATTTGTAATGATCAATGCGCAGCCTGCGAGGCAGGTGCAGCAGCCTGCTCCTGCTGTGGAGCAAGTACCGCTCCAAGCGGCAGAGCCTAGGAGGGTGGAATAGGTGATGGTGGAGCCGGAGTTGCCTCGGAGAGCAACTGAGAAACAACTTAAGCATGTGATGGGTTTCCATGCGCCAGTGTTCTCGGGAACGGGAACCCCGACTCAGGCAGAGGATTGGCTATCGAGAGTAAATAGAGTGCTTACAACATCAGAGACTGAGGAGTGGCAGAAGACCGCGATTACGACGTTCTTACTGGACGGGGACGCGAGGCTATGGTGGGAAAGGCTGGAGCTACACCAGCTGAGGGGAAGGCAGTTGGCTGATGTATCTATGGAGGAATTTTCGAGGTTGTTTATGGCTCGATTACTCCCCTCAGCTCAGAGGATCGCGTTGGAAAATGAGTTTCAAAAGTTGGTGCAAGGAGACAGCACCGTGGACGAGTATCTCCACGAGTTCACTCGTTTGGGACGATACGCAAGCGCTACCTTTGCCGATGAGGAGCGCAAGACGAACCGTTTCTATGAAGGGTTAAGAGATGATTTGAGTTTTTTACTTTCGGGGCCTATGGCGCAGGGTTTCATGACCTTTGTCAACTCGGCCCGGTCCTTGGAAAAGGACATGAAGAATATTTAAGCGAAGAAGGAATCCGGTGGCAAGAAATCGGAGTTTAAAGTGCCGACTACTTCGAAGTCTGGATATCGCAGGTTCTAAAAGACGGCTAAGACGTCAGGTCCAACCCCTTCTTTAGGTGCCTCGGGGGCAACTACCAACCGAACCCTGGGCACTTGTTATACTTGTGGAAAGACGGGGAATTTTGCCTGCGATTGTTGGAGCGGACGTCCGAAGTCAGAGAGAAAGCAAGGACCACTTATGAAGAGAAGGGCAAGGCGGTGGAGTCAATCGCGTCCCACTATGCTCCGACTCAACCGAGAGTCTATAACTTGGGCCAGCAGGAGGCCATCAAACAGGCCGACGTGGTGATAGGTACGGTTTAATTTATGACAAGTTAGCTTTAAATACTTTTACCCAGTGCTTGTTAGCTTAATACTGTTTGTATATGCTTTGTTATGATTGACGATAGTCCGGCACGAGCACTATTCGATACGGGAGCTTCACACTCCTTTTTGTCCGAAAGTTTTATATCGCGCATCGGAGCCCCTTATTCGATGGAGAAGGACAAGTTTGATGTGTTGCTACCGAATGGGTGTTCGATGCGTGCGGACAGAGTATGCGCCGTAAAGATTCATATTGGAAGCCAAGAGTTTGACTTGCTAGCGTCATTGCTGTCGCTAGTAGAGTTCGACGTTATCTTCGGTATGGATTGGCTTTCGGAGCAGAAGGCTTGTATCGATTGCAACCGTAAGGAGGTCAAGCTGGGTGTTGGGCAAGAGATGACGTTTGCGGGATTAAAGGGGTCGAGAAAGACGCTGATGTCTGCTCTTCAGGTGGCGAAGGCGGTTCGTGCTGGAGCAGAGCTGTTCTTCATGTTAGTGGAGGCTGTAAATCCTAAGGCCACTTTGGATAGTATCCCAGTGGTATGTGAGTACCCCGATGTGTTCCCGGGCGATCTTCCCGGAGCCCCACCACAACGAGAGATTGATTTCACCATCGAGCTAGTGCCAGGTGCCAAACCTGTGTCACGTTCTCCTTATAGGTTGGCACCTCGGGAGATGGCGGAGTTGAAGGTTCAACTAGAAGAGTTGATGGAGCAAGGGTATGTGCGTCCAAGCTCATCGCCTTGGAGCGCACCGGTCCTCTTTGTTAAGAAGAAGGACGGGAGTTTGTGGCTGTGTATCGACTACAGGGAGTTGATCAAGCTAACAGAGAAGAATAAATACCCGATCCAAAGGATGGATGATCTTTTCGATCAGTTAGTCGGATCGTCGGTATATTCGAAGTTAGATCTGAAGTCTGGGTATTATCAGCTGAGGATAAGGGAGTATGATATCCCGAAGACGGCATTCAGCATAAGGTATGAGCACTTCGAGTTCACGGTCATACCGTTTGGACTGACGAATGCGCCATCAATGTTTATGGATTTGATGAACAGGACGTTCCGAGAGTACATAAACCATTTTGTGATCGTCTTCATTGACGACATATTGGTTTACTCGCAGTGTGAGGAAGATCACTTCAAGCATCTACATCTGGTGTTGGAGACGCTGAGGAGGAATGAAATCTATGCAAAATTCTCCAAATGCAAGTTCTGGCTACCCTCAGTAGCATTCCTTGGTCATATTGTCAGTGGGGAAGGTATAGCAGTGGATCCGACGAAGATTGTTGCGATACGGGAGTGGCCTGTACTGTCTTCGGTAGCGGAAGTCCGTAGTTTTCTTGGGTTTGCCGGCTATTACAGGCGCTTCGTAGAGAACTTATCGCGGATGGTGTTACCTCTCACGAAGTTGACAAGGAAGGATCAGAAGTTCTTATGGACGCAGGAGTGCGTGCAAGCGTTTGAGGAGCTGAAGGGACGGTTGACCACGGCGCCAGTGCTAAGTTTGCCGAGTGGGACCGAGGGCTTCAAGATTTATAGTGATGCCTCAAGTAGTGGTTTGGGCTGCGTGTTGCTGCAGCATGGAAATGTTATTGTGTATGGATCGCGTCAGCTGAAGGTGCACGAAAGGAATTATCCAGTCCACGACTTGGAGTTGGCGGCCGTGATTTTTGTGCTTAAGCTATGGAGACATTATTTGTACGGCGTAAAGGTCGATATTTATACCAACCATAAGAGCCTGAAGTACCTGTTGGATCAGAAGGATCTGAACATGAGGCAGCGGAGATGGATGGAGTTCCTGGGGGACTATACGTTCAAGATTCATTATGTACCCGACAAGGGCAATGCAATTGCAGATGCGTTGATTCGCAGGGCTCCTGCCCAAGCCAACTGGTTGTCGGTTCATGATGAGAGGCTAGTTAAGGAGTTGGAGGCGTTGGAGATCTGTTGTGTGGACAAGCAGACTAGCGCTAAAGCATTATTGAACTTGATGGAAGTTTAGTATGACCTGGCTGATCGCGTTCGACAGGCATTGGAGTTGGATGGTAGCATGAAGGAGCTTATGGATGCAGCGTTGGATGGGTCAAATTCCCAGTTTTCAGTTGAGGATGGGCTGTTAAGGAAGGACCATCGTTTGTGCGTCCCAAGCGGGGGAAATCTACGGGCAAAGTTGATGTACGAGGCTCATAATACCAAGTACTCAATCCATACAGGGAGCACAAAGATGTACCATGACCTAAAGAAGCTGTTTTGGTGGTCAGGGCTCAAGAAGGATGTGGCACTATTTGTGGCTAAGTGTCAAACCTGTGCCTTAGTAAAGGCGGAGTGCCAAAAGCCTGGAGGATTCTTGAAATCCTTGCCTATTCTGGAATGGAAGTTCGACGACATATCGATGAACTTTGTGCATGGCTTGCCAAGGTCGCAGAAGGGGAACGACGCCATCCGGGTGATCGTAGACCGGTTAACAAAGGTGTCACACTTTATTCCGCATAGGAAGGATGATTCAGTGGAGAGACTGGCGAAACTATATGTGGATAATATAGTCAGACTACACGGTATGCCCCGCAGCATCGTGAGTGATCGCGATTGGCATTTCACGTCCAATGATTGGAGGTTGGTGCAACAGATGCTGGGGACTAAATTGAAGTTCAGCACAACCTTCCATCTAGAGACGGATGGGCAGACCGAGAGGGTCAATAGAACTATGGAAGACATGCTCCGCATGTGTGTTCTAGACTTCGGGAAGCATTGGGAAGACCACCTGTATTTGGTGG
Source organism: Platanthera zijinensis (assembly GCA_039513925.1). Lineage (NCBI taxonomy): Eukaryota > Viridiplantae > Streptophyta > Magnoliopsida > Asparagales > Orchidaceae > Platanthera > Platanthera zijinensis. The sequence continues at coordinate 152,217,598 of CM077090.1, read as the reverse complement.
AGTTTGCGTACAATAACAGCTACCAGGCGAGTATTCAAATTGCGCCCTTCGAGGCCCTATATGGTAGGAAGTGTCGTACGCCGTTATCGTGGCTAGAAATGGGTGAGGCAAGGTTGCACAAGAAACAAGAGGTGGTGAGTGCTACTTCTTTAGTGAGGATCATTCGAGAGCGTTTACTGATCGCTCAGGACAGGCAAGCTAAGTAATATAATGCCAAGCACCGGAACGTTGAGTTCGCGGTCAGAGATTGGGTGTACTTGAAGATAAATTCGTTCAAGTGTGTTTCGCGGGTGCGACGCTTGAAGAAGCTGAGCCCGAGATACCTTGGACCCTTTGAGATTCTGGAGCGGGTCGGCGAAGCGGCTTATCATTTGAGGCTATCGATGGAGTTGAGTGGACTACACGATGTATTCTACATCTAGGTGTTGTGGAAGGCAGTGCAAGAGCCTTCGCAGGTGAACGCAGTGGATCAAGTGCCGGTGGACGAAGGGTTGACGACTAAGGTCAAGCCCGTTTGTATTGAGGACTTTGAAGTTAAGCGACTCCGTAATAAGGAGATCTGGATGGTCAAGGTCCGGTGGGACAATTGCGGCCGGGAGGAGCTCTCTTGGGAACGGGAGCAAACCATGCTGGAGGAGTACCCGGAGTTATTCCGCTCAGGTACCGCTTAAAGTTTTCCGTTTTCTTTCCTCTAGTAATTTCGTGGGCGAAATTCTTTTAAGAGGGAGAGAGTTGTAATGCCAAAAAACTCAAAAGAGCAATGAGGAGCATGTTGAGCCATGTCTGGGACTTGGTAGTTGGCACACGGCCTAGGACACGGGCGTGTCCCAAGGCCTTGTTGTGTTCGGGGCCGACGACACGTTAAGAGGTCGACGATTTGCAGGCGTTGAGTATCGAGATAGGGAACACGGCCTGGGAAACGGGCGTGTCCCAAGGCCATGTCCTGCTCGGGTAGTCTGCGGTTTTGTACTAAGGAGATTACACGGCCTGGGACACGGGCGTGTCCCAGGGCATGTCTCCAACACGGCATGTGACACGGGCGTGTCACATGGCCGTGTCCTTCTCGGGATAATCACTGATTTTGCACACGGGCCGTGACACGAGCTCTGACACGGGCGTGTCATATATGACACGGGCGTGTCGATGGCCATGTCACAAGCCGTGTTCTGGTGAGGAATTCCTGGTGACGGCGAATGAGTGACACGGCGATGTACACGGCCGTCTTGCAACCCGTGTTTGGCCAAGGATTTCTAATTTTGGGCTGAATCATGGTCGTCCATTTCCTTGGTTTGGGATCCAACGGTGGGGGGATATTCCTGATGAGTTAAAACCGGGAATAGGGCTTTGAAAACTCTCATTCCATTTGGGTTATCTCTCTCTAAAAGCTAGAGATAAGGGAGAGCAAAGAGGAAGAGGACGAGCTAGATCCGGTCACCGGCGGAGCTTCGGAGCTCCAAATCACGAGCCGACTTCGGATCCGCGGAGGCAAGGAGATTGCGGTGCTTTCCATCTGCATAGATTTCCATGGTGCCAAGGAAGAATGCTAGGGTAACGATTCTCATCCTAGGACATGTGAAGTTCTCTTTTTCTTTGTATAGGAAGCCCTCTCACGCGAGTGTGCGATGAGTTAAGGCGTTCTTTGAGGTAGATATGTAAAGTACCCCTTGTGTAGAGTCCGTATGCGAGAACGGACATAGGCATGATGTGTGAAGCCTATCCGGACAAGTTGGTCTGGATCGGTGATATTGCATTGCATAATAACCGGAGAATACTCCGTGTAAATGGTTGTTTTTCGGGTTTTCTACGAGGTAGATTGCATCAGGGAGCCTTGGGGACAAACTCTAAGGTGCACCCGGAAAACTGGGCAAATGCGGTATGTTGCCAACATGGTGGCCGGGGAGCCAACTTGAGCATAACCGGGTTATGTGAATTGTGTGATGGAAATGGGACTCGGGGAGTCTTGATCTGCACATATGGCTTAAATTGACGTTGCGGTATGAGCATGGGTCAGGCGAAACCGTACCCAATCTATGTCGTTCGGTGGAACCATTAGCATAGATGAGGGTCTTCGGCGGTCTATGGCTTAAATTGACGTGACCAATACCAGGAAGACAAAATTCTCATATGGTTGGCCATCCAAGGGACGGTGGTGAGACGGGAACGTCTATGGCTTAAATTGACGTGACGTTGGCCGGTTCGCCGTGAATATGCCCTGAGTGGACGGGGTGTGTGGTCGTGTGTGCCTGCACCTGTGATGAAGTGTGTATTTACACTATACCGCTTGATTATGCTAACAAAATGCAGGTAAGAGCATCGCCGCCCCGAGTTGGGGGCGGGGTCGTTATAATTTGGTCAGCATAGCTGACCGTTGCTTTTGTTTACCACCGTGCGGTGGATTATTGCTTGCAGGTGCTGCGGAGCCGAGCGGTAAATAGTGGGCTAAATCCTAAGTTGTTGTGCCGACCCTCGAAGGCCAAATTTTGAGTGTTTTTCTTATGTACTCATGTGTGACCGGCCTGTATGCCGAGGTTTGGAAGACACTTTTATTGAGCAAACCTTTGTAAGTCCATACAGCCAATATTTGTATATTATACATTCCTATGGGTTTATTGTAATGGACATTCATGCTTGGTTGGGTTCTTTTATCTTTGCAACTTAATAATTTGCTTCCGCTAGGTGCTCTATGTAGGACGTTGTGATTGGTTGATTGGTTTCAATAAGTAACTAACCGGTCTGTCCGTAGTATATGGTGTCGGGCCCCGGCCGGACCTACTGCTATATGCTATACGATGGATAGGGGTGTTATACTGCTGCTATTGTAAAGATATGTTGTTGTAGGACAAGAGGAAAATCCAGCACCTCCCTTACTATAGCTGCATTCTGCAGAAGCTTTAAGTGGTATAGAAGTGATATTAGCTCAAGTGGAATAATGTTAATAGCTAGCTCAAGTGGCTGCATTGATGTGTTGTATCAATGTATCAACACAAAAGGTATGACACCTAGTCAAATAGTTTATTCAGTAGGATAATTTCTCAAGTGGTATGAACACTGGAGTTTATCAAGTGGTATAACATTGAGAGTTAATCTCTCCCTTGATGCTATCACCTCCCTCATTAGGAAACTTCTTTTTTGAAGAAGCCAGAAAAGGGGAGAGGTAGGCAATACCCTAAACCCTAAATGGGGAGGAGTAGAGCATATTGAGTAGAGCAGTACTTGCCAAAAAAGTGGAGATGGTGGACATTACATGCCTAGGGGGAGATGTAGAATACTGAGAAGTGCATAGTACTTGGAAACATTCAAGTAATATAAAGAGAGCAATGTTGAGCCATTGCAAGTTATGTTTCCACCCTCAAGTGTCTTGAGAAAAGTACTCCACTAATATGTTAAGTGAGGAGAGCTGCAAGCTACTTTGAAATTTTCAAGTGGTATGTGAAAGCTCACAGTTGCTTCTAAATTTATATGCCTTATGTGTAAATGCTTCTTAGTATTGCTGGGTGTTCTGCCTTCTTCAAATAGGGGGAGATTGTTGGGAATATTCCCCTCAATGTTCCCTAGATTTGATTTGAAGAGGCATCACCATCAACACTAAGAGCATAGTTGTATTTGATGTTGGTTAAGCTCATCATGTGCAGGATGTTCCTTAGAACATGGTTAGACAGGTTGCCTAAGTGATGGTGACAGGTGGTCACAAGGTAGGCAGGTGGAGCGATAAAAAATCTGTCTAAGTCTACAGGCGTTGAGTGAGGACAGCTCACTCAACGCTAGATACAAAGAAATGTGGTTAAGTCCATAGGCGTTGAGTGAAGCAAGCTCACTCAACACTAGATGCCAAAAAGCACTGATAGAAGACAGGACAGTCAAAGTCCTTCAACATTGGCTAGGCAGGAAAATGGCTAAGTTCACAGGCATTGAGTGAAGCCAGTTCACTCAATGCCTTACAATAAGATGGGTTGAGTAAAGTCAAGTCAGTCAAAGCCTGACTATTTGCAAGGCAGAAAAGTGGCTAAGTCCATAGACGTTTAGTGAAGGCAGTTCACTCAACGCCATACTACAAAAATCATTGAGTAAAGCTTAGATCGTCAATGCTTTATCTTTGACAGTAAGGAAATCTGGTTAAGTCCAGAAGCGTCGAGTGATGAAGACTCACTCGGCGCCTAAGCAGTAAGACAACAATAGTCTTGATGGTGTTGAGTGATGAAGACTCACTCAACGCACTCAATGCCTTAGCTGACAGAAAATCTGTCTAAGTACAGAAGCGTTAAGTGAAGGCTATTCACTTAATGCCTCATCAAGATAATAGGCTAAAACAGACAACATTGTGTGAAGAAGCTACACTCAACGCTTTCATTCAGGAATGCGACTAAAGTTTTTGGCGTTGAGTCAAGCTTACTCACTCAATTCCTAGTGACAAAAAAACTGTCTAAGTATTTATGATTGAGTCAAGCTTACTCAATCAATGCCTAGTGATAGAAAAATTGTCTAAGTGTTTTGGTGTTGAGTCAAGCTTACTCACTCAATGACGAGTGATAGAAAATCTATCTAAGTGTTTTAGCGTTGAGCCAAGCTTACTCACTCATTGTCTAGTGGTAGAAAATATGTCTAAGTGTTTTGGCGTTTAGTGATGGTTGCTCACTCGACGCCTATACTAAAGTGCTTGAATTTGACTAAGTCCACAGATGCTGGCATCAGCAAAATTCAAAATGTTGCGGGATGGATATAGTACGCGACAAACGGAGCCATAGGCCTACTACATGACTTTTGCTGTTAAAGTAAGGCTGCAGCTGTCAACTATTGTGGGTCCTACTACTCTAAGAGCCGTTAATCGGCAGAACATAAAAGGACAAGATCAAGAGCTGAGAACTTCAAAATTTTAGGGTTTTATTCATTTCAAAAAGAGGCAGCTGAACTTCATCTTCCTCGCCATTGTTGCAAAGCTTGAGAACCAAAAGTTGAACTGGCAGCTCTAAAAGTTCCAGCAAATTAGCAATAGCTAATTTCTTCTGCTACAACAAGTTCAGATAAGGATTGATAAAGAAGGAGCAGAGCTCTTTGGTTTCTGCATTCCAGGTTAGCTGTTTGAAGAGCAAATCAACAACAAGATAAGAAACTTGTTTCTGAGTTACTTCCAGCACAAGCAGCTGTTCATTGAAAATCTATTCTTGTTGCTGAGAAGAAGTTAGGGCTGAGTTTAACTCAGCTCAGGAAGCAGCAAAAGTCTTACCCTAGCTGCAGCATCTAGAAGCTCAACTAAGATAGCTGTTGTCATCTTCACCACCAATAATTAGATCAGAGTAATTTCTGAGAGAGAAAGAGGTAGAAACAAAGGGCTAACCTAGATGCAGTAGAGCAAGTCTGATAACTTCAAACAAGACAGATAAATGAGCTTTTCCTCAATAAGGTATGAAGAAGAAAAAAAGTAAGTCTAAGTGGAAGTGACTTCACAGTTCAAGCAAGCCTACTCCTTAAGATATAATCTTGGGGCTGTGAAGAAGATAGGACTGAGCTTCTGGTTCAGTCCAGGAAGGAAGAAAGAAGCAGAGCAGAGTTCTACAGGTTACTTCCAGCACAAGAAGCTATTTATTGAAGATCTACTATTATTGTTGTGAAGAAGATAGGGCTGAGATTTTCTCAATTCAGGAAGCAGAAGGCTCAGGGACTATTTCCCTGGAGTCAAAGTTAGGCCGAGTTCACTCAATCCAGGAAGGTAGACTCAGAGATCATATCACTGTAGTCAAATTTCACCAACCCACTTTCATCCTATAGGATACTTTTGGATCTAAACTGTAGGCCTGAATATATAAAGGCCGAGGTAGGATCTGGTTACAGATCTGAGTGTAGGGCCTGTGTGCCTTAGGTAGGGCTTTTGAGTCTGAGGTAGGAGAGTCATTCTCTCTGAGTTGTAGGGCACTTGTGTCTGAGTTGTAGGATCCTTTGGATCTGAGGTAGGGCCTTTGTGCCTTAGATAGGAGAGTCATTCTCTCTGAGGCAGGGTTGTCCTCCCAACTTGAGTTGTAGGGCCTTTGGGCCTGAGGTTGGTGATCTTGTGATCACTGAGTTGTAGGCCTTGTGCCTGAGATGTAAGTCTTGGAGGAGACTAAGCGGTCCTGCGGGATCATGTTGTAAGCTCTTAGGAGCCGAGATTTGGAGAAGTGTCTTATCTGACAAGCTGTTAGAAAGCTGAGAGGGACAGTGGATGCACCCATAATCTGGGGAACCTCTATAAATTCTTTGTGTGCTCTTTTTGGTGTGTCTTGAAAGCAGAAAACTACTAATTCACAAAGCACTTAAAGAAGGAAAACAAAAAGATAGTCACAAATACTAAGAAACCTATTCACCCCCCTCTAGGTGATTTAGCTATCCTTGAAATAAAAGACTTTCCGGCAATAAACAACATTTCTGAACATAGTATTTATTATTCACAAAAAGTTATAAGGATGGGGCTCAGCTTGCATTTACATTATAGTTAGGGAAAAGAAAATACATGGATTACAAAAAGAAGGAAAGAAGTGCGGCATGAGGGTTCAGCGAGGCGAGTTCCCGGGCGGCGAACTCTCCCAAAGGGATTGTAAGGACTCATCGCCAGGCTTCTATATTGGAAGGAACAACTCTGGTACCACATTGCTCGCCGAGAGCCCCGCGCCTTCGCTCGTCACTAGGCTGAACCGATGCATGGTCTGGAGAGTGTACGTCGCGGCCTTGACAGTTTTCTTCTGCATCATCTCATCCAAATCATAGTCAAAGTAGTGGGCGAGTCGACAACTACTGCTGGAGGGTGGTGGTGGAGCGGTAGCTTCCAGCTCTCGCACCCGTGCCTGCAACACCTCATTGTCCTTCTAGAGGGTGGCAATTTGAAGGCTGAGGCGCTGGGCCGTCACTGCATCCTGCAAAAATAAACAAAAGAAACATGAGTTAGTGGAGGCAATATAAAGAAAGGCATCTTGTTCGAGTTCTGTGACTTACCACCCACCCACCCAAGTATCTAGCGAGAATAACATCGGCCTCATCCACCCGCTTCCTTTGCCGCTCCGCCTCCTCCAGCGAGAGGTGGAGGGCCTCATCCCTGTCGTCGACAAGCTTCTGGAGCGTGGCGGAGTTAAGCTCCATCAGCATGCACCGATGGCCCGCCATATGGGCCAGCTCAAGGTCGCGTAGCTGGGCCCGCACACTCTCGTGAACGAGTGCCCGCGTGGACTCTTGGCCGTAGACCGCGACATCCTCCCGCGCATATAGGCCAAAGGAGAAGGCATAGGCCTCCCCGCTGGTGGCGTGCTGCTCCAGCCAACTCGGCAGCAGGGTGGAGATTGACTCCTTGTTCTCCCCTTAGTCCCATTAAAGGAGGGGTTTTACAAGCTCGTCCAAGTGCCGCTCTCCATAGCCGAAGTTGCGGTGCACCCTTGGCATAGGCCTGTCGGAGGATGCCTGCTCTCGCTCCCTGGAGGTGCCAACCACCTCATTTGTAGGACCGCCGGTCGAAGCGCCAGGAGTGATGGCCGCTTCAGGCTATTTGCTCGCTGGTTCCTTGCCTTTTTTCCGAGATGCGGGAGGTGCGCCACTCACAGTCTTCGACTTCTTGGATGGCGGCAGTGGAGGAGGCTGATCGCGGGGGGCCCACTTCTGGGGGGAAAGGGCCTGGATCTCGCGTAGTGCGGTAGCCGCCGTCTCAGTATGGGTGAGCTTGTCGGGGGCGACTCGCACACTCTCATAAGGAAGGTGCAGGGGGAGGTCTCGCTCACCTGTAGTAAGATGGTTTGAGTTGTAAAGAAAAAAGGTTTAGTAAAAAGGATCAAGCGCGAGTGGCTTACCTCCCCTGGGCGGGATGGGGGCGAGAGAATCGATGTTCCTGCGGAGGAACACGACTTCAAAGTTCTTCCCTTAGAAGAACCCACAGAGCTCGACTTTATGTCCCCCCATGCTAGGGGGACGGTAGCTCGTCTCGCAGAGTTGGACCGGCGAGAATGGTACATTGCTGAAGTCTCCTTTGACAAAGAAAAAATTCCGGAGCTAGATGTGGCTCTTGTTTACTGTCTCCCGCACCTTAAGGTGGTTACTGGATAAGTATGCAGTGCCGTCCTTGTTCGCCCGAAAGGAGAACAGCTTGCGGAATACCGCGAGGTTGAACTCGATCCGCTCTTCCCGCTGGAAGCTATAGAATGGGTGGTGCTGGCATTTCGATGCGGACCGCGAGGCTGAAATCCAAAGGCCCGCATCGAAATGTGCTATGGGGATGGCGAGCTCCCCGTTAGAGAGGTCATTTATCTTCTCCTCCGCCCTTGGTCGCCTCGCCTCAAAAAGCCAGACGGGATGAAATAGCTGACAACCGTGATGATCTCGTCCTAGGTGAGGATGAGATCCACTTGAAAGTCTTTAGTGTTGATACCACTTGAGAAATTATGCCACTGAACAAACTATTTGACTAGGAGTCATACCTTTTTTATTGATACATTGATACAACACATCACTGCAGCAACTTGAGCTAGCTGTTAAAATTGTTCCACTTGAGCCAATGCCACTCCTATACCACATAAGGCTTCATGCAGCTATAGTAAGGGTGGTGCTGGCTATTCCTCTTGTCCTGCAGTAGCATGTTTTTACAACAAGAATAGTGACTGTATAGTAGAAGCCATCCACTATGGTTGATATCCCCATTAGACTGTGCATAGACCTGAGAACCCGCTGATCAACTATGATGATCTTTGATCCACTGTATCTGCTGGCTGCTACTTAATAGGAAGCTGAACTAGTTCCTGCAACTTCTGAATTTGCTCCCCTCTCTATAGGAGCATCTTAACTTGCTCCCCCTCAACTAGAGCATCTGCTGTCATTCCCTTTACTAGAAACTTGAGTCAATCTTAGTCTTGATACCACTTGATATCAATTGAGAGTCTTGATATCAAATGTAAGACTTATCTACCTGCAAGAGAGGTGAGTTCTGCAACAGAAATATAACATGGAGAAACGGAAGCTATACAAAGTTCAACATTCCAAACTCAAACTTGAGGGTGTTGAACTTGACTTCATCTAGTGTCTTAGTAAAGATGTCAATCACTTGCTTGACTGTGGGGACAAACTCAAGATATAAGTCTTCCTTTTCCACATTCTCCCTAATAGAATGATACCTAATCCTTATGCATAGTCCTGCTATGTGAGACAAGATTCCTAGCAATGAGGATTTAACTTGTTGACTTACAGTATATGAGAATGTTACTTATCTCAATGTTGTAGACTTGGAGCTAATGCTGGATTTACAACAACTATACACAGCAGCTCCCTATAGAGATACTCTGACTCAGCAGTAGATATAGCCACAATGGTCTGCTTCTTGCTTCTCCAATGACATCAACCTTCTCTCTTGAAATAGACAAGTTCCATCCATGCTTTTCCTATCTTCCTTGCACCCTATGGTGGAGGTGCTTCTTCTCACATGTCTCCTTTCTGTCTCCTTTGGAGAGCATCTTCCCTTGATACACACACACAAGCCTGATTAGGAAAATAAGCAGTGTGTGCTGTATATCACTGGTGGCACATGTCTCTTCTGTATACCACCTGGACTTGCACTGCATACTCCCTCTTGATCATGGTCATTGCCTTTGATCATTGCCATCTCCCATTTACTAGGATAGGGAGGCTTTGACCTGATCTGTCTCTTCATCCAGATAGATCACTATCCTTTGAAGCATCTTTAGTCATTTTAATGACACTCTTATTACCTTGAGCAGAGAGTTCAGTTAGAATCTCTCCCCTCAATCTCTGCATTTCCCATAGGTAGTTGCTGATTTGTATCAACTATAGCTAGAGCAATCCAGCTATACTTGAATTTGATTGGACTTTCTTTACCATAGTAAGTGCAACCATCTGGGTATTCTTCCTCTCAACCCCAACAATGTCCATAGGGACAAGCTGATCTTTAGTAGTTTTGCTGACCTATTCTATGCTGGAGGTACACTAGGTAAGACTCAAGCTTGTTCAGCTACCTAGTCAGAACTTGCTCCTTATCAGCAGGAGCATCTTAGCTTGACAGTATGCCTCTCAACATTTGCACAGATTCTGTACTCATGACTTTCAGTCATTTTTTCAACTGATGATACCACTTGACTTGAAAGTCTTTTTTTTATATCACTTAACAATTTGTCTCTTCTGTATAGTGAGTCTTTTCAATTGAGAATCATGTGCCTCTTTTTGGCTGCTCTTAGAAGAGCTGGTTCCTGTGCTTTACTTAGTGATGAGTACAACGAGATTGTTCTCCTCCTCACTATCCTACTGAAGTGGCAGCAGTACTATGTCCCACAAGTTAGACATCTTTGAGCTTCAATGGCTGGATCCAACTGGTATTTTTATCCAGTCAGATACCACTTGAAGGACTTTACCCAAGACATATGTACTTTATCCTTTTTTAGGAATGCACACAATATCCTTTTCCTCTTGGGCAATAGGAGGAGTATCCTTGATGGTCAACATCCATCTCCAACTTCACACTGCTGGCCATAGCCTTTGGTGACTCCTCTGTCTGACCCACCAAAGATTACTTTGGGTCCATCTTTTACTAGAGTATGATCCTTCAGTTGGCTCTTTGTTACAGTCTTATTCGTGGAACAACATCTGTCCAAGTACCATATAGGAGTATGGACACTTGGACTATCCTTCAAAACAGAGTTTTACCTTACCTTAGGACCCCAATACTTATTGGGTCCTATGTTTTGATTAGCCTAAAAATGATCATGCCTTCCTGCAGATTTTCTTACAGGAAGACTAACACTTCTGGGCACAGTAGGATTGTGCCAGCAATCTAAGGCAAAATGCCCCACTTTGCCACATTATAAACACTCATGAATATTATACTTCTTTTCTGAGTAGGTCTAGTAGCAGCTAACTATTCAGAAAGAGGAGCAGCTTCCTTTATCTTATTTCTCTCAGCCAAAATCTGACTGAAGGCGAGTCTGGCAGTAGAAGAGCTTGATTTTTCTTGAGATCTACCAACAATGATTTTCTTTGCAGAAGACATGCTGTTGATGGCCTTAAAAATGCCCAAGTCTGGCTTGCTGACAGACTTGCCCTTGGTCTAAGTGTGTGCTGGGAGATCTTGAGAAAAGGCAACTTCCTTACTCTTGAGTGTGGGGGTTGGAGCACCAAATACAAATAGTTCATGATGGGCCATTTGGACTTCTTCATGGGGAGCCTTCTATGCACTCAAACCCATGCCATTCCTTCTTCCATTGCAAGGTACACTTGTACCTTATAAGGAGAATTCCTATTCTTCCAATAACCATGCATGCAGTCTTGGCCATACCTGTTGGAAGGGAGGATTACCTTGTGAAGGGTGGCTTGAGGAACTATCGGAGCTTTCCCATTCCCTTTGGAATGGGCAACTCTAGAATTCCACTTGGTCTCTAAACCCCTCTTATCATTTTGAGAGGTGAAAGAGTTAATTAGTGGTAACACTATTTTGGGCTTTGAAAAACTAGCCACAACCTTTTTCTCCTTTAGGAGTTTCTCTTCAAGATCCAAGATGATCTTGTTCTTCTAGCTTATGGTCTTAATTTTGGTGATTGAGATTGCCTTTAGTTGGCTAACTTCCCTAGCCTTCTAATCTAGCAAGGATGTTGTCTCAGCCTGCTGGGCAGAACTAGCTGAAAGGAGGTAATCTCCTTAGCTTGCTTTTTGGCCAACTTCTTGATCCTTCTCAAAGCCTCCAGAATTTCACCATACCTGTCAATCAATTGATTGACATCTACCTAAGAATCAGAGTCATCTTCATCACTGGATGAAGATGCTTCAAAATTTAGACTGGTCTCATAATCTGAACAATAAGAAGAACTAGACAGAGAATGTATCTTTTCTGGACCAGGCTGATCCTGATAGGATTCTTCATCTGACATGGCCATCAGCCCATAATAGCTATTGGCATCTTATTCCTTATCATCCTTTTCTATTTCTTCAATGTAGACAATCAGTGTGTCCCACATTTCTTTGACTGTCTTGCAGTGGACCAAGTTCTGGAAGGTGGAGTCATCTATGTCACTTATAATAATATTTTGTGCCCTCTTGTCCATAGTTGCCAAGATGACTTCATCTCTAGTCATTTCAGTATATCTCTTTGGAGTCTAGACATCTGTATCTAAGATAGAGACCTTCATGGGGATGAAGGGTCCTTCTTGAAATGTTACAAAGATCCTAGGATCAAAGGCTTTCATGAACTGCCTGACCCTCTCTTTCCATATCCCAAAGTTCTCCTTGCTGTAGACTTGAAGCTCCATTGAGCTCCACTCCTTATGGTTCTCTCCTGAACCCATAAGTACTATACTTTTAGCTACCCTTTGAGATCTACTTAGAATGTTAAGCCCTTCTTGAGCAATCTCCCTCTGATACCACTTAAAAGTCTTTAATTTCAAGGATATCTAAATCACCTAGAGGGGGGGGGGTGAATAGGTTTCTTAGTCTCTTGTGGCTATCTTTAATTTTCTTTGTGTTTTAGGTGTGTTGAGTTAGCTTAGTTAGCTTGCTTTCAAGAACACAACACAACACACAATATTTATAGTGGTTCCCTAGATAATGGGTACGTCCACTTTCCCTCCCACCTTTCTAACAGCTTGTTAGGCAAGACACTTCTCCAATCTCGACTCCTAAGAGCTTACAAAATGATCTTACAGGACCACTCAGTCTCCTCTAAGACTTACAGCTCAGGCACAAAGCCCTACAACTCAGTGATCTAAAGATCACCTACCTTAGGCCCAAAGGCCCTACAACTTAGGATGGGAGGACAACACTATCGTAGAGAGAATGACTCTCATACAGCTCAGGCATAAATGCCCTACCTCAGATCCAAAGGATCCTACAACTCAGACACAAGTGCCCTACAACTCAGAGAGAATGACTCTCCTACCTCAGGCTCAAAAGCCCTACCTCTGATCCAAAGTATCCTACTCTCAGGATAAAGCCCTACCTCAGGCACACATGCCCTACACTAAGATCTGCAACCAGATCCTACCTCAGCCTTTATAAATCAAGCTTACAACTCAAATACAAAAGGATCCTATAGGATGAAAGTGGGTTGGTGAAATATGACTACAGAGATATGATCTTTGAGTCTACATTCTTGGACTGAAAAATACTCAGCCCTAACTTCTTCTCAACAACAAGAAAAATGATCTTCAAGAACCTTCTGCTTGTGCTGGAAGTATCTTGTAGTGAACTGCTTCTTCTTGAACTGAATGTGAATCTCAGTCCAATCTTTGACTCCAAAGAGATAATTCTCTAAGCCTCCTTTTTCCTGAACTAAGACAGCTTAGTCATATCTTCTTCACAGTAACAAGATTGTTGATCTTCAAGTTGACTTGGCTTGTGCTGAGAAGTAACTTGTAGAACAGCAGCTCTGCTTCTTCTTCCCTTCCTGGACTAAGTAGAATCAACCCTAACTTTGACTCCAGGGAAATAGTCCTCTGAGCCTGCTTTAAGATCACTGTTTCTTCAAGCTTTCCTCGTCATGGCTTCCAGAAAATGTTCTTCAAAGATGATCAGCTAGAAATGTGAAGGACTGCAGCTAGGGTTATGCCATGGCTGCTTCTTCTTATTTAGAGAAATCTCTGATCTTGCTGTAGCCAATGGAAATCGTACAACTAACTTTTTGAACTCTCAGATCAGAAGTTAGAATCTCCAGTCTCTACAATAATGACGAGGAGGAAGATGAAGTCCACATGTCTTTCCAAAAGCTAATTTCTTCGATCTGATCTCCGCCTTTTCTATTCCGCCGATCAACGGTTATTTTGACCCGCGGGCCCACAATAGTTGGCAGCTGCAACCTTACTTTAACTGCAAAGTCGTACAGTAGGCCTGTGGCGCCATTTTTCGCGTACTATAATAATCCCATAACATTTTGAATTTTGCTGACGTTAGCATTTGTGGACTTAGTCAAATTTAAACTCTTTAGTATAGGCATTGAGTAAACAAGCTTTATTATATGCCAAAACACTTAGACAGATTTTCTGTCACTAGGAGGTGAGTGAGTAAGCTTGTCTCAATGCCAAAACACTTAGACAGATTTTCTATCACTATGCGTTGAGTGAGTAAGCTTGACTCAATGCCAAAACACTTAGATAGTTTTTCTATCACTAGGCGTTGAGTGAGTAAGCTTTACTCAACACCAAAACACTTAGATAGTTTTTCTGTCACTAGGCATTGAGTGAGTAAGCTTGACTCAACGCCAAAACACTTAGACAGTTTTTTCGTCACTAGGCATTGAGTGCGTTGAGTGTATCTTCATCACTCAACGCAATCTAGACTTTTGTTGTCTTAACTACTTAGGAATCGAGTGAGCCTTCAACACTCAACGCTTCTGGATTTAAGTAGATTTCATTACTGTCAAAGATAAAGCTTTGCCTATCTGAGCTTTACTCAATTCTTTTTATAGTATGGCGTTGAGTGAACTGCCTTCACTCAATGCCCGTGGACTTAGCCACTTTTCTGCCTTGCAAATAGTCAGGCTTTGAATGAATTGTCTTCTCCCAGCGCTTTTTGGCATCTGGCATTGAGTGAGCTTATTTCACTCAATGCCTGTGGACTTAACCACATTTCTTTGCATCTGGCATAGAGTGAGCTTTATTCACTCAATGCCTGTGGACTAAACCACATTTCTTTGCATTTGGCATTGAGTGAGCTTGTTTCACTCAACGCCTATGGACTTAACCACATTTCTTTGCATCTGACATTAAGTGAGCTTACTTCACTCAATGCCTGTAGACTTGGACAGATTTTTTATCTCTCCACCTACCGACCTTATGACCACCTGTCACCATCACTTAGACAACCTGTCTAGACTTGTTTCAAGGAACATCCTGCACATTATGGGCTTAACCAACATCAAATATAACTATGCTCTTAGTGTTGATGGTGATGTCTCTTCAAATCAAATCTAGGGAACATTGAAGGAAATATTCCCAACAATCTTCTCACCCATAAGGGGTTGGATCCAAATCCCAACAAAATTAAGGAGATCATAAAAATATCATTTCCATAAAGAATCAAGGAAGTCTAGAGGCTGGCCGTAAGGATTACAGGTCTTAGTCGCTTCTTGGTAAGAGGTGAAGAGAAGTAATCCCCTTTTTTTAAGACCCTCTTAGGGCATTAATAGTTTGAGTGGACTGAGGAATGCGAGAAGGCCTTTGACCAACTCAAAGGGAAGCTGACGCAAACATATTTACTCCAAGGTCTGAAGAAAGGGGAAGACCTACTACTTTATATGGGAGTGGGAGTTAAGGCCGTAAGCTCGATCCTAGTCAGGGAGGAGAGGAAGAAGTATCTCTCCATCTACTATATATGTAGGGTACTTCGAAAGACGGAGACAATATATCCCATCATAGAGAAGCTAGCCTTCACCTTAATAATCTCCGAAAGGAAGCTGATGCCTTATTTCTAGGCACATTCCATTTTTGTGGTAACGGATAATCCTCTTTGAGGAATCCTTAGTAGGGTGGAACATTTAGGGCGGTTGGCAAAGTGGTCGGTAGAACTCAATGAGTTCGGCATCTCCTTCTACCCCTAGGTTGCGATCAAGGCACAAGTTGTGGCAGTTTTCCTATCAGACTTCTCAACAGAGGCAAATGAAGGCACAAAGATCCTTGGAGCCATTCCCTGGAAATAAGTTTGTAGATGGAGCTTCAACAAAGAACTCCTTGGGTGTGGGCATCGTACTCGTGAGTCCTCAAGGAATTAGGATTTAGTAGGCAGTTGAGATCTTTTTCTAGTTACAAATAATCATGCAGAGTACTAAGCCATAGTAGCAGGTTTGCGCCTTGCTAAGGAGTTGAGAATTCAAGTTATCAAGGCCTTCACTAACTCAATGGTGGTTGCATCACAAATCAAAGTGGAGTTCATAGTACTGACCCCATCCTGTAAAGATAGTTGGTAAAGGTGAAAAGCTTGATAGGAGGCTTCCAATCATTCTTTGTCGAGCATGTGCCCCATGAACAGAACTCGGAGGTGGAACATTTGGATAAATACTGCTCGAGGGTTGGCGGGACAATTACAAAATTGTTCAGTCCATCTATCGAAGAAGGGCAGATAATGGAGATCGAGCAGCAAACTTCCTGGATGGATCCATTCATCACTTTTCTAGCTACCAGCTAACTCTCGACAAATGAGGGGGAAAAATAAAATTCAGTTATAAAGCGGCCTACTACGTACTGTATGAAGGGGAGCTATATTGGAATACCATCTCGGGCACTTTAGCCAAGTTCATGTCGGAGCACGAGGATCCTCGGGTCCTAGAAGAGATCCATTCGAGAGAGTGCGGAGTCACTCAGGTACTTACACTTTGGAGCAAATGATTCTACAACATGGCTACTTCTTGTCAGCGATCAGGAAAGATGCTAAAACCATCTTCAAGAAGTGCCCAAAAAGCCATCTTTTTGATCCTCTCCAGTTGCAGCCAGTCCAACATGTCTATTCAATCATGGCCCCTTCGTCGTTTGCCATCTAGGGAATGGACTTATCCCTTTCCCTCATGATAATGAGAATCAAAAGTTAGTTCTTATAATGATCGACTACTTCACAAAATGGATTCAGGAAAAATCTTTCGCCAAGACCACTTACCAGATCGTGAAGAACTTCATATATGGGTTGATCACATGAAGGTTTGAGATTCCCCTCGCCATCGTCATAGATAATAGGTCGCAGTTCGCTAGCTCAGAACTTGCCGACTTCTACAAGCAGTAAGGAATAGATCTTCGATTCACTTCAGTACATCATTCTCGGAGCAATGGACAGGTGGAATCCGCAAACAAGCTCATCGTCAATATTTTGAAGATAAGGTTGCAAACCTAAAAAGGCAACTGGGCAGAGCATCTCCCTTCGATTTCTTGAGCATTGAGAACCACTCCCAACTCAGCCATGAGGGAGAAACCCTTCAAGCTATCTCACAGGTCTGAGTCCCTCATTCTGGTTGAGTTTGAGGTCAGAAGCCTATGGTGGTTGCGATAGAAGGAGGGGATGAAGAATGACGCCTAGAGAATGAGGAGGCCCAAAAGCTCTCCCTTGACTACATTGAAGAGCTTCGAGACCTTACATCAATGATGTAGGAGACGATCAAAGAAGAATGGCAAAGCACTTTGACAAACACTTCTGCTTAAAGTAATTTCAAGAGGGAGACCTTGTCTTGAAAAATTTAGATGCTACAGGAAGAGCAACAACCATTAAAAATTTCATCCCAAACTGGGAGGGACCTTTCATCGTTCAAGAGGTGCTCAAGTTAGGAGGTTACCACTTGCAAAATCATAAAGGGTAACCGCTTGGTAACGCTTAGAGCGGCGACGATTTGAAAAGATTCCACCCCTAAAAAAGGATGACTTTGTATGTTTATTTGTAACCACATTTCCTGGTGAGAAAAACCTTATGATTTACAATAACAAATTATATTTTAAGTGATTTTACATCCTAGTTCAATTACCCTTGATGTATAGAGAGGGTAATGCTTAGAAGTCCTAGGATATTAGTGGAGTAAAGGACATGAGAAAGGCATACTGAATTTTTGAGGAAAGTCAAGAAAAGTCAACACCCATTGACTAGAAGTAAACACAACAACGACTTGATGTCGATGTTACTTCAATTAGAAGTCAGAGCAACAAAATAAGAATAGTCAATGTTACTTCAAGGTACATATCAACACATACTTTGACATGTTGTCAACGTAATGTTGATTATAAAGTTAAGTCGACAGATAACCTGTATGAAGCCAGATTTCAAAGCAACTATTATATGAAATCGACGTTACGTAGAATAGAGTTTTGGATGAAATTTTTTGAGGATTAATTCAGGCTTATTCAAAAAAGATTTAAATACACAGCAAGAATTCTGTCCCGAGCCAGAATGAGAAGTTTTCCATACTTCTATCCCTTACTTTCTATATTATTTAGCAGTAATATTCCTGAGTAATTAATGCTCATATTCCTCTGAATATAGCCGTTATTGGCAGCATTAATTATGATCTTTATCAGGATAATTACTTGCTTATTTTATTAGGGACAGTTTGGGAAACTCATTTAAGTCATATTCCAGCAGTTTGTATTCTCCAGATCTTTCAGTAATTAATGCCAGTAATTCAAATTTCAAAGGAGAAATTAACTGCAGAATATAAAAGAGATTTTCTCTTTTCAGTCGACATATAGATAGACACTCAGCCTGAAATCAAAATATACTGAGCCAGAGATTCTTAGAAAATATACAGCACACAAGAATTCTGAGAGACATATACTGAACTTTCAGAACTCTCTCACAGTGCTGAAAAAAATATGTTTTCTACCTTTTTATCTCTGAAGACTGAAGAAGAACATTCATCACTATCAAGAGTCTTCTTCAACCTTCTCTTCCAGGAACATTCAAGGACAACTAATTTTGATTCAGTTAGAAAGTTCTAGGATTGTTTTCAGACAAGGATGTAGACCTACACCATAAAGCAAAGCTTCTAGTCTTCCTGAACCATTCAACATCTCAGGGGGAGCTTTGTCAACATCAAGATCCACTAGTCTTCTCTGTTGATTAGAGAAAGAGAAGACACCATCACCTCCTTTCACCTCATGTAAAAGGGTTTTAACTCCCTTCAAAAGTTAACCACTTGGTTTTCAAGTCTCCTGATCAAAAGACTTGGGTTTATTTTTGAGCACCTGATCAAAAGCCTAAAGGGTTTCTATATCTCCCTACAAATAGATATTGTGGTGGCAGTCACCTGATCAAAAACCTATTAGTAATTCCTACCAGGGTGGTAAAAGAGTGAATGTACTAGGTTGGGGAACCACTAAAAATTCTTGTGTTGTCTGGTTGTGTTCATTTTCTTTCTGTTCTTGCTGTGGCTTTGATAGATAGAATAGTTTAACCTATTTTTTTTTCTTTCTATATTATTGGTATCACTTACTTTCAACTCTTATATAAAACTTAAAACAACCAAAAGTTTTAATACTCTATTCACCCTCCTCTAGAGTAAATCAGATCTAACCCCCATCTTTCAATTAGTATCAGAGGGGTGTTCCTTTGGTTGTACAAGCTAACACTTGAACCAAGATCCTTGTTAGATCAGATTTCCTCTTTTCCTAGTTTTTCTATTATCACAAAATGGCACAGAACAAAGACTATGCAAGCATCAGACCTCCAATTTACAACTTAAATAAGTTTGCAATATGGAAGACAAGAATCAAATTGTATATGAACTCTATTGATGAGGATATCTTTAACTCTATTTTGACAGGACCACCAGTTCTAGTGGCAACAACTACTGCTAGTTCCAGCACAAATGCTGTTCCACCACCTGAGTGGAAAGATGCTCAAAAGAAGGCCAAGATTGCTGATGCAAAGGCCATGAACATTCTGGCTCAGACAATGTCTGATGATATTTTCCAGAAGGTGGCTGAATGCACATCAACCAAGGCAATATTGGACTCACTTAACCAGATGGTCGCTGGTTCAGCTGATGAGAGAAAGGATAGGAGATCTAATCTCATCTCACAATATGAGAACTTCAAGAAGGATGAATTAGAGTTATTGGTGACATGTACAACAGACTAAGCTCAATAATCAATGAGCTAAAGACTTTGGACAAAGACATCACCCTTACTGAAGTAAATGATAAAATCCTCATGTGCTTCCCCAGCTCATGGGATTCAAGAATCTGGCCTATCAAGGAAGCCAGAAGTCTAAATGAGATTTCCACAGAATCTATACTGGGAAAGCTCAAGTCTTATGAGCAACTGATAAAGTCCAGAGAGGCTACAGAATAGAAGACTCCTTCATCAGGCAGAAAGGAGAAAAATATTGCATTCAAGGCAACTAAAGAATCAACAATCCCAGCAGTCAATGAAGAATTCCCAAGTCTCTTAGCAAAGAGATTCTACAAAATGGGCAAGAAAGATTTCAGAAGAAAGTCATCAAGACAAGATGACAAGCCTAGGTATGACAAAACACCAACTAAAGAAGTTGTTTGTTTTGGCTGCAGGAAGCCTTGAGACTTCATCTCAGAGTGTCCAAAGAACCAAAAGAAGGAGAGGAGAAGAGAAAAATAAACAAGGAAACAACATTACAACAAGCCCTCCTCCAGCAAGCACAAAAGGAAGAGAAAGGTTTCATTGCTGAAACCTGGAGTGACACTGAAGAAGAATCTTCATCTTCTATCTCCAGTGAAGATGAAGAGGAAGCAAAGGCCAAGGAGATATGCTTGATGTCCATTGATGCATCAAGCACCCATTCTGAAGCTGACCAATCAGACACTGAAGAACCTCTATCTGAAGAGGATCATGTATTATCTTCTTTTGATTTTGATTCAGAAGAATTTAAAACTGAATTCAAGTCCTTATGTTTTGATTTAATAAATTCTGAAAAAGAGATTAAGAAACTTAGAGAGAAATTAAATGAACAAGATAGCCTACTTTCAGAAAATAATAAGTTAAAGGAAGAAATCACTCTAGCTAATGAACAAATCATTAAATTAAAGACTGAATTATCCGAGGCTAGGCAACTTGAAGAATCCCTGAATAGGAGAAGTATCAAGTTGATGAACATCACAAGCACAGTGAATGTCAGACTCAATGGCAAGCTGGGCTTAGGTGATTCATCAAGCCAACCCCCATTGATTCAGAAGAATTTATTAATAACCCCTATAAAATTTGTTTCTGAAAAAGGTAAAGAGAAAATAGATGATAACAATCTTAATCAAACAGAACCAACACAAGAATAAGAAAAAGAGAAAGAGTAAGAAAAATCTTAACCAGAACAATGTTCAGTAGATTTCGTCTAACTCAGATCGACAAAATGTGTACAGTTCATCGAACTCAAGTCGACGAACTCAGAACGCAAACTTCTATTATAACTATTCTTTGAACTGCGATCGATGAAACCAGTATGGTTTGTTGACCAGAGATCGACAAAATTGGGGCCCAAAAAATGAATACTTTCATTCTCTGAGTGGATTCTGACAAACCAGTCCCCGTTCCTCGACCTCAGATTGACGAATGTACCAGAATTCGTCGACCCCAGTTTGTTATAACAGAAACTTTAATTCCAACATACCTTTTAATCAACCAAGAGAAAATATTAATCCCTTTAACCAATGGATAATTCCACCCAGAAGATATCATCCCTCAGGTTATAAAAATCAACCTGAATATTCATATATTTCCAGCTTTAGTTATGTAAATCAACAAGGACCCAAGGTAACCTGGGTCAAGAACAACTAATTCTTATTATTGCAGGTGAAGAGCTGTCCAGCTTTTAAACAACAATGGTATCTGGATAGTAGATTCTCTAAGCATATGACTGGCAGCAAGGACAACTTAATAAATTACAAGTCCAAGCTGGGACCAAAGGTGATCTTTGGTGACTTCAATTATGGCAAGACTGAAGGCTTTGGAGAAGTCATGGTTGGGGCAGTAACCTTCAAAAAGGTTGCATATGTAAGTGACTAAAACATAACCTCATCTCCATAAGTCAATTATGTGATGAAGGTTATCAGGTAACTTTTAACTCAAGCTCTTGTTTTATTTCTTCTAAAGAAAATAAAACTGTTTTAATTGGAAATAGACAAGGCAATATATACATAGTAGATTTTCAATCAGTTGTTTCAGATATTTGTCTTTTTAATCAAGTTAGCAATCAAAATGATTTGTGGCATAAAAGACTAGGACATGTAAATCTGAAAAACATTACTAAGTTATCTAAGGACAACCTTGTTAGAGGATTGCCTTCTGGTCCCTACAAGAAGGAAGGCCTCTGCAGGGCATGTCAATTAGGCAAGCAAACTAAATCTAGGTTTAAATCTGTAAATAAAAATGATTCACCAAGGATCTTATACTTGCTACATATGGACCTCTTTGGCCCTATTGCTGTATAAAGCCTAGGAGGGAAATCCTATGCTTTAGTTATTGTAGATGACTTCTCAAGATTCACTTGGGTGTTCTTTCTGAGATCTAAGTTAGATAACTTCAAGGTTCTTATAGATTTTCTCAAGACCATACAGATTGAGTACTCTACTCCAGTTGTATTGATCAGAAGTGATTATGGTACTGAGTTTGAGTCTCTTCTTATGCAAGAGTTCTGTGAGAAGGAAGGTATCAGGCACTACTTCTTAGCTCCTAGAACTCCTCAACAAAATGGGGTAGCTGAAAGGAAAAATATAACCCTAATTGAAGCTGCAGGCACATTACTTGCATATGCTTACATGCCCCTCTCCTTTTGGGTAGAGGCTATGAGCACAAAAACTATGTACTGAATAAAAGTTTAATACATAAACTTAAGAATAAGACTCCCTATGAATTGCTTAAAGGGAAGAAACGTAAAATCATTTATTTTAAAGTATTTGGTTGTATATGCTACATTGAAAATAACAACAAGAAACATATTAGAAAGTTTGAAGCCAAAGCTGCAGAGGAAATATTCTAGGATATTTCCAAGTCCGCAAGGCTTATAGGGTTTTTAATAAATCTACCTTAAAAATTAAGGAATCAGTCCATGTGACTTTTGATTAAGCTAACATGTATTATAAGGAGAAAGAAATTTCTACTAGTAGCTCATTGCAGGTACCTTACTTGTGTGAGAGATTGTATTATATAAACCTCACCCAAGAGGCTCCATCTAATCCCTCTCCACAAGCTGTTGAAGATGATAGTGAAGAGGATAACTTGGATTCTTCTGACACTCTCCAAACAGCTAATCCAATTCCATAAGAGGAATTAATCCCTCAAGCTGTTACTCAAACTCCTCCCACTGATCTTGTCACACTTAGAGATCATCCCATATCTCAAGTGCTTGGAGACATATCAGCTGGTGTGCAAACAAGGCATCAACTCAACCATGACTTGATGTTTGCTTGTTTCCTCTTTCAACTGAGCCCCATTCCATCAAAGATGCAGAATAAGATCCCCACTGGATCATTGCAATACAAGATGATCTTAATAAATTTGGGATATGTAGAGTTTGGGATTTGGTTCCTAGAACCAAAGACTACCCAGTCATTGGAACCAAATGGGTGTTCAAAAATAAATTGGATGCTGATGGTAACATTATAAGGAACAAAGCAAGGCTAGTGGCTCAAGGCTACTCACAATAGGAAGGAATTGATTATGACCAGAGCTTTGCTCTAGTGGTAAGGCTTGAAGACATAGGAATTTTCTTAGCTTATGCTGCCTATAAAAGGTTCAAAGTCTACCAGATGGATGTAAAGAGTGCTTTCCTCAATGGTGAACTCCAAGATGAAGTATATATGGAGCAACCACCAGGTTTTATCTCATTAACTCATCCCTCTCATGTCTTTAGATTGCATAAAACTCTTTATGGTTTAAAGCAAGCTCCAAGAGCTTGGTATGAGACCTTAACGATCTTCCTGTTAGAGCATAAATTTTCTAGAGGCATTATAGATAGAAATTTTTTCATTAAACATCATAAAGATAAAATCTTGTTAGTACAAATATATGTAGATGACATTATATTTGGCTCTACAGATCCCAAACTATGCAAAAGGTTTTCTGACCTTATGCATTCAAAGTTTGAGATGAATAACATGGGTGAGCTCTCCTATATCCTTGGTCTCCAAGTGAAGAAGACCCCTAATGGAATCTTCATATCCAAATCCAAGTATGCTAAAGAGCTGATAAAAAGGTTTGGGATGGCTGATGCCTTAGCTAAGAAAACACCCATGGCTACAAATGCTGTGGTTGATTCTAATGAATATGGGAAACCTGTTAATCAAAAATTGTATAGGGCCATTGTTGGGTCCCTATTTTTATCTTATAGCAGGTAGAACAGAAATTATGTTTACTACCTATCTTTGTGCTAGGTTCCAGGTGAACCCTAAAGAATCTCACCTTATTTTGCTAAAAAGGATTTTAAGATATATAAAGAGTTGCCCTAATTTAGGACTCTGGTTTCCAACAGAGTCAGAATTTGAGTTAACTGGATACTCTGATGCTGACTTTGCTAGATGTAGAGTGGATAGGAAGAGCACATTAGGAACATGCCAGTTCCTTGGTGCTAGACTTATCTCCTGGTTTTGTAAAAAGCAAACATCTTTGTCTACATCAAC
The DNA here is from genome assembly GCA_039513925.1 of Platanthera zijinensis. NCBI lineage: Eukaryota > Viridiplantae > Streptophyta > Magnoliopsida > Asparagales > Orchidaceae > Platanthera > Platanthera zijinensis. The sequence continues at coordinate 152,193,552 of CM077090.1, read as the reverse complement.
AATGAAAGCTGAGTACATAGCAGCTGATAGTTGCTGTTCATAGATGCTATGGATTCAAAACCAACTCCTAGTCTATGGTTTCAACTTAAATAATTCAACTCTACTTTATGACAATACTAGTGTAATTTCTATTCCCCAGAATCCAGTTCATCATAGTAGAACTAAGCATATAAAGATAAGGCATCATTTCATTAGAGAGTGTGTGGACAAAAAGATAATTAATCTTATCTACATCTACACTGATTTGCAAAGAGTAGATATCTTCACCAAACCCTTGGATGAAAGGAACCATCTGTTCTTTCTAAATTAACTTGGTATGATTAATGGAGAAGCTTTAATTTAACTTTCTGTCTGTGGTCGAAGAATTTGCCACAGTTCGTTGACCGGAGATTGACGAACTGAGAAAAGTTCTTGAGAAAATTCGTCGACCTGAGATCGACGAACTCTCTCTGTGTGAAGTCATTTTTGTCGACCGGAGATCGATGATCTTACTTCAGAAAATTTTCGTCGACCAGAGAACGACAAAAAGTTTTCTCTTCTTCAGACTGAGAACGATGAACTCTTTTGTAAATAAAATATTTCGTCAACCTCAGATCGAAGAATTTTTCTTTTTCGCAGGACGGAGTTTGTCACTTCATATTCTAAAAAACCTTATATCTAGGTTTTCTTCGAGCTCCATCTCGCGCTTTCTGTTCCCCTTGCACTTGATCTCTCTATTTCTCTTTTGCAGGCGATTTCAGAAAGCAATGGCGATTCCAACAAGCACTCTCTCCGACATGAAGTATGACACTAGTTTCGACATCGATTTAAATTCCTTTGCTCACTCAGACAAAATCTTCATGGGCATTCTTCAGTTGTTTGAAGATCAGAAATTGAAGCAGTTGATGACTACAAGGATCAAGTTGCCAGCCGCCGAGATCAAGGAATGGGTCTACACATCAACTTCTTCTGATACAGAGATGATAGGATCAATTTATGGAACACATGTTTCTCTCTCTCCTGCTGTTCTTTCTGATATATTTGGATTTGAGAATGGGGTAGATGATCTTAAAATGGATAGTTCTAATTTTGATGAGATGCTGATAAGAATGGGTCACTCCGAGAGAAACCCTAATAAGCTGCTGAAGAAGAACTTGTCTGCTGAATACAAGTTCTTGGCTGATATAGTAAGAAAGGTCCTACTGGGCAAGCACACTGCCCATGAATACATCACAAGGCACCAGTTTTTGGTGATGAGTGCCTTGGTTGATAAGAAAAAGATTAACTGGGGACGGGTTCTGTTTGACTTGATTAGGAAGAAAAATTCTAAAAATAAAGTTTGTTTTGCAAGAGTATTAGAAATTTTTCTGCAGGCCAGGGCTAATGACTTACTGGTCTCCCCGACAGTATTCATTAATGCCTCTAAGAGGTTGACATATACTCTCTTTGGCAGATGGGAGAGGACAATTTCCAAGCCATCCAAGGCTTCCTCCTCTTCCTCAAGACCTTCTGAGAGTACTAGGGCTGCTCCAGCCACTCGCCACCCTACTGAAGATGTTTCCACTCCACCTCCACCTCCTCATGTTCAAACACCTTCCTCAACCCTCCAACAAACATCCATATCTCAAGCCCATACACCAACACCTCCAACTTCCCCACTCCAACTTCATTTACCAGCTCATACTCCTGAACATAAACCATCTCCACCTCAATTTCCAGTGCATGCTACTCCACCTCACACTCCAAATCATATCACTCCTCATCAGTCCCCTCTTCCTCCGCATCTTGCTGATATCCCCCTACACATCATATCATCCATACCATCATTCAATTTGTTGTCATCCCCAATCCATACTCCATCATCTACTGATGAGCCCATGCCAGATTCCACTCCTTTCTCCTCAACCTCATCCATAAATCCTTATATATCAACTTAGACACACTCTGAGTTCATGCAAATGGATCCCCCTTCTATTTCCTCTCTTCTGCAAACCATCACTCCACTTCTGAAATAACTCATAGAAGAGGCAATTAAACCTCTTGCTGACTCCATTTCCACCCTCTTTGCTCTTCTGCCTACTGCCATTTCTATCCCTTCTTATGGGGGCCTGGATACAGGACCCTCTGTAGCCAGGCAAGGGGAGATATTCTATGAATAAGCTCTAGTGCCTTCTCTAGCAGCAACAGTAGAAGAAGCAACAACAGTAGAGGAAGCAACAACATCAGAAGAAGCTCCAGTTTTGCAGATAGTTGAGTTCACAACATCAGATGTACATATGGTTTCTGAGGCTGAAATAGTTAATATAGATATGCTGATTGCATATATTATGGCTGTCGGTGATTGTTGTATCAATCCCATAGTATACATCTTTAATTTATTAGATTCTCTCAATATAATTTTTCTGAATTTTTTCTTTCAGCAGTAAAGCCACCTTTGGCTATAGTATGCTACACTCCTCTAATAAGTCTTGAAGTTATTAATCAACTGAAGGTAAGTTTTGCTGTTAATATGGCTGTGGAACCCTAAGGCCCAACCTATGTGATGGATGATAGTCAAATACCCAGTCTAGATGATTTAATTGCTCAAGATGTAGCCTAAGAACTCACACAGATTTAGAATGATCCTGATCTTAATGAATTCCTACTTGCTAACAAAGATATAGAAGATTATCAGATGATTACTGAGAATATTGCTCCACCTGTAGTTGCTGAACCTCAAGTTCTTCCTCAGGCTGAAAGACAAATCTCAAAGGAAACTTTGAAAGATATAGATGCATTATATGATAACCCTCTAAGTTCTTCTGATGATGACATAGTTGATGAATCTAATGGATCTGATGATCCTAAATCTAAGAAGAAAGCTGCAAAGAAGAGAAAAGTGGTTCCTAAGGCTACTCCAAAGCCAAACCCCACTCATGACACCCCTTATTACATCCTGAACAAGATTACTCCATACCCAGGGATGCCTCAGTGGATGTGGCTGTCCAAGAATGAGCAGAAAGATAGAAAGAAGAGAAGGAGGTACAGGTCTCCTCCTAATAAATTTAGGAAAGACCCTTCTCCTCCTCCTCCATCTTCAGGTGCCTCTGACAATGTATCTCAATGATCTGCTCTAGTTACCAAAACTTATTAGAGATATTCCAGGCAGGGCAGTCAGCAACATTCTTCCCAAAGTCATCCTCCTCCAGCTTTAATCAAGATAAATCCTACAGACTCAGTTGATGATTCATAGAAGGACTTAAGTCCTAAAAGGCCAGCATCTCCTCCAATACCATTTGTAGATCCAGAGCAGGAAACAATAGCTAAAATGACCAGATTTCAGGAGCTGATAGGACTCTCACAAATTAATAAAGCCAAAGCTGAAGGAAAGGATCCTTCACAATTCTCAACCATGTCTTCATACAGAAAGAAAGAATTTAAAAGGTATGCCAAGGCAAATAAATTCTTTAATGTTGATGATTATATGCAATTGCATCCAGAAGCTGTAGTTCCCAGAGCAACATCTCTCAACATCATTGGTGCATCAGACATGACAATGTAAAAGAGAGAAGCTACCAATCCAAACAGATAAATCATTTTCAAACAACCTTGTGAGAAGCCAGAGAAAGCAAATCCAAAGCAGAACACGTGATTTGATTTATGTTATATTCTTATTTTCTGTTAAAACTCTGTGTGTCTAATCATGAAGCACTTATTTGTAATATCTGTTGAATGTTTTATTTCTATCAGATATATGTTTTATGCTTTATGATTGCTTCTTTTATTTGTTCTTAGTGACCTCACCCAAATAGGGGGAGATTGTTGGATCCCTAGTTGGATTTGGGTTAGGTTCACTAAATTAGGTTAAAGTCTGACCCACATTGTATAGCCAGGGTCAAGTCTGGTAGTCCTAGAGTTTAGGCTAGTCATTAGGGTCAACCTTCATGGACCAGCAAGCAGAGGACGTCAGTAGTCTCAAGAGTTAGAAGATTCAGAGGACAGAAAAATCAGTTCGAAGTTCTTCGAACTCAGCTCGACGATCGTCGATCTCAGATCGATGAACTCAGAGTTAGTTCTCTGAGCTTAGCTCGATGATATTCAAGCTCAGGTCGACGATCAATTCTTTCAGACAGATTCTCAGCTCGACGAACTTAGAGCACAGAATTGGCAAGTTATTCTCTGAATACAATACACAGAGCTCAGGTCGAAGAACAGGAATTCTTAGGTCGACAAACTTAGAACTCAGGTCGATGAATTCCTTTTAGAGGTCGACGAATTCTGTCCCGAGCCAGAATGAGAAGTTTTCCATACTTCTGTCCCTTACTTTCTATATTATTTAGCAATAATATTCCTGAGTAATTAATTCTCATATTCCTCTTAATATAGCCGTTATTGGCTGCATTAATTATGGTCTTCATCAGGATAATTACTTGCTTATTTTATTAGGGACAGTTGGGGAAAATCATTTAAGTCTTATTCCAGCCATTTGTATTCTTCAGATCTTTCAGCAATTAATGCCAGCAATTCAAATTTCAAAGGAGAAATTAACTGCAGAATATAAAAGTGATTTTCTCTTTTCAGTCGACATATAGATAGACACTCAACCTGAAATCAAAATATACTGAGTCAGATATTCTTAGAAAATATACAGCACACAAGAATTCTGAGAGACACAGACTGAACATTCAGAACTCTTTACAGTACTGAAAACAATCTGTTTTCTACCTTGTCATCTCTTAAGACTGAAGAAGAACATTCATCACTATCAAGAGTCTTCTTCAACCTTCTCTTCCAGGAACATTCAAGGACAACTAATCTTGATTCAATCAGAAAGTTCCAGGATTGTTTTCAGATAAGGCTAAAGACCTACACCCTGAAGCAAAGCTTCCAGTCTTCCTAAAGCATTCAAAATCTAAGGGGGAGCTTTGTCAACATCAAGATCCACTAGTCTTCTCTGTTGATTAGAGAAAGAGAAGACACCATCACCTCCTCTCACCTCCTCTCACCTCCTGTAAAAGGGTTTTAACTCCCTTCAAAAGTTAACCACTTGGTTGTCAAGTCTCCTGATCAAAAGACTTGTGTTGGTTTTGGGGCACCTGATCAAAAGCCTAAAGGGTTGCTAATCTCCCTGTAAATAGATATTGTGGTGGCAGTCACCTGATCAAAAACCTGTTAGTGGATTCCTACCAGAGTGGTAGAAGAGTGGATGTACCCAGGTTGGGGAACCACTATAAAATTCTTGTATTGTCTGGTTGTGTTCATTTTCTTTCTGTTCTTGCGGTGGCTGTGATAAATAGAATAATTTAACCTATTTTTTATTTCTTTCTATATTATTGGTATCACCTATTTTCAACTCTAATATAAAATTTAAAAACAACAAAAAAAATTAATACTCTATTCACCCTTCCTCTAAAGTAAATCAGATTAAACCCCCTTCTTTCAGAAGTTCTTCCAAAAATAGGTCAATCATCATCTTACTCCTGAATCTGATTAGAGAGCCAATTCTTCTTCTCTAAAGCTCTTCAAGTGCGGCAACGGATTCGGTGAAGGATCAGAAATCATTTAGATCAAAGGGCTTATAATCCTTGAAATCTTTTCTATCAAGGATTAATCAAAGATCTAGAGTTTAAATCACTTAGTGCCGAAAAGTCCTTTAAATTCCTACTGAGAGGACTCATCAAGTAGATCAACTCATGTACATCTCTTTCACTAATATTTATCTATTTCTCTTTTATTACCTGAGAAAAGGGTTTTGAGAATCCCTCTTCAAAGGATCTAGATTGTGATTATGAGAGTCTCCCTGTAAAAAGACTCAGATTGTATTAGTTCAAGATCTCTTTATCAAAATATCTAGAGATTGGTTCTGAGAGTCTCATTATCAAAAGACTCTGACACAATGATAGTGAATTCCTATCAAGGGGGTAGAAGAGTGAGTGTAGCCAGATTTTAAGAAACCGCTATAATTTTGTCTTATGTGTATGTTCTTTTCCTGTGATTAGAAATTTGCTGTGTTGTGATTAATATTAATAGGTTTAAAATTTTGGTTGAAAAGCCATGTATATGCAAATTCTACGAAAAGTATAATTAAGAGATTTTTTTTTTAATCTATATTCACCCCCCTCTAGAGAATTCTTAAAGGATTTTATCAACTGTTCACCCTTTCAATTGGTATTAGTGTGAGGTAAATCAAGAAAAGGTTATCACCTTGAGTATAAAGATTTGAACAACTACACAAGTATATATAAATCTATTTTCAAAATGTCTTCTAATACTTTCAAAGGATTTGCATCCACTAGGCCTCCAATATGTAATCTTGAAAAATTTACACTCTAGAAGACAATAATTAAGTTATATATAAATTCTATTGATGAAGGTATTTTTTATTCTATTTTGATAAGACCACCTATGTCTTACAGAAAAGATACAGATGATAATACCACCATAGAACAAGTGCCTAGATGTGAATGGTCAAATATAGAAAAGAGAATAAAGGATTTTGATGCATAAGCCATGAAAATTTTAGCTTCAATGATGTCTGATGATATATTCCCGAAAGTGGCTGAATGTCAGTCAACAAAAGAAATCTAAGAATCTTTATCAAGGATTATTGATGGAAGTTCTGATGAGAGAAAGGATTGAAGATCACTATAATATCTCAGTATGAGAATTTTTAGAAGAAAGTTAATGAATCTGTGGTTAAAATGTATAATTGATTCAATATTATTATTAATAAACTTAAAGGACTAGATAAGTATATATCACTCACTAAGATAAATGATAAGTTACTCATGTGCTTCCCCAGTACATGCAATTCTAGAATTTGGGCTATTAGAGAATCTAGATGGCAAATAGAGATCACTACTGATGCCCTGTTAGGCAAATTTAATTCTTATGAATTTCTTCTTAAAAGTAGAGCAGAGTTAGAAGCAAAAGACCATAACACTACTCCTAGATACAAATCCATTGCTTTCAAAGCTACTGATAGTGAACCCACCATTTTAGAACAAGAAATGTTCAATCTCTTAACAAAGAGATTCATAAGATAGGTTAAGACTGAAGACTCTGGAAGGAGAGATAGGAATCTGAATAAACCTAAGTTTGATAAGACTCCAAGAAAGGAGATAATCTATTTTGCTTGTAGAAATCTTGGACACATAGTAACAAAATGTCCTGAAGAACAGAAGGACATGTCAAACAGAAAGGATTAGAAGAAGAAATTTCTTAAGAGAAGGGAAGAGAAAAAGGTAAAAGGTTTCATTACTAAAACCAGGAGTGATACTAGTTCAAAATCAAGTTATTCATCAAGTGTGAAGAAGAAGTTACTGCTGATGAAGCCTTTCTAATGGCTTTGGAAACAAACTCAGATAATGAAAAAAATCAGGTATGTTATTTTGATGATATTGATTTCTCTTCAGATGAATTTAAGGTGTATTTTTAAGAGTTATGTAAAGATCAATTGAAAGAAAAAAAAACAAATTAAACAATTGAGAAAATAAATATAGTTAATTAAGAGTTATTAGTGTGACATTGAATAAATTAAATAGGATAAATTATTGAAAATTGAGGTAGAAAACCTGAAGAATCAAGTAGCTGAGTTGATAGTAGAAAATATATTGCTAAATAAAGAGTTATCAAAGGCAAAAGCCCTTGAAGACTCATTGAATGAAAGGAGTCAACAACTCAAAAATATCACAAAAAACCTGAAGAAAGGTTTAATCACCTTGGATTAGGTGCCGATCCTACTAGATAATAAAAATTACCAATACACCAGCATGGAAAAATCTTATACCTTTCACTAAGGATAATGAAACTCAACCCTCTAATAAGAAAAATTCTGTAGTTTTAGCAAGTCTATAATATGCTTCAACTTTATACCGACACAACTCCTGTGATAAGTTGACTTCAAATCAATGTATCTGGAAAGTTGCATCAAATGCTACACGACACATCTCCCTAGTTAATAGTTTTGCATCATCATGTGCTTATCATCATGTTTACCTTGTATAAATTTTTTTATAAGAGGGCATGCAACTTGAAGCTGTTAGTTTAATAAACAAAACTTTTTTTTATCTTAAGGGGTATCATGAAAGAGCTACTCACACTTTCATCACCCTTATAATGGAAAAAAGTAAGTAACCTGGATCCCAATTAATGTTTGATTTCATGTGCAGGAAAGAGACTGTCCTTCCATAAACTAGATGTGGTATTTGGATAGTGGTTGCTCCAGACATATGACTGGACATAAAGAATTGCTAAAAATTACAAGGCCAAAAATGGCCCCAATGTAATTTTTGGTGATTCAAATTATGTTTAAACCAAAGGCTATGATATGATCAAAATTGGAGATATCACCTTCTCCATAGTGGCTTATGTTGAAGGACTTCGATATAATCTTATTAGTATTAGCCATCTATATGATGGTAAATACAAAGTTATATTCACTCACAAAATATGTCAAATAGTCAACTCTAAAATATATGCTATTATGCTATCTGGTTTTAGGAAAAGTAATATCTATATAGTTGACTCTAGCTCAAATAAAAATGAAATATGTCTGTTCAATACTAAAATAGACAGAAATGAGCTTTAACACAAGAGGCTTGGTCATCTTAACCAATAGTCCATAGCTAAGCTTGCAAATAATGATCTTGTTAGGGGCTTACCAAAAGGTTAATATAGGAAACTAAATCCTTGTAAAGCATATCAGCAGGGAAAACAAATTAAATCCTTATTTAAACTAATTGGTAAGAATGATTCTTCAAGAATTTTATATCTATTGTATTTGGATTTATTAGGTCCACTTACCACTCAGAGATTAGGAGGAAAGTCCTACACCTTGGTCATTGTGGATGATTTTTCAAGATTCAGTTGAGTGTTCTTTCTAAAAGCCAAGTCTGATACCTTCTTAATCCTCTTAAGATTAATTAAACAGGTTCAATTTGAATTTAATACTAAATTATCTTTGATCAGAAGTGATCATGGCATAGAGTTTGAAAATCAGTTAATATGTAGATTCTGTGTGGTTGAAGGAATAAGACAAAGCTTTTTATCTCCTAGAACCACACAACAAAATAGGGCGGCTGAAAGGAAAAATAGAACATTAATTGAATCTCGAAGAACATTATTGTTTGAGTCAAACTTGACAAAGTCCTTTTGGGCTAAAGCAGTCAATACTGTCAAATATGTTCTAAATAGAAGCCTTATTCACAAGACTAAGCTAAAGAACCCTTATGATCTTCTAAAAGGTAAGACACTTATAGTATCATATTTCAACATTTTTGGATGCGCATGCTACATTCTCAATAATATGAAGAGTCATCTTGCTAAATTTGATAAAAAGTCTAATGATGGAATATTCTTAGGATATTCCTTATCTAGTAAGGCATGTGGGTGTTATAATAAAAGAACTCTAAAAATAGAGGAACCCATGCATGTAGTATTTCATGAAACTCATTCATTTTGTAAGGGGGTGGAAACTTCCACCAAGAAGTTTTTGCAGGAACAGATTTCCCTAATTGCTAAGTTTGAAAAGTTAGGGATTGTGGAGAATTCTTAAGAACCATTTGAGAAACATCATCCTCAGTTGGAAGGTGTTGTAGAAAATTCAGTTGATAAAGTCCCTGCTAAAGGAATTAAAAACCCAACTGAAGTCACTATTTAGATCAATAAGTAGGAGGCTGATTTAAAACATAAAGAATCAGATGGTCAAACTAAATTAGAATAACAACAAGGACACATTCATACACTTATTCAAACAAGAGTAGATCTAGAGAGATCAATTCTCAGGGATCATCCACTAACTCAAGTAATGTGAAATGTAAATCTGGGAGTGAAAACTAGGAAACAACTATCAACAAAGGCCATGTTGCAATATTTTCTCTCACAATATGAACCAAAGAAATTTGAAGAAGTAGATAATGATCCTCATTGGATTGTTGCTATGCAAGAAGAACTTGTTTAATTTGAGAGAAATAAGGTTTGGACACTAGTAAAAAAGCCAAAGAATTAACCAATCATTGGAACTATGTGGGTATTTAGAAATAAACTAGATTCAAATGGAGTAATAGTCAGAAATAAGGCTAGACTTGTGCTCAAGACTATAGGCAAGAAGAAGGAATTGACTATAGTCAAACTTTTACACCAGTAGCCAGACTGGAGGCAATCAAGTTATTCCTTGCCTATGTAGCATATAAGAGAATCAAAGTATATAAGATTGATATTAAAAGTGTTTTTCTCAATGACACTCTTCAAGAAGTGGTTTATGTTGAATAACCTCCAGGTTTTGTCAATACAACTTATCCATCTCATGTATATAAACTAAAAAAAGCACTATATGGTCTAAAGCAAGCACCAAGGGCTTGGTATGAGACCTTATCCTCTTCTACCTTAAATCACTTTTTCACAAGAGGAAAAATGGATAAAACACTTTTCACAAAAACACATAAGGAAAAGTTGCTTATTGTCCAAATTTATGTGGATGTCATTATCTTTGACACAACATATTCTAGACTTTGCAAAAGGTTTGCTGACCTGATGCAATCCAGGTTTGAAATGAGTAGTATGGGAGAATTATCTTTTTTCCTTAGTCTTCAAGTGAAGAAAAGTGATGAAGAGATTTTTATTTCTCAATCCAAATACGCAAAAAAAATTGATAAAGAAATTTGGAATGAAAAATGCCTCCTTCATGAAAACTCTCATGACTACTAATGTTGTTTTATATAAAGATATATATGGTTAATCTATTGATCAAAAAACATATAGAGCAATCATTGGCTCACTTCTTTACCTTACAGCCAACTGGCCAGATATAATATTTGTCATAGGTATATGTGTAAGATTTTAGGTAGACCTAAAAGAATTACATTTAAATTCAGTAAAAAGAATTTTAAGATATCTTAAGGGTACACCTGAAATGGGATTATGGTATCCAACAGAATAAGAATTTGAACTCTATGAATATTCAGATGCTGATTATGCCGGATACAGATTGGAGTATAAAAAGTACCTCGGGAATTTGTCAATTCCTAGATGCTAGTCTGATATTATGGTTTAGCAAAAAACAAACATAAGTTTCTACTTCTATAATAGAAATTGAATATATAGCTGCTAGAAGCTATTTTTCACAAATATTGTGTATGCAAAATCAATTACTTGATTATGATCTAATGTTTAAAAATTCAACAATAATTTGTGACAACTCAAGTGCCATCTCAATTGCCTCTAATCCTATGTTGCACAACAGGACAAAACATATATATAAAAGACATCACTTTCTCAAAGATAATACAGAAAAAGGGAAAATTTCTTTAGAATATGTGTCTACTAAAAAAATCAAAGGATTGATATTTTGACTAAGCCTCTTGATGAGATTAAGCACAAACACTTTATCAATGCTTTGGGCATAGTTCATAAATCACAATAAATTTTCTTACCATTGTCACAATATGCAATTTTTCATAAAAGTATATTACCAGAAAAAACTAGCAAAAGACTTAAAATCTAAGTTTATACTCGATGTCACGTTGAATACAAGTTGGCAACACATTAACTTCTACTCGATACAACGTCTAGATATGGTGACTATGTAGAGTTTTGGATTTAGTCGACGCAATGTCAATATAAATCAATGCATACGTCAACTTCATATGTGATATAAAATTTTCATGATACGTCGAATAAAATTCAACATCACATTGACTAAAGAAACATGTACTGAAACTTTATGCCCTAATTTGTCAACATTTCGTCTACTTATATTAGACTTCACATTCACTCCAAACTCTTCATCTTCCCCGCTCTATTTTCATATACTCGCTCTCTCCTATTTTCCTTACTATGTTGCAGGTACCTAGTATTAGAGCCACATGGAGATTACTACTGATGCCCTATTAGGCAAACCTAAGTCTTTTGAACTTCTTAAAAGCAGACTAGAGTCAGAAGCCACAATGATAATAAAAACTATTTCAATGGATCCAATGCTGACAGATAAGGACATAATAGATGCTCTTATTCTAACCCTAATGTTACTAGTTACTAAATTCACCAATGTATTCTTGGTTTTCAGAGAGGAGTGCAACAATAAACTAATCATACTTCAAAATTGAATAACAGAATTATCAAGTTCTATACAACTTCTGGACCAACATGTCGATCAAAGAATGCTCCCTACCGAAGTCTTTAAATCATTCTTTCCAGATTTAAAGAAGGGGGAGAAAAGATGAGGTAGGGTTCAAAACTATTTTTCAAAGTCGTAATGCTGATAATAAAGAAATCTCAGAGACACTGGATGAGGACATGGTTTTAGATATAAAGATGGATAACAGTTATCCTGGTTATCCTAAAAATGAAGAGTGTTCTCATCTACCAGAACCTGTAGTTCCAGAATCTGAAATGATTCTAATGCCTATGGCACGGGGGTGGGGGGGGGGGATTTACCATTTTTACCAATTTTGCATGTACTAGAACTTACAATTCCAAAATCTAGAGTAATTTTGATGCCGATCACTCAAGGCGAGAATCTGTCAGATGATTTTGAGCTAGATAAAGTTTTTGATCTAATAAGAGAAAGAGAGGAAGCTGAATTTAAAACATCTGAAGTTGTTTTAGCTGATAAAATGAGGATTTTTCTTGCTAAGTTACAAGCTAAAGAATTTAGGAAGAAATATGTTTCTGAGTTATCAATTTCTCTCTCAGATGTAATATTTGATCATAATGAATATGCCAAGAAGCATCCTTATGCTCAAATTATGGATGTTACAGGACACTGCCATAAAAGAGTATAAGGCCTGGGTTTCAACCAGGATGAATATATTCCTTATACAATCAACAAAGAAAGAATGAAAAGCTTTGTAAAGGCCTCAACTACTAAAGAAGCTATAGATGAAGACAATAAGGAAGATAAATTTCCTGATAATATATTGTAATCAATCAATGAAATTTCTGCAAAAATATTAAGTTATGGACATACACTTAGCACCGCATCTCACAATATAGAGAAAAAAGTTTAGAAGCTTTTTCATGTTTATCAAAATATATAGAGGTATCCAGAAAAGGCAAGAAGATTTCATTTTTTATTTGTTGAGAAAATATCAAAGAAATTGTACACTACTTTTACACAATTTCTTGCTAATAAGAATGAAAAGTAATATTGCTTGGGGCATTAGGGTTTCATGGTATATAAATATTTTGTTGCCTCTCATGTTCATGTCCTTTATTTTTCTTTGTGTTCATTTCCCATGTTTGTATAAATTAACCTTTGTATTATTACCATTTAATTTTGTAAAATCACTTTTTGAACTTTGTAAAATTTGTTAAGCTAAATAGGGGGAGATTGATGGGAAAAGCCCTTATGATTTACCTTGACAAATTATATTTTAAATGATTTTACATCCTAGGTCATTTACCCATGATGTATAAGTGGAGTGAAAGAACATCGACTTGATGTGGAGTGAAGGACATGAGAAAAACATACTGAATTTTAGAGAAAAGTTGAGAAAAGCCAACATGCGTCGACTTTAAATCGACACAACATCGACTTGATGTCGAAGTTACTTCAATTAGAAGTGAGAGCAAAAGAATAAGAATAGTCGATGTTACTTTAAGGTACATATATATCAACACATACTTTGACATTTTGTCGACATAACGTTGATTATAACGTTAAGTCAACAGATAACCTGTATGAAGCTAGATTTTGACGCAACTATTATATTAAATTGACGTTACATTGAGTAGAGTTCTGAAAGAAATGTTTTGAGGATTAATTCAGGCTTATTCAAGAAAGATTTAAGTCGAATAATGGTTACTTGGAGATGTTGGAAGACAGTGACAATAAGGAAAATATTCCCTACTATATATATACTATATTAAAAAGATTTATGGGATGGATTTTAAAAGCCATCCCATAAATCCTGACCGTCCATCATATAGTTCCCTGTTAAAAAAAAACGATACTCCACAAGCTTCAAAAATGTGAAACCCTAACTCTTTCTGCCATTTCATTCATACCCCGCCGTCTGCCCGACCCCACCCCCTATCCATGATTCCTCACAAAGAACCTTCACAACAACGCATATCTCCCTCTCCTCGTAAAGCCAGAGATGACAGGAGAAATCTTCTGCCAACATGTGCCTTCTTCAGCCTCCGCAAAGCAGAACAAGGTACTCATCATCTTAGTCAGACCCTAGACTCTGCTCCCTAGATCTTTCACTCTACAACCAAAGATCTGGGTCTACTTCTATCTCTCTTCCATCCCCTCCTATTTGATTTCCCAGTTCTTACCTGATCTTACTTTGATCTATATTTTAGTCAAAATACAGATCTATATTCCAGATTATGATTTCATCCTCAGTTTTCCATTTTTGTTTCTTATTTTTAGTTAATGTTTTCGATCTACTTTCCATTTTGACTTCAAATTGGTTTATGATTCAATTTTTTATGATTTAGATTTTGTTTTAATTTTTAGTTTGCAATTTTGAATTTCATTTTTAGTTTACAATTTCAATTTCATTTTCAATTTATGACTTTGAATTTGTTTATGAATTCGATTTTCATTTTGTTTTCATTTTAAGTTTAGGATTTCGATTTTGTTTTCGTTTTAAGTTTAGGATTTCGATTTTGTTTTCGTTTATAATTGTAGTTACTGAAAACATTTTTAATTGCATTTTTCCTAACACGACACAGGCCGACAACCAAGTTTCCCTCCCCTTCTTAACATAACTTCACTCAACCTCTTCTACAACAAAATAAGACCGACATTACAACATAGAATTCTTGCTTCAAGGTAAGGGATCTCTTTTACTTTTTCAGAAAAAAATATTTCTTCAACTTCTTCACATTATATGCTCTGTACTCATGATAATAACTGTGCAGTTACAAAATTACTTTGATATGTTCTATAAAGATTGCTTCATTTTATTTTGAACTTAGGATTTTCTATCAAGATTGAGAGTGTAGCAAGTGCATCTGGAGGGCAGCCTCACTCCCATTTTTTGGAAAGTAGTTTTATCCTAACCCCACTGTAGGAAAACAACCACATTCTTGGTGTTCTGCCATTTTATTAATATTCCATCACTGTTCTTATATGTTCATCGATTTTCATTTCTCCAAGTTGCTTTGGATTAAAACCATGAATGTAAGTATGAAAAAAAACTAACTATGTCAAATAAGAGAGTAAAAGAATGAATTCATGTAATTCTAACTATCATTTCTATGAAAGCAAGACAACACACATTTGATTTAAGAAATTGTGAATCAAGATACCACATTCATTTATAACTTTTATTTACAAAAGCTCTAAATACGTCAAGATACTGCATCAAAACATCAAAAATTGTATGGGACAAAAGCTCTAAATTTCAACAAATGTTTGTTACCTGAAGATTTTCATAATGATGCTTTTGGGTGAAGGAGAAAGCAAGGGTTGATCTTTGCTGCAATTAATATTCAATAACTGTTCTTATATATGTTCATCGATTTTCATTTATCCAAGGTTTTTGGATTTGATGCTGAGTCTTTTTCCCCAATCTTTCGAGCCTTTGATTTAGTTCAACAACCCACTTCAATCATAAAAAACCAACTTCATTCTTGGAACTATTTAATTAGGGTTTTACTTCGATATGTGTATTTCAATTTTCTCATTCTTTCATAACAAATTTTTTAGATTACAATATACCTAAATCCATTATATGTCACTGATAGATTGTGATTACTAAGAACACTAAACTATGAGTACATTTGGGGATGATTTATACCATTTTAGGTTTTCATTTACTTTCATCAAGTGTCATTGTTTACATTTAATTAAGTTTTAAATTCAATATCAATTTAGGTTTCGCGACTTCAATTTTCTCATTCTTTCATATTATATTTCTTAGTTTGTAATATACCTAAATCAAGTATACATATAACCGACATGTCGAACACAAACCAAGACCACGTATTCAGTGTCGTCAGTAATAAACTTTCTCAATAATATTCCGTTGACCAGCATGAACCCCCTATGAAACATCGGTCATCCATAACAAACTCAAACAACTTGCCCACCAGAACAAACCATCGGCGAGGAAGACAACCTACGTACACAACCAACCAAAAAAGACGCATGACAACAAATGTTCGAAGAAGGGAACTCCGTAGAAATCAACAAAGCAATGAGGCATCTACGTCAGGTTAAATGAAATATATCTTACAACTATAAAAATCCATCAATTATACATTTACTCACAGACAAAATTCCATTTCAGGCTTAACGCAAAACAACAATTTTATTACTACAACAAATATTCATACGATTGACAATGATGTACCAAGGCCAACACAACGGCGTTGACTATATCATACACAAACCATAGCCCCCCATTTAGGTATAAACCACATCACTAACAAACATACTTATCCATTTTTTCTAAAAAAACTACATCTACGAGCATCACTTAAAACCTCCTTGCTGCTAGCAGAGATTGCATAAGATGGACATGTCATAACAAACCATAGACGATGATGGCCTCCTACTTACGCATCCACTCAAGAGAGACGTGAGGCAACTAATGCCCGAAGAAGGGAGCTTCACAGAAATCAACAAAATAATGCTATATCCATTCAATAGACGGAGAACACATTGAATAAATGCTAAATCAACAACATCAACTTGATCACAGTGAAATCATTGCCTCTCAACCAAGTACAACCACTTTTTTTTTAAAAAAATATTCATATTTTTTTGTTCATAAAAAGTATATTTATGTCCCTTGTTTTAAATGTCTTACACATGCAAACCAACATGCTTGCCACTAATAGAAACTGTGGAGGAAAGAAACATCATAACTGATGCAACCTTGATAGCCCCTCTGATAACATCTCGATGAAGGGGGAGACCACCAATACATGCATCAACTATAAACCGACGTATGATATATTTTACCTGGTAAGAAACATGGGAAATTTTTATTTCGATACAAATTTAATGTCAAATAATGACTCATAAGCGTCCATTATCACACAAACAAGGCAACACATGTGTTGGGATTTGTCTCCACAATACCTCAGATTTGTAGGAAGTCAGACCTTGAACTAAGATGAATTAAGGTGTATTTGATATTGTGTTTGAGTTGTATGTGTGCAGGTTCTTATTGCCAAGTGTAGACCAATGTCAGTCTATAATGGGCCACCAAACACAGGACCATACAATGTAATTCCTCATTGTGTGATCCCAGGTGTTGGCTCATGTATAGCCTCTCTATTGGGACACACTTCATCAACATGCACTTGGACCTATGGAGTATTGAAGTCTATCTCAGAAGAAATTTTCTAAGTCCACATACTCGAGTACTTCTTTAGCATACTCGAGTAAGTGAGTCTGTACTCGAGTAGGTTAGGCTACTTACTCGAGTGGATTCTCTATATACTCAAGTATGAAACCTTATACTCGAGTAGATGGTTAGTTACTCGAGTAAGCGCTCTGTTTGAACTCGAGTAGATCTGGACTTCTTATCCTAGAAAGTTTCTAAGTCCACATACTCGAGTAGTTCTTTGAAATACTCGAGTAAGTAACTCTGTACTCGAGTAGATTGATTTTCATACTCGAGTAGGTTAGTGATCACTCGAGTAGTTTTCCTAAGATACTCGAGCATTCTATCTTCCCCATACTCGAGTATCTCAAACTCTTTTACTCGAGTAGCTCTTCAAGTCTTATCTGAGAAATTTTTCCAAGTGTTTATACTCGAGTATATTTGCTCATACTCGAGTAGTCTCTCTAAGTCACTCGAGTATTGATCCCTGAAGCACTCGAGTAGTTTCTATCTTGATACTCGAGTATATCCCTCATATCTACTCGAGTATGTCTCTGTCTCTCGAGTGTGTCTGTTCGAATTTCCTGAATTTCTCTAAGTCAAGTTTCTTTGTGTATTTTCTAAAATTCCTTTCTGATTGGTCCACGTGTCATCCTTAATTATGCTTATGACCGTTGGAAACCGCCTATAAATAGTTCTTTTCAGACTTGACTAAATACACGCATTTACAGAGATTAATTTTTAAGAAAGAGAAAATCCCGAAAACCCTAATCCTTCCATCCGCCGTCATTAAAGTTTTCGGAAGAAGCTCTGGATCGTCTTCTCTCTGTCGCAGCTATCGATCTCTAATTCTCAAGCGATCCAGACTTAAGAAGAATCATCCGATCTCTCCGTGCTTCATCGTCTCTGATTTATTTTCTTGATCGTGGTGATTCCAGATCTCAGAATCGTGAATTTCTCTAAGTCAAGTTTCAAACCGAAAAGCTCTCAAGAAGAAGATAAAGTCAAGATCCAGATCTGTGCTAATTGTTGTTTGTGTTTTTCTTTTCAAACAAATTTCATTGTAGGAGATCTATCTTCGAGTGGTAGGAAGTTTTATCTTCCGAGTGTAGATCCGTTTGGGATTGAGTTTTGTAGGAACATAGTTCCGAGGTGTAGGATTGGTTTGCAATCCGAGATAGTGGAGTAGCCGAGTCTAGTGATTTGCTAGATCGGTGAGGAAAGTGGACGTACCAAAGATTGGGGAACCACTATAAATCTCTTGTCGTCTGTGTGATTGCTTGATTATTTATCTGTGCGGTGTTATTTTTTTATTCCGCATTTGGCACGCATTTCACCTATTCACCCCCCTCTAGGTGATTTAGGTTGACAACTTAGTTCTCTCAATTAGTATCAGAGGGAGGTTGATCATTAAAAGGTTAACACCTTGATCTAATCCTCACCAAGTTGTCTCTAGAGAAGTATCAAGCATGAGTAAGACCAAGGATTTTGCTAAGCTCCCTATCTGCACCAAGAACAATTTTCCTATGTGGAAAGAAAGAGTTAAGTTCTTCATGGAAGCAGTAGATCCCCGGATCTTCATGATTGTGGAAGAAGGTCCGCATGTTCCTATGACATCATCAACAATAGACCCAACCAAAAAGGTCCCAAAGAAGTTGATGGACTTGGATAAGGACGAGATTGCACTTGTCTCCCTAGACAAGAAAGCTAAAAATAATATCGCAAGTGCAGTCGATGACTCAATGCAGCAAAATCTTATACATTACCAATCTGCCAAGGAGATGTGGCAATCCCTGGTGACTCTGATGGAAGGGACTGAGGAAGTAGGGATGATCGGAGATCCCTCTTAAATCAGAAGTATGAACCCTTCCGATAAGGTCACAAGGAACCCATAGCTGACACATTTGAAAACTTCTTTAAGATAGTCGATGGACTGAGAGTGTATGGCCGAGTCTTTACTAATGGGGAGCTGAATGATAAGTTTCTGAGATCTCTCACCAAAGAATGGGACAACAAAGTCTGTGCCATCCGAGAGTTTGGTAGACTAGCAGAGACAGATCTACAGAATCTATTTGGCAAGCTGATGTCCTATGAACTGCAGATCAACTCCAGAAAAGCCGAAGAAGAGAAAAGTCGCTTCTCCTCAAAAGAGAAGTCGGTTGCTTTAAAGGCTGACAGTTCAAGGAAGGGCAAAGCTGCCTCGCCAGCATCTCCTCAAGAAGTAAGTGAAGAAGAAGGCTCCGAGCAAAGCACCTCAGGCTCAAAGCTATCTGAAGGAGAGTTCTCATTGCTCTCGCGGCAGTTCAAGAAATTCTTGAATAAGAAGAAGCAATGGAGAGGCAAAGATACCTCATACAGAAGATCACGACATGACGGTGATCAGCGAAAGAAAGGCTCAAGTAGCCATGACAGGTATAACTCTAAACAGAACAAATAGATTTCAACTGACATCGTTTGTTATTGTTATAATCAGCCAGGTCATGTCATCGCGGACTGCCCTCACAAGAAGAAAGAGGGTGGAAGAAGAGAGGAAAAGAAATCCTCATACCACAAGAAGAGGACAGAGAAGAGCTTATTAGCCAAGAAGAGCAAAACTCTCAGCGACTCCGACTCATCTGAGTCGAGTGAAGTAGAGGAAGCTTACTTCGGGCTCATGGCTCACTCTGATGATGAACAAGTCCCCCAGTTCACTGGGGAGCTAAAATCTCACACTCCTCTCTCTGAATCTGATGATGATAATGAGCAAGAGGGCCATTCCTCTGAGGATGAATCTGAACTCATGGGACAATATTAGGAGTTACTCACGGCTTACGAAAAATGTCGCAGAGTCGTGAAAACTCAAGCCAAAGAGATAAAATCTCTACAGGCTAGTGAGAGCAGCTTGAGAGAAGAAGTCACCAAGACTAACTCTCTTCAAGAGAACTTCGACGCTGCTATGGAAGAATACAATCAAGCTCTCAAGCACCTCGACCTTAAAGATGAAATCATCAAAGAATTGGAACAACTACTCGAGGCTGAGAAGAAACTTGTTGAGAGTTTCTCCAAGCCTAAGACAGTTCTTCTACTAGTTGCTGAGTTCTCAGCTAAGGCCAAGGGTGCTGGTATAGGCCACATTGGTGCTTCTAGTAAATCTTTTAGGAGAAACAAGGCCAAGAGAAAGAATAAGGCTGCCCAGAAGGCTCTAGCTGAAGAAAAAGGGAAAGCTCCCTTAGAACCAGTTTTGTTCAAGAAAGTTATCTTTCCTACGAACGAATTCGACTATGAGTCCACCTATGGACACTTCTCTAGGCCGATCCCCGAGAAGCCTAAGTCAAGATACCAAGGTTGGACTCGTCCTCGTAACTTTGGAGAGAGTGTCTTTAAGGCCCCTTATGAAGAGATTCAACTTCAAAGCTATGGACCTTATGCTCATGGTCATAACATCAAGAAGACACCAAAGGTAAAACCTATTATGAAAAAGCCTATGAAGGAGAAGACTTCATGTAGCTGCCATCATCATGAAGCTTCTTCCTCCAAGAGTGAAGTTCCTACTAGACCATCGCTTCAGAAAATCAAGCAGGAATACACTAGGCAAAGATACAACAGGTTTGACTGTTGGTGCTGTGGCACAATTGGTCATTTTGGCATCGATTGTTGGTTCAATCCTAGAAATGTTGCAACCCCTCAAGTTAGCAATGTGAGAATGACCACTCATGAGGCTAATGCTCGTAGGGGGAGTATTCTAACTCGAGACCAAGGACCCAAACTTGTTTGGGTTCCTAAGGCTAAGTGATTGTAATTGCAGGTATGTCCAAAGACCACTAAAATGCCAATCTGGTACTTGGACAGTGGATGCTCTCGGCATATGACCGGGACAAGAAGCCTACTTCAGAATTTCACCTCAGTCTGCAATGGACCAAAGGTCATCTTTGGAGGTTCGGATCGAGGAATAACTAAAGGCTACAGTATGATTACTAACGGTAGCGTATCCTTTTCGGATGTAGCCTATATTGAAGGATTGGAACACAATCTCATCAACATAAGCCAACTATGCGACAAAGGATACGTGGTTGAATTTCATGCTGACAAGTGTTTGATAAAATCGGTTGACAACATGCAAACTATTTTATTAGGCACTCGAAGCAGAAATATTTTCTGTTTAAATTTCATTTGTATAGACTCTTCCACACCAGTGTGTCTTTTAGCAAAAAGTAGTGCATCTCTTGCTGACCAATGGCACAAGAGACTAGCACATATTAATCTCAAAACTATTAATAAACTGTTCTCTCAAAACTTAGTACGTGATGCACCAAATGTCAAGTGCGTTACGGACAGTCTTTGTCACGCCTGTATCAAAGGCAAACAAACAAGGAGTTCATTTAAAAGCATAATAGGCAAGGATTCCAATAGAAGCTTACAGCTTCTCCATATAGACTTGTTTGGTCCACTGCAAGTTAGAAGTTTGGGAGGTAAGGAATATACGTTGGTTATTGTGGATGATTACTCGCGCTTTGCGTGGGTGTTCTTTCTGAAACACATGTCAGATACCTTCAGTACTGTCACTAGTTTTGTTAGGCAAATCCAGAATGAATACAACTATTCCGTAGTCAAAATCAGAAGTGACAATGGAACAGAATTCAAGTTTGGAGCCATGGCTGAATTCTGCGAAAGTCAAGGTATCTTTCATGAGTTTTCCTCTCCTCGCACTCCACAGCAAAATGGAGTAGCTGAGATAAGGAACAGAATACTCATAGAGGCTTGCCGGACCATGTTGAGTGATGCCTCACTTCTAGAGTATTTCTGGGCTGAAGCCGTCAACACCGCTTGTCACGTGCAAAATTGAGCTCTCATCAACAAGAACCATGATAAGACTCCCTACGAACTTCTAAAAGGCAGGAAACCAACCATTTCATATTTTAGAATCTTTGGCTGTAAGTGCTTCGTACTTAACAACGACAAGTATCACACTACCAAGTTTAGCGAGAAAAGCTTTGAAGGTATTTTTGTAGGTTATAGTAGTCATAGTAAGGCCTATAGAGTATTTAATAGAAAAACTCTGGTGGTAGAAGAGTCGATACACATTGTATTTGATGAGACGAGTCTGCTACAAAGCAACTCTTCTAGTATGCCTATTGAAGATGCAGGTACAAAGATGAAGGAACTCAGCTTGGATGAACCTACTCAAGATAAAGATGAGACATTCATCAAGCTCACTTCTACAACCCCTATTGGAGAGGTAGATGATCAAGATGAAGAACACATCCCAGCTGATGATGCAACTCCAGTGGCTGAAGAGATCCCAGATGCAAGGAATCTAGAGTTCAGACACGTGAAGGATCATCCCGTAGACCAAATCATAGGAGATCCTCGGGATGGCGTCAGAACTCATCGAGGTACAACTAACGAAAATTTACACTTAAGTTTTCTTTCACAGGTTGAACCAAAGAAATTTGAGGAAGCCAACTCCGACGCATCCTGGATTCTAGCCATGGAAGATGAGCTGAATCAGTTCAAATGATGCAAAGTATGGACACTTGTCCCTAGACCCAAGAAGAAGAACGTCATTGGGACAAAATGGGTCTACCGGAACAAGATGGACGAAGATGGAACAATTATAAAGAATAAAGCCAGACTTGTCGCCAAGGGCTATCGTCAAGAGGAAGGAATCGACTTTGACCAAACATATGCTCCAGTGGCAAGACCGGAGGCGATCAGGTTATTCCTTGCCTACGCTGCACTTAAGGGCTTTACCATCTATCAGATGGACGTCAAGTCCGCCTTCCTGAATGGCGACATAAAGGAAGAAGTGTATGTAGAGCAACCGCTAGGTTTCGTTGACTCAACTTTTCCTAATCATGTTTATTTACTGCAAAAAGCCTTATATGGTCTTAAACAAGCTACTCGAGCTTGGTATGAAACGCTGTCTACCTTTCTTCTTGAAAACAAGTTCACAAGAGGAAAGATAGACAAGACATTATTTCTTAGGGAAATAAAAGGCATGATTTTGCTAGTGCAAATCTATGTCGATGACATTATTTTTGGCTCTACAGACAACAACCTCTGCAAGAAGTTTTCTAAACTTATGCAAGGGAAGTTTGAAATGAGCAGTATGGGAGAGCTGAAGTATTTCTTAGGGCTTCAAGTGAAACAATCTGAGAATGGAATCTTCATCTCACAGACCAAGTTCACCAAAGAGCTACTTAAGAAATTCGGAATGGAGAATGCAACCTCTATGAGGACTCCAATGGCCTCAGCTATGTCTCTGGACAAGGATGAGAAAGGGAAACCTTTTGATGAAACCAAGTACAGAAGCATAATTGGGTCCCTGCTCTACCTTACCGCAAGTAGACCAGACATAATGTTTTCCACATGTGTATGTGCTAGATTTCAGGTGAACTCTAAGGAATCTCACTACATTGCTGCAAAGCGAATCTTGAGATACCTCAAAGGAACACCAAATCTTGGCTTATGGTACCCAAGAAGTTAATGATAGTGAACTAATTGGATTTTCAGATGCAGATTTTGCAGGAAGCAAAGACGACAGGAAAAGTACTTCTGGGACTTGCCAATTTCTCGGAAGGAGACTTATTTCCTGGAGTAGTAAGAAGCAAAACTATGTAGCCATCTCAATAGCTGAATCAGAGTATATCTTTGCAGGCAGCTGTTGTGCACAGCTTCTATGGATCAAGAATCAATTTGAAGACTATAACATGAAGTTCCAGAACGTTCCTCTATTCTGCGACTCATCCAGCGCAATAGCAATCGCCAACAACCCAGTCTCCCACAGCCGGACAAAGCACATAGAGCTTAGATATCACTTCATCCGGGAGACTGTGGAAAACGGAGACATAGATCTACAATATGTCTCCACAGACAGGCAAGTTGCCGATATATTCACTAAACCGCTGGAGGAGTCCAAGTTTTCATTCTTCAAAACGGAACTCGGGCTGCTCAACAAAGAGGAATAGTGCTGGTGGATTCACAGACAGGCTCAGAGTTGAAGATATCAGTGGAAGTAAATCTCTCCCAAGAAAATTGTATTTCAAAGTGATATACTCGATTATATAAAGATATATACATGAGTAAACGGAAATACTAGAGTAACAGAATCTACATACTCGAGTAGTTGGTAACCTACTCGTATATGTACTTGATCTACTCAGGTATGCTCCATCTCATACTCGTGTATGGCGAAATCTACTCGAGTATACGGCAATCAGATATTTGAAATTCTCATTTTTTTCTATTCACACCAAAATGTTTGGCGCTCCATATCAGGTATGATTTTATCCTTATCACTCCTACTTAAACCTAATTAGGGTCATATATATATTTAGAAAAATCAGAAATCCTTTCCACTCCTCATTCTCCCGAGTAGCCGTCGTCGCTTCATATTCCGGAACCCACAGAGCTCTGTCATTTTTGTCTCTTCCGTACTCCAGAATCGTCGATGGCTCCCTCCTCCAAGATCGGAATCGGCTCAGAGCTCGACCCTGTAGGTATAGCTGACCTCTCCGATGATTTCCGAAACTTTCTCATTCTGTTCGACACCGTCGGACTCTCGTTCACCCTCCAGACACTGTGCAAAGTCATTTTCCCTGCAGTCGAGGAGTTCTTCAAAAATCTGAAGGTCAAGCGCAATGGTACAGTTCTAAAATCCAAGGTCAGTGGGATCAAAATCCGTCTGGACAAAACTTCCTTAGCTACTCTGTTAAAATTGCCAGTGGTGGATGAAGAAGATGATCTGACTCCTGAAGATTCCGAAAGAACCAGCTTCTTCTGTGGAATAAACCCGTATGAAGCATATTTGTTTCGTCGTGCAGATTACAATTTAGAGGGCAAATTTCTTGTGGATGTGATGGCCAAAGTTCTTCTATACAAAACCTATTCCCTCAGAGAAATCTCCCAAAATCTTTTTGACGTTATGCAAGCCATAGTCTGCCGGAAGAAATTTCAGTTTGGAATGATGATACTGGACAAAATCAGAGAAAGTGTGAAAAAAACCAAGCTATGCTAGGATTATCTCACTCCTCCTCCATGAGATTAATCCTACAGTGTTTGATTTATCTAAAGGCACTCCCCTCCATCATATGAAGAAAGTATCCATCCTCTCAATCCAAAGATATGAAATCAAACTCCTCAACACTGCTCAAGCCTCAAAAGCAGCTGTTACCTCAGAAGATGAGCCCAGAGAGCCCCTTGTCTCAGATGACAGGATTCCATCTCCTCCTTTACATCACACTATTACCACCTCGGGTGCAATAGTTGAGGGGGATCCTGCCTCATCTAATCCTCAGCACAAAGCTTCAAAAGTCTGTTCTCAGCAAGATCTGATCCAAGATCCTACTCCTCCTCCTTCTCCACCTACAGAAGATCTCACCTCAGAACTTCAAGCTCAAGAAAACCTTCTCTCTACAGTTGAAGATATTAACAGACTGATTAATGAACTCAGGTCAGATGCTCCAGTGTTTCAAGATGATTCAGTTATGCTATCTCCTGAGGATCACTCTCAAGCAGATCCTTCCCCTGCTAAGGATCCTTCTCCCTCCCCTACAAAGGTACCCCCTACCTCTCCTGCTCAGTCCCCTGATAAATAGCAAGGTCATCCAGAGATTAATCTACTGTCTGATGACGAGGACATGTCTCCAGAACCAGTGGATGCTCCTCTGAGGACACTAGACTTCTCTCTTCCCTCTTTCATCAATACAGAAGATTCAGTTGTGATACCACCCTTCAAGAGAGCTGAAAGCTCAGTTGTGATTACTGCAATTCCCCCTGGGTTACTCCTGTTCCCTCAGCCTCTGCCCCAGCCTTAGATCCCTCTAGCTCCTCAGATTTAGTCAGTCAGATTGGGCAAATGTTCCGTGAACAGAGAAAATACTTTGATGATTCTCTGGCATCAGTGAACAACAAGATCTCTACTCTTGAAACTGAGATGAGTAGAGGCTTTGCTGAAATTCAAGCAAACACTGATGAGCTCAAGAGACTATTTCAGTTGGGTGGCAAAGCCCTAGATCATACTATCACCAGTATAGGTGTACTCAAAGATCAAGCTAAAACAGTTACAAATAATCAGATTCAATTGGACAAGGATGCTACCGCGAATGTTATGAAAGTTTGTGAGGAAGTTGGCACATTTAGAGATGAAGCAATTGCCCAACTCTCAGTAGATATCACCAAGGGGGAGAAGATAGTCAAAGAACAAGTTGAAAAAATATCTGAACAATCTAAAGCATCTGTGGATAGTCTAGTCAAAGAAATGAAAGCAGACATCCTGGCTTAACTTCAATCTATAAAGTTCTATATCTATGACACTGCTGTATGGGTGCATAATCAGAACTTTAACAACTCCCAACTTAATCATGCCATAATTCCAAAGTTCCTAGATCCTCTTGAAGAACATCCTCCCTCAGGTGCTCCAGATCAGGCTAACTTTCCAGCTCAGGCCAACATTCCAGAGTATGTGCTAGTCTTCTCACCTAGACCTACTGGTGACATGACTGAGCCTCCTCTTTCCTATGATGATGTGTGGCAAGATGATTTTCCTCCAAGCTCTCAGGGTGCCCCTAGAAAGAAAAGAAAATATGGTGACGGCGCTTCTGCTAGCCGTTCTGCACCAAGGAGAGAGCCTGCCCCAGCTCCAGAAGGTAGACCAGAAGTTGTTCATGCAAAAGTTTGGAGTCCTACCTCCAAGTCTCTTATCCTTGATACCTTGAAGCTGGTAACAGATTTTGGTGAAAATAGAGATCAGTACTATAGCTACTCAGAATGGAAAGCATATGATGCATCCCAAATCAAAATCAGATTGCATGACAGAAATTGGGGATATAACAATCCAGCTACTCCTCCAAGGCCCAAGACCTATTTTCCCAAACCTTTCAGCTACCTGGAGAGGCAAGAGCTTAAAAGAGAAAGACTGCATAGAGGAGCCCCTTCTTGAGTGAATGAGGATGTGGATTTGGACATTTAATCTTTTGAAATCATTTCTATATATATATATTTGATTCTAATTATGGCCATCTTTATTATTTATGTTTCATTTTTTATTCAGTATATATTTTGTTGTTCTTTTTACACTAAGTAATTCACCTTAGTGTAGAGGGTGCTGACATCTATAAATAGGGGGAGATTGTTGGGATTTGTCTCCACAATACCTCAGATTTGTAGGAAGTCAGACCTTGAACTAAGATGAATTAAGGTGTATTTGATATTGTGTTTGAGTTGTATGTGTGCAGGTTCTTATTGCCAAGTGTAGACCAATGTCAGTCTATAATGAGCCACCAAACACAGGACCATACAATGTAATTCCTCATTGTGTGATCCAAGGTGTTGGCTCATGTATAGCCTCTCTATTGGGACACACTTCATCAACATGCACTTGGACCTTTGGAGTATTGAAGTCTATCTCAGAAGAAATTTTCTAAGTCCACATACTCGAGTACTTCTTTAGTATACTCGAGTAAGTGAGTCTGTACTCGAGTAGGTTGGACTACTTACTCGAGTGGATTCTCTATATACTCAAGTATGAAACCTTATACTCGAGTAGATGGTTAGTTACTCGAGTAAGCGCTCTGTTTGAACTCGAGTAGATCTGGACTTCTTATCCTAGAAAGTTTCTAAGTCCACATACTCGAGTAGTTCTCTGAAATACTCGAGTAAGTAACTCTGTACTCGAGTAGATTGATTTTCATACTCGAGTAGGTTAGTGATCACTCGAGTAGTTTTCCTAAGATACTCGAGTAGTCTATCTTCCCCATACTCGAGTATCTCAAACTCTTTTACTCGAGTAGCTCTTCAAATCTTATCTGAGAAATTTTTCCAAGTGTTTATACTCGAGTATATTTGCTCATACTCGAGTAGTCTCTCTAAGTCACTCGAGTATTGATCCCTGAAGCACTCGAGTAGTTTCTATCTTGATACTCGAGTATATCCCTCATATCTACTCGAGTATGTAACCTCTTACTCGAGTATGTCTCTGTCTCTCGAGTGTGTCTGTTCGAATTTCCTGAATTTCTCTAAGTCAAGTTTCTTTGTGTATTTTCTAAAAGTCCTTTCTGATTGGTCCACGTGTCATCCTTAATTATGCTTATGACCGTTGGAGACCGCCTATAAATAGGTCTTTTCAGACTTGACTAAATACACGCGTTTACAGAGATTAATTTTTAAGAAAGAGAAAATCCCGAAAACCCTAATCCTTCCATCCGCCGCCATTAAAGTTTTCGGAAGAAGCTCTGGATCGTCTTCTCTCTGCCGCAGCTATCGATCTCTAATTCTCAAGCGATCCAGACTTAAGAAGAATCATCTGATCTCTCCGTGCTTCATCGTCTCTGATTTATTTTCTTGATCGTGGTGATTCCAGATCTCAGAATCGTGGATTTTTCTCAAGTCTTCTTCACCTGTTTCTATTCAAACCGAAAAGCTCTCAAGAAGAAGATAAAGTCAAGATCCAGATCTGTGCTAATTGTTGTTTGTGTTTTTCTTTTCAAACAAATTTCATTGTAGGAGATCTATCTCCGAGTGGTAGGAAGTTTTATCTTCCGAGTGTAGATCCGTTTGGGATCGAGTTTTGTAGGAACATAGTTCCGAGGTGTAGGATTGGTTTGCAATTTGAGATAGTGGAGTAGCCGAGTCAAGTGATTTGCTAGATCGGTGAGGAAAGTGGACGTACCAAAGATTGGGGAACCACTATAAATCTCTTGTCGTCTATGTGATTGCTTGATTACTTATCTGTGCTGTGTTATTTTTTTATTCCATATTTGGCACGCATTTCACCTATTCACCCCCCTCTAGGTGATTTAGGTTGACAACTTAGTTCTCTCAACATGAGGGAGAAACACACCATTTACCCCCGCAAGTATCTAGACTACGAGGGAGATTGCTAATAAATAGATCATTTCAACATCAACGTATTACAACTAATGCTCGACAAATAGAACTCCGTCGATCTCGGAAGAACAATATTACTCAAAATGACCCCCAAATAGTCACTACAAGTACAATGAATGATGATGATGAAATGCCAGCTGTAGAAGATTCTTCTCCAAACAATGGTATGCTTCCTCTTCTACACTTCCAAACCAACCGTATAGGTATGATCCTCCACCTATGTTACTCTCACTATAATCTCTCTACTAATATGCAGGAAATGCTATGAACCATGGTTCCACTCACTATTTGAGTGCAAGAAAATGTTACACAGTAATTAATGTTCCTCTAGCCACTCTATGTTCTCCGAGGATTTGCTGTCATTGTTACGCTAAGCTATTTCACAACAAAAATACTACACTATGTTGCAAAGGAGGCTTGCTTGATATGACAAATACTCCAAAACCACTTGAGCTTCAAGAACTTTATACATCACAAAGTACCGAAGCACCCAATTTCAGACAAAATATATGTGCATACAATCATGTCTTCTCTTTTATCTCAATGGGTGTGACATTTGATGAAAATATACCAACATTTAATCAAGATATCTACACTTTTAGAGCTCAAAATGCAATATATCATAAAATTGACTCTCTCCTTCCTGAATATGAAACTAGACCACTTTTTTTTTCAAATGTTCATTTATTATACCGAGCATGAAATGGAGAATCGGTTGAACAAGATTTCGGGTCTCCATTTATTAACAATTCATCAAATCTCCAATTTACTAGACGCTATAAATCCATTTGTCCATACTTTACGACAACTAACAAGACATCCAAACCTCCATCAATGCAGGCTACTAATAAAAAATACCTTTAATTGTGCGTCAGTACTCCCTTCCAACAACATCACAAGTTGCAACTATATTTGTTAGTTTTGGGTATTGTTCCCACAATAACCCTGATTTGAAGAAGTCCCCCCTTAAACTAAGATGAATTGAGTTTGTATTTGACAATGCTTTCAAGTTATGTGCTTGTAGGATTTAATTGCCAAGTACAAACCAATGTCATATTACAATGAGTCATAAAACATAGGACTATACAATGTAATTCCTTTTTTATGTAGGACATGGTGTTGACTCATGTGTAATATCTCTATTGGGGTGTACTTCATTTTCAAGTGTAATAGCAGATTCAAGGAAAAGGTTGATTGCTGAGTTCATGATGTATCAAAATTTTTCTAAGTCAAATTCATCAAGTATTAACTGAAGTCTCATGTCATTCGTGAAGACATCAAGTTAACACTTGTGGAATTCATCGAGTTTACTCGGAAAATTTCTGATAGTTTCTTCAATCTTTTTCAGGAATGGCTAAGTTAAATTCTTTGAGTATTCACGTGAAGTCTCGTACCATTTGTCGAGACATCACGTGAACACTCTTGGAATTCGTCGAGTACTCTTGATAAGTCCAGTGACTCTTAACAAACAACTTCTTTTTGGTCCCATTTTTGGCTAAGTATAATTCGCTGAGTGCTTTCGTGTAATTTGTCGAATGCTTTCGTGAAATTCGTCGAGTGGCTAAGTGATTCGTCGATGTTGTACCTAACCAAAGATGAGGTTTCTCTTGTTTCTCTGGACAAAAAAGCGAAGAACATTATTGCAAGTGTAGTGGACGACTCCATGTTGAAGATCTTAATCCACTGCTAGTCTGTCAAAGAAATATGGATTTCTCTAATTGTCCTCCTGGATGGAACAGAGGAGGTTAGAGATGACAAAAATTCCCTCCTCAACCAGGAGTACGAGGCATTCAAGCAAGACAAAAGAGACTCGATCACCGACGGCTACGAGAGATTCTTCAAAATCATTAACGGCTCAAGGAACTATGGTCGCGTGTTCACAAATGGTGAACCTAATGAAAAATTCTTGAGATCCCTAGTAAAATAATGGGATAAAAAGGTTTGTGTGATAAAGGAGTTTGATAAACTCGCTGACACTGATCCTTAGAATCTATTTGGGAAGATGCTTTTCTATGAGCTTCAGATGAACATGAGAAAAGCTGAAGAAGTAGGAAGTAGGTCCTCTATCAGGGAAAAGTCAATGGCCCTGAAGGCCGAAGGGTCTAAGAAGGCAAGAGATCTATCCCCTGCAAGAATTCAAGCGGCATGGGATCATGATGACTCGAATCTAAGCTCCTCAAGCTTTGAAATGTCAGATGGAGAGTTCTCTTTACTCTCAAAACAATTCAAGAGGATGATGAGCAAAAGAAGAAACTTGAGAAATCAGACATCTTCGTCTAATTACTAAAGTTCACGTCGTGATGATGATTACTACAAGAAGAACTACAACAACAAAAGGTATAAGCCTAAATAGAATAAATATATTTCATCTAACATTATATGCTACTATGAATATGAGTGTAAGATCAATCCTTCACTCTAGAGGGGGGGGGGGGGGGTGGGGTGAATAGAGTGTATTAAAATAATTTTGCAAATATGAAAATTATTCTAGCAGTGGAAGACTTAATTTAGTTAGTGTAGAGTGCTTGACAGAAATCAAAATATAACAAACAAAAGAGAAAATCCACAGCACACAACAAATAAGATAGCAAACAACCAGAAGACACAAGGAGCTATAGTGGTTCCCCAAAACCTGGGTATATCTACTCTTCTACCACCCTTGGTAGGAATCCACTGCAAGATGAGTTGATCAGGTGTCCTGGGCACCAATGAGCTTTTGATCAGGTGCTCAAAAACAAAACCAGATTTTTTGATCAGGTGTCTTGCCACCACTGAGTTTTGATCAGGTCTCAGAAACAAAAGAAAAACTTTTGAAGGGAGTTTAAAAACCCTTTTATAGGAAAGGAAAAAGAAAAATGGTGAAGTTGTCTTCTCTGTCAACAATCAAAGAGAAGCACAAGTGGATGAGATGCTGTCAAAGCTCCCCCTAAGATTAGCAAGAGTTCAGGAACTGGAAGCTTTGCAAGGGTGATAGGTCTTCAATAGAAAGAATGCTCTAGCAGAAGATGATTCTAGTAAGAACTAAAATATATGTTGTTTGGAGTGAGAATAATGAAGACTTTTTTAAGACTTTGAATCAGAATCAATCAGAAGGAATAGGAGCTTATTCTCTATTTTGTGTTGTTGAACTCCTCCTTTTTTTTCTTCTTCTGGATATATATTTGTTTCTCCTTTTCTGAATAATAATATGAAATCCAGTCTTCAAATCTTTTTGATAGCCATTAGCAAAGTCATAAAGACTTTCCTTAAATGTCAACTGTCTCTGGAGGAAATAACCTAAAAACATTCCTTCTTTGTTTCCTTGAAACTTGCTCCAGATTTATTATAACGGCTAGAAATCTTCTTCAATAAATGCTCTGACTTGAAGACATTTGAAATCCTTAACAAACGGACAAAATTCCATAAATCATCGATCTCACAAGATAATCGTCGAAATGAGCTCAGAGACATTGGAATTAGTCTAAGACAGAAAACATCGATATGAGATCAAAGATCATCGAACTGAGTTCGACGCATCGTAGACCTGAGCTTAGAGAGATAGTCGAACTGGGTTCGATGCTTCATCGATCTGAGCTCAACGATAAGTTGAATTCTTCTTCTGGGCTTCTCATCTGAACTAGGAGGTCTTGGGGAGAGCTTCCAACCTATGTCCTTAGCCTTAGACCTAAATAGTTGACCTTTACTCTATATAACAAGGTCAAAGCAACAATCCTATAGACATAGTGATCCTGACCTAAATTAGTAATAGGGTGTTCCAACAATCTCCCCCTATTTTGGTTAGGATTACTATTTACATGAGTTATAGGAAATAAAAACATCAATAGAAATAGAAATACAAAAAAACATTGTAGAACCATAGAAATATAATTGTATCACACCAATTAGTTCAGCAGAGATATGAAAGAGTTTTCAGCTTACACCCAGATTAATGCTTATCATCAGTTCTTTTCCTGAAAATGATTTCTCTATTTTGATTTTCTGAATCTTTCTTTGATCTGAAATCATCAGCAGCACCAAGAGTCTTCTGGCTTCTGTTTCTAGGAACTACAGCTTCAGGATGTAGCTGCATATACTCCTCAGTATTGAAGAAATTCTTGGAGCTGTATCTTTCAAGTTCTTATCTTCTTTAATCAGATAAAGTAGAGATATTGGAAGTATCTTGGCCTTTTTCTCTTGCTTTCTTGATTTAATCTAGAGCAGCCATTTCTTTTAGTCTGGTTGTCCAGGAGACTGAGTTATTCTCTGGATCTTCAAAAGGAACTGGTGGCTCATACTTATTGATGGTGAGAGTGGGAGGAGATTTTGGATGAAAGCCTTCTTTGAGCTTATAAGGAAAAGGACCAGAAGTGGAATCACTTAGGCTTTGTCCTTTCCTTTGATAAGGTTGATGTCTGGACTGTCCTCTGGAATAAACTTGATAATCTCTTTGATTGCCTATGTACTGACTTCCTCTTGACTGATTGCCTCTTTTTTGATATCCTATGGATTTAAATCTTCCTTGAAACTGAGAGGATCTTTGAGATGAAGCATATGAGGATTGATGAGCTGAGTTTCCACCAGATCCTGCACCTAGAGAAGGAGGAGGAGGAGGATTATAATGAGAAGTTCCTTGGTCATATTTCCTTTTCTTCCTCATGGCCTTCAACTGGTTCTTAGAGAATTGCATCCAGTGCTCAGTTATGGGGCAGTAATGCAGAATATAATAGGGTATATCATGATCAGAAGTAGCTTTGGACAATTGAACTATTTTCATGGCTTTACTTCTAGCTTTCCTCTTCTTTGCAATAGTTGCAGAGAAATCATCAGAATCAGTCCTGAATTCATCATCATCAGAGCTCTTAGGCTCATCAAATAAAGCATCTATTTGCTTTAACACTTCTTTAGAGATAGCAGGAGTTGAAGTAGGAGGAGCAGTGGTAGAGATAACAACATCAGCAGCATCTGAAGCAGTAGGAGCAGAAACTGAACAAACTGGCTCTACTGGCTCTATAACAGCCTCTGAAAAAACAACATCAGCAGCATCTGAAGCAGTAGGAGCAAAAACTGAACAAACTGGCTCTATAACAGCCTCTGAAAAAACAACATCAGCAGCAGTAGCAGCAGCAAGAACCAAAGGAATACTTTCCACAGATTTAGCAGAATTTATATACATTTCTATCAGATTTGGATCACAGTAGGAGAAGGGAACTATAGCCCTAGATAAATCTTCAGTAGGGAGAGGTACTGGAGGACAACAGCTATAAAGTGAATCAAATAAGGATAATAAAGAATGTATATCTACTGCAGGACTGATGGTTGGAGTTGGAGCTGGAACTGAAACTGAAACTTTCTCTGAAGCTGGAATCTCTGAAGCTAGAACTTCTGATATATGCATTTCTGAAACAAAATTCTCTGAGGACAGCACTTCTTCATAAGGAATCTCCCCCTACCTAGTTTCAGTGACAACTGAATCTAGGCCCCTAGAAGAAGGGATGGTCTGAAGGGAGAAGGAAAAGATATTCTAACAAATAAATCATTCAAAGTCTTGACTAAGGGAGCCAAGGTTGAATTCAGTAAGAGAGTTAGCTTGGGTGCCAACATCTCATATAATTTATCTGCTAGAGGAAGAAGATCTACTTGCTCAAGATTAACTTGAGTAGAGGTAGAGGAAGGGGCTGCAGACATGGATGGATTTGATGCAGAGACAAGTGGTATGGATGGTTTAAAGATGGGTATGGATGTTATGGATGGAGCTGGGATAGTGACTATTGGTAGAAATGAGGAGATGGTAGGGTAAAAGGATGGTTGAGATATGATGTCATGTAGGATTTGTTGAAAGGATGTTGAGGTGGATGGAATATCTTGGGGTGAATGTCACAACCCGCATTTTTCCCCAACAATATAATTATATCAGAGCAAGGGGAAAAATACGCGTCGTGATGCCACGCCGTATAGGAGATAACTGCAGACGTTCAGGTAAGACTCCAAACTCTACGATTTTAAAAGGACATAAATTGTTATGAATGAAATCCAGTTTAAGTTATGACGGTAGCCGTATCCCTCGGCTTAGTGAATCATCTAGTCCACGATTTAAAATATAAGTTATACACTTGCGGAAGATACTTGTTTAAATTGACTCTAATATTCTACAAGAGTATAAATGTCCCCGAGGAACAACTCGTACTATGCAAACCCTAGATTTATAATAAGTATAGAAAGTCTTTACGCTAAATAGAAAGTAGTGGCTTAGTTTTGAAAGAGATGACAAGTATGCTTTACTAATAGTAGGGTTTTATAGGTTAAAAATATCTAACATGCAATCCTAGCAATAAATCATCCCAGAGAGCAAGTAATATACACCGAACATAAGAAACCACATCAACTAGCAAGTGTCAAAAGAAATCAACAATCCTGTGGGCGTCAACAACCTGACACGAACCCACAGTATGAATATGTATGAAACTAAGCAAAGAAAACTAAAATAACAAACTACCTCACTACGGCGAGGGGAAAAACCACAGCCAACCTGTTGCAAGGGCTCCAAAACCGGCTCCGCTACCTGCTAATGCTTCGAACCTGAGGCATTCTAAAGATAGAACACCTCAGCAAGAGGGACAAATGGCGGCAGAGAACTAAACAAAATAAAACAAAGGTCAAACGGGGTACCAACCCAAGACCAAAAGTACTGAAGTAAGGTGTCAAACAGGAAAGGAAAGAACTACTTACGTGAATTGTCACATACTCCAACAAATACACCAGATTTCCCAAGGCAAAAAGGGAACAACAAAAGTAAAAACATAAGGAAGAAATTTAACTAGCTTTACTAAGCACCTGTGGTCGGCCCTACCCCAAAAACACGGGCGAGGTGGTCACTCAACTGGACACACCCCTCATGAATAATTTATCCACTTAACTGTGAGGGAGTCTCATACTCTCCACCATACACTGCAGATGCCCAAAAACCCGGTAGACCTCCACAAGGTACAATAAAGGAGTCAGACAATGCGGAGGTGGTTTTATCCACTAACTCCCGCAATTTTTTTAGAAACCACAACACAAATATATCTCGAGATTTGGCTCGTCAGATTCTACTTGACACTTCTAGTTTCAAGACATGGTTGATCTACCCCTATGAACGATTTACAATCTTAGACAAACTCTAATACGTTCAAAAAAGATAGGTAAAACATTTAAAGCCATCATTAAGACACTTCAAGAACGATTAAATATATCACGACAAGATCAAGTTCACTATGACAAAATCTTACAACATCGAGTGATCATCCAAAAAGGTTAATCGTAGCAATAACTTGGAAGACAAAGTGCAGAAAATTTTAAAGAACATAAAAACTGAACCGTTACCATCAAATCAGAGAAGGAGAAATGAGGGGAAACCACCACTTTCCTTGGTTTTATCGGAAAAGTTCTCCAAATCAGTCCACATCACAGATCGGGGCAAAAGAGGATGGAGGAAGTTTAAATCTAGACAAAAAATGGTCGAAAAGGGGGTTAGGGCCGAAAAACCCTAACGAGAAAACTCGAGGAAAGGGGAAAAATTTACCACGATAGCGTATCTCTCGATGAGAGCTTTCCAGTTCTATGCTCGGTTGAAGATTTCGAGCACCGGAGCTCCGTCGGCGGCCACCGAAAGATTCACGAAATATTCTCTCTCTCGCTCACGCCGCTCTGGTTCGGGAGAAAGAATCGGAGAAGATGTAGTATTCCTATTTTTCTAAATACC
This sequence comes from Platanthera zijinensis, assembly GCA_039513925.1. NCBI lineage: Eukaryota > Viridiplantae > Streptophyta > Magnoliopsida > Asparagales > Orchidaceae > Platanthera > Platanthera zijinensis. Next base: position 152,156,721 of record CM077090.1, on the reverse strand, counting down.
CTAAGTATAAGAACACACACACACACACACACATATATATATATATATATATATATATATATATATATATATATATATATAAGTAGTTATGAAAAGTTTTGTCTAAATATATAAAAAAAACGATTTAAGTACGAGCAGTTCGCGAAAAACAAAATTAGAGGTCTAGTATGGCTTCAAATTGAAAAGTGCCCAACATGAAAGTTATAGATCTCGTCGAGACGAACAAATTTGATGTTAGCCATTTTTCCATATGGAACCATTTTGACCATCAAAACGGCTCCCGAACACAAACTATGACGGACTACACGAGAAAGGCAGCAGACTACTCGAGTATACAGAAGGCTACTCGAGTATGCAGAAATAGACTACTCGAGTTTATAGAAGGCTACTCGAGTATGCAGAAACAGACTACTCGAGTATGCAGAAACAAACTACTCGAGTATACAGAAGCAGACTACTCGAGTATACAGAAGGCTACTCGAGTATGCAGAAACAGACTACTCGAGTATACAGAAACAGATTACTCGAGTATTCAGAAATAGACTACTCAAGTATACAGAAGGCTACTCGAGTATACAGAAACAGACTACTCGAGTATGCAGAAACAGACTACTCGAGTATACAGAAACAGACTACTCGAGTATACAGAAGGCTACTCGAGTATGCAGAAACAGATTACTCGAGTATACAGAAACAAATTACTCGAGTATTCAGAAACAAACTACTCGAGTATACAGAAGGCTACTCGAGTATACAAAAACAGACTACTCGAGTATACAGAAACAGACTACTCGAGTATGCAGAAACAGACTACTCGAGTATACAGAAACAGACTACTCGAGTATACAAAATTGGAAAAACAGAAGATTTACATAATCAGCAGAAACTTCACACGAGTCAAGGTTGCAGGAAAAACAATTTCTTGGCAAATCTAACCTTTTGATAAAACTATAAAAATGAATAGTACTTTTCATTTTTGAATAGTACTTTAATAATAAAATAATCATATATATATATATATTTTTGATAAGGAAACGCGAGATCAAAACGGAGGCCCAAACGCGCGCCGAATCGAATTAAACTCACGCCGTAGGCGAACATAGACGCTACAAACACGACGGCGAAGTCAAAACCAAAATCCGACTAGCCATTCTTGAGATATAAATTTTCAAAGTTTACAACAAACATAAATTTCACAAAACTTCGGAAAAATGCCGAGGCCCAAATATCGCTCAGATCGCGCCGAAACTTGACGAGTAAGTCAAAAATTACTCAACTTAAATTTCAAATGCAAAATTTTCCCATTACAACAAGAATTCTGCCGACTTGACCGCAAGGAAGCAAAAATGCCTTTATGGCATTACGCCGTCATCTTGACGTTAAAGGTAACGCCATGACGTCATAAATATGATGTTTCCCATTTAAATAAAATCGTCGAAAAATCAGGGGCATTATAGTGAAGATGGAGAATCATCCATGAAGGAATCATCTAAAAGGTTGAATGATTAAAGATGGGAGGATGATTCTAAATCTATTGATGAGAAGTAATGTAGTGGATGGAAAACTTCTTGATGGGTGGCTGGAGGAGGTGAAGAAACTATTTGAGATGGAGAGGGAGGTGAAGGTATGGAAGATGTAACTGGATATGGAGAAGGAGGAGAGGATATGGAAGGGGATGACAACACTTCTGCTGGGGTAGTGGACTGAGGAGGAGTGACTGATTCAGTACTTGTGCCTGAAGAAGCTTTTGCTGCAGGAGCCCTGCTGGGTTTGACAATTTGTCTCTCCCACTTGCCAAATAGAGCTGAAGAAAGCCTCTTTGAAGCATTGATGTGCATCCCATTGGACACTAACAACTGAGGGCACCTATTCTGTAGGAATAGACCCAAAATTCTTCCAAAATTCACAAAATTTTTATTGATCTTTTTCTTAATCAAGTCAAAGAAAATGGCTCCCCAATCCAGGTGCTTCTTATCTACTATTGCAGCCATTAAGCAGAATTGATGTCTAGAGATTGTATCATGGGCTGAATGTTTGGCTAATATTACTTTGCCTATAACATCTGCTAGAAATCTATACTCTATAAATAGATTTTTATTCAGCAACTTATTAGGGTTCTCAGAATTATGACCCATTCTATCTAACATTTCAGTAAATTCTACCCCTGATAGTTCTATTCTATCATTTCCAGTACTTAATCCAAAAATCTCTGTAAGAATGGCTGGGATTAGGGATACCTGTGTCCCTAAGATGGTTCCAATAACTGTGTTTTGATCCAGATTATGGGCAGTATAGACCCATTCTTTAATCTCATCTGCTGCTAGCTTGATTTTGGAAGTCATAATGTTCACAAGTTGTTGCTCCTTTAAAAGTTCCAGAATGTCTTTGAATATTTGATCTGTACCCTCAAATGATTCCATGTCGATATTGAAGCCAGTGTCGAACTTCATTGCGGCAAGAACGGCGACTGACACCGACATATTTCCTGCAAAAACAAAAAAGATCAAGTGTATAAAAGTTTGGAGGGAAGGAAAGTTCTTGTAGAAGGTATGAAAGCGCAAAGGAGAACGACGCCTGAAAAATTATTTTATATCAGGGTTCGACACCAAAAAGGAAAGATCGTTGAACTCAGTTCGACGATCTACGGCTCTAGGGGAAACTGAAAGGTCTCAACATCGTCGATTTCCGTTCGACGATATTTAACATCATCGATCTTCGTTCGACGATAATTGAGATCGTTGACCGAGAAGGATAGTTTAGCACTATCTGGAAACACCGAGCTCTGTTCGACGATTCCTAACATCGTCGATCTCCGTTCGACGGAAACGAAAGATAGTTGAATACTATCTGGAAACGACGAGCTCCATTCGACGATCTTCAGGAGAATCGTCGAGCGCAGTTCAGAGATAGAGAAAACCTATAGACACTAGGAAATTCAAAATTTTAACCTAGTCTTTGTCTCTTTTTAGGTTTAAAGATCTTGGAACTTAATTAAGACTTCCTCCATCTAACATTCCTAACTGATTAAGGAAGAAAGTATGTTTCTTTTCATCCAAGGGTTTGGTGAAAATATCTCCCCTTTGTAAATCAATTAAGATGTATTCCAATTCAATTTTATTTTTCTCTACATTATTCCTTAAGAAATGATGCCTAATCTCTATGTATTTTGTCCTACTATGGAGGACTGGATTTTTGCTATTGAAATAACACTAGTGTTATCACAAAATATTTTGGACTTCTCTAAGTTGTAACCATAGTCCAGGAGTTGATTTTGAATCCACAATATCTGTGAGCAACAACTACCTGCTGCCATATATTCAGCTTCAGCAGTTGATGTGGGCATAGATGTTTGTTTCTTGCAGTACCAGGAGACAAGTTTGTCACAAAGAAACTGACAAGTTCCACTGGTGCTTTTCCTGTCTACTCTACATCCGGCATAATCAGCATCCGAAAATCCAGTTAAATCAAATCCTGAATCAACTTGATACTAGAGACCTTTATTTAAACAACTCTTCACATACCTAAGAATCCTCTTAACTAATGCGAGGTGTGACTCTCTAGGGCTGACTTGGAATCTAGCACATATGCATATAGCAAACATTATATCAGGTCTACTAGCTGTAAGATACAATAAGGAGACAATCATTGCTCTATATGTGGTCTGATCAACTGGTTTCCCATGTTTATCAGCATCTATTACAGCATTAGTATGCATGGGTGTTTTCATAGATGATGCATCAGACATACCAAACTTCTTAACCAATTCTTTTGCATACTTGGTTTGAGAAATAAAGATGCCATCAGCATTTTGTTTGACTTGCAATCCTAGAAAGAAGGATAGCTCACCCATGCTACTCATTTCAAATTTGGAGTGCATTAGGTTGGAGAAACTTTTGCACAAATTTTAATCAGTAGAGCCAAAAAATAATATCAGCTACATAGATTTGTATTAGTAGGATATAAGACTTATGGGTTCTAATAAAAAGAGTTTGGTCTACTCTACCCCTTTTAAAATCATTTTCCAAGAGAAAGCAAGCTAGGGTCTCATACCATGCTCTAGGAGCTTGTTTGAGATCATATAATGCTTTATGTAATTTATAAACAAAATCAGGGTGAGTTATAGAGATAAAACCTGGAGGTTGTTTTACAAAAACTTCTTCCTTGATATCACCATTGAGGAATGCACTTTTGACATCCATTTGATATACTTTGAACTTCTTGTGAGCTGCATATTCTAGGAAGATTCTTATGGCCTCTAACCTTGCAACTGGTGCAAAGGTTTGGTCATAGTCTATGCCTTCTTCTTGAGAATATCCTTGAGCAACCAACCTTGCCTTGTTTCTTACTATAACTCCTTGATCATCTAACTTGTTTTTGAATACCCATTTTGTTCCAATAATGGGATGATTCTTTGGCTTCGTCACTAGCTCCCAAACTTTGTTTCTTTCAAATTGATTTAATTCCTCTTGCATTGCAATAATCCAGTTTGGATCTTGTTATGCATCTTGTATGGATTGAGGCTCAATTTGAGAAAGAAAGCAAGTGTGCATCAGATTTTGATTGAATTGGTTTCTGGTTTGCACACCAGCTGAGATGTCTCCAATCACTTGGGAGATTGGATGGTCTCTTGATGTTACTAAATCAATAATGGGTGTTGATTGTTCACCAACCTGTGTTGTTATTTCCTCTTGTGGAACAAACTGGCACTTCATTTGGATTGTCACCATGACTTGCTAAAATTTGACTGTCATCTTCATTTTCACTGCTTTCAGCTTCTTGTTGAGTGGATGAGGGTGATGGATCTTTCTCAATGATATTTAGCTTGTCCAAATTCTCTGATAGAGAATGTACCTGCAAAGGGTCTATGGTAGAAGTGCTCTTCTCCTTGTAAGACATATTAGTTTTATCAAAAGAGACATGCACTGTTTCTTTAATTTTATGAGATGATTTATTATAAACCCTATAGGCCTTACTGATCATAGAGTATCCCAGAAACACTCCTTCATCAGCTTTGGCTTCAAATTTTGCTAAGTATTTCTTGTTATTGTTATGTATGTAGCAAATACAACCAAAAATTCTAAGATAATCAACTTTAGGTTTCTTCCCTTTGAGTAATTCATAGGGAGTCTTGCCCTTTAGCTTATGTATCAAACTCCTATTCAAAACATAGTTTGAAGTGTTCACAGCCTTTTACCAAAAGGATAGAGGGAGGTGAGCATCTGTCAACAATATTGTAGTAGATTCAATAAGGGTTCTATTCTTCCTTTCAGCTACACCATTCTATTAAGGAGTTTTAGGAGCTTAGAAAGTGTGTCTTATCCCTTCCTTCTGACAAAACTCTTGCATAAGAAGAGAATCAAACTCTATCCCATGATCACTTCTGATCAGGGCTATGTGAGTATTGAACTCAATCTGTATACATTTGAGAAACTCTGTCAAACATTTGAAGTTATCAGACTTCTTCCTCAGAAAGAACACCCATGCGAATCTAGAGAAGTCATCTACAATTACTAAAGTATAAGATTTCCCTCCTAGGCTTTGTATAGTAATGGGTCCAAATAGATCCATATGTAACAAGTACAAAATCCTAGGTGAATCACTATTATTAAGTGTCTTAAAGCTGTTTTTAGTTTGCTTGCCTAATTGACAAGATATGCACAGTCCTTCCTTCTTGTAGGGGCCAGAAGGTAGTCCTCTAACAAGGTTGTCCTTTGATAGCCTAGCCATGGTTCTAAGGTTGACATGTCCTAATCTCTTATGCCATAATTCATTAGGTTTGCTAAGAGAATTAAATAAAAGATATCTACCTTGGTTGAATGAAAATCTATTAGATAGATGTTACCTCTTCTATTACCTGTCAACACAGTTGTGTTGTCTTCTGATTTGATGATGCATGAAGACTTGTTGAATGTAACCTAGTAGCCTTCATCACATAGCTGACTAATATTGATAAGATTGTGCTTCAGTCCTTCCACATATGCTACCTTCTTGAATGTTACTGATCCTATTTGGACTGCACCATATCCCTTGGTCTGTCCAAAGTTTGAATCTCCAAACATTACTTTGGGTCCATGTTTAGCCTTGAAGGATATTAGGTTATCCTTGCTTCGAGTCATATGCTTGGAGCACCCACTATCCAGATACCAATGCCGGTCCATGTTTGGACAGGTCTTCACCTGCACAAATAACAGTTCATTTGTTTTTGACCCAGTTTACCTTGGGTCTAGCTTGATAACCTTTGAAATAAGAAATGAAAGACATCTCTGGTTGACTCTTATATCCTTCAGGATGATATCTTCTAGGAGGAATTATCCATTCAGTATAAGGGTTGAACCCTTGAGATGTAGGATATCTAGAATGAATTTTTGACATACATCTTGAGAATTGGTCGTATCTTTGAGCTCCGTACGACGATCATGGAGCTGAGTTCGACGATCTTGGGTCAGATCGTCGAACTCCGTTCAGCGATCGATCTTGCCTATGTTCATAGATCAGAGATCGTCGACCTGAGTTCGACGATTCAGCATGAAATCGCTAAGCTCCGTTCGAAGAACGTCGAGCTCTGTTCGAAGATCGTCGAGCTCTATTTGACGATATCTGTCTAACTTTGTTCTTTTTGGGTAGATCAGAATTTTTTCTAGCTACCTCCACAACTCCTTTTCCTTTATCAGAGATAAATTTTATGGGAGTTGTTAACACAATAGCTTGGCTGGATGAAGCACCCAAGCCCAGTGTACTATTGAGTCTTGAGTTCACTGTGCTTGTGATGTCCATCAGTTTGATACTTCTCCCATTGAGGGTTTCTTCAAACTTCTTAACCTCAGATAGTTCACTTTTCAATGAAGTTATCTGCTCCCTACAACATTCTAACTCATCTGAGAGTTAGAGGTTATTTGAACTTAAGGTACAGTATTCAGATAACTGATTTTTGAGAGAGATAATTTCTTTCTCAGAATTGAGTAGATCTAAACACAGTGCTTTAAATTCAGACTTGAAGTCCTCAAAATTAAAATCAAATGAATCAATTACCTTATCTTTTTCTAGCTCTGGTTCAGATTAAGATTCAGATTCATGTTCTGAATCAGTGTTGTTTTGAGATGTATTGATTGCCATCATGCAGAATTCTTTTTATTGTGCATCATCTTCATCATCACTTGAGCTTGATGATGCATTAGATTCTTCTTCTATTGAACTCCATGTTTAAGCAACAAATCCCTTCCTTGTGTGCTTGTTCTTGCTGGAAGAGGATCTGTCATAGTGATTTCTTCTGGAGTCTTTATCTTTTCTCTTTTCTCTCTTGTCCTTCTTGTCATTGTTTTGACTTTCTGGACAATCAGGCAGTATGTGGCCTGGTTTCCTGCAACCATAACAAATAATCTCTTTATTATTTGATTTATCATACCTTGGCTTTTCTTGGCCTCTGGATGATCTTTTTCTGAAGTCCTTCCTGGCCATTTTGTAGAACCTCTTGGCTAGGAGGCTCATCAGTTCTTCATTGCCTGTGACTTTGTCCTCATGCTGTTCTTCTATTGTCTCTAAAGCAATTGATTTCTCCTTCCTGACTGCTAGAGAAGTTATCTTCTGCTCTTATTCTCTATTCTTGATGAGCTGCTCATAGGATTTGAGCTTGCCCAATAGAGCTTCTGTAGTGATCTCATTCAGACTTCTGGCATCCTTGATGGGCCAGATCCTTGAATCCCAAGTGCTGGGGAAGCACATTAGGATTTTGTCATTTATCTCTGTGAGAGAGATCTCCTTGTCCAAGGTCTTGAGTTCACTGACAATCAGACTTAATCTGTTGTACATGTCAGCTATTGATTCACTTTCTGCTTTCTTGAAAGTCTCATACTAAGTGATGAGATGAGATCTCCTATCTTTTCTCTCATCAGGTGATCCTGACACAAGCTCAGATAGCTTGTCCCAAATCTCTTTAGCTGAGTTGAATTCAGCTAACTTCTAGAAGATGTCATCAGATATTGTCTTAGCTAGGATGTACATAGCTTTAGCATCAGCAACCTTCCATTTCTTTATATTAGCATCTATTCCTGAAGGTGGTGGAACAACATTTATACTTGTGCTTGCAGGAGGCTTGGGGCAATCTGTCAAAACAGAATTAAAGATATCTTCATCAATGGAATTCATGTATAATCTGATCCTTGCCTTCCAAAGTGCAAACTTGGAGAGATTGCACACTGGAGGTCTGGTGCTAGCATAATCTTTGTTCTGTGCCATGGATTTATATTAAAATAAATATAATAGAAATAACCCTCTATTAAGGATGGATCTCAAGAGAGATCTTTTGGTTCAAGTGTTAGCCTGTATGAACAACCAACCTGCCTCTGATACCAATTGAAAGTTAGTGTAAGATCAATCCTTCACTCTAGAGGGGGGGGGGGGAGGGGGTGAATAGAGTGTATTAAAATAATTTCGTAAATTTGAAAATTATTCTAGCAGTGGAATGATGTAGGCCACTACGTTTGCCACTATAACGGCTAAGGGAATTACACATACGCCTCTCTATTCCCGATATTACACTCACATAATAATTAAACGCAGCAAACTTACGAACAACGTTATTAACTATTGCTAACGTACGGTAGCCACGCCGAATAAAGATCGAACAAACGGCTATAGGCCGATGTTCTCTCAAGCTAAAAGGACCAATATTGGGTCCGACCGAGCGATGGTTGTACCAAAAGAGATCTATCGAAAAGTTCGATTCGGAAATGGTAGATCTCCCCCAACAAAACAAAAGTGAGGCTCGCCAAACCTCTCGGAAAATTAAGCAACTTGAAAAAACAACTTATGCTATCGGAAAGATGAAACCATGATCGAAAAACAATTCAAAAATAACAAGACGGTATTCCACCAAATGAAATTCTAGAAAATAGATTCACACAAGAGGTAGAAAATCTCGTTACCCAACCAGAATGGATGATTCCGATTCGCTTTAGGATCTCTCTTCCACGGTTTCGCCGGAGTTTTGCCAAATGGAGAGAAACTCGTCTGCTTCCTTCGCTTCACGTCAGGATGGATGAAAATCACAAAGGGAGGAGCCTCTTTTGTTTTGCCTTGGCCGATCTCAATATGAAGGAGATGGTGGGTCGGCTAAGAGGGTGGTGGTGGCCGAACAATTGGAGGTGGAGTTGAGGGTGGTCGGCTAGGTGGTGGAGAAAAGAGAGGAGGAAGATTGGAGGAGGCTTGTGGCTGAATTCCACAAGGAGGGAAGGAGAGGGGAAGGAGGCCGGCGGCCAAGAGAGGGGAGCAAGAGGGAGATCCGAAATTTTGAAGAGGGAGAGAGGGAAAAGGGGGGAAACCAATTTTAGGTTTTCAAAATTCTTTCATTCTTTTCTCTAATGAAAATAATAGAGTCCATGCTTATATATAAGCTTACAACAAGACTTGGCTATTTGCAGCCCAAATAAAAATTAAACATTACCAAAATTTAAAAATAACATGATGAAAATTAAAATGCAAATAATTAAAATAATATTTAAAGCCTTCATAAGTCTTCATCGTCGCCGTCGCCATCATGTTGGGGTCGTCGTCATCTTCTTCAATCATTATCTTCAACATGTAGGATAACGTCGTCGCTGCCGCCGCCATCGCCGCCGCCCCCATCATCGTCATCATCCTTAACATGTAGGAGAACGTCGTCGCCGTCGCCGTCTTCATCTTCAACTTTATCACGCTGGGGGTTGCCGCCATCAATCCTCCCCCGCTCAAAATAACTCATCACCGATGAGTTGGCATGGAGGTGCTGGCGCCGAAGAACATCATCCAAATGAACCATCGCCAAGTCGCTGGAGACCGGGCGAGCACACCATCGTATCACATAACGCTGAGTACCTCCACTTGGAGAGGAGAACAAAACACCAACAATGAAACTGTCTAGGCAAAATTTTGTCTTGCGAAACTTGGGCAAAGCATTAGGCAAATAAAGAAGAAAAATTTCTGCATCAACAGTCAACGTACCTCCATTGGAGACCAATGGAGAGAACGATCCAAGAACAAGCTCACCCCCAACCCAAATGACAATATAGTGGCACCAAACGTAGAGTTAGATATTTCAAATTGTGGAAAACATAATGCGTGAAATTGGAATCATTTAAACTAGGGGAATTACCCCATTCAGTGGTTAACTTCAACAGACATGTTGTTTCTCCTAATTGATTAAAAATCCGAAAAGTTCTAACTCACCGACTCGCCAAAGTTTCTATAGTGCCCCAAGGCATCCGTTCAGGGATGAGACACACCAAGAGTAAACCGAAAACCTTATAGGGAGACACCCTCTTATGTAAGTTAGCGATATATTGATAAGAAGACATGTGTGTGACTAATGCTTCCTTACCGTGCTTATGTAAATTAAGAACAAGAGAGGCAAATACTAGTGCATGTTGACTTGTCATAGAAAATGGCGGTAACGGAACTACATAAGGTGGCACAAACGGAAATAAATATGGTGGCGCCAACGGAAATTAATAGGATGGCACTAGCGGAAGTACATCAAGAGGCACTAGTAGAATGAAATCAGGTGATACTAACTGAATGCAATCTGATGGCAAAAAAGATGGCCACGTCATTAACATGCTCTCAGAGATTTGGTGAATCTTAGAAAATCGAGAGGGTACAGAATTAACGAGACTGTCATCATGACCCAACACAACATCTAATAACACACGACACGACATGTCCCAAGGAGGGCCCAGCATGGATGGTAAAACTAATTGACTCAAATCAGGCAAATTAAACGCACAACCCAAAGGATCCGCTGGTCGGGTCAACATATCAGGAGGGATTATCGGTAACACTAACGATGAGAAAGAGTTAAGATCGTATTTAAATTCACGCCACGGAGTTAGCATAAGGGGATGCTTATCCGGGTCTACCTCAATAACGACCTCCAAAAGTATAACTCTCTCACTTGGAAATTCTTCCAACTCATAAATCGTGACATCAGTAGCAGTAAAAATCTCAGGAATGGGCACATTGATAGATTCTGGAAGAGGGGCTACGGCATACCCAATGTCAAAATATGGATTTATCATCCAAGTAAAATCCTCCGGGTGCAAGCCATCAAACTCAACCGAAAAGTCAAACAGAAGATTTTCCCTCATGATAAACTCATCTGGCTCATCATCACCCAACTCACTCTCTGAATAACATTCCTCACAGGAGGAATCTACCAACTCATCTGAAAGTTCTTCCAACAATAAATGTTGATCATATAGTAAGTCCTCCAAATAAGTTGGGGCATCCATTAATTCGTGATTAAAGAAATTGACTGGAACATCCTCACTTACAAGATCCTCAGGAAAATCAGAGATATTCTCATTAGGTGTAATCGTAGCCTCTAACATGTCGAGGCTGGTAGTTTGGAGAGGGCTCTCAACACTAGGGTGATCAGTCACAACGCTAGTGTGGCTAGTAATGGGCAAAGTAATACTCTCACAGGTCAAATTATCATCATCCCAAACATCATCTAACTTACGACTGGGTAAGCTCTCAGCGTAAGGTAGCTCTTCCGATTCAGCCAGATTATCAATCGACTTAGGGTCATCCAAATACTCCACTACGATCAAGATGGATGGCTCTGAAATGTCGTCGAAGGGGAGTGGAGATGATTCCTCAAAAGAGAAATCCTCATCAAGGTCACTAGGGTAACCAATCTCCTCAACGTCGCTACACTCGTCAGTGATAATAGCCTCATCCTCAGTGATGGGCGCAATCGTAGAATTAGCCTCAGACTCATCAGGGGAGTCAATAACTAGATCTGACAGCTCAGGGGGCGACTCTAAGGAGACTACGGGCGTAGTCAGAATAGAATGATCGATAGTGCCAAACCCAGTCGTTTCACTAGTCTCACGTGTCTTGATCGCCTGACTACCCACGAGGATAGGAACACTCTCATAATCAAGTTGGGGTCTAGTGCCCTTGCGGGGAGAAGTAAACTTATGTGACGTCCTAGCACGGGAGTACGGGGTGTCGTACTGGTACTGTGTAGGCATAATCATAGGTGGCGTTTCACTCAGATTTTCAGATGACTGAGAATGACAGTGGGGAGGGTAATACTCATCCGTTAATAGATTCTTCATAATATTCCAACCTACAGGTGACTCTTTGAGGGATGTCCCAAAACATCTCTCCTCATTGAGCCAGAAGGTCTGGGCTCGACTAAATAATTGAAGTCTCGCGACGGGGATCCTATGGGGGTCCACAATCTGATATCTCTCAAAATAGCGCTCCATAGCCTTCACCCAGCATAAAAACTCTTGCGCTCCACCTAGCCCATCATAAGTCAGAGCTGGAACTCTAACATGCCTAGATGAGTACGGTACAACTTGATTAGCCTTTAGTTGGCCAATCAACCCCTTAATCTCTTCCACTATCGGACAATGGAAAGGCTTTCTAACGTTCATGACGGAACCTAAAGATTTCATTCGGGAAACGTGAACATCGTAGGCCATTTTTTGTTTTAATTTTCAGCGGGAAAATGAGGATAGACTATGCGGAGTAAGTGCACAAATACAAAGAAATATAGTCTAATCCTGATTAATTTTCAAAGATAGATTTGTTCCCACTAATATTTAAAAATAATATATATATATTTTTTGATATTCTTGCTGGCAAAAATATGGAGATTATTAATTAATTTTTTTTTCTGAATTTTTGTTGAAAAATAAAAATTTAGTCTGCTATTGGCAGACCACAAAAAAAATATTTTTTTTGCTTTTTTTTTGTTTGAAAAATTTTGTGCACGTGCGTGTCGGCCTACTAAAATTAATTAGGATGGTGTCAATTAAGAAATTGACACAACCTCCCTCTGATACCAAATTGATGTAGGCCACTTCGTTTGCCACTATAACGGTAAGGGAATTACACGTACGCCTCTCTATTCCCGATATTACGCTCACACAATAATTAAACGCAGCAAACTCACGAACAACGTTATCAACTATTGCTAATGTACGGTAGCCACGCCGAATAAAGATCGAACAAACGGCTATAGGCCGATGTTCTCTCAAGCTAAAAGGACCAATATTGGGTCCGACCGAGTGATAGTTGTATCAAAAGAGATGTACCGAAAAGTTCGATTCGGAAATGGTAGATCTCCCCCAACAAAACGAAAGCGAGGCTCGCCAAACCTCTAAGAAAATTAAGCAACTTGAAAAAACAACTTATGCTATCGGAAAGATGAAACCATGATCGAAAAACAATTCCAAAATAACACAACGGTATTCCACCAAATAAAATTCTAGAAAATAGATTCACACAAGAGGTAGAAAATCTCGTTACCCAACCGGAATGAATGATTCCGATTCGCTTGAGAATCGCTCTTCCACGGTTCCGCCGGAGTTTTGCCAAATGGAGAGAAACTCGTCCGCTTCCTTCGCTTCACGCCGGGATGGATGAAAATCACAAAGGGAGGAGCCTCTTTTTTTTGCCTTGGCCGATCTCAATATGAAGGAGATGGTGGGTTGGCTAAGAGGGTGGTGGTGGCCGAACTATTGGAGGTGGAGGTTAGGGTGGTCGGCTAGGTGGAGGAGAAAAGAGAGGAGGAAGAGGGGTGGAGGCTTGTGGCCGAATTCCACAAGGAGGGAAGGAGAGGGGAAGGAGGCCGGCGGCCAAGAGAGGGGAGCAAGAGGGAGATCCAAAATTTTGAAGAGGGAGAGAGGGAAAAATGGGGGGAAACCAATTTTAGGTTTTCAAAATTCTTTCATTCTTTTCTCTAATGAAAATAATAGAGTCCATGCCTATATATAGGCTTACAACAAGACTTGGCTATTTGCAACCCAAATAAAAATTAAACATTACCAAAATTTAAAAATAACATGATGAAAATTAAAATGCAAATAATTAAAATAATATTTAAAGCCTTCATAAGTCTTCATCATCGCCGTCGCCATCATGTTGGGGTCATCGTCGTCTTCTTCTATCATTATCTTCAACATGTAGGATAACGTCATCGCCGCCTCCGCTATCGCCGTCATCATCCTTAACATGTAGGAGAACGTCGTCGCCGTCGCCGTCTTCATCTTAAACTTTATCACGCTGGGGGTTGCCGCCATCATGGAAGACTTAATTTAGTTAGTGTAGAGTGCTTGACAAAAATCAAAATATAACAAACAAAAGAGCAAATCCATAGCACACAGCAAATAAGATAGCAAACAACCAGAAGACACAAGGAGCTATAGTGGTTCCCCAAAACCTGGGTACATCCACTCTTCTACCACCCTTGGTAGAAATCCACTGCAGGATGAGTTGATCAGGTGTCCTAGGCACCAATGAGCTTTTGATCAGGTGCTCAAAAATCAAACCAGATTTTTTGATCAGGTGTTTTGCCACCACTGAGTTTTGATCAGGTCTCAGAAAACAAAGCAAAAATTTTGAAGGAAGTTTAAAAACCCTTTACAGGAAAGGAAAAAGGAAAATGGTGAAGTTGTCTTCTCTATCAACAATCAAAGAGAAGCACAAGTGGATGAGATGTTGTTAAAGCTCCCCCTGAGATTTGCAAGAGTTCAGGAACTGGAAGCTTTGCAAGGGTGATAGGTCTTCAGTAGAAAGAATTCTCCAGCAAAAGATGATTCCAGTAAAAACTGAAATATGTGTTGTCTGGAGTGAGAATGATGATGACTTTTTTTAAGACTTTGAATCAGAATCAATCAGAAGGAATATGAGCTTGTTCTCTGTTTTGTGTTGTTGAACTCCTTCTCCTTTTTTTTCTTCTGGATATATATTTGTTTCTCCTTTTCTTAATAATAATATGAAATTCAGTCTTCAAATCTTTTTTATAGCTGTTAGCAAAGTCATAAAGACTTTCCTTAAATGTCAACTGTCTCTAGAGGAAATAACCTAAAAACATTCCTTCTTTGTTTCCTTGAAACTTGCTCTAGATTTATTATAACGGCTAGAAATCTTCTTCAATAAATGCTCTGACTTGAAGACATTTGAAATCCTTAACAAACTGACAAAATTCCAGAAATCGTCGATCTCACAAGATAATCATCGATCTGAGCTCAACTATCGTCGAACTGAGCTCAGAGACATTGGAATTAGTCTAAGACAGAAAATGTCGATCTGAGCTCAGAGATCATCGAACTGAGTTTGACGCATCGTCGACCTGTGCTCAGAGAGATAGTCAAACTGGGTTTGATGCTTCGTCGATCTGAGCTCTACGACAAGTTGAATTCTTCTTCTGGGCTTGTCATCTGAACTAGGAGGTCTTGGGGAGAGCTTCCAACCTAAGTCCTAAGCCTTAGACCTAACTAGTTGGCCTTTACTCTACACAACAAGGTCAAAGCAACAATCCTATAAACATAGTGATCCTGACCCAAATTAGTAATAGGGTGTTCCAACATAATATTATAATAAGTCTGGGCACATGATTGCTGATTGCCCCCATAAAAAGAAGGAAGGAACAAGAAGATAAGAAAAGAAATCCACTTGCGGAAAGAAGAAATAAGAAAAGAGCTTCATCGCAAAGAAGCCAAAAACTCTGAGCGACAGCGACTCAAATGAGTCAAGCTCAGATGAAGAAGCCTATTTTGGGATAATGGCTCAGGCAGATGAGGATGAAGGCAACTCTAAGTATAATGGGAAGGTAAACTCTCATACATCATTCTCTGAGTCGGATACCGCCTCAGATGGTCATGAAGACTACTCTTTTAAGGAGGAGTCAGATCTACTGGCTCAGTATAAGATAGTGCTGGCAGGATTTGATAAATGTCATAAGGTCGTCAAATACTAAAGCAAAGAAATCGTCTCTCACAAGGCATTGGACTCTAAACTGAAGGAATAAATCGAGAGATTAATTCCTCTCAAGGATGAAGTTCAAACCTTGAAAGAGGAACTTAAGACCTATACTGAACTAGTATGGCTGAAGGAGAAAGTCATCAATGAACTGGAAGAAAAGTTATTAGCTGAGAAGAAGCTTGTAACAAGCTTCTTGAAACCAAATACTATCCTTCCTCTCATAGATGGATTTTCTGCTTCGAAGAAGGGTAGTAGTGTTGGACACAAATCTGCTAAGGGGAAAGGGAAGGCTCCTCAAAGTCACACTACTTTCAAGAAAGTAATCTTTCCGACAAACAAGTATGACTTTGAGACATCTTACAGTCACTTTGCTAGACCAACATATGTTGAATCTAACAAAAACAACCAAGGATGGAGCCGTCCCAGAGATTTTGGAACGAGTGCTCTAAAGGCACCTCATGAAGAAATTATCCTTAAGGATTATTGTCCATTCGTTCATGGACCGAGTTCTAAGAAGGCACAAAAGGTAAAGTTTATTGTTATCAATCCACTTGAGATGAAGAAGTCTTGTGTGTGCTGTAATCACAAGGCTTTTACCTCAAAGTTAGTTGCTCCCACTAGACCACCCATTTAAAATGTAAAGCAGAAGAGTAAGAGAAGATACAACTGGTTTGACTGTTGATGTTGTGGCAAGGTTGGTCACTTTTCCATCGATTGTTAATTTAATCCTAAGAACTATAGAACTCCACGAGTTAACACTGCTAGAATGACCACTCACAATGTTAACACTCCCAGTGATTTCAAGCTAACCCGAAACCAAGGACCCAAATCGTTTTGGGTTCCTAAGGGAAATTAGTTTGTAAATGAATGTATGTCCATAGGCCAACAAAACGCCTATTTGGTATTTGGACAACGGATGCTCTAGGCATATGATCGGGACAAGGAGCCTACTTTAAGAGTATACCCTAGTCGAAGACGGCCCAAACATTATTTTTGGGGGTTCAAATAGGGGAATCACAAAAGGCTACGATATGATTACTAATAGTATAGTCTCTTTCACAAACGTGACATATGTTAAGGGATTACAATATGATCTCATTAGCATACGTCAATTATGTGACAAAGGATATATAATAGAGTTCTACAAGGATAAGTGCCTAATAAAGCCGTCTGATAGATCAGAAACTATTTTAACAGGCACTCATAGTAGAAACATTTTTTGTTTGAATTTTCTCTATTTAGACTCTTCTACACTAATGTGCTTTTTAGAAAAAGATAGTGTGTCTCTCTGTGTCCAATGACACAAGAAATTAGCACATATTAATTTCAAAACTATAAATATGTTATTTTCTCACAACTTAGTGTGTGATGTCCCCACTATTAAGTGCGTTAAAGAGAGACTTTGTCACTCATGCCAAATGATCAAGCAGACAAGGGCTACCTTTAAAAGCATCATTGGCAAAGATTCTACCAAATGCTTATATCTGCTCTATATGGAATTATTTGGTCCCTTGCAAATTCATAGTTTAGGAGGTAAAGCTTACGCGTTGGTTATCGTTGATGATTACTCACAGTTTGCATTGGTGTTCTTTCTAAAACACAAGTCAGACACATATGACTCCTTAACTGATTTTATTAGGCAAATTCAGAATCAATTAAACTGCTCAGTGGTCAAAAATTAGAAGTGACCATGAAATATAATTTGAATCTGGTACCATGATAAAATTATGTGAAAGTCTAGGCATCTTTCATGAGTTTTCCTCTCCTCGCACTTAACAGAAAAATTGAGTCGCTGAGAGAAAGAATAGAACTTTCATAGAGGCATGTGGAACCATGTTGAATGATTCTTCATTACCAGAGTATTTCTTGGCGAAAGCCATCAACACTGCTTGCCACGTGCAAAACAGAGCACTCATAAACAAGAACCATCGTAAGACACCTTATGAACTATTAACGGAAAGGAACCAACTGTGTCTTATTTTAGAATTTTTGGTAGTAAATGCTTTGTACTTAATAATGAGAAATATTACAAAACTAAGTTTAGTGAAAAATGCTTTGAAGGTATTTTTTGTAAGCTATAGTAGCCATATTAAAGCTTAAAAAAAATTCAATAAGAAAACCCCAATGGTAGAAGAAACTTTTAATGTTGTATTTGATGAGACGAGCATGCTTCATAGGAGCGCCTCTTGTGTACTTTTTGAAGATGTAGGTACAAAGTTAAAAGTGCTAAGCTTGGAAGAAAATGGAAAGGAAGATGCTCCAAGAACAATCAAAGTCAACACTCCAAGCATGGTGGAAGAAGAACTTCAAGATGAAGAGCTCCATTAAATTAAAGAAGATGCACCAGAAGTAGCAGAATTTCTTAGTGGTATAAAGGATGCGAGGAATCCAGTGGTAAGACACTCATGAGATAATCTAGCTAATTAGATCATTGGACACCCTCGTGATGGAGTAAGGACAAGAAGAGGTACATCTAATGAAATTCTGCACTTAAGCTTTCTCTCGCAGATTGAGCCAAAAAAATTTGAAGAAGCACATAGAGACACTTTATGGATCATTGCAATGTAATAAGAGCTTAATCAATTCAAGAGGTGCAAAGTTTGGGAGCTAGTACCAAGAACCAAAGACCACAATGTGATCTATACAAAATGGGTCTTCAGAAACAAGCTGGACCAAGATGGTGTGATTATAAAGAACAAAGCCAGACTTGTAGCCTAAGGATATAGACAAGAAGAAGGAATCGACTTCGATCAAACATTTTCTCCAGTGGACAGACTCGAAGCGATGTTCCTCGCATATACTGCTCATAAAGGGTTCAAGGTTTATCAAATGGACATGAAGTCAGCCTTCCTTAATGGTAATTTAAAGGAAGAAGTATACGCGGAACAACCCCCAGGTTTTGTTGATTCATCACTGGTTATGTTTATTTTCTTCATAAGGCTTTATATGATCTAAAACAAGCTCCTCGAGCTTGGTATAAGATGATATCTAACTTTCTTCTTGAGAACAAGTTTATAAGGGGAAAGATATATAATACATCATTTCAAACTTCTCTTGCATCAAGCTAGAAAACAAAATTCACCAAGGAGTTAATTAAGAAATTTGGAATGGAGGACATAACCAAAATGAGGACTCCAATGGGTTCAACTATAACTCTGGACATGGTGAGAAAAGGGAACCTTTTGATGAAACAAAGTACAAAAGAATAATTGGATCCTTGCTCCACCTTACTGCTATTAGACCAGACATAATGTTTTCAATATGTGTATATGCTAGATTCCAAGTGAACTTTAAGGAAACTCATTATGTCATTGTAAAGAGAATTTTGAGATTCCTTAAAGATACACCAAATCTTGGCTTATGATACCCAAGAAGTAATGACTGTGAACTATTTGGTTTCTCAGATGCTGACTTTGTAGGGAGCAGGGATGATAGTAAAAGCACTTCTGGGACATGTCAGTTCCTAAGAAGAAGGCTTATCTCTTGGAGCAGTAAGAAGCAAAATTGTGTTGCAATCTCAACTGCTGAGTCAGAATATATATTTGTAGGCAGCTGTTATGCACAACTTTAATGGATAAGGAATCAACTTGAAGATTACAATATGAAGTTGAAGGAGATTCTAATGTTTTGTGACTCATCCAGTGCCATAATAATTGCGCACAATCCAGTCTCTCACAACTAGACAAAGCACATTGAGATATGGTATTAGTTCATCCGATAATATATGGAGAACATGGGCATCAATCTCAGTTACGTTTCGGCAGATAAGCAAGTTGTAGATATATTCACGAAGCTGCTGGATGAGGCCAAGTTCTCCTTCTTCAAAATGGAACTTGGTATGCTCAACAAGGAGTCATGATAAAGTCCAGAAATTAGTCAAAGTATAGAAAGTCAAGATCTCAAGAAATCCAAGGAAAATTCGTCAAGTATACTCATTTTATTTCAATTAATTCGTCAAGACTTCTCATAAAATCAGAACTTCTTCACAAGTCATTTCGACAAATTACTCTAGTATTCACGAGTCATTTTGACGAATTTATCAAGTTTTCTGGAGTCTTTTTGACAAATCTTTGATGGTCTGAATTTTTTTTCTAAGACTTATTTATTGGATCCGAAGAGTCTTTTCCAAAAAAGGTATGCGTGCCTCTCCTCAAAACTTTAATAATATATAAATAGGGCTAAGAGCCTTCGGAATTTCACACCATTCATGAAGTGTTCTCGAGTAAGTTTGTCGATTCAACTTTCGTTAGAGAACATAACTGATGAGTCCCTATTTTATATCTTTTTTTGGACACATCTAGGCCTTTTTCCTCAGCTTTGCACTATCTTTTAGCGCCATTAGTACTCCTTTTGGTTAGCTACGACATTCCACGCCCTGTGCACCTTTTTAGCCCATTTTTGTGCTTGTGTGCATTTGCATTCTTGCTATGATTATTATTGTTTGCTGCGGCTGCCACGATCGATGTCCCGTGCAGTTTTCCTGTAGGTTTGGGGATCGTGAGGGCATTCGGGATAGGCGTTTCACTATTTTTGGCAAAGGAGTCAGTGGTCGTGCGTTTTTACCCACGCACGACCATCGACCTCCTGGCGCACGATCACTGATCGTGCGCAGCCCGGACTCATTTGTGAAATCCCTATCTTGAACCTTCCGCACGATCACTTGCCATACCGCGCACGACCACTGCTCGTGCGCCTCCGATCGTGCGCAGTCATACCCATTTTACAAAGTTCTGCCTGGCTATTTCCGCACGATCATCAGCATTGCCTCGCACGATCACTGATCGTGCGCGATCATTGATTTTCTGATGCAGGTCTGCAGGTTGCTCGCGCACGGGCACTGACCTTGTTCACGCACGACCACTGGTCGTGCGCCAGTGGTCGTGCGCCCTATTTATTCTACAAGCTATACAAAGCCCTGTTTCGCGAATTAGGTTACGGACGTTGTTACGAAACCTCCGCCAGTCCACCGTTTTCGCCCTCCAGCAGTTCCATTCGCCTCCACCTTCATCCCTACCATCGAGAAGACCTTCTCCGGCAATTCCAAAGCATTCCGCATCCTCCGGTGATCCTCCCGGCCATTGATGCATTCTTCTCCGAGCTTTCCACCAAGGAAGAAGACGAAGCATACCTAGAGAACGGAATTACAGGCCCTCGAGGTGACAGCTCGGTGGTACCGGAAGCCCTCCTCGGACTGCGCTTGGAAGCGGATTGACAACCCGCACCTCCAGCCAAAAACCGCAGTGGATCTTCAATCTCGTGGTTTTGCATTTTCTCTCTTTTCTTGTTGCATGGAATGTTTATGCATGTAATGAACATCAATTTCTAGTGTTAAATTGATCATTGGTGTTTCTTCTTGCTTGGGAGAATTATTCTTTGATGCGCCTCGCTCCATCTCGCTCCACTCCACACGTTCGTTTCACTTAATTTCACTCCGCACTAATCACCTCACTCGCTAGAGTTCCGTCCACTCACCAACCGAAGTACGGCATCGCGGCCGCTACATCCATCTCGCCTTGAGAAGCAGTGATTGCGACCCGCATAGTTTACATTAGTGTAATTGGTCGTAAGACCACCAACCAAAGCCCCTTCTTTTTCTGTTTATTTCAATTAACTCTCATAACAATAATTTTAGAGTCTAAATCGTTCGACGCTAATTGCATTCCTCAAGAGACCGACATCCGGGGATTTATTCCCAACTTTATTACTTGTGCGACCGGTATGCTTGCCGTATTTTACGCGCATCAAGTTTTTGGCGCCGTTGCCGGGGAATGCAACTGTTGAACGATCATGATTTCTGGAAGTATTGGTATAAGAGTTAGTGCTTTTTGATTTTTGTTTCTTTGTTTTGTTGCTTTAGTGGATGCAGGGACGTGCTTCAAGAGATCTCGTTACTTACGATCCTGAGATCGAGCGAACTCTTAGTGCGCAAAGGCGTGCCGCTGCTATCAATCCAATCACAATGGGAGATCAGTTGAACAATGACAATGGAGTTCGTGTTGGAGGGAACCTCCATGATAACCGGAACGGGGATGAGAATGAGGTGAATCCGCTGCATGTCCGAACTATGAGAGACTACACCACCCCAACTGTAGGGAGCATTTACCCCGGGTTCGGACCGGCGATCGCAAACCAGCAGTTCGAGATCAAACTAGCAATTCTTAACATCATCCGGAACAACGCACAGTTCTCCGGAATGGCCACGGAGGATGCCCATCTTCACTTGGCAGACTTTTTGGAAATCTGCGCTACTTTCCGCTATGCTGGGATTTCTGATGATACGGTCAAGCTCCGTCTCTTCCCCTTCTCTCTACGTGACAAAGCCAAGTCATGGCTTCATACCCTTCCTCCTGGAACTGCCACAACCTGGGAGGCCCTTACCACAAAGTTTCTAGCCAAATTCCATCCGGTCGACCGTATCGTGAACTTGAGACAGGCCATCGCTAATTTCAGGCAAAACGACCAAGAGAGCTTAGCCGAAGTTTGGGAGCACTTCAATGAGTTGCTGCGGAAGTGCCCTAACCATGGATTCCAAATGTGGAATCTCGTGGAAAGCTTCTACTTCTCCATCGAACCTCAACACCGCGCCATGATTGTTGCCGCCTCTAGTGGAACAATTATGAACCTTGCTCCTGATGATGCTTTGAGAGTTTTGCAGGACATCGCCACGCACAGCACCTTTTGGACCGCAGGAAGGAATACCCCCCGTGGGACAAGTGGAGTCTTTGCTGTGGAAGCATCAAGGCCCACTGCTGCTACTCCGGTGTTGGTCATTTCGTGTCAAGGATGCGGAGGAACCGATCATCATAGCTTTAAGTGCCCTGGAGCGGAGGTAACGTATGACCCCGCCTTTTCCAATGAAACTGTTAATTTTATCGCGAATCAAAACAGGGGCGCGCCTTATGGAAATATGTATAATCCGGGTGCGAGAAATCACCCGAACTTCTCGTGGAATCAAAACGCACCGGGCCAACGATGGCAACCGGGGCAGCATCAAAATGATGCCTCCTCCTCCGGAAGTCAACCGCGGCCGCCTTACACGAATTACCCCCAAGGGCCCCCTGCCGTAAAAACCAATTCATTAGCTAAAATGTTTGAAAGATTTATTGAAGTTTCCCAGACGAACATGACAAACCAAGCCGCTTCAATGCGCAAGCTTGAGGCACAGTTGGGCCAATTGGCTCAAATGGTCTCCGAGCGCACTCATGGTACTCTCCCAAGCAACACCGAAAAAAATCCCCACGAACAAGGGAAAAGCCTTGGGGAGGAAAGGCTGGGGAATAACAACGAGCTCGTGATTAGCTATATGATCAACAATGTTGAAACCACTGCTTTATGTGATTCCGAAGCATCTAGCAACATCCTCACTCTGCAGGATGTCACGAAGATGCAATTGCAAATAAACACCGAAGACCGGAAATCACTTATTTTAGCTAATGGAAATGTGGTTGATACTGATGGTGGTGTGAGGGAAGTTGAGATCGAGGTTAACGACAAACATTTTACCACTGATTTTCAGGTCATGGGACCAAAAGAAAATGACTCCATTCTGATACTCGGTGTCCCATTCCTGACGGCCAGTGGCGCATCCCTGGATTTTTCCAAAGGACGCGTCACCTGGCCGACCGATGATTTCGCCCTCGATGATACTTCCGTATACCCCTCTCTTGTTCAAAACGACGTTTTTCTGAGTAGTGCAGATTTCAAGGAAGATTCTGGAATCCAAGCTTTGAAGGCAACCCTCACGGATGAGAAAACAAAGGGAGGATTGACCGAGACGACTGATGAGAAGAATGACTTATTGACCATGAAGATGTTCGAGCGCACCAAAGACACGGCGACCGTGCCATTTCCCACCGATGTTGTTGTTGAGCATGACATTCCTAGTTCCATGCGGGAGAAATCCCTAGACATTTATTCTTGTAATAATATTCATGACTGTGCTAAGCGTTCTGTCGCTTGGGCTGATCCGATCGCCGTCGCGGTGCCGGAATTGACGCCATCGATCATAAAATCTAGGAAAACTGTGGAATCCACTCCTTGGAAGTCTCCATCGGTTGAGAAGCTGAAGGAGGTCAAGCGCTTGCGCGATAAGCGTTATTCTTCCTTCCGGCGCGAAGACACGCACCATCTGAGCAAGGGGAAATCCCCTTCTCAAGATGCTATGAAAAATTCTGCTTCGCCTTCGCTCTCCACCGAAAAGACTTACCACAAATCGGCATATAGCTGATTGCTTCTTTGCCGCTCTGCCTCGCTTTTCCTGCTTATTCTCCTAGTTGTTTTGGGACCTTATTTCGCTCTCTATTCCGTAGCTTTTATTTTGCTACAAAAACATTATTTACAACTGCTAATACAAGTATTTGGTCCACCTTAAGGACGGTAAACAAAAGGGCTATTCGGGAGACAACCCAAGCTTGGACCTTTTGGTCCCCTCGTTTATGCTTTTTATTTTATGTTTTCTATTTTTTTGTATTTTCTATTGTTCGGCCTAATTCGCAGGTTCAGCTTATCTTTTGTGCGATGCAGCAACTCCCGCGAATCATCACGCAATCTTCTGGTATGCTCCCCTCTTTGGAGCATAGGTACTCGCTCTCGCTTCAGATTTCATTCCTTTGTTGAATGTCTATTTTACTTGCTTATGTTTTCATTCAAGTCTGGGGGGAAGAGCCGCCTGTGCACTCCACGAGCACATTTAATTTTGCATGCCAGTAGTTTTCCTTTTTGCTTCATTGTTTTTGACTCCTGCTGCACACACTTTGGCACCCACATGAGCGCGCACTTGACCACGCGTGCGGCTCGAGTTGATGTATTATTTCATGTAAACTTTAAGATGGTGGTGCTGACGTAGGATTTTGATTTAGAGTAGTTCGAAACTCGTGCAGTGCTCCTAATCGAGTGCTCACGTTGTGTAGAAATTGTATAGATTTAGTTTTTCTTTATGCTTGCAATTTATATTTTTTCCTGCACTCGTAAATACTGTCTGTCCTACTCAAATCTATGAATCCGGAGTAATCACTCGGTAGTGTAGGAATGTGTGTAGGCGTCGCTAGCTTTGTATTGCTCGAGACGGGAGGACGGATCACTTTTCTCGGTGACTAAGAACTTGCCCCAGGCTACTTTCGAAGCATTGGTGCACGGTTAGTCGAGCGTGAGCGTGACGTAGGCCATCACTTTGGCCCGGTTGAGCCTTGCACCCATCCTAACATAGCCCTCGCTAGCCCCGTTGAGCCTACCTTCCTTTTGTTTCAGCTCCACACTCAATTCACCAATGCCTCAAGCCAATCCTAGTCGCACACCCACGTCGAGCTCTAGTTCCAAGCATTTTCTCGTTGGGTTGTTGATGTGGGAGCTGGTTTTGTAAATAATGTGGATTTGCTATCTTGTTATATTTGCTGAAATTCAAGAATTTGAAAAAGAAAAAAATTTATAAAAGCAAAAAATTGTGAAAAAGAAACGAAAAAGAGAAAATAAAAAGTATAAATGAAAATCTGTTTTTTTAGAAATCTGTTTTGGGGTAGGCGGTGCACACACCCATGTTGTAAAAACCAGGTCTGGGGGTGTGGTGCACTCGCATTCATTTTGCTAGTGGGAAATCTGTATTTGTGCGAGCTCCGTTGGGTTGTGCGTAGCCTTCGTTTTCATCTTTTTCATCCATACCTACGTCTACACCCAAGCCCCAACTCTTCACCGAAAGTCCTACGGATTTACGCTCGAGTCGAACTAGCATCGTGGAGAAAGTGTGCACGGGCAAGCATATGGTCTCCGACATTGGTGGATTCCTTTGGAGGTGATCACGAGCCCCGCTCTTTGGCAATGCTCCACCATCCGACTTGCCTATTTTCTTCCTACACATGACCGCGCGATTCTCCGGAAATTCAATCTTTGAGTAGTGACAGTATTTATTTACGTTTATCGAAAATTATAAATTGCATAGCATGATTAAAAACTCCTTCTATTATATTTTCTATGCACTTGTGTTTCTCGATTTCTCGTCCTACTGTATTTTGAAATTGCTACGTCAGCTAGCCATTTTTGAGTCTACAAGGTGATTATTTGCCCGAGACGTGCAAATGGTTAAGTCTGGGGGTGTGATGAGTCCCTATTTTATATCTTATTTTGGGCTCATCTAGGTCTTTTTCCTCAGCTTTGCACTATCTTTTAGCGCCATTAGTACTCCTTTTGGTTAGCTACGGCATTCCACGCCCTGTGCACCTTTTTAGCCCATTTCTGTGCTTGTGTGCATTTGCATTCTTGCTATGATTATTATTGTTTGCTGCGGCTGCCACGATCGATGTCCCGTGCAGTTTTCCTGCAGGTTTGGGGATCGTGAGGGCATTCGGGATAGGCGTTTCACTATTTTTGGCAAAGGAGTCAGTGGTCGTGCGTTTTAACCCACGCACGACCATCGACCTCCTGGCGCACAATCACTGATCGTGCGCAGACCGGACTCATTTGTGAAATCCCTGTCTTGAACCTTCCGCACGATCATTTGCCATACCGCGCACGACCACTGCTCGTGCGTCTCCGATCGTGCACAGTCATACCCATTTTACAAAGTTCTGCCTGGCTATTTCCGCACGATCATCAGCATTGCCTCGCACGATCACTGATCGTGCACTGCTGATTGTGCGCGATCATTGATTTTCTGATGCAGGTCTGCAGGTTGCTCGCGCACGGGCGCTGACCTTGTTTGCGCACGACCACTGGTCATGCGCCAGTGGTCGTGCGCCCTATTTATTTTGCAAGCTATAAAAAGCCCTGTTTCGCGAATTAGGTTACGGACGTTGTTACGAAACCTCCGCCAGTCCGCCCTTTCGCCCTCCAGCAGTTCCATTCGCCTCCACCTTCATCCCTACCATCGGGAAGACCTTCTCCGGCGATTCCAAAGCATTCCGCATCCTCCGGTGATCCTCCCGGCCATTGATGCATTCTTCTCCGAGCTTTCCACCAAGGAAGAAGATGAAGCATACCTAGAGAACGGAATTACAGGCCCTCGAGGTGACAGCTCGGTGGTACCGGAAGCCCTCCTTGGACTGCGCTTGGAAGCGGATTGACAACCCGCACCTCCGGCCAACAACAGCGGTGGATCTTCAATCTCATGGTTTTGCATTTTCTCTCTTTTCTTGTTGCATGGAATGTTTATGCATGTAATGAACATCAATTTCTAGTGTTAAATTGATCATTGGTGTTTCTTCTTGCTTGGGAGAATTATTCTTTGATGCGCCTCGCTCCATCTCGCTCCACTCCACACGTTCGTTTCACTCAATTTCACTCCGCACTAATCACCTCACTCGCTAGACTTCCGTCCACTCACCAACCGAAGTACGGCATCGCGGCCGCTACATCCATCTCGCCTTGAGAAGCGGTGATTGCGACCCGTATAGTTTACATTAGTGTAATTGGTCGTAAGACCACCAACCAAAGCCCCTTCTTTTTCTGTTTATTTCAATTAACTCTCATAACAATAGTTTTAGAGTCTAAATCGTTCGACGCTAATTGCATTCCTCAAGAGACCGACATCCGGGGATTTATTCCCAACTTTATTACTTGTGCGACCTGTACGCTTGCTGTATTTTACGCGCATCAATAACATCTTCGTCAATTCTTCCCCATCAATTCTCGTTCGTTCTCAGCAATGGCCCCAATAGGAAGTGGTAATATCCAAGTTAGAGGTGAGCTTGTTTGTACAGGGTTTGTGATAGCATCAGATGAGTTCAGAAATGTGATTCTGATGCTCGAGATTATCGGATTGACCTTTTTTCTAGAGCATCCATGTATAGTTCTGAACAGAGATGTACATTAGTTCTTTAAAAATGCGAAGCTTATGTATGAAGGTACTGTGATCAAAAGCAGTGTCAGGAATTCTTCTGTCAAAGTAAAGGCCATTCTTCTAAACCGACACTTATGGGCGCCGTTTGTTGATGAAGAAGATTTATTTGAGGATACCGATTATCATAGAGCTCTTCTCTTCAATGGTTTACTAAGGAGAACTACCTCTATTAGACAAAAAGACATGAATGAGGAAGGAAAGTTGTTGATCGACATCATTGGAAAGGTTTTAATTTGCAAAGTTGGGTCACATGACTATGTATCTGTTGAGATGTTCAAACCTCTTGTAACTGTAATTTGTAGAAAAAGGATTAACTAGGGAGTGGTTCTTTTTGAGAAGATTAAGGAATGAATGAATGCTCCTAACTTTGGAAGGATTCTTACACTATACCTTAATCAAGTGGATAAAAATTGATTTGATATGTCATCAGGAATGCCCATTCACCATTTGGAGAAAAATTTGATTCCTCTATCTTCAGTAGATGGGAGAGGAGAATTCCCAGGGAAGGTGGGATTAGAGATGTAGTAGAAGAAGACAAATTCCTTGATGAGGAGAGAATTCTATCTCATATCCCCAATGAATCACCTGAGAGATCTGGTGTAGTTGTTGAGGGGGAGACACATCTTTCTGTGAATGTTGAAAATGCACCTATCTCTCCTTAGCAAGTTCAAGTAATTACAGAGACTACATAGACATTGGTTACAAAAATAGTTGTTCTTGCTGGTGATGTTGATGACAATGTTGATGATGTTGATGATGCTGATGATAATGCTGATAATGAAAATGATGCTAATGATGATGATGATCAAGTTATTGTTGCTGCTGCTGATATGGAAGTTAATGTACAGAAAGATCTTCCAGCTTTGGCTAAGGGGGAGCTGAACCATCCATCTGATCTTCTCCAAGGCCAGATTGATAAGGTTTTATATGACCTCCAGGAAAGGATTGCTAACATCCTAGGTGGCCCTCAAGTCCAGACTCAAAAAGAGATGGAGGCTCTAGAAAGGTTTGGTGCTCCAGTTGAGGGGGAGAACATTATTGAGATTTTTGATGCGAAAGGAGAAGCAAAGATGCTTCCTCCTGTCCTAGAGGTTGTAGGTCCTCCTCTTCTGCTTAAGGATCATGCCTCTCTAGTGGCAAATATCTCTTGTGACTATGAGACTGTTACAAAACCTCTTCAACCTCCAAGACCTCAGGCTGAGGATGCTCACATCTATAGTTTTGATAATCCTCTGATGCAGTCAATTGAAGCAATGCTTGCCAAGTAAAAAGCACATTTTTATCTTTCTTTGAAGAAAGTGCTTGATATGGTAGAAGAGGTAGAAAAAGATATCAACAATGGACTTGCTTAAGTCAAGATCAATATTGAGAAGCAGCAATTCCATCTGGATAATTGGCTGAACCAAGGTAGCAAAGCAATTCTCCATATTATGAAGGGAATTGGTCATACCCTTGATAAGAGAAGGAATGTCAATGTTATAACTAAGTCTATAATTAATGCACAAAACTTCGACATGCATCATTTTGATGACCAAATGGCCTTCTCCAGAACTATAATTGTTAATTCCCTCACTACAGAAGTCAGAAAGGGGGAGGATAAACATAAAAGCAAGGTGAATGCACTAGAAGCTGCTATACTTCAACAGATTCGTAGTGTCAATACATATTATTTTGAAAAATTTAAGTGGTTGTACGGAGAGTTGTTTGGACCACCTCCAAGTGAAGCAAACCTAGGTACTGAAGCCAGAATGGCAAAATTAGCATTTGATGTTGTTCAACCTCCACCGAACTACTCTTAGTATTATACAGATACTCAGGATTAGACAGAGAATGATATTGATGCTGCTGAAACTATTGCTGAAACTGATATAGAGTTTGTTGATGAATAATCCCAACCAGATTACAAGAGAAGAAGGTATGGAGAAGGCTCCTCTACTCACAGGTTTGATCCAAATAGGGAACTTGCTGAAGTTTGGAGCCCAATTTCTAAAGGAATTATCCTGGACACATTCACTCTGGTAGACTTGATAAGTGAATACAGAAGGATCCACTATAGAAGAGAAGAATGGGAAAAGCATGAAGTGGCTAATGTGAATAGGAGGATACACCTCAGGAAGTATAGGCAAGATGATCCAAATGCCCCTCCTCCTCTTCCAAAGTATTATCAAAAGACAAATGCATACTTTGACAGGCAATATAAGAAGAATAAGGGGAAGGCTGTCTAGTATTCATATTATATATTTTTGAATGTGTGAACTCTGAAATGCCACTTAAAACTTTTTATATAACATTATTATTTTGTTGGTTTAGAGATTTCTGCTAATTTCATTACATCTCTTTCTATGTTTATGTTTTAGATTATTCTATGTGCAATTCAACTTAGTATATAGGGTTCTGGATTCTTTAAATAGGAGGAGATTGTTGGGTATTGTTCCCACAATAACCCTGATTTTGAGAAGCTCCCCTTGAACTGAGATGAATTGAGTTTGTATTTGACAATGCTTTCAAGTTATTTACTTGCAGGATTTAATTGCCAAGTACAAACCAATGTCAGATTATAATGAGACATAAAACATATGACTATGGAATGTAATTCCTCATTGTGTAGGACATGGTGTTGACTCATGTGTAATCTCTCTATTGTGGTGTACTTCATTTTTAAGTGTAATAGAAGATTAAAGAAAAAGGGTGGTTACTGAGTTCAGGATTTATCAAAATTATTCTAAGTAAAATTCATTGAGTATTCACGTGAAGTCTCGTGTCATTTGTCGAGACATCACGTGAACACTCGTGGAATTCTTCGAGTTTACTCGAGAAATTTCTGATAGTTTCTTCAATCTTTTCCAGGAACAACTAATTTAAATTCATCGACTATTCGCGTGAAGTCTCGTGTCATTCATCCAGACATCATATGAACACTCGTGGAATTCGTCGAGTACTCTCGATAGGTCCAATGACTCTTAACAAAAAACTTCTTTTTGGTCCCATATTCAGCTAAGTATAATTCATCTAGTGCTTCCGTGTAATTCATCGAATGCTTTTGGGAAATTTATCGAGTGGCTAAGTGATTCGTCGAGTATTCTAGTTATGTAATGAGTGATCTCGATGAATGGACTTAGCAGATTTTTCTAGTTTAATTTTCTGATGGGTTCTCTTTTAAGAATTCGGCCATGTACAGTACACGTGGAAGCTCGTTTTTGAAGAGAATTCCAAGTCTTTGTAGAGGAATCCTATAAATACCAAGGGTTACATTTCAGTAAATAAGAATCACAAGAATCACACTTAACCTAATTTTCAAATCGTGAACGAGCACAACTTTTCTCTCCAGATTTACTGTTCTCGAAAATGCACAAACCGATGACCTGGAAGTTCACAATCGGCGATTCCTCACAAGAATAGATTCGATAGATCACTAGTTTCAGATTCTACAGAGGTTCTTCTTAATCTTGTTAGATCCTAAGATTTCAGATCAAAGCTTTCAAGTCCACATCAAGTATTCTCCTTCAACCATTATTTCAAGATCTACTTTCTTAGAAGGAAGATGATTGAATCTACTCAGATTTGAAGAAGAAGAAGAATATTGTTTTCAATATATAAACTTGTACAAAATCATTTTTATTATTGTAGGAAGTTTCTACTTTCGAGTTTGTAGATCCTTGTTTATTGGATCAAGTGTAGGAGAGATTGTTCTCCTATTTATAGGAGCATTGTCTCCGAGTTTGTAGGAGTTGAAACTCCGAGGTGTAAAATTTTCATAATCCGAGTTTTGGTTAAGTAGCCGAGTCTAGCCCAAAGTGCTAGATAGGCGAGGCGAGACAGTGGGCGTACCCATCCTTGGGAACCACTATAAATCCTTGTATTTTTGTGTGCTTGCTTGTTATTATTTTTTAATCCGCTAAAAGACACAGAACTCACAATTTACCCCCTCTATGTAATTTTGGTAGACAACTAGATACTTTTAGTTGGCGCAGATTATTTCATGGAAGCAAATGATAGAGATATAGTAGTTGAAACAACTTCTGGAACATTGCTGCCTGTAAAAGAGTACTCTGGATTCTATAACCCTCTACAATATCCATTGATACATCCTCATGGTTCACACAGATGGTGTGGCAACGAATTAATAGACTGTGCAGACCAAACAAGCTATTTTGGCTATTACTCATATTAACTGCAGGTACTCTAAATTTTTCACTCTTTGGTTCATACAGAACATTATTACTAAATATATACTAATTTATCGTATCTACAACAATACATTATCGGTTCTTCACCATGCAGGTCGTTTACTACAACAGTACATTGTTTATATGTATATAAAAGTT
Source organism: Platanthera zijinensis (assembly GCA_039513925.1). Lineage (NCBI taxonomy): Eukaryota > Viridiplantae > Streptophyta > Magnoliopsida > Asparagales > Orchidaceae > Platanthera > Platanthera zijinensis. Next base: position 152,124,816 of record CM077090.1, on the reverse strand, counting down.
AAAACATAAAAACTACGATGGATTAGATCGCATCAGAGTGATATTAGAGCCGAGTTATATCAAGGATTGCAAGATTACTTACAAATTTGTGAAAACGATGCATGCACATATACTCCCCACTATACTCCCCAAAAATATAAAATATAAAATATTCAACCTTCTTTTATAGTGTTAACAATACCTCCTTGCAGGTAATGTTAGACGTATGACAATTTTGCCGTCTTCTTTCATTAACAGTCCAAGAGATATGTTCTAACAATACCAAGATGTTATGGCAGTTATACACAGTTTCGGTAGGCTAGATATTTTCTTAACAATGACTTGCAATACTTAGTGGCTGGAGATAACAAATCAGCTTCATCCGGGACAAACCCTGCAAGATCGCCATGATTTAATCTCAAGAATATTTCATGCAAAGTTAGAATGTTTAAAGAATGACATCTTCCATAAAGGCTTCCTTGGTAGAATTGCTACACATGTTCACGTTGTCAAATTCTAAAAGAGGGGACTTCCACATGCATATATGCTATTTATTTTCAGTGAACAGGATAAGTTAAGTAGTCCTGACGATTATGATTGCGTCGTCAGAACCGAAATATCAATACAGGCAGAAGTACCCGAGTTATATAATGTTGTGCTTAGACATATGATACACAGACAATGCAGATGCTTAAGGCCAATTGCGCAATGCATGAAAAATAATGTATGCAAAAAGGGTTTTTCAAAACCTTTTAATGAATCCACTACCCACGGTTTAGATTCTTACCCACTATACCGTCGTTGTGATGACAACAAGCCAATTTCTCTTAGACGAGATGAAGATTATGTGGAAGACAATGGGTGGTTGGTTCTGTAAAACCCATGACTCTTACTTAAATACGATTGCCACATTAATGTGGAGATATATAGAAACATTAAGAACATCAAATATCTATACAAGTATGTGTACAAGGGTCCCAATTGGGTTGCATTCGAGGTGTATCTGGGTCCAAATTATAACGAAGTTAGCAAATACGTTGACGGTCGTTAGATTTGTGCACCCGAGGCTTAGTGGAATCTTTTTAAGTTTCATATGAACCAAACATTTACTTTTTAGTTCAGTTACAAATACATCTACCAAGAAAATATCCAGTCCAGTTTCAAAATAATCAATCCATTTTGATGTACTAGATAACGAATGTACTTCACGAACAATCCTGACAAAGTTCTTCAGAACATACAACAACAGACTAGAAAGTAATCCTTACTTTTATGTTGACTTTGCAAAGCATTATAGGTGGCTAATACCTTCACAAAAAATGGACAAGAAGAGTTCAAAATCAAACGGTAGTTGGGCGTATGTACGTTTTACCTTCAACTGAGGATGAGCACTTCTATTTATGTCTTTTGCTTAATCATATTCAAGCCCCACATCGTTTAATTATCTATATGTCGTCCATGGAATTCATTACACCACATTTAAGGAAGCTGCTGAGAAACAAGGGCTACTTGAAGAAGACAATAACATCAGAGAATGCCTAGTGGAAGCTAGGAATTTCAGAATGCAGGCATCACTGCGAAGATTATTTAAACTATATTGTTGTATTGTCAACCAACTAGAGTAAGAACATTATGGGATGAAAATCATGCGGCGATGATCAAAGATTACGGTAGCACCAACACTGTAAATAATAACTTCTTAATAAACAGATTACTTTGTGAGTTAAACAATATCTTCGAGCAATATAACAAAATCACGAAAGATTTTTACTTCCTAAGGTTAAGCGAGGGCATCCAATACTCAGTAGACTTACCGGGTTTTATTGACAACGAACTATCAATTCCAATATCGACTTTGGATCTGAATTCAACATTGCTACTTAATCAAGAATAACAAGCAGCATATAACACAATATGCACTTGCATAAGAGAAGGAAATGGTGGTATGTTCTTCATTGATGGCCCTGGTGGAACTAGTAAAACGTTTCTCTACTAGGCTATACTAGAAAATTTTTGTAACGAAGGTCGAATTATGATTGTAATTTCAACTTCCGAGATAGCATCAAATTTACTCCCAGGCCGCTACGCGGCTCACTCTAGGTTCAAAATACAAATTAAACCCGAGAACGCACTATATTATGGCTTTAGCAAACAGTTTGATTTGTGCAAATTTGTTGAAATTTCGTCAGCTATTATTTGGGATGAGGCACCCATGGCTAATCGAAAAACTTTTGAAATTCTAGACCGTACATTGCATGACATACTACAAATAAACAAGCCTTTTGATTGGAAACTTCTAATTATGGGATGCGATTTCAGATAATTGACTCCCATTATTGTGAATGGCACAAGATTGGAAATTATTCAGTCAAGCATCGTTGAGTGTTACTTATGGTCAGGTGTCAAGTTGCTCAAATTAAAAAAGAATATGAGGGCACACATTAATGTTGAATTTGTTAAATTCTTGCTCAGGGTCAGAGATGGCGAGGATCCAACACTAGAAAATGACATAATTTGGCTTTTGGACTCAATTTTTATGCCTTTGGAAGGAGAGCACTCAATCGATGATTTAATAAATTTTGTTTTTTCCAAAATGCAAACTTATGATATGAATAATACCGATTTTGAGTACATGGAGACGAGAGCCCTAATAACTCCATTAAATGAAAACGTTAACAAGTTGAATGAAAAATTCATGGACATGTTCCCAAAGGATGGCACAACTTACTACTCTTTTGACTCTATCTCAGATGATAAACACAAATTATATCTCCTAGAATTTTTAAACTATATTAATCTGGGTAATATACAACCCACAAATTAACATTGAAGGGTGGTTGCCCAATTATGCTTCTCCGAAATATAAATCTAAAAATTAGATTATGCAATGGCACGAGACTAATATACCATAGGTTTGGAAGAAACATTATCAAAGCAACTATATTGGTAGGCCATTTCAAGGGTCTCAAAGTTTTTATTCCACGCATACCTCTTAAAAGAGTAGACGATTACAAGATGCCCTTCGAATTGATGAGGAAATAATTTCCAGTCAGATTGAGTTTTGCATTGACAATTAACAAATCCCTGGGCCAGATAAATGGAAATGTTGGAATCCATCTTCCAAATCACGTCTTCAGTCATGTACAACTATACGTTTCTTTATCAAGAGGTGTTTCAACACAGTCTACAAGAGTTTTAGTCAAACACTATGCTATCGAAGGTCATGAGGTATGTACATAAAGAACATGGTCTTTAAAGAGCTATTTGATCAGGTCAATCCAACGACTTGAAGAAGAACGGTATGACATCAAATATAATGAATCCCCATCTCTTGGAGCCCTCTTACTATAATAGACTCAAATATCTTTCTCTTCTTGATGCATTGCTGGTGTGTCGTTGTGCTTTCTAAGGTTCAAAGAGATATGATAGCATGTATATTATTTTCTTTGAATGTTAGTATAGTTTAAACATGTTTTTAAAAACTGTTGAAGTCATGTTACAAGGTACACATTAATCTAATGTTAGTTTTTTTAATTGTGCATGACAGGTTGAACAATCAAGATTGTGCAAGGATGTTAATATTTTGTTTTTGGATCAAATGTAGTTGATTTTGTTTTTATAAATTCGCATCAATTTTAGAATACAATATGGTTTATTGGTTTTAGATCATCCAGAATAATACATCACTACAGTGCAAACTGTAGCAAATTGCATTGTAGTGCAAATTGCATTGTAGTGCAAACTGAAACAAACTCTATTTTCAATTTGTTTGATCATATCTTCTGAGCTGTTGTTTTTGATTTCCTATTTTCATAACTCTGTTGTGTTTCCATTCCATTTAGAAGCCAATGGTGAAAATCATTCCTATTAGAAGCCAAAACCATTACTGTTAGAAGCAAAAGTGGAAGCCATTAATTTTAGAAGACTATAATGGTGGAAACCATTCCTGTTAGAAGTCTAGGGTGGAAAAAATTCATGTTAGCATGTGGATAGCTAAAAGACTATATTCAGGTTTGAGAATGGTACACAAATCATGAGTAATTTTATGCAGATTGAAAGAATGAATGTCATGGTTGAGGTTGCCTTCTTAGATAAACATGAAGATTTCCCCAGACGAATATCACCGCCGGCAACAAATGTTGCCGAACCCAAAAATGTCGCCCCCTGCAAATGTCGCCTCCCCCGAAGACAATCTCTGCCCACGACCAATGTCGTCGCCCATGACAAATGTCGCCCCCATGACAAATGTCGCCCCCACATCAAATGTCACCCCCACGACAAATGTCGCCCCCAAAACAAGTATCGCCCCCTCAATAAATATTGCCCCATGACAAATGTGTCCCCTACGAAAAATGTCGCCCCACAATAAATGTCGCCTCCACGACAAATGTTGCCCACACGACAAATGGTGCACCCACAACAAATGTGGCCCCAACAACAAATGTCTCCCTATGACAAATGTTGCCCCACGACAAATGTTCCCCCCACGACAAATGTCACACCCATGACAAATGTCACCCCACGACATTTATCACTCCCCCATTGAATGGTCCAGGTACTATCACGCGGGGCACTAGGGCCGAAGGCCCATGTCTATCACTCGTATATATATACACACATACACAATACATGGTGACACACAAATAAACATAGATACATACAAAGAATTCGAATAAATCAGTTATACATAAAAATAAAAAGTGATTTGGGAATTTTGATTAATAAAGCATATTTGGAAGATGATCATTCTCTTATTGCTAAAAAAGTGCTTCCAAAAATCAGTTGATCATCATCTTGTTCCTGAATATGATTAGAGAGCCGATTCTTCTTCTTCTCTAGGGCTCTTCAAGTGTTACAATAGATTCAGTGAAGGATCAGAAATCATTTGAATCGAAAGGGCTTATAATCCTTAAATTTTTTTTTATCAACGATTAATCAGAGATCCAGAGTTTAATTCATTTAGTGCCAAAAAATCCTTAGAATTCTTGCTGAGAGGACTCATCAAGAATATCATCTCTTCTATATTTCCTTTACTAATCTCTATCTATTTCTCTTTTACTACTTGAGAAAGAGTTTTGAGAATCTCTCTTCAAAGGATTTAGATTTTGGTTCTGAGAGTCTCCCTGTAAAAAGACTTAGATTGTATTGGTTTAAGATTTCCTTATCAAAAGATCTAGAGTTTAGTTATGAGAGTCTCTTTATCAAAAGACTCAGACAAAGTGACAGTGAATTCCTACCAATGGGATAGAAGAGTGGATGTACCCAGATTTTGGGAACAATTATAATTTTGTGTCTTCTGTGTTTGTTCTTTTCCTGTGATTATTCATTTGCTGTGTTGTGATTAATATTGATCTATTTAAAATTCTAGTTGAAAAGCTATGCGTATGCAAATTCTGTGAAAAGTATAATTGAAAGAGAATTTTTTTTAATCTCTACTCACCCCCATCTAGAGAATACTCAGAGAATTTTATTAACTATTCACCCTTTCATTTTCATATATATATATATATGATCTTTAAAGATGGGAATTCTTGATCCTTTTTGTTGATAAGTTGTTCCTAGTAGGACAAGTTTGCATCAACATCCTCGCTATTGGGTTAGGGAATGAGCACCCGACTTAAATCCCAAACTCTCATAACGGATGATGGAATAGTTTGTCAGGTAATGTAATGAGTCTTCCTAAGTTCATGCCCCTACACTGACATCCGAGATCAGCTCCTCTTTGCATGCTGACTGTTGATACCCTGTCTGCATTTCTCATCCATCTGTGGAGGTTATTGGGAAGAATCTAAAATCCTCACACCAGCTTGATAGTGAGGGAATGGTCCTCCACCTCTAAGGGCATCATTCAGGATGCAAGGAGATACGAGCTCTGTGCAGGATCATAAATGATACTAAAATTCTTAAGAGCTCATTATCACTCAGGCCGCGAACACTCCCGGGCAGGGTAAGCCTAGTTAGGATAGAGGCCTTGAGCATGTGCATCCTGTTAAACCTCCTGAGGGGCTTTTCTATTTGTCAACATCTCAACCTTCATTGTCAGGTAGTAAAATAAAAACTCACAAAGATGTGAGGGCAATCATCACGATCAATTTGAGGAGCGAACCACTGATTTGGCTCTCTTAAACACTCAGAGTAGATGATGGGACAGTGTGTCAGGTAATGTAATGAGTCTTTCTAAGTCCAAGTGTAACACCCCCATCCGTCACAAATCATATAACAGAAGGTCCGGCTGGGGCCCCACGCCATATTAAACGAACAGACTAAAGGGTTACGAAATGAAACCATAATTCCTTTTTTAAATGCACCCTAACACAGGGTTACATTCTAGCGGAAGTATTAATGAGTTATAAACAACCACCCAATTAGGATTGTCCACTAACAGTAATAATCGGGAATGAAAAGATAAACACCAAAAAGTTTTGACCTTAATGCCTTACAACAACAAAGTTTTACTAAATTAAATGTTGTTTCCATACTTTGGCACGCAGGTTGGCAACACATGAAACAATTAAATTAAACACTTGGGCCTTTGAGGGCCAGCTGAACAAAAGGGGCTTCAACCCGCTACTTCCCGCTTGGCTCTACAATACCTGTACCAACATTCCACCAAACTGTGACAAAAAAGGCATCAATCAACAAGGGCTGACCAAATTATAATGACCTCATCCCTTACTCGGGGTTGTAGTGCTTCTTCCCTACAAGCAAATAACATGTTTACATATTATGAGGAATGTGCAACTTAAGCACCATACATCACAGACATTGGCACGACCGACCAAACGTCTTGTGTACTCAGGGCACATTATCGGTGTACCGGATTTCCCCATGTTCCATCTTTTTTCCATTACTAGCATACTTTGATGTATAAAGAACCCCAAGTGTGGACTCTATAAGTCCCACCACCATTCTCAGTCCTGGACTGAATAGTTCCACTTGAACATTACTAGTCAAGCATATAACCACGACTCACCCCTATACCAATGATAATTGCCACATACTTTAGGTCTATTTAGCCGAACGACATAGAGAGGGTATAGTTCGACTCTTTCCCATTGCTCAAATTACAGTGCCAATTAACAATAATGATGTGGTTCTTCCTCCCCTTTCCCATACACGATATAACCAACATTTTGTTCCAAGGTTGGCACTCATGACCACCAAAGTTGGGCACCTAAGGCACATAACTCAACACACTAGCCCACGGTCTCTGAGAGATCAGCTTCACATATGAACACAATAAAAACTCCTCGGGAACTAATGCCAACGACACTTTGATCCAATACAAACAATATGTTGTTTCCTGGAGCACCCCTCCAGTACTAACTGCAGCTCCGTACAGACCCCCAGATTCCATACCAAAATCCTTCCATGGAGTCTTCTCTGGGAAGCAAAGTAAAACATCGCCAATCCAAACCAACATGTCCAGATGGTCTTCACACGGCATGCCTAATCCATGCTTACGCTTCCGGATACTAAATGCAACTAATAATGGGGATGCACACATCAACCTGATGGAAAGCACCCTTCCTCCACCTATCGGTGTGGGGGGGGGGGACTTTCATGCAAACATGCTAAAATTGAGGACTTCACTTTTCCAAGAAGAAAAGTCATTACCCTTGATGCGCGTTTTGGAGGAATAGCTCGGTCGTCACGGATTTGGTTTCCACACTTCGGTCTGAGCTCCAAATCGACCACTTAAGCTCAAACTTTCCCTATTCTTGGTCGACCAAGCTTGAGCTCTAATGGCTGCTCTTCTTCCTGACTATGTGTATGGCCTCAATAAAGAAGGGTCGATCTTATCCTAGCCGACGACGGTCGGGACAGAGTTAGGGTAAGAGATCGGGTTCCTCTTTGTCAGCAGTGGCCGGGATAGTGAGAGGGGAAGAGATTTGGAGAGGGAGGTCCTCCTCCTTCTTCTAGTGGTGTCGGACTTCTCCTAGCTGATAATGGCAAAGATAAAGAGTGATCAAGAGGGTAAGAGGGAGAGGGATCAGGAGAGGAGTTCTCCTCCTTGTTTTAGCAACACCCGAGAGCGACATGGAGAGATCGGGAAAAGGATTGAGAGGGGGGAGGGTAGCTCGGTTTGTGAAGAGAGAAATGAGTGAGGGTTTATGTTAGGTCCATTGATCACAATGTCCCAGATTTGGATAAAGCCCACAAGTCAATAGTATACACATGATTGTATTTGATATATATTCAAGTTTAATATATACAGGTTGTCTACTTTTCCATGATTAGACAGGTTGTCAGGGTCAGAATTCCATTTGGACTCAAGATAGGATGCTAGAAAAGTAGAAATCTGGCTAAGTCTAGAAGCGTTGAGTGAGTACACTTCATTCAGTGTCAGAAGGCTAAAAGTGTTGAGAGAAGATCAGGCATTCAAAGCCTCAGTGGTGCTGGACTCAAATTTGGTTAAGTCTAGAAGTGTTGAGTGAAGGCTATTCACTCAACGCCTACTCAAAAGGAAATCTATCTAAGTACATAAGTGTTGAGTGTAGAAGGCTCACTCAAAATTTTATCTATAATTCAACAAAGTCCAGAAGCATTGAGTCACAAAGCTTCAATTAACGCCTTCATTCAGAAACTCGGTGCAAATCTAGAAGCATTGAGTATAGAAGGCTCACTCAATGCCTTCAGTCAGGATAACTACCAGGTCCAGAAGCGTTGAGTAAAGTAGATTCACTCAATGCCTTCAACCAAAAAAATTCTGCCAAGTACAAATGTATTGAGTGATGAAGGTTCACTCAATGCCTTATCAGTTTATCTATCTAAGACAAAAGCATTAATAGAGAAAGGCTTACTCAATGCCTCAAGAAGCAGATTTTCTACTAAGTGTTTTTACGTTAAGTCATAAAGCGTCACTCAATGTCATTGCAAATAACTATGAAAACTTCTAAGTCCTATAAGCGCTGATTCATGTTGACGTCATCCAAATTCAAATTAAGCTGGATTTGTGCACTAGATGCCAAATGGCGCCGAACACTTATTGAATAGCAGTTAAAACTAAAGTAACTTTATAGCTGCTATTTCGGCTTTCCCATACAGATCAAAGAGTCGTTGGATGACAGGATATAATAAGACCTTAAAAAGAAATTAAAGATTATGAATTCTTGAAGCTCTTGAACTTACCACTCTCAAATTTACAGAAGAGTTATAGAAGATAGAAAGTTGCTTGCTGATTGAAGTGATAAGAATCGAAAATCTCTAAATCGTCTTCAGCGAGAACATAAAACCTAATTTTTTTTATAAAAGGTAGAGTAGTAGTGCACTCAAAGAAAGTTGCCATTCATCTTCAAAGCTACTTCTTTCAACACTGATATATTAAAGCTTGAAGATATAGAGCTCTGCATCAGTTATTCTCAGCACAAGTAGAACTAATTTGAAGATCTATAATCTTGTTGTTGTGAAGTGTTAGGACTGGGTTTACTCAGTTTAGGAAGGTGACTCAGAGGACCATTTTTATGTCGTGAAACACAAAATCATTACTCAATCTATAGGATCATCATTTGATCTAAGCTGTAAGCCTAAGTTATAAAGGCTGAGTGTAGGAACTGAGTTTCTGAGTTGTAGGTTCCTGTTAAGGATCTGAGGTAAGGCTTGTGCCTGAGGTAGGATCTCTATATGGATCTAAGGTAGGAGATCTGTGAATCTCTGAGTGTAGGGCTAGTAAGCTTGAGATAGGAGTTACTATACTCTGAGTTGTAGGGGTGAGTTTCACTCTAATGTGTATAATCCTGAGGGATCTGAGGTATAAGCTCAAGGAGCTGAGTAAAATAAGGAGTTAGACAAATCTAGATCACTGCTGGATAAGTGAAGGGGGGGGGGGAAGTGGATGTATCCTAGATAAGAAAACCAATATAAATTCTTGTGTGTTATGGTGACTCTTGAAAACTAAACTACTAAATCTAACACACAACTTGACCTAAGCTTAAAAGATTCAAAAATATTTAAAACATACACATTCACCCCCTCTCTAGGTGTGTAGCTACACTTGAACAAAGACTTTCAAGTGGTATTAGAGGGAGGTTGTTCAAAAAGGACTTAATAGTCTAAACAGATCTCCAAGCATAGCAGAAGATTATCTCTATGGGTTAAGGAGAGAACCATAAGGAGTTGAGCTCTATGAAACTTCCTATATATATGAAGGAAAATTTTGGGATCTAGAAGGAAAGGATAAGGCTATTTATGGAAGCCTCAGGCCCTAGGATATTCATTATAATTCAAGAGGGACCTTTAGTTCTCATGAAGGTCTCTGCTATAAATGCCAATATCCAGACACCCAAGAAATACACTGAGATGACTAAGGATGAAGTCATTCTGGCAACTATGGACAAAAGGGCTCAAAACATTATTATTACTGCCATAGATGACTCCATATTCCAGAACTTGGTCTACTGTAGAACAACTAAAGAGATGTGGGATTCTCTAATAGTATATATGGAAGGGACAGAGGAGGCGAGGGATGACAGGAAATCCCTCTTGAACAAGCAGTATGAGGCCTTCAAGTAAGACAAGAAAGATTCCATAGATGATTGCTATGAAAATTTCTTCATGATAGTGAACAGTCTGATCACTTATGGTAGACAGTTCACAAACTATGAGCTGAATGACAAGTTCTTTAGATCATCAACATAGAATGGGATATCAAGATCTGTTCCACTATAGAGGTTGGTAACTTGACCAACACTATGCCTCAAAACTAGTTTGGGAAGCTGTTGTATCATGATATGCAGTTGAAATCCAGAAGGGCAGAAGAATATGCTACCAAAACTCTCAATAAAGAGAAGACTGTGGCCTTCAGAGCTTAAGCAACTAGGATGAGCAGAGAAAAGACTCCTTCTCCACCAAGCAGAGCTGCATAGTTAGAGTTCTCAGATTCAAGCTCCTTAGGAAATTAACTGTCAGATGGAGAATTGACCCTGTTCTCCAAACAGTTCAAGAAAATGTTAAGCAGGATAAGACAGTGGAAGAATAAGGGCTCTTTAAGCTCCACCTCAAGAAAGCCTTATTCTAGCATGGATAAGTCCAAAAAATACCCCTCTGGGGAAAGGTATGATTCTAAGCAAAACAAATATATTAAGACTAATGTTGTTTGCTATTGTTACAATAGAAGTGGACATGTCATTACTGACTGTCCAATCAATAGGAAGGAGCACAAGAAATTTGATGACAAGAAGCATTATATGGACAAGAAGGATGAAAAGAGCTTCTTGTCCAAGAAGAAAATCAGCTTGTTAGATAGTGATTCCGAGTCTTCAGAATCAGAGGAAGAAGAGGCCTACATTGGTCTCATTTCTATTGAAGTTGAGGCTGATCATCCAGCTGCCTCAACTATCATAAGAGCTCCATTGTACTCTATTGACAGTGACTTTGAAGAGGATGTATGAGTTCAACCTTATGGCCCTAACTGAAGACAATTAGGACAACTTTATTCCTAATGAGGTACACTCTCTCCCCAACTCTCCTTCTATCTATGATACTAGTTCAGACTCTGAAGCATCCACTTCATCCAGTGTGGATGATGGATCAAAATCTAATGATGATGCTAATCAACTGATTGACAAGTATGAAGCTATTCTAGATGCTCTGAAGAAGAACAAGAAGCTTGCCAAAAGACAAGTTGAGGAGATTGCCTCTCTTCAGCATGCTACTTCCCTACAATCTGAGTCAGCTCCTCTGCTAGCTCAGATGAGAAGGGAAGTCAGTCAGCTGAAGACAATCTCAGTCATCAAAATTGGCACCATTATCTAGAAGAACAAGATCATCAAGGATCTTGAAGAGAGGCTCCTCAAAGAGAGGATGCTAGCACTGAGTTTTCTAAGACCAAAACTATATTGCCACTAATTAACTCCTTCACATCTCAAAATGATAAGAGAAGTTTGAGGTTCAAGTGAAATACTAGAGCTGTCCAATCCAAAAGGAAAGGAAAGGCTCCAGTTGTGCCTCAAACCACCTTTTAGAAGGTAATTCTCCCTTCTAACATGCATGAACATGACAAATATGTTTTGTCACTGGAAGAATGGTTGATCTTCTTATAAGAATACAAGTTTATCTTACAATGGAAGTAGAAAGGGCATGGTATTGAGTGCACTAAAGGCTCCCCATGAGGAAATCCAAATGGGCCATCATGGACCATTTGTGTTTGGTGCTGCAGCTCCCACTCTCAAGGGCATGGCTGTGGCAAATCCACATGTTCCATCAACAAATAACAAGACTATGAGAAAGTCAGTTAGTAAGTCTCACTTGCCTTTTTCTGATTCCATCAACACTATGTCAGCTGCAAAGAAGACATCTGTTAGTGTAACTCAAAATAAGCCCAGTGTACCTACTAGCAGACTTACTTTCAGTCAAATAATTCCTGAAAGGAACAAGAAGAAGGGTGATTTTCTCCCCTCTGACCAAATAAAAATTGATAACTTGCATACTTCAAAGGCTGTTCAGAAGAGGAGATACATTATTCATGAGTGTTGGTGCTGTGACAAGGTGGGTCACTTTGCCATAGACTGTTAGCACAACCTAAGTGTGCTAAGGGAAAGGGTGAGTCTTCCTGTCAAGGCTGCAGTAGGTAGACATAGTAATTCTCAAGCTAACATGAACCAAGGAATCAAACCCTTTTGGGTTCCTAAGGTAAATTAATCTATAATTACAGGATAGTCCAAGTACTCGTAAAATGCTAATATGGTACTTGGACAGTGAATGTTCCAGACATGAATGGAATAAGGAGCCATCTAAAGGATTATACTCTAGTAAGGAATGGACCTAAAGTCATCTTTGGTGGTTCAGATAGAGGAGTTACCAATGGCTATGGTATGATTACTAAAGACAAGTCTCCATAACAAAAGAAGCTTATATGGAAGGATTGCAAAACAATCTGATTAGTATAAGCCAACTATATAATATTGGATGTCATTATCTTCCACAAGGATAAGTGTCTGATCAAAAGGTCAAGTGACCAAGAGGTCATTTTGACAGGCAATAAGAGTGGAAATATTTAGTTTTAAAATTAATTATGTATAAGTACAAACTCTCTTGTGTATCTTATTACAAATGAGAAAGTTTCTTATTGCGTGTAATGACACAAGAGACTTGCTCACTTGAATTATAAGGAAATCAACAAGCTCTTCAATGAAAGGCTAATCAGAAATGGACCCACCAAAGAGGGCATTTGCTCTGCATACCAAAAGGGCAAACATACAAAGGCCTCCTTTAAGAGAATTAGGGCCAAGGATTCTGAGAGGTGTTTATACCTCTTGCATATGTACTTGTTTGGTCCTATGCCAATTTATAGTCTAGGTAGGAAAGTCTACACACTTGTGATAGTTGATGACTATTCCATATTTGCTTGTGTATTACTTCTTAAGAAAATTCTGAAACCCTTGACATCTTTATGACCTTTGTTAGGCAAGTTCAGAATGAAAAGGACAGTTTTGTGGTCAAAATCAGAAGTGACCATGGTACTGAATTTCAGTTTGAAGGCATGAAAAAGTTCCGTGGAGAGCAAGGTATTCTTAAGGAGTTTTCTTCTCCAGGAACACCCCAACAAAATAGGATAGCTGAGATGAAGAACATGACTCTCATAAAGGCTGGTAGGACATTACTCAGTGCCATTTCTTTCCTAGAATACTTCTGGGCTAGGGAAGTAAACACTGCTTGTCATGTCCTGAATAGAGCATCTATCAACAAGTATCACAAGAAGACTCCCTATGAGATTATGAAAGGCGGAAAACCAAATCTTGCCTATCTCAGGATATTTGGAAGCAAATGCTTTGTGCTCAATAATGGAAAGTCCTACTTGACAAAGTTTGTTGACAAATCTTTTGAGGGAATTTTTGTTGGGTACACCAACCACAATAAAGCCTATATAGTCTACAACTTGAAGAACCAAGTTGTAGAAGAGTCTGTCAATGTAGTATTTGATGTGTCTTTCATGATTCACAATGAGCTGCCAAGCTCCTCAAGATCTGCAGGTGCAAAATTGAAGTTAGACAAGCTAAACATCAATGACACTCCTCCTACTGTATAAGAGGAAAGTGATAGTTTGATTATTCCTGAAGAAGGTACAAGTGCACTGGACATTGATGAAGATCATCAGGATCCAGCAACTGAAGTGCATGGTGCTGAGAATAATATACCAACTGCTGTCAAACACTTGAGAGATCATACCAGAGATCTAATTATACAGATGCAAACCAAGGTATTACAATGAGTAGAAGCCTCAACATTGCCATGTATTCAAGCTTTCTATCTCAAGTTGAACCAAATAAGTTTAACGATTCCAACATAGATCCATTTTGGATTATGGCTATGTAAGAAGAACTGAACCAGTTTAAGAGATGCAATGTCTAGAAGCTGGTTCTTAGACCACATGGACATAACATCATTGGAACCAAAATGGATTTATATGAATAAGCTTGATGAGAATGGTGTTATCATCAAAAATAAAGCTAGACTGGTTGTCAAGGGATACAAGCAAGAGGAAGGTGTTAATTTTGATCAAACCTTTGCACCAGTTGCTAGACTTGAGGTAATCAGACTATTCCTTGCATATGCTGCATACAAGGGATTTAACATCTACCAAAATGGATGTTAAGTCAGATTTCCTTAATGGTGACCAAAAAGAGGAGGTCTATGTTGAGCAACCCTCAGGTTTTGTTAATCCTAATTTTCCTAAATGTGTTTCAACTAAGAAAATCTTTGCATGGGTTGAAACAAGCCCCTATGGCATGGTATGAAATCCTGTCTAGCTTTCTCATTGAGAACAAATTCTCAAAGGGGAAGATAGACAAAACATTATTCTTTAGGGAAGGGTAAGATCATTCTAGTCCAAATTTGTAATGACCTTAGCCGATCCAACGTGACAATGCCATGGATCAGCTCTAGTCGATGCTACCGGGCTGCAGCCCAAGCACCCGAACCCCTCTCCAACCCACATGCAGGTTGTTGGTGGCCACAACCTCCCTTTTATGAGCGAACTCGACAGTTAAGTTGGGTTGTATGGGGACTTCCCAGGAGGTCACCCATCCCAATACTACTCTCACCCAAGTACGCTTAACTATGGAGTTCCTTCACTTCTCAACACTAATTGAGCTGCAGATCAATTGGTGATGAGAAGTGAAGGAAACCCATAGTTAAGTGTGTTTGGGCAAGAGTAGTACTGGGATGGGTGACCTCCTGGGAAAAGTGCATTTTTATTATAACGACCTTAGATGATCCAATGTGATAATGTCATGGCTCCGCTCTAGGCGACGCTACCGGGCTGCAACCCAAGCACCCCAACCCCTCTCCAGCCAACTAGCGGGTTGTTGGTGGACACAACATCTCTTTGATGAGGCAAACTCGATAGTCAAGCGCGCACCATAGGGACTTCCCATGAGGTCACCAATCCCGATAATACTCTACCACGAGCATGCTTAACTATGTAGTTTTCCAACCTCTCATCACCAATTGAGCTGCGACTCAATTGGTGATGAGAAGTGAAGGAACTCCATAGTTAAGCGTGTTTGGGCGAGAGTAGTATTGGGATGGGTGACCTCCTGTGAAGACCCCATACGACCCAACTTAACTATCGAGTTCGCTCATCAAAGGGAGCCTGTGGCCACCAACAACCTACCTGTGGGATAGAGAAGGGTTGGGGTGCTTGGGCTGCAGCCCAGTAACGTTCTGCGTAAGGCCTAGTGGTGTTGTGATCCAAAAAAGGTGGAACGAGACGTTACAAAATTTATGTAAATGACATAATTTTTGTGTCTACTTATGATGGCCTTTGCAAGAAGTTTACTAAACTTATGCAAGGGCAAGTTTGAAATGAGTAGTATGGGTGAACTCAAGTATTTTTTGGGCCTCCAAGTTAGACAATCAGAGGATGGGTTACTCATCTCTCAGTCTAAGTTCACCAAGGAGTTAATCAAAAAGTTTGGAATGGAGAGTGCCTCCATAATAAAAACTCCTATGGGGTAAAGTGTGTCAATAAATAAGGATGAGACTGGGAAACCTACTGATGAAACCTTACATAGAGGCATAATTGGCTCCCTCCTCTACTTGACTGCTAGTAGGCCTGACATTATGTATGCTACATATATTTGTGCTAGGTACTAGGCATGCACTAAAGAGTCTCATTATTTTTGAGAGGTCTAAGTTGTTAGCCTAAATCACCTAGAGGGGGGTGAATAGGTGAAATGCGTGTCAAATGCGGAATTAAAAACTAACACAGCACACATCAAGCAATCACAGACGACAAGAGATTTATAGTGGTTCCCCAACCTTGGGTACGTCCACTTTCCTCACCGATCTAGCAAATCACTAGACTCGGCTACTCCACTATCTCGGATTGAAAACAATCCTACACCTCGGAACCACGTTCCTACAAAACTCGATCCAACAGGATCTACAAAACTCGGAAGAAAGGTCTTCCTACAAATCTCGGAGAAAAACTCCTACAATGAAATTTTGGTTTGAGAATAAAAAATCAAAACAACAATCTCAGATCTGGATCTTTGACGGTCTTCTCCTTTAGGAACTTCGGCTTGATCAGAAAAGGTTGAAGATGACTTGAGAGAGATCCACGAATCTGAAAACTAGAACCACCTCGATCGAGAAGATAGATCTGAAATCTTTGAGGCTCGGCGAGATCGAGTGATTCACTTTTGTCTGGATCGCTGGAGAAATAGTCGTTGAAGACGGAGATCGGCGATCCAAAGTTTCTTCCGCGAACAACAATGGCGGCGGCGGCGTGAGAATTAGGGTTCACGGAATTTTTTCTTTCTTAAAAAGAATATCTCTGTAATCTTGTTAATTAGTCAATTCTGAAATGACCTATTTATAGGTGGATTCCAACGGTCATAATCTTAATTAAGGATGACACGTGGACCAATCAGAAATGACGGATTCAAAATACTTATGGCGAATTCGAACTTAGAAAAATTCTGGAATAGCGAACTGCTATACTCGAGTAAGAGAAGATATACTCGAGTATGGGAACTTAGATACTCGAGTGACAAAGAGGAGTATACTCGAGTATGAGAAGAGAAATTTACTTGAGTGAAAAATAAACTACTCGAGTTTCAGAAGAGATATACTCGAGTATCAGAAAAGATATACTCGAGTATCAGCAAGATATACTCGAGTGAAAGGGGAATTACTCGAGTATCAGAATATGTATCCGAGAAACATTCACTTACTCGAGTATCAAAGTCAATTACTCGAGTATGAAAATCAATTACTCGAGTATAGAAACGCTTACTCGAGTATGAAAAGAAACTACTCGAGTATGAATACTTGAACTTGCAGAGAAGAGAAGAAATGGATCTACTCGAGTATGATACATGATTTACTCGAGTGATTAAGTTACTTACTCGAGTATGAAAAGAACTTACTCGAGTGACTAACTAACTACTCGAGTATAGATTTATCTACACGAGTATTCAGAGCCTACTCGAGTAAGTCTAACTGATTACTCGAGTATGTCTCACTAACTACTCGAGTATGTCTAACTAGCTACTCGAGTATTAAGTCTGATACTCAAGTATAAAAAGGGGTTACTCGAGTATTTTGGACTTAGAAATATTTTTCTGAGGAAATTAGCTCCAATGCTTCTGTCCATCAATCCAAGTGCATGAATGAGAAGTGTATCCCAATAGAGAGGCTATATATGGGCCAACACTTTGGATCACACAATGAGGGATTACATTGCATGGTCCTGTGTTTGGTGACCCATTATAGACTGACATTGGTCTACACTTGGCAATTAGAACCTGCACACATACAACTCAAATACCACATCAAATACATCTTAATTCATCTTAGTTCAAGGTCTGACCTCCTACAAATCTGAGGTATTGTGGAGACAAACCCCAACAATCTCCCCCTATTTGTAGATGTCAGCACTCTCTATACTAAGGTGAATTACTTAAGAGTAAAAGAACAACATGCATATCAAGGAGAATAAACTAAATTAAAGCAGGGTAAACAAAACATTGCCATAATCAGAATTAAATATATATATATAGAAATGTTTTAAGTCCAATTCCACACTCTCAGTTCAACTCAAGATGGGACATCCTTGTGCATCCTTTCTCTTTTCAGCTCTTGCCTCTCTAGGTAGCTGAAAGGTTTTGGAAAGTAAGTCCTGGGCCTAGGAGGAGCAGCTGGGTTGTTGTGCCCCCAATTTCTGTCATGCAGCCTGATCTTTATCTGAGATGCTTCATAGGCTTTCCACTCTGAATAACTGTAGTAATTATCTCTGTTCTCCCCAAGATCAGTCACTAACCTCAAAGTATCAAGAATCAGAGACTTGGAGGTAGGACTCCACACTTCAGCATGAACAACAGGTGGTCTACCTTCAGAAGTTGGCTCTTTCCTGGGTGCAGAACGGTTGGCAGAAGCGCCGTCACCATATTTTCTTTTCTTCTTAGAAGTACCTTGAGAACTGGAAGGAAAATCATCTTGCCATGCTTCAGTATAGGATAGGGGAGGCTCAGTCACATCACCCTCAGGTCTGGGTGAGAAGACTGGCACACCTCCTTGAAAGGTTGCTTGAGCTGAGACATCTGCTGGAGGCTGTTCTGCAAGAGGATCTAGGTGCTGAGGTATAATGGTAGGGTCCAGTTGAAACTCAGGAAAGTTTTGATTATGCAGCCAGACAGCAGTGTCATAGGTATAGAATTTGACAGACTGAAGCTGGGAAAGAATGGATTCTTTCAATCCTTTTACTAGTTCACTTACAGCATCTTGAGAGTGGGTAGATAGTTGTTTAACCTGGGCTTCAGCATGTTCAGAAAGTTTTTCAACTTGTTCTTTTACAATCTTCTCCCCCTTGCTGATATCTATGGATAGCTGGGCAATTGCTTCATCTCTGAAGGTGCTCACTTCATTACATACTTTCACAACATTAGTTTCAGCTCTCTCATCTAGCTTGAGCTGATTGTGAGCTACTGTCTCTGCCTGGTTTCTTAGCTCACCTATGCTTGTGATGGTGTGATCTATGGCTTTGCCTCCAATCTTGAACAGCTGCTTGAGTGTGTCAGTGTTTGCTTGAATTTCAGCAAAGCCTCTGCTCATCTCCTTTTCAAGAGCAGAGACCTTGGAGGTGACTGACTGCAGAGAGGCATCAAAGTAATCTCTCTGTTCTTTGAGCATAAGCTCAATCTTGCTTACAAGATCTGAAGAGGAAGAAGAAGAAGGGGCTGAGGTTGATGCAGGGACTGAGGGAGCAGGAGTAGTAGTAGTCCAAGTAGGGATTTCTGTAATGACCACTGAGCTAACAGCTCTTTTGAATGGTTCTATTTCAACAGTTTCTTCTGTATTTAGGAAAGATGGCATGGAGAAATCCAAAGTCTTCAGAGGTGCCTCCACAGGATCTGGAGACATTTCCTCATCATCAGACAAGAGAATATGATCTGATTTGCTGGGCTCACTATCAGGAGACTTGGCAGGAGACTGTACTGGAGTCTGAGCTGGAAACTGCACAGGAGATGGAACTGGAGACTGAATGGGAGACTTGGCAGGAGACTTGGCAGCTGAATCATTCTGAGAAAGAGGAGCATCTGAGCTGAGCTCATCAATAAGGCTGTTAATATCTTCAGCTGTAGACAGTAAAGCTGCTGGAGTAGGAGAAACTGGAGGGGTTGAAATTCTGACTTCTTCTTGTTCTGGAATCACTGATTCTGAAGAAACTTGATGCTGAGGAAGAGAAGAGGCAGGCTCCCCCTCAACTAATGCACCAGAGGTAGCAGTAGTTTGATGTAGAGGAGGAGATGGAATCCTGTCTTCAGGTAAACTGGTTTCTTGGTGAGTTTCTGAGATGGCATCAGCTTTTGAAGTTTGGGCAGAATTCAGGATCTTGATGTCATACCTCTGTATGGAAGAGATGGAAACTTTCTTCATGTGGTGAAGAGGAGTCCCTTTGGAGAAGTCAAACACTGTAGGGTTAATCTCATGGAGGAGGAGTGAGATAATCCTAGCATAACTTGGATGTTTCACGCTCTCTCGGATCTTATCCAGTATCATCATTCCGAACTGGAATTTCTTCCTGCAGACTATGGCTTGCATAACATCGAATAGATTTTGGGATACATCTCTTATGGAGTATGTCTTGCACCATAGGATTTTGGCGATGACATCGACTAGAAACTTGCCTTCTGAATTGAACAAAGACCGATTCAGGGTTTCATCTCCACCTTCAGGATCTCGACCACAAAATAGAGAGGTACGGTCGGCATCTTCCTTTTCTAGGTCATCTTCTTCATCAACCACGGGCATCCGAAGCAGAGTGGCGACTGAAGTTTTATCCAACCGAATCTCAACTCCTTTTACCTTGGATTTCAGAACTGAGCCATTTCGTCTAACCTTCAGATTTCTGTAGAATTCTTCAACATCAGGAAGCAGGAGACGGCAGGGTTCTTGAAGAACGAAGGACAATCCGACCGTGTCCAAGAGAATCAGTAAATTCTTGAAGTCATCAGAAATATCTTCAATACCATCTGTCACTAGCTCGGAGCCGATTCCAATCTTGGAGGAGGAGGGAGCCATCAGCGATTCTGTAGAGCGAAGGAAACAAAAACGAGGAAGACAAAGCTCTGCAACTGTTCTGGGAGACGAGGAGATAGGAATCTTGCGGCGACGGAAGACGAAGAACAGGGTTCGGGAATACGAGAAGTCGGCGGCTACTCGAGTGAATGAGGAGTGGAAAGGACTTTTTCGTTTTGAATATATATATAAATAATCCTAATTAGGTTTAAAAAGGATTAAGTATAATGACATACCTGAACGAGGCGGCAATTGCTTGGTGCGAATAGAGATTTTGAAAATCCAGAAAAAATTCCGAGTACTCGAGTAGAGGATGACAACATACACGAGTATGGGGTTTAGTATACTCGAGTAGGTCACAACATACACGAGTAATCAAGAATTCATACTCGAGTATGTAATTAGCATACACGAGTATTATGTCCTTGACGAATTTTCATACTCGAGTATAAGAAGTTCATACACGAGTAACTTTTGGATTACTCGAGTATATGAAACTTTTTACTCGAGTATTAGCCGTTTACTCGTGTAAGGGTAACGATGCTCGAGTCTTTAATACTTGAAGGAATTTCCCTGGTAGATGTCTATTTCCACTGAAAAACTGTACCTCTGAGCAGCCAACATTACTGATGTCTTCTTAATTTGAGAGTTCATCACTGGTCTTCTTTGTTGAGCAGTCCAAGCTCAGTTTTGAAGAACGAGAACTTGGACTCGTCCAGCGGCTTGGTGAAAATATCTGCAACTTGCCTGTCTGTGGAGACATACTGTAGATCTATATCTCCATTTTCCACATGCTCCCGGATGAAATGATAGCGAAGCTCTATGTGCTTGGTCCTGCTGTGGTAGACTGGGTTGTTGGCTATTGCTATGGCGCTGGAAGAGTCACAGAACAAGGGAATGTTCTGGAACTTCATGTTGTAGTCTTCAAACTGATTCTTGATCCATAACAGCTGTGCACAACAGCTGCCTGCAGAGATGTACTCTGATTCAGCCGTTGAGATGGCTACACAGTTCTGTTTCTTACTGCTCCAGGAAATGAGTCTCCTTCCGAGGAATTGGCAAGTCCCGGAGGTACTTTTCTTGTCGTCTTTGCTACCTGCAAAATCTGCATCTGAAAATCCAATTAGTTCACTATCATTACTTCTTGGGTACCATAAGCCAAGATTTGGTGTTCCTTTGAGGTATCTCAAGATTCGCTTTGCAGCGATGTAGTGAGATTCCTTAGAGTTCACCTGAAATCTAGCACATACACATGTTGAGAACATTATATCTGGTCTACTTGCAGTAAGGTAGAGCAAGGACCCAATTATGCTTCTGTACTTGGTTTCATCAAAAGGTTTCCCTTTCTCATCCTTGTCCAGAGACATAGCTGAGGCCATTGGAGTCCTCATAGAGGTTGCATTCTCCATTCCGAATTTCTTAAGTAGCTCTTTGGTGAACTTGGTCTGTGAGATGAAAATTCCATCCTCAGATTGTTTCACTTGAAGCCCTAAGAAATACTTCAGCTCTCCCATACTGCTCATTTCAAACTTCCCTTGCATAAGTTTAGAGAACTTTTTGCAGAGGCTGTTATCTGTAGAGCCAAAAATAATGTCGTCGACATAGATTTGCACTAGCAAAATCTTGCCTTTTATTTCCCTAAGAAATAATGTCTTGTCTATCTTTCCTCTTGTGAACTTGTTTTCAAGAAGAAAGGTAGACAGCGTCTCATACCAAGCTCGAGGAGCTAATTTAAGACCATATAGTGCTTTTTGCAATAAGTATACATAATTAGGATGGGTTGAATCAACAAAACCTGGCGGTTGCTCTACGTACACTTCTTCCTTTATGTCACCATTCAGGAAGGCGGACTTTACGTCCATCTGATAGACGGTAAAGCCCTTAAGTGCAGCGTAGGCAAGAAATAACCTGATCGCCTCCAGTCTTGCTACTGGAGCATAAGTCTGGTCGAAGTCGATTCCTTCTTCTTGACGATATCCCTTGGCTACAAGTCTGGCTTTATTCTTTATAATTGTTCCATCTTCGTCCATCTTGTTCCGGTAGACCCATTTTGTCCCGATGACGTTCTTGTGCTTGGGTCTAGGAACAAGTGTCCAGACTTTGCATCATTTGAACTGATTCAATTCTTCTTCCATGGCTAGAATCCAGGATACGTCGGAGTTGGCTTCCTCAAATTTCTTTTGTTCAACCTGTGAGAGAAAACTTAAGTGTAAATTCTCGTTAGTTGTACCTCGACGAGTTCTGACGCCATCCCGAGGATCTCCTATTATTTGGTCAACAGGATGATCCTTCAAGTGTCTGAACTCTAAAGTCCTTGCATCTGGGATCTCTTCAGCCACTGGAGTTGCATCTTTAGCTGGGATGTCTTCTTCATCTTGATCATCCACCTCTCCAATGGTGGTTGTAGAGGGGACCTTGATGAATGTCTCATCTTTATCTTCACTAGGTTCATCCAAGCTAAGTTCTTTTAACTTTGTACCTGCATCTACAATAGGCACACTAGACGAGTTGCTTTGCAACAGACTCGTCTCATCAAATACAAGATGTATCGACTCTTCCACCACCAGAGTTTTTCTATTGAATACTCTATACGCCTTACTATGGCTACTATATCCTACAAAAATACCTTCAGAGCTTTTCTCGCTAAACTTTGTAGTGTGATACTTGCCATTGTTAAGTACGAAGCACTTACAGCCAAAGATTCTAAAGTATGAAATGGTTGGTTGCCTGCCTTTTAGAAGTTCGTAAGGAGTCTTATCATGGTTCTTGTTGATGAGTGCTCGATTTTGCACGTGACAAGCGGTGTTGACGGCTTCAGCCCAGAAATACTCCGGAAGTGAGGCATCACTCAATATGGTCCGACAAGCCTCTATGAGTGTTCTGTTCCTTCTCTCAGCTACTCCATTTTGCTGTGGAGTGCGAGGAGAGGAAAACTCATGAAAGATACCTTGACTTTCACAAAATTCTGTCATGGCTCCAGATTTGAATTCCGTTCCATTGTCACTTCTGATTTTGACTACGGAACAGTTGTATTCATTCTGGATCTGCCTCACAAAATTAGTGAAAATACCGAAGGTATCTGACTTCTGTTTCAGAAAGAACACCCACGCAAAGCGCGAGTAATCATCCACAATAACCAACGTATATTCCTTACCTCCCAAACTTCTAACCTGCAGTGGACCAAACAAGTCCATATGGAGAAGCTGCAAACTTCTATTGGAATCCTTGCCTATTATGCTTTTAAACGAACTTCTTGTTTGCTTGCCTTTGATACAAGCGTGACAAGGACTGTCCGTAACGCACTTGACATTAGGTGCATCACGCACTAAGTTTTGAGAGAATAATTTATTAATAGTTTTGAAATTAATATGTGCTAGTCTCTTGTGCCATTGATCAGCAAGAGATGCACTACTTTTTGCTAACAAACACACTGGTGTCGAAGAGTCTATACAGATGAAGTTTAAACAGAAAATATTTCTGCTTCGAGTGCCAGATAAAATAGTTTCCATGTTGTCAACCGATTTTATCAAACACTTGTCAGCATGAAATTCAACTACGTATCCTTTGTCGCATAGTTGGCTTATGCTGATGAGATTGTGTTCCAATCCTTCAACATATGCTACATTCGAAAAGGATACGCTACCATTAGAAATCATACCATAGCCTTTAGTTTTCCCAAGGTCTGAACCTCCAAAGATGACCTTTGGTCCATTGCAGACTGGGGTGAAGTTTTGAAGTAGGCTTCTTGTCCCGGTCATGTGCCGAGAGCATCCACTGTCCAAGTACCAGATTGGCGTTTTGGTGGCCTTTGGACATACCTGCAATTACAATCATTTAGCCTTAGGAACCCAAACACGTTTGGGTCCTTGGTCTCGAGTTAGAATACTCCCCCTACGAGTATTAGCCTCATGAGTGGTCACTCTCACGTTGCTAACTTTAGGGGTTGCAGCATTTTCAGGATTGAACCAACAATCACTGGCAAAATGACCAATTCTGCCACAGCACCAACAGTTGAACCTGTTGTATCTTTGCCTTGTGTGGTCCTGCTTGACTTTCTGGAATGAAGGTCTAGCAGGAGCTTTACTCTTGGAGGAAGAGGCTTCATGATGATGGCAGTTACATGAGGTCTTCTCCTTCATAGGCTTTTCTACAATGGGTTTTACTTTTGGTGTCTTTTTGAAATTATGACCATGAGCATAAGGTCCATAGCTTTGAAGCTGAATCTCCTCATAAGGTGCCTTGAAGACACTCTCGCCAAAGTTACGAGGACGAGTCCAACCTTGGTATCTTGACTTAGGCTTCTCAGGGATCGGCCTAGAAAAGTGTCCGTAGGTGGACTCATAATCGAGTTCGTTCGTGGGAAAGATAACTTTCTTGAACACAACAGGTTCCCAGGGAGCTTTCCCTTTTTCTTCAGCTAGAGCCTTCCGGGCAGCCTTATTCTTTCTCTTGGCCTTGTTTCTCCTAGAGGATTTACTAGAAGAGACAATGTGGCCTAAACCAGCACCCTTGGCCTTAGCAGAGAATTCAGCAATGATTGGAAGAACTGTCTTAGGCTTAGAAAAACTCTCAACAAGCTTCTTTTCAGCCTCGAGTTATCGTTCCAATTCTTTGATGATTTCCTCTTTAAGGTCGATATGCTTGAGAGCTTTATTGTATTCCTCCATAGCTACATTGAGGTTCTCTTGAAGAGAGTTAGTCTTATCGACTTCTTCTCTCAAGCTGCTCTCACTAGCTCGTAGAGTATTTATCTCTTTGGCTTGAGTTTTCATTAATCTACGACATTTTTCGTAAGCGGTGAGTAACTCCTTATACTGACCCATGAGCTCAGATTCATCTTCAGAGGAATATCCCTCTTGCTCATTGTCATCATCAGAATCAGAGAGAGGAGTGTGAGATTTTACCTCCCCAGTAAACTGGGGGACTTGTTCATCATCTGAATGAGCCATGAGCCCAAAGTAAGCTTCCTCTTCTTCACTCGACTCAGATGAGTCAGAGTCGCTGAGAGTTTTGCTCTTCTTGGCTACTAAGCTTTTCTCTTTCCTGTTCTTATGGTGTGAGGATTTCTTTTCCTCTCTTCTTCCACCCTCTTTCTTTTTGTGAGGGCAATCGGCGATGACGTGACCTGGCTTATTGCAACAATAACAAATGATGTCAGTTGAGATCTGTTTGTTCTGTTTAGAATTATACCTGTCATGTCTGCTTGAGCCTTTCTTCCGATGATCACCGTCATGTCGTGATCTTCTATATGAGGCATCCTTGCCTCTCCATTGCTTCTTCTTGTTCAAGAACTTCTTGAACTGCCTTGAGAGTAGGGAGAACTCTCCATCAGATAGTTCTGAGCCAGATGAGCTAGGCTCAGATGATTCTTCTTCGTCAGCCTCAGGAACTGGGGCAGGAGAGCTAGCCTTTATCTTCCTTGAGCTATCTGCCTTTAGAGCGACAGATTTCTCCTTGGATGCAGACCTGCTTGTCTCTTCTTCAGCTTTTCTTGAGTTGATTTGCAGCTCGTAAGACATAAGCTTTCCGAACAGATTCTGCAGGTCCATCTCAGCTAACCTTCCAAACTCCCGAATGGCACATACCTTATTGTCCCATTCCTTGGTTAGGGATCTTAAGAATTTGTCATTGAGTTCCCCGTTGGTAAAGACACGTCCATAAACTCTTAGGCCATTCACTATCTTGAAGAAGTTCTCAAAAGTGTCAGTTATGGCTTCCTTATGACCCTGCCTGAAGGCTTCATATTTCTGGTTCAGTAGGGATCTATGATCATCCCTCACTTCCTCTATACCTTCCATTAGAGTCACTAGGGATTGCCACATCTCCTTGGCAGATTGGCAATGAATCAGATTTTGCAGCATTGAGTCATCGACTGCACTTGCTATGATATTCTTTGCTTTCTTGTCCAGAGAGACAAGTGCAATCTCATCCTTGTCTAGATCCATCAATTTCTTTGGTACCTTTTTGGTTGGATCTATTGTTGATGCGGTCATAGGAACATGAGGAACTTCTTCAACAATCATGAAGATCCGAGGGTCTACAGCTTCCATAAAGAATTTGACCCTTTCCTTCCACATAGGAAAGTTGTTCTTGGTGCAGATAGGGAGCTTGGCAAAATCCTTAGTCTTACTCATGCTTGATACTCAACTTAGAAGGATACGATTAAGGTGTTAACCTTTTAACGATCAACCTCCCTCTGATACCAATTGAGAGGTCTAAGTTGTTAGCCTAAATCACCTAGAGGGGGGTGAATAGGTGAAATGCGTGTCAAATGCGGAATTAAAAACTAACACAACACACATCAAGCAATCACAAACGACAAGAGATTTATAGTGGTTCCCCAACCTTGGGTACGTCCACTTTCCTCACCGATCTAGCAAATCACTAGACTCGGCTACTCCACTATCTCGGATTGAAAACAATCCTACACCTCGGAACCACGTTCCTACAAAACTCGATCCAACTGGATCTACAAAACTCGGAAGAAAGGTCTTCCAACAAATCTCGGAGAAAAACTCATACAATGAAATTTTGGTTTGAGAATAAAAAATCAAAACAACAATCTCAGATCTGGATCTTTGACGGTCTTCTCCTTTAGGAACTTCGGCTTGATCAGAAAAGGTTGAAGATGACTTGAGAGAGATCCACAAATCTGAAAACTAGAACCACCTCGATCGAGAAGATAGATCTGAAATCTTTGAGGCTCGGCGAGATCGAGTGATTCACTTTTGTCTGGATCGCTGGAGAAATAGTCGTTGAAGACGGAGATCGGAGATCCAAAGTTTCTTCCGCGAACAACAATGGCGGCGGCGGCGTGAGAATTAGGGTTCAAGGAATTTTTTCTTTCTTAAAAAGAATATCTCTGTAATCTTGTTAATTAGTCAATTCTGAAATGACCTATTTATAGGTGGATTCCAACGGTCATAATCTTAATTAAGGATGACACGTGGACCAATCAGAAATGACGGATTCAAAATACTTATGGCGAATTCGAACTTAGAAAAATTCTGGAATAGAGAACTGCTATACTCGAGTAAGAGAAGATATACTCGAGTATGGGAACTTAGATACTCGAGTGATAAAGAGGAGTATACTCGAGTATGAGAAGAGAAATTTACTTGAGTGAAAAATAAACTACTCGAGTATCAGAAGAGATATACTCGAGTATCAGAAAAGATATACTCGAGTATCAGCAAGATATACTCGAGTGAAAGGGGAATTACTCGAGTATCAGAATATGTATCCGGGAAACATTCACTTACTCGAGTATCAAAGTCAATTACTCGAGTATGAAAATCAATTACTCGAGTATAGAAACACTTACTCGAGTATGAAAAGAAACTACTCGAGTATGAATACTTGAACTTGTAGAGAAGAGAAGAAATGGATCTACTCGAGTATGATACATGATTTACTCAAGTGATTAAGTTACTTACTCGAGTATGAAAAGAACTTACTCGAGTGACTAACTAACTACTCGAGTATAGATTTATCTACACGAGTATTCAGAGCCTACTCGAGTAAGTCTAACTGATTACTCGAGTATGTCTCACTAACTACTCGAGTATGTCTAACTAGCTACTCGAGTATTAAGTCTGATACTCGAGTATAAAAAGGGGTTACTCGAGTATTTTGGACTTAGAAATATTTTTCTGAGGAAATTAGCTCCAATACTTCTGTCCATCAATCCAAGTGCATGAATGAGAAGTGTATCCCAATAGAGAGGCTATATATGGGCCAACACTTTGGATCACACAATGAGGGATTACATTGCATGGTCCTGTGTTTGGTGACCCATTATAGACTGACATTGGTCTACACTTGGCAATTAGAACCTGCACACATACAACTCAAATACCACATCAAATACATCTTAATTCATCTTAGTTCAAGGTCTGACCTCCTACAAATCTGAGGTATTGTGGAGACAAACCCCAACAATTTTGCTGCTAAAAGAATACTAAGATATCTAAAGGGCATACCCGATCTTGGTCTATGGTACCCTAGGAATAATGACTTTTATCTAATTAAGTATTCAAATGCATATTTTGCAATTTATAGAGAAGATAGGAAAAGCACATCTGGCACCTGTCAGTTTCTAGGG
Source organism: Platanthera zijinensis (assembly GCA_039513925.1). Lineage (NCBI taxonomy): Eukaryota > Viridiplantae > Streptophyta > Magnoliopsida > Asparagales > Orchidaceae > Platanthera > Platanthera zijinensis. The sequence goes on along the minus strand of CM077090.1, from coordinate 152,096,210 downwards.
AGAAGACTAGTATCATAGAACACAAAGAAGGAAACCAGTGTAGCCATCTCCAATGCAAAATCAGAATATTTTTTAGCTAGAAGTTGCTGTGCACAGCTATTATGGATTCAACGTCAACTCCAAGACTACAATCTTCAGCTAAGTAAAACTCCCATGTACTGTGATTCTTCTAGTGTTATCTCTATTGCTAGAAATCCTGTGTCTCATAGCAGGACTATGCACATAGAGATTAGATATCATTTCATTAGAGAGCATGTAGAAAGAGAAGACATCAGTCTTGAGTTTGCCCGCACTGATAAACAAGTGCTTGATATCTTCACTAAGCCATTAGATGAAACCAAGTTCAACACCTTCAAATTTGAGGTTGGTATGTTGAACTTAGTGTGGCTTCATTGTCTTTATATGCATATGTACATTAGGCTGGATTAACCTTTTGTGGGTAATCAAGAAAGATATGGACTAACTATACATGCGTCGAGTGCGTTGAGATAATTCCAGGTGTCGAAAGCATCAAGTGCGTCGAGTTCACTCAACAAATTTATTTTGGCAGCTCCGATTATGGCTATCATCCGGGATTAATCTCAGCCATTGATCGAATCGTGCTGATCACGGTAGGTACGTGCCTCTGCATATTCTCAAATATTTTTAACTATAAATAGAAATGTGTGCTTAAAATAAATAATATAAATCCTGGCCCTATTCAACTATCTATATCCTTGCGAAGTTTTCTCGAGCAAGCTCTTCAACTCTCTAGAAATTCAAAGTTCCAATGCGCCCAAAGGAGTGGATTTCCTATTTGAGGGATCTGAACTTGTTAGGAATGGGTTCACGGATGCACCTGAAGAAGTTCAGCTGGTCTATCATTTGTTGCAGGTCGCAGACCTATAATTTGTATTGTCAGAATTGTGTTCCATCTGGAAACGAGAAGTATTAGAACTTTGCTCAAATTTCAAAATTGACTCCTTTTCCAACAAGATCAAGACTTTTATCAGTGGACATAAAATTAAGATTACCTCAAGGAGGCTGAGCAAAGCACTAAACCTGATGAAGTTTGGGTCGATGGATGAGGAAGATGAACTTTTTCTTGAAGATGTGAAGTCAGCTCTCAAATGGTGTGGACTTTCAAAGCACACCACTAGTTCTATACAGAGGAAAGAAATGAATCTAAAGGGGGAGTTCCTGGCTGATGTAATAGGCAAGGCCTTGATCTGCAAAATAGGGTCTCATGATAAAATTTCCAGGAAGATATTTGATAAAATGGCAAGAGTAATTCTATCCAAAAGGATTGACTGGGGAAGGATTCTTTTTGAAAGAATAGTGGGATGTGTTCTAGAACCCAACTTAGGGAGAATACTCTCCTTATACTTGCATAGTTATATTCTAGGGATCCTCAATGTGGGACTAGGAACAAAGATACATCACATGAGAAAGATGGACTCCAAGATGTTTTATAGGTAGGACAGGGTATTACTCCCACACCAACAGGCAGCTGATAAAAAGAAAAGGAAAAAAGTCACCATCAATGAAGAAATTTCTAAGAGCAGAGAAGAATAACCTCATGACCTACAGTTGTCTTAATCTTCTACAAACACTAGAAGAGATGTGAGTGCTCACGTGTCTATGTCATCATAACCTACAATAATGACTCTACCAAGTAGTGTTTATCAGTCTGAATACATTCCAGTAGAACCAACTGAAAAACTAGCTCGAGATGTGGTGGACAGAATCTGTACAAAGATTGAGGGGGTACTCTCAGACTGGATGCTCCTGTCGAGGGAGATCAAGTTCAACCTTTATAGGACAATATTGAATCCTTCTTGGATAATCTGCCGAGAAGGATAGATTAGATTCCAGATGAATCTCAGTTGCTACCCTCCAGTATTCAAGCTAAGGGGGAGCAAATTCTAGTTTTAGTAGAACAAGATGTGTCAACATAGTTGCTGAAGACTGGCAAATTACTATGGACATCATTGAGGTTTAGGTGGAGATTCATACTGAGCTCCTTGCTCAAGAGACTGTAAATACTATTGAAATATTTTAGTCTGATAAGCCAACTACTGATGTTGATGATCATTCCTTTGAGTTAATGAGGTCTAACTCAAATACCAGGGGAGATATAAGAAAGGAGGATGAGGATGTCTGCTTCCAAGGGGCATCTCATCAAGCTAATGTTATGTCTTCTATTTTCCTAGCTCAACTGAAAGGACTTATAAATGACCAAAGGAGATAGTTAGAGCATAATGTAGATGATTATATAAAGGGACTGAGACAAGATCTATCTACTAGGATCAAGTCTATCAGATTTGAGGTGAATATGCTAAAGGCCAACACTGTTGCATTCTTTAAAAGAGTTACACATGCTGTGACTTATACTGAAGAAAAGTTTGAGGAGATCAGACAAAAACAGAATGACATAATAGAGAATCAAAACATCACCTCAATAAATATGGAAATGGTGCATAATATGCAAAATAAACTCCTGGAAACAAACAAGATCACTTTAGAGAGGAGGATGGATGTCTGTACATAGATCTTAGATGATCATATGCTTGATGTCAAAAATCATATTACCAAAGGGGTAAACTATTTGGCTGATAGAATCTCCTTTACCAAGGAATCCCTGACTACTATCATCTGTGAAGAAGTCATAAAGGGGGAGAAATCAATGATCAAGGTAGATACAAACAATGCTATTGGACCACAAATGTTATCAAGGGATCATTAGGTCTAGATCAGTATACATGTGCTGATGCTCCTATTCTTGAAGGACAGATTGATGTTGTTGGGACTGAACTCTCTATAGCTGATGTTCTTCCTTTAGCCCCACCGCTAAAAAGATATCAAGGATGAAAGACAAGACTGCTATTGTAGAAGATGAAGAGATTAGACAAAGCAAGAAGAGATACAGAGAAGAAATGGAATCCAGGTTTGACTTTGAGAGATGGAGTCCTCAATATAGGACTATCATTCTGTTAGCCTGAGAGCAAATCAAAGAGAATAAAATAGAAAGATGAAAGCTATACAGCTCCCTGGAATGGGCCAAACTAGAAAGGAATGGAGAATTAAGGAGAAAGTTCAAAAGGGAAAAGAAGACAAGTGTAGTGCCATTAGATGCCCTAGAGTCTGGCAAGTATTTTCCAAAGATTTACGACTATTTTGAAAGGAAAAGAAAAAAGAAGATTGAAGATGATGAGAAGGCTGCTAAGAGGCCAATCAGGGGCATAGTCATCAAGGAATCAGAAACCTAAATTATTTTGTGTATTAGGTTCCTTAAGGTCTTAGGAATATGAACATTATTGTGAGCACACATTTTTTTTATAATGATCACATTATGTGTTAATTAAATATTAATTATGTGTTATTTATTGCTCCTATTTGCTATGAAATTTAACTTTTCAATGTGGTAGTGTATATCATTGACTAGGGTTCTGGCTTCTTCAAATATTGAGAGATTATTAAGTCCTTTGATCACAATATCCCATATTTGAAGAAGGCCACAAGTCAATAGTATGCACATGATTTGTTAGAGCCGACGGTTCATATATCCTAAGTTTGGTAATATAAATTCTCATGTTGTATTTGATCACATCTTGTGTTTGGTAGAGTGTGCAGGTTTAATGGTTCAAGCGAAGCAAGAAACTCTCCTGTGGAAACTACCGCTGCATGATAGTAGTTACCGCCAAGCGGTAGCCTTAATTAAATTGACATGGTGCTCGGGTTGCTACCGTTGAAAGTCAAGCCTATGGGTAGAAAGTCACCTGGTGGGGGGGGGGGGAGTGAATAGCTGACCTATTAAAATTCTTTGTAGTTCTTTTAACTTTAGCAATGTGCCCTAATGCAATTCAGAATATAAGCTGTACCCAGCATAAATAATAGAATAAGAAGAACTGATCACATCATACACAATAAAGAACACAACACACAATACAAGGGACACATCAAGTTTATAGTGGTTCCCCTATCTAGGGTACATCCACTTTCCCCCTTTTTCCTTATAAGAAATGTGCTAGATAAGGTTATAGCTCCTCCTTCAAACCTCGGATCCACAGATCCTACAAGGCTCAGTTTCTCTCCAAGAAACCTACACTTAGACCCACTGGTCCTACCTCAGAGATATCTCACTCTCCTATCTCAGAGATCTCCTCAATCTCCTACCTCAGCCTTTATAGATTAGGCCTATAATCTCAGTGATTTACCCCAGATCACCTACCTCAGATTCACCCAGAATCCTACCTCAGCCTTTATAGATTAGACTTACAAAACTCAGAAAATAAGATCTCCTACCCACTTAGATATCTAGGAGTTCTTATAATGAAATTTGATAAAACAAATTACAGAAAAATAGAAAACCTGTTATCTGTTGGATCTGTGTGTACAGATCTTTTCACTCAGCTGCAGTTTGATTTCTTCTTGATAGATCAGCGGGCTGAATTGAATTTCTTCTGAATCAGCAACTTCTTGATGAAGATCAGATCGAATAGTTTGAAGATGCTGATGAACAGGTCATCTAATCCCCAGATCAAACTAAGAAAAGGGATATGAAGAATTTCTTGAAGATCAACTTCTTCTTCTCTTTCTACTTCTTGATTTGTCTTTTAGAATAGAGAGAGACTGATGAATAGAATAGAAACGGGTTTTTTCTTCTTTTGAAGGCAGCACCTCCTATTTATAGAAATCTTAGACGGCTTGGAATGGTATTGATGACATCAGCAACTACCAGCAAATCATTCCTTGAGCTGTCTTTATAAAAGTGAAGCCTTCCTGTGTCGACCAAAATGATCTGACCAGTCTTGACCTAATTAATGTTGACTCAGCATATTTTGTCATATAAGTGTTGAAGTAGACAAGTTGTCTCGAAATATATATTGAGACATCTTTGACAGACCCAACATTTCCATACTTAGAATAGTTTTCATCTCAGAACAGAAAGTGTTGAGATAGTATAGTTGTGTCGACACATCTGTTATTTTTTTCGATACATCTGTTATCTGTGTTGACACATCTTAGTTCTGCCTTGTGTCGAGACAGAAATATTGTCTCGACACATCTTTTGTTCTCTGTGTTGACTGCTGATCTGCCTTGTGTCGACACATAAGTATTGTCTCGATACATCTTCTGTTCTCTGTATTGACTGCTGATCTGCCTTGTGTCGACACAGAAGTATTGTCTCGATACATGATGTCTCAAAACTTTGACTTAGAATAATTTCTTCAACTTTGAACCTGCACATGTAAACTTAACATACATCAAATACACCTTTGGGTATATCATTGAGTTGTCAAGGGGACTTCTCAAGATCAGGTACATTGTTCCCAATGTACCCAACAATCTCCCCCTATATGGAGAAGTCATAACCCCAAATCAATGATATACACCAACATAAAAATCTTGATGATTATAACATAAAAGATTTAACATTCAACCAGATGAACTTTTACAGCATAAATAAAAATTGCCATAAAACATTCTTATACCAAAATGTTATTAGTCTCAAAATTACAATGAGCTTATATAGAATTAAATTAATTCTAAGCAAAGTAAATACATCCTAAGACTGATCAGGTTCTATAATCATAATGCCTTTTCCCGAATGTACTTTGGCCTGAATAGATGGAATACTTTCATCAATAGCCAGCTTGCCTTTCTTGTCCTTGATGCTGGAAAGCTATTCAGCCCTAATTCTGTCTTTTAAAATAATGAAAGGGCTTAGGAAAGTATTTGACTGGTTCAATAACAGTAGCAGGAATTAAACCTTCCTTCTGCTCCCTTCTGAACTTATAGATAACATTTTGTTTCTCTTCATGCTTCCTCCATTCCTGCTCTAAATACCACTTACACCTATCATGTTTGTTGGCCATGACTGCTTTCTATGAGATAAGAATGATGTCCCTTGATTTTGGTCTCTATTGTTCAAAGTCAGGCCTCTCCTCATCCTGTTCTCTAAATCTTTTCTTTGACAATTGGACCTCTCTCTCCCTTTGTAGAGCAGCTTCAGACATTTCCACCTCTTCAGAATTAACTCTATGTTATACTGAGGTGGATAATACATAAATTGAACTTGATTATGAATGTCCTTAAACTGTGAAAGAGGTTATATGATTTTGGTTGTCTCCTGAGCAATTCCTTCAATCAGAGCTAGTTGGCAACCAGACTCTGCAACTTGATCATCATCACACAAAGGAGGGTATCATAGTGTGGATCTTATGCTATTATAAGTCCACTTGGCATGTTCTGAGCTAGCCTTAACCATCACTCTCTCCCCCTTTATGACTTCTCTCTCAATATGATCTCTCAGATCATCCTTTTGAAATCTCATTTGATCCACCACATGATGGTTCCCTATGGTGTAGTATTTCTTAAACTTTGTCATTTGATCAGAGAGAGCCTTTGATGAATCCTTTATAGCTTGCAGCATTACAGCTGAATCCACTGTAAGCTTGGTCAATAACTCAGTTAGTTGAGTATTTACTTTAGCCTCTAAGGAAGTGGATTGATCATCTATCATATTCAAAGTGATCGTATGAATTTCCATCAAATTTTCATTCAGTCTCTTCTGATTCTCCAGACTAAAGCCTTGTTTTTGCACTATATCATCTATCTTAAATTTTAACTCTTGCTTTGATTGGCAAGATAAACCACTATATTGCCTCCTTTGTAAAAACAATCAGTCATTTCTTTCTTCATCAGATTCACTTCAAATCTGATTAACTTTATGTCTTGAGCTAGGTGGAACTCCATATCCTTCCTATTCTCATCCACATAATTTTCTAGGTTAGTTCTTTGTTTGTCTAGCATTATCTACAGCTGAACCATGATAGAACTCTCATCTATTGAAGCAGATGGAGTGGACTGGAGTGACTGTATAGCTTTCTTATTGCTCTGACTCTTCTTTTTTCCTTTCATATATTCTGGTTTTTTGTTGCCTTGTGTCCTCTCCCTTATCAGAGTCAGATGAACTGATAATTTCAACAGCTGTGTCTACATCAGCTGGTGCTTCAGTTCCAGTCTTAGGAGATTTGGCTGATTGCTCCCCCTCAACTACTATACCCTATTGATCAAGGTGTATTTCTACTAAACTTGGTTCAGGTTGTTGAACTTCTGCAGGAGCTACATTTTCCCTAGAAGGATCTATTATCTCCCCCTGAATATGAGCATCCATCCCTGTTGTGTCATCAGGATCTTTTCAGGAGATTTTTCATCCATAATATCAGGCATATTCTCATCTTGTTGTGTATTCAGATCTTTGAGAACATCCTATACTATGTCAGTGACAGTTTCACTATCTAACACAGTTGTTTCATCCATGGTTTTCTCTATATTGAATGCTGCAGAGGATTTTAACTCCCCCTGGACCTGATCCCCAGTTCCAATTGTAATACTTGGAGTTTTCCTTTGGATTCTTACTTCATCTCCATCTGAACTAAAATTAATCTGCTCTTCTGAATCACTTGAGGATTCAATTTCTTCTTGTAATGGTTTCTTGTTCTTGATATCCTTAGGCTTCTGGGGTTCTTGTGTATCTTTGGCAAAGACTCTGTCCCATCTAGACAAAATCCTCATGTCCATCCGTCTCATGTGATTTATCTTTGAACCCAATTTTGGATTGAGTTCAGCAGGAATTACTTTATTCAGATACAAACTCAGTATTCTACCCAGGTTTGGTTTCTGGATACATTCAGCAATTAAGTAAAACAACAGTCTGCTCCAGTCTGTCTGAAGTTTGAAAATAATCCTAGTCATTATCTCAAACATATGAACTGAGATTCTGTCATGTGCACCTGTCTTGCACAACAGAACCTTCCCAACAATTTCAGATAGAAATTTTCCTTGGGTGTTCATACCTTTCATATTCAGTGAACTCCCAATCTTGGAAACTGAATCCAAACGACACCATTGAAGTTCAGCAGTAGTCTTGGTGGAGTCGACTATATCTTCTTGTTTAACTCTAAGTAATTGAAATACCTAGGCCAACCGTTTGCCTATGATCTTGACCTTCTGTCCATTTACGGTTGATTTGAACTTTGTGGCGCGAGAATCGATCGAGGCATTTATCAGAAGTTCTGTTACTTCTCTTTTCCATATGATCATCGGCTCAGATAATAGATAGTCAAGTCCAACATCTTGGATTAGGCCAATGACATTTGTAATCTCTTCGTGTGCCGATTTGAATCCATGGCTCACCAGTTCGTATCCCTCATTGATATTATCATCCTTCCTTGGAGCCATTGTTGCTGATTTTGAAATTGTCGAACCGGGAAATTGACTAAAGTCGACAACAAAAAATCTAGGTTTCAACACTAAGCAAGAGAGAACGATATGGTAGAGAATTTCTACAGTTTATGTCCTTTTTATAGGCCATTCTATTGAGAAGGTGAAAGGGCGCATCTCCTTAAGACATATTCATAAGTTTGGAAAAATCCCTTAGGTCAACACTCAAAACTTCTTGACTGAATAAATTTGTCGACTTGTGTCACACACCTCCAGTCATCTCGACAAGCAGTGTCGACACACTTCCTTGTGTCGACACAGTATAGTGTAGATTGTGTCGACACATACATAAATTTTGTTGATAACCCTAGTTTGTGTCGACACACTTGATTTGTCTCGACACAAAACATACTTAGCCAGATTTTTGACTCCTGAATTGTTGACTCCTAATCCTGATGATGTCTATATCTTGATGTGATAGCTGGATAGTAGGCTTGCATTTTTGTTGACTTAGTCTAAGTTTAGGCTTATTGAAGACTTAGCATGCCTAGCTCAAATTTGAAGAAATTAATCTTTTCTTCTACTAGTGGTTTTGTAAATATGTCAGCTATGTGCTTATCAGTAGAAATATATTTTAAACTGATGTCTTTGTTTTCTACATGTTCCCTACAGAAATGATATCTGATTTCAATGTGCTTAGTTCTACTATGAGATACATGGTTATTTGTAATTGAAATAACACTAGTAGAGTCACAAAACAATGTAGATTTACTTATCTGTAACTGATAATCTTGTAGCTGATGCTGAATCCAAAGAAGTTGAGTACAATAATTACTAACTGAGATGTACTCAGAGTCAGCTATTGATATGGCCACACTTGTCTGCTTTTTACTACTCCATGAGACTAGCCTTCTACCCAGGAATTGACATGACCTTGAGGTGCTTTTCCTGTCTTCTTTACAACCTGCAAAATCTACATTTGAAAATCCTATCAGTTCAAAATCACTACTCCTAGGATACCAAAGGCCAAGATTTGGTATGCCATTTAGATATCTCAGAATTCTTTTGACTGTAGTGTAATGAGATTCTTTAGGGCAAGCTTGATATCTAGTACAGATACAAGTAGCATACATTATATCTGGTCTACTAGCAGTTAGATAAAGTAGTGATCGAACTATCCCTCTGTACAAGGTAATATCAACTGGCTTTCCAGCAATATCCTTGTCCAAAGACATGGTTGATCCCATAGGAGTTCTCATAGTAGTGACAGTTTCCATGCCATACTTTTTTATTAACTCCTTGGTGATCTTTGATTGTCTTATGAAAAGTCCATCTTGGGATTGTTTAACTTGGAGACCCAGGAAAAACTTAAGTTCACCCATACTACTCATCTAAGATTTTCTTTGTATTAGCTTAGCAAATTTAGTGCAAAGTGAATCATCAGTAGAACTAAATATTATGTCATCAACATATATTTGTACTAAAATTGTCCTACCTTTGACTTCCCTTAGGAATAGTGTCTTGTCAATCTTTCCTCTTGAGAATTTATTCTCTAAAAGGAATTCTGACAGAGTCTCATACCAAGCCCTTGGAGCTTGTTTTAATCAATAAAGAGCTATAGAAAGTAAATAGACATGAGAAGGTTTAGTTGGATTAACAAAACCTGAGGGTTGTTTTACATATACTCTTTCCTTGAGGTTGCCATTCAGAAAAGCTGACTTAACATCCATTTGGTATACTTTGAAACCTTTGTAAGCTGCATAGGCTAGGAAGAGTCTTATATCTTCCAACCTAGCCACTGGTGTAAAGGTCTGGTCAAAGTCTATTCCCTCTTCTAGTCTATAACCCTTTGCAGCCAGTCTAGCCTTATTTCTTATTACCACTCCATTTTAATCTAGTTTGTTTATGTAAATCCATTTTTTTCCAATGATATTGTAATCATCAGGTCTTGGAACCAACTTCCAGACCTTGTACCTCTTGAATTGGTTCAATTCTTCTTGTATTGCACCAATCCAAAATGGATCCATATTTGCTTCTTCAAACTTCTTAGGTTCTGTTTGTGATAGAAAACTTGAATACATCACTATGTTATGATGTCTGCCTCTTGTGGTAACTCCTTGAGCAGCATCACCTATGATCAATTCTATTGGATGATCCTTTAGGTGCCTGACAGTTACTGGTAGTATCACTTCTTCTCCTAGACCATCTTGATCATGCTGTTGAGTTGTTTCTCCAGGTTCTTCCTGTCCTAGTACTTCTTCAACAATATTGATTTCCTCTTGCAAATTATGTTTGCCTGTATTTGTATCTTCCATGGCCAATTCTTTTAGCCTCAAGTCCACTTGTGTTGTGTTTGAAGTACCTGTCTTACCATCATAGAACATAGAACTTTCATTAAATACAATATGGACTGACTCCTCTACAACTTGATCCTTAAAGTTATTGACCCTATAGGCTTTGCTATGGTTGCTATAACCAACAAATATCCCATCATAAGACTTTTCAGCAAACTTGGTTAAGTAGGTTTGTATATTTTTTAAGACATAACATCTACATCCAAAGATTCTGAAATAGGATATGTTTGGTTTTTTCCCTTCATAAGTTCATAAGGAGTTTTATTTAATCTCTTGTTGATTGAAGCCCTATTTAGAACATGACAAGCTGTGTTAATTGCCTCAGCCTAGAAATATTCTGGAAGTGAGGAATCACTTAGCAAGGTTCTACCACCTTCAATGAGAGTTCTGTTTCTCCTCTCAGCTATTCCATTTTGCTGGGGTGTTCTTGGGGAAGAAAATTCTTGCTGAATTCCTAGTTTTTCACAAAACTTTGTCATATAATTAGATTGGAATTCAGTTCCATGGTCACTTCTCATTTTGACCACAGTACTGTTAAGTTCATTCTGAATTTGTTTCACAAAATTCTTGAAGACATCAGGAGTTTCAGACTTTTTCTTTAAGAAGAATACCCAAGTAAATCTGGAGTAGTCATCAATAATTACAAAAGTATAGACTCTCCTTCCTAAGCTATAAACTTGCATAGGACCAAACAAGTCCAAATTTTGGAGGTATAAACACCTCACAGAGTCTTTGGATTCATAGCATTTGAATGATGCTTTAGTCTGCTTGCCTTTTTGGCATGCTGGGCAGATGCTCTCCTTAGTGAATCTCATGTTAGGACCATTCCTAACAAGCTCCTTGCTATATAGTTTGCCTAAAGCCTTATAGTTCAAGTGGGTTAGCCTTTTGTACTATATAACACATTGTGAAGCTTTCTCACTTGCAGCTAAACATAGGGGTGAGTCAGACTTAATACATAGGAAGTTTAAACAGTATACATTTCCACATCTAGTGCCAGTCAAGATGACCTCTTGGTCACTTGAACTTTTTATTAGGCACTCATCTCTGTGGAACAATGTGTCATATCCCAAATCAAAAAATTGACTTATGCTAAAAAGGTTGTGTTGCAACCCTTCCACATAAGCTACATGAGTGATTGTGACTAGACCATTTGTGATCTTACCAAAACCTTTGGTGATGCCTTTGTCAGCTCCTCCAAAGATCACTTTTGGTCCTTTTTCCACAATAATATATTCCCTCAGATTTCTTCTTGTTTTAGTCATATGTATGGAGCAACCACTATCCAAGTACTAGATTGGTCAAGTGCTTGGACATTCCTACAAAATAAGAAATTACTTTTCCTTAGGATCCCAAATAGTCGTGGGTCCTAGGTTCTTGTTAGTTGTGACTCTATCAAAGCCACCAGTTGATCTCTTGAAAGGAATTGTCTTCAGACTATGAGGCACTGTTGGATTGAACCAACAATCTAGGGAAAAGTGTCCTATCTTTCCATAACACCAACATTCAAATCTATTATATCTCCTTTTAGGAGGAACAAAAGAATCTTTGTGCTGACACCCCTTTGGACAGGAGTTAGCACTTTTGGCTTTATCTTGATTGTGAACACAAGATGGGTCTTATCTCACAGCCTTAAGATGTTCTCTTGATTTATTAGATTGTACAGCTGATTGTGGAATGATCTGACCCTTTGATCCCTTTTTGCTTTTTGCCCCTCCTTCTCTTGGGTTTAATAAACCCCAGACCACCTCTAGGTTTTCCCGAGAAAGTGTCTATAATAGGTAAAATAGTCTTTGGTTTTGAGAACTACTCAACCAATTTCCTTTCAATTAGGAGTTTGGTTTCTAGCTCCTTAATGATTGCATCCTTTTTCTTAATTTCATTTATTTGATCATCAATGATCTTGGTTAACTTTGTTAACTTAGACCCCTGAAGACCAAGCTTCTGAGTATCCATCTTGTGATGATACTCAAGACTTTTTATTGATGCAATTTATATAGCTTGTGATTTATCAAGCTTCTTGCTTTTGACTAAAGCAGCTAGCAGTTTACCAAACCTAAGTATGAGTTGTTTCTGTTCAGTCCCTGAGTTAATCTCATGTGGATCAACCAGTAATTCACCTGAGTTTGCCTCATCTCCAGTCTCATAGCCAAAAGTCTTAGTGCAGGAAGAGTTATCATAAATTACCTGAGAATTCTCACAGTTATGAGTTCTAGTTTCTGGATCATCAGCTATAGCCATCAGATTGATTTCCATGTCTTCTTCAGGGTAACCATAGGATGATGAAATTGTGGAGTTATTTCCTTTATAGATGGCTCTTCTGATGAACTCCTCCTCATATGAATACAACCCCATATGTTCTTCTTCTGACTCAGTTGAATTAGAATCACTGTCAGATAAGGTCTTTGTCTTCTTAGCCATCAGACCTTTTTCTGATTTCTTATCCTTGAAGACCTTCCTTTCTTTTGAATTTCTGTTCTCCTTTCTCTTTACTGGGCAATCAGCAATGACATTCCCAGACCTATTACAACAAAAATAAATAATATCAGTCTTAGATTATTTGTTCTGATTGGAGTCATACCTGATCACAGATTTGTCTGTGTTTGTCTTTGCTTTTATGAGAACTAAAACCAGAAGGTTTCCTATTGCTCCACTATTTTATTCTTCTTAACATCTTATTGAACTGCCTTGTAAATAAGACAAGTTCATCATCTGATTTCTCTTCTGAAGAAGAGCAAGGTCCAGTGTTATCTGTCTCTTCATCTCTTCTAGGTGATGGTGGAATTTCCCTTCTAGTTTTCTTGGAAGAATCAGCTTTGAAGGCCAATGATTTAGACTGAGATGATTGTCTTGTAGTTTCTGCTTCAGCTTTTCTAGAATTGAGTTGAAGCTCATGTGAAATTAATTTCCCAAATAAGTCTTGAGGAAGCAGATTTCTCAGATTTCCCATTTCCCTTACTGCAAAAATCTTGATATCCCATTCTTTAATTAGGGCCCTCAGGAACTTGTCATTCAGTTCATAGTTTGAGAAGTTTATCCCATAGTTTCTCAAGTCATTGACTATTCTAAAGAACATTTCATATGTTTGTTCAATAGAATCTATCTTCCCTTGTCTAAATGCCTTATATTACTGGTTAAGGAATGACCTTCTATCATCTCTCACCTCTATTGTACCTTCCATATACACTATCAAGGTATCCCACATTTCCTTAGAAGAATTACAGTGCACCAGATTCTGAAATGTGGAGTTGTCTATAACACTCACTATTATGTTCTGTGCTCTTTTATCCATAGTAGCAAGTATGAACTCATCCTTTATCATTTCTAACAATGTCTTGGGAGTTTGAATATTTGCATCTAGTACAGATGATTTCATGGGCACATAGGGTCCTTCTTGAATTATAACAAAGATAAGGTTATAGCTCCTCCTTCACAACTCGGATCTACAGATCCTACAAGGCTCAGTTTCTCTCCAAGAAACCTATACTCAGACCCACTGGTCCTACCTCAGAGATATCTCAATCTCCTACCTCAGAGATCTCCTCAATCTCCTACCTCCGCCTTTATAAATTAGGCCTACAATCTTAGTGATTTACCCCAAATCACCGACCTCAGATTCACCCAGAATCCTTCCTCAGCCTTTATAGATTAGGCTTACAAAACTCAGAGAATAAGATCTCCTACCCACTCAGATCTCTAGGAGATCTTACATTGAAATTTGATAAAACAAATTACAAAAAAATAGAAAACCTGTTATCTGTTCGATCTGTGTGTACAGATATTTTCACTCAATTGTAGTTTGATTTCTTCTTGATAGATTAGCAGGCTGAATTGAATTTCTTCTAAATCATCAACTTCTTGATGAAGATCAGATCGAATAGTTTGAAGATGCTGATGAGTAGATCACTTAATCCCCAGATCAACCTAAGAAAAGGGATCTGAAGAATTTCTTGAAGATCAACTTCTTCTTCTCTTTCTACTTCTTGATTTATCTTTTAGAATAGAGAGAGAATTATGAATAGAATAGAATCAGTTTTTTTTTCTTCTGAAGGCAGCACCTCCTATTTATAGAAATCTCTGATGGCTTGGACTGGTATTGATGACATCAATAACTGCCAGCAAATCCTTCCTTGAGCTGTCTTTATAGAAGTGAAGCCTTCCCACGTCGACCAGAATGATCTGACCAGTCTTGACCTGATTAATGTTGACTCAGCACATTCTGTCATATAAGCGTTGAAGTAGACAAGTTGTCTCGAAATCTGTGTTGAGACATCTTTGACAGACCCAACATTTCCATACTTAGAATAGTTTTCATCTCAGAATAGAAAGTGTTAAGATAATATAATTGTGTCGACACATCTGTTATTTGTGTTGACACACCTATTATCTGTGTCGACACATCTTAGTTCTTCCTTGTATCGAGACAAAAGTATTGTCTCGACACATCTATTATTTGTGTCGACACATCTGTTATCTGTGTCGACATATCTTAGTTCTGCCTTGTGTCGAGACAGAAGTATTGTCTCGACACATCTTTTGTTCTCTGTGTTGACTGCTGATCTGCCTTGTGTAGACACAGAAGTACTGTCTCGACATATGCTGTCTTGACACTTTGACTTAGAATAATTTCTTCAACTTTGAACCTGCACATGTAAACTTAGCATACATCAAATACACCTTTGGCTATATCATTGAGTTGTCAAGGGGACTTCTCCAGATCAGGTACACTGTTCCCAATGTACCTAACAACCGCATCACACTAGTCCTACCGCCTGCGCTTGCTCAATCAACGCTCGTCAAGGTGGAGGCGTCGAGACAGAGCTACCGCCGAGTGATAGCTTGTTACTGTGCAACGCTATCTCACTCAATGCTCGTTGATTGCATCGAGATGACTGGTATAACGCCAAATGCTAGCTTACTACCGCACCGCGCTAGCATGTAAAAGAGGAAAATAATCTTTTTGGATATTTTTCTAAATTTGCAGGACAGTTGTCAGCAACAGGCGTGTCGACCTACTGCCGGCGGTAGCCTATTTTCAAAAAAACGTATAAAAGACTTCGTTTTTCATTCAAGACATAAGGAGACACCTATTATAATTCTAGGGTTCGTGTTCTGCCCTTGGAGCACAAAAATTCCATCTCCATCGAAGAAAAAAACCCGCCTCCCTCCCGTTCGAGCACGAAGATCTCTGATGAGCCAAGGATGTCAATGACTACGTGGAGTTAATCGGTTGCAACCAAACAAAGATTTCTAGCATCGGTCACGGATTGCTCAATGGAGAAATATTTTTGAGGGAGATTCAATCCTAAATTCTTATTTAATATTTTTATACTTTTCTCTTTTTCCGCGTTCTTATGGTGAGTAAAATCGACCGGCAAAGGTCGTCAAAATCCGGGGAGGAATCCATAAGAAATTGTCCCGTGGAAGGGACGTCTAAATCGCGGGATCTAGCGGGGCTCTAAGACACTTCCTTGCATGAATGTGAAGAGATGACTCAAAGACCTTTCTTAGAGGGAAAGGGAGAGAGCCAACTGGTTCGGGTAGTGGGTCCGTATAGAAACCAAAAGAGTTTATTCCTTTACCACCTCTGATCTCCAGCATCATGGAGATCAAACTTTTGTAATTATAAAGCACCTTTTGATCTTGATTGAATAAAGTTAATTGTGTTTTTTTGTGTATATCATTCTCGTTGCTCTCTGTTGGATCTCTCAAGGAGGTGTATTCTCCAAAGGGAAATTTGGTCAGGAAAATGGGGTCTGTGACCTACCGCTGCACGCTAGCAAGCTAGCGCCCCTCATTAGCTTCCAGAACTAGTTTTTCTGGACAAGAATATTTCGAATTTTTAATTAAGGCTCAAAACCTTATTCACCCCCCTCTAAGGTTGGCCACACGATCCAACAAGTGGTATCATAGCAAGGTTACCTCAAAAGGCTTAAACTCCTAAAGTAAGATGGCCAATGCGGTTCACGCTTTTCCTGAGGGACAAGGCATGAGTTGACCTACACTGTTCATGGGGAGAGACTATAACCACTAGAGAACCCAGATGAAAATTTTCTTAATGATGCAAAACATTAACATATGGACCATGATCGAAACGAAATACACTGCACCCACTACCACTGTAGGTGATAAAGTGTTGATCAAACCATAAGATAAATGGGATGGCGCTGACAAGCTAAGATTACTAACAATGCGAATGCTATGAACTCTTTTTTTTTTGTGTTAGACAAAACTGAATTTAATCATATTTGCAATTGTGAAACTGCATTTGATATATGACGATTATTAGAGGTAACGTATGAACGTAAGTCTCAGGTAAAGGAGCCAAAGCTATTTCGACTAGAGTCCGAATATGAACAATTCCGGATGGAGATAGAAGAGGAGGTGGATAGCATGTACACAAGCTTCATGAAGATTGTCAATGCCTCTAGATCTCTCAGAAATACATTCTCAAATGGAGACTTTGTGCGGAAAATCTTGCGATCTCTTCCTCCACGGTTCAATCCAAAAGTGACCGCCATTGCTGAGTCACACAATATCAACACCTTGAAAATTGAAATCCTCATTGGGAATCTGAAGACTCATGAACTAGAGCTTAAGATACCAAGTGAGGAATATTCAAAGGATCCAAAGAAGAAAGCTCTGGCACTGAAAGAAGAAGAGTCTGATGATGAAAATGAAGAAAGCCTTTATGTTCAGGAATTTAGAATATTTCTGAAAAATCTCAAGAGGCAAGAGAAGTACAAAATCTTTCTAAAAAAGGGTACAGTAGAGAAGAGGAGATGGACCCGATCGTCAAAGGGATCAGAGAGCGATGAAGAAAAACCAATTCCTTAGTGCTTCCACTGTTATAAGTCTGGGCACATGAAGAGAGATTTCCCAAAGCTCCAAAGAGAAGAAAATGATAGGCGAGATAGAGACAAAGGAAAGATGAAAGTGCTCAAAACATAGATATGGGATGATGATATGTCTGACAAGTCGAGCACCTCCGGCTCAAGCAGTAAAGATGAGGAGAATCTCTGTCTAATGGGCGAACATCATAATGACTCATATGGTGAATCCAGTGCCCATAGAGACACTGAGGTAACTCCTCCCCCTTACATAGAACTCCTTGAACTATATGAAACTCTTTGTGATAATTAGATGATGTGGCTAATAAAAATAGTGTCTTGAAAACTTAAAATAAATGACTGAAAAAGGATTTGAAATGTGTGAATAACAAATTAGTGAAATGTGGAAAAGCGAAGGTTGTGTGCCAAGAGTGCTCTCACTCCTTGTGCACAATAAAGGAATTAGAAGAAAACCTCTCTGAGACTTCCTCCAAAATCGACACTCTCACTAAAGAGTGGAAGGACTTGGAAAGGAAGTTTCAAACTTCTTGTAGCAATATTGAGAATGGAAAGAAGCAATTTGCAAGCCGGTGTGTGATGCTGGTCACAGAAAACACCGCGTTAAAGGCAAAGATCCATGACCTGAACCTTGCCATCCAAAAGTTTGGAATAGGCCAAAAGTATCTGGATATGCTATTAGGTTATTAGTGTCAGGGATCTGGAAATTTGGGCTTGGATACAAACATGGTGAGCTAGCGTCTGACAGTATCTCTAAAGCCAACAATAGCTCGTTTCCAGCAAATCCAGTCAAACGGTTTATGGAACATAATGCTAACCATGTTAAATCAAAAAACCAATATCCTTCGTCTAGCAGGAGCCCTAGTACCACACAAAAGGCGATATCCACTGCCTATGTGAAGTGTGCTAAATGTAATAAGTTTGTTCACACCTCTAGCTCTTGCGTGAAGAGAGGAATAAATAAAATAACTCAAGTTTGGATGCTGAAGTCGACTACCAAAACACTGGGTGGAATAACTTGGGTAACCAAATATTTACCCTCATCCTCCTGTTAAGTGTGTCGGCAAGCTAAGGACAAGGAAAATGTATGGCACTTGAAGACAAGTTTCTTAGCCTGGAGAAGATGAAAGAAGACATGATGATCTTTGGAGACAACTGTGTAATGCCCCAAAACTCAAAAGAGGAACAGACAGCGTTTGGAGCCGAGTTTGGGCCCTAGTAAGGGTCATACGGCCTGGGACATAGGCGTGTCCCAGGGGCGTGTCCTGCTCAGGCTATTTGTCGGGTTGTGTGGAAAGAGTTATACGGCCTGGGACACGGGCGTGTCCAAGGGGCGTGTCTGGCACACGGCATGTGACACGGGCGTGTCACATGGCAGTGTCCTCTTCTGGAAGTTTTGGTTCTGTGTCAATTGGGGAATATGCCCCGCAACACGGGCGTGTACTGTATGACATGGGCATGTCTAGGTTTACACGGGCGTGTCAAAGCCCGTGTCCTATGAAAGTGAGGGTAAGATCTACCTTTACTCTAGAGGGGGGGTGGGGTGAATAGAGTATTTTAAAATAATTTTGCAAATTAAAATTTAATTGGCAGTGGAAGACTTAATTTATTTATAGGTGTATTGTGCTTGCAGAGAATAAAACAAACTAAAGCAAGAAGTAAAAACACAACACATAGCAAATCAAACACAGCAACTAGAAGACACAAGGATCTATAGTGGTTCCCCAATCAACCTGGGCACATCCACTCTTCTACCACCCTAGGTAGGAATCCACTACAGGATGAGTTGATAAGGTGTCCTGGGCACCAATGAGCTTTTTATAAGGTGCTCAAAAACCAAACCATATATTTTGATCATGTGTCTTGCCACCACTGAGTTTTGACAAGGTCTCAGAAACCAAACACAAAACTTTTGAAGGGAGTTTTGAGTAACCCTTTTACAGCAGAATAAAAGAAAAAGAAAGTGTAGTTGTTCTTCTCTGTCAACAGTCAAAGAGAAGACTAGTGGATTATTGATGTCAAAGCTCCCCCTGAGATTTGAAGTTGTTCAGGAAGAGAAACTTTGCATAGGATGATAGGCCTTCAGAATGAATGAGATCTCCAGCAAAAGATGATTTCAGTAATGACTGAAATGTGTTGTGTCTGGAGTCTTGATTGATGAAGCCTTGAAAAACTTGAACCAGAGATGAGATACTCTAATCCTGTAGTTGTTGTGTGTCTCACAGATCTCAGATGTTGTTCTTAGTTTTTCTCTTGTTATCTGTTATCCTTGATAATCATATCTGTCTCTATTTTCTGAAAATGATATATTGAAGTCCAATCTTCTAGATAGCCGTTAGCCAGTCAAAAATGACTTCTTTAATTGATAACTGCCTCTGGAGGAAAGTCCTAAGAATCATTCTCCTTTAGTCTCCTTGAAACTTGCTCCAGATTAATTGAAACAGCTATAAAATCCTTTGCATTAAATGCTGGATATGAAGAAATTTGAATTCCCTAACTGACTGAATTTGAAATCCTGAAATCGTCAATCTCTCAAGAAGATCGTCGATCTGAGCTCGACTACCGTCGACCTGAGCTCAGAGACTGGAACTTGACTTGAAATAGCAATCGTTGATCTGAGATCGATTATCGTTGACCTGAGCTCAGAGATCTGGATTTTTGCTAGAGACAGAAACGTCGATCTGAGCTCGAAGATCATCGAACCGAGTTCGACGACTCGTTGAACTGAGCTCAAAGATAGTCAAACTGAGTTCGACGCCTCATCGATCTGAGCTCGATGATAATTGCCTTAGTCTTTCTGCACTTGAAATCTGAACTAGGAGGTCTTGCGGGCAGCTTTCAAACCTAAGTTCTAAGCCTTAGACCTATTCTAGTTGACCTTTAAATCTATACAATGAGGTCAAGACACATTCCTTAGGACATAGTGATCCTTACCCAAATCAGTAATAAGGTGTTCCAACAATCTCCCCCTATTTGGGTTAAGATTACTATTTACAAGATATAGGAATTTTAAAAGCATACAAGTAGAAACAAAAGCAAATACAATATTGCAGAAACAAATGAATAATCACAGCAGATAGTCAAAGAGAGATATATACTGTTCAACTTACATAATTAGTCCTTTTCCTTGCCCTTTTTGAATAAAATTTCTCTATTGGGATCTTGAGCTTCTTTCTTAGATATTCTGTCATCAGCTGCACCAAGAGAGGTTTGAGATTTGGCTATGGGGACAACTGCCTCTGGGTGCAACTTCATGTAAATTTATGGGTCAAAGAATTTTCTCGAAGAATATCTCTCAAGCTCTTTCTTTCTTTGTTTAGATAATGTAGTAATATTTGAAGTATCTTTTCCTTGTTCTCTTGCTTTCTTTATCTTGTCTAAAGCAGCTAATTCCTTCATCCTTGATGTCCAAGAGATAGGATTGTTCTCTGGATCTTCATGGGGAACAGGAGGTTCATATCTATTGAAAGTATCAGCAGGAGGAGCTCTTGAGGGAAAAATTTCTTTGAGCTTATATGGGAATGGACCAGAAGTTGAATCAATTGGGTCTTGTCCTTCCCTTTGATAAGGATGATGTCTGGATTGTCCTCTTGAATATACTCTGTATCCTCTTTGATTTCCTCTATATTGGCCTCTTCTGGACTGGTAGCCTCTTTGTTGATGTCCTCTGGATTGTGATCTATCTTGAACCTGAGAGGAACTTTGAGTTGTAGCATGAGAGGTTTGTTGTGCTGAACTTCCTCCAGATCCTACATCTGGAGAGGGAGGAGGAAGAGGAGGATTATGATGAGATGTGCCTTTGTCATACTTCCTCCTCTTCTTCATAGCCTTCAATTGGTTCTTAGAAAATTGCATCCAATGTTCAGTGATAAGACAATCGTGCAGTATATAGTAGGGAATATCATTATCATTAGTGGATTTTTCTGCAGGAACTCTCTTCATAGCCTTACTTCTTGCTTTCCTCTTCCTTTCAATGGTTGCAGAGGAGTCATAAAAATCAGTTCTAAATTCATCACTGTCTGAGCTTTGAGGATTGTCATACATCTCATCAACCCTTTTAATATATTCTTACTGTTGTTTAGTTTATTTAGATGAAGTAGCAGCAAGAACAGGAGCAGTAACAGGAGCTGGAGCAAGAGCAGAAGTAGCAACACTAGCAGGAGCAATAACAGAAACAGTAGCAGGATCAGCACTAACAACAAAAATAGAAACACTAACAACAGGAGCAACACAAACATCAGAAACAACACTATCCACAGCAGGCCCTGAAACACTAGCCTATATCATTATCATATCATCAACAGCAGTAGTAATAATTTCCACAGCCTTGATAGAATTGATATAAGATAATATCAAGCTGGGATCACAGCAAGAGACAAGCACAATGGCCTTAATAAGATCTTTAGCTTCTTGAGTTGGAAGATATCTGCTATAGAGAGCATCAAAATCTGAAAGCAGTGACCTGAAGTCAACTGTACTGAAGGATAGAACTGGAGCTAGGGTTGGAGCAACTAGCACTTCTTCTTTTGGAGCAGGCAGCATCACTTCTTCATTTGGCATCTCCCCCTGCCTGGATTCAGTATAAACTGGATCAAGGCACCCCAAAGAAGGGATTGCCTAAGGAGGAGGGAAAGAAGAAAGCCTGGAAGATAACTCATTGATTGATTTAAGAAGTGAATCCATGGAGGTATCCAGTAAGAGTGTTAGCCTGGGAGCTAACATCTCATATAGTTTATCTACAAGGGCAGGAATGTCTACTTGCTCAAGGGATGCTTGAGTAGAGGTAGAGGAGAAAGGTGCAGAAGTTGATGGTGTTGATGGAGCTGCAGTTATGTGGAGAGAGGATGCGGGTGGAAGTGGTATGGATGGTTGTGATATGGGAATGGTGGTGATGGATGTCACTGGAATGGAGATGGATGGAGTGAGAGATGGTTGAGCCCGAATATCTTATAGCAGTTGTTGGTAAGAAGTAGAAGATGATGGGGGCTCTAGAGGTGATGAAAGAGAAATATCCATGTAGGAATCATCTAAGAGGTTGAAAGATGGAAGATGGATGGATGAATCAATGTCAAGAGAGGGATAGTAATGTAGAGGATGGAATTGCTCTTGCAGAGTGGATGGTGGTGGTGAAGAGATAGTTGGAGATAAAATTGAGATGGGAGAGGAAATTATGATGGGTGAAGAAATTATGATGGGGGATGAAATTGAGATTGAAATGGTGGATTTAGGGATGGTTGAAGAAACATGAGGTGGAGATGATGGAGACGAGGAGGAGGAAGCAGACAATTCTTCTAGGGGGGCAGTTGCCTAAGGGGAAGTGACTGGAACAGTCCTTGTGCCTGAAGTGGTGGTAGCTGTAGGACCCCTGCTGGGTTTGGAAATTTGCCTATCCCACTTTCCAAAAAGAGCACAGGAGAGTCTCTTGGAAGCATTGATGTGCATACCATTGGACACAGTAATTGGGGGCATCTGTTATGCAAAAACAGGCCTAATATCCTCCCAAAGTTAACAAGGTTCTTATTAATCTTCTTCTTAATTAAATCAAAAAAGATTTCTCCCCAATTCAGATGTTTCTTATCAACTAAAGCAACCATCAAACAAAACTGATACCTGGATATTGTATCATGAGCAGAATTTTTTGCTAACAGTACTTTTCCCACTACATCAGCTAAAAACCTATACTCTACTGAAAGGTTTTTCTTAAGCAGCTTGTTAGGGTTTGCTGCTGAATGTCCCATTCTATCTAACATAGTAGAAAACTCTTCTCTAGACAATTCCACTGTATCATGTCCAGTACTTAATTGGAAAACTTCTGTTAGAAGTGCAGGAGTAAGGGATACCTGGGTTCCTGATATACTCCCGACCATAGTATTTTGATCCAGATTGTGGGCTGTGTATACCCATTCTTTTATTTCATCTGCAGCCAACTTCATTCTCGTAGTCATGATTGTTACCAACTGTTGCTCCTTGAACAGCTCTAGAATATCCTTGAATATCTGATCACTTCCTTCAAACGAATCCATGTCTATATCAAAACCGGTGTCAAACTTCATTGCGGCTAAGATGGCAACTGAAGCGACCATGTTTTTCCTGCAAAAATGAACAAACAAGACCAAGTGCAGAGAGGTTTAGAGGGAAAGAAAGCTCTGCAGAAAGTATGAATGCGCAAAAGAAGAACGACGACCGAAAAATGATTTTTATATTAGGGTTCAACGCAGAAAAGGAAAGATCGTTGAACTCAGTTCGACGATCTGGGCTTCTAAAAGAAATCTAAAAGGTCTTCAACATCGTCGATCTCCATTCGACAATATTGGAGAGCGTCGAGCTGCGTTCGACGATCTCTGACCGGAAAGAGATAGCCTAGCACTATTTGGAAAATACTGAGCTCCGTTCGACGATCTTGGGGAAAAACGTCGAGCGGAGGTCAGAGTTCAGAAAGAACCTATAGACACTAGAAAAATCAAGTTTTTAGCCTAGTCTTGGTCAATTTTTAAAGTTTCAAAATCTTGGATTTTAATTTAAACTTACTCCATCTAACATTCCTAACTGATTCAAGAAGAAGGTGTGTTTCTTTTCATCCAAGGGTTTGGTGAAAATATCTCCCCTTTGCAAATCAGTTGGGATATATTGAAGTTCAATTTTATTTTTCTCAACATTATCTCTTAAAAAGTGATGCCTAATCTCTATATGTTTTTTCCTACTATGGAGGACTGGATTTTGTGCTATAGAAATATCACTGGTGTTATCACAAAATATTTTTAACTTATCTAAGTTGTAACTATAGTCTAGGAGCTGATTTTGAATCCACAATATCTATGAGCAATAACTACCTGCTGCTATATATTCAGCTTCAGCAGTTGATGTGGACACAGATGTTTATTTCTTACAAAACCAGGAGACAAGTCTGTCACCAAGAAACTGACAAGTTCCACAGGTGCTTTTCCTGTCTACTCTACATCCAGCATAATCAGTATCTGAAAATCCAGTTAATTTAAATCCTGAATATTTTGGATACCAGAGACCTAGATTTGGAAAACTTTTCACATACCTGAGAATCCTTTTTACTAATGTTAGGTGTGACTCTCTAGGGCTTACTTGGAATCTAGCACATATGCATGTTGCAAACATTATGTCAGGTCTACTAGCTGTAAGGTACAATAAAGAGCCAATCATTGCTCTATATGTTGTCTGATCAATAGGTTTTCCATGTTCATCAGCATCTAATACAACATTAGTAGGCATAGGTGTTTTCATACATGATGCTTCAGACATACCAAATTTCTTAACCAATTCTTTTGCATACTTGGTTTGAAAAATGAATATACCATCAGCATGCTGTTTGACTTGCAATCCTAGAAAGAAGGAAAGCTCACCCTTGCTACTCATTTCAAATTTTGAATGCATTAGGTTAGAGAACCTTTTGCACAAATTTGAATCAGTAGATCCAAAGATAATGTCATCTACATAAATTTGTACTAGTAGGGTATTGGACCTATGTGTTCTAATGAAAAGAGTTTGGTCTACTCTACCCCTTATAAAATCATTTTCCAAAAGAAAGCATGCTAAGGTCTTATACCATGCTCTAGGAGCTTGCTTGAGACCATATAATGCTTTATGCAATTTAAAAACATAATCAGGATGAGTAGGAGAGATAAAACTTGGGGGTTGTCTGACATAGACTTCTTCCTTGATATCTCAATTTAGAAAAGCACTCTTCACATCCATTTGATAGACCTTGAATCCCTTATGAGCTGCATAAGCTAGGAATATTCTTATGGCCTCTAACCTTACAACTGGTGCAAAGGTCTGGTCATAATGTATTCCTTCTTCTTGTGAGTATCCTTGTGTAACTAGCCTTGCCTTGTTCCTTATAATAATTCCTTGATCATCCAGTTTGTTCCTGAACACCCATTTTGTTCCAATAATGGAATGATCCTTTGGTCTTGGCACTAGCTCCCAAACTTTATTTCTTTCAAATTGATGTAACTCCTCTTGCATTGTAATGATCCAGTGTGGATCTTGTTCTGCATCTTGTATGGATTGAGGCTCAATTTGAGAAAGAAAGCAGGTGTTCATCAGATTTTGGTTGACCTGATTTCTGGTTTGCACTCCAACTGAGATGTCTCCAATCACTTGGGAGATTGGATGATCTCTTGATGTTACTAAATCAACAGGGGGTGTTGATTGTTCACCAACCTGTGTTGTTATTTCCTCTTGTGGAACAACAACTTGCTCTTCAATGTGGTTCTCACCAAGATGTTGAGTGTCCTCTTCATCTTCACTTCTTTCACCTTTTTGTTGGATAGGTGAAGGTGTGGTACCCTCTTCAATTATGTGTAACCTGTTCAAATTTTCTGAAAGAGAATGTACCTGCAGAGTTTCTATGGTAGAAGTATTCTTCTCCTTATAAGACATGTTAGTTTCATCAAAAGATTCATGTACATATTCTTCAATTTTAAGAGAAGATTTATTATACACCCTATAAGCTTTACTGATCATGGAGTATCCCAGAAATACTTTTTCATCAGCTTTGGCTTGAAATTTTGCTATGTATTTCTTGTCATTATTGTGTATGTAGCAAATACAATAAAAAATCTTGACATAGTCTACTTTAGGTTTCTTCCCTTTGAGTAATTCATAGGGAGTCTTGCCCTTCAGCTTATGTATCAAACTTCTATTCAACACATAGTTTGAGGTGTTAACTGCCTCTGCCCAAAAGGATAGAGGAAGGGGAGCATCTGTCAACAATGTAGTAGCAGATTCAATAAGGGTTCTATTTTTCCCATCTACTACCCCATTTTGTTGAGGAGTTCTAGGAGCTGAGAAAGTGTGCCTGATCCCTTCACTCTGACAGAACTCTTGCATAAGAAGAGAATCAAACTCTTTCCCATGATTACTTCTGATCAGGGCAATTTGAGTATTGAACTCAATCTGTATGCATTTGAGAAACTCTGTCAAACACTTAATGTTATCAGACTTCTTCCTCAGAAAAAGCACCCATGTGAATCTAGAGAAGTCATCTACAACTACTAAAGTGTAAGATTTCCCTCATAGGCTTTGTACTGTAATGGGTCCAAAAAGATCCATGTGTAACAGATACAAGATCCTAGGTTAATCACTCTTATTAAGTGACTTAAAACAATTTTTAGTTTGCTTGCCTAATTGACAAGCCCTGCAGAGTCCTTCCTTTTTATAGGGGCCAGAAGGTAGTCCTCTAACAAGGTTGTCATTGGATAGCCTAACAATGGTTCTAAGGTTTATATGTCCTAATCTCTTATGACATAGTTCATTTGGTTTACTAACAGAGTTGAACACGCAGATATCTACCTTAGCTGAATGAAAATCTACAAGATAGATGTTACCTTTCCTTTTACCTGTCAACACAGTTGTGTTGTTCTCTGATTTGATTTTGTATGAGGATTTGTTGAATGTAACCTGGTAGCCTTCATCACACAATTGACTGATGCTGATTAAGTTGTGCTTCAGTCCTTCCACATAAGCCACCTTCTTGAATGTGACTGACCCTATTTGGACTGCACCATGTCCCTTGGTCTGTCCAAAGTTTGAATCTCCAAATATGACTTTGGGTCCAAGCTTGGCTTTGAAGGATGTAAGATTATCCTTGCTCCTTGTCATGTGCTTTGAGCACCCACTATCCAGATACCATTGTTGGTTTATTGTTGGATAGGTCTTCTCCTGCACATAAACCAATTTATTTGTTTTTGACCCAGTTTACCTTGGGCCTAGGTTGATAACCTTTAAAATCTGAAATGAAAGACATTCCTGGTTGACTCTTATAGCCTTCAGGATGATATCTCCTAGGAGGTATTATCCATTCAACATAAGGGTTGAAGCCTTGGGATGTAGGACCTCTAGGATTAAATTTTGATTTACCCTTAAAACCTTGTTCAAAGCTTTGAACTCTGTTCGATGATCTCTAAGCTGAGTTCGAAGATCTTGGGTAAGATCGTCGAGCTCCGTTCAAAGATCGACTTTGCCAGAGTTCAGAGTTCAGAGATCGTTGACCTGAGTTCGACGATTCAGCCTTAGATCGCTGAGCTCCGTTCGGAGATCGTCGAGCTCTGTTCGACGTTTTCCGTTGAACTTTGTTTTTCTTAGGTATATCAGAATTCTTCCTAGCTACCTCTACAACTCCCTTTCCTTTATCTGAGATAAATTTGATTGGGGTTATTAATACTATAGGTTGGCTGGATGAAGCACCCAAGCCCAGTGTACTATTAAGTATTAAATTTACTGTACATGTGATTTCCATCAGTCTGATGCTTCTCCCATTAAGGGATTCTTCAAACTTCTTTGCCTGAGATAGTTCACTTTTCAGTGAAGCTATCTCCTCCCTACAGCATTGTAACTCCTCAGAGAGTTTGAGGTTATCTGATTTTAAAGTGCTATGTTCAGATAGTTGATTTCTGAGAGAGATAATCTCCTTCTCAGACTTGAGTAGGTCAAAACATAGTGCCTTAAATTCAAATTTAAAGTCCTCTGAATTGAAATCAAAAGAATCTATTACCTGATCTTATTCAGCTTCATGTTCAGATTCAGATTCTGACTGTTGTTCTGCATCAGAATTATGTTGAGAGGCATTGATAGCCATCATACAGAACTCCTTCTCTTAGGCATCATCTTCATCATCACTTGAGCTTGATGAAGCCTCTGATTCTTCTTCAGTCTCACTCCAGGTTTCAGCTATAAATCCTTTCCTGGTGTATTTGTTCTTGCTGGAGGAGGATTTGTCATTGTTGTTTTTCCTGGAGTCTTTGTCTCTTCTCCTATCTTTCTTATCTTTCTTGTCCTTATTTTGGTTTTCTGGACAGTCAGGCACAATGTGGCCTGGTTTCCTGCATCCAAAACAAATAATTTCTTTATTACTGGACTTGTCATACCTTGGCTTTTCATGGCCTCTGGATGACCTTTTCCTAAAGTCTTTTCTAGCCATATTGTAAAATCTTTTGGCTAGTAGACTCATTAACTCTTCATTGTCTGTGACCTTGTCTTCAGGCTGTTCTTCTGTAGCTTTGAAAGCAATTATCTTCCCCTTCCTTGTTGCTGGAGAAGCTATATTTTGATCTTCCTCTCTATTTTTGATGAGCAGCTCATAAGACTTGAGCTTGCCCAATAGAGCTTCAGTGGTAATCTCATTTAGAATTCTAGCATCCTTGATTGGTCAGATCCTTGAGTCCCAAGTGCTGGGTAAGCACATTAGGATCTTATCATTGAGTTCAGTCAATGAGATCTCTTTATCCAAAGTTTTCAGTTCACTGACAATTAGACTGAGTCTGTTATACATGTCAGCAACTGACTCAGTTTCTCCCTTCTTAAAATTCTCATACTGGGTTATGAGATGGGATCTTCTGTCCTTTCTTTCATCAGCAGATCCTGACACAAGCTCAGATAGCTTGTCCCATATTTCTTTTGCTGAGTTGCATTCAGCCACTTTTTGAAATATGTCATCAGACATAGTCTGAGCCAATATGTTCATTGCCTTAGCATCATCAACTTTCCACTTTTTGATTTCTGCATTTGTTCCTAAAGGAGGTGGAACAGTACTTGTACTTGTACTTTCTAGAGGTCTTTGACACACTGTCAAAACAGAATTGAAGATATCCTCATCAATAGAATTCATGTATAATCTAATCCTTGCCTTCCAAAGTGCAAACTTAGAAAGATTGCACACTGGAGGTCTGGTGCTTGCATAGTCTTTGTTCTGTGCCATGATTTTATATGAAAATAATTATAATAGAAATAATAACCCTCTATTAAAGATTGATCTTATTAGAGATCTTTTGGTTCAGGTGTTAGCCTGTAAAACAACCAACCTAGTGAAGATCTAGTTGTTGAATAACCAACCTCCCTCTGATACCAATTGAAAGTGAGGGTAAGATCTACCTTTACTCTAGAGGGGGGGGGGGGGAATAGAGTATTTTAAAATAATTTTGCAAATTAATATTTAATTGGCAGTGGAAGACTTAATTTATTTATAGGTGTATTGTGCTTGCAGAGAATAAAACAAACTAAAGCAAGAAGTAAAAACATAGCACACAGCAAATGAAATACAGTAACCAGAAGACACAAGGATCTATAGTGGTTCCCCAATCAACCTGGGTACATCCACTCTTCTACCACCCTAGGTAGGAATCCACTGTAGGATGAGTTGATCAGGTGTCTTGGGCCTCAATGAGCTTTTGATAGGGTGCTCAAAAACCAAATCAGATTTTTTGATCAGGTGTTTTGCCACCACTGAGTTTTGACAAGGTCTCAGAAACAAAACACAAAACTTTTGAAGGGAGTTTTGAGTAACCCTTTTACAGCAGAATAAAAGAAAAAGAAAGTGTAGTTGTTCTTCTCTATCAACAGTCAAAGAGAAGACTATTGGATTATTGATGTCAAAGCTCCCCCTGAGATTTGCAGTTATTCAGGAAGAGAAGCTTTGCACAGGATGATAGGCCTTCAGAATGAATGAGATCTCCAGCAAAAGATGATTTCAGCAATGACTGAAATGTGTTGTGTCTGGAGTCTTGATTGATGAAGCCTTGAAAAACTTGAACCAGAGATGAGATACTGTAATCCTGTAGTTGTTGTGTGTCTCACAGATCTCAGATATTGTTCTTAGTTTTTCTCTTATTATCTGTTATCCTTGATAATCATGTCTGTCTCTATTGTCTGAAAATGATATATTGAAATCCAATCTTCTAAATAGCCGTTAGCCAGTCATAAATGACTTCCTTAATTGATAACTGCCTCTAGAGGAAAGTCCTAAGAATCATTCTCCTTTAGTCTCCTTGAAACTTGCTCCAGATTAAATTAAATGGCTTTAAAATCCTTTGCATTAAATGCTGGATATGAAGAAATTTGAATTCCATAACTGACTGAATTTGAAATCCTGAAATCGTCGATCTCTCAAGAAGATCGTCGATCTGAGCTCGACTACCGTCGACCTGAGCTCAGAGACTGGAACTTGACTTGAAATAGAAATCGTCGATCTGAGCTCGACTTTCGTCGACCTGAGCTCAGAGATCTGGATTTTTGCTACAGACAGAAATGTCGATCTGAGCTCGAAGATCGTCGAACCGAGTTCGACGACTCGTTGAACTCAGCTCAGAGATAGTCGAACTGAGTTCGACGCCTCGTTGATCTGAGCTCGACGATAATTGCCTTAGTCTTTCTACACTTGAAATCTAAACTAGGAGGTCTTGGGGCCAGCTTTCAAACCTAAGTTCTAAGCCTTAGACCTATTCTAGTTGACCTTTAAATCTATACAATGAGGTCAAGATACATTCCTAAGGACATAGTGATCCTTACCCAAATCAGTAATAGGGTGTTCCAACATCCTAGTCAGGATGCGACCGTTTCAGCATCGATTGGGGTACACAACCCATGATACGGGCGTGTCCATGGCTAACACGTGCGTGTCCCAAGCTGTGTTAGAGGTCGTGTCCTGTTCTGGATTTCCTGGTTTAAGGAGAGTGTAGAATACGGCCTTGGACACGGGCGTGTCGCAAGCCATGTTCGGCCCAGAAATGTTGTTTTTAGGGCGAATCGTGGCCGTTCGTTTCTTTCAAAAGGGATCTAAGGGACCAGGCTGGTCCTCGCTGGGTTTAAGGCCGGGAATAGGGTTTTCAAACCCTCATTCCATTGGAACATTCTCTTTCTAAGGCCTAGTGAGAGGGGAGAGCAATGAGGAAGGAGAAAGTTAACTCCAGCCGCCGGTGGAGCTTTGGAGCTCCGATTCTCGATCCGAGTCCAGATTTGCGAAGGCGAGGCTGATACGGTGCTTTCCGTCCGAATAGATCCTCATGGAGCCAAAGAGAAATTCAAGGGTAATGATTCTCTTCTTGGACATGTGAAGTCCCCTTTCCTTTTTGCATAGGAAGCCCGCTCTCGCGAGCATGCGGTGAGTTTGAGGTATTCCTTCGGGTAGACATGAATAGTCCTCGCTGGATTATATGTAGAGTCTTGAATCGAAGTACGGACATAGGCATGGTGTGTGAAGCCAACCCGGACAAGTTGGTCTGGATTGGTGATGTTTCATTATGCATGAATGGTCAGAGAAGACTCCGTGCCGATGGTTGTTTTCGGGATTTCTATGCGGTAGATTGCAGTAGGAAATCTTGGGGATTAACTCCAAGGTGCACCCAAAAAACTGGGCAGAGGCGTGATTCTGCCAACTTGGTGGCCTGGGAGACAACTTGCACATAACTGGGTTATGTAAGATTTGTGTAATCGCTTTGGGACTCGGGGAAGCTTGACCTGCACATATGGCTTAAATTAACGTTGCGGTGTGAGAAACGGGTTAGGCGGAACCATACCCGGTCTATGTAGTTCGGTTAAAGAGACCTAAGGTACTTGGTACTTATCGTTGGCATAGATGGAGGGTCTTAGGATTAGGCCGGAAAGAATATAATGCTCACGAGGTTTGCCGTCATAGAGGAGGTGGTGAGACCACGAAATATTTACCGGGTTCACCGAGTAAGTGCCCTGGGAGCACGGGGTGTGTTGTCGTACGAGCCTACACCTGTGGTGTATTGTGCAAATGTTGTACTTTCACTTAATTGTTGGGTTATACTAATGCATTGCAGGGAAGGAGCACCGCCACCCTAAAAAGGGGGTGGGGTCGTTATAATTTGGTCAGCTTTAGCTGACCATTGCTTTGTTTGCCACCGTGCGGTGGATTGTTGCTTGTAAGTGCCGCAGAGCCGAGTGTCAAGTAGCGAGATGAAGCCTTGGTTGCTGAGCTTGCCCTCGAAGGCCATGCAAATGTTTACTTGTTTTATTTATGTGTGACCGGCCTGCGAGCCGATGTTTGTAAAACACTAGTTATTTAAGTAAACCCTTTGTAAGGCCATAAGGCCAAACACTTTGTGTATTTTTGTACGTTCATTCCTAATTTTGGATTGCTAGTGGACATTCATGCTATTGGATTGGGTTCTTTTTTTGCAACTTAAAAATTGCTTTCACTAGAATGTACTCTGTGTAGGTCATATGTTATTGGTTGAATGGTTTCATTTAGTAACCCGCCAGTCTGTCTGTGGTATATGTCGTCAGGCCCCGGCCAGACCTACTGCTATGTGCTATGCGATGGATATGGGTGTTACAATTTGGTATCAGAATATCGGTTTAAGTCATGCTTATTGGAATTCGTGGATGAATTCTTTTAAGGGGTAGTGAGCACATGTGTGTGCGTCATCGTTATAACATGAAAAGAACCCATGAATGTCCACTTAGGAATGAAAAATACACATGTTTGAGGAACCTGCATGTTCCTATAATTGCATTTTGCAATATTGTTCGGTCAGTTAACAGTGTTTTATACGTCTATAGGTGACCAAGAGTGGTGCAAGGCCTTCGAAAAACCTGCATTCTGAGTATAGTAGCGCACCAAACGATGTGCCTGCAACACCTCCTTCGGCTGAAACCATAAGATTGGTGGCTAAAGCAGTGTTTGCTATGATTAATGCACAGCCTGTAAGGCAAATGCAACAGCCTTCCCCTGCTATGGAGCAAGTACCGCTTCAAGCGGCAGAACTGAGAAGGGTGGAGCAGGTTGAGGTAGAGCCAATGATGCCTAGGAGAGCAACTGAAAACAACTCAAGCATGTTATGGGCTTCAATCCTCCGGTGTTCTCAGGGACGGGAACTCCATCCCAAGCGGAGGACTTGCTTTCTCGAGTAAAGAGAGTCCTGACAGCTACAGCGACGGAGGAGTGGCAGAATACCACTATAGCCACTTTCTTGTTGGATGGCGATGCAAGGCTGTGGTGGGAAGGTTTGGAGTTACACCACTTGAGGGGAAGACAACTCACAGATGTCTCGATGGAAGAATTTTTGAGACTTTTCATTGCAAGATACCTCCCCTCGGCTCAGAGGATTGTGTTGGAAAATGAATTCCAGAAGTTGACGCAAGGAGAGAGTAGTGTGGACGAGTATCTCCATGAATTTACACGTTTGGGTCAGTATGCAAGCGCTACATTCGCTGATGAGGAGCGAAAGACAAATCGATTCTATGAAGGTATGCGAGATGACCTAAGGCTACTGCTCCCGAGGCCTATGACGTAGGGTTTTATAACCTTAGTCAATACGACCAGGTTGTTGGAAAAGGATATGAAGAATGTGCAGGCGAAGGAGGACTCTGGTGTAAAGAGGACAGAGTTCAATGTGCCGACTACCTCAAAGTCTAGTTATCGTAAGTTCAATAAGAAGGCTAGTACTTCGGGTCCAGCTCCTTCTTCTAGTGCTTCGGGGGAAACTACAAGCCGAACACCGGGTGCTTGCTACAATTGTGGAAAGCGGGGGAATTTTGCTCGTGATTGCTGGAGCAGACGCCCAAAGTCCGAGAGGAAGCCAGGAGCAACCTACAAAGAGAAGGGTAAGGCGGTGGAGTCCACCGCATCGCACTATGCCCCAACTCAACCGAGAGTCTATAACCTTGGCCAGTAGGAGGCCATAAAGCAAGCCGACGTGGTGACAGGTATTGTTTAAATTTATAGCAGCTTAGCTTTAAATATTGTTACCTTGCACATGTTAGCTAATTATTGCTTGAATAGGCTTTGTTTGGATTTTTGATAATCCAGCGAGAGCACACTTTGATACGGGAGGTTCGCACTCCTTTTTGTCCGAAGGATTCATATCGCGCATTGGAGTACCTTCTTCGATGGCGAAGGACAAATTGGATGTGTTGTTGCCGAATGGGTGTTCAATGCGCGCAGATAGGGTTTACGACGTAAAGATACGGATTGGGAGTTAGGAGTTTGAATTGTAAGCGTCGTTACTGCCGCTGGTGGAGTTCGACGTAATATTTGGTATGGTCTGGCTCTCGGAGCAGCAAGCATACATCGATTCCAATCGCAAGGAGGTCAAGTTGGGAACTGGTCGTGAGATGACTTTTGTAGGTTTGAAAGGGTCGAGCAAGATGTTGATGTCTGCTCTTCAGGTGGTTAAGGCAGTTTGTGCCGGTGTAGAGCTGTTCTTCATGCTAGTGGAGGCTTCAAAGCCTAAGCCTACTTTGGATAGTATCTCAGTGGTATCCGAGTACCCCGACGTATTCCCTGACAATATCCCTGGAGCCCCACCGCAGCGAGAGATTGACTTCACAATTGAGCTAGTGTCAGGTTCCAAACCTGTGTCACGCTCTCCGTATCGGTTAGCGCCTAAGGAGATGGCGTAACGGGTTATATGCGTCCAAGTTCGTCGCCTTGGACCGCACCGATCCTCTTTGTTAAGAAGAAGGACATAAGTTTGCAGCTCTGTATCGATTACAAAGAGCTAAATAAGTTAACAGAAAAAAACAAGTATCCGATCCCAAGAATTGACGATCTGTTCGATCAGTTAGTTGGGTCATCGGTATATTCGAAGTTGGATCTTAAGTATGGGTATTATCAATTGAGGATAAGAGAATGTGATATCCCACAAACAGCTTTTAGCACGAGGTATGTGCATTATGAGTTTACCGTCATACCGTTTGGGCTAACAAATGCGCCATCTGTGTTCATGGATCTGATAAACAAAACTTTCAGAGAGTACCTGGACCACTTTGTGATAGTCCTTATCGATGACATATTGGTGTACTCGTAGTGTAAAGAGGATCACTTCAAGCATCTGCATTTGGTGATGGAGACGCTGAGGAGGAACCAACTATACACCAAGTTCTCCAAAGGCGAGCTTTGACTATCCTCGGTAACGTTCCTTGGTCATATAGTCAGTGGAGAAGGGATTGCGGTGGATCCGACGAAGATAGTTGCGATACGGGAGTGGCCTGTGTTGTGTTCAGTAGCGGAAGTATGGAGTTTTCTGGGGATGGCCGGCTACTACAGGCGCTTCGTAGAGAACTTTTCGCGGATAGCATTACCCCTCATGACTTTGACGAGGAAAGATCAAAAGTTTGTGTGGTTGCCAGAGTGCGAGAAAGCTTTCGAGGAGCTGAAGAGACGGTTGACCACGACGCCTGTTCTATGTTCGCCGAGTGGGACCGAAGGTTTTGAGATCTACAGCGATGCTTCGGGCAGTGGTTTGGGTTGCGTTCTACTACAGCATGCCAGTGTGATAGCTTATGGCTCACGTCAGCTGAAGGTACACGAGTGGAATTATCTGATCCATGACTTAGAATTAGCGGCCGTGATATTTTCCCTAAAGATGTGGAGGCACTACCTATACAGTATGAAGGTCAATATCTATACCGACCACAAGAGCTTGAAATACTTGTTGGATAAAAAAGATCTAAACATGCAGTAGTGGAGATGGATGGAGTTCCTGTGGGACTACACATTCAAGATTCACTATGTTCCTGGGAAAGGCAATGCAGTTGCGGACGCATTGAGTCGCAGGGCCCTTGCACAGGCCAACTGGTTGTCGGTTCATGACGAGCAGTTGATTCGGGAGCTTGAGGCATTAGAGATCTCTTGTGTGGACAAGCAGACTAGTGCCGAAGAACAGCTGAATTGGACAGAGGTGCATTATGACCTAGCTGATCGGATTCGGCAGGCTTTTGATTTGGATAACAACATGAAGCAAATCATGGATGAGGCTCTGGATGGCTCAAATTCCCAGTTTAATGTTGTTGATGGACTGTTATGGAAGGACATTCATTTGTGCGTCCCTGATGTGGGTAAATTGCGAGATGAATTGATATATGAGGCGCATCATACCAAGTACTCGATTCACCCGGGGAGCACGAAAATGTATCAGGATATGAAGAAGTTGTTCTGGTGCTAGGACTGAAGAAGGACGTGGCACTTTACGTGGCGAAGTGTCAAACGTGCGCCTTGGTGAAGGTGGAGTGCCAGAAGCCCAGATGTTTCTTGAAGTCTTTGCCTATCCCAAAGTGGAAGTTTGATGACATTTCTATGGATTTTGTGCATGGTTTGCCAAGATCGCAGAAGGAGAACTACGCCATCTGGGTGATCGTAGATCGTTTGACGAAGGTGTCACACTTCATTACGAATAGGAAGGATGATTCGGTGGAGAAACTTGTGAAACTGTATGTGGATAACATTGTTCGACTACACGGTGTGCCCCGCAACATGGTGAGCGACCGAGATGGACGGTTCACATCCAATGACTGGAGGCTGGTGCAGTAAATATTGGGAACCAAGCTGAGTTTCAGCACGGCCTTTCATCCGCAGACGGATGGTCAGACCGAGAGAGTAATAGGACGATGGAGGACATGCTTCGTATGTGCGTACTGGATTTAGGGAAGCAGTGGGAAGATCACCTGTACTTGGTGGAATTTGCGTACAAAAATAGCAACCAAGCGAGCATTCAAATGGCACCCTTCGAGGCCCTTTAAGGTAGGAAATGTCGCACGTCGTTGTCATGGTTGGAAACGGGTGAGACAAAGCTATACAAATGGTAATAGGTGGAAGACGCCACATCGTTGGTACGAACTATTCGAGAACGATTGCTGATCGCTCAGGACAGACAGGCTAAGTACTATAATGCCAAACATCGGAATGTTGAGTTTTATGTTGGCGACTGGGTGTATTTAGAGATTAAGCCGTTCAAGGGTGTTTCACGGGTACGGCGCTTGAAGAAGTTAAGACCGTTTGAGGTTCTGGAGTGTATTGGTGAAGCAGCTTATCGACTGAAGCTATCTGTGGAATTGAGTGGTCTACACGACGTATTCTACATATAAGTATTGCAAAAGGCAGTGCAAGAGCCGTCACAAGTTGTTGCGGCCGATCAAATGGCTGTCGATATTGGGTGGACGATGAAGGTCAAGCCCGTACGCATTGAGGACTCGGAAGTCAAACGACTGCGTAACAAGGACATCAGGATGGTTAAAGTCCGATGGGACAACTACGGTCATGAGGAGCTTTCGTGAGAGCGAGAGAAGACCATGCTCGAGGAGTATCCCGAACTCTTCTTCTCAGGTACCGTTTAAGTTTGAGTACTTTCTTTTCCTTTCTATAATTTAAGGACGAAATTCTTTTAAGAGCGAGAGAATTGTAACACCCTGAAACTCAAAAGAGGAACGAGCATCGTTTGGAGCCGAGTTTGGGCCCTGGTAAGGGTAATACGGCCTGGGACACGGGCGTGTCCCAGGGGCATATCCTACTCGGGCTATTTGCTGGGTTGTGTGGAAAGAGTTATACGGCCTGGGACACGGGCATGTCCTAGGGGCGTGTTTGGCACACGACATGTGACACGGGCATGTCATATGGACGTGTCCTCTTCTGGAAGTTTTTATTCTGTGTCGATTGGGGAACATGTCATACGAGCTTGTACTATATGACACAGGCGTGTCCAGGTTGACACGAGCGTATCTAAGCCCGTGTCATGGTCGGTATGCGACGGTTTTAGCGTCGATTGGGGTATACGGCCCATGACACGGGCGTGTACATGGCTGACACGGGCGTGTCCCAAGTCGTGTCAAAGGCCGTGTCCTATTCTGGATTTCCTGGTTTACGACGAGTGTGGAACAAGGCCTTGGACACGTGCGTGTTGCAAGCCGTGTTCGGCCCAGAAATGTTATTTTTAGGGCGAATCGTGGCCATTAGTTTCTTTCAAAAGGGATCCAAGGCCCCAGGCTAGTCCTCGCTGGGTTTAAGGCCGGGAATAGGGTTTTCAAACCCTCTTTCCATTGGAGCATTCTCTTTCTAAGGCCTAGTGAGAGGGGAGAGCAAGGAGGAAGGAGAAAGTCAACTTCGGCCGCTGGTGGAGCTTCGGAGCTCCGATTCTCGATCTGAGTCCAGATCTACGAAGGCGAGGCCGATACGGTGCTTTCCATCCGAATAGATCTTCATGGTGCTTAAGAGAAATGCTAGGGTAACGATTCTCTTCTTGGATATATGAAGTCCCCTTTCCTTTCTGCATAGGAAGCCCGCTCTCGCGAGTATGCGGTGAGTTTGAGGTATTCCTTCGGCTAGACATGAATAGTCCATATTGTATTGCATGTAGAGTCCAGAATCGAAGTACGGACATAGGCATGGTGTGTGAAGCCTACTCGGACAAGTTGGTCTGGATCAGTGATGTTTCATTATGCATGAATGGTCGGAGAAGACTCCGTGGCGATGGTTGTTTTCGGGATTTCTATGCGGTAGATTGCATCAGGGAATCTTGGGGATTAACTCCAAGATGCACCCGGAAAATTGGGCAGAGGCATGATTTTACCAACTTGGTGGCCTGGGAGCCAACTTGCACATAACTGGGTTATGTAAGATTTGGGTAAACGCTTTGGGACTCGGGGAAGCTTGACCTGCGCATATGAGTTAAATTGATGTTGCAGTGTGAGCAACGGGTTAGGCGGAATCGTACCCGCTCTATGCGGTTCGGTTAAAGGGACCTAAGGTACTTGGTACTTACCGTTGGCATAGATGGAGTGTCTTAGGCTTAGGTCAAAAAGACTATAATGCTCAGGAGGTTTGCCGTCCTAGAGGTGGTGGTGAGACCACGGAATTATTACCGGGTTCACCGAGTAAGTGCCTTGAGAGCACGGGGTGTGTGGCCGTACGGGCCTACACCTGTGGTGTATTGTGCAAATGTTATACTTTCAATTAATTGTTGGTTTATACTAATGAATTGCAGGGAAGGAGCATCGCCACCCTAAAAAGGAGGTGGGGTCGTTATAATTTGGTCAGCTTTAGCTGACCGTTGCTTTGTTTGCCACCGTGCGATGGATTGTTGCTTGCAGGTGCCGCGGAGCCAAGTGACAAGTAGCGGGCTGAAGTCCTGGTTGCTGAGCCGGCCCTCGAAGGCCATGCGAATGTTTACTTGTTTTATTCATGTATGACCGGCCTGTGAGCCGATGTTTGTAAAGCACTGGTTATTTAAGTAAACCCTTTGTAAGGCCATAAGGCCAAGCACTTTGTGTATTTTTGTACGTTCATTCCTAATTTTGGATTGCTAGTGTACATTCATACTATTGGCTTGGGTTCTTTCTTTGCAACTTATAAATTGCTTCCGCTAGAATATACTCTGTGTAGGTCGTATGTTATTGGTTGAATGGTTTCATTTAGTAACCCTCCTGTCTGTCTGTGGTATATGGCATCGGGCCCCAGTCGGACGTACTGCTATGTGCTATATGACGGATATGGGTGTTACAAACTGCAGATGATGTATTCTTGATGTCAACAACATGAGTAACATACTATTTTCTATTTCAAATGTTCTAGTTACAGAAGGTTAAAATCAAAATTTAATTTGTACTAATCAACTTTGCGTTAAGACTGAATGCGCCGTTTTGAAACCTCTACAAATACATGCAATGTTATAGACCCTAATTCGAACAACATGTTGCTCACTACATACAGAAACTGTTGTTCTATATTTGTATCCTTAGGAACAAATGCATAAGCATGTCCACGATCATTCACTCACTGTAATGTGTCTCACAATAGCGGGGGCATAATTTTGTGTGCACTAGTAACGCTACCTTGTAATTCACGTCTTGTCTTTAACCAGGGAAGGGTTCCAATAGGTCCTTGTATAGCACTGGGGGGAAAGAGTGTTGGGTTGAGCGGGTCCTTGTGTGTGCATATGTGATTAATACTCCACCCTACAGCACTTGTGCCGCTCCTCATGTCCATCTTTCACTTAGTACTAGGCTTGGGTGATGACATATTGCGTGGGACAATTGTGCCTTGAGCATTCTCATGGTTGAACGTTATTTCATGCCTCATGGTAATTAGTCTCATGACTCTATCGTGCTGTCTTATTTATTTTTGCATTTTTCTTCATTTGTTTTGTTTAATTTGATTAATCTTTTTTTAAAAAAAAATCAAAATCAATTATTCTGTTTGATTTACTTGCTTTGTTTAATCATTTTTTTAAAAATAAAAAAATATATATATGACCCAAAATAAAAAAATAAAAAAAAACTATGGATTGTTAACTCCTAAGACACACTTAGCTAGAACCTAGAGCACAATGAGTACGTACAATGTTTGTTTTAGGATTGTTAATCCCTGTGACCATTGTCTACTTATGTCATGATGTGTTAAATCTATAGGTGCTTAGCTATTGAGTGCGACTAGAAATGTTAGTGTATGTTTAATATGCCTCTAGGTAAGTGTGAGGATTTAGGTAGCGTAATGACTTTACACTGTTCACACATCCATAGAAGGACTCATGTAGTAAATATATGCTTACATGCTATAACTCGTGATATTGTGCCTAATACGTTAGGAATAACTTAAAAAATCAATGTCATGATATACATGTGTTTATATAAAGGTTAGAACTTTGGGGCAAATCTCTAGTGGTCAAGTCTTGTCTGTACAAGTTAAAGTGTATCTATCTATGTGTATAGATTTCGATTGATTCGTGGTCCTTGAAATTAAAACTATAGTATTGATATTACAAAACAAATACATAAAAAATATGCATGTTATCAAATCATGTGTCAAGGATACCCCCAAAACACTACTCACTCCACCTGATAAGTCTTCATGAGAATTGTGAGGATGAGCACCTTGGTCAAAAGAATCATTTCGATCTTGTGCAAAGACTAAATCTTAAGCATATTGCCCTTATTCTAGTCTTGGTATGACGTAGATAGAAACGTGATGTGATTTTTCACTCCACTCCTCTCGTGATAACATATTGAATTATTAAGATAAATTATGTAATAAATATTATTTCTACTTGGTGCCTTCTCTTTTGATACCGCACGTTCACACTTCATTGCTCTATATAATGCTTCCATGCATAAGAATTGGACTGAAACTGCATTGTATGTCTATCACACAGAAGTACTTGTACACGATTTCTATTCTTGACATGTACAATGTGTAACACCCCTATCCGTCGCATAGCATATAGTAGTAGGTCCGGCCAGGGCCCGACGCTATATACCATAGACAGATCGAAGGGTTACTAAATGAGACCATCCTTCCAATAACACACGTCCAACACATAACACATTCTAGCCGAAGCATTTTAAATGTTGCAAAGAAAAGAAGCCTTGCCACAACATGAATGTCCACTAAAATACCCAAAATAGGAATGAGCGTACAAATACACAAAGTACTTGGCCATATGGCCTTACAAGAGTTTACTTAAATAAACAGTGTCTTCCAAACATCGGCACGCAAGCCGGTCACACATGTGAATAAAAGTAAACATTCGCAAAGGTCTTCGACGGCCGACTCAGCAACAAGGGCTTCAACCGGCTAGTTGCCACTAGGCTCCGCAGCACCTGCAAGAAACAATCCACCGCAACGGTGGCAAACAAAAGCAACGGTCAGCTAAAGCTATCCAAATTATAACGACTCCACCCCTTACTTGGGGTGGCGGTGCTCCTTCCCTGCAATTTAGTAGCATAGCCAAACAATATAGTGAAAGTACAACAACAACACACTTCACCACAGGTGTAGGCACGGATGACCACACACCCCCATCTCTAAGGGCACTTACTCAGTGGACCCGGTCCGTTCCGTAGTCCACCACCGCCCCCAGGACGGCAAACAACGTGAGAATTAAAGTCCTTTCAGTCGAAGCCTAGACTCAATCTCCAAGCCATCTTTAACCGAACCACTTGGAGTGGGTAAGGTTCCACCAACCCGTTGCTCACCTCGCTGAGGCCATTTAGCCATTGGCGCGGGTCAAGCTTTGCCAAATCCCAAAATATCGATCATACAATAGTAAATAGCCCGGGTATGTACAAGGCTGGCTCCCAGGCCACCAAAACGGCAGAACTTCGCTTCTGCCCAGATTTCCGGGTGCACCTTGGGGTTAATCCCCAAGACTCCCTGATGCAATCTACCACGTAGAAAAACCCGAAAACAACCATCGGCACGGAGTAATCTTCGGCTATTCGTATACAATGAAACATCACCGATCCAGACCAACTTGTCCGGGTAGGCTTCACACACCATGCTATGTTCGTACTTCACTTCCGGACTCTATATGCAAAATAATGGGGACTATTTATGTCACCCAAAGGAAAAATTCACACTCACCGCACACTCATGAGAGCGGCTTTCCTATGCAAAAAGGAAGAGGACTTCACATGTCCAAGAAGAGAATCATTACCCTTATATTTCTCTTTGGCACTATGAAGATCTAGACGGATGAATAGCACTGCAACGGCCTCACCTCCGTAGATCCTAACCCAGATCGAGAATCGGGGCTTCGAAGCTCCTCCAATGGCCGGAGTTGAAATTCTCCTTCTTCCTTGCTCTCCCCTCTCTCTAAACCTTTAGAAAGAGAAAACTTGATGAGGAATGAGGGTTTCATACCCTATTCCCGGACTTAACTCAGCAATGACCAGCCTGGGCCCTTGGATCCCAATAGAAGGAAACGAACGGCCATGATTCGCGCTTAAAACCACTTTCTTGGGCCGAACACGGCTTGCGACACGCCCATGTCCAAGGCCGTGTTCCACACTCTCTGTGAACCAAAAAATATAGAACAAGACACGGCCTGTGACACGGCTTTGGACATGCCCGTGTCAACCATGGAGATGCCAGTGTCATGGATCGTGTGCCTCAATCGATGTTGAAACCGTCGCATCCCGACCAGGACACGGGCTTAAACACGCCCGTGTCAACCTTTGACACGCTCTTGTCAATCAGTACATGCCCGTGTTGCGGGGCATGTTCCTCAATCGACACAGGACTAAAACATCCCAAAAAGGACACAGGTTCCCAATACGCTAGTGTAAAACTTGACACGCCCGTGTCAACCAGAACACGCCTGTGATCCAGGCTGTGTTCCTCACCCGACACAGCCCGGCTAACAGCCCGAGCAGGACACGGCCTGGACACGCCCGGGTCCCAGGCCGTGTGACCCTTAACAGGCCCCAAACTTGGCTTCAAACACTGTCCGGCCCTCTTTTGAGTTTCGGGGCATTACACAATGTTCCATTATATTAGTTCTATAAATCACTTAGCATTATTCTCTACATCATTGTGTGCTTAGTTTAACCTGTGCTGTCTAATTCTTTTTACTCTGAACATTCATTTAAATGGCGTCTGTGTACTCCGCTTATTTGTTTGACATGTATGCTTCATATTCTTTGATTTTCATTTTTGGTCACCCCTATTGTATTTCGCCTCTCGATTCACTTTATATAGTGCACTGTTTGCTATTTTTATCATGCTTATCTTGCACTGCATTTTTTCTCTCGTCTATGCATATGGTTTCTTTTGATCTCACCCACCCCCTTTCGATAATATCAAAGGGGGAGAATAAAATGTTTATGAGTCATGGGTTAGGGAAGCTCACATGTAGGGGGAGCTTATTACACTACGTGCACGTAGATAGGGGGAGCGTGTAGAATACGTAG
The DNA here is from genome assembly GCA_039513925.1 of Platanthera zijinensis. NCBI lineage: Eukaryota > Viridiplantae > Streptophyta > Magnoliopsida > Asparagales > Orchidaceae > Platanthera > Platanthera zijinensis. Next base: position 152,052,565 of record CM077090.1, on the reverse strand, counting down.
ATAGGGGGAGCGCGTAGAACATGTATATAGGGGGAGCGCATGAGTAGGTGAAGTTATATGTAACCTAAAACCTGACCTTTTTTTAATGATTATCTCTTATATGCATTGTATCCTGCATCTCATTGTTATATCTCATGAACGAGATTTGATATTATCAAAAGGTGGAGTTTGTTAGAGCTAATGATTCACTTATCCTAAGTTTGATAATACCAATTCCCATGTTGTATTTGATCACATCTTGTGTTTGGTAGAGTGTGCAGGTTTACAGGTTCAAGCAAAGCGATAAAATCTCCTTTGTCACCTACTATCGCGCGATAACAGTTACCGATGGGCGATAGACTAAAATAAATTGGCATGGTGCTCGGGTTGCTACCACGTCACGCTAGCCCTACCGCCCGTGCTATCTCACTCAATTCTCGTCAAGCTGGAGGCATCGAGACAGAGCTACCACTGAGCGATATCTTATTACCGCGCAACGCTATCTAACTCAATGCTGGTCAACTGCGTCGAGATGACTGGGCTAACTCTAGTCACTAGCTTACTACTGCACCGCACTAGCACAAAAAAGAGGAAAATATTCTTTTTGGATATTTTTCTAAATTTACAGGACAACTGTCAACATCAAGAGAGTCGACCTACCGCCAGGCGCTAGCTCTACCGCCGGTGGTAGCCTATTTTTGAAAAACATATAAAAGGCTTCATTTTTCATTCCAGACACAAGAAGACACCTATTCTCAACCCTAAGGTTCGTGTGCTGCCTTTAGAGTACCGAAATGCCATCTCCATCGAAGGAAAATAAAATCGCCTCCCTCCCGTTCACACACGAAGATCTCTGGCAAGCAAAGGACGTCAACGACTATGTGGAGTTGATCGGTTGCAACCAAATAAAGATCGCTAGCACCGATCACAGATTGCTCAACGGAGAAATCCTTTTGAGGGAGATTCAATCATAAATTCTTCTTTAATCTTTTTGTACTTTTCTTTTTCTACATTCTTGTGGTGAGGAAAATCGACCGGCGAAGGTTGTCGGAATCCGGGGAGGATTCCATGAGAAATCATCCCGAGGAATGGACGTCTAGATCGAGGGATCTAGCGGGGATATAAGACACTTCCTTGCATGAAGGTGAAGAACCGGATCAAAGACCTTTCTTGGAGGGAAAGTGAGAGAGCCAACTTGTTCGGGTAGTGGGTCGGTATAAAAAACCAAAAGAGTTTATTCCTTCACTGCCTCCTATCTCTGGCATCACGGAGATCAAGCTTTTGTAATTGTAAAACACCTTTTGATCTATATTGAATAAAGTTATTTGTGTTTTTTATTTCTGCATATATCATTCTCGTTGCTCTCCAGTGGATCTCTAAAGGAGGTGTATTTCTCCAAAGGGAATTTTATCCAGGAAAATGGGGTCTGTGACCAACCACAGTGCGCTAGCAAGTTAGCGCCCTGCGGTAGCTTCCAGAACTAGTTTTTCTGGACAAAAATATTTCGAATTTTTAATTATCGCTCAAAACCTTATTCACCCCCTAAGGTTGGCCACACGATCCAACAAGATTGTATTTGATATATGTTCAAGTTCAATATATGCAGGTTGTCTACTGTTCCATGATTAGACAGGTTATCAGGGTCAGAATTCCATTTGGACTTAAGATAGGATGCTAAAAAGCAGAAATCTTGCTAAGTTCAGAAGCGTTGAGTGAGTTCACTTCACTTAATTCCAGAAGGCTAAAAGCATCGAGAGAAGATCAGGCATTCAAAGCCTCAGTGGTGTTGAACTCAAATCTGGTTAAGTCTAGAAGCTGAGTGAAGGTTGTTCATTCAACGCCTACTCAAAATGAAATCTTTCTAGGTACAGAAGCATTGAGTGTAGAAGGCTCACTCAATGCCTTATCAATAATTTAGCAAAGTCCAGAAGTGTTGAGTCACAATGCTTCAATCAATGCCTTCATTTAGAAACTCGATGCAAGTCTAGAAGCGTTGAGAAGGCTGACTCAATGCCTTCAGTCAGGATAACTGCCAAGTCCAAACACATTGAGTAAAGTAGCTTCACTTAAGGCCTTCAACCAGAAGAATTCTGCCATGTAAAAATGCGTTGAGTGATGAAGATTCACTCAATGCCTTATCGGTTTAGCTATCTGAGACAAAAGTGTTGAGAGATGAAGGCTTACTCAACACCTCAAGAAGCAGATTTTCTACTAAGTGTTTTTGCGTTGAGTCATAAAGCTTCACTCAACGCCTGTGCAGATTGACTGTGAAAACTGCTAAGTCCACAAGCGCTGAGTCATGTTGTCTTCATCTAAATTCAAATTTAGCGGGATTTGCACACTAGATACCAAATGGCACCGAACACTTTCTGAACAATAGTTAAAGCTAAAGTAACTTTACAACTACTATTTCAGCTTACCCATATAGATCAAAGAGTCATTGGATGGCGGGATATAAAAAAAACTTACAACGAAATTAAAGATCATGAATTCTTGAAGCTCTTGAACTCATAACTCTCGGATTTACAGAAGACAGAAAGTTTCTTTCTGATTGAAGTGATAAGAATCGACAATCCCTAAGTCATCTTCAGCAAGAACAGAAAACCTAATTTTCTATAAAAAGTGGAGGCAGAGCACTCAAATAATATTCTGGTTCATCTTCAAGGCTATTGCTTTCAACACTAATATATTAAATCTTTAAGATACATAGCTCTGCATTAGTTCTTATCAGCACAAGCAAAACTACTCTGAAGATCTATAATCTTGTTGCTGTGAAGTGTTAGGACTGGGTTTACTCAATTCAGGAGGATGACTCAAAGGACCATTTCTTTGGATTCAAACATCACAAAATCATTACTTAATCTGTAGGATCATTGTTTGATCTGAGCTGTAAGCCTGAGTTATAAATACTGAGTGTAGTAACTGAGTCTATGAGTTGTAGGATCCTATTTAGGATCTGAGGTAAGGCTTGCACCAGAGGTAGATTCTCTGTGTAGATCTGAGATAGGAGATCGATGAATCTCTGAGTGTAGGGTTGCTAAGCCTGAGGTAGGAGTTACTATACTCTGAGTTATAGGAGTGAGTTTCACTCTGAGGTGTAGGATTCTGAGGGATCTGAGGTGTCAGCTCAAGGAGCCGAGTAAAAGGAGTTAGCCGATCTAGCTAACTGCTAGATAGTTGAAGGAGAAAAGTGAATATACCCTAGATATAGGAACCACAATAAATTCTTGTGTGTTATGGTGACTTTTGAAAGCTAAACAACTAAATCTAACACACAAATTGACCTAAGCTTAAAACATTCAATTTTTTTTAAAACATACTTATTCACCCCCCTTTAGGTGTGTAGCTACTCTTGAACAAAGACTTTCAGTTTAGGATTTATATAAAATCCTAGCCCAACCTGTTATCCGCATAATAAAACCCACTATTCACACACCAACTCCATAGAACTTGGGAATTTTAACTCCTAACCGCACCCCCACAATATTATTTGATAATTCGTCCATCATGACTCGAGTTTGGGGCATTACAAATCTATCCTCCTTAAAGAAATTTCATCCCAAAATTTATACACATAGGAAACAACAAAGAAGTACACAATATATAGAAATTTGTACCTCAACGGAACAGTTTGGGGAACTCCTCGAGTATGGTTTGCTCGCTCTCCCATGTAAGATCCCCACGACCACAATTATCCCAACGGACTTTGACCATCCTGAACACCTTGTTCTGTAACTTCTTGATCTCTATGCCTTTGATTCGAATGGGCTTGAATTTTGTCTTTAACCCACTATCGAACGACACCTGATGCACAATAATGACTTGAGTAGGCTCTCATATATCCTTCCATAACACCAATATGTGAAACACATTGTCTTAGCATCTTAGCTCCACTGAAAGGGCTAGCCGATAGGTGTTGGTATTACTCTAGTGATCTGGAAGTAATCAAACATGTAGTCTCACTGCCAACGCAATATGAGCCTGTGTGGTCACACATAAGAGCATTGAAGAAGTTGGACAGGTTTGTGTTGGCCTTGCTCATATTTTATATGAGTGAAGGACCAAGCCTATTATGTTCTTGATGTGAAGGATTTTCATTTCGGGACCTATATTATGAATATGGGTCATCAAGAAAGTGGTCGGAAGACTCTAAGGGAAATTTAATCGAGTATAGCATAAGGTTTCATCGAGTAAGTTTGAATTCATCGAGTATCGTCGTAACAGACTCAACGAATCTGTCTTGGGTTCGTCGAGTATCGTAATGACAGTTTCGATGAATTAGACTTATTCGTCGAGTATCATTGATTTGACAAAAATCTCCTTTATACTTGGATGTTTTGCTCCGTCTTGATTCATCGAGTATATACGTGTTATTTTAACGAATGGTTTTGATTCGTCAGATATCGACGTATGAACTCGACAAATTCTATTACCTTCGGTTTAATTCCTTTAAGTTCGGTTTAGCTTAGTCTGTGGGTATTAACTATTTCAGTATTCTGTATATATACGATGTGTACAGTAAACCAAGTAAGAGACTATTTTCCTTACCTAATCAAACGAGATTAAGAACGACAATTTTTCTTCCTGACAGAACTGTTCCACCTAGGTCACGATTGCCGATCCTTCTTGCTGACCACCCAACATGTTGCCGTCACCGGAAAGTGTTTCTTAAAGGCTTCATCTTCGTCGTTGCCGCCTCTCCCTTAATGGTTCTAGCAAGTCGTGGAGATGTTGAGGGCATACCTTCTTCCAACCTAGATCATGCGCGACAAGAGTCTAAGGGTTCTCCGTGCTTGTGTGGACATCCGTAGAGGCGTGGACACTATTCTACGCTCGAAACTCCGGCTGCTAGCATTCATCAGACTTCTTTGGATCACCTTGGTTGAGTATTAACTCAATCCCGCAAAGGTATAATTTATTTACAACAATGTTACTTCTTGATCAATGTTCATCGCAAGATCCGTATTTCTTTTCGATTTTTCTTATTCCATATTCTGCTATGCACAATGGTTGTGTCGTATAATAAAACCCAACTGTGGTATCAAAGAGAGGTTGCACAATGATCATTGTTTCAGAAGTTGTTAAATCTAATGCGTGTAGATTTGGAAATCTAGAAGTGTTCTAAATGACCAAATCTATTCCTGGAACATCAAATGTTGTGGGGATTTTGTGTGAAATCGGTGGTAGTTTTTCAAAAATTGGTCGGGGCGCTGCCACGTACCACCGCCAGGGGCGCAACCCTTTAGAACCCATTAGGGGCTATGCCCCTAAGACCCCGCCAGGGGTGCAGCCCCTTGGAACCCTACTAGGAACGCATGTGATTTTGTTGTGATATCTTTATTTCTCCTTAACAGTAACTGTCCCTCTTGTTGGTTTGTGAAACCAAGTGTGTTGGATTTTGAATCTCACATAGAGAGACGAGCTTGTCTACTGTGTAAGTGGAGTTAGTGTTGCTCATGTCCAATGCATGTAAATCTAGAGATTTAGAAGGGTTCTAGATATTCAGATTTAGCCCAGTTCATTAAGTGTTGATGATTTTTCTTGCGCATATATGGGATGTATTTGGATTGTGAATGCTGTAAGTTTTATTTTGTGAATGTGCACATTGGTTAATTATTAACCAGGATTAAGTGTTAATTAATTATCTAAAATCCCTTATATAATATTAAGTATTCGGATGCCTTCCAATGGATGACACTCTTCCTGCCTCGATCGATGAAGTGTGGGCTTGCCAAAACAATGTGCATTAATCTATCTTGGTAAGGGTACGAGCGGATAATTGTGATATCCCATTGTCGATATCAGGTCAAAATTAACTGGGTGACCTCAAAAGTTGAGTGCCCAGAGGCATAGGGTTGGCATGCGCCATATGATGGATGCAAATAAGGAGTTATTCATCAACCATACAAGAGTTACATGATGATGCGATCGGCAAGCATTGCCTACCTAAATAACTACATTGTGAGAGAAAAGCCAATGATGACTCATAGTGTTGGTCAAATACGGATCTTCTCCACTAATAGAGTTGCTCGCATAAACTCTCTGAATTGATATCGAGGGTTATCAGTTTGATTAAAATAGTGGGAGTAATTTTAATTAAAGTCCTAATTGAAATAAAAAAATGTATTTTGAAATGTAGTACTGAATTTTTCTTTGCATAAATTCTTGTAGAATTTCCATGGCAAGTGGATCTCATTCTACCCTGTCCCTCAGAGCCATCCTTGAGAAGGATAAACTTAGCGGGACAAATTATTTGGATTGGTACAGGAACCTGAGAATTGTTCTCAAGCAAGTGTGTAAGCTCCATTTTTTGGAAGAGGAATCCCCTGATGAGCCAATTGGGAATGCATCCCGATCTGATAAATATGCTTATAAGAGGTATCAAGATGACTCCTTGGATATCGAATGCCTTATGCTTGCAATTATGAACTCTAAGCTTCAGAAGCAACATGAGAACATGGGTTGTAAGGAGATTGATGAGCACTATAAGAAAATGTTTCAAGGGTAAGCTCGGCAAGAGAGGTTCGATGTCACCATGGTGTTGTTTTAGTGTAAGATGGGAGCTCGAGACCTAGTAGGGACTCACATACTCAAGATTATTAGGTATATAGAGAACCTTGAAAGACTAGGTTTTCCTCTAGGAAAAGAGTTGGCTACAGTCCTGATCCTGCAATCGTTGACGGACAGTTACTAGTAGTTTGTCTTTAACTATAATATGAATGAAATAAATAAGACACTGCCCGAGCTCCTAGGCATGTTGAGAATTGCCGAAATCAATCTGAAAAAGGTTAAGCCTGCTAGCCCCATACTAATGGTGCATAAAGGCAAGGCAAAGGACAAGGGTTTTAAGAATATGAAGGTTGTACCTAAGTCATCTCTTGAGCCCAAGTCTTCAGCACTGAAAAAGAAAGGCTTCGCGAAAGAAGGGAAATGCCACCACTATGGCAAGGGTGGTCATTGGAAAAGAAATTGCCCTTCTTATATTGAGGGTTTGCAGGAAATGAAGGGAGGTATGACTTCCGCTTCAAGTATTTATGTTATAGAGATAAACCTTTTAACTCATTTATCTTGGTTATTGGATACCGGATGTGATTTTCAAATTTGTATGAATGTACAGGAACTGGGAAGGAAAAGATTGCTGATCGTAAAGGATAGGTGGACCTGCGTGTTGGCAATGGAGCAAGAGTTTATGCTGTCTCCGTAGGAGTTTACCGTCTTTCTTTGCCAGGTGGGCTTGTAATAGAACTGGATAATTGTTATTATGTTTCTTATATAACTAGAAACATTATATCTATTTCATTTTGAACATGATTAGATTTTCTTTTATTATTAAGAACAATTGTTGTTCTATATTTAAAATGATGTTTGTTATGGTATAGCCCAAATTGAAAGTGAAGGGATAGATACTACTCTAGAGGGGGGGTGAATAGAGTTATCAAATTTTGCACTAGACAAAACTTAATGGTCTACCCAACTCCCTTGGAGTGAAGTGCGGAATGAAAAGATTATAGATATAGAATTAACCCTATAGCCTAACACAAGTGATGTGCACAAACTCAAGCTAACTGTAATTACAGTTAAGGCTTGGAAAACCTAATCAGCAACTAGCAATCCTAGTTATATCTATTCATAGCCACAGTGCAGGAAATAAACAAGGGAATCCAGACGACACAAGGAAATTTATAGTGGTTCCCCAAACAACTTGGGTACGTCCACTCTTCTACCCACACGGTAGGAATCCACTCAGGTTTTTGATCAGGTGCCCTACCACCAACAGGATCTGCTTCAGGTAGATCCAGAAACCCTTTAGACTTTTGATCAGGTGTCTAAAAACCAAGCACAGGTTTTTGATCAGGTGCCCTGCCACCAAGGGATACTTTTGAAGGGAGTAATAACCCTGTACAGGAGGGGGAAGAAGGTTAAGATGTCTTCTCTATTTTACAAAGATTAGAGAAGCACAAAGACTTGCACTGAGCTAGAGAGCTCTTAAAGAATCAAGGCTCCCCCTGGCTCAAAGATGTCCAGGTGAAGTCTTGCTTCAGTGCAGAAAACTCCTCAGAAAAATCTGAAGGAAAAACTACAAGAAGATAATAAATAATAAAATTAGCAATCTTCAAGCAGCTGTCTTCTTCTTCTTCTTCAAAAGAACTCTGAGTTTGAACTTCCTGGAAGCAGGAGAACTCAGGTTGAAGATGAGTAGAAGAGCTTAACACTTCTCAGATGGATGGAAATTACTGAGAGAAGAAAACTTGATCTTGATGAAGGCTTGAATGCTTAAATGAATAACTGGGTAACTAGTTAGCTCTCTTGAATCCTTCTTCAAAGGATCCTTTTTATATCAGCAACAAGCAACGGCTTTCTTCAATTTGAATTACTTGTCTTCTTCTGAAACTTGAGACCTGGGCTGTAAATATCAAGAAGACAAAACAATCTCTGCAGCAGAAACATTCTATAAAAGGAATAAACCTTTTTCTAGGAAGCTGCAGGAAGCAATCTGATAATAAAGTACTAAATAAAGTCATATCAGAAACAAACTCTTTATAGCAAAAAGAAGACTTTTCAGTCTAACGGCTATAAAGGGCTGACAGCAGATAAAGTAAAATATAATGTCAGCTAATAAGACAAACAACTTTATCTAAAAAGATTTGACTCAGGCAAAAGGGATGGAGCAGATATTGTCTGGTAATTTTATCATAAAACAACTAAAACAACGTGCTAGAAAATGTATTGATTAATTGAATATAATAAATAAATACAAAATATAAAGGCAGACAGAAAACGTCGAACGACCCTCGGAGATCGTCGACCGACGCACGGAGATCGTCGAACTATCGGGCAGATAGTCGAACGATCCAGATAGTCGACCTATCGAAGAAGATAGTCGAACTACCCCGGCAGATAGTCGACCTATCAGAGCAGATAGTCGAACTATCAGATAGTCGATCTATCTGGACAGATAGTCGAACTATCAAGCGCAAACAGATAGTCGACCTACCTCAGAAAACAGATAGTCGACCTATCAACAGATAGTCGACCTATCAACAGATAGTCGACCTATCAACAGATAGTCGATCTATCAAAGCGGAACAGATAGTCGACCTATCAACAGATAGTCGAACTATCAGATAGTCAATCTATCAGGACAAATAGTCGAACTACCACGCCAAGCAGATAGTCGACCTATCAACAGATAGTCGAACTATCAACGCAGACAGAGCGTCGACCAACTGATAGACGATCGTCGATCAGCCGATAGACGATAGTCGAGCGGCGTTCGACTATAGTCGAACGAAAAACTTACTTAACCAAATTCTTCATCTGGAAAAGTGAGGACTCTACAGCTAGACCACTAACCAATGACCATAGATAATTCTTGGGTCAAGGAACTAAAAAGGCAAGACTAAACTCAAATCAAACTAGGGTACCAACAATCTCCCCCTATTTGAGTTAAGTCTCTCACAAACAAAAAAATACAGCTAGCTAAAGAGCAATAAAATTAATACAGGAAATAGTTAACAATTAACTAGCAGTTATCAAACAGATAGATAATAGACAAATATAACACAGCAGTCAATCAAACTATTAAGAGTCTACAAAATCTGGCAAAGGGTCAGAGGAACTAGGAACAAAAGAAATTTTCCTTAGAGGATCATCAGCTTCTTTCTTTGACAGCTTCAAGTCCTGCACACCAATGATCTTCAATTCTGCAGCCCTAGGAACAACTGCTTCAGGGTGCTTTTCCATATATTTTGAGGGGTCAAATACATCAGGATTAACCTGGAACTTTTCAAACTCTTTCTTTCTGAATGCAGACATGGTGGTTAAACCAGTAGTATCTTTTCCTTCTGCTTTTGCTTTTCTTATTTGAGCTGCTCCAACCAATTCGTTAAAACGAGCCATCCTAAAGTTAGGATCAAGCTCAGGACTTTCATAAATAGACTCAGGAGGAGCAGCATCTGATTCTTTATCTTGATTAACTAGATAAGACATGGGAGCAGACTTAGCAAAAGGTTCTTGCTAGAATTTTAAAACAAAATAAACTACTTACCTTTTGAAATAGCTTTCTCAGACTGTACTGGCATAGGAGATGGAACTCTTTTCTTTGGAGAAGGAGGAGGGGAAAAGTTGGACTTTGAAACACAACCTCCTTCACTTGTCTTTGAGAACCAGAATACGATCTGCCTTGCGAACTTTGATAGCTTTTCCTTGGCTGAGGCTGAAAAAATGCAGATTTTCCAGAAGAGGCAGATGGATTCGCAGAGAGGTTGCCAGAGGCTCCTGCACTGGGAGGTGGAGGAGGACCTCTGGGTGTCCATCTGGAAGCCGGAGAGTCATATTTCTTAGTTCTCTTTCTCTCTTTCTGCTGGTTCTTGGAGAACCACATCCAATGCTGAAATTCTTTCGATTTGGGGTCAATTCCTTTAAGAATGTAGTATGGAGTATCATTGTCTCGGCTGGGAGGAGGAGGAGCAATTGCTTTCCTTTTCTTTTGAGCAGCTTTCTTTTTCTTAGCATTCTCAGATAAATCAGAATCATCTTCATCATCAGAGTGAGATGATGGAGGATTATCATAAGGATCATAGGCTTCAGAAATAGCCTTTTCTTTTAACTTCAGATCAGATTTCTCTCTTTCCTCTTCTATGGCATCCTGAGCCAGAAGGAAGTCTAAATCAAGACCTGGGGAATCATCCCAAATAGTTGACTTTTCAACTTGCAACTCTTTTTCTTTCTCTTTTAAAGAATCTTGTACTCTTTGATTCCAGGCAGCTCTTGCTTTTTCTTCTTCCTGATTTTCAGATACATCTTCCATGTCATCTAAAAAGGAATCCAATTCTGGATCTACTTGAATAACAAGAACAATTGGGGCAGCTTCTGAAACAATTACTATGATCTAAGCAGCTAAATCTTCTCTAATAAAATCTGTAGAGATTATGAACACAGATCGGCTAAATAAGCAAAAATCATTCCTTCCAGGAATTCACAAGCTAGCAAATTAATTGACTCGTCAATAAAGCGAATGAGTGAATTACCTTCATACTTGACCAACTCCCAAGACTCATCTAGGTAGGATGTAATAATCCCTTCTAGGAAATTTGCAACCACGGGAGTGGTGAGATCTTCTAGGCAAACTTTCACAGCAAATTCAGATAGCATAATAGCATCAGATATTTCCTTTTCCGATAACACAGAGGCTGATTCTTTTTCAGCTGGAGCAGACACTTCTTGAACTGTCATCACAGTATCTGTTACTGCTGGAAGGGAGGCAGGAGGCTCTGAGGCATCTTCACAGAACATCTCCCCCTGCCTGATTTCAGTGGAAACTGAAACCAGGCCCCTTGAGGAAGAGGGCTCAGCAGATTTGGAAAGTGATTTGATGGTAGCGGTTAAGGTATCAATGGAGGAGGCAAGTGGAGCGATTGCCTCTTCAATCATAATTTTGATTGAAGGGGTAATCAATTCCAAAATGCTGGAGATGAGTTCAGGGGTTATCTCAAAAGAAGATGGAAGTGCAGTGGATGGAGATGCAGTAGATATGGTTGTAGTGCTGGGATGAAGAATGGTGTGGACTGGAGATTGAATTGGAGATGGAGCTGGAGAGTTAACAGGAGTGTTAACTGGAGAATGAATAGGGGACTGAGGAGGTGTTGGAATCCTCTCAGATCCTAACAAATCAAAACTAGGAGCAGATATCCTAGCCTGATGAGAAGGAAGAGGAGATGATGGAGGGGAAGGAAGAACAACCGTGGTTGTTTCTCTAACAGGAGAAGGAAAAAGTCGTACTTCAGCAGAAGTTGATGGAACTTCAATTGAAGCAGACTGCATAGCAGAAGAAGAGGGAAGGGAAAGAGCTGAGCCAGCTTCTACAGGGTGAGGAGCGACCGAATCAGTCCTGGTGCTCTCTGATGTCGCTGGAGCAACCCCTGTGAGAGCGGGTTTCACAAAGGTTCTCTTCCACTTGGAGAACAGGTTTGGGTCCATCTTCTTGCTTGCATTTATTGTTGTTGCGACGGAGACCAGCAGCTGAGGATACTTTTCCTTCAGGAAAATTCCAATGACCCTTCCGAGGGTAACTTCCTTCTTACCATTCTTTTTCCTTATCAAATCAAACATTACTCCAGCCCAATCAATCTTTTTCTGATTAATAATTGCACACATCAGTGCAAATTGTTGCCTTGTTATATTGTCATGAGCAGAGTGCTTACCGAGGAGCACTTTTCCGACCAACTCAGCAAGAAACTTAATCTTGAAAGGGAAATTTACCTTGAGCAGCTTCGTGGGAATGCCCTCTGCATGTCCCAGCTCAACTAACATTCTTCCAAATTCTTGAGCATCTTGCTCATAATCTTCTTCACCATTTATCAAACCAAAAATATCAGTCAGAACGGCCGGAGTTAAAATTACCTCTTCTCTGCCGATGGTGCCAGTCATCGAATCGTCGGTGGAGGACGATGTGAAAGCCCATTCCTTGATCTCGGGTATATTTAACTTAATCCTTGATGACATTAATCTCTCTAGTCCTTGATCCCGGCACAACTGAAGAACTTCCACGATCCCTGCTTCGCAGCTACTGAAGGCGTCAAAATCAACGCTGAAGCCTGCATCGAACTTCACAACTGCTAGTACTGCTGGAGAGACCGCCATGGAATTGCTGGAGAAAGCGCGAGAAGGACAGAGAAGACGAAGGAGACGAAGCGGCAGAAAATCGCAAGCGGGAAGACAGAATGCGAAAAGACACGCTCCGTCGACGATAAAGCAAAAGATCTTTTAACCTAGATCGACTATCGGCTTTATATTAGACCGGAGATAGTCGTTCTATTAAAAAGATACTAGACCCGATGGTCGAACGGTCGTTCGACGATCGGTCCAGAAGCAGAGTAGTCGGACCATCGTTTGACTATTTCTGGCTTCTCAAACAACAAGCTGTCGTCATCCAGAGATCGACGATGAGCTCGACTTGTTCGACTATGGTCGAACGCCGGTCGACGATCTTCAATCAGACAAACTTTCATCAACCATAGGTCGATGATGGGCTTGACCCGATCGACTATCTTCGAACGTCGTTCGACTATCTTCAAACAAGTTTCAACATTGGCAGATATAGTCACACTTAGTCTCGTCCATTGATCATGCCTAGTTGAACTAAAAAGAACAGATGCTTCTATTCATCTAAGGGCTTGGTGAATATATCACCTCTCTGAAACTCAGTGGATATGAACTCAAGACAAATCTTGTTCTTTTCCACACAATCTCTCAGGAAATGGTGCCGAATCTCAATGTGCTTCGTTCTAGAGTGGTGCACTGGATTTTGTGCAATTGAGATAGCACTGGTACTATCACACATGATTTTGGTGTTCTTGTGTGAGTAACCATAATCCACAAGCTGGTTTTGAATCCACAGGATCTGTGAACAACAACTGGCAGCTGCTATATATTCAGCCTCTGTAGTTGAGGTTGAGACAGAAGCCTGCTTCTTACAGAACCAAGAGACCAATCTCTCTCCCGGGAACTGGCAAGTTCCTGAGGTGCTCTTCCTGTCAACTCTACAACCAGCATAATCAGAATCAGAATATCCAATTAATTCAAATTCTGACTCAGCTGGGTACCAAAGTCCTAGATTTGGGCATCCCTTCAGGTATCTCAGGATTCTCTTTAGAAGAATCAGATGAGATTCCTTGGGGTTGACCTGGAATCTAGCACAAAGGCATGTAGCAAACATTATATCTGGCCTACTTGCAGTTAGATACAATAGGGAACCAACAATGGCCCTATAATTCTTTTGATCAACTGGCTTGCCGTGATCATCAGAATCAATAACTACATTAGTAGCCATGGGTGTAGGCATTGCTGAAGCATCAGCCATCCCAAATTTCTTTACCAATTCCTTGGCATATTTGGATTGGGAGATGAAGATACCATCAGCATCTTGCTTAACTTGGAGACCAAGAAAGTAAGATAGCACACCCATACTACTCATCTCAAACTTGGAATGCATTAAGTTGGAAAACTTTTTGCACAGTTTGGGATCAGTGGAGCCAAAAATAATATCATCTACATACACCTGAACTAACAGGATTGTGTCCTTGTGATGCTTGACGAAAAGGGTTCTATCAACTACTCCCCTAGTAAAGTTGTGCTCTAACAGGAAACTAGCTAAGGTCTCATACCAGGCTCTAGGAGCTTGCTTTAGTCCATAAAGAGCTTTCTGCAACTTAAACACATGAGAAGGCTGAGTTGAAGAAACAAACCCTGGTGGTTGTTCAACAAACACCTCTTCCTTAAGCTCACCATTTAGGAATGCACTTTTGACATCCATTTGGAACACCTTAAACTTCATGAAGGCTGTATAGGCCAAGAAGATCCTTATTGCTTCTAGCCTTGCAACAGGAGCAAAGGTTTGGTCATAGTCTATACCTTCCTCCTGTCTGTAGCCCTGAGCTACAAGCCTAGCTTTATTCCTTACTATAATTCCATTTGCATCCAACTTGTTTCTATACACCCACTTGGTGCCTATGATCAGTTGGCCTTTAGGTCTTGGAACCAAAGTCCAAACTTTACATCTCTCAAACTGATTGAGTTCCTCTTGCATTGCAATGATCCAGTGGGGATCTAGCTCTGCATCTTTAAAGGTGAGGGGCTCAACCTGTGAGAGGAAACAAGCGTGCATCACATCCTATCTTAATTGATGTCTTGTTTGCACACCAGCTGATATGTCTCCAATCACTTGAGATGTCGGGTGATCTCTAAGTGTGACAATATCAGCAGGTGGGATGTGATCTTCAGCAACAGTTGGGATTAATTCCTCAGGAGGAATTTGATCTACTGTTGGTGGTACAACAACAGCTTCAGCAATGTCTTCATCACTGTCTGATTCAGTGATCTGAAGAGTTGATAGTTGAAGAATTTCTTGAGGGGCATCAGGTACCTGCAATGAACTTGAGGAAGGAGAATTTTCCTTCTCCTTGTAAAACATCTGAGACTCATCAAAAGATACATGCACAGATTCTTCAATTTTACAGGTTGATTTGTTATAAACCCTATAAGCTTTGCTTACTTGGGAATATCCAAGCATGATTCCCATTGAAGCTTTTGCTTCAAATTTTCAAATATATTCTTTATTATTATTATGAATATAAACAATACAACCAAATACTCTAAAATAATTAATTTTAGGTTTCTTTCCCTTAAGCAACTCATAAGGAGTTTTACACTTAAGCTTGTGTATCAAACTTCTATTCAAGACATAATTAGCTGTACTAACAACTTCTGCCCAATAGGAGAGAGGCATGTTAGCATCTGCCAATAATGTACTACCAGCTTCAATGAGTGTTCTATTCTTCCTTTCAACTACCCCATTTTGCTGGGGAGTTCTAGGAGCTGAGAAACTATGTTTGATACCTTCTCTCTCAGAGAATTCTTGCATGAGAAGAGAGTCAAACTCAGTACCATGATCACTTCTGATCAAGGCCACATGAGTAGAGTACTCAGTCTGCACATATAGTAGAAAGTCTGTAAGGGCTTTGAAGTTATCAGACTTAGCTCTCAAAAAGAAAACCCAACTGAACCTAGAGAAGTCATCTACAATTACTAAGGTGTAATACTTCCCTCCTAAACTCTGTACATTTATTGGGCCAAAAAGGTCCAAATGTAATAGATATAAGATTCTAGGAGAATCACTTTTATTTACAGATTTAAAAGAATTTTTGGTTTGCTTGCCTAGCTGACAAGCCTTGCATAGGCTCTCCTTCTTGTAGGGGCAAGAAGGTAAACCTCTAACAAGGTTGTGTTTGGATAACCTAGATATATTTTTAAGGTTAACATGACTAAGTCTCTTATGCCACAAAGAATTATTATTAAGTGTTACTTCATTAAACAGGCAGATTTCAGAATGAGATGAATTGAAATCTACTAAATAAATATTACCTATTCTAATGCCTACTAAAACAATATTATTATTTAAAGTAATATTGCAAGAGAAGTTAGAAAATGAAACCTGGTAGCCAGCATCACATAGCTGGCTGACTGAGATCAAATTGTGCTTCAGTCCTGTCACATATGCAACTCTCTTGAAAGTGACATCTCCAATTGTGATCCTGCCATAGCCTTCTGTCTGACCACAGCTGGAATCTCCAAAGATAACCTTTGGGCCGAGCTTAGCTTTAAATTTTGACAGATGATTTTTATTTCCTGTCATATGCTTGGAGCATCCACTATCCAAATACCACTTATTTTGAGTGATTGGATAGGCCTTCACCTGCAAGATATTTATTTAGACAGTATGGACCCAGGTAACCTTGGGTCCCTTGTTTTTCACATAAGAAAAACTGGAAATATATGAAAATGCAGGCTGAGGGTGATAACCTAGTGGGTGAGATCTCCTAGGTGGGATTCTCCATGCAGATGATGGGTCAACAAAACTAGAGTTTCTATTTTCATTTAGGTTTCTATGGTACTGATTATGATTTTGAAAATCATATTGAAAACGTTGATCGACGTTCGACGATGGGTGCTCAGATCGTCGACCTTCGTTTGACCATTGAGCTTCCGATCGTCGAGCGGCGTTCGACGCTCTTTGCATTTCTTTAAAAAATTTCTTTCTCTCTTCTCTCTTAGCTTTATTTAAGGTTTTATTAACTAGATTTACTTGCTCAGTGTTCTTCATTCCACTAGCTGAAATGAAGTTCACTGGAGTTGAAAGATTGTTTTTAAGAAGAACTGGGGGTTCACTGGGAGAAGCTCCTAAGCCTAGTTTGTTATTAGCTGACCTAGTGTTAGTCATGCTGGTAATTTCTAACAACTTAAGGCTTCTACCATTAAGTGATTCTTCTAACCTCTTAGACTTAGCTAATTCCATTTTAAGAAATTTAATTTCTTCACTATAAGTAGTGAGATCTTGCTTTAACCTAATATTTTCTGTAGCTATTACTTCTGAGTCAGCTAACTTATTTCTAAGTTCTTTTATCTCCTTTTCTGAGCTAATCAAATCTAAGCATAAGGATTTAAAATCCAATTTAAATTCATCTGAAGTGAAGTCATAAGAAGAGAGTACCTCATCTTCTGTTGGCATCTCTTCATCTGAATCTGAACTCTCTGTAGCTGAGTGGTTGCTGCAGGCATCTATTGCCATGAGGCAAACTTCTTTTGCCTTCTTCTCTTCCTCATCCTCACTGGAGCTTGAGGAGGAAGATTCTTCATCAGAATCACTCCAGGTTTCAGCAATGAAACCTCTCTCCTTTTTCTTGTTCTTGTAGGAAGATGGCTTGGAGTGCTTCCTGTGTTGTTCTTTTTCTTTCCTCTTGTCTTTGTTTTTCTCCTCTGGACACTCTGGCAAGATATGTCCAGGCTTCCTGCATCCATAATAGATAATTTCTTTAGCAGGAGAACGATCATACCTTGGTTTGACTTCATAGCGTGAAGACTTCTTTCTGAACTCCTTTCTCCCCATCTTGAGAAACCTCTTGGCAAACAATGCCATTAGTTCCTCATTTGATTGGCTGCCTTCAGAAGCATTAGCAGCCTTAAGAGCTAGAGATTGCTCTTTTCTTGTTGGAGTAGGGGTCTTTGCTTCTGCTTCCCTTGTCTTCAGCACTTGCTCAAAAGACTTGAGCTTGCCGAGAAGAGCTTCAGTGGAGATCTCATTTGTACTTCTGGCTTCCTTGATGGGCCAGATCCTTAGATCCCATGTGATAGGGAAGTACATAATAATCTTATCATTGACCTCTGTCAATGATATGTCCTTGTCCAGGGTCCTCAGCTCATTGATGATTGAGCTGAGCCTGGTGTACATTGCTTCAACTGATTCAGCATCAGTTTTCTTGAAGTTCTCATACTGTGAGATCAGGTTGGACCTTCTGTCCTTCCTTTCATCAGCTAAACCAGCTACAATCTGGTTCAGCGTATCCCACATGGCTTTTGCTGAGGAGCAGTCAGCAACCTTCTGGAATACCTCATTAGACATTGTCTGAGCCAGAATGTTCATCGCCTTGGCATCTGCAATCTTTGCCTTCTTGTACTCATCGTTGTAATCTGGAGGAGGCACTGCACTCATATCAGATGATGAGGCAGTAGCAGCAGCAGGTGCTCTTGGGGGTCCTGACAAAATAGAAGCAAAGATGCTTTCATCAATAGAATTCATATATAATTTTATCCTTGCCTTCCAGATGCCAAACTTAGCTAAGTTGCATGCTGGAGGTCTGGTGCTAGAATAATCCTTGGACTGGGCCATGATAATGAATATCTATAAGCTTTGGTATCTATCAGGATCTTGTGACTTAGGTGTTAGCCTATTCAGTCAGTCAACCTCCCTCTGATACCAATTGAAAGTGAAGGGATAGATACTACTCTAGAGGGGGGGTGAATAGAGTTATCAAATTTTGCACTAGACAAAACTTAATGGTCTACCCAACTCCCTTGGAGTGAAGTGCGGAATGAAAAGATTATAGATATAGAATTAACCCTATAGCCTAACACAAGTGATGTGCACAAACTCAAGCTAACTGTAATTACAGTTAAGGCTTGGAAAACCTAATCAGCAACTAGCAATCCTAGTTATATCTATTCATAGCCACAGTGCAGGAAATAAACAAGGGAATCTAGACGACACAAGGAAATTTATAGTGGTTCCCCAAACAACTTGGGTACGTCCACTCTTCTACCCACACGGTAGGAATCCACTCAGGTTTTTGATCAGGTGCCCTGCCACCAACAGGATCTGCTTCAGGTAGATCCAGAAACCCTTTAGACTTTTGATCAGGTGTCTAAAAACCAAGCACAGGTTTTTGATCAGGTGCCCTGCCACCAAGGGATACTTTTGAAGGGAGTAATAACCCTGTACAGGAGGGGGAAGAAGGTTAAGATGTCTTCTCTATT
The DNA here is from genome assembly GCA_039513925.1 of Platanthera zijinensis. NCBI lineage: Eukaryota > Viridiplantae > Streptophyta > Magnoliopsida > Asparagales > Orchidaceae > Platanthera > Platanthera zijinensis. The sequence continues at coordinate 152,033,719 of CM077090.1, read as the reverse complement.
TTACAAAGATTAGAGAAGCACAAAGACTTGCACTGAGCTAGAGAGCTCTTAAAGAATCAAGGCTCCCCCTGGCTCAAAGATGTCCAGGTGAAGTCTTGCTTCAGTGCAGAAAACTCCTCAGAAAAATCTGAAGGAAAAACTACAAGAAGATAATAAATAATAAAATTAGCAATCTTCAAGCAGCTGTCTTCTTCTTCTTCTTCAAAAGAACTCTGAGTTTGAACTTCCTGGAAGCAGGAGAACTCAGGTTGAAGATGAGTAGAAGAGCTTAACACTTCTCAGATGGATGGAAATTACTGAGAGAAGAAAACTTGATCTTGATGAAGGCTTGAATGCTTAAATGAATAACTGGGTAACTAGTTAGCTCTCTTGAATCCTTCTTCAAAGGATCCTTTTTATATCAGCAACAAGCAACGGCTCTCTTCAATTTGAATTACTTGTCTTCTTCTGAAACTTGAGACCTGGGCTGTAAATATCAAGAAGACAAAACAATCTCTGCAGCAGAAACATTCTATAAAAGGAATAAACCTTTTTCTAGGAAGCTGCAGGAAGCAATCTGATAATAAAGTACTAAATAAAGTCATATCAGAAACAAACTCTTTATAGCAAAAAGAAGACTTTTCAGTCTAACGGCTATAAAGGGCTGACAGCAGATAAAGTAAAATATAATGTCAGCTAATAAGACAAACAACTTTATCTAAAAAGATTTGACTCAGGCAAAAGGGATGGAGCAGATATTGCCTGGTAATTTTATCATAAAATAACTAAAACAACGTGCCAGAAAATGTATTGATTAATTGAATATAATAAATAAATACAAAATATAAAGGCAGACAGAAAACGTCGAACGACCCTCGGAGATCGTCGACCGACGCACGGAGATCGTCGAACTATCGGGCAGATAGTCGAACGATCCAGATAGTCGACCTATCGAAGAAGATAGTCGAACTACCCCGGCAGATAGTCGACCTATCAGAGCAGATAGTCGAACTATCAGATAGTCGATCTATCTGGACAGATAGTCGAACTATCAAGCGCAAACAGATAGTCGACCTACCTCAGAAAACAGATAGTCGACCTATCAACAGATAGTCGACCTATCAACAGATAGTCGACCTATCAACAGATAGTCGATCTATCAAAGCAGAACAGATAGTCGACCTATCAACAGATAGTCGAACTATCAGATAGTCGATCTATCAGGACAGATAGTCGAACTACCACGCCAAGCAGATAGTCGACCTATCAACAGATAGTCGAACTATCAACGCAGACAGAGCGTCGACCAACTGATAGACGATCGTCGATCAGCCGATAGACGATAGTCGAGCGGCGTTCGACTATAGTCGAATGAAAAACTTACTTAACCAAATTCTTCATCTGGAAAAGTGAGGACTCTACAGCTAGACCACTAACCAATGAACATAGATAATTCTTGGGTCAAGGAACTAAAAAGGCAAGACTAAACTCAAATCAAACTAGGGTACCAACACAAATGTTTAATGGTTTATATGTTTTGAACTTATACCATTATATCTATAATATAAAAAATACTAAAAGACTAAAAACGAATTACTCGAACCCTACGTACCTTTGGCATTGTCGTTTGGGACATATAAATGAGAAATGCATATCCAAGCTCCATAAAGATGGACTACTATACTCATTTGATTATGAATCATGTGAGAGATGCAGATCCTGTTTATTAGGAAAGATGACTAAAGTCCCTTTCACTTATTTTAATGAGAGGGTTGATAATTTCTTGGGTATAGTACATAGTGATGTATGCAGACCCATGAGTTCCATGGCTAGAGGTGGGTACTTCTACTTTGTAACATTTACTGATGATTTCTATAGATACAGATACGTGTATCTTATGAAGTGCAAATCCGAAACCTTTGAAAAGTTCAAAGAGTTTAAGAATGAAGTAGAGAACCAGCTGGGTAAGAGGGTTAAAACACTCTGATCTGATCGAGGTGGCGAATACTTGAGTTATGAGTTTTGTGATCATCTAAAAGAGTGTGGTATTGTATCACAACTCACTCTACCCAGAACACCACTACATAATGTTGCGTCTGAGTGGAGGAGTCAAACTCTGTTAGACATGGTACGGTCGATGATGAGTCATGCAGATCTGCATGTTTCTTTTTTGGGTTTTGCTCTAGAAACTGATGCTTTTACACTAAATCATGCTCCAACAAAAATGGTTCTAAAGATACCATATGAGATATGGACTTAGAAGCATCCTAGTATGTCTTTCATTAAGATTTTGGGCTGTGAGGCATACATGAGACGTCAAATGCCTGACAAGCTGGAACCCAAGTCAGATAAATGTTATCATGTGTGGTATCCTAAAGAAACTAAAGGGTACTATTTCTACCTACCGTTTGAGGGCAAAGTGTTTGTCGTGAGGACTGGTATCTTTCTTGAGAAAGAGTTCTTAAGTAGAAAGACTACCAATGTAAATTTTGATGAAGTTCAAGAACCACAAACCATGAATGAACTGGAATTGGAACCTGAGCAAGGACTACAAGTTGTTATAGTTGGTGACCCTGCTCAAGAAACACAAGTTTCACATAGATCTGATAGACCAAGGTTTGAGCCCGAGAGATATGGAATTTTCGTGTCTCAAATAAGTAATGTATTGCTAATTGATCATGATGATGAGCCTAAAACCTATCAAGAGGCTATGAGTGGACCACACTCTGAGAAGTAGCTTGAGGCCATGAAATCTTAAATGGACTCCATGTATGCAAACCAAGTATAGACGTTGGTGGAACCACCTAAAGGGGTACGACCCATAGGGTGCAAGTGGGTCTTCAAGAAGAAGACTGACATGGATGGGAATGTACATAAATTCAAGGGGCAACTGGTAGGTAAAGGTTTCAAGCAAATTCATTGTATTGACTATGATGAGACCTTTTCCCCTATTACTATGGTTAAGTCCACCAGAATTCTGCTTGCTATTGCTGCGTATTATAACTATGAGATCTGGCAGATGTATATCAAAATAGCTTTCCTAAATGAAAATCTCTTTGAGGAAGTGTATATAACACAATACGAGGGTTTTGTATCTTTAGGTGAAGCCACTAAAATATGAAAGCTGCAGAGATCCATTTATGGATTAAAACAGGCTTCTCGAAGTTGGAATCTTAGTTTTGATGAAGAGATCAAAGAGCTTGGTTTTATTAAGAATGAGGATGAACCGTGTATTTATAAGAGGATTAGTAGGAGCATTATTGTCTTCCTGATATTGTATATAGATAACATACTGCTGATCGGGAATGACAAACCGAGCCTATAAGTTGTTAAGAATAACTTAGGGAACTGTTTTTGTATGAAAAACTTGGACGAAGCGACTTATATACTTGGTATTAAGATATATAGAGATAGATCGAAGTAGTTGCTGGGTTTGACCCAAAGAACATATATTGTGAAGGTGTTGAAACGGTTCAACATTCTTGAGTATAAGAAAGGATTCTTTCCCATGTCTCATGGTGTGAGTCTCTCTAAGGACCAGTGTTCTAAATATTGTAAAGATAACGACTGCATGAAGTTGATTCCATATGCTTCCGCAATTGGATTAATCATGTATGCAATGATATGTACTTGAGCCGATGTCTCTTATGATTTGAGCATGACTAGCAGATATCAGTCTTATCCTGGTGATGGTCACTGGATAGCCGTCAAGAATATCCTAAAGTACTTGAGAAGGACTAAGGATATGTTCTTAGTATTTGGCAGAGAGGAAGAGCTCGTCATAAAGGGTTACACGGATGCTAGCTTCCAAACTGATAGGGATGATTCAAAGTCTTAGTCAAGATTTATATTTTGCCTAAATGGATGAGCTGTTAGGTGGAAGAGTTCCAAGCAGGAGACAATTGCCGATTTACAACTGAGGCTGAGTATATCGTTATAGCAAATGCGGCGAAGGAGGTTGTATAGATTAGGAAATTTATCGGTGAGTTAGATGTAGTTCCTAGCATTGTTGATCCCGTAGTTCTCTACTGTGATAATAACGGTGCAATTACACTTGCTTTTGAACCTAGATCTCATCAGCGCTCCAAGAACATACTACGGCGGTTCCATTTTATTCATGAGATTGTTGATCGAGGAGATATGAACATTTATAGAGTGCTGACTGAATAAAATATAGCTGATCCACTAACAAAGCCTCTCACATAGAGAAAGCATGCTGGTCATGTTAGATCAATGGGTATAAGATGCCTGAATGATCAACTTTAGTAGGATTCTTGTGGGTTGTATATTTGTCAGTTGTTATAATAATTCATTTGATGAATAGTGTACTATACATTTCATTTTATATTTTGGCAAGTTTTTTTATTGTGTAAATTTATTTCTATTGTGATAGATTAATTTAAAGTAATAAATACCCTTAGAATGTTTGCTTCTATGGGAGTCAAGTGGTGACTTGAATGTGAGAGCCTATGTTTTAGAAGCTTCATTCTTAAATGGTCCCTGGTCGACGTATCATTTTAGAAGCCGAGGGCGATGATGATACATTAAGACTAGCATGTGCGTTGACTGATGACTGGTTCTCATAAGTCATTATATTATGATATCAAGTCCTCACATGGGTACTTGTTAGTGAACAAGTTGTACTGGATAGACCCACCATGAGAATACTTTATGGATTATTATATGAATGTGTCATAAGTATGTCTCAAGTGGCAATAGTGTTTGTGGCTCTTTGACCTGAAGTCACAGCACTCATCAAGTGAGGAAGGCGTTCTTTGATGATGTCAAGCCTAGTATTGAGAAAGTTGGATGATAAAAATGGTTATTGGGTATGTTACGAATCATTTGGGTGTTTTGCGTGTGGACAAAAATAGGATTTGTCCTCCTATATGATAGGAGTTGCATACAAAGGCCCCTTGATGGAACAGGACTGAGAAATGCATGGCCATGCTTGGTTGAGTCAATATGTGATATTGGGCTCATCAATTTCTGAAAGTCCATTCTAGATCAGGAAACTTGGATTGAACAATTATGAGGGTGACACAGACTATACCTCTAGTTCTATCCAGATGTAAGGGACAAAGGGACATGACAACACTGATACATTGGTCACAATGGATTTCGAGTTTTAAACTCTTATTGCTTGGCGAGCAATGATGCATTTATATATGCAACTCATTATTTGTGAAGCTTTTGTTTGATACTTTCAAGATCAAGTGGGAGACTATTGGTGTTACCATGGTGATCTGGAAGTGATCAAACATGTAGTCTCACTACCAACGTTATATGTGTAATGCCCCGAAAATCGTAATCGAACCGGTCGCGTCCTAAGGAATTTTTGGCTCCTAAATAGGAGCACACGGCCTGGGACACAGGCGTATACAAGGCCATGTCCTTCTCTGTTTTGGTCGGACTGTGTCTAGTGAGGGACATGATAGGAAACACGGCTATGAACAGTGTGAACACGGGCATATCAGGGATGACACGGGCGTGTCCTTAACTATGTCACTACCCGTGTCCCGCTCGGGTTTAAAACTGGGCTGTGCCGACTGAAGTACACGGCCGTGGTACACGGGCGTGTACTGGTAGACACGGGTGTGTACTGTTCCACACGGTTGTGTTCCTACCCGTGTCCAGTCCGAGATGTGATGGTTGGCATGACAGTTATTTGTGACACGCCCCTAGGTCACAGGCATGTCGGAACCCGACACGGGCATGTAAGGTTGAGAAACGGGCGTGTCTCGACCCGTATCCTTTTCTATGCTCAACGATCATGCCTGGATCGAGGCACACGGCCTGGGACATGGCCGTGTGCAAGGCCGTGTTCGGCCCAGGAATGAGAAATTTTGGGCTAATCCGAGCCGTTTGTTTTCTTTAAACAAGATCTGACAGCCCAGATGTGTTCCAGCTGTTATAAGGCCGAGAATAGAGGATTAATTCTTCATTATTCTCTTAAGGCATTCTCTTTTTAAGGGGTTAGATAGAGAAGAGAGCAAGAAAGAAGGAAGAGGAGGAATCCGGCCGCCGGCGGAGCATCGGAGCAGAGAATCGAGATCGGATCCACGGAAGAAATTCCATTGCAAAGCTTTCCATCCGGATAGTTTCCCATGGCGCAAAAGTGAACTTCAAGGGTAACGATTCTTTACTTGAGCATGTGAAGCTCTCCTTCTTTTGCATTAGGAAACCCGCTCCTGCGAGTGTGCGGTGTTCCTTGGTGTAGATGTGAATAGTCCCTCTTGTGTTTCATATAGAGTCCGGAATCGAAGTATGGACATAGGCATTGTGTGTGAAGCCTACCCGGACGTGTTGGTCTGGATCGATGATGTTGCATATTGTATGGATTGCCGAAGAAGACTCCGTGCTTTGTGTTTTTCGGGTTTCTACACGGTAGATTTCAGCAGGGATCCTTGGGGATTAACTCCAAGGCGCACCCGGAAAACTGAGCGAAAATGTAGTTTTGCTAACTTGGCGGCCGAGGAGCCAGCCTTGTACATAACTAGGTTATGTGATGATGGGGAATGAATTGGTATCTGAGAGAAGCTTGGCCCGCGCGTACGTCTTAAAGTGACTAAGCGGAGTGAGCAACGGGCAAGTGGAATCGAACCTGGGCTATGCTGTTTGGTGCGAGAGACCCAAAAGAGGGACTAGCCGTTGGCATAGTTGGGAGTCTTAGACTGTTGTCAGAAAGACTAAAATGCTCACGATGTTGCCATCCTAGGGATGGTGGTGAAGCCACAGAATTGACCGAATTCACCGTTAATATGCCCTGAGTGCACGGGCTGTTTGGCCGTGCGAGCCTACACCTGTGGCGAAGTATGTTTGCACTTTATTGTTTAGCTGGGCTAATGAAATGCAGGGAAGGAGAACCGTCGTCCCGAGTAAGGGGCGGGGGTCATTATATTTTGGTCCGATTTAGCTGATCGTTGCATTGTTTGCCACCGTGCGGTGGAATGTTGCTTGCAGGTGCTGCGGTGCCAAGTACCAAATAGCGGGCTAAAGCCCATTTTGCTGTGCTGGCCCTCAAAGGCCAAAGAGAATTGTTGTTTTATTTTTGTCATGTGTGGCCAGCCTGCGAGCCGATGTATGTAAGACATTACTTTGTTAAGTGAACTCTTGTAAGGCCATAAGACCAAGTACTTTTGTGTATTTTGTTATTTCATTCCTATTGTGGTTCGTGGACATTCATGATATATATTATCTATTATTGGGTTCTTTCATCTGCTTAAAAGCTTTCGCTAGTTGCTCTGTGTAGGATGTTTGTGATTGGAAGAATGGTTTCATTCTGTAACCCTTCAGTCTGTCTGTAGTATATGGCGTCGGGCCCCGGCCGGACCTACTACTATATACCATGCGACGGATAGGGGTGTTACAATTTGAAATCAGACTACCGGTTCCGATCTTGCTTATTGGAATTCGTGGGCGAATTCTTTTAAGGGGTGGTGAGCACATGTATGTGCGTCATCGTTTTAACATAAAAAACCCATGAATGTCCACTTAAGAATGAAAAATACACTTGTTCTGAGGAACCTGAATGTTCCAATGATTCCTTTTAGCAATCTGTATATCGCCTAATCAAGGGTTTATGCTACTATAGGTAACTAAGAGCGGTGCTAGGCAATCAAAATATCTGCGATCGGAGGAAAGTTGTGCAGCGAATGACGTGCCTATAATACCTCCTTCAGCAGAAACCATCAGATTGGCGGCTGAAGCAGTATTTGCTATGATAAATGCCCAACCTGCAAGGCCAGTATAGCACGCACCACTTATTAATGAGCAAGAACCGATTAGCGTGGCAGAGCCGGGAGTGGTAGAATGCGTGACAGTTGATCAAGTAGCACCAATAAGAGCTACGGAGAAGCAGCTCAAGCATGTAATGAGTTTAATCCTCTAGTGTTCGTCGGGACTGGAACGCCAACTCAAGCTGAGGATTGGCTCTCTACGATGAAGAGAGTCTTGACCGCCACAAAAACTGAGGAGTGGCAGAAGACCACCATAGCTACCTTCCTATTGGCTGGTGAGGCGAGGCAGTGGTGGGACGAGTTGGAGGTTCATCTCTTAGTGGGAAGTCAACTTGTTGATGTGCCTATAGATGAATTCTCAAGGTTGTTCTTGGCTAGATATCTACCCTCTTCTCAGAAGCTTGAGATGGAGAATCAGTACCTTGGTTTGACTCATGGAGACAAAAGCGTGGATGAGTACCTCCACGAGTTTACACGGTTGGGTCATTATGCTGGTGCGATGTTTACAGAGGAGGAGCGGAAGACCAACTGATTCTATGAGGGTCTACGTGGCGACCTACAACTACTCCTTGCTGGTCCTAAGGCACATGGTTTCCTAGCCTTGATTAATTCGGCCCAGTCATTGGAAAAGGTCTTGAGGAAAGTATAAGAGAAGAATGACCTAGGGGAAAAGAAGTCAGAGTTTAAAGTACCGAATATAAAGTCGGGTTTCCGCAGATGGAACAAGAAGTAGAAGACTTCGAGCTCAGCCCCTTCGTCTGGTGCGATGGGGGCAACCATAAGTCGAGTTCCTGGAGCTTGCTACAACTGTTGAAAGATGGGGCATTTTGCTCGTGAGTGTTGGAGCGGACGTGCAAAGTCCGAGAGGAAGCTTGGAGCATCATATGAAGAAAAAGGAAAGGCGGTGGATTCAATTGCATCCCACCATGCGCCAGCCCAGCCTAGAGTATATAATCTTGGTTTGCAAGAGACCATAAAACAAGCTGACGCGGTGACAGGTATGAGTTAAAATATAGCAGTTTAGCTTTATGTAGTTGTTACCTTTTTACAAGTAAGCTTATAAATGTTGGTGCTAGGCTTTGTGTTAATTTTCGATTATCCGACGAGAGTCCTGTTTGATACGGGAGCTTCGCATTCCTTCTTGTTTGAAAGATTCATATCGCGCATCGGAGTCCCTTCCTCGATGGCAAAGGACAAGTTGGATGTGTTGTTGCCCAATGGGTGCTCAATGCATGCAGATAGAATTTGTGTGGTAAAGATACGGATTTGGGATCAGGAGTTTGACTTGCAAACGTCGGTACTGCCATTAGTGGAGTTCGACGTAATCTTTGGTATGGACTAGCTCTCGGAGCAGCGATCATGCATTGATTGTAGTCGAAAGGAGGTTAAGTTGGGACTGAATACTGATCGAGAGACTACGTTTGCGGGCATGAAATGGTCGAGAAATATTTTGATGTTGGCTCTTCAGGTGATTAAGGAAGTTCAGTCTGGGGCAGAGCTGTTTGTCACCTTAGTGTAGGCTTCAACGCTCAAACCTAGTCTGGGCAGTATTTCAGTTGTGTTTGAGTATCCTGATGTGTTCCCAGACGATCTCCTTAGAGCCCCTCCTTAGCGGTAGATTGATTTTACAATTGAGCTGGTGCCGGGCGCCAAACTGGTGTCACGGTCTCCGTATCGGATAGCGCCTAAGGAGATGGCGGAGCTGAAGGTGCAACTGCAAGAGTTGTTGGAACAAGGGTATGTGTGTCTAAGTTCGTCGCCTTGGAGCGCACCAGTCCTCTTCGTTAAGAAGAAGGATGGGAGCTTGCGACTCTGTATCGACTATCGGGAGTTGAACAAGCTTACGGAAAAGAATAAGTATCTGATCCCAAGGATTGACGATCTATTTAATCAGTTGGTCGGGTAACCAGTATATTCGAAGTTAGATCTGAAATACGGATACTACCAATTAAGGATAAGGGAAAGCGACATCCCAAATACAGCGTTTAGCACGCGGTTTGGGCATTATGAGTTCCCGGTCATGCCGTTTGGGTTGACTAATGCGCCATCCGTGTTTATAAATCTGATGAATAGGATGTTCAGAGAGTACCTGGACCATTTCATGATAGTATTTATCGGCGATATCTTGGTGTACCCGTAGTGTGAGGATGATCACTACAAGCATCTGCATATGGTGTTGGAGACATTGAGGAAGAATCAGTTGTATGCTAAGTTCTCCAAGTGTGAGTTCTGGTTATCCTCGGTTGTGTTCCTTGGTCATATTATTAGTGGAGAAAGGATAACGGTGGATCCGGCGAAGATAGTGGCGATACGGGAGTGGCCTGTGTTGACTACAGTAGCGGAAGTCCGGAGCTTTCTGTGGCTTGCCGGCTACTACAGCTGCTTCGTAGCGAACTTCTCACGGATAGCGCTACCACTCACGACGTTGACAAGGAAGGATCAAAAGTTTGTGTGGTAGCTGGAGTGAGAGCAGTCTTTTGAAGAATTGAAGAGGCGGTTGACCACGACGCCTATTTTACGTTCGCCAAGTGGACTGAAGGGTTTGGAATTTATAGTGATGCTTAGGGCAGTGGTTTGGGCTGTGTTCTGCTACAGCATGGGAGCGTGATAGCTTATGGATCACGTCAATTAAAGGTTCATGAGAGGAATTATCCGGTCCATGACTTGGAGTTAGCGGCCGTGATATTTGCTCTAAAGCTGTGGAGGCACTACCTGTACGATGTGAAGGTCGAAATATACACTGATCATAAGAGCCTGAAGTACTTGTTAGATCAGAAGGACTTAAACATGAGGCAGCGGAGGTGGATGGAGTTCCTGGGGGACTACACCTTCAAGTTACATTATGTGTCTAGGAAAGGAAATGTAGTGGCGGAGGCATTGAGTCACAAGGCTCCTGCGCAGGCCAGCTGGTTGGCGGTACATGGTGAGAGTTTGGTCCATGATTTGGAGGCATTGGAGATCTCTTGCGTTGACAAGCAGACTAGTGCCGAGGAGAAATTGTTTTGGACAGAGGTGAAGTATGACCTAGCTTATAGGATTCAGTGGGCTTTGATTCAGGATAGTAGCATGAAGCAGATCTTAGATGAATCTTTGGATGGGTCAAATTCCCAATTTGCTGTTGAGGATGGGCTACTGAGGAGGGACGGTCGCCTTTGCATCCCTAGTGCGGATAATCTTCGGGAGGAGTTGATGTACGAGGCTCATCATACCAAGTACTCAATCCACCCTGGGAGCACAAAAATGTATAAAGGCATGAAGACGTTTTTTCTGGTGGCCAGGATTGAAGAAGGATGTAGCACTTTATATGGCAAAGTGCCAAACATGTGCCTTGGTGAAGGTGGAGTGCTAGAAGCCCGGAGGTTTCTTAAAGTCCTTTCCTATTCCGGAGTGGAAGTTCGACGACATTTCCATGGATTTTGTGCATGGTTTGTCAAAGTCGAAGAGGGGAAATAACGTCATATGGGTGGTCGTAGATAGATTGACAAAAGTGTCGCACTTCATCCTGAACAGGAAGGAAGATCCGGTGGAAAAGTTATCCAAACTCTATGTGGATAATATTGTATAATTGCATGGTGTGCCCCGCAGTATTGTTAGTGATCGAGATAGACGCTTCACGTCAAATGACTGGAGGCTGGTGCATAAATTGTTGGGGACTAAGCTGAGTTTCAGCACAGCCTTTCATCCACAAACGGATGGTCAGACCGAGAGGGTCAACAGGACGATGGAGGACATGCTTCGTATGTGCATCTTGGATTTCAAAAAGTAGTGAGAAGATCACCTGTACATGGTGGAGTTTGCATATAACAACAGCTATCAAGCGAGTATTAGAATGGCGCCTTTCGAGGCCTTGTATGGGAGAAAGTGTCGCACACCGTTATCTTGGTTGGAGACAGGCGAGTCTAAGTTATACAAACATCAAGCGGTGTAAGACGCCACTTCAATGATCGTACAATTCAGGAACAGTTGAAGATCGCTCAGGACAGGCAGACAAAATACTATAATGCCAAGCATAGGAACGTGGAGTTCAGTGTTGGCGACTGGGTGTATTTGAAAATCAAGCCATTCAATGGTGTCTCGCGGGTTCGATGCTTGAAGAAGCTGAGTTCGAGATACCTTGGACCATTTGAGATCCTGGAGCGGGTTGGCGAAGCAGCATATCGATTAAAGCTGTCAGTGGAATTGAGTAGGTGAAAGTTAGGGTTAGATCTAATATACTCTAGAGGGGGGGGTGAATAGAGTATGTTTGTGTGTTATTTTATTTTAAGACTTTCTTCTTTAACTTTAACAACTATATCTAACTATCACAGATTGAAGTAAATCAAAGATCATAGAATATCTAAAAACCACAGCCATAACAAGAACAGAAAAGAAAGAGCAACAAGACAACACAAGAGATTTATAGTGGTTCCCCAAACTGGGTACATCCACTCTTCTACCACTCTTGGTAGGAATCTACTGCAGGTTTTGATCAGGTGACTGTCACCAATGAGCTTTTGATCAGGTGCTCAAAAACCAAACCTCAAGTCTTTTGGAAGGAGACTTGCAACCAGAATAATTTTGAAGGGAATTAAAACCCTGTACAGAGGTGGGAAAAAGAGAGTGATGTAAGTCTTCTTTTCTTAAGTCAAAATGAGAAGACTATGTGGATTCTTATTTGTTGTCAAAGCTCCCCCTGAGATCTTGAATGGTTCAGGAGTGGAAGCTTTGTTCAAGGGTGTAGGCCTTCAACTGAGCTTTTGATCAGGTGCTCAAAAACCAAACCTCAAGTCTTTTGGAAGAAGACTTGCAACCAGAATAATTTTGAAGGGAATTAAAACCCTGTACAGAGGTGGGAAAAAGAGAGTGATGTAAGTCTTCTTTTCTCAAGTCAAATTGAGAAGACTGTGTGGATTCTAATTTGTTGTCAAAGCCCCCCTGAGATCTTGAATGGTTTAGGAGTGGAAGCTTTGTTTAAGGGTGTAGGCCTTCAGCTCTTTAGAGATCCTTGACTGATTTTAATATCGCTGTCACTTGAGATCCCTGAAAACAAAGAGGGAGAGAAAGAAAGAAAGACTCTTGATGGTGATGATTGTTCTTTCTTCTTCTCTTGAGAGCAGTTGATTTTTCTGAGATTTATTTTTCACTGCACTTCAGGACATTTTCTTTGCTGTGACTCAAAGGTGATGATCGTTCTCTGCTCTTCTGTGTTGCTTCTTTTCTTGGCATGGAGATGTATCTTTGATCACTATAACTTTGTCGAATTCAAAAGAGATTCTGCAATAAATGTTCAGCCGAAATCTTGGGAACGAGAAATGGCAAGAATGTTGTCAATTATTCTATTCTATGTCTGTCCCGAGATATAAGCAATTAATTCCATGGAGGATGTTAGCAATCAATGCTGCCAGTAATGGCTCTATTCAGAGAATATAAGTGCATTGATTTACAAGGGAATTAATATCCTATAATAGTTAAAATGATGAGCCAGAAAGAGAAAGAATAAATAATAAAATGTCTTACAGTTTTCGTCGACCTGAGATCAGCTTTCGTCGACCTCTAATCAGCTTTCATCGACCTCTAATAAGCTTTCATCGACCTGAGATTTCGTCGACCTCTGATCAGCCTTCGTCGACCTGTGATATACTTTTGTCGACCTGAGCTCTGTAAATCAACTGATGTGCATAAACTAACTAATTCTGCGCTCTATGTTCGTCGACCTGAGACTGTGAAGTTAGTCGACCTAAGAACTGTGTTAATCTGTTGGTGTTGAGTGAATAACATATCTGGCGTCGAGTGTTCTTTGTCTCTGAGTCAGCCTTGATTTTGAGTGAATTATGACGCTGAGTGTTGAAGAGTTAGTCGATCTGAGTACGGAGTTCGTCAAGCTCAGCTCAGAGATTTTGGCTCTGAGTTAGTCGAGCTGAGCACGACTATCGTCGACCTGAGATCGACGAACGTAGATCTCTTTCTCAAAACCTTGATTTTTTAAAGTCTTGAGTCTCTGGCAGTGATGGAGGCTGGTCCTTTATACTGTTGACTCTAAGGACCTCCCCTAGACTCTAAGACACACTTATGACCCTGATCTATACATATTGGGTCATATTCTAACTCAGTGAACCTAGCCCAAATTCAACTAGAGGTTCCAACAATCTCCCCCTATTTGGGTGAGGTCACTGATTACAGACTCAATAAAGAAAAATACACAAAGCAGCATCATAGCATATATCTGGCAGATAATTTACTAACAAGTGCAGTAGATATAAGTACATAGCTTTGTAACAGATAATAAAAACATAAGTTTAACAAAGTATACCACAAGTAGCAATTTTTTATTTAGGATTCTCTGCTACTACTTCTTGGATTTTTCTTCCATCTTCTTTTCTCCTGGCTTTATATATAATTTTCCTGTTAGGATTTTTAGCTTCTCTTTTTGACATATATAAATCAGCTACTCCAATAACTGTCTGAGTTGATGATCTGGGAACAATTGCTTCTGGATGTCTATCTATATATTCAGTAGGATCAAATAGTTTCTTGCTTATCTGAAGCCTTTCAAGTTCTTTTTCTCTGTATGTGGACATTGTGGAGAATTTTGTTGGATCATGTCCTTCTTCTCTGGCCTTTTTCATTTGTGACAAAGCAATTAATTCTTGGAGTCTGGCCATCCTGAAGTTTGAATCGTCATTCTGACTGGCTGAAGATTAATCTTCCTGTGAGGATAGCAGTGCAACAAGCTTGAAATATGTAGACTGTGCTTGAAAGTTTGTCTCAGCTTGGCTTTCAGTACTTAGAGTGTATAAGGGTTTGGGAGGTGACGTTTCACTGTATTTTCCTTTAGGCTTGAATGATTCAGAATGCCTTATTTGTTCAGTTTGAGGTTGAGGAGGAGAGAATTCTTGTTTTTGATAAACAATTTCCTTTATTTGTTCTGAACCACTAACACTTCTCTGGTGACTGCTTCTATGAGAATGCTGACTGGATGACCTTTCCTGTCTCTGATAAGTTCTTATGTAGGAGGGCTTAGAAGGTGCATCTGACTTTTGAGAACTCATTCCAAAAGCACTAGCAGCTGGTGGAGGAGGAGGAGGATCCTTCCTGTATTTGTGAGCTGGCGGTGGAGAGTACCTTCTGCTTTTCTTCCTGGCCTTCTGTTCATTCTTTGAGAGCCACATCCAGGCTAGCATTCCCTTATATGGGGTTATTTTTTGAAGGATATAGTAGGGAGTATCATTGGTATTTCCAGGTTTAGGAGCAGGAGGAGATGGAGCCTTCCTTTTCTTTGAGAGCTTCATTTTCTTAGATTCCTTATCAGAATCATCATCATCATCATCATTAGAGGATTGAGGATTGTCATACAGGTCATCTATCTTTTTCAATAACTCAGCAGGGATGGAGGTTTTTCCATACTGGACAGGAGCTAGAGGAGGAATGTCAATTGTTCCTGGAGAGTTGCTTGTGATAGTGCTTTCAACAGCTGCCTAATTCTCTTCTTCAACATCATCCATGATCAAGGCATCAAGATCAGACATTGGAGAATCATCCATGATAAATGTTGGAGCATAAAATGTTTCTGGAGGGGAGGAGGCTCTGACTGAATCAGCTTTGGTTGTCTTTGCTGGAGGAGCTGTCAGACTTTCCTTTATTCTGGCTAACACTTCTGAACTAGCAGGAGAGGTGTAGCATACTATTGCTCTGGATGATTGAGTATGAGAGGAGAGGAAGAACTGAATATAGGATCCAAAAATTTTCAGCAGATTATGTAGATTTACTTTAGATTTAATGAAGTAGACCCTTCCAGGCAGAACTTTTGGCAAGCTAGTCTCTTGAACATTAGATACTATAATATCTGTACACTGATTATCTACATCTGCTCCTAAGTCAGTTGTCTCTATATCAGCTAATTCCATATCAGTATCAAGAAACTGTAGAAAATCTGATTCCATGTCAACATTAGTTCCTGCTGCTGCTGCTGCTGATTCAACTGCTGTTACTGCATTATTAAGTGTAATATCAACATTTATTCCTGCTGCTGCAGCTGGTTCTGCTACTGCTACTTCATCATTAAGTATCTCCCCCTGCCTGGTTTTAGTATGTACTGAAGCCAGGCCCCCAGATGAAGAGAGGGTAGAGGTGAGGGTAGAGATTTGAGCAGAGAGAGATGATATGGATATAACTAGAGGGGAAATAGCCTCTGTAATGATGGTTTGGAGGATAGGCTTGAGGAGCTCAATAAGTGAGTGGATGATAGAGGGGTTCAAAGATATGGAGTCAGATGGTTGGGCAGGAGGTTGTTGAGAAGGTATAGAGGTAGTGATGACAGTTGCTGGAGGAGATTGTTGATTGGAGGTTTCTTGAAGGGGGTCCTGTAGAGGGGATTGTTGAGGAGAGGGAGTGTTCAAAGGAGTTGAGAGTAAATTGAAGGATGGGATAGAAGAGAGCGTGGAGAAGGGGATATCAGCAAGATGAGCTGGAAGAGGAGATTAGAGAGGAGTATGGATGGATGTATCAGCCCTAGGAGAGGGAGAATTGGATGGAATATGGGTAGGGGAAGAAGGAATTGGAGATGCTGGTGGTGTAGGGGTATGTATTAGAATGGAAGTGGAGGCTGGGATTTGTTTAGCTTGAGGCTGAGATGGAGCTTGAGAATCAGGAGGAGGAGGTGGAGTGGTGGATGGAATCTCTATAGAGGGGTGAGGAGTGGCAGATGTAGCCCTTGTACTTTAAGAAGTTTTGGTGGAAGAGGAAGGAGCCTTGGTTGGCTTTGTAATGGTCCTCTCCCACCTGCCAAATAAGGTACATGTGAGCCTCTTGCTGGAATTGATGAATGTAGTCAGGGAGACCAGTGATTCAGCAGCCTTTGCTGTCAAGAAAATCCCTAGGATCCTTCCAAAGTTCACTTCCTTCTTACTGTTTCTTTACCTGATAAGATCAAAAATGATCAGAGCCCAGTCCACCTGCCTTTTGTTTACCACTGCACACATGACTAGAAATTGATGCCTGGTTATATAATCATGTGCAGTGTGCTTGCCCAGCAAGATTTTGCCAACTATATCTGCGAGATTTTGAACTCGGCAGATAGGTGTTTCTTTAGTAGTTTATTAGGGTTATCCCCAGAGTACCCCATTGTGTTCAGCATTATATCAAGCTCCTCTGAATCAATTTCTAACTCTTCCTCACAATTTTTCAATCCAAACAATTCAGTAAGAATATCGGGGGTAAGAGAGATTTCGTTACCCGCAATGCTGTCGGTCATCTTGTTCTCACTGACGGTAGCCATGTACACCCATTCTCTGATTTCTGTGCTTGAAAGTTTGATTCTCATGGTCAGTAGTTGTTTCAGTTGTTGTTCTTCCAATAGTTACAGGATGGGAAGATATATCGGATCTGAATGCTAGAATGAGTCAGAATCCATATCGAATCCAGTGTCAAATTTGATTGCCGCAAGAGCGCCTTCTGGAATCGCCATGAATACACCTGCAAGAGAGAAAACGAAAATCAAGTGCAAGAGAACTGGAAGCGCGGGACGGAGGTCGAAGAAAACCTAAATATAGTGTTTTCCTGAATATGAACTGACAGACTCCGTTCCACGAAAAATGAATAGATCTTCGATCTGAGGTCGATGAAATAATTTGGACTTAAATTATTCGTCGATCTTAGTCTGAAGGGTTGAAGACATTTCGTCGATCTTCGTTCGACGAAAGTTTTCTGAAGTAGGTTCGTCGATCTTAGTTCCACAAAACTAACTCTACACAGAGAGTTCGTTGATCTCCGTTCGACGAATATCTCACAAACTTCCCCAAGTTCGTCGATCTCTGTTCGACGAACTTTGAAAAATTCATCGAGTGCAGACAGAAATTAAACTAATTCTTCTCCATTTATCATTCCAAGCTGATTTATGAAGAACATATGATTTCTTTTATCCAGAGGTTTGGTTAAGATATCAGCTCTTTATAAATCAGTGTAGATATAGACAAGGTTAATTTTATTTTTGTCTACATACTCTCTAATGAAATGATGCCTAATATATATATGCTTAGTTCTTCTGTGATGAACTAGATTTTGTGCAATGGCTATAGTACTTTTGTTATCACATAGTAATGTTTAATTATTTAAGTTGAGACCATAGTCCAGTAGTTGGTTTTGAATCCACAGCATTTGGGAACAGCAACTGCAAGCTGCAATATATTCTGCTTCAGCAGTTAATGTAGACACAGATGACTGCTTCTTGCAAAACCAAGACACTAATCTCATACCAAGGAACTTACAAGTTCCTGAAGTACTTTTTCTGTCCATTCTGCATCTAGCAAAGTCAGCATCTGAGTATCCAGTCAACTAAAATTCTGACTCAGTAGGATACCAGAGACCTAGACTAGGACAACCCTTTATATATCTCAATTTTTTTTTTATAGAAAAACTAGATGTGATTCTTTAGGGTTCACCTGGAACCTAGCACAAAAGCATGTAGCAAACATAATATCAGGTCTGCTTGCTGTAAGGTATAGTAGGAATCCAACAATGACCCTATATAGTTTTTGATCCACAGGTTTCCCATGTGCATCAGAGTCTAGTACAACATTTATAGGCATGGGTGTTTTATTTGTTGAGGCATCAGCCATCACAAACTTCTTTATAAGCTCTTTGACATATTTAGCCTGGGAAATGAAGATGCCATCAGGGAGCTGCTTCACTTGGAGACCAAGGAAGTAGGAAAGCTCACCCATGCTACTCATCTCAAATTTTGAATGCATTAGATCAGAAAATCTCTTGCATAATTTGGGATCAGTAGAGCCAAATATTATATCATCTACATATATTTGTACTAACAGTATTTTATCATGATGCAATTTGGTAAACAAAGTCCTATCAACTATACCTCTTGAAAAACTATGCTCTAATAGAAAGCTGGCTAAGGTCTCATATAAGCTCTTAGAGCTTGCTTTAAACCATAGAGAGCCTTGTGCAACTTAAACACAAAAGAGGGGTGAGTTTGAGAAATAAAACCTGGAGGCTGTTCAACATAAACCTCTTCTTTAAGTTCCCCATTCAAGAAGGCACTCTTCACATCCATTTGATAGACTTTGAACTTTTTGAATGAAGCATAGGCTGGAAATATCCTTATTGCTTCTAGCCTGGCAACTGGAGCAAAGGTTTGATCATAGTCAATCCCTTCCTCTTGTCTATACCCTTGAGAAACAAGCCTAGCCTTGTTCCTCACAATCACACCTTGGGCATCAAGCTTATTTCTGAATACCCATTTGGTTCCAATGATTGGGTAGTCTTTTGGTCTTGGAACCAAATCCCAAACCCTGTATCTCTCAAACTGATTGAGCTCTTCTTGCATTGCAATGATCCAGTGGGGATCTTGCTCTGCATTAGATATGGACTGAGGCTCAATTTGAGAGAGGAAACAGGCATGCATCAAGTCCTGGTTAAGTTGATGCCTTGTATGTATACCTACTGTTATGTCTCCAATCACTTGGGATCTGGGATGATCCCTCAGTGTGATAAGATCAGTGGGTGGGGTTGGTTCACCAACAACATTTTGGAAGGATTCCTCTTGTGGAATTACTTCTGCTATTGTGGAGGGTTCAACTGCATCCAGATTTTCTTCATCACTTTCTTCATTGGCTTGTTGAGGAGACTGGGATGTAAATTTCAATTCATCCAATTTCTCACAAAAGTTGTTTACCTGCAGGAGGTTTCTGGTAAAAATTTCTTTCTCCTTGTAAAACATGTTAGTCTCATCAAATATAACATGCATGGATTCTTCTATTTTCAATGTGGATTTATTAAAAACCCTATAAGCTTTATTGACTTGGGAATAGCCTAGAAAAATTCCCACTACAGCCTTTGCTTAAAACTTTCTAATGTGCTTTTTGTCATTATTATGAATATTGTATACACAACTAAAAACTTTAAAATAGTTAATTATTGGTTTCTTCCCTTTGAGCAATTCATAGGGGGTCTTATGTTTTAGTTTGTGTATCAAGATTCTATTCAGGACATAGTTTGCTATGCTCACTGCCTCTGCCCAATAGGATAGGGGCATGTAAGCATCTGCAAGTAATGTGCCTGCAGCTTCAATGAGTGTTCTATTTTTCCTTTCAGCTACCCCATTTTGTTGAGGAGTTCTAGGAGCTGATAAGCAGTGTCTTATACCTTCTTTGCTACAGAACTCTAGCATAAGAAGAGACTAAAACTCAGTGTCATGATCACTTCTGATCAATGCAACTTGAGTAGAATACTCAATCTGTATGTTCTTGAGAAAATCTGTAAGAACTTAAAAAGTATCTGACTTTGCTCTCAAAAAGAAAACCCAAGTGAATTTGGAGAAGTCATCTACAACCACTAAGGTATAAGACTTCCCTCCTAGGCTTTGTAAAGCAATAGGTCCAAAAAGGTCCATATGTAGTAAGTACAAAATCCTAGGTGAATCACTCTTATTAATGGATTTAAAACTCGATTTAGTTTGTTTGTCTAGTTGACAAGCACTGCAGAGGCCTTCCTTCTTGTAGGGGCCAGAAGGTAAACCTCTCACAAGGTTGTCCTTAGATAGCCTAGCAATGTTTTCAGATTTACATGTCCTAATCTCTTATGCTATAAGTCATTTTGACTACTAACTAAGTTTAGCAGACATATATCTGAAGTAATGGACTGGAAATTAACTAAATATATGTTTTCTTGTCTACTACCAATTAAAACTTGTTTGTTTTCTCTTGAGATAATAGTACAGGATTCAGAGTATAATGATACCTGATAGCCTTCATCACAGAGTTGGCTTATGGAGATGAGATTGTGCTTCAGTTCACTCACATATGTAACTTTCTTGAAAGTTACAGCTCCAATCCTGATTTTGCCATAGCCCTCTATTTGGCCACAATTTGAATCACCAAAGATGACCTTTGGTCCCAGCTTGGACTTATAGTCAATTAAATTGTCCTTGTTGCCTGTCATGTTCTTGGAGCAGCCACTATCCAGATACCAGTGTTGATTATATGCTGGATAGGTCTTCATCTGCAAATATAACACTTAGTTGTTCTTAACCCAGGTGACCTTGGGTCCTTGTTTATTTATATAGGAGTAACTGGAAATATATGAGTATTCAGGTTGATCTTTATAGTCTAAAGGATGATACCTTCTAGGAGATATGACCCACTGACTAAAGGGGTTAAAGGATTTATTAGTTTTTAGATTACTCTTGTTATGAACTAATCTTACAAATTTTGGAATATTCGTCGACCTGAGCTCGACGATCGGGATTGAGTTCTTCGATCTCTGCTCGAAGAATGGAAGTATCCATTCTCAGAGCCCCAAAAATGTCGATCTCTGGTCAATGAACCATACATGTTTCGTCGAACCCAGTTCGAAGAATAGATTACATTATTATCTGCATTCAGAGTTCGTCGTTCTAAGTTCGACGAACTATACCCATTTTGTTATTCTGAGTTCGACGAAATTTGCTGAACATAGTTATGTTGTTTATTTTTCCTTTTCTGATTGGTTTTCTTAAGTTCTAACTGTTTAAGAATTTCAATAACCTTCTCTACCTGTTCAGTATTTTTCTTACCATTTTCAGAAATAAAATTTATGGGTTTTGATAGTTGATTTTTCTTAATAAGCATTAGTTCACTAGATGAGGCTCCTAATCCTAGTTTGTTATTACTGCATCGTGTATTGACTGTGCTAGTTATGTCTATCAGTTGTAAACTTCTACCATTTAAGGTTTCTTCTAGTTCCTTAGCCTTACTTAATTCAGATTTTAGGAACATTATTTGTTGATTAGCTAGGTCGAATTCTTAATTTAATTTTTCATTATCAGCAATGATTCTTTCTTGTTCTAATAGTTTTTCCCTGAGGAGTTTGATTTCCTTCTAAGATCCTATTAGGTCTAAACATAATAGTTTAAATTCAGATTTGAATTCCTCTGATTCAAAATCATAAGAAGCTAATACCCGATCCTCAGCTGATAAGAGCTCTTCATCTTCAGACTCATCAGCATCTGATCTGCTACTGCCTGCCTCAATAGCCATGAGGAAAACTCCTTTGGCCTTTTTCTCTTCTTCATCCTCACTGGAGCTGGAGGAGGTTGACTCTTCTTCAGTGTCACTCTATGACTCAGCAACAAAGCCCTTGTCCTTCCTCTTGTGCTTGCTTGAGGAAGGCTTGCTGTAGTGACCCTTCCTTGAGTCACCCTCCTTTCTTCTGTCCTTCTTCTGAACTTCTGGGCACTCAGAGATGAAATGCCCTGGTTTCCTGCAGCCAAAGCACACTACTTCTTTAGATGGTGTTTTGTCATACCTTGTCTTGTCTTCATACTTAGATGGTTTCCTTCTGAAATCTTTTCTAGCCATCTTAAAGAATCTCTTGGCAAAGAGACTCATCAATTCTTCATTCACAGGAATGACTTTAGAGTCTTCTGTTGCTTTGAAGGCTATGTTGTGCTCTTTCCTAGTTGGTGTAGGAGTCTTGACTTCAGCTACTGCTTCCCTTGATTTTATCAATTGCTCATAAGACTTTAGCTTTCCTAATGGAGCTTCAGTTGAGATCTTTGTTGTGCTTCTGGCTTCTCTGATGGGCCAGATTCTTGAGTCCCATGTGCTGGGGAAGCACATGAGGATCTTTTCATTCACTTCATTCAAAGTGATTTCCTTATCTAGTGTCCTAAGCTCACTGATAATGGAGCTGAGTTTGTTGTACATCACTTCAACTGTTTCAGCTTCATCCTTTTTGAAGTTTTCATATTGAGTGATGAGGTTAGATCTTCTATCCTTCCTCTCATCTGCTGATCCAGCCACCATTTGGTTCAGGGAGTCCCAAATGGCCTTGGCTGATGAGCATTCAACAACCTTTTGAAATATCTCATCTTACATTGTTTGAGCCAATATGTTCATGGCTCTTGCATCAGCAATCTTTGCCTTCTTTTGTGCATCTGTCCATCCAGGGGATGGAACTGTACTCATGTTTGTTGAAGTTGATGGGGTTGAAGCCACTGGACTGGTGGTCCTGTTAATATAGAATTAAATATATCCTCATCAATAGAATTCATGTAGAGTCTAATTCTTTCATTCCAGAGTGTGAACTTGGACAAGTTACACACTAGAGGTCTGGTGCCTTCATACTCTTTGTTCTGTGTCATACTATATACATCTAGAAGAAGTAAGAGAACAGATCTAACTTAGGATCTTTGGTTCAAGGTTTAGCTTGTACAACCAAAAGAACCTCCTCTGATACCAATTGAAAGTTAGAGTTAGATCTAATATACTCTAGAGGGGGGGGGGGGTGAATAGAGTATGTTTGTGTGTTATTTTTTTTAAGACTTTCTTCTTTAACTTTAACAACTATATCTAACTATCACAGATTGAAGTAAATCAAATATTACAGAATATCTAAAAACCACAGCCACAGCAAGAACAGAAAAGAAAGAGCAACCAGACAACACAAGAGATTTATAGTGGTTCCCCAAACTTGGTACATCCACTCTTCTACCACCCTTGGTAGGAATCCACTGCAGGTTTTGATAAGGTGACTGTCACCAATGAGCTTTTGATCAGGTGCTCAAAAACCAAACCTCAAGTCTTTTAGAAGGAGACTTGCAACCAGAATAATTTTGAAGGGAATTAAAACCCTGTACAGAGGTGGGAAAAAGAGAGTGATGTAATTCTTCTTTTCACAAGTCAAAATGAGAAGACTGTGTGTATTCTTATTTGTTGTCAAAACTCCCCCTAAGATCTTGAATGGTTCAGGAGTGGAAGCTTTGTTCAAGGGTATAGGCCTTCAGCTGAGCTTTTGATCAGGTGCTAAAAAACCAAACCTCAAGTCTTTTGGAAGGAGACTTGCAACCATAATAAATTTGAAGGGAATTAAAACCCTGTACAGAGGTGGGAAAAAGAGAGTGATGTAAGTCTTCTTTTCTCAAGTCAAAATGAGAAGACTGTGTGGATTCTTATTTATTGTCAAAGCTCCCCCTGAGATCTTGAATGGTTCAGGAGTGGAAGCTTTGTTCAAGGGTGTAGGCCTTCAGCTTTTCAAGGATCCTTGACTGATTTTCATATCACTGTCACTTGAGATCCATGAAAACAAAGAGGGAGAGAAAGAAAGAAAGACTCTTGATGGTGATGATTGTTCTTTCTTCTTCTCTTGGGAGCAGTTGATTTTTCTGAGATTTTTTTTCACTGCACTTCAGGACATTTTCTTTGCTGTGACTCAAAGGTGATGATCGTTCTCTGCTTTTCTGTGTTGCTTCTTTTCTTGGCAGAGAGATGTATCTTTGATCACTGCAACTTGGTCGAATTCAAAAGAGATTCTGCAATAAATGTTCAGCCGAAATCTTGGGAACGAGAAACAGCAAGAATGTTGTCAATTATTCTATTCTCTATCTGTCCCGAGATATAAGCAATTAATTCCATGGAGGATGTTAGCAATCAATGCTGCCAGTAACGGCTCTATTTAGAGAATATAAGTGCATTGATTTACAAGGGAATTAATAGCCTATAATAGTTAAAATGATGAGATAGAAAAAGAAAGAATAAATAACAAAATGTCTTACAGTTTTCGTCGACCTGAGATCAGCTTTCATCGACCTCTAATCAGCTTTCGTCGATCTCTAATCAGCTTTCGTCGACCTGAGATTTCGTCGACCTCTGATTAGCCTTCATCGACCTGAGATCTGCTTTCGTCGACCTGAGCTCTGTGAATCAACTGCTATGCATAAACTGACTAATTCTGCGCTCTATATTCGTCGACCTGAGACTGTGAAGTTAGTCGACCTAAGAACTTGGTCAATCTGTTGGTGTTGAGTGAATAACTCATCTGACGTCGAGTGTTCTTTGTCTTTGAGTCAACCTTGGCTTTGAGTTAATTATGGCGCTGAAAGTTGAAGAGTTAGTCGATCTGAGTACGGAGTTCGTCGAGCTCAGCTCAGAGATTTTAGCTCTGAGTTAGTCGAGCTGAGCACGACTATCGTCGACCTGAGATCGACGAACGTAGATCTCTTTCATAAAACCTTTATTTCTCTAAGTCTTGAGTCTCTGGTAGTAATGGAGGTTGGTCCTTTGTACTGTTGACTCTAAGAACTTGCCCTAGACTCTAAGACACACTTATGACCCTGATCTATACATATTGGGTCATATCCTAACTCAGTGAACCTAGCCCAAATTCAACTAGAGGTTCCAACAATCTCCCCCTATTTGGGTGAGGTCACTGATTACAGACTCAATAAAGAAAAACACACAAAGCAGGATCATAGCATATATTTGGAAGATAATTTACTAACAAGTACAACAGATATAAGTACATAGCTTTATAACAAATAATAAAAAAATAAATTTAACCAAGTATACCACAAGTAGCAATTTTTTCTTCAGGATTCTCTGCTACTACTTCTTGGATTTTTCTTCCATCTTTCTTTTCTCCTGACTTTATAAATATAATTTCCCTTTTAGGATTTTCAGCTTCTCTTTTTGAGATATATAAATCAGCTACTCCAATCACTGTCTGAGTTGATGTTCTGGGAATAATTGCTTCTGGATGTCTAGCCATATATTCAGTAGGATAAAATAGTTTCTTGCTTATCTGAAGCCTTTCAAGTTCTTTTTCTCTGTATGTGGATATTGTGGAGAATTTTGTTGGATCATGTCCTTCTCTGGCCTTTTTCATTTGTGACAAAGCAATTAATTCTTGGAGTTTTGCCATCCTGAAGTTTGAATCATCATTCTGACTGGCTGAAGATTGATCTTCCTGTGAGGATAACAGTGCAACAGGCTTAAAATGTGTAGACTGTGCTTGAAAGTTTGTCTCAGCTTGGCTTTCAGTACTTAGAGTGTATAAGGGTTTGGGAGGTGCAGTTTCACTGTATTTTCCTTTAGGCTTGAATGATTCAGAATGCCTTCTTTGTTCAGTTTGAGGTTTAGGAGGAGAGAATTCTGGTTTTTGATAAATAATTTCCTTTATTTGTTCTGAACCACTAACACTTCTCTGGTGATTGCTTTTATGAGAATGCTGACTGGATGACCTTTCCTATCTCTGATAAGTTCTTGTGTAGGAGGGCTTAGAAGGTGCATCTGACTTTTGAGAACTCATTCCAAAAGCACAAGCAGCTGGTGGAGGAGGAGGAGGAGGATCCTTCCTGTATTTGTGAGCTGGCGGTGGAGAGTACCTTCTGCTTTTCTTCTTGGCCTTCTGTTCATTCTTTGAGAGCCACATCAAGGCTGCCATTCCCTTGTATGGGGTTATTTTTTGAAGGATATAGTAGGGAGTATCATTGGTATTTCCAGATTTAGGAGCTGGAGGAGGTGGAGCCTTCCTTTTCTTTGAGAGCTTCCTTTTCTTAGATTCCTTATCAGAATCATCATCATCATCATCATTAGAGGATTGAGGATTGTCATACAGATCATCTATCTCTTTTAAGAACTCAACAGGAATGGAGGTTTTTCCATACTTGACAGGAGCTGGAGGAGGAATGTTAATTGGTCTTGGAGAGTTGCTTGTGACAGTGCTTTCAGCAGCTGCCTTATTCTCTTCTTCAACATCAGCCATGATCAAGGCATCAAGATCAGACATTGGAGAATCATACATGATAAATGTTGGAGCAGAAAATGTTTCTGGAGGGGAGGAGGCTCTGACTGAATCAGCTTTGGTTGTCTCTGCTGGAGGAGCTGTCAGACTTTCCTTTATTCTGGCTAACACTTCTGAACTAGCAGGAGAGGTGTAACATACTATTGCTCGAGATGATTGAGTGGGAGAGGAGAGGCAGAACTGAATATTGGATCCAAAAATTTTCAACAGATAATGTATATTTACTTTAGATTTAATGAAGTAGACCCTTCCAGACAGAACTTCTGGCAAGCTAGTCTCTTGAACATTGGATACTTTAATATCTGTACACTAATTATCTACATCTGCTCCTGAGTCAGTTATCTCTATATCAGCTGATTCCATATCAGTATAAGGAAACTGTAGAAAATTTGATTCTATGTCAACATTAGTTCCTGCTGCTGCTGTTGATTCTGCTGCTGCTACTGCATCATTAAGTGTAATATCAATATTTATTCTTGCTACTACTGCTGGTTCTGCTACTGCTACTTCATCATTAAGTATCTCCCCCTGCCTGGTTTCAGTATGTACTGAAGCCAGGCCCCCAGATGAAGAGAGGGTAGAGGTAAGGGTAGAGATTTGAGCAGAGAGAGAGATGATATGGATATAATCAGAGGGGAAATAGCCTCTGTAATGATGGTTTGGAGGATAGGCTTGAGGAGATCAAGAAGTGGGTGGATGATAGAGGGATTCAAAGATATGGAGTCAGATGGTTGGGCAGGAGGTTTTTGAGAAGGTATAGAGGTAGTGATGACAGTTGCTGGAGGAGATGGTTGATTGGAGTTTTCTGGAAGGGGGTCCTGTAGAGGGGATTGTTGAGGAGAGGGAGTGTTCAGAGGTGTTGAGAGTAAATTGAAGGATGGGATAGAAGAGAGCGTGGAGAAAGGGATATCAACAAGATGAGCTGGAAGAGGAGATTGGGGAGGAGTATGGATGGATATATCAGCCCTAGGAGAGGGAGAATTGGATGGAATATGGGTAGGGGAAGAAGGAATTGGAGAAGTTGGTGGTGTAAGGATATGTATTAGAATGGAAGTGGAGGCTAGGATTTGTTGAGCTTGAGGCTGAGATGGAGCTTGAGAATCAGGAGGAGGAGGTGGAGTGGTGGATGGAATCTTTGCAGAGGGGTGAGGAGTGGCAGATGTAGCCCTTGTACTTTTAGAAGTTCTGGTGGAAGAGGAAGGAGACTTGGTTGGCTTTGTAATGGTCCTCTCCCACCTGCCAAACAAGGTACATGTGAGCCTCTTGCTGCCATTGATGAATGTGGTTAGGGAGACCAGTGATTCAGCAGCCTTTGCTGTCAAGAAAATCCCTAGGATCCTTCCAAAGTTCGCTTCCTTCTTACTGTTTCTTTTCCTGATAAGATCAAAAATGATCTGAGCCCAGTCCACCTGCCTTTTGTTTACCACTGGACACATGACTAGAAATTGATGCCTGGTTCTATAATCATGTGACGTGTACTTGCCCAGTAAGATTTTCCCAACTATATCTGCGAGAAATTTGAACTCGGCAGATAGGTGTTTCTTTAGTAGTTTATTAGGGTTATCCCCATAGTACCCCATTGTGTTCAGCATTATATCAAACTCCTCCGAATCAATTTCTAACTCTTCCTCACCATTTTTCAATCCAAACAATTCAGTAAGAATATCGGGGGTAAGAGAGATTTCATTACCCGCAATGTTGCCGGTCATCTTGTTCTCACTGACGGTAGCCGTGTACACCCATTCTCTGATTTCTATGCTGGGTATTTTGATTATCATGGTCAGTAGTTGTTTCAGTTGTTGTTCTTCCAATAGTTGCAGGATGGGAAGAAATATCGGATCTGAATGCTAGAATGAGTCAAAATCCATGTCGAATCCTGTGTCAATTTTCATTGCTGCAAGAGCGCCTGCTGGAATTGCCATGAATGCACCTTCAAGAGAGAAAACGAAAATCAAGTGCAAGAGAACTGGAAGCGCGGGACGGAGGTTGAAGAAAACCTAAATATAGTGTTTTCCTGAATATGAACCGACAGACTCCATTCCACGAAAAATGAATAGATCTTCGATCTGAGGTCGACGAAATAATTTTGACTTAAATGATTCGTCGATCTCAGTCTGAAGGTTTGAAGACATTTCGTCGATATTCGTTCGACGAAAGTTTTCTGAAGTAGGTTCATCGATCTTAGTTCGACGAAACTAACTCCACACAGAGAGTTCGTCGATCTCCGTTGGACGAATATCTCACAAACTTCCCCCAGTTTGTCGATCTCTGTTCGACTAACTTTGAAAAATTCGTCGAGTGCAGACAGAAATTAAACTAATTCTTCTCCATTTATCATTCCAAGCTGATTTATGAAGAACAGATGATTTCTTTCATCCAGAGGTTTGGTGAAGATATCAGCTCTTTGTAAATCAGTGTAGATATAAACAAGATTAATTTTATTTTTGTCTACACACTCTCTAATGAAATGATGCCTAATATCTATATGCTTAGTTCTGCTGTGATGAACTTGATTTTGTGATATGGCTATAACACTTGTGTTATCACATAGTAATGTTGAATTATTTAAGTTGAGACCATAGTCCATTAGTTGGTTTTTAATCCACAGCATTTGGGAACAGCAACTGCCAGCTGCAATATATTCTGCTTCAATAGTTGATGTAGACACAGATGACTACTTCTTGTAAAACCAAGACACTAATCTCATACCAAGGAACTAACAAGTTCCTGAAGTACCTTTTCTGTCCACTCTGCATCCAGCAAAGTCAGCATCTGAGTATCCAGTCAACTAAAACTCTAACTCAGTAGGATACCAGAGACCTAGACTAGGACAACCCTTTATATATCTCAAATTGTTTTTTAGAAAAACTAGATGTGATTCTTTAGGGTTCACCTGGAACCTAGCACAAAAGCATGTAGCAAACATAATATCAGGTCTAGTTTTTCATGTGCATCAGAGTCTAGTATGTTTGCTACATGGGTGTTTTCTAAAGCATATATAGTTTCTGATCCACAGGTTTCCCATGTGCATCAGAGTCTAGTACAATATTTATAGGCATGGGTGTTTTCTTTGCTGAAGCATCAGCCATCCCAAACTTCTTTATAAGCTCTTTGGCATATTTAGCCTGGGAAATGAAGATGGCATCAGGGAGCTGCTTCACTTGGAGACCAATGAAGTAGGAAAGCTCACCCATGCTACTCATCTCAAATTTTGAATGCATTAGATCAGAAAATCTCTTGCATAATTTGGGATCAGTAGAGCTAAATATTATATCATCTACATATATTTGCACTAACAGTATTTTATCATGATGCAATTTGGTAAACAAAGTCCTATCAACTATGCCTCTTGAAAAACCATGCTCTAATAGAAAGCTGGCTAAGGTCTCATACAGAGCTCTTGGAGCTTGCTTTAAACCATAGAGAGCCTTGTGCAACTTAAACACAAAAGAGGGGTGAGTTGGAGAAATAAAACCCGGAGGCTGTTCAACATAAACCTCTTCTTTAAGTTCCCCATTCAAGAAGACACTCTTCACATCCATTTGATAGACTTTGAACTTTTTGAATGAAGCATAGGCCAGAAATATCCTTATTGCTTCTAGCTTGGCAACTGGAGCAAAGGTTTGATCATAGTCAATCACTTTCTCTTGTCTATACCCTTGAGCAACAAGCCTAGCCTTGTTCCTCATAATCACACCTTAGGCATCAAGCTTATTTCTGAATACTTATTTGGTTCCAATGACTGGGTATTCTTTTGGTCTTGGAACCAAATCCCAAACCCTGCATCTCTCAAACTGATTGAGCTCTTCTTGCATTGCAATGATCTAGTGGGGATCTTGCTCTGCATCAGATATGGATTGAGGCTCAATTTGAGAGAGGAAACATGCATGCATCAAGTCCTGGTTAAGTTGATGCCTTGTCTGTACACCTACTGTTATGTCTCCAATCACTTTGAATCTGGGATAATCCCTCAATGTGACAAGATTAGTGGGTGGGGTTGGTTCACCAACAACATTTTGGAAGGATTCCACTTGTGGAATTACTTCTGCTGTTGTGGAGGGTTCAACTGCATCCAGATTTTCTTCATCACTTTCTTCATTGGCTTGTTGAGGAGACTGGGATGTAAATTTCAATTCATCCAATTTCTCACACAAGTTGTTTTCTTACAGGAGGTTTCTGGTAGAAATTTTTTATCCTTGTAAAACATGTTAGTCTCATCAAATATAACATGCATGGATTCTTCTATTTTCAATGTGGATTTATTAAAAACCCTATAAGCTTTGCTGACTTGGGAAAAGCCTAGAAAAATTCCCACTGCAGCCTTTGCTTCAAACTTTCTAATGTGTTTTTTGTCATTATTATGAATATAGCATACACAACCACAAACTTTAAAATAATTAATTATTGGTTTCTTCCCTTTGAGCAATTCATAGGGGGTCTTATTTTTTAGTTTGTGTATCAAGCTTCTGTTCAGGACATAGTTTGTTGTGCTCACTGCCTCTTCCCAGTAGGATAGGGGCATGTAAGCATCTGCAAGTAATGTGCCTGCAGCTTCAAATAGTGTTCTATTTTTCCTTTCAGCTACCCCATTTTGTTGAGGAGTTCTAGGAGCTGAGAAGCAGTGTCTTATACCTTCTTTCCTACAGAACTCTAGCATAAGAAGAGACTCAAACTCAGTTCCATGATCACTTCTGATCAATTCAACTTGAGTAGAATACTCAATCTGTATGTTCTTGAGAAAATCTGTAAGAACTTGAAAAGTATTTAACTTTGCTCTCAAAAAGAAAACCCAAGTAAATATGGAGAATTCATCTACAACCACTAAGGTATAAGACCTCCCTCCTAGGCTTTGTACAATAATAGGTCCAAAAAGGTCCATATGTAGTAAGTACAAAATCCTAGGTGAATCACTCTTATTAATGGATTTAAAACTAGATTTAGTTTGCTTGTCGAGTTGACAAGCCCGACAGAGGCCTTCCTTCTTGTAGGGGCCAGAAGGTCCTCTCACAAGGTTGTCCTTAGATAGCCTAGCAATGTTTTTCAGATATACATGTCCTAATATTTTATGCCATAAGTCATTTTGACTACTAACTAGGTGGACTTTCACTAAGTTAAGCAGACATATATCTGAAGTAATGGACTGGAAATTAACTAAATATATGTTTCCTTGTCTACTGCCAATTAAAACTTGTTTGTTTTCTTTTGAGGTAATAGTACAGGATTTAGAGTTGAATGATACCTTATAGCCTTCATCACAGAGTTGGCTTATGGAGATAAGATTGTGGTTCAGTCCACTCACATATGCAACTTTATTGAAAGTTACAGCTCCAATCCTGATTTTGCCACAGCCCTCTGTTTGGCCACAATTTGAATCACTATAGATGACCTTTGGTCCCAGCTTGAACTTATAGTCAATTATGTTGTACTTGCTGCCTGTCATGTGCTTGGAGCAGCCACTATCCAGATATTAGTGTTGATTATATGCTGGATAGGTCTTCATCTTTAAATATAACACTTAGTTATTCTTAACCCAGGTGACCTTGGGTCCTTGTTGATTTACATAGGAGTAACTGGAAATATATGAGTATTCAGGTTGATCTTTATAGCCTAAAGGATGATACCTTCTAGGAGGTATGACCCACTGACTAAAGGGGTTAAAGGATTTATTAGTTTCTAAATTACTCTTGTTATGAACTAGATCTGACAAATTTGGGAATGTTCGTCGACCTGAGCTCGACGATCAGGATTGAATTCTTCGATCTCTGCTCGAAGAATTGAAGTATCAATTCTCAGAGCCCCAAAAACGTCGATCTCTGGTCGATGAACAGTACTGGTTTCGTCAATCCCAGTTCGAAGAATAGATTACATTATTATCTGCATTCAGAGTTCGTCGTTCTAAGTTCGACGAACTATACCCATTTCGTCGTTCTGAGTTCGACGAAATTTGCTGAACATAGTTATGTTGTTTATTTTTTCTTTTCTGATTGGTTTTCTTAAGTTCTAACTGTTTAATAACTTCATTAACCTTCTCTACCTGTTCAGTATTTTTCTTACCATTTTCAGAAATAAAACTTATGGGTTTTGATAGTTGATTTTTCTGAATAAGGATTGGTTCACTAGATGAGGCTCCTAATCCTAGTTTGTTATTACTACATCTTGTATTGACTGTGCTAGTTATGTCTATCAGTTGTAAACTTCTACCATTTAAGGTTTCTTCTAGTTCCTTAGCCTTACTTAATTCAGATTTTAGGAACATTATTTGTTGATTAGCTAGGTCTAATTCTTCAGTTTATTTTTCATTATCAGCAATGACTCTTTCTTGTTCTAATAGTTTTTCCCTGAGGAGTTTGATTTCTTTCTCAGATCCTATTAGGTCTAAACATAATAGTTTAAATCTAGATTTGAATTCCTCTGATTCAAAATCACAAGAAGCTAATACCTGATCCTCAGCTTATAAGAGCTCTTCATCTTCAGACTCATCAGCATCTGATCTGCTACTGCCTGCCTCAATAGCCATGAGGCAAACTTCTTTGGCCTTCTGCTCTTCTTCATCCTCACTGGAGATGGAGGAGGTTTACTCTTCTTCAGTGTCACTCTATGACTCAACAACAAAACCCTTGCCCATCCTCTTGTGCTTGCTTGAGGAAGGCTTGCTGTAGTGACACTTCCTTGAGTCACCCTCCTTTCTTCTGTCCTTCTTCTGAACTTCTGGGCACTCAGAGATGAAATGCCCTGGTTTCCTGCAGCCAAAGCACACTACTTCTTTAGATGGTGTTTTGTCATACCTTGTCTTGTCTTCATACTTAGATGGTTTCCTTCTGAAATCTTTTCTAGCAATCTTAAAGAATCTCTTGGCAAAGAGACTCATCAATTCTTCATTCACAGGAATGACTTCAGAGTCTTCTGCTGCTTTGAAATCTATGTTGTGCTCTTTCTTAGTTGGTGTAGGAGTCTTGACTTCAGCTACTACTTCCCTTGATTTTATCAGCTGCTCATAGGACTTTAGCTTTCCTAGTAGAGCTTCAGTTGAGATCTTTGTTGTGCTTCTGGCTTCTCTGATGGGCCAGATTCTTGAGTCCCATGTGCTGGGAAAGCACATGAGGATATTTTCATTTACTTCAGTTAAAGTTATTTTCTTATCTAGAGTCCTCAGCTCACTGATAATGGAGCTGAGTCTGTTGTACATCACTTCCACTATTTAAGCTTCATCCTTTTTGAAGTTTTCATATTGAGTGATGAGGTTGGATCTTCTATCCTTCCTCTCATCTGTTAATCCAGCCACCATTTGGTTCAGGGAGTCCCAAATGGCCTTGGCTGATGAGCATTCAGCAACCTTTTGAAATATCTCATCTGACATTGTTTCAGCCAATATGTTCATGGCTCTGGAATCAGCAATCTTTGCTTTCTTCTGTGCATCTGTCCATCCAGGGGGTGGAACTACACTCATGTCTGTTGAAGTTGATGGTGAAAGTGAAGGGATAGATACTACTCTAGAGGGGGGGGGGTGAATAGAGTTATCAAAATTTGACTTAGCAAAGTTGACTTTCTACTCAACTCCCTTGGAGTGAAATGCGGAATGAAAAGATTATAGATATAGAGATAACCCTAAAGCCTAACACAAGTGATGTGCACAGACTCAAGCTAACTGTAATTACAGTTAAGGCTTGGATAACCTAATCAGCAACTAGCAAACCTAGTTATATCTAATCACAGCCACAATGCAAAAATTTAAACAAGGCAATCCAGACGACACAAGGAATTTAAGTGGTTCCCCAAAAAACTTGGGTACGTCCACTCTTCTACCAACAAGGTAGGAATCCACTCAGGTTTTTGATCAGGTGCCCTGCCACCAACAAGATCTGCTTCAGGTAGATCAAGAGACCCTTTAGAATTTTGATTAGGTGTCTAAAAACCGAACACAAGTTTTTGATCAGGTGCCCTGCCACCAAGGGATACTTTTGAAGGGAGTAATAACCCTGTACAAGAGGGGGAAAGG
The DNA here is from genome assembly GCA_039513925.1 of Platanthera zijinensis. Classification (NCBI taxonomy): domain Eukaryota; kingdom Viridiplantae; phylum Streptophyta; class Magnoliopsida; order Asparagales; family Orchidaceae; genus Platanthera; species Platanthera zijinensis. Next base: position 151,999,456 of record CM077090.1, on the reverse strand, counting down.
GGTTAAGGTGTCTTCTCTATTTTACAATAGATTAGAGAAGCACAATAACTTGCACTGAGCTAGACAACTCTAAAAGAATCAAGGCTCCCCCTGGCTCAAAGAACGTCTAGGTGAAGTCTTGCTTCAGTGCAGAAACTCTTCAGTGAGAACTGAAGGAAGAACTACAAGAAGATATAAAATAATAAAAGAAAATCTTCTAGCAGCTATCTTCTTCTTCTTCTTCAAACGATCTCTGAGTTAGAACTTCCTGGAATAGGAGATCTCAGGTTGAAGAAGAGAAGAAGAGCTAACACTTCTCAGTTGAATGAATATTGCTGAGAGCAATGAACTTGGACTTGATGAAAGCTTGAATGCTAATTGAATAACTCTTAGAATAACTGGTTAGCTAGCTGAAATCCTTCTCCAAAGGATTCCTTTTATAGCAGCAACAAACAACGGCTCTTTTCAATTTGAACTTTGTGTCTTCTTCTGAAACTTGAAACCTGGGTTGCAAATATCACAAAGACAAACAAACTCTGCAGCAAAATATTCTATAAAAGGGATAAACCTTTTTCAAAGAAGCTGTAGGAAGCAATCTGATAATAAAGGTACTAAATAAAATCACATCAGAGACAAACTCTTTATAGCATAAGGAAGACTTTTCAGTCTAACGGCTATAAAGGACTGACAGCAGATAAAGTAAAATACAATGACAATTAATAAGACAAACAACTTTATCTGAAAAGATTTTACTCAGGCAAAAGGGATGGAGCAGATATTGCCTGGAAATATTATCATAAAACAACTGAAATAAAATGCCAGATAATGTATTAATTTATTAAATAGAATAAATAAATACAAAATAAAAAGGCAAACAGAAAACGTCGAACGACCCTCGGAGATCGTCGACCGATGCACGGAGATCGTCGACCTATCGGGCAGATAGTCGAACGATCCAGATAGTCGAACTATCAAAGAAGATAGTCGAACTACCTAGGCAGATAGTCGACCTATCAGAACAGATAGTCGATCTATCAGATAGTCGATCTATCCGGACATATAGTCGAACTATCAAACACAAACAGATAGTCGACCTATCAAGCAGATAGTCGACCTATCACAGAAAATAGATAGTCGACCTATCAACAGATAGTCGACCTATCAAAACAAAACAGATAGTCGATCTATCAACAGATAGTCGAGCTATCAGATAGTTGAACTATCAGGACAGATAGTCGAACTATCAAAGACGACAGATAGTCGACCTATCAACAGATAGTCGAGCTATCAACGCAGACAGAGCGTCGACCAACTGATAGACGATAGTCGATCAGCCAATAGACGATAGTCGAGCGACGTTCGACTATAGTCGAACGAAAAACTACTTAACCAAATATTCATCTGGAAAAGCAATTCTACACAACTAGGGAATCTAACCTATCAACTAACCTTTGACCATAGATAAATCATGGGTCAAGAGACACAAAGAGAGGACTGAACTCAAATCAAACTAGGGTACCAACAATCTCCCCCTATTTGAGTTAAGTCTCTCAAAAAACTAAAACACAGAGCTAGCTATAGAACAATAAAATCAATACAGGAAATAGTTAAACAACTAACTAGCAATTAACAATCAGTCAGATATATATAACAATCAATCAAAATATTAAGGATCTACAGAATCAGGTTGGGGATCAGAAGAGCTAGGAACAAAAGAAACTTTCCGCAAGGGATCAATGGCTTCTTTCTTAGACATCTTCAAATCTTGCACGCCAATAATCTTCAGTTCTGCAGCCCTTGGAACAACTGCTTCTGGGTGCTTTTCCATATATTTAGAAGGATCAAATACTTCAGGGCTAACCTAGATTTTATTGAGTTCCTTCATTCTGAACTTTGACATTATAGAAAGTCATGCAGGGTCCTTTCCTTCAGCCTTAGCTTTCTTTATCTGGGCTGATCCAACAAGTTCTAGAAATCGAGCCATCCTGAAATCAGGATCTAACTCTTGGCTTTCATACACATTTTCAGATGATGTATCAATAGGCTTCACAGCTTTAAACTTAACAGATAATTCTAATAAACTTTCAGATGTATCTTTAACTTCTTGAATAACTAAAGATGATGGAGGAGCAAACTCAGCAAACTTCTTAATGGATTTTTCAGAGAAAACAGTTCTTTTACCTTTTGAAATATCCTTAGCAACATGAACTGGTATAGCAGGAGAAACCTTTTTCTTGGGAGAAGGAGGAGGTGAAAATGTTGGCTTTTGATATACAACCTCCTTTACTTGCTCTTTAACCTCAGTATCTTGCCTTTGAGTACCAGTATATGATTTGCCTTGGTGGCTTTGAGAACTTTTCCTTGAATGAGGCTGAGAAGGAGTAGATTTTGCAGAAGGGGCAGATGGATTTGCTGAAATATTGCCAGAGGCTCCTGCACCGGGAGGTGGAGGAGGAGGACCTCTAGGAGTCCATCTGGGAGCAGGACTATCATACCTCTTTGATTTCTTTCTTTCCTTTTGCTGGTTCTTAGAGAACCACATCCAGTGCTGGAACTCTTTCGACTTTGGATCAATTCCTTTTAGAATGTAGTAGGGAATATCATGATCTGGATTTGGAGGAGGAGGAGCTACAGCTTTCCTTTTCTTCTTTGCAGCTTTCTTTCTCTTAGAATTCTCAGACAGATCTGAATCATCTTCATCCTCAGAATGAGATGAGGGAGGATGATCATATGGATCATAGGCTTCTGATACAGCCTTTTCCTTTTCTTTCACGTCAGCTTTCTCTTTCTCTTCTTCTATGGCATCCTGTGCCAGAAGGGTATCTAAATCCAACCCTGGGGAATCATCCCATAAAGTAGACTTTTCAGTTTCAGTTTCAAGATCCTTTTGTTGAAACTCAGGAACTGTCGAGGGGACCAGTTCAGATAGCACTGCTTGCTGAGCAGGTTCAGCAGCCTCAGAAACTAGAATAGGCTCTACAGCCTCAGATAGCACTGCTTGCTCTACAACCACTTGGACATCAGGAGCTGATACAGATTCAGGCTCTACAACATCTAGAGTTTCTGGAGCAGGTTCAGGTTCTGGCTCTTGGACAACTGCCACAACTTCTTCCATTATATCTGAAGGATTAGGAATAAAATCTTGCTAAATGACATCTAGTCATCCCTTCCAGATATTCCCATACTAACATATCAATTAAGTAATCTACAAATTAGGAAAGAGACATACCTTCAGTATTTTCTTCAGGGTGACCTAACTCCCATAAATCATCTAGAAAGGATGTGATTATTCCTTCTAGGTATAGGGCAATCAGGGGAGTTGAGGATTCTTCCAGGTAAACTTTTACAACAAATTCAGTCATCATTATTGCATCAGATATTTCTTTTTCTTTTTCAGATGGAGGAGGAGCTGAAATTTCTGCTGCTTTTTCTGATACTGCAAGTTGAGCTGCTGGAGGGGAGGCCAATGGCTGCTCAGAGACATCTTCATTGAACATCTACCCCTGCCTGATTTCAGTGGGAACTGAAACCAGGCCCCTGGATGAAGAGGGCTCAGCAGATTTAGAAAGAATTTTGATGGCATCAGATAAAGAAGCAATGGAGGAAGCAAGTGGAGCAATTGCCTCTTCAATCATGATTTTGATTGAAGGGGTAATTAACTCCACAATACTGGAAATGAATTCTGGAGTTATCTCAAAATATGGTGGGGGAACTGCAGTGGATGGAAGATCAGCAGGAGGAATGTATTCCTGATGAACTGGAGAACGAACTGGAGAGTTAACTGGAGATAGATGGGTAGAAGCAGGAAGATCAATATGATCTGAAGATTGAACTGGAGAACGAATAAGGGTAGAAGGTACAGAAGCTAATAAATCAAAACTAGGATTAGATATCCTAGTAAGATGATGAGGGATAGGAGATGCTGGAGGAGAAGATGGAATTTCAACTGTTGTTGAATCAAGAACAGGAGAGGCAGAATGTCGTATTTCAACTGAAGTTGATGGAACTTCAACTGAAATAGACAGTAGAGCAGAAGAAGATGAAAGAATAGATAGAGGAGCTGAGCCAACTTCTTGAGGGTGGGGAGCGACAGAGTCAGTCCTTGTGCTCTCAAATGCAGCTGGAGCAATCCCTGCAGGAGCGGGCTTCACGAATGTCCTCTTTCACTTTGAGAACAAGTTGGGATCCATCTTCTTACTGGCATTAATGGTTGTAGCAGCTGAAATCAGTAGCTGGGGATATCTTTCCTTCAGAAAAATCCCAATAACCCTGCCTAGGGTAACCTCTTTCTTACTGTTCTTCTTCCTTATCAAATCAAACAAAACACCTGCCCAATTGATCCTTTTCTTGTTGACAATTGCACACATGAGTGCAAATTGTTGTCTAGTAATGTTATCATGGGCGGAGTGCTTGCCTAGCAGCACTTTTCCGACAATCTCAGCAAGAAATTTAATCTTAAAAGGAAAATTTATCTTGAGCAGCTTCGAGGGAATGCCTTCTACATGCCCCAGCTCAATCAACATTCTTCCAAATTCTGGAGCATCTTGCTCATATTCTTCTTCGCCATTAAACAATCCAAAAACATCAGTCAAAACGGCGGGAGTCAAGATTACCTCTACTCCGCCAATTGTTCCTGTCATTGAATCTTCAGTAGAAGATGAAGTAAATGCCCATTCCTTTATCTCTGGGATATTTAACTTGATCCTTGTAGACATGAGCCTTTCCAGACCTTGATCTTTGCAGAGCTGAAGAATTTCCACAATACCTGGTTCACAGCAACTGAAAGCGTCAAAGTCCACACTGAATCCGGCGTCAAACTTCACGACTGCGAGGAGCGCTGGAGAAATCGGCATCGAAATGCTGGAGAAGGCGCGAGAGAGACGGAGAAGATGAATCGGCAAAAAATCGCAAGAGGAGGAGCAAGCGGGAAGACGAAATACGAAAGGACGCTCTCCATCGACGATAAAAGCAAAGATCTTTTAACCTAGGTCGACTATCGGCTTTATATTAGACCGGAGATAGTCGATCTATTTTAAAGATACTGGAGACGATGGTCGAACGGTCGTTCGACGATCGGTCCAGAAGCAGAGTAGTCGAGCAATCGTTCGACTATTTCTGGCTTCTCAAACAACAAGCTGTCGTCATCCAGGGATCGACGATGAGCTCGACTTGTTCGACTATGGTCGAACGCCAGTCGACGATCTTCAAATGGACAAGCTTTCATCAACCATAGGTCGACGATGGGCTTGACCCGATCGACTATCTTCGAACATCATTCGACTATCTTCAAACAAGTTTCAACAAGGCAGAAGTCACACTTAGTCTCTTCCATTGATCATGCCTAGTTGAACTAAAAAGAACAAATGTTTCTGTTCATCTAAGGGCTTGGTGAATATATCACCTCTCTGAAACTCAGTGGATATGAACTCAAGACTAATCTTGTTCTTTTCCACACAATCTCTCAGGAAATGGTGTCTGATCTCAATGTGCTTCGTTCTAAAGTGGTGCACTGGATTTTGTGCAATTGATATAGCACTGGTACTATCACACATGATTTTGGTGTTCTTGTGTGAGTAACCATAATCCACAAGCTGGTTTTGAATCCACAGGATCTGTGAACAACAACTGGCAGCTGCTATATATTCAGCTTCTGCAGTTGAAGTTGAGACAGAAGCCTGCTTCTTACAGAACCAAGAGACCAATCTCTCTCCCAGGAACTGACAAGTTCCTGAGGTGCTCTTCCTGTCAACTCTGCAACCAGCATAATCAAAATCAGTATATCCAATTAATTCAAATTCTGACTCAGCTGGGTACCAAAGTCCTAGATTTGGACATCCCTTCAGGTATCTCAGGATTCTCTTGAGAAGAATCAAATGAGATTCCTTGGGGTTGACCTGGAATCTAGCACAAAGGCATGTAGCAAACATTATATCTGGCCTACTTGCAGTTAAATATAATAGGGAACCAACAATGGCCCTATAATTCTTTTGATCAACTGGCTTGCCGTGATCATCAGAATCAATAACTACATTAGTAGCCATAGGTGTAGGCATTGCTGAAGCATCAGCCATCCAAACTTCTTTACCAATTCCTTGGCATATTTGGATTGGGAGATGAAGATACCATCAGCATCTTGCTTAACTTGGAGACCAAGAAAGTAAGACAGTACACCCATACTACTCATCTCAAACTTAGAATGCATTAGGTCAGAAAACCTTTTGCAAAGTTTGGGATCAGTGGAACCAAAAATAATGTCATCTACATACACCTGAACTAACAGGATTGTGTCCTTGTGGTGCTTGACGAAAAGGGTTCTATCAACTACTCCCCTAGTAAAGTTGTGCTCTAACAGGAAACTAGCTAAAGTCTCATACCAGGCTCTGGGTGCTTGCTTTAGTCCATAAAGAGCTTTCTGCAACTTGAACACATGTGAGGGCTGAGTTGAAGAAACAAACCCTGGTGGTTGTTCAACAAACACCTCTTCCTTAAGCTCACCATTCAGGAATGCACTTTTGACATCCATCTGAAATACCTTAAACTTCATGTAGGCTGCATAGGCCAAGAAGATCCTTATTGCTTCTAGCCTTGCAACAGGAGCGAAGGTTTGGTCATAATCTATACCTTCCTCCTGTCTGTAGCCCTGAGCTACAAGCCTAGCTTTATTCCTTACAATAATTCCATTTGCATCCAACTTATTTCTATACACCCACTTGGTGCCTATGATCAGTTGGCCTTTAGGTCTTGGAACCAAAGTCCAAACTTTACATCTCTCAAACTGATTGAGTTCCTCTTGCATAGCAATGATCCAGTGGGGATCTAGCTCTGCATCTTTAAAGGTGAGGGGCTCAACCTGTGAGAGGAAACAAGCGTGCATCACATCCTGTCTTAACTGATGTCTTGTTTGAACACCAGCTGATATGTCTCCTATCACTTGAGATGTGGGGTGATCTCTAAGTGTGACAATATCAGCAGGTGGGATGTGATCTTCAGCAACAGTTGGGATTAATTCCTCAGGAGGAATTTGATCTACTGTTGGTGGAACAACAACAGCTTCAGCAATGTCTTCATCACTGTCTGATTCAGTGATCTGAAGAGTTGATAGTTGAAGAATCTCTTGAGTAGCATCAGGTACCTGCAATGAACTAGAGGAAGGAGAATTTTCCTTCTCCTTGTAAAACATCTGAGACTCATCAAAAGATACATGCACAAATTCTTCAATTTTACAGGTTGATTTGTTATAAACCCTATAAGCTTTGCTTACTTGGGAATATCCAAGCATAATTCCCATTGAAGCTTTTGCTTCAAACTTTCTAAGGTATTCTTTATTATTATTATGAATATAAACTACACAGCCAAAAACTCTAAAATAGTTTATTTTAGGTTTCTTTCCTTTAAGTAACTCATAAGGAGTTTTACACTTAAGCTTATGTATCAGACTTCTATTCAAGACATAATTGGCTGTACTAACAGCTTCTGCCCAATAGGAAAGAGGCATATTAGCATCTGCCAACAATGTGCTAGCAGCTTCAATGAGTGTTCTGTTCTTCCTTTCAACTACCCCATTTTGTTGGGGAGTTCTAGGAGCTGAGAAGCTATGTTTGATACCTTCTCTCTCACAGAATTCTTGCATGAGAAGAGAGTCAAACTCAGTACCATGATCACTTCTGATCAAGGCCACATGAGTAGAGTACTCAGTCTGCACACATAATAGAAAGTCTGTAAGGGCTTTGAAGTTATCAGCCTTAGTTCTCAAAAAGAAAACCCAACTGAACCTAGAGAAGTCATCTACAATGAATAAGGTGTAATACTTCCCTCCTAAACTCTGTACATTTATTGGGCCAAATAAGTCCAAATGTAATAAATACAAGATTCTAGGAGAATCACTTCTATTTACAGATTTAAAAGAGTTTTTGGTTTGCTTGCTTAGCTGACAAGCCTTGCATAGGCTCTCCTTCTTGTAGGGGCAAGAAGGTAAACCTCTAACAAGGTTGTGTTTAGATAACCTAGATATATTTTTAAGGTTAACATGACTAAGCCTCTTATGCCACAAAGAATTATTATTAATTGTTACTTCATTAAATAAACAGATTTCAGAATGAGTTGAATTGAAATCTACTAAATAAATATTACCTAATCTAATGCCTACTAAAACAATATTATTATTTAAAGTAATATTACAAAGGGAGTTAGAAAATGAAACCTGGTAGCCAGCATCACATAGCTGGCTGACTGATATCAAATTGTGCTTCAGTCCTGTCACATATGCAACTCTCTTGAAAGTAACAGCTCCAATTGTGACCCTGCCATAGCCTTCTGTCTGACCACAGCTTGAATCTCCAAAGATAACCTTTGGGCCGAGCTTAGCTTTGAACTTTGACAGATGATTTTTATTTCCTTTCATATGCTTGGAGCATCCACTATCCAAATACCACTTATTTTGAGTGATAGGATAGGCCTTCACCTACAAGAAATTCATTTAGACATTGTGGACCCAGGTAACCTTGGGTCCCTTGTTTTTCACATAAGAAAAGCTAGAAATAAATGAAAATGCAGGCTGAGGGTGGTAACCTAATGGGTGAGATCTCCTAGGTGGGATTCTCCATGCAGATGATGGGTCAACAAACTTAGGGTTTCTATTTTCATTTAGGTTTCTACGGGTTTGATGATGATTTTGAAAATCATATTGAAAACGTCGATCGACGTTCGACGATGGGCGCTCAGATCGTTGAGCTTCGTTCGACCATTGAGCTTCCGATCGTCGAGCAGCGTTCGACGCTCTTTGTATTTCTTTAAAAAATTTCTTCCTCTTTTCTCTCTTAGCTTTATTTAAAGTTTTATTAACTTGATTTACTTGCTCAGTATTCTTTATCCCATCAGCTGAGATAAAGTTCACTGGAGTTGAAAGATTATTTTTAAGAATAATTGGGGGTTCACTGGGAGAAGCTCCTAAGCCTAGTTTGTTATTACCTGACCTAGTGTTAGTCATGCTGGTTATCTCTAGCTAACAGCTTAAGGCTTCTACCATTTAGAGATTCTTCTAACCTCTTAGATTTAGCTAACTCAATTTTAAGAAACTTAATTTCTTCACTATACTTAGTGAGATCTTCCTTTAACTTAATATTTTCAGTAGATATGATTTCTGATTTAGCTAGCCTATGTCTAAGATCTTTAATTTCTTTTTCAGAACTAATTAAATCTAAGCATAAAGATTTAAAATCTAATTTGAATTCTGCAGAAGTGAAATCATAAGAAGATAGTACCTCATCTTCTGTTGGCATTTTTTCCTCTGAATCTGAACTCTCTGCAGCTGAGTGATTGCTGCAGGCATCTATTGCCATCAGGCAAACTTCCTTTGCCTTCTTCTCTTCCTCATCCTCACTGGAGCTAGAGGAGGAAGATTCTTCATCAGAATCACTCCAGGTTTCAGCAATGAAACCTCTCTCCTTCTTTTTGTTCTTGTAGGAGGATGGCTTGGAGTGCTTCCTGTGCTGTTCCTTTTCTTTCCTCTTATCTTTGTTCTTCTCCTCTGGACAATCTGGTAAGATATGTCCAGGTTTCTTGCAACCATAACAGATAATTTCTTTAGCAGGTGAACGGTCATACCTTGGTTTGTCTTCATAGCGTGAAGACTTCTTTCTGAATTCCTTTCTCCCCATCTTAAGAAACCTCTTGGCAAATAATGCCATTAGTTCCTCATTAGATTTGCTGCCTTCAGAAGCATCAGCAGCCTTAAGAGCTAGAGATTGCTCTTTTCTTGTTGGAGTAGGGGTCTTTGCTTCAGCTTCTGCTTCCCTGGACTTCAGCACTTGCTCAAAAGACTTGAGCTTGCCGAGAAGGGCTTCTGTTGAGATCTCTGTTGTACTTCTGGCTTCCTTGATGGGCCAGATCCTCAGATCCCATGTGCTAGGGAAGCACATAAGAATCTTATCATTAACCTCTGTCAATGAGATATCCTTGTCAAGGGTCCTCAGCTCATTGATGATTGAGCTGAGCCTTGTATACATGGCTTCAACTGATTCACCATCAGTTTTCTTGAAGTTTTCATATTGTGAGATAAGGTTGGACCTTCTGTCCTTCCTTTCATCAACTGAACCAGCTACAATCTGGTTCAGTGTATCCCACATTGCTTTTGCTGAAGGGCAGTCAGCAACCTTCTGGAATACTTCATCAGACATTGTCTGAGCCAGTATATTCATTGCCTTGGCATCTGCTATCTTTGCCTTTTTGTACTCATCGTTGTAGTCTGGAGGAGGCACTGCACTCATATCAGTTGATGAGGCAGAAGCAGCAGCAGGTGCCCTTGGGGGTCCTGACAAAATAGAAGCAAAGATGCTTTCATCAATAGAATTCATATATAATTTGATCCTTGCCTTCCAGATGCCAAACTTAGCTAAGTTGCATGCTGGAGGTCTGGTGCTAGAATAATCCTTGGACTGGGCCATGATAGTGATAGTGAATATCTATAAACTTTGGTATCTATCAGGATCTTGTGACTTAGGTGTTAGCCTATTCAGTCAGTCAACCTCCCTCTGATACCAATTGAAAGTGAAGGGATAGATACTACTCTAGAGGGGGGGGGGGGGTGAATAGAGTTATCAAAATTTGACTTAGCAAAGTTGACTTTCTACTCAACTCCCTTGGAGTGAAATGCGGAATGAAAAGATTATAGATATGGAGATAACCCTCAAGCCTAACACAAGTGATGTGCACAGACTCAAGCTAACTGTAATTACAGTTAAGGCTTGGATAACCTAATCAGCAACTAGCAAACCTAGTTATATCTAATCACAGCCACAATGCAAAAATTTAAACAAGGCAATCCAGACGACACAAGGAATTTAAGTGGTTCCCCAAAAAACTTGGGTACGTCCACTCTTCTACCAACAAGGTAGGAATCCACTCAGGTTTTTGATCAGGTGCCCTGCCACCAACAAGATCTGCTTCAGGTAGATCAAGAGACCCTTTAGACTTTTGATCAGGTGTCTAAAAACCGAAAATAGGTTTTTGATCAGGTGCTCTGCCACCAAGGGATACTTTTGAAGGGAGTAATAACCCTATACAGGAGGGGGAAAGGGGTTAAGGTGTCTTCTCTATTTTACAATAGATTAGAGAAGCACAATAACTTGCACTGAGCTAGATAGCTCTAAAAGAATCAAGGCTCCCCCTGGCTCAAAGAACGTCCAGGTGAAGTCTTGCTTCAGTGCAGAAACTCTTCAGTGAGAACTAAAGGAAGAACTACAAGAAGATATAAAATAATAAAAGAAAATCTTCTAGCAGCTATCTTCTTCTTCTTCTTCTTCAAACGATCTCTGAGTTAGAACTTCCTGGAACAGGAGATCTCAGGTTGAAGAAGAGCAGAAGAGCTAACACTTCTCAATTGAATGAATATTGCTGAGAGCAATGAACTTGGACTTGATGAAAGCTTGAATGCTAATTGAATAACTCTTAGAATAACTGGTTAGCTAGCTGAAATCCTTCTCTAAAGGATTCCTTTTATAGCAGCAATAAGCAACGGCTCTTTTCAATTTGAACTTTTTGTCTTCTTCTGAAACTTGAAACCTGGGCTGCAAATATCACAAAGACAAACAAACTCTGCAGTAAAATATTCTATAAAAGGGATAAACCTTTTTCAAAGAAGCTGCAGGAAGCAATCTGATAATAAAGGTACTAAATAAAATCACATCAGAGACAAACTCTTTATAGCATAAGGAAGACTTTTCAGTCTAACGGCTATAAAGGACTGACAGCAGATAAAGTAAAATACAATGACAACTAATAAGACAAACAACTTTATCTAAAAAGATTTTACTCAGGCAAAAGGGATGGAGCAGATATTGCCTGGAAATATTATCATAAAACAACTGAAATAAAATGCCAGATAATGTATTAATTTATTAAATAGAATAAATAAATACAAAATAAAAAGGCAAACAAAAAACGTCGAACGACCCTCAGAGATCGTCGACCGACGCACGGAGATCGTCGACCTATCGGGCAGATAGTCGAACGATCTAGATAGTCGAACTATCAAAGAAGATAGTCGAACTACCTAGGCAGATAGTCGACCTATCAGAACAGATAGTCGATCTATCGGATAGTCAATCTATCCGGACAGATAGTCGAACTATCAAACACAAACAGATAGTCGACCTATCAAGCAGATAGTCGACCTATCACAGAAAACAGATAGTCGACCTATCAACAGATAGTCGACCTATCAAAACAAAATAGATAGTCGATCTATCAACAGATAGTCGAGCTATCGGATAGTTGAACAATCAGGACAGATAGTCGAACTATCAAAGACGACAGATAGTCGACCTATCAACAGATAGTCGAGCTATCAACGCAGACAGAGCGTCGACCAACTGATAGACGATAGTCGATCAGCCGATAGACGATAGTCGAGCGACGTTCGACTATAGTCGAACAAAAAACTACTTAACCAAATATTCATCTGGAAAAGCAATTCTACACAACTAGGGAATCTAACCTATCAACTAACCTTTGACCATAGATAAATCATGGGTCAAGAGACACAAAGAGAGGACTGAACTCAAATCAAACTAGGGTACCAACAATCTCCCCCTATTTGAGTTAAGTCTCTCAAAAAACTAAAACACAGAGCTAGCTATAGAACAATAAAATCAATACAGGAAATAGTTAAACAACTAACTAGCAATTAACAATCAGTCAGATATATATAATAGTCAATCAAAATATTAAGGATCTACAGAATCAGGTTGGGAATCAGAAGAGCTAGGAACAAAAGAAACTTTCCGCAAGGTATCAATGGCTTCTTTCTTAGACATCTTCAAATCTTGCACGCCAATAATCTTCAGTTCTGCAGCCCTTGGAACAACTGCTTCTGGGTGCTTTTCCATATATTTAGAAGGATCAAATACTTCAGGGCTAACCTAGATTTTATCGAGTTCCTTCATTCTGAACTTTGACATTGTAGAAAGTCCTGCAGGGTCCTTTCCTTCAGCCTTAGCTTTCTTTATCTGGGCTGATCCAACAAGTTCTAGAAATCGAGCCATCCTGAAATCAGGATCTAACTCTTGGCTTTCATACACATTTTCAGATGATGTATCAATAGGCTTCACAGCTTTAAACTTAACAGATAAATCCAATAAACTTTCAGATGTATCTTTAACTTCTTGAATAACTAAAGATGATGGAGGAGCAAACTCAGCAAACTTCTTAATGGATTTTTCAGAGAAAACAGTTCTTTTACCTTTTAAAATATCCTTAGCAACATGAACTGGTATAGCAGGAGAAACCTTTTTCTTGGGAGAAGGAGGAGGTGAAAATATTGGCTTTTGATATACAACCTCCTTTACTTGCTCTTTAACCTCAGTATCATGCCTTTGAGTACCAGTATATGATTTGCCTTGGTGGCTTTGAGAACTTTTCCTTGAATGAGGCTGAGAAGGAGCAGATTTTGCAGAAGGGGCAGATGGATTTGCTGAAATATTGCCAGAGGCTCCTGCACCGGGAGGTGGAGGAGGAGGACCTCTGGGAGTCCATCTAGGAGCAGGACTATCATACCTCTTTGATTTCTTTCTTTCCTTTTGCTGGTTCTTAGAGAACCACATCCAGTGCTGGAACTCTTTCGACTTTGGATCAATTCCTTTTAGAATGTAATAGGGAATATCATGATCTGGATTTGGAGGAGGAGGAGCTACAACTTTCCTTTTCTTCTTTGCAGCTTTCTTTCTCTTAGAATTCTCAGACAGATCTGAATCATCTTCATCCTCAGAATGAGATGAGGGAGGATGATCATATGGATCATAGGCTTCTGATACAGCCTTTTCCTTTTCTTTCAGGTCAGCTTTCTCTTTCTCTTCTTCTATGGAATCCTGTGCCAGAAGGGTATCTAAATCCAACCCTGGGGAATCATCCCATAAAGTAGACTTTTCAGTTTCAGTTTCAGGATCCTTTTGTTGAAACTCAGGAACTGTCGAGGGGACCAGTTCAGATAGCACTGCTTGCTGAGCAGGTTCAGTAGCCTCAGAAACTAGAACAGGCTCTACAGCCTCAGATAGCACTGCTTGCTCTACAACCACTTGGACATCAGGAGCTGATACAGATTCAGGCTCTACAACATCTAGAGTTTTTGGAGCAGGTTCAGGTTCTGGCTCTTGGACAACTGCCACTACTTCTTCCATTATATCTGAAGGATTAGGAATAAAATCTTGCTTAATGACATCTAGTCATCCCTTCCAGATATTCCCATACTAACATATCAATTAAGTAATCTACAAATTAGGAAAGAGACATACCTTCAGTATTTTCTTCAGGGTGACCTAACTCCCATAAATCATCTAGAAAGGATGTGATTATTCCTTCTAGGTATAGGGCAACCAGGGGAGTTGAGGATTCTTCTAGGTAAACTTTTACAACAAATTCAGTCATCATTATTGCATCAGATATTTCTTTTTCTTTTTCAGATGGAGGAGGAGCTGAAATTTCTGCTGCTTTTTCTGATACTGCAAGTTGAGCTACTGGAGGGGAGGCCAATGGCTGCTCAGAGACATCTTCATTGAACATCTCCCCCTACCTAATTTCAGTGGGAACTGAAACCAGGCCCCTGGATGAAGAGGGCTCAGCAGATTTAGAAAGAATTTTGATGGCATCAGATAAAGAAGCAATGGAGGAAGCAAGTGGAGCAATTGCCTCTTCAATCATGATTTTGATTGAAGGGGTAATTAACTCCACAATGCTGGAAATGAATTCTGGAGTTATCTCAAAAGATGGTGGGGGAACTACAGTGGATGGAAGATCAGCAGGAGGAATGTATTCCTGATGAACTAGAGAACGAACTGGAGAGTTAACTGGAGATAGATGGGTAGAAGCAGGAAGATCAATATGATCTGAAGATTTAACTGGAGAACGAATAAGGGTAGAAGGTACAGAAGCTAATAAATCAAAACTAGGATTAGATATCCTAGCAAGATGATGAGGGATAGGAGATGTTGGAGGAGAAGATGGAATTTCAACTGTTGTTGAATCAAGAACAGGAGAGGCAGAATGTCGTATTTCAACTTAAGTTGATGGAACTTCAACTGAAATAGATAGCAGAGCAGAAGAAGATGAAAGAATAGATAGAGGAGCTGAGCCAACTTCTTGAGGGTGGGGAGCGACAGAGTCAGTCCTTGTGCTCTCAGATGCAGCTGGAGCAATCCCTGCAGGAGCGGGCTTCACGAATGTCCTCTTCCACTTTGAGAACAAGTTGGGATCCATCTTCTTACTGGCATTAATGGTTGTAGCAGCTGAAATCAGTAGCTGGGGATATCTTTCCTTCAGAAAAATCCCAATAACCCTGCCTAGGGTAACCTCTTTCTTACTGTTCTTCTTCCTTATCAAATCAAACAAAACACCTGCCCAATTGATCCTTTTCTTGTTGACAATTGCACACATGAGTGCAAATTGTTGTCTAGTAATGTTATCATGGGCGGAGTGCTTGCCTAGCAGCACTTTTCCGACAATCTCAGCAAGAAATTTAATCTTAAAAGGAAAATTTATCTTGAGCAGCTTCGAGGGAATGCCTTCTGCATGTCCCAGCTCAATCAACATTCTTCCAAATTCTGGAGCATCTTGCTCATATTCTTCTTCGCCATTAAACAATCCAAAAACATCAGTCAAAACGGCGGGAGTCAAGATTACCTCTACTCCGCCAATTGTTCCTGTCATTGAATCTTCAGTAGAAGATGAAGTAAATGCCCATTCCTTTATCTCTGGGATATTTAACTTGATCCTTGTAGACATGAGCCTTTCCAGACCTTGATCTTTGCAGAGCTGAAGAATTTCCACGATACCTGGTTCATAGCAACTGAAAGCGTCAAAGTCCACACTGAATCCAGTGTCAAACTTCACGACTGCGAGGAGCGCTGGAGAAATCGCCATCGAAATGCTGGAGAAGGCGCGAGAGAGATGGAGAAGACGAATCGGCAGAAAATCGCAAGAGGAGGAGCTGGGACAATAAAAGCAAAGATCTTTTAACCTAGGTCGACTATCGGCTTTATATTAGACCGGAGATAGTCGATCTATTTAAAAGATACTGGAGACGATGGTCGAACGGTCGTTCGACGATCGGTCCAGAAGCAGAGTAGTCGAGCAATCGTTCGACTATTTCTGGCTTCTCAAACAACAAGCTGTCGTCATCCAGGGATCGACGATCCACTCTTATACCACCCTTGGTAGGAATCCACTACAGGTTTTTATCAGGTGACTGTCACCAATGAGCTTTTGATCAGGTGCTCAAAAACCAAACCTCAAGCTTTTTGGAAGGAGACTTGCAACAAGAATAATTTTGAAGGGAATTAAAACCCTGTATAGAGGTGGGAAAAAGAGAGTGATGTAATTCTTCTTTTCTCAAGTCAAAATGAGAAGACTGTGTGGATTCTTATTTGTTGTCAAAACTCCCCCTGAGATCTTGAATGGTTCAAGAGTGGAAGCTTTGTTCAAGGGTGTAGGCCTTCAGCTGAGCTTTTGATCAGGTGCTCAAAAACCAAACCTCAAGTCTTTTTGAAGGAGACTTGCAACCAAAATAATTTTGAAGGGAATTAAAACCCTGTACAGAGGTGGGAAAAGAGAGTGATGTAAGTCTTCTTTTCTCAAGTCAAAATGAGAAGACTGTGTGGATTCTTATTTGTTGTCAAAGCTCCCCCTGAGATCTTGAATGGTTCAGGAGTGGAAGCTTTGTTCAAGGGTATAGGCCTTCAGCTTTTCAGAGATCCTTGACTTATTTTAATATCGTTGTCACTTAAGATCCCTGAAAACAAAGAGGGAGAGAAAGAAAGAAAGACTCTTGATGGTGATGATTGTTCTTTCTTCTTCTCTTGAGAGCAGTTGATATTTCTGAGATTTGTTTTTCACTGCACTTCAGGACGTTTTCTTTGGTGTGACTCAAAGGTGATGATCTTTCTCTGCTCTTCTGTGTTGCTTCTTTTCTTGGCAGGGAGATGTATCTTTGATCACTACAACTTGGTTGAATTCAAAAGAGATTCTACAATAAATGTTCAGCTGAAATCTTGGGAATAAGAAACAACAAGAATGCTGTCAATTATTCTATTCTATGTCTTTCCCGAGATATAATCAATTAATTCCATGGAGGATGTTAGCAATCAATGCTGCCAGTAACGACTCTATTCAGAGAATATAAGTGCATTGATTTACAAGGGAATTAATAGCCTATAATGGTTAAAATGATGAGACAGAAAGAGAAAGAATAAATAACAAAATGTCTTACAGTTTTCGTCGACCTGAGATCAGCTTTCATCGACCTCTAATCAGCTTTCGTCGACCTCTAATCAGCTTTCGTCGACCAGAGATTTCATCGACCTCTGATCAGCCTTCGTCGACCTGAGATCTTCTTTCGTCGACCTGAGCTCTGTGAATCAACTACTGTGCATAAACTGACTAATTCTACGCTCTATATTCATCGACCTGAGACTATGAAGTTATTCGACCTAAGAACTTGGTCAATCTGTTGGTGTTGAGTGAATAACACATCTGGCGTCGAGTGTTCTTTGTCTCTGAGTCAGCCTTGGCTTTGAGTGAATTATGGCGCTGAGTGTTGAAGAGTTAGTCAATCTGAGTACGGAGTTCGTCGAGCTCAGCTCAGAGATTTTGGCTCTGAGTTAGTCGAGCTGAGCACGACTATCGTCAACCTGAGATCGACGAATGTAGATCTCTTTCTCAAAACCTTGATTTCTCTAAGTCTTGAGTCTCTGACAGTGATGGAGGCTGGTCCTTTGTACTGTTGACTCTAAGGACTTGCCCTAGACTCTAAGACACACTTATGACCCTGATCTATACATATTGGGTCATATCCTAACTCAGTGAACCTAGCCCAAATTCAACTAGAGGTTCCAACAGTGGGCTACACGATGTGTTCCACATATCAGTGCTGCGGAAGGCGGTGCAAGAGCATTCGCAGGGCGTTACGGTCGATCAAGTGCCGGATGATAACAGGTTTATGATAAGGTCAAGCCAGTACGCATTGAAGTCTTTGAAGTCAAACGACTCCGCAACAAGGAAATCCGAATGGTTAAAGTTCGTTGGGATAACTGCGTACGTGAGGAGCTTTCATGGGAGCGAGAGTAGACAATGTTGGAGGAATACCCTGAGTTATTCCACTCAGGTAACATTTACTTTTTGTGTACCTATACATAATTTCGGGACGAAATTCTTTTAGGGGGGGGGGGGGGGAATTTGTAATGCCCCGAAAATCGTAATCGAACCGGTCGCGTCCTAAGGAATTTTTGGTGCCTAAATAGGAGCACACGGACTGGGACACGGGCGTGTCCAAGGCCGTGCCCTTCTCTATATTGGCCGGAATGTGTCCAGTGAAGGACATGATAGGAAACACGATTATGAACAGTGTGGACACGGGCATTTACTTAACCGTATCACTACCCGTGTCCCGCTCGGGTTGAAAACTGGGTTGTGCCGACTGAAGTACACGGCCGTGATACACGGGCGTGTACTGGTCGACATGGGCGTGTAGTGTTCCACACGGGTGTGTTCCTACCCGTTTCTAGTCCGGGACGTGACGGTTGGCGTGGCAGTTATTTGTGACACGCCCCTAGGTCACGGCGTGTTGGAACCCAACACGGGCGTGTTAGGTTGAGACACGGGCATGTCTCGACCCGTGTCCTTTTCTATGCTCGATGATCATGCCTGGATCAGGGCACACGACCTAGGACACGGCCGTGTGAAAGGTCGTGTTCGGCCCAAGAATGAGAAATTTTGGGCGAATCCGAGCCGTTCGTTTTCTTTAAACAAGATCTGACGACCCAGATGTGTTCCTGCTATTATAAGGCCGGGAATAGAGGATTAATTCCTCATTATTCTCTTAAGTCATTCTCTTTCTAAGGAGTTAGAGAGAGAAGAGAGCAAGGAAGAAGGAAGAGGAGGAATCCAGCCGCCGGCGGAGCATCGGAGCACCGAATCGAGAACCGAGACCGGATCCGCAGAGGAAATTTCCTTGCAAAGCTTTCCATCTGGATAGTTTACCATGGCGCAAAAGTGAACTTCAAGGGTAACGATTCTTTACTTGAGCATGTTAAGCTCTCCTTCTTTTGCATATGGAAACCCGCTCCCGCGTGTGTGCGGTGAGTGTGCGGTGTTCCTTGGGATAGATGTGAATAGTCCCCCTTGTGTTGCATATAGAGTCCGGAATCGAAGTACAGACATAGACATTGTGTGTGAAGCCTACCCGGACGTGTTGGTCTGGATCGGTGATGTTGCATATTGTATGGATTGCTGGATAAGACTCCGTGCTTTGTGTTTTTTGGGTTTCTACACAATATATTGCAGCAGGAATCCATGGGGATTAACTGCAAGGCGCACCCGAAAAACTGAGCGGAAACGTAGTTCTGCTAACTTGGCGGTCGGGGATCCAGCCTTGTACATAACTGGGTTATGTGATGATGGGGAGTGAATTGGGATCCGAGAGAAGCTTGGCCCATGCGTACGTATTAAAGTGACTAGGCGGAGGGAGCAACGGGCAAGTGGAATCGTACCTGGGCTATGCGGTTCGGTGCGAGAGACCCAAAAGAGGGACTGGTCGTTGGCATAGTTGGGAGTCTTAGACTGTGGTCAGAAAGACTAAAATTCTCACGATGTTGCCATCCCGGGGATGGTGGCGAAGCCACGGAATTGACTGGATTCACCGTTAATGTGCCGTCAGTGCACGGGGTGTTTGGTTGTGCGAGCCTACACCTGTGGTGAAGTATGTTTGCACTTTATTGTTTAGCTGGGCTAATGAAATGCAGGGAAGGAGCACCGCCATACCAAGTAAGGGGCGGGGTCATTATATTTTGGTCAGCTTTAACTGATCGTTGCTTTGTTTGCCACTGTGCGGTGGAATGTTGCTTGCAGGTGCTGCGGAGCCAAGTACCAAATAGCGGGCTGAAGCCCATATTGCTGTGCTGGCCCTCGAAGGCCAAAGCAAATTGTTGTTTTATTTTTGTCATGTGTGGCCGGCCTGCGAGCCGATGTATTTAAAACATTACTTTGTTAAGTGAACTCTCTTAAGGCCATAAGGCCAAGTACTTTTGTGTATTTTGTTATTTCATTCCTATTATGGTTAGTGGACATTCATGATATATATTATCTGTTATTGGGTTCTTTCATTTGCTTAAAAGCTTCCGCTAGTTGCTCTATGTAGGATTTTTATGATTGGAAGAATGGTTTCATTCTGTAACCCTTCGGTCTATCTATAGTATATGGCGTCGGGCCCTGGCCGGACCTACTGCTATATCCCATGCGATGGATAGGGGTGTTACAATATGAGCCTATGAGGTTGCACATAAGAGCATTGGAGAAGTTGGAAAGTTTTGTTGTAGACTTGCTCATATGTGATATGAGTGAAGGACCAGGCCTATAACGTTCTGGATGTGAAGGAATTTCATTCTGGGACCTATACTGTGAATATGGGTCATCAGGTAAGTTGTCAAAAGACTCTAATGGAAATTCGTCGAGTATAGCATAAGGTTTCAACGAATAGGTTTGAATTCGTCAAGTATCATCATGACAGACTCATTAAATATGTCTTGGGTTCGTCAAGTATCGTAATGATAGTTTCGATGAATTAGACTTATTCGTCGAGTATTGTAGATTCGACAAAAATATCCTTAATACTTGGATGTTTTGCTCTATCTTGATTCGTCGAGTATATACGTGTTATTTCGACGAATGGTTTTGATTCATCAGATATCGACGCATGAACTCGACGAATTCTATTTCCTCCAGTTTAATTCCTCTAAGTCCGATTTGGCGTGGTTTGCGGGTATCGGTTGTTTCGATATTCTTTATATATACGATATATACAGTAAACTGAGTAAGAGACTGTTTTTCCTGACCTAATCAAGCGAGACAGAGAACGACGATTTTCTTCTCGATGGAACTGTTCCGCCTAG
Source organism: Platanthera zijinensis (assembly GCA_039513925.1). NCBI lineage: Eukaryota > Viridiplantae > Streptophyta > Magnoliopsida > Asparagales > Orchidaceae > Platanthera > Platanthera zijinensis. The sequence continues at coordinate 151,978,547 of CM077090.1, read as the reverse complement.
GTCGCGATTGTCAATCCTTCCTGTCGACCACCCCACTTGTTGCCGTCGCCGGAAAGTGTTTCCTAAGGCTTCATCTTCATCATTGCCACCTCTCCCTTAATGGTTCTAGCAAGCCGTGGAGACATTTAGGGCATACCTTCTTATAACCTAGATCTTGTGCGATAAGAGTCTAGGGGTTCACCGTACTTGTATGAACATCCGTAGAGGCGTGTGATGAGTTGTAAATATACCTATATTTTCGTATTTTATTTAAGTCATTTTTGTTTATTTTTATATTTTTTTAGTTTGTTTATTTAATAAAATGTTTCTTTTTTGTAAAAATATATTCTAACTTAGCTTTTTTATTTTCTGAATTTTTTCAGGACAATAATTATTTCGGCCCTGTCACGCCCGTGTCACCCCCCGGCACGGGCGTGTCAGGCTCTCAAACGCAATCAGCAGTTAGAACATGCAATTTCACTGACCCGTGCCCGAAACGCCCAATGTCACGCCCGTGACAAAGCCTGTCACGCCCGTGTCGATGTCGGCACGCAACTCTCCGTCAACTGTCAACGCTTCCGACATCGAAATGCCAGCTGTCTGTGTCACGCCCCCTGTCACGCCCGTGACAAGCTTGTCACGCCCGTGTCCGCCACGTGGACCGCCCAGAAGTCAAAGCGCGCGTCAAATCCACAGCTCCAGCTCCCTGTCACGCCCCCTTGTCACGCCTGTGACCTGGGGCGTGACCCCCACGTTTTCAGCCGAAGTCAAAGCTCCAGTCAAATCACCACTCAGCTCATGAATAGTACTGTCACGCCCCCCTGTCACGCCCGTGACCTAGGGCGTGACCGACCCGAATTTTTGCCTATATAAAGGCAGCTGCTGTATGAAATTCCTGTCACCTTTTTGGCCAAATTGCTAAGGTGTTATGCTGCCCAAATGACTTCTAAGGCTTATGTAAGATAATTTTCTCCCCCCTCCCTTAGTTTGTATTAGCCTTTTTTATTGTAGTTTTGTTGTAATCACTTTTGATTTTAATAAAAATAGTTTATTTTCTCTCTTGCATAGCATGAAAAGTTCGTTTGGAAGCCCTATCTTTGCAATTTTTCGTTTCCCTTTTTCGTGCTTTTTATGTTTTCGTCATTTTTAGCCTTATAACTTAGTTAGATTTAGGATTTTATCGCATTTACTAGCCATTGTAATGTCCATTTTATTTTCATTTTCCGCACCCGTTTAGCTTTAGTTTATTTTTATTTTCACTTTTTATGCATTTCTACCGCATTCTAGCGGTAGAAATGCACTTGTTTTAATTTTTCGCCAACTTCCATTTTGCGTTTATTTGCAAAACTTTTCGCTCCGTTTAATTTTTATTTTCTCTTTTTATGCATTTCTACCGCATTCTAGCGGTAGAAATGCAGTCGTTTTAATTTTTCGAGCACTTAGCTTTTCATTTTAATTTTCAAAACTTTTTGTCCGGTTAATTTTTATTTTCACTTTTTATGCATTTCTACCGCATTCTAGCGGTAGAAATGTAGTTGTTTTAATTTTTCAGTCACTTTGCTTTTTCTTATTTTTGCAAGTGTGCGTGCGTGTATGAGTTAGATTTCACAGCTTTATTTCAATTTCTGTAGAGTGTGTGCGTATGCATTTATTTCCGCCTACTCGTTAAGAGTTAAATGGCGCTCTGCTTTCATTTCCCGCCCACTCGTTTGAGTGGGACTTGTCTTTTTATTGCTTTAAATTTTCTTCCTACTCACTTGAGTAGGAAAACTTAGAGTGCGTGCGTGTGTTTTCATTTCTGTAGAGTGCGTGTGTGTGATTTTACTTTCCTGTAGAGTGTGTGTGTGTATGAGTATAAATTTACCCCCGCCCACTCGCTCGAGCCGGGATTCGCATTTACTGCTTTCTTCAGTCCTACTCGTTTGAGTAGGACTTGCAATTTTCAGCTTTCTTTACTGCTTTCTTACTGCTTTCTTTTATCGCTTTCTAGTGTAAGTGTCCCCATTCCGATGAGTGGCTAACCGCCCTTAGCCCTCAATATCGAAGAGCATTGGGACAGATAAAATGGCTTTAAATAACTAAAGGTCCTGTTTTCTATTTAATTGAATTTCTTAAGGTTTGCCCCGGGTTAACGACGCGTAGGACCGCATATCGATGTGCGGGACCTATTTCCGTTATCCATACGCAATGCTGAGAGGCCGCACGTATGGACCGATCGCCCTTGGGTAAAGAGAGCTCCGCGCTAACCCTCGAGAGAGGAGGCACGCGACTCTACCGGATTGGGTTCCCCACCCAATAGCGGGGTTCTCAGCGTAATGCGGGCGTTAAGAGGAATCCTTCGTCGGTCTAGCGATCGGTCGAATAGTCTTAGCGTTCAGGTGAGCGATAGTCCTAGAGATAAGTGAGCTCATTCTTATGGAACCTCCACGGCCGAGTCTCCGCCTTAATTAATTTGAAAATTAGGATCTCTTTTTATTAAAAGTTATTTTAGTTCAAATTCTCTTTTGATATCGTCGCGCTAAGTTCTTCATCGGCCTTCTGCACTTTATTTCCTGCTTTCATTTTCTGTATTATTTTTATTTTTATGTTCGTCATTTTCCTTTTTTATATAAAACCTAAAATATTATCGGTAGAATAATAGGCTTTCAGGGAAAGAGTAGATATAGCTAAGCCGGCCCGGAGAACAATACGACCCCGATATTCTACACACGGAATATCCTGTACTACACGCGATAGGTGCGCTTGCCTACCTCTCGTTAAAACTCGGTTTCTAATAAAACAAAAACGCTCTTCTTTTTCTTTACAAAATAAAATCCCACTCATCTTTAAATAAAAATAAAGAGAGCCGCGTTTTAGCACATCAAGTTTTTGGCGCCGTTGCCGGGGAAATTTCGACTTACTATTTTGAATTCCTGAATCCTATAAATTTTACCCTTTATTTCTACTAATATATATATATAAAAAAAAAAAAAAAAATTTTGATCAAACAAAAAATTTTATATTACTAATGATAATAATATCAATATTAATATTAATAATAAATACTTAAACAAAAAATAAATAAAAAATAAATAAAAAAATTTTCAAAACTTTAAAACAAAAAAAAAATCAGAAAAATTTAAAACTAAAAAAAAAAAAAAAAAATCAAAAACTTAAAAACATAAAAAACTTAAAAACTTTAAAACTAAAAAAATAATAAAAAACTTAAAAAACTTGAAAAAAATGATGATGAAAATTTTTTTTTTCCTTTTCATCAAAAAAATTAAAAATTCAAAAAAATATATTTTTCTTCTTTATTTTATTTTGCCTTTATCTTATTTTCTTTTTTTTCATTTTCTTTTTATTTTCAAAAAAAAAAAAAATTCAAAAACTAAAAACAGAAACTTAAAAAAAATCTAAAAATTCACAAAAAAAAAAAAACTAAGAAAATTTTTATAAAACAAAAAAATTAAATTAGGTATTTATTTTGTAGTTTCGGCGCGCTTCACAATTGTGAGCGCTAGGGGATCGCATATCGGTCGCGCTCCTAGCTAAGACGTTAGCTTACGAGTCATACCCACTTGCCCCCTATCACCCGCACCTTTTTCGCAGAATTTTTCTTTTTCGTTTTTTATATTATATTTTTGCTATTTCTTTTAACTTTTGCAGGGTTATTCTTAACGGGCTTCCCCGAACGCGGTTTAGGGAAGATTTCTAAACCCCTGTCTTTTACTTTTTGTACATATCTGTTTTTATATATATCGTTCTTCATACTTAGTGCAACATTGGGGACAATGTTGGACTTCAGTATGGGGGTGTTTCCTATTTTCTGTCCTTTTATTTCAAGCACTAAATAAAAATTACCAAAAAATTGCAAAAATTAAAAATTTCAAAAAAAAAAATTATATTTTCATCCTTTAAATAATAATAATTATAATAATAAAATAAAAATACTATTTTCAAAAAATAATGAAACATCGCTCCGCGACGTTTGACTCATCGAACCAACCACAAATAAGAGTCTGTTCGCGGGCGATCCTTTTTACTTTGTAAATATTTTTGTAAATATTCTCGTCTCTTTCCACTTCTCTTTCCTATCTTGTAAAAATTCTCTCTCTTTTCTTGTAAATATTTCTGTAAATCCAAAAATTCAAAAAAATTTGTATAACTCCAAAAATTCAAAAAAATTTGCATAACCTTTAAAAATATTCAAAAAAATGATAAAAACACCAAAATATGAAAAAAATTATTAGAAAAACCAAAAAAAATCAAAAAAATTATTTTGTAATAAACAATTCGAAAACCTCATTTCTTAACCTCTTTGCTCTCCAAAATAATCGTTTCGAGTTTATTTATAAGCGAATTTTAATTAATTCTTTATTTACTATTCGTTTATTAATTGTAGCTCGATAGACTTAAATTTCTGGGGTTAAGATTTTTAAGAATTTTTTATGGCTTTTTCTTATTATAGGGAACTTGTCTTTCTCATTTTCACTCCTGATTTTTTGAATAAAAGCACGTTTTTATGTTAGAAAATAACATTCATGGATTTTACATTATTTCTACTTATGCTTTTAGAAACGTAGGAGCGTCCAAATTAAAAAGGTTGCTCTTGAAATTTTTATTAAACTCTAGTTTTCTTTTAGAAATTCACTCCTTCTACCTTTTTTTCATGCCTTACTTGGTATGATTCCCCACTCACCCTTAAAAGATCTTATGTCAATGGGGATAAGATTTCGTCCCGCAAACATAAGCACCCAATATTTTAAAAAAAAAGATTATATGTTACGGAGTAAGAGGATAAAATTCATTACTCCTATACATATACATTGGGTTTATTATTTTTTATGAAGAAAGAAAAAGAAAAAAAAATTTATGTGTGTTAGGAAAATAAGATTTCATTTTCCTAATTATTCAAAAAAAATTTATTATGGAGGTTCGAAAAAAATTACCTCGCCTCAAAAATCAAAGCCCTCTTCATAACCGCCAATCCACTTATCCATTTTTCATGATTCTAGAATTAATCTAAAAATTTTTGAGAGCATAATTTTTAAATTGAATTATTTCCTATTAATTTCTTTGTAGCTAAAGTTTTTTTCGATAATTCAAATCCATTTTTGTTAAACTAACAAAATAATTTTCGCTTTCTATTTTTCTCGTTTAGAAGTATTTTTGAAACAGTTCCTCTATTTTAACATTTTCATAAGTTAAGATTTAATTCCGAGACCCCGGAAATTCATTTCGATCTTTCGTACAATTAAATCAAGCGTTAGTTAAATTTAGGATTCTTTTTAATTCCTTATAGGTTCATCTCCAACTTTTGCTCTAGAATAGCAAAAGCTTAAGTATGGGGGTATTTGATGAGTTATAAATATACCTATATTTTCGTATTTTATTTAAGTCATTTTTGTTTATTTTTATATTTTTTTAGTTTGTTTTATTTAATAAAATGTTTCTTTTTTGTAAAAATATATTCTAACTTAGCTTTTTTATTTTCTGAATTTTTTCAGGACAATAATTATTTCGGCCCTGTCACGCCCGTGTCACCCCCCGGCACGGGCGTGTCAGGCTCTCAAACGCAATCAGCAGTTAGAACATGCAATTTCACTGACCCGTGCCTGACACGCCCAATGTCACGCCCGTGTCGATGTCGGCACGCAACTCTCCGTCAACTGTCAACGCTGCCGACATCGAAATGCCAGCTGTCCGTGTCACGCCCCCTGTCACGCCCGTGACAAGCTTGTCACGCCCGTGTCCGCCACGTGGACCGCCCAGAAGTCAAAGCGCGCGTCAAATCCACAGCTCCAGCTCCCTGTCACGCCCCCTTGTCACGCCCGTGACCTGGGGCGTGACCCCCACGTTTTCAGCCGAAGTCAAAGCTCCAGTCAAATCACCACTCAGCTCATGAATAGTACTGTCACGCCCCCCTGTCATGCCCGTGACCTAGGGCGTGACCGACCCGAATTTTTGCCTATATAAAGGCAGCTGCTGTATGAAATTCCTGTCACCTTTTTGGCCAAATTGCTAAGGTGTTATGCTGCCCAAATGACTTCTAAGGCTTATGTAAGAGAATTTTCTCCCCCCTCCCTTAGTTTGTATTAGCCTTTTTTATTGTAGTTTTGTTGTAATCACTTTTGATTTTAATAAAAATAGTTTATTTTCTCTCTTGCATAACATGAAAAGTTCGTTTGGAAGCCCTATCTTTGCAATTTTTCGTTTCCCTTTTTCGTGCTTTTTATGTTTTCGTCATTTTTAGCCTTATAACTTAGTTAGATTTAGGATTTTATCGCATTTACTAGCCGTTGTAATGTCCATTTTATTTTCATTTTCCACACCCGTTTAGCTTTAGTTTATTTTTATTTTCACTTTTTATGCATTTCTACCGCATTCTAGCGGTAGAAATGCACTTGTTTTAATTTTTCGCCAACTTCCATTTTGCGTTTATTTGCAAAACTTTTCGCTCCGTTTAATTTTTATTTTCTCTTTTTATGCATTTCTACCGCATTCTAGCGGTAGAAATGCAGTCGTTTTAATTTTTCGAGCACTTAGCTTTTCATTTTAATTTTCAAAACTTTTTGTCCGGTTAATTTTTATTTTCACTTTTTATGCATTTCTACCGCATTCTAGCGGTAGAAATGTAGTTGTTTTAATTTTTCAGTCACTTTGCTTTTTCTTATTTTTGCAAGTGTGCGTGCGTGTATGAGTTAGATTTCACAGCTTTATTTCAATTTCTGTAGAGTGTGTGCGTATGCATTTATTTTCGCCTACTCGTTAAGAGTTAAATGGCGCTCTGCTTTCATTTCCCGCCCACTCGTTTGAGTGGGACTTGTCTTTTTATTGCTTTAAATTTTCTTCCTACTCACTTGAGTAGGAAAACTTAGAGTGCGTGCGTGTGTTTTCATTTCTGTAGAGTGCGTGTGTGTGATTTTACTTTCCTGTAGAGTGTGTGTGTGTATGAGTATAAATTTACCCCCGCCCACTCGCTCGAGCCGGGATTCGCATTTACTGCTTTCTTCAGTCCTACTCGTTTGAGTAGGACTTGCAATTTTCAGCTTTCTTTACTGCTTTCTTACTGCTTTCTTTTATCGCTTTCTAGTGTAAGTGTCCCCATTCCGATGAGTGGCTAACCGCCCTTAGCCCTCAATATCGAAGAGCATTGGGACAGATAAAATGGCTTTAAATAACTAAAGGTCCTGTTTTCTATTTAATTGAATTTCTTAAGGTTTGCCCCGGGTTAACGACGCGTAGGACCGCATATCGATGTGCGGGACCTATTTCCGTTATCCATACGCAACGCCGAGAGGCCGCACGTATGGACCGATCGCCCTTGGGTAAAGAGAGCTCCGTGCTAACCCTCGAGAGAGGAGGCGCGCGACTCTACCGGATTGGGTTCCCCACCCAATAGCGGGGTTCTCAGCGTAATGCGGGCGTTAAGAGGAATCCTTCGTCGGTCTAGCGATCGGTCGAATAGTCTTAGCGTTCAGGTGAGCGATAGTCCTAGAGATAAGTGAGCTCATTCTTATGGAACCTCCACGGCCGAGTCTCCGCCTTAATTAATTTGAAAATTAGGATCTCTTTTTATTAAAAGTTATTTTAGTTCAAATTCTCTTTTGATATCGTCGCGCTAAGTTCTTCATTGGCCTTCTGCACTTTATTTCCTGCTTTCATTTTCTGTATTATTTTTATTTTTATGTTCGTCATTTTCCTTTTTTATATAAAACCTAAAATATTATCGGTAGAATAATAGGCTTTCAGGGAAAGAGTAGATATAGCTAAGCCGGCCCCGAGAACAATACGACCCCGATATTCCACACACGGAATATCCTGTACTACACGCGATAGGTGCGCTTGCCTACCTCTCGTTAAAACTCGGTTTCTAATAAAACAAAAACGCTCTTCTTTTTCTTTACAAAATAAAATCCCACTCATCTTTAAATAAAAATAAAGAGAGCCGCGTTTTAGCACATCAGCGTGGATACTATTCCACGCTCAAAACTTCGGCTGCTAGTGTTTGTCGGAATTCTTCGGAGCACCTTGACAGAGTATTGACTCAATCTCGCAAAGGTATAATTTATTTATAGTAATGTTTCTTCTTGATCAATGTTCTTTGCAAGATCCATATTTCTTTTGGGTTTTTCTTATTCCATGTTCCGCTGCGCATAACAGTTGTGTTGTATAGTAAAACCCAATAATAGACAGCTTTACCAACCCGTTCAATAACCTCAAGCGGTCCAAGGTATCTTGGACTGAGCTTTTTCATGCGTCGAATCCTGGATATACCTTTGAATGGATTGATTTTAAGATACATACACTCACCAACCACAAACTCAACATTTTGGTGTTTGGCGTTGTAGTACTTTGCCTGCCTATCCTGAGCGATCAACAGTCGCTCCCGATTCAAACATATTACCAAATTTGCATCTTTGAATTTTTTTCATTTATACAGTTTAGTCTCGCCTATTTCCACCCAAGCTAAAGGTGTACGACACTTCCTACCATAAAGGGCCTCTAAGGGCGCCATCTGAATGCTCTCTTGGTAGCTATTGTTGTAGGTGAATTCAATCATGTAGAGATGGTCCTCCCACCTCTTTTTGAAATCCAAGGCTCACATACGGAGTATATCCTCCATCGTCCTGTTGTTCCTTTCGGTCTGACTATCCATTTAAGGATAAAAGGCCATGCTAAACTTCAATTTTGTACCCAACAGTTGGTGGATTACCCTCCAATCATTTGAAATGAAATGCCCATCTCGACAACTTATGATGCTATGAGGCACACCGTACAATTGTACTATGTTATCAATATAGATCTTTGTTAGTTTTTTTACAGGGTCATCTTTTCGGTTCAGAATGAAGTGTGATACCTTTGTCAAACAGTCTACTATTACCCAGATGACATCGTTTGCATGATGCGATCTCGGCAATCCATCGATATGTTGTCAAATTTTCATCCTGAAATTGGCAAAGACTTTAGAAATCCTCTCGGTTTTTCACATTCGACCTTCCCTAGTGCGTGAGTATTACACTTTGCCAAGTAGTGAGCTATGTCTTTCTTCAAACCTCGCCACCAAAATAGTGTCTTCATGTCCTTGTACATCTTTGTGCTCCCTGGGTGGATTGAGTACTTGGTAAAATGTGCCTCATACATCAACTTCTCCCATAAAGTGCCAAACTTTGGGACGCACAATCTATCATCTTTCCGTAAAAGACTATCTTCATATATGAATTGTGTATTAGACCCACCCACGGTCTCCACCACATAGCGCTTCATGCTCTCATCAAGCTCCAACGCCAGAAAAATTCTGTCTGCAAGGTCACATTGCACCTCCGTCCAGTTCAAGCATGCATTCGCTATTGTGCTTCTCTCGACGCAAGAGATTCACAAGGCTTCCAAGTCACTAATTAGATGCTCATTATGCATTAAAATCAGTTTCCCTACGCAGAAGCCCGTCGACTCAACGCGTCCACACCGACATTTATTTTACCGGGAATGTAATGTATCTTGAAGGTGTAGTCCCCATGGAATTCCATCCACCTCCACTGTCGCATGTTCAAGTCCTTCTGATCGATTAGATACTTTAGGCTCTTTTGGTCCGTAAAGATATCGATCTTCACACCATAAAAATAGTGTCGCCAAAGCTTAAGAGTGAATATCACGGCCGCTAGCTCCAAGTCGTCGACTGGATAATTCCCCTCATGCACTTTCAATTGATGAGAGCCATAAGCTATCACCTTACCATGCTGAATTAGAATGCAGCCTAAGTCACTCCCTGATGCATCACTATAGATTTCATAGCCTTCTGTCCCACATGGCGAGCACACAATGAGAGCCGTGATCAGACAACTCTTCAATTCCTCAAAAGCTTGTGCATATATTGGTGACCAAACAAACTTTTGATCTTTCCTCATCAAGGTTATAAGGGGTAATGCTATCCGAAAGAAGTTCTCTACAAAGCGCCTGTAGTAGCCGACAAGCCCTGGGAAACTCCAGACTTCCACCACCGTAGACAACACATGCCACTCTCGTATCATAACTATCTTTGTCGGATCCACTATAATTCCCTCTCCACTAAATGACCAAGGAATGCTATTGATGACAGCCAAAACTCACACATCGAGAATGTGGAATGCAATTGACTCCTCCTCAGGGTATCCAAAATAGTGCATAAGTGATCCACGTGATCTTCCGCCGACTGACAGTACACTAGGATATCGTCAATGAAGACTATCATGAACTGGTCCAAATACTCCCTGAACGTTCTGTTCATCAAGTCCATAAATACTTAAGATGCTTTTGTTAGGCCAAACGACATAACCATGAACTCTTAATGCCCGTAATGCATACTGAACGTCGTTTTGGAAATGTCACTTTCCCTGATTCTCAATTGATAATAGTAGGACTTCAAATCCAGCTCTGAGTATACAGTAGAACCTACTAGCTAATCAAATAGATCATTGGTTCTCGGAATCAGATACTTATTCTTCCCCGTCAACTTGTTCAACTCTCAGTAATCTATACACAACCGCAAGATTCCATCCTTTTTCTACACAAAAAGGACCGGTGCACTCCAAGTTGATGAACTTGGATGTACATAACCTTGATCTAGCATTTCTTGAAGTTACACTTTCAATTATTCCATCTCTTTAGGCGCTAAATGATATGAAGAGCATGACACAGGCTTGGCACCTGACATTAGCTCAATAGTTAAATCGATCTCTCACTGAGGTAGAGCTCCATGAAGATCGTCAGGGAATACATCAGCAAACTCCGAAACTATAGGAATGCTAATCAAAATAGGCTTTGTCTTTGAAGCCTTTACTAGCATGAAGAATAACTCCGCACCTTTCAAAACTGCCTTGATTACTTGGAGAACAGACATGAGTATTAGGCCCGATCCCTTCATACCAGAGAAGGTAATTTCTTGTTCAATTTTTTGCCCCATCGTGATCTCCTTAAGATTGCAATCAATGCATGGGTGCTACTTCGAGAGCCAATCCATGCTAAAGATCACATTATATTTTGAAATCGGTAGTATCGATGCTTCCAAGTTAAACTCTTGATTTCCTATCCACACCTTCACACAATAACACATATCTGTGCGCATCATGCGCCCATTGGAAAACAACACATCCAATCTATCTTTTGACATGGAAAAAGGCACTCTGATACGTAGAAGAAGTCCTTAGATAAAAACGAATGAGATGCTCTCGTGTCAAATAGTGCTCTCGTCGAATAGTTAAGAATTAGGACAGAGCCTAATACATAACAAAATCAAACAAATATACTCAAGGTATATAGTATGTAAACTACACAAGCTGTATAAAGCTCATACCTGTCATCATGTCACTTTGTTTAATGGCATCCTACTGGCTAAGATTGTACACTCTGTGTTGCACTGGCGTATGGTAAGATGAAGACGACTCCGCTACTTTCCCTTTCTCAATATACGACGCACCCACCTTTTTATCTGACTTCGCAAGATGACTCCAATAGTCTCGAGCATAATGTCCCACTTTGCTGTAATTATAGCACGTATGCAGACCTTACCCCGTAGTAGTTCTAGAAATAGTAGAAGGAGCTGGTCTAGATAACCTAGACTTCTTGATCCACCTGCTGCAGAACCCAAACTTCGAAGAGCTTGGCACTTTGAACTCTTACTTTCTCACCGAGAGGCCCTTCTTACTTTGGAACCTCTTCAAATCCTACTCAATGGATTGCACAGTATTGACCAGGTTAAGAAACCCTTGCGTCATTGGGCCTGCTAGAAGCCACCACAAATCATCCCTTAATCCTTCATAGAACTGATTGGGCTTTCTTTCCTCATTATCCAAAGATGATCCAACATACCTTCCAAGTCTAGTGAACCCATGTAGGTACTCATCGACCGAACGGTTGCCTTGAGTCAACCTCATAAACTAGTTTTCCAATGCAATCCGTTGCATTGAAGGGATATATTGTATCGTAAACACCCTTGAGAACTCTTCCATTGAGACATCCGTCAGTCGTCTCCCTGCTAACTGATGAGCCTCAAAATCATCCCACCATAGCCTTTCCTCTCCAATCAATAGGAAAGTGGCCACAGTGACCTTCTGAGCTTCCTATATTTCCGTAGCATTCAAGGTTCTATTTATCTGAGAGAGGCAATCCTCAGCGTCAGACAGGATTCCAGCTACCGTAAATGATGGAGGGTTAAAGCTCAAGAAGTGCTTCAACTGTTGGTTTAAAAACCGTCTTGCCGCTAATGGTTCCACTTCCACAACTAGCACCGAGGCCGCCATAGGGGCAAGAGGCTGCACTTGCCTTCCTGGTTAAGCATTGATCATGACAAACATGGCTTCAGCTACGAACCTTATTTTTTCCATCGAAGGAGGGGTTGTAGGTGCATTATTAGGTGCATTATTATCCGCAGAGTGCTGATTTTAAGACTGCTCTGCACGACTCCTTATCACCTATAATTGCGCAACACGCTATTTAGTGACTAATAATCATAGCAAATAACAAACAAAGGAATACTCAGGTTCTACAGACAATGTTTTTTTAACATGTTTTATGTGTGTTTTTCATTCTTAAGTGGACATTCATGAGTTCTTTTATGTTTTAACAGCAATGCACATTAGTGCTTACCACCCCTTAAAATAATTCGACCACAAATTCAAAGAAGGAAACAACACAATGCCTTTGATACCAAATTGTAACACCCTCTATCTATAACAAATCATATAACAGAAGGTCTTACCGGGGTCTTACACCATATTAAACGAACAGATTAAAGGGTTACGAAATGAAACCATAATTCCGTTAATTTTTTTAATGCACCCTAACATAGGGTTGTATTATAGTGGAAAAATTATAGAGTTATAAACAACCACCCAATTAGGAATGTCCACTAACAGCAATAATCGAGTATGAAAAGATAAACACCAAAGAGTTTTGGCCTTAAGCCCTTACATTAACAAAGTTTTACCACATTAAATGAGGTTTTCGTACTTCGGCACGCAGGTCATAAATACATGAAATAACTAAATAAAACACTTGGACCTTCGAGGGCCAACTCAGCAAAAGGGGCTTCAGCCCGCTGCTTCCCGTTTGGCTTTGCAGCACCTGCATGCAACATTCTACCAAACAGTGGCAAACAAGGCAACGGTCAGCAAGGGCTGACCAAATTATAATGACCTCACTCCTTACTTAGGGTAGCAGTGTTTCTTCCCTACAAGCAAATAGCTTGTTTACATATTATGAGGAATGTGCAACTTAAGCATCCTACATCACAAACGTTGGCACGACTGGCCTAACATATCATGCACTCAGGGCACATTATCAGTGTTCCGGGTTTCCCCATGTCCTACCTTTTTCCATCACTGGCATACTTTGATGCATAAAGCACCCCAAGGGTGGAATCCATTAGTCCCACCACCATTCGCTGTCCAAGACTAAATGGTTCTGCTTGAGCATTACTAGTAGGCATATAGCCACGAATCACCCCTATGCCAATGACAATTGTGAAAGTGATGATAGATACAACTCTAGAGGGGGGGTGAATAGAGTATTCAAAAATTAGGACACCCTACTCAACTCCCTTAGAGTTAATTTGCGGAATTAGTTTATAGATATTGATAACCCTAGAGCCTAACACAAAGTGTAGTGCACAAGAGAGAGCTAACTGTAATTACAGTTAAGCTTGGGATCTTATCACAGCAACTAGCAATCCTAGTTATTTCTACTCATAGCCACAGTACAATGAATTAAATAAACAGCTCAGACGACACAAGAAATTTTATAGTGGTTCCCTCTAAATAGGTACGTCCACTCTTCTACCACCCTGGTAGGAATCCACTACAGGTTTTTGTTCAGGTGCCCTACCACCAACTGATCTGCTTCAGGTAGATCAAGTAGACCCTTTGAGTTTTTGATCAGGAGCTTAAAATCCAACATAGGTTTTTGATCAGGTGCCCTGCCACCAAGGGTTCACTTTTGAAGGGAGTAATAACCCTTTGTACAGGAGGTTGAGAGAGTTAAGGCTTCTTCTCTATTGTTAAACAGATTAGAGAAGCTAGTGGATTGCACAGAGCTAGATAGTTCTAAAGAATCAAGGCTCCCCCTAGCTTAGAGAATATCCAGGAAGGAGTCTTGCTTCAGGGTGCAGGAACTCTTCTGAACTAAGACAAAGAATTGTCTTAAGGTTCTGAAGGAGAAGATTGAAGAAGATTCTTGATTGTTGAATGATTGTTCTTCTTCAAACAGCTTCCTTTCTTCTTCTTCTTCTAAAGGCCTCTGAGTGAATGTCTTCCTGTAAGCAGGATGAACTCAGGATGAAGAAGAATGTAGAAGAACTTTGATCTTCTCAGTTGAATATGAAATTCTGAGAGCTATAGAACTTTCTTGCTTTCTCTCTTTTTTTATGCTGCTGAGTGTATATGATCTAGGTTCTGTGTCTATTTTCTTCTTTCAAAAGAAGCTCTTTTTATATGAGCATTTGCAACGGCTATAATTTGAGTTTGAATCTTTGTCTTCTTCTGGAATCAGCAATCTGGGCTGCAAAAAGCATAAAGCAAAAACAAATCCTGTAGACAGACATACTATAAGAGGATAAAGCTTTCTAAGAAGCTGCATAACCAATCAGATAAGAAGGGGCTAGAAAAAGGTCACATCAGAAAGAACTCTTTACAGCCAGAAAAGACTTTTTGAGTCTAACGGCTATAAAAGACAGCCTGGCAGATAAAGCAGAAAATATATTTCAACTAATAAGACAAAACACTTTGTCAGATAAAGATTGGCTCATGCATAAGGAATGGAGCAGAGATTGCATGGAAATAATATCACAAATTTACAGAAATAATGTGCCAAATAAATATGAAATAAATCATAAAATAGAAGAGGACAAAATTACTAAAGACATACAGTAAAACGTCGAACGACCCTCGGAGATCGCCGACCGAAGCACAGAGATCGTCGACCTATCAAATAGATAGTCGAACGATACAGATAGTCGAACTACAAAAGAAGATAGTCGAACTACCACAGTAGATAGTCGACCTATTAGAACAGATAGTCGAGCTATCAGATAGTCGACCTATCAAGACAGATAGTCGAGCTATCAAGCAAAACAGATAGTCGACCTATCAAACAGATAGTCGAACTATCAAAGAAAACAGATAGTCGACCTATCAAACAGATAGTCGAACTATCAGATAGTTGAACTATCCAAGCAGATAGTCGAACAATCAAGAAATCTATCTGGTCAAAAGACGTCGAGCGGGGTTCGACGATCGGCGAGGCAGATTTCATAGAACGTCGAGCTAACAAGAGTTGAACTAACTCAGAGATAGACGATCTGCTGACAGACGAACGTCGAACAACTGATAGACGATCGTCGACTAGTCGATAGATGATAGTCGAGCGGCGTTCGACCATAGTCGAACAAAAAACAACTTAACCAAATTTTCATCTGGATAAGTGACAACTCTAAATCTAGAGCAAACTAACTAAACAACTAACCTTTGACCATAGATAAATCTTGTGTCAAGAGATAGAAGGAGAGGACAGAACTCAAATCCAAACTAGGGTACCAACAATCTCCCCCTATTTGAGTTAAGTCTCTCAACAACAAAAAAGCCACAAAACTAATGAAAATAAATAAAGTACATGAAGGGAAATATTTAAGCAGATAACATCAATCAAACAGATAAGTAAATAACTGTCAATCAATGAAATTTAAGAGGCATCAGAATCAGGTTTAGGAACAGATAAACTAGGAATAAAAGTAATTTTCCTAGAAGGGTCTAGAGCTTCTTTCTTTGACAGCTTTAGATCTTGCTCTCCAATGATTTTAGATTCAGATACCCTTGGGACAACTGCTTCAGGATGCTTTTCCATGTATTTTGAAGGGTAAAATACCTCAGGTCTAACCTGGAATTTATCAAGCTCCTTCATTCTGAATTTGGACATAGTTGTTAATCCTGCAGTGTCTTTACCTTCAACTTTGGCTTTCCTAATTTGGGCTGATCCAACAAGCTCAAGAAATCGAGTCATCCTGAAATCAGGATCAAGCTCTTGGCTTTCATACACATTCGCACAGGTTGGATCTACAGGTTTCACAGCTTTAAATTTAATAGACATATCTAGCAAGATTTCAGCTGGCTCTTTTTCCTGAATAACTAGAGAAGAAGGAGGAGCAAACTCAGCAAATTTCTTGCTAGATTTTTCAGAGAAAATAATTCTTTTACCTTTTGAAACAGCTTTCACTGCATGATCTGGCATTGAAGAAGATGTGCTCTTTGTTTCTTTAGAAGGAGGAGGAGAAAAGGTTGGTTTTTGATAAACCACCTCCTTTACTTGTTCCTTTACATCAGCATCATGTCTTTGATAACCAGATTGCGACCTGCCTTGATATCCTTGATAGCTTTTCCTTTGAGAGGACTGAGATGGAGTAAACCTATCAGACTGAGCAGAAGGATTTGCAGATAAGTTTCTAGAGGCTCCTGCACTGGGAGGTGGAGGAGGAGGACCTCTAGGAGTCCATCTTGGGGCAGGACTGTCACACCTCTTAGACTTCTTCCTTAATTTCTACTGATTCTTAGAGAATCCCATCCAATGCTGAAATTCTTTAGATTTGGGATCAATTCCTTTCAAGATATAATAGGGAATATCATTATCAGGATTTGGAGGAGGAGGAGCCACATCTTTCCTTTTCTTCTTTTCATAATTCTTTTTCTTGGAATCTTCAGATTCATCAGAATCATCCTCATCCTCAGAATTTGAAGAAGGAGGAAGATCAAAAGGATCATACGCTTCAAGCACAGCTTTTTCTTTCACTTTTAAGGCGGCTCTTTCTAACTCTTCTTCCAGGGCATCCTGTGCTAGAAGAGTGTCTAAATCTAATCCAGGAGAATCATCCCAGATTGTAGACTTTTCCATTTGAATTTCTGAAACCTTTTCTTTTTCATCAGTAACTGTCATGGGGACCAGTTCTTCTTGCACTGCTAACTGAGCTGGCAGAGCAGCCTCGGGTTCTTGAACAATTTGTTCTGGTTCAGGTTGAACTTCTAGAGCTGGTTGATGATCAAGCTCTTGGGCAACTAATACTTCTTCCAATATATCTGTAGTATTATGAACACAGATTTGCTAAATGACATTTTATCATTCCTTCTAGGTATTCCCATACTAACATATCAGTAATCAAGTCTAGAAAATGAGTAAAAGGGATACCTTCAGAATTTTCCTTTGAATGTCCTAACTCCCATAATTCATCTAGGAAGGAAGTAATGACTCCTTCTAGGTAGAGGGCAACCAGGGGAGTGGAGCATTCTTCTAGGCATACTTTGACAACAAACTCAGATTTCATTATGGCATCAGAAATATCTTTTTCAGACAATGGAGGAACTGATTCTTCTATCTCTTTTTATGCATCTACTTGAGGATCTGCTAGAAGGGAGGCCAAGGTCAGCTCAGAGGAATCTTCATAAAGCATCTCTCCCTGCCTGATTTCAGTAGAAACTGAAATAAGGCCCCTAGATGAAGAGGGCTCAGCAGATTTTGAGAGGGCTTGGATAGCGACAGTCAAAGAAGAGATGGAGGAAGCAAGGGGAGCAATTGCCTCTTCAATCATGATTTTGATTGAAGGAGTAATTAACTCCAGAATGCTAGAGATGAAGGCTGGGGTGATTTCAAATGAAGGTGGGGGAATCACAGAAGATGGATGAACAGCAGGGATGGTGTCTTCTGGATGAGATGGAGAATGAACTAGAGAATGATGGGTAGATGCAAGAAGATCAACATGATCTGAATGAAGAATTGGAGACTGAGGAGGAGTGGATAGCTCAGAAACTAATAAATCAAAACTAGGATGAGATATCCTAGCAAGATGATGAGGGAGAGGGGATGATGGTGGTGATGCATGGAGAATTGTGGAGGAATCAAGAAGAAGAGATGCAGAAGATGGAACTTCAACTGAAGTAGATGGAACTGAAGTAGATGATAGCACTTCAGTGGAGGTTGAAGGTAATGCAGAAGAAGTGGAAGGAACGAAGAGATTGGCTGAGCCTGCTTCTTGAAGGGGGGGAGTGACTGAAGTAGTCCTTGTGCTCTCAGATGCAACTGGAGCTACCCCTACTGGAGCGGGCTTCAGTAAGCTCCTTTTCCACTTGACAAACAGGGATGGGTCCATCTTTTTGCTGGCATTTATTGAAGTAGAAACTGAGACCAATAGATGGGGATATTTCTCCTTTAGAAAAATCCCAAGGACCCTACCCAGGGTGACTTCCTTCTTGCTATTCTTTTTTCCTTATCAAATCAAACAAAACTCCTGCCCAATTAATCTGCTTCTTGTTCACAATGGCACACATCAGGGCAAACTGTTGCCTGGTAATATTATCATGGGCAGAGTGCTTTCCTAGTAGCACTTTTCCGACTAGTTCAGCAAGGAACTTAATCTTCAACGGAAAATTCACCTTTAGTAGCTTAGAAGGAATGCTGTCGGCATGTCCTAGTTCAGTCAACATTCTCCCAAACTCAGGGGTATCTTGTTCATAATCTTCTTCCCCATTCAATAATCCAAAAATTTCAGTTAAAACGGCGGGAGTCAAAATTACCTCTTCTTCGCCTATCGTTCCGGTCATAAAGTCATCATTTGAGGATGAAGTGAGTGCCCATTCTTTAATCTCGGGAATATTTATCTTTATTCTTGTTGACATGAGCTTTTCCAATCCTTGATCTTTGCATAGGTTGAGGATTTCCACTATTGCAGACTCGCAGCAGCTGAAAGAATCAAAGTCCACGCTGAAACCAACATCGAACTTCACCACAAACAAGAGGGCTGGAGCAATCACCATCAAAGGGGTTGGAGAAGACGAGAGAGAGACGGCGAAGGCAAAACGGCAGAAATCGCGAGACAGGGAGCAAGTAGAAAGACGGAATGCGAGAAGACGCTCTCCGTCGACGATAAAAAGAACGATCTCTTAACCTAGGTCGACCATCGGTTTTATATTAAAACAGCAATAGTCGATCTATTTTAAAAGATACTGGAGACGATGGTCGAACGGTCGTTCGACGATCGTTCCTGAAGCAGAGTAGTCGATCAATCGTTCGACTATTTCTGTCTTCACAAACAACAAGCTGTCGTAAACCATAGATCGACGATAGGCTCGACCTGTTCGACGATCTTCGAACGTCGGTCGACGATCTTCAAGCAGAAAAGCTATCATCAACCATAGGTTGACTATAGGCTTGATCCGATCGACTATCATCAAATGTCGTTCGGCGATCTTCAAACAGGTTTCAACACAGGCAGACGTCACACTTTGTCTTTTCCATTAATCATGCCTAGTTGAACCAAAAAGAACAGATGCTTCTGTTCATCTAAGGGCTTGGTGAAAATATCACCTCTCTGAAGGTCAGTGGATATGAACTCAAGGCTGATCTTGTTCTTTTCCACACAATCTCTCAGGAAATGGTGTCTAATCTCAATGTGCTTGGTTCTAGAGTGGTGCACAAGATTTTGTGCAATTGAGATAACACTGGTACTATCACACATGATTTTTGTGTTCTTGTGTGTGTACCCATAATCCAAAAGCTGGTTTTGAATCCACAGGATCTATGAACAACAACTAGCAGCTATTATATATTCAGCCTCTACAGTTGAAGTTGAGACAGAAGCCTGCTTCTTACAGAACCAAGAGACCAATCTCCCTCCCAGGAACTGACAAGTTCCTGAAGTACTTTTCCTGTCAACTCTACAGCCAGCATAATCAGAATCAGAGTATCCAATTAACTCAAATTCTGACTCAGCTAGGTACCATAGTCCTAGATTTGGACATCCCTTCAAGTATCTCAAGATTCTCTTGAGAAGAATCAGATGAGATTCCTTGGGGTTGACGTGGAACCTAGCACATAGGCATGTAGCAAACATTATATCTGGCCTACTTACAGTTAAATACAATAGGGAACCAACAATGGCCCTATAATTCTTTTGATCAACAGGCTTTCCCTGATCATCAGAATCTATAACTACATTAGTAGCCATAGGTGTATGCATTGCTGAAGCATCAGCCATCCCAAACTTCTTTACCAATTCCTTGGCATATTTGGATTGGGAGATGAAGATGCCATCAACATCTTGCTTTACTTGGAGACCAAGAAAGTAAGACAGCTCACTCACACTACTCATCTCAAACTTAGAATGCATCAAGTCAGAGAACTTTTTGCACAGTTTGGGATCAGTGAAACCAAAAATAATATCGTCTATATACACTTGAACTAACAGGATTGTGTCCTTGTGGTGCTTGACGAAAAGGGTTCTATCAACTACTCCCCTAAAAAAGTTGTGCTCTAACAGGAAACTAGCTAGAGTCTCATACCAGGCTCTGGGTGCTTGTTTGAGTCCATAAAGAGCTTTTTGCAACTTGAAAACATGTGAGGACTGAGTTGAAGAAACAAACCCAGGTGGTTGTTCAACAAATACCTCTTCCTTTAGCTCACCATTTAGAAAGTCACTTTTGACATCCATCTGAAAGACCTTAAACTTCATATAGGCTGCATAGGCTAGAAAGATCCTTATTGCCTCTAGCCTTGCAACAGGAGCAAAGGTTTGGTCATAATCTATACCTTCCTCCTGTCTATAGCCCTGAGCTACAAGCCTAGCTTTGTTCCTTACAATGATTCCATTTGCATCCAACTTGTTTCTAAACACCCACTTGGTTCCTATGATCAGTTGGCCTTTAGGTCTTGGAACCAAAGTCCACACTTTACATCTTTCAAACTGATTGAGTTCCTCTTGCATAGCAATGATCCAGTGGGGATCTAGCTCAGCATCTTTAATGGTGAGGGGCTCAATCTGTAAAAGGAAACAAGCGTGCATCACATCCTGTCTTAGCTGATGTCTTGTTTGAACACCAGCTGATATGTATCCAATCACTTGAGATGTAGGATGATCTCTAAGTGTGACAACATCAGCAGGTGGGATGTGATCTTCAGCAATAGTTGGGATTAATTCCTCAGGAGGAATTTGATCTACTATTGGTAGTATAGTAACAGCTTCTGCAAAGTCTTCATCACTGTCTGATTCAGTGATATGAAGAGTTGATAGATGGAGAATCTCTTGAGTGACATCTTTACTAGATTCTGGTACCTACAATGAACTTGAGGAAGGGGAAGTTTCCTTCTCCTTGTAAAACATCTGAGATTCATCAAAAGACACATGCACAGATTCCTCAATTTTAGAAGATGATTTATTAAATACCCTATAAGCTTTACTTACTTGGGAATATCCAAGAAAAATTCCCATTGAAGCTTTTGCTTCAAACTTTCTAAGGTATTCTTTATTATTGTTATGAATGTAAACTACACAGCCAAATACTCTAAAATAATTTATTTTAGGTTTCTTTCCTTTAAGCAACTCATAAGGAGTTTTACGCTTAAGTTTGTGTATAAGACTTCTGTTCAGCACATAATTAGTTGTGCTAACAGCTTCTGCCCAATAGGAAAGAGGCATATTAGCATCTGCCAATAATGTACCAGCAACTTCAATCAGAGTTTTATTTTTCCTTTTAACTACCCCATTTTGTTGGGGAGTTCTAGGAGCTGAGAAGCTATGTTTGATACCTTCTCTCTCACAGAATTCTTGCATGAGAAGAGAGTCAAACTCAGTACCATGATCACTTCTGATCAAGGCAACATGAGTAGAGTACTCAGTCTGCACACATAATAGAAAATCTCTAAGGGCTTTGAAGTTATCAGCCTTAGTTCTCAAAAAGAACACCCAAGTGAACCTAGAGAAGTCGTCTACAATTACTAAAGTGTAATACTTCCCTCCTAGACTCTGTACATTTATTGGGCCAAAGAGGTCCAAATGTAATAAATACAGGATTCTAGGTGAATCACTTTTATTTACTGACTAAAATGAATTCTTGGTTTGCTTGCCTAATTAACAAGCCTTGCATAGGCTCTCCTTCTTATAGGGGCAAGAAGGTAAACCTCTAATAAGGTTGTATTTAGATAACCTAGATATGTTCTTGAGGTTAACATGGCTAAGCCTTTTATGCCATAAGGTGTTGTTATTAGTTACTTCATTAAATAAGCAGATTTCAGAATGGGTTGAATTAAAATCTACTAAATAAATATTACCTTGTCTAATGCCTACTAACACAACATTACTATTTAAAGTAATATTACAAAGAGTGTTAGTGAATGATACCTGATATCCTGCATCACATAACTGACTTACTGAGATAAGATTATTCTTTAGTCCAGTTATATATGCAACCCTCTTGAAAGTTACTGCTCCAATGGTAATCCTACCATATCCTTCAGTTTGACCACAGCTAGAATCCCCAAAGATCACCTTTGGTCCAAGCTTGGCCTTGAACTTTGACAGAATTTCTCTATTCCCTGTCATATGTTTGGAGCAACCATTATCCAAATACCACTTGTCCTGAGTGATAGGATAGGTCTTCACCTGCAGTGAGTTAAGTTAAACATTGTGGACCTAGGTAACCTTGGGTCCATTATTCTTTACATAATGAAAACTAGAAATAAAAAAAATAAGTAGGTTGGGGTTTATAACCTAAAGGGTAAGATCTCCTAGGTGGGATGCTCCATGCAGTTAATTGGTCCACAAACCTAGGGTTTCTATTCATATTCAGGTTTCTAGGGTTCTGATTATAATTTTGAAAATCAAATTGAAAACGTCGATCGGCGTTCGACGATGGATGCATAGATCGTCGAGCTTCGTTCGACCACTGAGCATGCGATCGTCGAGCAGCGTTCGACGCTTTTTGTATTTCCTTAAACTTTTGTTTTCTTTTCTCTCTCTTAGCTTTATTTAAGGCTTGATTAACTTGTCTTACTTGCTCAGTGTTCTTTATCCCATCAGCTGAGATAAAGTTCACTGGAGTTGAAAGATGATTTTTAAGAATAATTGGGGGTTCACAGGATGAAGCTCCTAAGCCTAGCTTATTATTGCCTGACCTATTGTTTGACATGCTGGTTATTTCAAGCAACTTAAGGCTTCTACCATTCAGAGATTCTTCTAGCCTTTTTGACTTAGCTAATTCATTCTTAAGGAATTTTATTTCTTCACTAGAATTAGTGAGTTCTGCTGTTAACCTAATGTTTTCATTAGAGATAAATTCAGATTCAGCAAGCTTATTTCTAAGGTCCTTAATTTCCTTTTCAGAACTAATTAAATCTAAACACAAAGATTTAAAATCTGATTTAAATTCAGCAGATGTAAAATCGTAAGAAGACAATACCTCATCTTCTGTTGGCATTTCTTCATCAGAATCTGAACTCTCTGTAACTGAGTGATTGCTGCAGGCATCAATTGCCAACAGGCAAACTTCCTTTGCATTCTTTTCTTCCTCATCCTCACTGGAGCTTGAGGAGGAAGATTCCTCATCAGAATCGCTCCAGGTTTCAGCAACAAAACCTCTCTCCTTCTTTTTGTTTTTGTAGGAGGAGGGCTTGGAATGCTTCCTGTGCTGTTCTTTTTCCTTCCTTTTCTCTTTATTCTTTTCCTCTGGACACTCTGGTAGAATATGTCCAGACTTCCTGCAACCATAGCAAATTATTTCTTTAGCAGGAGAACGATCATACCTTGGTTTATCTTCATATCATGAAGATTTCTTTCTGAAGTCTTTTCTTCCCATCTTGAGAAACCTCTTGGCAAATAATGACATTAGTTCCTCATTGGATTGGCTTCCTTCTGAAACTTCAGCAGCTTTGAGAGCAAGAGATTGCTCTTTTCTTGTTGGAGTTGGGGTCTTTGCTCCAGCCTCAGCTTCCCTGGTCTTCAGCACTTGCTCAAAAGACTTGAGCTTGCCAAGGAGAGCTTCTATTGAGATTTCATTTGTACTTCTGGCCTCCTTGATAGGCCAAATCCTCAGATCCCATGTGCTGGGGAAGCACATCAGAATCTTATCATTGACCTCTGTCAATGATATATCCTTGTCAAGAGTTCTCAGCTCATTGATGATTGAGCTGAGCCGGGTGTACATTGCTTCAACTGATTCAACATCAGTTTTCTTGAAGTTTTAATACTGGAAGATAAGGTTGGACCTTCTGTCCTTCCTTTCATCAGCTGAACCAGCTACAATCTGGTTCAGTGTATCCCACATTGCTTTTGCTGAGGAGCAGTCAGCAACTTTCTGGAATACTTCATTAGACATTGTCTGAGCCAGAATATTCATTGCTTTGGCATCTGCTATCTTTGCCTTTTTGTATTCATCGTTGTAATCTGGAGGAGGCACTGCACTCATATCAGTTGATGATGAAGCAGTAGCTACATCAGGTGCTCTTGGTGGTCCTGTCAAAATAGAAGCAAAAATACTCTCATCAATAAAGTTCATATATAACTTAATCCTTGCCTTTCAGATGCTAAACTTAGCTAAGTTGCATGCTGGAGGTCTGGTGCTAGAGTAATCCTTGGACTGGGCCATGAAGTGAATATCTATAAGCTTGGTATCTATCAGGATCTTGTGACTTAGGTGTTAGCCTATACAGTCAGTCAACCTCCCTCTGATACCAATTGAAAGTGATGATAGATACAACTCTAGAGGGGGGGGGGGGTGAATAGAGTATTCAAAAATTAGGACACCCTACTCAACTCCCTTAGAGTTAATTTGCGGAATTAGTTTATAGATATTGATAACCCTAGAGCCTAACACAAAGTGTAGTGCACAAGAGAGAGCTAACTGTAATTACAGTTAAGCTTGGGATCCTATCACAGCAACTAGAAATCCTAGTTATTTCTACTCACAGCCATAGTACAATGAATTAAATAAACAGCTCAGACGACACAAGAAATTTTATAGTGGTTCCCTCTAAATAGGTACGTCCACTCTTCTACCA
Organism: Platanthera zijinensis; assembly: GCA_039513925.1. Lineage (NCBI taxonomy): Eukaryota > Viridiplantae > Streptophyta > Magnoliopsida > Asparagales > Orchidaceae > Platanthera > Platanthera zijinensis. Next base: position 151,953,749 of record CM077090.1, on the reverse strand, counting down.
CCCTGGTAGGAATCCACTATAGGTTTTTATTCAGGTGCCCTGCCACCAACTGATCTGCTTCAGGTAGATCAAGTAGACCCTTTGAGCTTTTGATCAGGAGCTCAAAATCCAACACAGGTTTTTGATCAGGTGCTCTGCCACCAAGGGTTCACTTTTGAAGGGAGTAATAACCCTTTGTACAGGAGGTTGAGAGAGTTAAGGCTTCTTCTCTATTGTTAAACAGATTAGAGAAGTTAGTGGATTGCACAGAGCTAGATAGCTCTAAAGAATCAAGGCTCCCCCTGGCTTAGAGAATATCCAGGAAGGAGTCTTGCTTTAGGGTGCAGGAACTCTTCTGAACTAAGACAAAGAATTGTCTTAAGGTTCTGAAGGAGAAGCTTGAAGAAGATTCTTGATTGTTGAATGATTGTTCTTCTTCAAACAGCTTCCTTTCTTCTTCTTCTTCTTCTTCTAAAGGCCTCTGAGTGAATGTCTTCCTGTAAGCAGGATGAACTCAGGATGAAGAAGAATGCAGAAGAACTTTGATCTTCTCAGTTGAATATGAAATTCTGAGAGCTGTAGAACTTTCTTGCTTTCTCTCTTTTTCTATGCTACTGAGTGTATATGATCTAGGTTCTGTGTCTATTTTCTTCTTTCAAAAGAAGCTCTTTTTATATGAGCCTTTGCAACGGCTTTAATTTGAGTTTGAATCTTTGTCTTCTTCTGGAATCAGCAATCTGGGCTGCAAAAAGCATAAAGCAAAAAACAAATCCTGCAGACAGACATACTATAAGAGGATAAAGCTTTCTAAGAAGTTGCATAACCAATCAGATAAGAAGGGGCTAGAAAAAGATCACATCAGAAAGAACTCTTTACAGCCAGAAAAGACTTTCTGAGTCTAACGGCTATAAAGGATAGCCTGGCAGATAAAGCAGAAAATATATTTCAACTAGTAAGACAAAACACTTTATCAGATAAAGATTGGCTCATGCATAAGGAATGGAGCAGAGATTGCATGGAAATAATATCACAAATTTACAGAAATAATGTGCCAAATAAATATGAAATAAATCATAAAATAGAAGAGGACAAAATTACTAAAGACATACAGCAAAACGTCGAACGACCCTCAGAGATCGTCGACCGAAGCACAGAGATCGTCGACCTATCAAATAGATAGTCGAACGATATAGATAGTCGAACTACCAAAGAATATAGTCGAACTACCACAGTAGATAGTCGACCTATCAGAACAGATAGTCGAGCTATCAGATAGTCGACCTATCAAGACAGATAGTCGAGCTATCAAGCAAAACAGATAGTCGACCTATCAAACAGATAGTCGAACTATCAAAGAAAACAGATAGTCGACCTATCAAACAGATAGTCGAACTATCAAAGAAAACAGATAGTCGACCTATCAAACAGATAGTCGAACTATCAGATAGTTGAACTATCCAAGCAGATAGTCGAACTATCAAACACAACAGATAGTCGACCTATCAAGACAGATATTCGAACTATCAAGCAACACAGATAGTCGACCTATCAAATAGATAGTCGAACTATCAGAGAAAACAGATAGTCGACCTATTAAACAGATAGTCGAACTATCAGATAGTTGAACTATCCAAGCAGATAGTCGAACTATTAAGAAATCTGTCTGGTCAAAAGACGTCAAGCGGGGTTCGACGATCGGCGAGGCAGATTTCACAGAACATCGAGATAACAAGAGTTGAACTAACTCAGAGATAGACGATCTGCTGACAGACGAATGTCGAACAATTGATAGACGATCGTCGACCAGTCGATAGACGATAGTCGAGCGGCGTTCGACCATAGTCGAACAAAAAACAACTTAACCAAATTTTCATCTGGATAAGTGACAACTCTAAATCTAGAGCAAACTAACTAAACAACTAACCTTTGACCATAGATAAATCTTGGGTCAAGAGACAGAAGGAGAGGACAGAACTCAAATCCAAACTAGGGTACCAACAAATTGCCACATACTTTAGGTTTCTTTAGCCGAATGACATAGATCGGGTATAGTTAAGCTCTTTCTCGTTGCTCAAGTCATCGTACCAATTAACGACAATGATGCGGGCCCGCCTCCCCTTTCCCATACATGACATAACCAATGTTATGTTTCAAGGTTGGCACTTGTGGCCACCAAAGTTGGGCACCCAAGGCGTGTTAGATCTAGTGGCCAATCTTAGAGGGGGGTGCATAAGGTTTTGGGCGTCAGTCAAGAATTCAAAATATTTTGGTCCAGAAAAACAAGTACTGGAAGCTACCATGGGGCATTAGGTTACTAACGTGCAGTAGTAGGTCGCATACCTCATTTTTTCCTAGCCAAATTCCCCCTTGGAGATCTACGCACACTAAAGAGAATTACGGTCTAACAATCACACCAATATAAGCAATAAATAGAATAGTACATGAGTTTTATTCAAACTAAATCAACAAATGTTTTTGCAATTACAACATCTTGATCTCCATGATGCCAGAGATTGGAGGCAGTGAAAATCAAATCTCTTTTTTGTTTTCTATACCGACCCACTACCCGGACCATTTGGCTCTCTCCCTTTCCCTCCAAGAAAGGTCTTCAAGCCGACTCTTCACCTTCACGCAAGGAAGTGTCTTAGAGCCCCACTAGATCGCCCGATCTAGATGTCCCTTCCCCAGGATGATTTGTCATGGAATCCTCCCCGAATTCTGACGACCTTCACCGATCGATTTTCCTCAACCTAATAACTAGACAATAAAATGAGTTTATAGTAAAACACAAATAATAAGAGAAAACTCCCCTCTAACTTGAACCCTTATTGTTGATGACGATTTGATTGCAAAGGTTCAATCTTTGTGGCTTGAGAGTCTTCCTCTTTAATGTTCTTCAAGTCCATGAGGGTGTGCGCTTGATGCGAGTTTTCATATCGAGGATCGTTCACGTGAATATTAGGATGAAGGCTTCTTGATCATCGTGTTCGTAGCCTTCAATCCTTGCACATGAATTCCTTTTGATCTCCTTTGAAGAACTCTCCTCCACAATGAGTTGGGATGGCCCCTTCCTTCCCTTTAGACTTCTAGGGCGAACTCCCCTTTCAAATTTCGTGAAAAACCGTTGCCAATAACTTAAGTTTGGGTTGTTTTAAATAGAGAGAGCTGTGTAGGAAGCTACCGCGGGGCGGTAGCATTGGCGGTAGCTTCCAGTGAACAATATTCTTTGTTTTCTTCTTTTCTATTTCATGGTTTTTTCATCCATCCTTATAAATAGGTTATTCCTAATGAAAATCAAGTACATCCCTGCCTTTCCATTGATATTTGATGCACATACTAACTTCTCAATCAAATCATGATATAATTGGTGTTTCCTGATACCGTGAGAGCTCTTTCCATTTATGCTCCTTAATCAGTTGAAGATTAGCAGTCCTTTATTGTCATTTTAAAAATAGGCTAACGTCGGCAATAAGACTAGCGCCCGACAGTAGGTCCACGCGCTTGATGTTGACAGCTATCCTGCAAATTTGGAAAAATATTAAAAACAGATATTTTCCTATTTTTAATGATAGCGCGACGCGGTAGAAAGGTAGAGTCCGACGGTAGGTTAGTTTTCTCGACACAGCATTGAGTGAGATACTGCTACACGGTAACAAGCTAGCGAGCGACGGTAGCTTGGTCTCGATGCCTCAGTCTTGACGAGCGTTGAGTGGGCTAGCACGGCACGGTAAGAAGTTAATGCATGGCGCAGTAGCATCCCGAACGCCTATCTGAAATAATTCCTCGAGATAGCGTGGGCGGTAGGACTAGCGCGACACGGTAGCAACCATAGCATCATGTCATTTTATTTCAGGCTACCGCCCGACGGTAATGGCTACCACGCGGCGGTAGGTGCCAAAACTTGATTATTTCATTCTTCACACCTGTAAACCTACACACTATAAACACACAACAAACGTGATCAAATACACATTGAGATTTGTTATTCTCAAACCAAGAGATGCGGAACGCATGTTCCAGCAAACTCCCCCTTTTGATATTAACAAATCTACTATGAAGAAATACTGCATAATAGTGTTTTTTTATAGTAAGTGATAAGCGTTCAATGCGTACTCCCCCTAGATGGATAGTACTCTTACATAGACTCTTCCTAATTGAGATATTTCTTCAAAAAAATTCTCCCCCTTCTGGTATTATCAAAAGAGGGTGGGATAGAGCATATTAGCGAGTAGAGCTTTTTATATAAGACCACTGGTTGATTACTATAAGTTGCCACTTGTGAAAAAACATGTTACCACTTGTTAAGATAATTATCATGATCAGGCATAAGTAAAGTATCAACGTGCTATGATTACTCCCCCTATATAGATGCTTTCTATAAAAAAATTAATGTACTCCCCCTAAATTAAGAGATTGATGCACAATGTTCTCCCCCTTTTTGGTAGAATAGAAGGAGGGTAGAGGTGAGTGTATGCAATGAGAATTAAAAAATGGTCTATGTTAGAGAAAAAAAAAATAGGATGCATTGGGCAAGATCATAGATAACTCTCTATCACTTATTGGGTAAAATTTATGCATGAAAGAATAAAATATAGAAATAGCACTTGTTAAGCACATAATACTACTTAGTACTCATAGTTTACCACTTGTTGAGATTGTAAATATTCATGATTAAGCACAAGTAGTACACATAAAAATATGTTAAGCACTCTAAAGATAAACATCCTTTTTTTTTGGAAAATATGATCATATTAAGGATATGGAATTTTAAGCCAAATAGAAAGATGTTTTCAGTTCAATACAAATCCAAGAGATGCTATTTCATTGAAATTTTTGCAAGTATGATTTTAAAATATCAAAGAGAGATACGAACCATAATGTGAGCTAATTTGCATTTCAAGTAAATATAAACATTGTATCGGTCATGCTTTGCTATCTAGTGCATTTACTTATGATTTTAGAGAATAATATAGGTATGCATTAGGATCCAATTCTCATGAGTAGAGGTTTTATGAGAAATAATTGTTGGATTGTGAGGCGCCCTTAGAGGGGGGTGAATAAGGGTTAATTAATTTACTTTAACTAAACATAATTTTACTTGGTGAAATACAAGGAAATCAAGACTAATTTTTCATAAGCAGCGTTGAACACTCAGAAATTTATAAAGATAGAAAACAATAACAATTTATTGTAATAGTGCTAAATCTCAGTATAATATATCTCTATAGAGCTAGAGACAAAGGCTTACGAAAAATACAATTTACTATTGATTTCACCGATCCTTCTACCAAGAATCAGCGGCTAAATCATATCTCTCCCTAGATCTTTCTACTAGCCTCCCCTAGATCTAACTACGATCTAGACACTGCCACAAGGCAGTGATTTCTCCCTAAGCCGCACAAGGACTTGAATGCCACTCACAAGACGGCGATTCTCTCCTAAGCCACGCAAGGACTTAGAAGCCACACACAAGACGACAATTTTCTCTCTCGATTATATTAGGAATAAAGAACAAAAAAAATAAAAACTTCAGAATTAAAACTCCCTCTAAACGACGCGCTAGAGATATCGATGAATCCTTGCCAAGAATGCTTTGAATATCGAGTACGTGCCGTCGATCTTTCGCGCTTCATCCTTTTTGAGTATATGGAGTAATTCTGGATTCTGGAGCTCTCTAGGTTATATCAACAAGAAGGAACACTCCAGATAATAAAATTCGTGATCTCCACAGAAAAGTGACTGGCTTTTATACTTTAGCTATATCGTCGGGCGACACTAGGTATCGCCTACTGGTTATAGCATTAACGGCTACCACGTGTCCCACATATTCCTCATTTTTGCATCGCAGATTAGTCATGTTAATCGTGGTCTGTTGCTGATCGGCGATATCCAATGTCACCTGGTGCTACGGAAGAAACTGACAGCCATGTAGAGATAATGAGTTAACTGCTCCTACCACTGTCACCGGTGGGCGATGCCCAATATTGCCTGGTGATATCTCCTGAGCTCATCTGTTCTATCTTGAATCAACACCCAAATGACATTAGAGTTCAACCTGTGATACCTGCGCATCATAAATATCCAAAGATCAAATACAAACAAGATTTATTATTGGTGTTGGGTATTGTATCCACAATGTACCTGATTTGAAGAAGCCCCTGAACCAGCTAAGTTGAATTTACAATGTATTTGATGATTTTCTTCCAAGTTGTGCTTGCAGCTATTCCATGCTAAGTACACACCAATGTCAGGGTACAGTGGGTCAATATACACAGGTCTGCGCAACGTAATCCCTCGTTGAGCAGATCAGTGTGTTGACTCACGTGTGCTCTCTCTATTGGAGTCACTTGTGATTCTCGCCGATTCGACGAGAATCAGGCTTCATTCCCGCCGACCTCTTCCGGATGACGGTTTTCCTTCAGAAATTCTGCTAAGGCAGAATCGACGGGAATCACCAAGTGATTCTCGTCGACTTCGACGAGAATCGTTTTGATTCCCGCCAATTCGACGAGAATCAGGTTGCATTCCCGCCGATTCCCTCCGGCTGACCTAGTTTCCAACTGAAATTCTGCTAAGGAAGAATCGACGGGAATCACCAAGTGATTCTCGCCGACTCGACGAGAATCACCAATGATTCTCGTCGATTTGCCTTAGGCAATTTTCGTCTCTCGCTGGACCGAACTAAGACGGGTTACGTTGTTTCGGCCGGGGCTAGGGTTTCTCTTTATGGGTCCTATAAAGGACTTTAGGGTTGGCCTTAGGGTATATATACTCGCTTATTTCGAACATTAACAGTAGCGATTCACGGAGAATCAAAAGCCACCGAGCGTGACCTAGCCGATCGTGGAAATCCTCCCATCGCCATCGCCACTAGCAAGGTAGTCGGCACTGCAGATCTCAGATCATCTTTGATCTCCCGACGACAGGACCGAGGCAAGCCTAGCGTCTCATGCTTCTCTCTCGAGATCTCTTGTCTCTCGATTTGTTGAACGAGGATAACTCTTCATTCCGAATCGATTGAGATGACTGATCTGATTTAGATCGTTGGTAGACCTTGCTTGCTTCGTCAAGAAGTTTTGATCTTCAAAGAATCGCCGCTGCATTCACTTACCGCCGCCGATCTTGGGAAGATCCTCTCCAAGAGAGTACTCCGGTCGTGGACTCTTCGTCTTCATTAAGAATGCTTCAACGAACGAAGAGGGACATTGGGTTCTCCACGCGTATAGTTTGTATCTCTTGTACATTCTTTTTTTGTTTTGTTGTAAAGGAATAGTGATTCCTAGTTGTAAGGGTTGGGTGCAACTCGTGGTGGAGGAGTAGTGACTCCTTCGGTTGGAAGGGTTCCTTCCATAGTGTGAGGATTGGATTTCAATCCATTTGGTGAACTGACTGAGTCATCCCTTGGTGGGAGATAGGTCGAAGGGGGAGAGTGGACGTACCTAAATCGGAGAATCACTAAAATTGGTTGTGTGCTTTTATGTGCTATGTTTGTTTAAATGTGCAGGTTATTTAAATTCCGCAAAAGACTACAATTCACCTATTCCCCCCCCCCCATAGGTGGAATTAGTTGACACTAGATACTTTCAATTAGCAAACCAAGAAGTATGGAACGCATGCTCCAACAATCTCCCCCTTTTGATAATAACAAATCCACGAAGAAAGAAATCATGAATGATCAATGAAGTGTTAGTAACTATGATTAGCAAGACTAAGCATTTGTTTGTGCACAAACTCTTCTTGGATGTAACACTCCCCCTAAATCTAAGCCTATGTGTTTGTGATGTAATTTTAATATCATTATGAAAGATCATTATGAGTATGAATGATTTCTAGATATCTTAGGAAAGTCTCCCCCTTTGGGATTGTCAAAAGAGATAGTAGAGTGGTGCAGAAGCTAAAAAGGAAAAACACAAAGGATAAATCAAGTATAGAACATGTATAGAAGTAATGTATAGTAAGGAAGAAAATGAGTAAACATGAACATTAGCAATGTCCATCCATTTATATCATAGACACATACACTAATATAGATTAACATGAAAACATTTTTCGGTCCAATTCTCATAAGAAGAAATTTTAGAGGAGATAATGTTGTGTACATATGATAGGTTGATGAAAATCACATATGCAGATGTCTTACAAATATGTGAACACGTAGAATGTGAAAAAACAACATAACATAGAGGTATACATGACTAGCTATGCTTATATCCTAGCATTCAGAGCACGAATAAAAAAATATCGAGACATAGAGTTGCACAAGACACTTTACAATTCTTTCCAAGGTGCTCAACCTCATAATGTTTATTAAGACTTATTAGGAGGGTAAGTAGTGCTTAGTGGAGGTTCCTTGTCAGCCCATTTTATTGTAATTTTGAAAAACACCAACAAAGATGTTGAATGTTTGTGTTTTTTTGAACATTTTGTGTTTGGCTTGACAAAGGAGTCCGAATTCACTTGTGCGAGCAAAGAAGATAATCAAATAAGAATGGTGTAAAAAAAAAGGATAAAGCGTTAGCGATAGCATGTAATTCTAGTGGTTATGGTAGAACATTCATAATTCACATATGCAGTAAGATAATGTCATATGAAGATTTTCACAAATGTGAGTGAAAAAACATTATCATAACTAAAACATTTCTCATACTTAGAGGCATGCAAAAACCATTACACAAGTATAAAAACACTAGTACTTATATATGTAGAAAAGGATATGTGATGGTTGAACCATTGAACTATGTTATTAGGAACTCAAAATCGAAGAATATGCATTAAACCTTGTCTAAACCTGAGAAATGAAGAAAAAATCGCCTAATAGCGCTTTTTCTCTGTCGCCCGACGATATCGGATATCGCCGATCGGCTATAGTGCAAAAATATAAAAAATGGAGAAAACATGTCAATGACACTATTTCCATCATTAGTCCCTAAAGAACTTAAGTGGAAGAAGAAACTGAAGTCGGCAAAATCCCAAATTCAAGGTAAAAAGTTGGATTTTGATTCCTCTTCTTTAGTGATTTTTGAATCTAAAAGTTTTTAGGGTAGATAATTTGAAGTTTGGATGAAAAAATTTCAGTTTTTAAAGAACCTTGTTCCATGGTTAGGGGTTTTTGTCAAAGCTTGTGTTTTGAGAGAGGAGATCATAGATCTATGAATTTTGAGTAGTGTTTTCATAGATTGATGAAGTTGAAAATCCCTAAACGTAGATCTAAAGTTTTTGAAGAAGAAAAAAAATGTTAGTTAGGTTATGGTTTTAGGGAAGAAGATGATGGATAGTGTTTTGAGTAAAAATTATTAAATAACATTAGTGAAATTCAAAAAAACTTGTAAGAAATTTTAGATCTGGATTGGAAAGTAGGGGAAAGTTTAGATCTGGGGTCGAAAATTGGATTAGACCAATTTTCGTTATCGCCCGGCGACAGTGGGTGTCGCCGACTGGCGATATTGATAATTCCGGAATTTATTTTAAAATTTTCCCTGTTAATAGCAGCAATGGCTTCCAGCTCGAGAGCTTGGAGAAGTGCTGGTATTGATACACATTCATCCTATCAAACTTTCCCGGGGATTGAAAATGCAAATATTGGGATTAGACGGGTCATCAAATTCGATCCTGCCCGACACGCACACATCCATGACCTGTTAGCCATGGAAGGAATAATGTCTGTCATTATCCTGGACACGTTTTCGTCGATTTTGATTAGGGAATTCTATAATTATCTAAAATATCCTTGGTTCACAGAACTAAACGGTTGGGTGCGATCATGGATACAAGGACAGATAGTGGAGATAACCCATTATGATATCAGGGAAGAGTTTAGGTTAATAGATCATGAAAATGTCATAGATGTTGTAGAAAATTATCGAAATGATAGAGAATGGATACTCTTCAATATGGTGTTGCATGGTAATTCCATAACAACCCTTATTCAATCGACGACCACTCTCACTGAGGATGCACGACTAGTGCAGGACATTTTGAGGCACACCATTTTGCTCAAGTCCAGAGATACACGTAAGATTATGGCTCATTTGAGCTATGTCACTTATATGATCTTGGAGCGGGAGCCATTTGATATGACAAATTTTATCCTCTCGATAATTCACTACACATTTAGACTAAAAAGTCCAACCCATAAGAAATTGAATACACTACCACTTGGTGCGGTCATCCAATGCATTTTGTATAAGAAGTACACGTGGATAGACCCAGAACTGTATTTCAATGATTTTGTGCCCTCTATATTCTCTATGAGTGGTACACCCGCCATTGGCCAATCAGCATGAGGAGGGTCTACAAGAAGTAGTAAACTAGTGTCCACTATCTGAAACCCACCAATTCCAAGTGGTGGATCTTTACGGGAAGGTTTAGATGACTTGCGAGATTCATTCAAAGATCATAAAAGGGAGGTCAAGAAGAACTTATTGGGAATTCAGAAATTCTACAAATTTCTGACCAAAATCCTTAAGTTGAAGCCTACTCCAGCAAAAGCGGCCGAATGGGAGAATCTGGTCATGGAGCCTCCCCGATCGTCTACCCGTCAACCTCACCAGACAAGAAGCAGTGAACATAGTTCAGCTGAAGATCAAGAGGACACCAGTGCAGGGGATAACATAAATTTTTGAAATTTTTGGGCTGATCTGGAATTTTATGCTATCGCCGGGCGACAGTCAGTATTGCCAGCAATAGTGAAGTTTTAAAATTTTTAGTGTTGCTATTTTGAAAACTGTGTTATAATATTATTTGACTTATGTTGTGATGAGAGCGCTGTGGTAGTACTATTATAGACTCTTAATATTAAGGTTTTCTTAATGTAATCATCATTTTTTGTTAATTAAAGTTTTTTCTTTACTTATTACGTCAATTCATTCGCTTGATAAGTCCAGGACTCCTAGTTCTAGTCTTAGTAATGAAAAATGGGAATCTGAAAGTGGTTTCGTGAAAATATCGGCAAGCTTTGAATCGGTACCTATAAAACTAACTTTAATTGTATTTTGCTTAATGTGGTCTCTAATGAAGTGATGAAGTACATTAATGTGTTTGGGCCTAGAATGATGAACTGGATTATATGTTAATTCAACTGCACTCTTGTTATCAAATTTTAATTCAATTGTGTCATGATAAATTCCAAAGTCTTCTAAAGTTTGCTTCATCTAAAGAGCCTGTGCACAATAACTACCTAGTGCAATGTAATCTGCCTTGGTGGTAGATAAGGCAACAGAATTCTGTTTTCTACTCGACCAAGAAATTAGTGAAGGGCCTAGAAAGTGTCAAGTGTCACTTATGCCTTTACGGTTTAACAAACAACCAACATAATCAGAATCAGAAAAGTAATGTAAAATAAAAGTATCATTGTGTGGATACTACAAACCTTTCTTAGATGTGCCAATAAGATATCTAAAAATACGTTTAACCACTTTTAAGTGAGTTTCTTTCGGATTAGCTTGAAATCTAGCACATAAACATACAACGAACATAATATCAGGTCTAGATGCAGTCAAATATAACAGTGGCCCTATCATTCCTCTATATAGTATTTGATCTATAGAAATAATACTTTCATCTTTCCTTAATTTCAATGAGACACTCATGGGGGTATTTGCTTGTTTTAGATTTTCAAATCCAAATCTTTTTAAAACATCATGAATATATTTAGATTGATAAATAAAAATGCCATCGTGTCTTTGAGTAATTTGAAAACTAAGAAAATAAGTGAGTTCACCTACCAAGCTCATTTAAAATTCATTTTTCATAATTTCTATAACATTATCACATAATTTTCATTAGTGGATCCAATAATAATGTCATCAACATATATTTGCAAAACTATTATATCATCATGAACATGTTTAATAAAAAGAGTACAATCAGCATTGCTCATTTTGTAATCATTCTTTAATAAATAAATAGTCAATCTATTATACCATGCTCAGGGTGCTTGCTTTAAACCATAAAAGGGCTTTTTCGAATTTAAAAACATGATCAGGAAATTTAACATCAACAAAGCCTGGAGGTTGTTCTACATAAACCTCTTCCTTAATATAGCTGTTAAGAAAATCTGTTTTAACATCCATTTGAAATAATTTAAATCTTTTAAAGCTAGCAAATGCAAGAAATATTTTAACTGCTTCTAAACGTGCTATGGGTGCAAAGGTTTCATCAAAGTCTATTCCTTCAATTTGTGAATAACCTTTTGCTACAATTCTAGCTTTGTTTCTAGTGACCCTGGATTCACTATCAATTTTATTATTAAAGATCCACTTAACACCTACAATAGGATGATTTGATGGTCTTTCTACTAATTACCAAACCTTATTACGTTCAAATTGATTAAGCTCGTCATTTATAGCTAAAAACCAAGAATTATCATTTAAAGCGGTTTCTATATTTTTAGGTTCTATAGCAGAAATAAAGCACATGTTTGAGAATAAATCATGCAATGATGAACGCGTACTTACCCCTCTTGATGGTTCTCCAATAACCAAATATTGGGGATGACCTTTTGAATATCTTAGCTCACTTGGAGGCACATATTCTTGCACTTCTTCTCCTTTTTCTTCTCCTTTTTCTTCTTCTTTATATTCAAAGAGTTCATCATAATCCAACCTTGTGGAGGGAAGGGATCTTCATCATTACCTATAGGATTAGTATATACACACGAGAAAAACTTATCAAATTTAACATGAATAGATTCTTCAACCACTTTTGTCCTTTTATTATAAATTGTATAATCTTTACTAGTTGAAGAATAGCCAATAAAAATGCCTTCATAGCATTTTTCATCAAACTTGCCTAAATTATCTTTAGTGTTCAAAATAAAACATTTACAACAAAAAACTTTAAAATAAGATACATTCGGTTTCTTTTGAAAATATAATTCATAAGGTGTTAATTTTAAGAAAGGTCGCAGCATAACACGATTAATAACATAATAAGCAGTACTAATGGCTTCGACCCAAAATGATCTAGGTAATTTGTATTTTGAAAGCATAGTACGAGCTAGTTCTTGTAAAGTTCTATTTTGCTCTCTACCACACCATTTTGTTGCGGTGTGCGAGGAGAAGAAAATTCATGTTCAATACCTAACTCATTGCAAAAAGATACAAATTTTTCATTATCAAATTCACCTCCATGATCTGAACGAATGCACTTTATTTTTAATTCTAGTTCATTTTGAACACGTATACATAAATTTGAAAATTCTAAAAATGCTTCAAATTTTGTCGTCAAGAAGATTTTCCAACATAAACGTGAATAATCATCAATCAAAACAAAAGTGTATTTTCTACCATCGACGATATCCAATGCTGCCGGGCAATAGGGAAGAAACCGCTAGTCGTGTGGAGATAGTGAGTTAACTACTCATGCCACTGTCGCCGGTGGGCGATACCCAATATTTCCTGGCGATATCTCCTGAGCTCATCTGTTCTGACACGATTCAACACCCAAATGGAATTAAGTTAAACATGCGATACCTGCACATCATAAATAACCAAAGATCAAATACAAACGAGATTTGTTATTAGCAAACCAAGAAACGTGGAATGCATGCTCTAATATAAATGATGTGTACAAATAGTGTTTTGATAAAGTATACAAGTGAATTAATCAAAACACATGACATATATAATGAACAAACATAACATTAAAATACACAAATAATATTACTTCAACTATTTTTCAATGCACATGGGTAAGAAGTAAAACTACCAAGGTGCTCTACACACACAATGCTTACTAAGACTTATCAGGGAGTAGAGTAGTGCTTGGGGAATCACATTCATGTCATTTTTAGTATTTTTTTACTTTTGTGATCTAGTGTACAAAGAGAAATGGTGAATATTTTGTCTGCTACAAGACACTTTACAATTCTTTTTCCAAGGTGTTCAACCTAATAATGCTCATTAAGACTTATTAGGAGGGTGAGTAGTGCTTGGTGGAGTTTTCCTTGTCAATTTTTATTTGATTTTAATTTTATTGACAAAGTACTCCGAATTCACTTGTTGCGCGAACAATAACAATTTTTGTAGAGACACCTTTCTCCAATAAGTAAGTGCATGAAAAATAATGAATTGAAATAATCAATTCAATGTAGTGCAGGTAATCTATTTATGCATTTTAATTATTATATTATTACACTACACAATCATGCAAGTATACGATTAAAATCACATGTAGGTTATCAAAATAGGTGAGTAAATAAAATCATTATCAAACATAAAACATTACTCATACTTAGAGGCACACTAATGAAGCCTTTCTATAATAAAATTCATTGCACATAATAAGATAATATTCAAGGCATAACTTAAACAAAATAATATTTTAAGAACCTTGACAATTAAATAAAACATTGTAGTTAATCTTTAATTGATATAGTTTATTCATCCTTGACAATGACAATGAATAATAAGTAGTTTTTTTTCTTTTTATATACATATTTTTTATTTTTAATAAAAATACCAAACAATAAACGCACAAAGAGATATATAAAATTTTTGTTCTTTTAAATCATTTTATATTATTTTTTAAAAAAATACTTGTGTTTTTCTAAAAAACATGAGAGCTCGAAGAGATATATGATGCAAACACAAGATGACATGATAGAATATTGTGCATGAATATAATGTACATATTAAGTGAATAATGTTCATGCAATGTATATGTGAATCAAAAGTATGCCCAAGAATACAATACCCAAGCTATATGTATACACCCTAGCCTTGTAGTAAGTGACGGATGAGCATGAGGAGCTGCACAAATTTCATAGGGTGGGGTGTTAATCCTATGTGCATACAAAAGAACTCGCTCAACCTAACACTCTTTCCCCCCAGCGCAACACAAGGACCCACTGGAACCCTCCCCGATAAAGGACAAGATGTGGTTTACTTGTTAGCATTTCTAAAGCACACAATACTATGCCCCCGCTATTGTGAGACATGCATAATGGGTGAATGATCGTAGGCAAACTAAGACAGCGTGTAGAATTATGATAAAAGTTAAATTATGGCCACTTAGCAATGATATGACTTTTATTCCAATTTCTTCAGTTAGATTGATTTATCATTAATCTTAATATGAGAAAGTCATATAGCAAGAATAATCTAAAGTGTCCATGGCATGTTGGCTTAAGAAAAATACAAAAACAAAAACACAATACAAAAAATAGTAAAAACAGAAAGAACATTAAGCACGACGTAAAGTAGATTATCGAGTAATGTTGTTTTGATTTGTTTCTACTTCACGCAATAGGTGGATATTAATGGATAAGATATTTAGGTATTTAAAAGGACCCAAGTGTTGTGGTTCCTTTGGGTACCCAAACATAGCGTGATAAACTATGGGGAGATAATGATGAATGTGCCCTTTCGAGTTGAATAGGTGCGTCATTTTTAACAATGAGCTACATTCATACTTTGGTTGAGTATTCTTTTTATGTGACAAATTTCCATAATCATTATTTTGAGGCTTATAATGATAGTGGTTTTTAAAATATTATTAATAGGAAATTTGTTGACATTTACTTTAACATTGAGAGAAGTTGAATGCGGATTAAATATTCTACTAGGTGTATGTCTTATGAAGCTTGAAATACTAGTAGATACCTTACATAACTTTGAAGATAAACTAGACATAAAAGATTTTTTATTATTTGAAATTTTTTTCCACAAATAATTTTAATTATTCTAGTTTACTTGACAAAGTAGCATTATCAATTTTTTATTATGCTCTTTAAAAATATTTAGCTCTTTTTCAAACGCCTTCAATTTATCTTTAAATTCTTTACAATCCAAACAATGTATAATATTTTCAACTACAGAGCTAGAGGAATAACGAGATACATCAAGCTTTGGTTCTATATTTAGTTGTGCTTTTAAATTTTTATTTTCTAAACGTAATTCTGAAATAATATTTTTCAATTTCATAATTCTATGTTTAGCTGCATCTAGCACATGCAATGTAGAAATAGAATTACAAATAAGAAAGGAATTTGATTTTCGTACAACGCTCTTGAACGGGGCATGATTTGAACACAAGGTTCCTTTGTCATCTTCCTCTTGGCTTTCCTCTTCCAACAATATATTTTCATCTCCCCTTCTGCTTGATGTGTTTGATAAGTCCTCCTCCAAAAGTAAGTATTCATTTGGTTCTTCACTTAGATCCATAAGGAATTGCTCAGATTCATTATCTATAAAAAAAGAACTATAAGTTAACTCAAGAAATTTCCATATATCATATGCAGTAGGAAGCGTATAGATTAGTTTGAAAATATCTTGACCAAGCCCACAAAATAGACTATTCATAGCTTTGGTATTTAAATGACATTCATGCTTATTTAAATTATTTGGGGGTTTGATACAAGTCATGTTCCAAACTTCTATATCTAATAATGTAAGAAATTTCCTCATTAGTGTTCTCCATTTGTTATAGTTCAATCTTGTAAATAGAGGTTGTGCTAACACATTTTTTGTGTACAATTTTTCATCCCCCCCTGTCTATTCGAGATTAGGATTGGCCATTATTACTAGTGGTGAACCATTTTGGAATAACCTCCCTCTGATAGCACTTGTTAGATCTAGTAGCCAACCTTAGAGGGGGGGGGGTGAATAAGGTTTTGGGCATCAGTTTAGTATTCAAAATAATTTGGTCCAAAAAACATGTACTGGAAGCTCCCGTGGGTCGTTAGGTTACTAGCGCGCGGTAGTAGGTCACAGACCTCATTTTTCCTGGCCAAATTCACCCTTGGAGATCTATACACACTAGAAAGAATTACCGTCTAACAATCACACCAATGTAAGCAATAAATAGAATAGTACATGAATTTTATTCAAACTAAATCAACAAGTGTTTTTATAATTACAACATCTTGATCTCCATGACGCCGGAGATCGGAGACGGTAAAAATCAAATCTCTTTTTTTGTTTTTTATACCGACCCACTACCCGGACCGGTTGGCTCTCTCCCTTTCCCTCCAAGAAAGGTCTTTGAGCCGACTCTTCACCTTCACGCAAGGAAGTGTCTTAGAGCCCCACTAGATCGCTCAATCTAGACGTCCCTTCCCTGGGATGATTTTTCATGGAATCCTCCCCAGATTCCGATGACCTTCACCGGTCGATTTTCCTCAACCAAACAACTAGATAGTAAAAAGAGTTTATAGTAAATACAAATAATAAGAGAAAACTCCCCTCTAACTTAAACCCTTGATGTTGATGATAATTTGCTTGCAAAGGTTCAATATTTATGGCTTTAGAGTCTTCCTCTTTGATGTTCTTCAGATCCGTGAGGGTGTGCGCTTGATGAGAGTTTTCGTAGAGAGGATCCTTCACGTGAATATTAGGATGAAGGCTTCTTATTCATCGTGTTCGTAGGCTTCAATCCTTGCACATAAATTCATTTTGATCTCCTCTGAAGAACTCTCCTCAACAATGAGTTGGGATGACCCCTTCCTTCCCTTTAGATGGCTAGGGCAAACTTCCCTTTCAAATTTCGTGAAAAACCGTCGCCAGAAACTCTAGTTTGGGTTGTTTTAAATAGAGAGAGATGCGCAGGAAGCTACCATGGGGCGGTAGCTTCCATTGAACAATATTCTTCCTTTTCTTCTTTTATATTTTGTGGATTTTTTCCTCCATCCTTAGAAATAGGTCATTCCTGATGAAAATCAAGTACATCCTTGCCTTCCCATTGATATTTGATGCACCTACTAACTTCTCAATCAAATCATGATATAATTGGTATTTCCTGATACCGTGAGAGATCTTTCCTTTTATACTCCTTAATCAGTTGAAAATTAGCAATCTTTTATAGTCATTTTAAAAATAGGCTACCGCCGGCGGTAGGACTAGCTCCCGGCGGTAGGTCCATGCGCTTGATGTTGACAGATGTCTTGCAAATTTGGAAAAAATATTCAAAATGAATATTTTACTCTTTTCAATGCTAGCACGACGCGGTAGGAAGGTAGTGCCTAGCGGTAGGTCAGTTGTCTGGGCACACTCGATGCACTCGACACAGCGTTGAGTTTGATACCACTACACGGTAACAAGCTAGCACGCGACGGTAGCTTGGTATCGACGCCTCAGTCTCGACGAGCATTGAGTGGGCTAGCGCGGTGCGGTAAGAAGTTAACTCCTGGAGCGGTAGCATCCTGAACGCCTGTCTGAAATAAATCCTCGAGCTAGCACGGGTGTTAGGACTAGTACGGCACGGTTGCAACCAGAGCTTCATGTCATTTTATTTCAGGCTACCGCGCGGCGGTAATGGCTACCGCGCGGCGGTAGGTACCAGAAATTGATTCTTTTATTCTTGCTACCTGTAAATATACACACTATAAACACACAACAAACGTGATCAAATACATACTGAGATTTGTTATTCTCAAACCAAGAGATGCAGAACGCATGTTCCAACAAGGCGCACAACTCAACACGCTAACCCATGGTCTTCGAGAGATCAACATCGCATATAAACACAATAAAAACTCCTTGGGAGCTAATGCCAATGACACTTTGATCCAATACAAACAATAAGGTGTTTCCTAGAGCACCCCTCCAGTATTCACTATAGCTCCATGCAGATCCCCAGATTCCAAACCATAATCCTTCCACGGGATCTTCTCCGGGAAGCAAAGCAAAACATTGCCAATCTGACATGTCTAGATGAGCTTCACACACCATGCCTAATCTATACTTACGTTTCCAAATACTAAATGCAACTAATAATAAGGATGTACACACCAACCCAAAGGAAAACACCCTTCCGCCACCTATCGGTGGGGGGGGGACTTTTATGCAAACATGCTAAAAATTGAGTAATTCACTTATCCAAGAAGAAAAGTCATTACCCAAGATGCGTGTTTTAGAGGCATAGCTTGGTCATCGCGGATTTGGTTTCCATACACCGGTCCAAGATCCAAATCGACCACTTAAGCTCAAAACAAAACTTTCCCTCTTCTAGGTCAACCAAGCTTAAGCTCCAATGGCTGCTCTTCTTCTCGACTGTGCACATAACCTCAACAAAGAAGGGTCGACCATCTCCTAGTCGATGGAGGCTGGGACAAAGAGAGTGGAAGAGATCGGGAGAGGGAGGTCCTCCTCCTTCTTCTAGTGGCGTCATCCTTCTCCTAGCCAGTGGAGGCCGATACAGAGAGAGTGATCGAGAGGGTGGGAGGGAGAGGGATCATGAGAGGAGTTCTTCTCCTTCTTCCAGCAACACCCGAGAGTGAGAGATAGAGATCAGGAAAAAAGATTGAGAGGGGAGAGGGCTGCTTGGTTTGTCAGGAGAGGAATGAGTGTGGGTTTATGTTTTATATTAAACCCAAACCCATCCTGCTATCTGCACACCAAAACCCACTATCCACACACCGACTCGTTAGAACTTAAGAATTATAACTCCTAGCCATACCCCCGCGATATTATTTGATAATTCATCCATCGTGACTCGATTTTGGGGCGTTACAACAAGCCCTTGCAATGACGACTGAGATCATCCCCCTTGCATGTTGGATATTGACCCCCCCCCCCGATCACACTTCGCCTGACTGTGGATGTTATTGAAAGAGAGTCCAAGGCTGACATCCCCCTCAGCAAGAAGAAAATCATTCTTCCTTCAAACTAAATCCTCCATTATCAAAGATGCTAATACGTTTAACTCTTTGTTTATCTCTTAAGTAACATGGCGAGTGACCTCTGCACCAATAAAAGTTCTCGAGTTTTGGAGTTATCGTAGTCCAAGTACCTGTACGAGCTCTTCTCCTGCTATTGACTACTTGCCCTTAAGAGTGAGTTAAAGTCCTCAAATTGTGGAGTTGTCATAGTCTGATTCCTTGCACGAGCTCCTCTCCTAAATATCTAATACTTTCCCCCTTGAGTGAGTTGAATTCCTCAAGTTGTGGAGTTGGCATAGTTCGAGTCCCTGTACGAGCTCATCTCCTGCATATCGAATAGTTGCCCTCTCGAGTGAGTTGAAGTTCTCGGGATATGGAGCTGTTATAGTCTGAGTTCTTGCACGAACTCCTCTCCTACATATCAACTACTTGTCACCTTTAATGAGTTGAAGTCCTCAGGATATGGAGTTACTGTAGTCTAAGTCTCTGTATGAGCTCTGTTGGGTATTGTATCAAAAATATCCTTGATTTGAAGAAGTCCCTCTTGAACTGAGATGAATTTAGTTTGTATTTGATGCTACATTTTAGTTATGTACTCGCAGGACTTTAATTGCTAAGTACAAACTAATATCAGATTATAATGGATTACACAGGATTATGCAATATAATTCCTCATTGTGTAGGACATATTATTGACTCATGTGTAATCTCTCTATTGGGGTGTACTTCATCTCCAAGTGTTATAGAAGATTCAAGGAATGAATTCTAGCTGAGTTCGGGACTAAAGAATTTTCCTAAGTAAAATTCGTCGATTCCTTACATGAAGATTCATGTAATTCATCGAGACCTCACATGAAGACTCGTGTAATTCATCGAGTTTACTCGGGAAGTTTCTATAGGTCTCATAGATCTTTCTGATCTGGCTAAGTAAAATTTGTTGAGTGAACTTTTGATCTCTCATGAATACTCAACGAATTCGTAGAGTACTCTCGAGAGCTCACATTAACACCGAACAAGAATTTTATTCTGTTTCTTTTTTCAGCCAAGTCATTTCCGTCAAATGGACTTGAGTAATTCGTCGAATGGACTCGAGTGGTTATGCAATTTGCCGAGTCTTCTAAAGATGTCATGTGTACACTCAACGAATGGACTTAACATCTTTTCATTTTGAATTTTATGACGGCTTTCCTTTAGGGCACCGACCATGTACAGTAAATGTGGAGCACAATCCCAAACTTTCATTCTAGCCATTAGAAGAGAAATCACTATATATTTTTAAGGGTTAATTTCAAATAACCCTAATTGCGATCAAATCGAAAAAAACACAAAGTCTCTTCCATCAGCCGAATCATTCGCACTTGATCGTTCTTGTCACCGACTTCTCAAAATCATGATTCCTCTCAAAAAAAGTGTCGACCAGGCCTCTACTCTACATTTCTCCTTGAATTTCTCCAAGATCTAGTCGATACTCATTCAGATCTAGTTTCAAGTTCTCAAATCAAGTCTTCTTCTTCTACAGTTAATTCAAGGTTTTCATTCTAGCACGGAAGAATATTGATTCTCATAGATCCAAAGAAGATCATTATTTCAATCTATTTTGTTATGTAAAAACCTTTTGTTCAACTCTTGTATGAAGTTTCACTTATGTGTTTTGTAGATTCTTGTTTAGAGGATCGAGCGTAGGAGAGTTTGTTCTCTGAGTTTTTGTAGGAGATGCTGTCTCTGAGCTTATAGGAGTTGAAGACTCTGAGGTGTAAGATTTGTTATAATATGAGATTGGTGAAGTAGCCGAGTCTAGCCCGAAGTGCTAGATAAGTGAGACAGGACAGTGAACGTACCGATTCTAAGGAACCAATATAAATACTTATGTTTGTGTTGTGTGTTTCTATGATTCTGTGTGCTTCTTTTAAAGTATTTTTTCTAGCTTAAAGACACAGAATTCACCTATTCACCCCCTCTAGGTGATTTAAGTAGACAACTAGATACTTTCAATTGGTATTAGAAGCAAGTTGTTCATTAAAAGGTTAACACCTTTAACAAGGTCTCTATCTAGTTGTCAGAGAACAACATGTCTGAATGTATAGAAGCAAGGATATGTCCTCAATGAAGCTACCTTTGTGCTCCAAGGAAAACTTTCTCATGTGGAAGGAAAGAGTAAGGTTTTTCATGGAAGCTGCTAATTCAAGAATATTTCAAATCGTTGAAGAAGGCCACCATGTGCTTTTGACTGCATCAACTATAAATGCTAATCTAATGGTTCCAAAAAAGATGCTTTATTTAACTAAAGATGAGATTGCTCTTGTGTCTTTGGACAAAAAGGCTAAGAATATTATTGCTAGTGCAGTGGAGACTCGATGTTACAAAGCTTAATTCACTGCAAGTCTGCTAAAGAGATGTGGACATCTCTAATTGTTCTCATGCAAGGAACACAGGAGGTTGGGGGTGACTAGAAATCCCCTCAATTAGGATTGTCAACATACTAAGGAATTATGGTCACCTGTTTACAAATGGTGAACCCAACGATAAATTCTTGGGATCCCTTACAAAAGAATGGGATAACAAGGTTTTCTCTATAAGGGAGTTTGGTAGACTTGCCGACACAAATCCACAAAATCTCTTTGGGAAGCTGCTTTCCTATGAACTTCAAATCAACACGAGAAAAGCTAAAGAAGAAGGAAACAGATCTTCAACCAGCAAAAAATTCGATGGCCCTGAAGGCTGAAGGGTCGAGGAAAGCTAGAGTTGTGTTTCCTGCTAGAACTCAAGCTTCATTTGATCATGAAGATTCAGAGCCAATCACCTCGAGCTAACAAATGTCAGATAAAGAATTTTATCTTCTCTCCAAGCACTTTAAGAGGATGCTTAGCAAGAGGAGGCAGATAAGAAATCAGCCCTCCTCGTCTGATTACAGGATATCATGTCATGATTGTGATCATCATAAGAAAAGTTATAATAGTAATGACGAGTATAATCTAAACCAAACAAACATATTTCTTCTTACGTTGTGTGTTATTGTTGTAATAAGCCAGGGCACATGATCACTGAATGTCCTTACAAGAAGAAGGAAGGATCTAAGAAGGAAGAAAAGAGGCCTCTCAAAGGAAAGAAGGAGGAGAAAAGCTTCATTATAAAGAAGCCAAAGAATCTCAGCGACTCTGATGAGTCATGTTCCGATGAGGATGCCTATTTTGGGCTCATGGAACAAACTGACGAGGAAGAATGCAACTCCCAATACAATGGGAAGGTATGCTTAATCACTCCTCTCTCTGAGTCTAATACAACCTCCGATAATCATGAAGACTATTCTCCTGAGCAGGATTCAGACCTATTGGTTCAGTATAAGGTTTTTCTAGCTGGATTTGATAAATATCATAAGGTCATCAAATTCTAAGCAAAAGAAATTGCCTCTCATAAGTCACTGAACTCTGATTTGTAGGAGGAAATTGAGAGATTAACTTCCCTCAAAGTTGAAGTTCAATCCTTGAAATAGGAACTGAAAGCTTCTACTGAACTAGTAAGTCTGAAGGAGAAAGTCATCAATGAACTGGAAGAAAAGTTATTAGCCGAGAAGAAGCTTGTAGCAAGATTTTAGAAGCCAAACACTATCCTTCCTCTTATAAATGGATTTTCTGATCCGATGAAGGGTAGTCGTGTTAGACACAAATCGGTTAGGGGTAAGGGGAAGACTCCTCAAAGTCAAACTACATTCAAGAAAGTAATCCTTCCGATAAATAATTATGAATTTGAGACATCCTACAGTCACTTTTCGAGACCAACATATGTTGACTCTAACAAGAACTATGAATTTGAGACATCCTACAGTCACTTTGCGAGACCAACATATGTTGAATCTAACAAGAACAACTAAGGATGGAGTCGCCCCATAGATTTTTGAACAAGTGTTCTAAAAGCACCTCATGAAGAAATTATCCTTAAGGATTATGGTCCATTTGTTCATGGACCAAGTGTTAAGAGAGCACCAAAAGTAAAACTTATTATTGTCAAGCAACTTGAGACAAAGAAGTCTAGTGTATGTTGTAATCATGAGGCTTCTACCTCCAAGTCAGTTACTCCTGTAAGACCTCCCGTTCATAAGGTAAAGCAGGATAACAAGAGAAGATATAATAGATTTGACTGTTGGTTTTGTGACAAGATTGGTCACTTTGCCATCGACTGTTAGTTTAATTCAATAAATTATAAGACTTCACGAGTTAACACTGTAAGAATGATCACTCACAATGCAAAGACTCCTAGTGGTGTTCATCTAACTAGGAACCAAGGACCCAAATCTATTTTAGCTCCTAAGGGTAATTGATTTGTAAATATAGGAATGTCCAAACACCAACAAAACTCCTGTTTGGTACTTGGACAGTGGATGTTCTCGGCACATGATTGGGACAAGAAGTCTATAACAAGATTATACCCCAATCAAGGATGGACCAAAAGTTATATTTGGTGGATTTGATAGGGGAATCATAAAAGGCTACAGTATGATCACTAATGGTATAGTCTCTTTTACTAGTGTGGCTTATGTTAAAGTACTACAACATAATCTCATTAGAATAAGTCAATTATGTGACAAAGGATATATGGTTTAGTTCTACAAGGACAAGTGCCTGATTATATCGTCTGATACTTCAGAAACTATTTTAATAGGCCCTTAGAGTAGAAATATTTTCTATCTCAATTTTCTTTGTTTAGAATCTTCTACACTAATGTGTTTTTTTGGCAAAAGATAGTGTATATTTTTATGATCAATGGCACAAGAGACTAGCACATATTAATTTTCAAAACAATAAGTATGTAATTTTCTCACAACTTAGTGCATGATGCACCCAATATTAAGTGCATTAAAGAGATTCCGTGCAATGCATGCCAGATGGGCAAACAGACAAGGGTTACCTTTAAAAGCATTATTGCCAAAGATTCTGACAGATGTTTTATCTGTTTCATATGGACTTATTCGGTCCTATGCCAGTTTATATTTTAGGATGTAAAGTCTACACCTTAGTTATTGTTGATGACTACTCACGTTTTACTTGGGTGTTATTTCCGAAATGCAAGTAATATACATTTGACTCTTTCACGAACTTTACAGGCAGATACCGAACAAATTGAACTACTATGTGGTCAAAATTAGAAGTGACCATGGAACATAATTTGATTATGGTGCCATGGCAGGGTTTTGTGCAAGCCAAGGTATCTTTCATGAGTTTTCCTTTCCTCATACTCCACAGCAAAATGGAGTTACAAAGAGAAGGAACAAAATACTCATTGAGGCATGTACAATAATATTTTATGACTCTTCTTTACCAAAATACTTATGGGCTTAAGCAGTCAATACAACTTCTCACGTGCAAATCATGGCTTCAATAAACAAGAACCATCGTATGATACCTCATGAAATTTTAAAGGGCAGAAAACTGACTGTGTCCTACTTTAAGATTTTTGGAAGCAAATGCTTTGTACTAAATAATGGGAAACATTACCGAACTAAGTTTAGTGAAATTTTTTTTGAAGGTACTTTTGTAGGATATAGTAGCTATAGTAAGGCATATAGGATTTTTAATAAGATAACCTGGTTGTAGAAGAATCTATAAATGTTGTATTTGATGAGACAAGTATGCTTCATAACAGCTCGTCTAGTGTTTTTATTGAAGATGTAGGTGCTAAACTTAAATAGCTAATCTTGGACGAAGCTGCAAAGGTAGATGTTCCTAGCCCAATCAAGATCAACTCTCCAAAGTTGATTGAAGAGGAAGAAGAACATCAAGATGAAGGGCATGCACTAGAAGTAGCAGAACCTCTTAATGTCATTAAGAATGCAAGGAATTTGATGATCAGACATTCAAGAGATCACCCCATTGAATATATCATGAAGATCCAAGTGACGGAGTTTGAATAATAAGAGGTACTCCTAATGAAGTTTTAAACTTGAGTTTTCTTTCTCAGATTGAGCCATAAAAGTTTGAAGAAGCAAACAAGGATGCTTCATAGATCATTGTGATGTAAGAATAACTCAGTCAGTTTGAAAGGTGCAAAGTTTGGGAGCTAGTACCAAGGTCCAAAGGTCAGAATGTAATAGGGACAAAACGGATCTTCAGAAACAAGCTGGACGAAGTTGGAGTCATCATAAAGAACAAGGGATGCTTGTTGCTCAAGGTTGCCATCAAGAAGAAGGGATCAACTTTGATCTGACATTTGCACCAGTAGCTAGACTCAAAGCAATCAGGTTGTTCCTTGCGTATGCTGCTTATAAAGGTTTTAAGGTCTATCAAATGGATGTGAAGTCAGCCTTCCTAAATGCTAATTTAAAAGAAGAAGTATACGTGGAACAACCCCAAAGTTTTGTCAATTCATCATTTCCTGATGATCTTTATTACTTGCATAAAGCTTTATATGGTTTGAAATAAGCTCCTAGAGTTTGGTATGAGACGCTATCTAGATTTCTTCTTAAAAAAAAGTTCTCAAGAGGAAAGATAGATAAGACATTATTTCTAATGGAAGTAAAGGGCAAGATCCTACTAGTAAAAATTTATGTCGATGACATTATATTTGGATCTACAGACAACAACCTTTGCAACAAGTTCTCTAACTTGATGCAAGAGAAGTTTGAAATGAGAAGTATAGGTGAGCTGAAGTATTTCTAAGGACTTCAGGTAAAGCAATCTGAAGATTGAATTTTCATTTCTTAGACGAAGTTCACCAAGAGTTACTTAAGAAATTCGAAATGGAGAACACAATCTCTATGAGGACTACAATGGGTTTAATTATGTATCTAAACAAGGATGAGAAAGTTAAATCTTTTGATGAAATCAAGTACATAAGCATAATTGGGTCTTTACTCTACCTTACTGCGAGTAGACCAGATATAATGTTTTCTACATGTATATATACTAGATTCCAGGAGAACTCTAAGGAATCTCATTATGTCACTACAAAGAGGATTTTGAGATATCTTAAAGGCAGACCTAGTCTTGGCCTTTGGTACCAAAGAAGTAATGATGTCGAGCTAATAAGATTTTCAGATGGTGATTTTACAGTAAGCAAAGATGACAGGAAAAGCACTTTTGGGACTTGCCAATTCCTTGGAAGTAGGCTTATATCATGGAGTAGTAAGAAACAAAATTGTGTAGCAATTTCTACCGTTGAATCAGAGTATATCTCAGCAAGGAGTTGTTGTGCACAAATTTTGTGAATCAGAAATCAACTTGAAGATTATAATCTGAAGCTGAAAGAGTTTCTGATGTTCTGCGACTCATTCAGTGCAATCGCTATTACAAACAATCCAGTTTCTTACAGCCGAACAAAGCACATCGAGATATGATATCATTTCATCTGGGAGCATGTGGAGGATAAGGAAATTAATCTCAATTATGTTCCAACAAGTAAGCAAGTTGCAGACATTTTCATGAAGCCGCTGGATGAGGCCAAGTTCAATTTCTTCAAAATAGAACTTGGTATGCTCAATAAGGAATCATGAAAAGTTTGAGAGATTAGCCCAAGTTCAGAAATTCAACTTCTTGAGAAATCAAGGAAGTATTCGTCGAATCAACCAAAAGTACTCATGACATTTCGATAAACTCGTCGAGTCATCTTGTGAAATTAGAATTTTTTTCACGTGTCATTTCAACGAATCTATGCATTCTCTCGTGACTTGGTGACGAATCTATCGAATTACTCCTGTGTCATTTCGACGAATTTCTATCTCTTGTGATATTTTCTTTTAACTTTATTTATTTGATCTGAAGAGTTAAACACTCCAAGTACGTGCATATATTTCTTCTAAAGATTAAAACTATATAAATCATCCTAAGGGCTTCACCATATTCACATGAATCCTTGAGTATTCACAAGCAATCCTAATGATTCATTTCCCGACAATGACCAAAATTCCTCCTGCATACTCACTTTCATTCCCGTCCATGGAACCCAAGGGATCTAGAAATCTGCAAGTCAGTGGCGAGATTGTTCAAATTGGATTTACATCGACTTCAGATGAATTTCACAACGTAATTCTTATGCACAAAATGACTGAATTGTCTTTCGTTCTTGAGCATCCATGCAGGGTTCTTGACCGAGAAGATTTAGAATTCTTCAAAAATGCTAAGGTTTGGTATGAAGGGACCATGATCAAGAGCAAGGTCTGGAACAAGATATTTAAACTGAAGGCTAGTTCTCTGAATAGGTTCTTGCGATTGCCAGCAGTTGAGGAGGAAGATCTACTTGAAGAGAGCGATATTCACATAGCTCTCTCCTTTTGTAGTTTATCTAAGAGTACCACATCAATTTGGAGGAAAGCTTTGAATGAAGAAGGAAAGCTCTTATCTGACATTATCAGGAAAGTTCTTCTCTATAAAGTAGGGTCACACGACTACCTGTCAAATGACATATTCAATCTCCTTGCAACTGTTATCTGTAGGAAAAGGTTGGATTAGGGAGCAGTTCTATTTGATGAGATCAAGGAAAGTATAAACACACCAAACATTGAAGGATCCTAACTTTATATCTGAATCAAGTTGACAAAGATGAGTTTGACATGTCCTCTGGCATGCCCATACATCACATGATGAAGATTGATTCCTCCATCTTCAACAGATGGGAGAGAAGGATTCCCAAACTAGGTGGGTTGAGAGAAGTTGCAGTTGAGGAAGAATTTTTTGATGAGGAAAGAATATCATCTCTAGACCCCAATAATGCACTTGAGATCCTTGGTGAAGCTGCTGAGGGGGAGAACCCCACTTTTATGTATGATGAAAGTCTGTCAGGTACTTCTGATCAAATTCTAGTCAGAGCACATACTACAGAGACAATGGTGTTAGAAGATGTTCAAGCTGATGTTGCTCCAGATGTTGTTACTACTGAGTGGTTGTTGAAAGTGTCCTTGGTTAGAAGGAACTTGTTGAAGAGGCTGAGGGGGAGCTATTAGCACACTCTTCCTAAGAGGACCTAGGAGAAGATAGAGTTCTTTCTGAGGGGGACAAGGTGGAGGTGCTCCCTGAAGAAGTTCTTGATGTTGAGTATGTTCCTTCTGATGAGGTTCTAGGAGAAGAAGTTATTGTGCTTTCTGAAAGAGGATGAGAAGCTGTGATGATTCTTTATTTCCAAGAGCCTATAGTATAAGGCTTGTTCCAAGAAGACCTTAGCTCCTTGAGAGATTTTGGTGAGGGGGAGGATGTGGATATGCCTCTTGACCAAGACCCACTGTTTTTAGGGGGAACTGCCTCCAGTAGCCAATAAACTATTGCTAGAGTGGAAGTTCAGAGATCTGAGGGTGTGAGTGCCCCTCCTGCTTATAATTCATTGTAAAAGATCATAGAGGCTGTGTTAGCCAAGTAAAAAGATCACTTTGACTCCTCTATGAATCAAGTTGTGAACAGAGTGGCAGAAGTTTAGAAAGATCTATCTTATTAACTAACTCAGGTAAATCATAACATAGACAAGCCATGAACTTTTCTGATTGTATGGCTAACCTAAGGGGGTAAGGCCATTGACCATTCGATAAAAAGCATTAGTAAATTAAACAATGAAACAACACATCTTTCCAAATCTTATGATGCCATGATCCATTCCCATGATGTGAGCATGCATTACATTGATACATAGATGTGAACCAACAAGGCAGATATCATCTAAACCCTCATTTTAGAAGTAAGAAAGGGGGAGGGAAGATTACAGAGAAGGATGAGCAAGTTGACTAAGCAAGTGAGCAAGCAAATGCATAGTGCCAATACTTATACTTATCAAAACATTAAGTGGCTGCATGGAGAACTAACAGGAAAAGTTACAACTCAAGCTCCACCGGTTGAGGGTTAACATCCTGATGGAGGTGGAGAGTTCAATGCTGAAGGATTTTGATCACCAGCCTATATGGGAAGATTATGTTCCTCCTGGTGTCTATCAATAAGTTTGGTTAGATGTTGCGGAGGAAGAGGTAGAAACCATTGGAGAATATTCTCATCCAACTCAGAAAAAGACAAGGTACAGGGAAGGTCCCTCTCCTAGGAGATCTGAGCCAAATAAAGATAACAGAGAGTATGTTGAAACGTGGAGTCCTATTTCAAAAGGAATTATCTTATACACATACAATATTGTTGATTTGACCAATGAAGAGAAAGGATCTATTATAGCAAAGAGGAATGAGACAAGAATGAAGTTTCGAATGTGAAGAAGAGGTTGCACTTCAGAAAATATGGAAAGGATAAGCCTGATGCTCCTCCTCCTCCTAAGTATTCTCCCAAGCCTCACGCTTATTTTTACAGGTAGTGTGAAAAGAACCCGAGGAAGCATTGATGGAACTAATTTTCTAAGTCTGTGATATATGTGAAAATAGTGAATGCCCAAAAGACAGTTTTATATAAATTTTAATGTTTTGATGATTTATATCTACTTGCATTTACTGTGCTTTTTCTATGCTTTTATTTATGATTATTCTTTGTGCAATTCACCTTAGTATATAGGGTTCTGACTTCTTCAAATAGGGTGAGATTGTTGGGTATTGTTTACAACCTTGTGTTTTCCGAGTGGACCAACCAAGACAGGCCAACTACAAGTAGGCGGGCGAGCCGAGTAAGCCGGCCTACATCTGCCAAGTAGGCAGGCGAGCCGAGTAAGCGACCCGCATTCGCCAAGCAGGCGGGAGAGCCGAGGGAGTCGGCCCGCTTCAGCTCGGCAGGCGGGCGAGTCAAGGGAGTCAGCCCGCTTCAGCTCGGCAGGCGAGCGAGCCAAGGGAACCAGACCGCTTCAACTCTGTAGGAGGGCGAGCCAAGAGGAGCCGGCCCGTACCCTCTAGGCAGGCGGGTGAGCCTGTAGGAACCTGGCTCGCACCCGCCTAAGAGGCAGGCGAGTCGCGGGAGCAGGGCCGCACCCGCCCAGGGAACTGGCGAGCTGGCTCGAGCTCCCTCCCATATATGGGGTTCTAATACATGCATTTAATGTTGTTTGGTCTGCCAGTAACCTCTTTAAACAGCGGAGTTTCACTTTTGGCAAAATTACCTTGGGCTGTGTATAGTAAAACAAAAAGGCGGAGTTACGTTATTTGCAGGCCAGACACAGAAATCTATAAATAGACCCACAGTAGGGGTACCTCAGAAGGCAAGATTTCTCATTCTCTGGTCTTATATCACTTTCTGAGGTGCCATTAGCTCAGTACTGGCTAAGGAGGGGAAGTGCTCTAAGATTTTCCGGATGTGCGGTGGGACCTCCGTGATGCAGTCGTGGGTCATTCTCTAATCCTAAGTCTCCATTTGAGTGAACTCACTTGGAGAAGTAGGTGTGCGAGCACCCCTTCTTAGGGTCCAAACTCTATGGAAGCATATTTTTGGTTTCAACATTTTGGTGTGGTGAGCGTGGAGCGTGACCAGCACAAAAAATCCTTAGTAAGCTCAATGATTGGGGCGAAGAACAATTAGCTGATCTGGCCGACTCGCCACCTCCCGCTCCCCTGGCCACCCTCGAGATGTTCGAGGACTTCAAGAAGGAAGTTAGATACCTAGTGCTCTTCGCACTCGTGGCTCGTGGAGAGTGCTTGATGCCTCCCATCCCAGTGGTCACTGCCCCGACTCTGGGCAAGAACGCCCCCGTCAAGCATCCGGGTAAAGAGTTTGAAGGGGAGGGCAGCGAACAAGATCTCCCAGGGTGCATGTTGTTACCCAGTTCGGCGAGTGCGGGAAGGTTCAGCGAGGTGGATGCGCAAGATCTCCCTACTTGCCCTATAGGGGAGGGGAGTTGAAAGTTTCATGGATCCTAGCTCTTTGTGATTCTCTCATAAACCTATTTGAGCTAACTGTCAGCTACCCTGGATCTCTACTCAGATTATTAAGCCTTTCTTGAGCAACCTCACTTTGATACCACTTGAAAGTCTTTAAATCTAAGGGAAGCTAATTACCTAGAGGGGGGTGAATAAGTTATAACAATCTTTTTTATTTCTTTGAAATCTTTAACTGATTTAAGCCCTACTGTGTTTGCTTTGTTATGCTTTCAAGAAAGTAACACACAACACACTAGATAATTATAATGGTTCCCCAGTGTATGGGTACATCCGCAGTCCCTTTCTGCCTTTCTAACAGTATGTTAGTCAAGTAACTTCTCCAATATCTTTGGCTCCTCAGAGATTACAACATGATCTAACCGGATCACTCAGTCTCCACCGAGACTTACAACACAGGCACTCAGCCCACCACAAAGTAATCACTTAATCACCTAACACACACACAAATGCCCTCAACACAGGCTGGGAGATCAGCCCCACACAGATCCAACACTGGATTCATACACAGCCTTTATAATTTAGGCCTTACAACACAGATCCTACACAGCCTATTTAACCTAGGCCTATACATAGATCTTTGAATAGATCCACCAAAATTTGAGTTGGATGATGATTTGACTCAAGAGATATTAATCTCTGAGTCAATTGCTTCCAGAGATGAGAAAATTTCAGCCCTATCTTCTCCACAGCAACAAGAAAGAATATCTTCAATGATCTCCGGCTTGTGCTAAAAGTTCTTCAGAATCTTGATTCTGATCTTGCTGATGAAAGGGGGGAAAACAATCTTTAATCAGCTAACCTGTAAGACTGATAGTAATTCCTCTGCCTTCCCTTCTGTCCAGAGAGAATTCAGAACATATATCTTCTTCTTCTTTGATTCAGAGAATGATCTTCAGATTTGGCTCAGATTGAATCGAGAAGCAACTTTCAGTTAGGGCTTTCCTAACTGATTCCTCTTTCTCAAAGTAATCCTCTGTACTTGCTGAAGCAGATGTCAATTGCTTTAGCTATCTCAAAAACCTTCAGATTCTACGAATTGAAGCTTTTGTTTCTGCAATAATGGCTTTCGAAGACGACGAACTCCCGCTCCTCTTTTCCGAAATGAATTGATATATCAAAAAGTTAATTTGATCCAGTCCTCATCCTATATTTATAATCTCATCATTTAACGAGATGATTGACATGTGTCGCTGCTTAATCGGCTGATTATATCCTTAGTTTTACAGAATGAGACTAACGACACCGTCAATAATGAATAACAGCTCTTCCTTAGTCATTTTGAACTTTGTTGACTTTACTGACATCAGCCATTCTGGACTTAGAAAATTTCAAACAAGTACACAGGCGTCGAGTGAACAAGCATTACTCAATGAATCTGGACTTAGAAAATTTTTCATCTCTGCTAGGCGTTGAGACTGTTGAGTATATAAGCTTCACTCAATGCTTTTTCCTTAGCTTAATCTTCAGCCTTTTCTGCAACTTTGGTATTGAGTGTGTTGACTACACTCAATGATTCTGGACTTAGAATAATTCTGTTCTGCCTGATGGAATTGAGTGTGTGGACTACACTCAACGATTCTGTCATATGACATTGAGTGAGCTGGCCTCATTCAACCCTTTTGTACTTAAACATAATTTCTTGTCTTTCTTCCAAGGCTTTGACTGAAACAGCATGGCGTTGAGTGTATAAGATTCACTCAATACTTCTGGACTTAACTTATTTTTGTGACAGATTTGCTTTGGCTTTGACAGAACTAGCATGGTGTTGAGTGACCATGCTTCACTCAATGCTTTTGGACTTAGTATATTTTCCTGGCTTCCACTGCTTAGTATTTGACAGAACTGGCTTTAAATCTTCACTATGTCGAGACAGTTGAATTATCTCGACACTATAGTCTGCTGGGTGTCAACATATTTAAGTCTGCACTTAAGTTCTTAATTGTTTCAAAACAGCTTTATTATCTCGACACTACTGTCCTTAGCTTTAAGGTGTCGAGATATCTGACTTGTCTCGACACTGCTAACTTGATCTTAAAGGTGTCGAGATAACTAAATTATCTCGACACTGCTGACTTGACGGTGTCGAGATAAGTGAATTGTCTCGACACAGCTGACTTGATCTGTCGACACTTCTCCTACAAAGGTGTCGAAATAGTTGTGAAGTGTGTCGACACTTTTGTACTTAGTCATTTCTTACTTTGATTGTCCTGACTTCACTCAGCACTAGTAGTTGTATGGTGTTGAGTTTATAAGCTTCACTCAACTCTAGAGGACTTAGTCATTTTTCCTGCTTCTCCAGCAACAGCATTAGCATTGAGTGAGCTTGCCTCACTCAACGCTTGCGGACTTAGGCAAATTCCTGCCTATCCAGTAAGCTTCTTTGAGTCCACCTATCAATGTCACTTGAACCATCTGTCCAATCACTATGACATAAACCAACCTGCATGCATGAACTTAAACATACATAAAATATAACTATATGTATACCATTGACTTGTTTGACTTCTTACAAATCTAGGACAATTGGACCAATGGACCCAACAATCTCCCCCTATTTGAAGAAGTCAAAACACCACTTGAAAAACCTTTGTCAATGATATACACTAACATATGCAACACTAATATCAATAATGTAATAATCTAAGAGCAATAAGAGTTACCACATTTTCCATTGTGCCCCCCTGCTTTGCTGCATCCTTTTCCCCCTTTGCTACTTTTCCCCCTTTTTGACTTCTGTGAAATAGCTAGGGATCAGCAGGCCATCTTTGATTATCTACTCCCTCTTTATGAGTACAGATAAACAGCTGGTGTTGGACTAGCTCCCCCTAAGTAAGAGCACTGACTATCAACCCTTTTGATAGTCACTTTAGTCCAATCAAACCTGCAAGATGAAATATTTCCTGCTACAAAATAATATGAAAAGCAACTGAAACTATACCAAGTTCAACATACATAATTCAAACTTAAAGGTTTTGAACTTTGCTTTATCTAGTGGCTTGGTGAAGATATCAACCACTTGCTTGTCTGTTGGGACAAACTCAAGACTAATATCCTCACATCCCGCGTGCTCTCTTATAAAGTGATATCAAATCTCTATGGGCTTAGTCCTACTATGTGATACAGGATTCCTAGCTATAGAGATAACACTAGTAGAATCACAAAACAAAGAGATTTTACTTATCTAGAGGTTATAGTCCTGGAGTTGATGCTGAATTCACAGCAATTGTGTATAGCAGCTTCTTGTAGCTATTTATTCTTATTCTGCTATAGAAATAGATATACTTGTCTGCTTCTTGCTGCTCTATGACACTAGCCTTCTACCTAGAAACTAAAAGGATCCTGAAGTACTTTTCCTGTTCTCTCTATAGCCTACAAAGTCTGCATCTGAATAGCCTATTAGCTCAAAATCCCTATTTCTAGGGTACCATAGGCCAAGATCTGGTGTGCCCTTTAGATATCTCAAAATCCTCTTAGTAACAGAGTAATGAGTCTCTTTAGGGCATGCCTTAAATCTAGCATAGACACATGTAACATACATGATGTTTGACCTACTAGTAGTGAGGTATAAAAGAGATCTACTTATCCCTCTATACAAAGTCTGATCAACAGATTTCCCTACCTCATCTTTGTCTAAAGACATATTTGATCCCATAGGAGTTTTCATGGTGAAAGCATTCTCCATCCCAAACTTTTTAATCAACTCCCTGGTAAACTTAGACTGGGATATGGATAATCCATTGTCAGTCTGTCTTACTTGGAGACCCAAGAAGAACTTAAGTTCACCCATACTGCTCGTCTCAAACTTCCCTTGCATAAGTTTGGCAAACTTTCTGCAAAAGTTGTCATTAGTAGATCCAAAGATAATGTCATCAACATATATCTGGACTAGGATGATATTGCTCTTAAATTCCCTTAAGAATAAGGTCTTATCTATCTTCCCCCTTGAGAATTTATTTTCAATGAGGAAGCTAGATAATGTCTCATACCATGCTCTAAGGACTTGCTTTAGCCCATATAAAGCTTTTCTTAGTCTATAAACATAAATAGAATTGTTTGGAACAACAAAACCTAGAGGATGTTCAACATAGACCTCTTCTTTCAAGTATCCATTCAGGAAGGCCGAATTCACATCCATCTGGTAGAATTTGAAACCTTGGTATGCAGCATATGCAAGTTATAGTCTGATAGCTTAGATTCTTGCTATAGGGTCAAAGGTTTGATCAAAGTCAATACCTTCTTCTTGTCTATACCCCTAAGCTACCAGCCTAGCTTTGTTCTTAACTATAATGCCATTTTCATTAAGTTTATTCTTGAAGATCCACTTGGTTCCAATGACATTATGTCTGTGAGGTCTAGGAACTAACTTCCAAACCATAAACCTTTTAAATTGGTTCAATTCCTCTTGCATAACTACAATCCAGAACTGTTCTTTATTTGCCTCTTCAAATTTCTTAGGCTCCACTTGTGACATGAAACTGGAGTACATTGCTGTGTTGAGACATTTTCTCTCTATCACTTCTCCTTAGCTTGCATCACCAATAATCTGATGACCTGGATGATCCTTCAAATGTCTTACTACTGGAGGCAGTATTGCTTCATCATCATGCTCTTCATGATTCAGATCTTCATCCACTTCCTGTATGTCTTGTGCTTCCTCTGTAATGCACACACCCTACCCTTTATCTTGAATTGTTAGAGCAGCTTCCTTGAGAGTGAGCTTATCCAACACTAGTTCAGTACCTACAGAACTAGAAGAAGAGCTTGATAGCTCATGGTTAATCATATTTGACTCATCAAATACTACATTAACTAACTCCTCTATAATATGACTTTTCAAGTTATAGATCCTATAAGCCTTACGATGATTGATGTACCCACAAAGATTCCCTCATAGGACTTGGAAGCAAACTTAGTTATATAGGATTTCCCATTGTTGAGCACAAAACGCTTGCTCCCAAAGATTCTGAGATATGCAAGATTTGGTTTTCTGCCCTTCAAGATCTCATAGGGAGTCTTTTTGTAGCTCTTGGTGATAGAATCCCTGTTGAGGACATGACAAGCTATATTTACAGCCTCAGCCCAGAAATATTTTGGGAGAGAGGTGTCTTTAAGTAATGTTCTACTAGCCTCTATGGGAGTCCAATTCTTCCTCTCAACAATCCTATTTTACTGGGGGTGTTCTTGGAGAGGAAAACTCTTGCTTAATCCTAAGTTCTTCACAGAACTATCATGCTTTCAGATTGAAACTCAGCCCCATGGTAACTTTTGATTTTGACCATAGTATTGTCCAGCTCATTCTGTATTTTCTTGGCAAATGTCTTGAAGACATCATGGGTTTCATACTTTTTCCTTAAAAAGAAAACCCAAGTAAATCTGGAAAAGTCATCAACAATCACAAAAGTGTAGACTTTCCACCTAGACTTTAAACTTGCATTGGACCAAATAAGTTCATATGCAAGAGGTATAAACACCTCACAGAATCTTTAGTCTTAATGCTTTTGAATGAAGCTTTGGCCTGCTTGCCCTTTTGACATGTAGAGTAAATGCTCTCCTTAGTGCATTTCATGTTAGGACCATTCCTAACTAACTCTTTACTATAGAGCATACCTGTACTCTTATAATTCAAATGAGCTAGTCTCTTATGTCATTTGACATAGTGTGAGGTTTTCTCATTTGCAACTAGGAAAATGGGAGAGTCTGAAGTTAGACAAAGAAAATTTAGACAATAAACATTCTCACTCTTAGTGTTAGTCAAAATATCCTATTGGTCACTTGATCTCCTAATATGACACTTATCCTTGTGGAAAGATATGACATAACCAAGATCACATAATTGACTTATGCTTATAAGGTTGTGTTGCAGCCCGTCCACATAAGCCACTTTTGTGAAAGTGATTAAGCCATTTGTAACTTTACCATAACCTTTGGTGATCCCTCTATCTGATCCACCAAATATCACCTTGGGTCCATCCTTTACTGGAATGAATTCCTTCAGATTAACCTTTGTTCCAGTGATGTGCCTGGAATAACCACTGTCTAAGTACCATTTAGGGGTATGAAAACTTGGACTAACCTGCAAAACATATTTATTTTACCTTAGGACCCCAATATCTATTGGGTCCTTGGTGTATGTTAGTCTCAAAATGGACATATCTACCAGGAGATTTTCTAACTCATAGACAAACTTTAGCTCTGGACACACTCTGGTTGTGCCAGCAATCAATGGCATAGTGGCCTATCTTACCACAACACCAACACTCATGAAGGTTATACCTTATTTTCTGAGCTGGCCTGCTGGCAGGGTTGATAATAGCTCTTAGTTTAGAAGGTGCAGTAGCAGTCCTGTTCTTTTGTTTCCCAGCCCCAATCTGACTAGAGGTGGGTCTGGCAGTAGAAGTGCTTGGGATATCTTGAGCCCAACCAGTAGCTAACTTCTTTTCAGAAAACATACTCTTGATGGCCTCTAAGATTCTCAAGTCGGGTCTACTGATAGACTTGTCGTTGGTCTTAGAATGGGTTGGAATATTCTGAGAACAGGCTATAGTTTTACCTTTAAGTGAGGGGGTTGGTGCACCAAAAACAAATGGTCCAGAAGGGGCCATCTAATATTCCTCATAGGGAGCCTTGAAGGAACTTGCCCCTCTACTATATCTTCCACCATAGTGGAAACCACATTTGTTCTCACTAGTGGGGCTATCATTCATCCAGTGACCATGGATGCTCTCATGGTCATACCTGTTAGAGGGTACTACCACTCTCTTAAAAGAAATAGGAGGCTTGGAGGCTAGTAGTTGCACCAGTGCTTTACTCTTTCCTTTTGGATTGGCAAATCTTATGCTTCCTTTGAAACCCAACCCCTTCTTACCCTTCCGAGAGGAGAAGGAGTTTATCAAAGGCAACACTGAACTCGGCTTGGAGTAGTTAGCCATTATCCTCCTCTTCCTTCCAAGCAATTCTTCCAGGTCCCTTATTTTGTTCTCCTAACACTCAATGGTGCCTATCTGAATGAAGGACATGGTTTTAAGTTCACTGATTTCTTACTGTTTCAGATCCAGCATTTCTGCATGCTCGGAAGCAGCAAGCTAAAGGGAGGATATTTGATTAGCCTGCATTTTTGTAAGCATTCAGCAAGACACCATACTTTTCAATAACATGATTGAGATGCTTCTGAACTATGACCCATCTTCATCACAGGATTGAGATGCTTCTAAACTAGGACCAGTCTTATAATTAGACTTAGATGAAGAGCTGGATGGAGAGTTTACCTTAGATGGTCCAGGCTGATCCTGGCAAGATTCCTCATCTAATCTAGCCATCAGCCCAATATAGGCTTCATCTTCATCATCTGACTATGAGGAGGATGAGTTAGTTCAGATTTTCTCCTTCTTAGCAATGAAGGTATTCTCCTTCTTACCCTTCTTATGGTGGTGATTTTTCTCATCAGCCTCCTTCTTCATAGGACATTCAGCCACAACATGCCTTGGCTTGCTACAATAAAAATAGATAACCTTATTATAAACATGTTTACTAGGTTTTGGGTCATACTTGCCCTCCTTAGAGAGTTTCTTCTTGGTTCTATAATAGTCCTCCTTGTGTTGAAAGGAAGAGGTAGGTTTTCTTCTCCACCCCTTCTTCTTCATCATCTTCAGAAACTGCCTTGAGAAAGACACAAATTCTTCATCAGACATATTACAGCCTGATGTCTCTTGATCTGAACTTTCTGACTCAGCTGGCCTTCTTGGTGGAGAAGGATTCTTCTCCTTGCTCCTCTTGGAGATATCAGCCTTGAAGGCCACAATAGATTCTTTGGCTTGGGCTCTGCTAGTCTTCTCTTCCTCCTTCCTTGCTATCAGTTGCATCTCATGACAACAGCTTACCAAATAGTATAGATGGTGGAGTATCTGCCAGCTTAGTCACTTCTCTAATGGCACATATATTTGTATCCCAGTCTCTAGTAAGAGACCTAAAAACTTATCATTCAGCTCATAGTTGCTAAAGACCCGGCCATAGGTCCTGAGTTCCTTAACTGTTCTAAAAAACCTCTCATAGCAGCTAGCTATGGTCTCCTCCATGATCTGTCTGAAAGCTTCATACTCTTGATTGAGTATTGACTTTCTATCATCTCTAACTTCCTCAATACCTTCCATGTGCACTACTAAGGTGTCCCATATTTTCTTTTGAGGTCTTGTAGTGCACTAGGTTTTGAAAGGTAGAGTCATCTATGACACTAACTATAATGTTTTGTGCCATCTTATCCATTGCAGTTAAAATGACTTCATTCTTAGTTATTTTAGTAAACTTCTTTGGAGTCTGAATGTTTGCATCAATGACATATACCTACAGAGGGATGAAGTGTCCTTCCTGAGCTATTATGTAAATCCTAGGATCAGATGCCTCCATGAATAATCTGACTTTTTCCTTCCATATGCCAAAAGTCTCCTTCGTACAGAGAGTAAGTTTCATGGATCCTAACACTTTGTGATTCTCTCCTGAACCCATCTTAGCTAACTGTCAGCTACCCTGGAGATCTGCTCAGACTATTAAGCCTTTCTTTAGCAATCTCCCTCTAATACCACTTGAAAGTATTTAAATCTAAGGGTAGCTAATCACCTAGAGGGGTTGAATAAGTTATAATAGTCTTTTTAATTTCTTTGAAATCTTTAACTGATTTAAGCCCTACTGTGTTTGCTTAGTTATGCTTTTAAGAAAGTAACACACAATACACCAAATATTTATAGTGGTTCCCCAATGTATGGGTACATCCACTGTCCCTTTCCGCCTTTCTAACAGTATAATAGTTAACGCACTTCTCCAATAACTTTGGCTCCTCAGAGATTACAACATGATCCCACTGAATCACTCAGTCTACACTGAGACTTACAACACAGGCACACAACCCACCACAAAGTAATCACTTAATCACCTAACACAGACACAAATGCCCTCAACATAGGCTGGGAGATCAGCCCCACACAAATCCAACACTGGATTCACACATAGCCTTTATTGTACAACCCCATATTCACTGGGTAGGACCTAGAGACACCAACAATCAGGATTTGACTAGCTTCGGGCTAGCTTCGAGATTCAGACTAGAACCGGTTACGCTTTGGTAGAGCTCCCGCCTATGAGCGGACGGGATCATTTGCGCCAAGCCTCAGCCAAGACTCACTAATGACCAGAGGCAAGCGAGAAGGCATTGAGTCCACTTGAGGCCATAATCCAAGCAGCGAAGGCATCAAGTCGACTCGACGCCGCATTGAGTAAGCTCCACTCACTCAATGCCGCGTTCAGCAGCAATGGCATCGAGTCCACTCGACGCCGCGTTGAGTCTACTTGACGCCGCGTTGAGTAAGCTCCACTCACTCAACACCGTGTTCGGCAGCAATGGCATCGAGCCCACTCAATCCCGCGTTGAGTGGAGGCGGGAAGGTTCTCGATTCAGGGTTCTCGCCGAGTGGGGCCCAAGGCCCAGGGTAAAATTACTTAATTGTCCTCAGGTAGAATTACCTACATACCCCCAGGGGATGCATTTAGTATTTTATAAACAACGGGATTTGGCTATTGGCAGGCCAGCCAGGGGTATTTAAGTAATTTCAGGTCGGCAAAAGGCTATAAATAGACCCATAAGGGCTCCTTAGAAGGAAAGCTTTCATTATTCTCAAAATCTAAAGTGCTTTCTGAGGAGCTCCAAACCCAGCTTTGGCTTTGGAGGGGAAGCTCTCAGAGATCTTCCAGGTGTGAGGTGGGACCTCCCTGCTGAGGCTTTGGGTCAGTTCTAGGTTCCTAGTAGCCAGTCGAGGGTCGAGGCTTGAGAGAAGTAGGTGTTAGTTGCGCCCTTGTTTTTGAACTTTCGTTGAGATCATTTTTGGCTTCAACAGTTCTGGTGCGATGAGCGTGGAAGGCAGCCGATACAAGAAAGCCTTGAGTTTGGTCTCATGATTGGAGGTGATGGTGAAGGGTCTGGCTTAGGAGGTTCCCCCACCCGAGGATAGGAAGCAACAAATAAGATGCTGGAAGATTTCAGGCAAGAGGTCCTGCAAACCATCAGCTTAGCCTTCTCAGCGAGGAGTGAGTGGGAGACACCTCAGGTTCCAGTGGAGGTGGTCCTGCTTTTTGGCGAGAACGCCCCTGGGCAGCGTCCCGGGAAGGAGGTCCCGACAGAGGTTGGCAAGAGGGACGTGGTAGCACGAGAACTCTTCCTTGGCCAGTTCCCTAGGAAGGAGGTTCAAGCGAAGATGGGCGAGAGGGAGGTGGCAGTGCGAGAACTCTTCCTTGGGCACGGTCCCACGGATCGATCAAGCCAGCCTAGGCCGCAAGACGTGCCCTCTCAGCAGGCAGGTGGCGAGAACCCTTTCAGCGAGCTCATCATCTCGGCTCTAGTGCCGGAGGGGTTCCGGGAGCCCGACATGTCTAACTACTCAGGAAAAGACGACCCTGTGCAGCACGTGCAGTGGTTTGAAGATGTGGTTTCAATAAGTCAGATGATGGATGCCTTCAAGTGTCGGCTGTTTGCCATCACGCTGAAGGAAAAGGCTCAGGACTGGTTTCATCAGTTGTCGGCGAGCTCGATCTACAGCTTTGAGGACCTACGTCGAGGGTTCCTGTTGAAGTTCTCGACATCGAAGAAGCAGAAGAATGAGGCGGAGTCCCTATTCGCAGTAAGACAGAAGCAAGATGAGACGCTGGGTCATTATGTTGACCAGTTTCTGGATAAGATCCTCTTGGTCCAGGAGGTCCCAGGGTACGCACTGATGCTTGCCTTTACCCTGGGGCTGAGACCAGGCTTCTTTAGCATGGAGTTGAAGAGAGTGCCCCCTCTCTTTTGAGGAGCTCATGGAGAGGGCGGCAAAGGAGATAGATTTTGAAAGAGACAATCTGGCTTTCGCTAAGAAGTTGGCCCGGTTGGTGGAGGATGATGTGAAGGAACAAGTAGCAGGAAGGTAGAGGGGTAGAGGGAGGCAAGGGAGCCGAGAGAAGAGAGGAGAAGGGAAGAACCCTGAGGGCAGGTGCAGCATCAGGGATGGGGGGCCCAGGAGCCGAACAACCGGATGGGTTGGAGGCCTCAGGAGGGTCGCCCCCAGGGTCAAGGAGTAGGCTTCCAGGGAAGAGACAACCTTCGGGAGCCGAGAAGGTTCGATCAGCCGGTGTGGAGGCAGGGACCGAGGGATCACTTCCCACCACCGCAAGATGCAATGGAGATTGGCAGAGGAAGAGGAGGAAGGAGAGTCTGAGGAGCTGGAAGAAGGGGAGTTGGAGAAGGAAGAGGGGGCAGGGTGGTGTTGCCCTTCTGTGACTTCCACCAGGAGGAAGGTCACGCGACGGCCACCTGCCAATAGTTCTTAGAGATGAGAGAAGCTAGAGGAGTGGGGAGGCAGGATCTGCCAGTATGGATCTTAGAAGTGCAGCAGGGAGAGGGAGAAGATAGGTGTGAGGACACATCCGATGTGGGAACTCGAGGAGGGATCGGGGTGATCTACGGAGGAATGGGGATTGAGGCAACTCGCAAGGGTAGTCTTCAGACCATGTTCCGAAGAGGGGTCGCCTCGACCTCCCTGGCTCCCCCTCTAGATGAAAAAATCACCTTTTCATCAGCTGACATGCCGGACTTTAAGGATCCGTTCTGCGATGCCCTCGTGATTCAGACAGTAGTGGAGAACTTCACGGTCTCTAGGATACTGGTGGATAACTGGAGTTCTGTGAATGTGATCTTTAAGAAGACTTTCGATGAGATGAAGGTTGAGGGGAAGAGGTTCCTGGCTTCAGATGGACCATTGTTTGGGTTCTCAGGAGAGAGGAAGGAAGTTGAAGGGAGAGTAGGGTTGCACGTGAAGTTGGGAGGCGTGTCGCGGAACTGTAGGTTCGTGATCGTGGACGCCCTGAGCAGCTACAATGCCTTCTTTGGGCATCCCCTCATCAGCGCCTTTCGCTGCGTCCCCTCCTCATTTTATCAATGTCTTAAGTTAAACAACGGAGGGGTGCAGGTCAGGATTAGGGGGGACCCGAAGGTGGCAAGGCAGTGCTACGTGATGGCGGTCAACACAGTGTCTTGGATGGCTGAGGTGGAAGAGCTGGAGAGGGAGATGGCAGAGCAGGGAGAGGATATCGAAGAAGAGGAGGTGAGCCTAGGGGAGGCGAGGAAGGAGAGCGCAGAGGAGCAGAGAGAGGTTGAATATGATGCCTTGAGGGGCGTGGAAGTCGAGCAGAACCAGGACAGCCTGGAGGAGGCGATTGAGGTCAAGGAAGAGCGAGCAGCAGGAGTTAAGTAGGAGAGCCTGGAGGAGGCGATGGAGCTAGAGGAAGAGCGAGCAGCAGGAGCTGAGCAAGATAGGCTGGAGGAGGCAGCGGAGGTTGAAGTAGGAAGGGAGGAGGAGTTGGAGCTAGAATAAGAAGCAAGGGTCGGCTGGGAGCAGTCACGATTAGAGCCAGCCGAAGAAGTGGTAGAAATGGAGGTCTTCACCAGCACAGGACAGGTGCAGAGGGTGCGGATAAGCGGGGGCTTAAGTCCCGAGGACCAGGAGCAGATGAGAACTTGCATCCAGAGTAATGTCGACATCTTTGCCAGGAGCGCGGCAGACATGCCAGGCATTGACGCGAATATGGCTTGCCATCGCCTGAACCTGGACCCCCAGACTCGCCCCATACGCCAGAAGATGAGGGCCATCGCCACAAAGCTGGAGGAGCCTATCCGCGAGGAGGTCAGGAAGCTCCTGGAAGACGGCTTCATCTCAGAGATCCAGTATCCAGGATGGATCTCCAACGTGATAATGGTTAAAAAAAGGGGGCGGGAACTGGCGAATGTGTATCAATTTCTCTTTGTTAAATAAATCATGCCCTAACGATTGCTACCCCCTGCCTCGAATCGACACGCTGTTTTATTCATCCGTCGGTTTTTCTGTTATGAGTTTTTTGGATGCTTTTCAGGTTACCACCAGATCCGGATACACCCTCCCGATGTCAAGGACGTCTCCTTCATCACTAGGGAGGGGTGCTTCAGCTATAAGATGATGCCCTTTGGGTTGAAAAACACAGAGGCTACCTACCAACGCATTATGGATCGAGTCTTCTAGGGGAAAAGGGGGAGGAACTTGGAGGTCTATGTCGACGACCTGATGGTGAAAAGCAAATGTGTGAACTCGCACCTACGGGACCTA
Source organism: Platanthera zijinensis (assembly GCA_039513925.1). Classification (NCBI taxonomy): domain Eukaryota; kingdom Viridiplantae; phylum Streptophyta; class Magnoliopsida; order Asparagales; family Orchidaceae; genus Platanthera; species Platanthera zijinensis. Next base: position 151,909,249 of record CM077090.1, on the reverse strand, counting down.
GAAGAGACCTTCGCCACCCTGCGGAGATTCAAGATGAGGCTGAACCCCTTGAAGTGTGTCTTCGGGGCCAGCCGTGGGAAGTTCCTTGGGCATCTCTTGACTCCGACAGGGGTAAAGCCTAACCAAGATAAGGTGAAGGCCATTCTAGACTTGGAATCACCTCGCGATGCCAAGGAGGTCCAGTGCTTGACAGGCAAGTTGGCCGGTTAAGCAGGTTCCTCTCCAGATCAGGGGATAAGTGTTCATCATTATTCAAGGTGTTGAGGGGTAATCAAAGGTTTGAGTGGACCATCGAATGTGAAGAGGCCTTCCAAGGGCTGAAGAGACAGCTCTCCCAGGCTCCTCTACTTCAAAGCCCGAAAGAAGGAGAGGACCTGGCCTTGTATCTAGGAGTAGGAGTTGAGGCCGTGAGCTCTGTTCTGGTTAGGGAAGAGGGGAAGAAGCAGCTACCCATCTACTATGTGAGCAAGATTTTGAAGAAGGCGGAGCTCCATTACCCCATCCTGGAAAAGCTGGCATATGCTCTGATCATCTTGGCGAGGAAGCTTTGACCATATTTCCAAGCGCACTCGATTAGGGTGGTGACCGACCATCCTCTTCGCAGGATCTTTGAAGGGGTAGAGCACTTGGGAAGGCTTACCAAGTGGTCAATCGAACTAAGTGAGTTTGACATCTCTTTTGTTCCAAGACTCTCCATCAAGGCACAAGAGGTGGCAGATTTTCTGGTGGACTATGTTGTTGAAGTCGGGGAAGAGGAGCCGCAGCCGCAGGGAGCGTGGAAGATGATGGTTGATGGGGGCATCGGGGATGCATTCCCTTGGGGGAGGAGTGGTGTTGATAAGCCCCCAGGGGGTCGCTATAGAGCAGGTGGTGGCCTACCACTTTCAAGTGACCAACAACCAAGCAGAGTACAAGGATGTGATAGCCGACCTTCATTTGGCGAAGGAGCTTGAGATCCAGTGTAACATCCCGACTTTTATTGGGCCACGAGAGACCTAGTTGGCCCAATAAAAGTGGTCTGTACCCTACCCATGACCCGATGAGGGGTAACCCAAGGTAGGAAATAGAGCTAGAGGACTCCGAATTGAGTTATGTCAGTTCTTGTGGCCTCGTATAGTCAATACGAGCGCATCGGAACTCGTTCAATTGAACCCAGAGGTCATATAGTGGATTTGGCCATTCCTCGCAGAACGTCGCGAAAATGAGATTTTTGGATATTGACATAGAAAACTCCGATTTGAGTTATGTCAATTCCCATGACTTCGTATAGTTAATACGAAAGCATCGGAACTCGTTGCGTCGCGATTCGAAGCTTAACGATGTTTATGAGCATTTTGACCGTTTTAGCACGCTGCGACGCGCAAATATCGGACTTTCGCCAAACGAACTCCGATTCGACCCCGGTCAGTGGAGTTGGACTCGTATGGTCAATACGAAGTCAACAGAAGTCATTCCGGTTAATTTTGACGACAATTGGTCAACTCGTGGTCAAATTAAGCATAATCGTGCACCGAAAAGCGTGCGCACACCAATTATGACACGACACCCGAACCTTGACCCGACCCCGATGACTTGGACCCACATTGACTTTGACCAGCAAGGGGGACCCACCCTAGGTTTGACTTGGTCAAACCCTTCTAAAAATCCACTTTTTGGATTTTTCTCCAAATGAGGAGCCCACCTCCTCTCTAAAGGAGGATGGATCATGCCCCCCCTTCACTCTCCTTGGGCCCCCAACCAGCAAGCCCCCATCCCACTACAAGTGGAGGCCCACCCACTTCTTCCCTCTCCCTCTCTCTCCCTTTCTCCCCCTCTTTCTTAAGGCCCAAGCCCATAAAGGGCCTCATCCATTTTCCACATGGGAAAAATGAGATACCTCCAGCTGTCCAAGGACAGTTGGAGGGTGGGATTAATCCCTCCCTAAGGTGGGATTAGTCCCACACCACCCAAAGGGAGGGAGCTCCCCCTCCCCCTCCCTATAAAAGCCACCCAACCCCCCTCTCTTTCCCTCACAGCTCTCAGAGCATCCTCTCCCCATTCTCCCCCCTCTGCTGGAGCTCTGGTGGCAGGAAAAAGCCAAGATGAGGAGCTCCTCCCCCTCCTCCACCACCTTGAGCCATGGCCGATCAAGCCGGCCCCTCCCAAGCCCGCCAAACCCAGGTGGAACCTTCTCTTCCTCCCCCTCCCCATTTCTAACGTGGTGCATGCGAGCTCCGGCGGCAGGAGCGCCGCCGCTGTCACCCTACTCCCCTCCCGTTTAAAAAAAAATGGCTCTGGTGATGGCCGGCGGCGGCAGGCCGCCGGACCACCGCCGGATGGAGCGCCCACCACCGGGCAGTCGGCCGGTGGTAGAGCCACGGCCGGCCGGTGGCCGGCCGGCGGATGGATAAGCCTGTAAGGGCGGCGGGATGAGTTACAGTGGGGGAGAAGATAGTGAACAGTGCTTTTGTTTTATATTTTATAATTTTTATTATTATAATATTATAATATTATAATAATGGATTTGATTTTTTTTAGAGGCTAAGATAGAGCCCTTATGAAAAAGTTTTGAACATGAAAATTGTTCCCTTCGATGAGGTCATTCTCCACAAAAATTTCGAGAATTTTTGGAGTTGATTTGGTATTTTTAAAATCCCAAATAATATTTGTTTGCCCAAATTAAAGGCCCAAAACACTTTGGAAAATTACAAAAAAATTACTAGACTCATTTTAGGTCCTCTTAAGGGTTGTATCAAAATTTGGGGTCATTGGGATAAGTTTTGATATTTTTCCTAAAATCTGGAAGCCTAGGGTCGCGTTCGGAAATTATTATGCTATTTTTCTTCGAAAATGAAATTGGAGTGCGCGACCGTCCTTTCTAATTTAATTAATAAATTCAAAGTTATTGTATCGACGAGAGTGGCTGAGACGAGTGACCAAGCTCCTTGTGTTCCGAGGCTTTGTGAAACCGTCGAGCGCCTCGACTCTCGGGTGATCTGGGCACGCTCGGAAAGTGAGAGTACGAGCAGCGAGTTGCATATTATTCTCGATTAATATTAAGGGTGTAACTCCTGATAAGCCACTAATCCGATCAAGTCATGATTAATAAGGCGCAACCAAATCATAATCGGATCCTAATAATGGGTGTAATCCAATGAAGCCTTATTAAGAACTGAAATAGAACTGAATGTGCCTCCTGAGAACGGAGATGAGACTGAAGCCTCCTGGATGGAGTGATTGGACTACTAACCATTTTCTTTATGATTATTCCAGTCTTGCACTGGTCCTGTTCCTTTATTCTTTTCAGTTCTACTCCAGTCTCGTACTGGTCATGTACTTTTAATTCAGTTCTACTCCAGTCTCGTACTGGTCAAGTACTTTTAATTCAGTTCTACTCCAGTCACGTACTGGTCAAGTACTTTTAATTCAGTTCTACTCCAGTCTCGTACTGGTCAAGTACTTTTAATTCAGCTCTACTCCAGTCTCGTACTGGTCAAGTACTTTCAATTTTGTATTACTCCAGTTTTGTACTGGTCATATTTCATTACAGCACTTTAAATAAGCAGTATAATCACCGCACTTGTCTTCATTGCAATTTACTATTATAATCACAGGTCCTTCTCTGACGAGCAGTCATTATTAAGGTTGAGCCATAGTTGGGGATAACCGGAGTTGAGGTATTCCTCCAGGTCTAGCCCCAAATAATGCGCTCCCATGCTCCTTGACGAAAGTAGAGCTGAACACCGCGGCCCGAAGTTTAAGCCTAGTAGGGCAGGACGACATAGACCCGGTGTGCATTATGATTGCCGTTGATTGATTGTTTGTAAATTGCTTGCGGTGGAATAGTTGCGGGTCAGTCCCTTCCGCAGACCGTTCGTACCGGTGCGGGAAGGTTGACGACTCAAGGCGACAGGGAGATGGGTACCACGGGTGACCGGCCGTTTTATTCCCTGTCGGGTTTTCCTCCGCTGGTCGGCCAAAATGATTCGTTGGATGTCGCTCACGTCCAAGAGTACACTAGGTTGTACGTTAGGGCCTGGGCTTGTGCGGTACGATCACCCCCAGAAGTGGCAGGACTGGCCACTATCACCGACGGCCACATCAGTGAGGCCCGCGGGGCTCGCTACCCTGCTGGAACAGAAGCGGTCCAAACTATGTCGACATAAGGTTTGTGTAAGCGGCTGTGAATGCCTGCGGTTTGTGTACGCGGCTGTGAATGCCTGCGGTGTGTGCGCGGCTGTGAATGCCTGTGATAGAATTCAGGATATGGAAACCTGTTGTCCTGATGAGCTAGTAGAGCATTGTTATAACCGTTTTATACTATTGCTGCTTTTTCCGGTTATACTGCACTCTTTTATATTTGCTTCTAGCTGTTCCTATATGAAATATGGTGCTAACCCTCTCGTGCTTCGGCTATTTACTTTTGTTGGGTGGGTGCGTGCTCGTCCTCAGGATGTGGATCCGGGGAGGATATTTGTTTTCACTTAGCTCTGTGACTAACGATTAGTTGATTAACCATTCACAGGAGGTGGAGCACCGAAGTGACCCGCTGCCGCAGGAGATTACGCCAGCAGCTAGGTCTACTCGAGCAGATGTACCCCCGCCATCCCTAGAGTTTAGAGACGTGAGTTCCGCTGTGCAGCGTAGAGAGAGAGTATATGAGGATTATATGTAGCACATGTATAGCCTACGGGCTTATATAAGTACTTAGGCTTCGGCCCTAGAACCGCTGTGATTCTGATATGTGATATATATAAATCTGCAATGGCTTCCTGTTAATGCTTCCGCTATATTCTGATGGGTTGTGAATGTTATGATTCGAGCCAACCAAGGCGGCCATCTAGTGCTTGGACAGGGTGGATCGTTTCCCCTAAGAGCACTGGGTGGGCGTCTTGGGCCAGTAGTACCCCTCCGGCCCGACCCGGGCAAAGGTTGGGGGGGGTGCTACAAATGGATCAGAGCGATCACGATTCTTCCTTATGGAGCAGTCTCAGGATCCCCTCGTCCCTCGCTTCATTTTCGGTTCAGGATGAACCTTGCAGCGGAAGCCTGGTGGACCCTAGTGTAGAGGCTTAGGGATTCTAGACTGTACGATAGTATGCCCATATACCGTTGTTTCCGCTTTGTCTGTCATTTTTGCAAATTGCCACTACTTTTGCAAAATACTGACACTCTTTCCTGTTACTTCTCCAGATTCCGGAGGATAGTAACGGGGTATCCTCGTCTAGAGGATATGTTCCAGCTACTCAACCACCAGACCCGGTCGCTCCCGCGGCCGTACCGTTTGCCGAGATAGATATGGGGCAGACACTGACGGCTATACTAGTGACTTTCCGTGATGCCCTTGCACAGCCGCCACGAGAGATGACCGCACCCACCGATCTACTGACGACTTTTCGAGGACTGAGGCCTCCCCCTTTCAGGGGTACAGAGACGGCCATTCAGGTAGAGGAGTGGGTGGAGCGAGTGGAGGAGCTGTTAGTAGGGATGATGTGCCCAACTGTGATAGCAGTTTCTTTGGTGGTGACCCTCTTGGAGGGATATGCGAGGGATTGGTGGAGAGCAGCTAGTCGCTCTACCTTTCGAGGTCGGCCGATGAGCACGATCCTTTGGGGAGAGTTCTCCATAGCTCTACTAGAGTTCTTTATCAGAGATACAGACCGAGCCGCGCTACAAGAAAGGTTCCTGCTCATCCGACAGGGCAACCGCACTGTGGCAGAGTATGAGAGAGAGTTCATACACCTAGCACGCTTCGCCGGGAACCTGGCTGCCTCCGACAGGGATAGAGCTTCTCGGTTCTACCGAGGACTACGAGATGACCTGAGGCAGGACCTGATTATGCTCTCTCAGGCCACCTTCCACACCATAGCTACCCATGCGGCAGCCTTAGAGTTGGACCAGCAGACAGTGGCTCAGCGGCGCAGAGGTCAGGAAGAGCTCCCTCGAGACCAGAGGCGATACAGAGGAGTCGCTCTTCATAGACAGGATAGAGAGCGCAGGCAGCGACGCCGCAGGCAGCCTTATAGGCACCCACCAGCACCCCCAGCACCCCCAGCTGCACAGCCAGACTTCAGACCAGCTCCAGCACCGCAGCCCCCACTAGTGGCCCGACGAGATGTTCCCTTCGCAGGGAATTGCTTCTTATGTCATCAGCCGGGACATATGAGGGCCTTTTGCCCTCAGGTGACGGGGAGACCCGGATTGGGAGTAGTTTAGGGTGGACAGCCGGCACGAGGGCAGGGTCAGAGAGGCCGTAGAGGCCGAGCTGGCAGGAGAGGCCAACATGGCCGAGCAGCGCCCCAGGAGGCCTACGCACTCGACCTGCAGCACTGACCGGCCCCTGACGTAGTCATAGGTATATATCTTAGGCGATAGAGAGATATCAAATCTGACTACTGATGTTGTATATTACTTATGTGTACTTATATCCTCTGTATTAGATAGTTGATATATATATATATATTCCCATGTTGTCAGGAATCTTGTTGGTAGAAGGACTTCCTGCCAAAACCCTTTTCGACACGGGAGCAACTCATTCTTTCGTCTCCCACGAATTCATCGCAATAAAAGGAAATGTTGTTCGTTCGACCGGACTGTCTATACGAATCCGTTTACCGGACGGGTCGGATATGACTTCTACCGAAAAGTGCTCGTTCCAAGCTATGCTAGGTGAAGTAGAATTTGAAATCTACGCAACCATCCTAGCAATAACTGGATTCGACATAATTCTTGGAATGGACTGGTTGGCCGAGCACCAAGCCCAGATAAACTGTTCCATGCGAGAAGTCCGGCTACAGAACCCGAATAGCCAGACCGTCATGTTGACAGGTGCGCCCTCTATCTCGCGTATCATCTTGACTTCTACGCAGATGGTGAAATCCATCAGACAGAAGGACGAAGTATATCTTATCTACTTCGAGATGGAAGACAAATCCCAGGTGCTCGCCAAGGTTCCGGTAGTCCGCGACTTTCCGGATGTTTTCCCTGAGTCCCTCCCAGGATTGCCACCACAGCGAGAGGTCGACTTTCAGATCGAGCTCGTGACCGGAGCACGACCAGTATCTCGAGCCCCCTACCGGATGGCCCCAAGGGAGCTGAATGAACTAAAGATCCAGCTACAGGAACTAATAGATGCTGGATTCGTCCGCCCTAGTTCCTCACCCTGGGGAGCCCCGATACTTTTTGTCAAGAAGAAAGACGGGACTCTGCGACTATGCATCGACTATAGGGAGCTGAATAAGCAGACTGTACGCAATACCTACCCCCTCCCTAGAATCGACGAACTGTTCGATCAGTTGCAAGGTGCGTCCGTGTTTTCCAAGATGGACCTGAGATCCGGCTATTACCAGCTTCGAAACCGAGAGGAGGATATCCCCAAGACTGCCTTTAGCTCCCGATACGGTCTATATGAGTTCCTGGTGATGCCCTTCGAGCTCACTAACGTGCCTTCCACCTTCATGGCCCTGATGAATAGAGTCTTCGAACCTTTCTTGGATCACTTTGTCATCGTCTTCATAGACGACATCCTAATCTACTCGAAGACCAAGACAGACCATACCCGGCACCTTCAGATGGTGCTATTAAAGCTCCGGGAACACTCTCTCTTTGCCAAATTCAATAAATGCGAATTTTGGCTAGAAGAAATTGGATTCTTGGGCCACACAATAAACAAGGAAGGAGTGGCAGTAGACCAAGCCAAGGTCCAGGCGGTACAAAATTGGCCGTCACTCAGGACGGCTGCGGATATCCGAAGTTTCCTCGGTCTTGTCGGATACTACAGGAAGTTTGTCGAGGGTTTTTCCAAGATCGCCCTACCCCTAACTGCTCTCACCAAGAAGGACGTCACATTCCGATGGACGCCAGAGTGCGAGGCAGCGTTTGTCGAGCTGAAGAAGCGGCTGACTTCTGCGCCAATCCTTACGATCCCCACAGGGACCGAGGGATTCCAAATCTACACTGATGCTTCCCTGAAGGGATTAGGAGCAGCCCTAATGCAGCACGACAAGGTAGTGGCCTACGCTTCGCGGCAATTAAAGCCGCATGAATTAAACTACGTGGTGCATGATTTAGAGTTGGGCGCCGTCGTCTTCGCCCTTAAAATCTGGAGGCATTATCTGTACGGAGTAAGATGTGAGATCTTCTCCGATCACAAGAGCCTCAAGTATAACTTCACGCAGAAAGACCTGAACCTCCGGCAGCGCCGATGGCTGGAATTCTTATGCGATTATGACTTCACTCTCCAATATCACCCCGGGAAGGCTAACAGAGTTGCTGACGCCTTGAGCCACCAGCCTGCAGTAGCCGGGAGTTGGATGGAGCAGATCCCTAAAGAGCTCTTCCAGTCTTTGATAGACATAAAGATTACCCTGGTTTCCCGAAGAGATCCAGAAGAGTACTACTCGCAGCTATATTGGATGGAAATCCAATGCGACATCCGGGACCGGATACGAGAAGCCCAGAAGATCGACCCTGAGGTGATGCCGATCGTCCGATCTCTGCAAGAAGGGGCACAAGAGGATTATAAACTGCATGACGGGATTCTGCAATTCAAGCACCACATATTTGTTCCCGCTACTGGAGGGACTCGTGAAGAAATTTTGCAAGAGGCCCATCAGTCCAGGGACTCGATCCACCCTGGCGTAGTTAAGATGTACGTGGACTTGCGCAGGACCATTTACTGGCCTGGAATGAAAAGAGATGTCACCAACTTCGTGGCCCGGTGCCAGACCTGTCAGAAGGTCAAAGCTGAATGTCGCAGTCCAGGAGGCCTATTACAGCCCCTGCCAATACCAGAATGGAAGTTTGAAGACATCTCCATGGACTTCGTCCACGGCCTACCTCGATCCCGCGATGGGAATGACTCAATATGGGTAGTCGTAGATCGACTCACCAAGGTAGCACTGTTCATTCCAAACTGACAGGGTGATAGAGTAGATATCCTGGCCAGGATGTTCCTAGAGCAAGTGGTACGATTCCACAGAGTACCAAAGTCCATCGTGTCAGATCGTGACGGGCGTTTCACATCTAAGGAGTGGAGGCGGGTGCAGGCGTATTTGGGAACCAAGTTGGCCTTCAGCACTGCCTTCCACCCGCAGACAGATGGACAGACGGAGAGGACGAACCGGACGATGGAGGACCTTCTTCGACTGTGCAAAGTGGAGCACAATGAGCCATAGGAGCAGTTGTTGTCGTTTGTCGAATTTTCATATAATAACAGCTACCAGGCTAGCATTAAGATGGCTCAGTACGAGGCATTGTATGGAAGGCGTTGCCGAACCCCGTTGACTTGGGCTCAGGAAGAGGACCCGGAAGCCTTGGGAGTGGCTTACATCGATGACACTACGATAGCGATACGGCTGATTCAGGAGCGAATGCGGGAAGCGCAAAGCCGGCAGGCTAAGTACTATGATGCGCGGCACCGACCGGTGGAGTTTAGCATGGGGGAAATGGTGTTCTTGAAAATAAAGCCCATACATGTTGTCTCCCGGTTGAGGAAGCAGAAAAAGTTAGATCCCCGCTTCTTGGGCCCCTATCCGGTGATAGAGCGTATTGGCCCCGTCGCCTATCGTTTGGCCTTGCCCCCAGAGTTGGGGAATCTTCACGATGTGTTTCATGTCTCTTCCTTGAGACGAGTCCTCTGGCAACCAGAGCAGTACCTTCCTACTCCCCCGGTGCAGCTACAGTCAGATAGATCCATCCGGCTCGAACCCGTCAGAGTAGTGGATTATAAGGTCAAGACACTACGCAACAAAACCATTCTGATGGTTAAGGTGCTATGGTCAAACTGCGGACGAGAAGAGTTCACGTGGGAACCTGAAGTACTCCTCCGAGAAAAGCACCCAGAGCTCTTTCCCCAGGTATGTTACTTTTTCCGCCTACTTCGAGCAAATTTTCGGGGACGAAAATCCTATTATTTTTATTGGATTGTAACATCCCGACTTTTATTGGGCCACCAGAGCCCTAGTTGGCCCAATAAAAGTGGCCCGGACCCTACCCATGACCCGATGAGGGGTAACCCAAGGTAGGAAATAGAGCTAGAGGACTCCGAATTAAGTTCTGTCAGTTCCTGTGGCCTCGTATAGTCAATACGAGCGCATCGGAACTCGTTCAATTGAACCCAGAGGTCATATAGTGGATTTGGCCATTCCTCGCAAAACGTCGCGAAAATGAGATTTTTGGATATTGACATAGAAAACTCCGATTTTAGTTCTGTCAATTCCCATGACTTCGTATAGTTAATACGAACGCATCGAAACTCGTTGCGTCGCGATTCGAAGCCTAACGATGATTATGAGCATTTTGACCGTTTTAGCACGCTGCGACGCGCAAATATCGGACTTTCGCCAAACGAACTCCGATTCGACCCCGGTCAGTGGCGTTGGACTCGTATGGTCAATACGAAGTCAACAGAAGTCATTCCGGTTAATTTCGACGACAATTGGTCAACTTGTGGTCAAATTAAGCATAATCGTGCACCGAAAAGCGTGCGCACACCAATTATGACACGACACTCGAACCTTGACCCGACCCCGATGACTTGGACCCACATTGACTTTGACCAGCAAGGGGGACCCACCTTAGGTTTTACTTGGTCAAACCCTCCTAAAAATCCACTTTTTGGATTTTTCTCCAAATGAGGAGCCCACCTCCTCTCCAAAGGAGGATGGCTCATGCCCCCCTTCACTCTCCTTGGGCCCCCAACCAGCAAGCCCCCATCCCACTACAAGTGGAGGCCCACCCACTTCTTCCCTCTCCCTCTCTCTCCCTTTCTCCCCCTCTTTCTTAAGGCCCAAGCCCATAAAGGGCCTCATCCATTTTACACATGGGAAAAATTAGATACCTCCAGCTGTCCAAGGACAGCTGGAGGGTGGGATTAATCCCTCCCTAAGGAGGGATTAGTCCCACACCACCCAAAGGGAGGGAGCTCCCCCTCCCCCTCCCTATAAAAGCCACCCAACCCCCCTCTCTTTCCCTCACAGCTCTCAGAGCATCCTCTCCCCATTCTTCCCCCTCTACTGGAGCTCTGGTGGCCGGAAAAAGCCAAGCCGAGGAGCTCCTCCCCCTCCTCCACCACCTTGAGCCATGGCCGATCAAGCCGGCCCCTCCCAAGCCCGCCAAACCCAGATGGAACCTTCTCTTCCTCCCCTTCCCCATTTCTAATGTGGTGCATGCGAGCTCCGGCGGCCATAGCGATGCTGCCGTCACCCCCTCCCCTCCCATTTTAAAAAAATGGCTCCGGCGATGGCCGTCGGCGGCAGGCCGCCGGACCACCGCCGGAGGGAGCGCCCACCACCGGGCAGTCGGCCGGTGGTGGAGCCACGGCTGGCCGGTAGCCGGCCGACGGCTGGAGAAGCCCGTAAGGGCGGCGAGATGAGTTACAGCGGGGGAGAAGATAGTGAACAATGCTTTTGTTTTATATTTTATAATTTTTATTATTATAATATTATAATATTATAATAAAGGGTTTGATTTTTTTTAGAGGCTAAGATAGAGCCCTCATGAAAAAGTTTTGAACAAGAAAATTGTTCCCTTCAATGAGGTCAGTCTCCACAAAAATTTTGAGAATTTGTGGAGTTGATTTGGTATTTTTAAAATCCCAAATAAAATTTGTTTGCCCAAATTAAAGGCCCAAAACACTTTGGAAAATTACAAAAAAATTACTAGACTCATTTTAGGTCCTCTTAAGGGTTGTATCAAAATTTGGGGTCATTGGGATAAGTTTTGATATTTTTCCTAAAATCTGGAAACCTAGGGCCGCGTTCGGAAATTATTACGCTCTTTTTCTTTGAAAATGAAATTGGAGTGCGCGACCGTCTTTTCTAATTTAATTAATAAATTCAAAGTTATCGTATCGACGAGAGTGGCTGAGACGAGTGACCAAGCTCCGTGTGTTCTGAGGCTTTGTGAAACTGTCGAGCGCCTCGACTCTCGGGTGATCTGGACACGCTCGGAAAGTGAGAGTACGAGCAGCGAGTTGCAAATTATTCTCGATTAATATTAAGGGTATAACTCCTGATAAGCCACTAATCCGATCAAGTCATGATTAATAAGGCGCAACCCAAATCATAATCGGATCCTAATAATGGGTGTAATCCAATGAAGCCTTATTAAGAACTGAAATAGAACTGAATGTGCCTCCTGAGAACGGAGATGAGACTGAAGCCTCCTGGATGGAGTGATTGGACTACTAACCATTTTCTTTATGATTATTCCAGTCTTGCACTGGTCCTGTTCCTTTATTCTTTTCAGTTCTACTTCAGTCTCGTACTGGTTAAGTACTTTTAATTCAGTTCTACTCCAGTCTCGTACTGGTCAAGTACTTTTAATTCAGTTCTACTCCAGTCTCGTATTGGTCATGTACTTTAAATTCAGTTCTACTCCAGTCTCGTACTGGTCAAGTACTTTTAATTCAGTTCTACTCCAGTCTCGTACTGGTCAAGTACTTTTAATTCAGCTCTACTTCAGTCTCGTACTGGTCAAGTACTTTCAATTTTGTATTACTTTAGTTTTGTACTGGTCATATTTCATTACAGCACTTTAAATAAGCAGCATAATCACCGCACTTGTCTTCATTGCAATTTACTATTATAATCATGGATCCTGCTCTGACGAGCTGTCATTATTAAGGTTGAGCCATAGTTGGGGATAACCGGAGTTGAGGTATTCCTCCAGGTCTAGCCCCAAATAATGCGCTCCTACACTCCTTGACGAAAGTAGAGCTGAACGCCGCCGCCCGAAGTTTAAGCCTAGTAGGGCAGGCCGACGTAGACCCGATGTGTATTATGTTTGCCGTTGATTGATTGTTTGTAAATTGCTTGCGGTGGAATAGTGTCGGGTCAGTCCCTTCCGCAGACTGTTCATACCGGTGCGGGAAGGTTGACGACTCAAGGCAATAGGGAGATGGGTACCACGGGTGACCGGCCGTTTTATTCCCCGTGGGGTTTTCCTCCGCTGGTCGGCCAAAATGATTCGCTGGATATCGCTCACGTCCAAGAGTACACCAGGTTGTACGTTAGGGCCTGGGGTTGTGCGGTACGATCACCCCCAGAAGTGGCAGGACTGGCCACTGTCACCGACGGCCACATCGGTGAGGCTCGCGGGGCTCGCTACCCTGCTGGAACAGAAGCGGTCCAAACTATGTCGACATAGGGTTTGTGTAAGCGGCTGTGAATGCCTGCGGTTTGTGTACGCGGCTGTGAATGCCTGCGATATGTGCGCGGCTGTGAATGCCTGCGATAGAATTCAGGATATGGAAACCTGTTGTGCTGATGAGCTAGTAGAGCATTGTTATAACCGTTTTATACTATTGCTGCTTTTTCCGGTTATACTGCACTCTTTTATATTTGCTTCTAGCTGTTCCTATATGAAATATGGTGCTAACCCTCTCGTGCTTCAGCTATTTACTTTTGTTGGGTGGGTGCGTGCTTATCCCTAGGATGTGGATCCGGGGAGGAGATTTGTTTCCACTTAGCTCTGTGACTAACGGTTAGTTGATTAACCATTCACAGGAGGTGGAGCATCGTAGTGACCTGCTGCCGCAGGAGATTACGCCACCAGCTAGGTCTACTCGAGCAGATGTACCCCCGCCGTCCCCAGAGTTTAGAGACGTGAGTTCCGCCGAGCAGCGTAGATAGAGTATATGAGGATTATATGTAGCACATGTATAGCCTACGGGCTTATATAAGTACTTAGGCTTCGGCCCTAGAACCGCTGTGATTCTGATATGTGATATATATATAAATCTGCAATGGTTTCCTGTTAATGCTTCCGCTATATTCTGATGGGTTGTGAATGTTATGATTCGAGCCAACCAAGACGGCCATCTAGTGCTTGGACAAGGTGGATCGTTTCCCCTAAGAGCACTGGGTGGGCGTCTTGGGCCAGTAGTACCCCTCCGGCCCGACCCGGGCAAAGGTTGGGGGGGGTGCTACATCCAGGACATGGAGGCCTTCACAGACTCAATGGTGGTAGCATCACAGATCCGAGGGGAGTTTGAAGCTAGGGAGCCTACCCTCGTAAAGTACCTATCCAAGGTAAGGGAGATCATCGGAGGGTTTCGATCATTCTCAATCAAGCATGTCCCCAGGGAGGAGAGCGCAGCCGCCGATCGATTGGCAAATTTCAGACCTCGGGGGGGGGGGGGGGAGGGACCCTCACTGAACTATTTCGGCCAGCAATCGAGGAAGGGGAATTGATGGAGGTAGATCGGCGACCCTCGTGGATGGACCCCTTGGTGACCTTCCTGACCACGGGTGAGCTTCCGAAAGGGACTAAGGACACCAAAATATTCAGGCATAAGGCGGCCCACTACCTAATGTTGGAAGGGGGGTTGCATCGAAAGATGTTGTAAGGGCTCCTAACAAGATGTATAACTGAAGAAGAGATCCCGAGGATACTGGGGGAGGTACACTCCGGCGAGTGCGGCAGCCACTCAGGAGGAAGGACGTTGGAGGCAAGAGTGGTAAGGCAGGGGTACTTCTAGCAGACCCTGAGGAAGGATGTAGCAGAATTCGCAAGGAGATGCCCAAAGTGTCAGCTATATTCCCCCTCCATCTCCTACCCGCTCAAAGGCTTAGGAGTATTACGTCACCATGGCATTTCGCCATCTAGGGAATGGACTTGGTCGGGCCTTTCCCTCCAGCTAGTGGCCAGAGGAGGTTCCTCCTAGTCATGGTCGATTACTTCTCAAAGTGGCTGGAGGTTAAAACCTTGGCCAAAGTCACCTCGCAAGTTATAAGGAACTTCGTCTAGGGGGAGATCATATGCAGGCACGTACTACCCCAAGCGATAGTGACGGACAACAGTCCCCAGTTTTCCAGCGAAGAGTTCATCAGCTTCTGCGCGCAACTGGGGATAGACCTCAAGTTTGCCTCTGTCCACCACCCTCGGAGCAACGGCAAGGTGGAAGCGGAAAATAAAATCATTGTGAACTTACTTAAGAAAAACGTGGAGAACTTGAGGGGGAATTGGGTGGAGCAGCTCCCCTCAGTCCTGTGGGCCTTGCGAACGACCCCGAACATGGACACCAGCGATATCCCCTTCAAGTTTTCTCATGGATGTGAGGCGGTCCTACCAGTGGAGTTCGAGGTCCGGTCCCTGCGGGTCAAGGCCGCTGGCAAAGGAGATGAGACTTGGAGGTTGGAGAATGAGGAGGGGCTACGCCTCTCACTAGACATGGTGGAGGAACTGCGGGATGTTGCAACCATCAGACAAGAGGAGATCAAACGGTGGATGGCCAAGTATTTTGATAAGAATATCAGGATCAAGCAGTTCGTCAAAGGAGATCTGGTGCTTAAAAAGCTTGATGCGTCGGGAAGGTCGGCTTCCGTGGGCAAGCTCAACCCAAATTAGGAAAGGCCTTACATTATAAAGGAG
This sequence comes from Platanthera zijinensis, assembly GCA_039513925.1. Taxonomy (NCBI): domain Eukaryota; kingdom Viridiplantae; phylum Streptophyta; class Magnoliopsida; order Asparagales; family Orchidaceae; genus Platanthera; species Platanthera zijinensis. The sequence goes on along the minus strand of CM077090.1, from coordinate 151,893,895 downwards.
GTCCTTAGAACCGGAGGTTACTACCTCCATGATGTGGAGGGAAGGACCTTGATCCACACCTGGAGTGGTGATGATCTAAAACGCTTCTACCCGTAAGAGGGGGAAGGTGATTGTATTAATACTTTCGAGTGCTATCATAGTATATCCCTTATCTTTAATCCATTATCTACTCTTTTATCTTAAAGTTATAATAGGGTTTGAAAACTTCATCGACACCCCAAGCTCGGCTTGGCCCTAGGTAGACCCGCTGCCCAGGCTCTCATCTAGCTGGCAGGTCCAAAGCTCACCTATGGGGGAGAGGTTTTGTTTTGAGAACTTCATTGACACCCCGAGCTCGGCTCAGCCCCAGGTAGACCCACTACGCAGACTCTCATCCAGCTGGCAGGTCTGAAGGCTCGCCTATGGGGGAGAGGTTTGGTTTTGAAAACTTAAGCGACACCTCGAGCTCGGCTCGGCCCTAGGTAGACCCGCTGCGCAGGCTCTCATCTAGCTGGCAGGGTCGAAGGCTCGCCTTTGAAGGAGAGGTTTTGTTTTGGGAACTTCATCGACACACCGAGCTCGGCTCGGCCCCAGGTAGACTCGCTGCGCAGGCTCTCATCTAGCTGGTAGGTCTGAAGGCTCGCCTGTGAGGGAGAGGTTTTGTTTTGAGAACTTCATCGAAATCCCGAGCTCGGCTCGGCCCTAGGTAGACCCGCTGCGCAGACTCTCATCTAGCTGGCAGGTCTGAAGGCTCTCCTGTGGGGGAGAGGTTTGTTTTGAGAACTTCAGCGACACCCTGATCTCGGTTCGGTCCCAGGTAGACCCGCTGCGCAGGCTCTCATCTAGCTGGAAGGTATGAAGGCTCTCCTATGGGGGAGAGGTTTTGTTTTGAGAACTTCATCGACACCCCAATCTCGGCTCGGCCACAGGTAGAACCGTTGTGCAGGCTCTCATCTAGCTGGCAGGTCTGAAGGCTCTCCTATGGGGGAGAGGTTTTGTTTTGAGAACTTCATCGATACCCCGAGATGGGCTCAGCCCCAGGTAGACCCGCTGTGCAGGCTCTTATCTAGCTGGTAGGTCCGAAGGCTCGCCTGTGGGGGAGAGGTTTTGTTTTGAGAACTTTAGCAATACCCCAAGCTCGGCTTGGCCCCAGGTAGACCCACTGTGCAGGCTCTCCTCTAGCTGGCAGGGCCAAAGGCTCGCCTGTGGGGGAGAGGTTTTGTTTTGGGAACTTCATCGACACCCCGAGCTCGGCTCGGCCCTAGGTAGACCCGCTGCGTAGGCTCTCATCTAGCTTGCAGGTCCAAAGGCTTGCCTGTGGGGGAGAGGTTTTATTTTGAGAACTTCATCGACACCCCGAGCTCAGCTCGGCCCCAGGTAGACCCGCTGCGAAGGCTCTCATCTAGCTTGCAGGTCCGAAGGCTCTCCTGTTGGGGAGAGGTTTTGTTTTGAGAACTTCAGCGGCACCCCGATCTCGGCTCGGCCCCAGGTAGACCGCTACATAGGCTCTCATCTAGCTGGCAGGTCCGAAGGATCTTCTGTGGGGGAGAGGTTTTGTTTTGAGAACTTCATGGACACCCCGATCTTGGCTCGGCCCCAGGTAAACCCGCTGCACAGGCTCTCATCTAGCTGGCAGGTCCGAAGGCTCGCCTGTGGGGGAGAGGTTTTTTTTTGATTACTTCATCGACACCCCAAGCTCGGTTCGGCCCTAGGTAGACCCTATGCATAGGATCTTAATTAGCTGGCAGGTCCGAAGGCTCGCCTGTGGGGGAGAGGTTTTGTTTTGTTAACTTCATCGATACCCCGAGCTCGGCTCGGCCCCAGGTAGACCCGCTGCGCAGGCTCTCATCTAGCTGGCAGATCCGAAGGCTCGCCTGTGGGTGAGAGGTCTTGTTTGTGAAAATTTCAGCAACACCCCGATCTTGGCTTGTCCCCAGGTAGACCCACTATGCAGGCTCTCATCTAGCTGGCAGGTCCGAAGGCTCGCCTGTGGGGGTGGAGGTTTGGTCCTTGGAAATACTTCCACTTGGACATTCTGAGCTGGACAAGAGACACACCCAGAAGGCAGAACAAAGTGGTTAAGGATCTCCTCGGCCGGGAAAGGTCTCGGCCGGAAAAGGTCTCGGCCAGGAAAGGTCTCGCCGAAAGAAATTCCTGGCGGGAAGGTCTTTTAGTGAGGGATCCTTGGCCAGACAGTGGGAAGATCTAGGCGAGAAGTTCCGCCCATTCACGCAAGGTATAGAGGGGCGGTCTTCCCTTAATGGGCCTACGAACGACGCTCCCGGCAAACGGTTCTTGATAGAGCGCGGAAACGACACGTCTAAGCCTTTAGCTCTTGGAAGGTTCCCACCTATTGATCGTTAAGGGAGATTACCCTAGGGGGGCCAAGGTCCTCGGCGGAAGCATGCTTGAGAAGCTTTCGGCTTCAACAGTTAAAAGAAAAAAAAAGGAGAAGAAAAGGAGGGAACCAAATACAAAAACTTACAATATATATATATATATATATATATTCTCAATGTATTACAAAATGGGAGCATCTCGCTCATTACAGGCAAAAGAAAAAAAGGGGGGGAGAACCCATCAGGGAGAAGCGTTGTATCCACTCGAGCTCCTGCTTGAGCTCATGCGGGAGCTCTCGCCTGAGCCCACCCTGGATGTCTCGCCAGCAGCCGTGGGAAATTTCGGGACATCCAAGGGCGGGGAGTAGGGTGCACCTGGGGGCTTCGGGATAGGCTCGAAAAGCCAGGGAACGAGCTGGGGAGCGGTAACGATCTTGCCACCCTCGTTCAAGCATCCCACATCTCACAATGTCTCAAGGGTCAGCCTGACCGTCGCTTGAGCGTTGGTCTGCAGGAGTTTGTCGATGTCATACTCTGAGAAATGCCGGCTCCTCAGCCTCTCGTCCAATGAGGTAGGAGGCACGACCGTGACCATCGCTACCTCCATGCACCGGAGCTGGTCCCTCAGCAGGACGTTCTCGCACCTTATCCCGGCCAGGTCTGCGCAAAGTAACGAGCTCTGGGCAGAATCCTGCGTAAGGGAGAAACGGATCAAATACAGGAAACGACGAGCCAAGGATTACAGGGGCGAGAGCGAGTGCTTGAAAGATCTAGCTTACCTCCTCCATTGGGCACAAGGAAAGCAGTCCCATAACATCCGCCAGCTGTGTCTTCAAGGCCGCCTCCTAGACCACCACCTGGTCCCGCACCTTAAGCATCTAGCCAAATTTGCGGTCGATGGTGATGCTCCGGCTTGAGCACATGTGCGCAAGCTCGAACCCACACATCAGGGCCCGGGTGGAGTCGAAGGCTAAGAGTCGTGTAGGCAGCTGATCGTAAAGGCCGACGTTCTCTCGGCTGTAAAGGCCGTAGCCCAATGCAAAGGCCTTGCTGGTGACCTGGTCGCGCTCTGTCCAGCTGGGGAGAAGGGTCGAGATGGAGACTTGGTTGGTCTCCGGGTCCCACTGCAGAAGGGGTCTCCCTTCCGCGTCAAGGCACTTCACACCGAGACCAAAATTCCTGTGCCCCTTTGGCACCTCCTTGGGCAGGGATCGAATGGAGGTCTTAGCGGTTTCCCCCTCTCCACCAGCCCTGCTTGCGGCTGGAATGTTCTCGGCGGGGACCCTGACGTTATCCCTGGCGGCAGCAGTCATCTCGTTGGTCGCCTGCAGGACCTCTTTGAAGGACCGGCCTGGTGTGAGAGGTTGGGCGGGCACAGTCGCCACAAATTTCCCTTTGTCGGCAGCGGTTGGCTTTGGTATTTTCAGCGGCCGGGATGAAAAGGCGTCGGCCTTTCACTTCCCGGCACTGGTCGAAGGAGGCGGGGCCGGCTCGTCCTGACAAGCTTTAGCCGCGGATTTCGTGAGAGCCAGCGGATCTCTTGCAGCCTGGCCCTCGGCACCCTGAGTATCGGCAAAGGGTTGGTGCAGAGGAATTTCTCGCTCTCCTTCAAAGGCGACAATGCTCAGCGTTAAAGTTTAGAATGGGAATACCGAGTTAAAGGCGCGACCGAACCTTCGCCAGGAGGGACGGCGGGGAGAGAATCGACATCCCGCCTAAGAAATTGGACGTTGAACTCCTTCGTCCCAAAGAATTCCAAAAGGGCGCTCTCGCGCGACCCCAGGGAGGGCGGCTTGTAAGCGGCGTCCTCGTATTGAACGGGTGCAAGAGGAACGTTGCCGAAGTCGCCGGCAATGAAGACGAACTTCTCTCCCCAGTGGTGGTGCTTGTTGGCAAGACCAGTGGTCTTGAGCAGCTGACCGGAGAAGAAGACCACCCCTCCCTTAGCGCGGAAGGTGAACAGCTTCCGGAAGATAGGAAGGCTAAACTCAATCCTCTCGGATCGCATATAGCAGATGAAAGATACCAGGATGGCGACCGAGTTTGGATTGAGTTGAGAGGGAACGACGCTGTAGTAGCGGAGGGCCTAACGTACCTCAGGCCAGAGGGGAAGGCGGAAGCCCACCTCGAAATGCTCGAGGGGGATGGCGAGCTCTCCTGCTCTCGCGCTATTGACCCGATCATCGTTGCCCGGGTTTCTTGCAGTTAAGCCGGCGGGAACGTAACGGGAGGCGATTAGCTGGTACTCCTCCATGGTTAGGCGGCAAGAGGGGAACTGGTGCTTTCGAAAGGCTTCCGCGCATTTGGAGCGTCCCTCGCTTTTTCCCGGCATCGTGTTTAGGGGATTGAGTGCGTGGTCTCAAGGAAGGAGGCGCGGGCAAAATTTAGGCGAGAACGAGAGAAGAAGGCGGAAGCAGGGGAAAATTATCTGTAAAGCGTAAGAAAAACAAGGAGGAAAGCGAGGGTTCTGGGTCGGAGAAATAAATGCGTTTGCTGGACTCCTCTATTTATAGGAAACTGTGGTAATGATGACTTTTCTAAAAAAACAAAAATAAAATTGCAGCGGTGGTACAGGCACCATGCCCCAAGTCAACGACGCCTCAGGTTCCGTACTGGGATGACAGAGACCGGCCGACGGTTCAGATTCGCGCAAGTGTCTCGAGACGAGTACGTAAAACAGAAAGAAAAACAAAAACAGAGATCGCTCTCACCGGGCGAGAGCTAAATGACAAATAATAATTGAAAGGTTACAAATAAGCAGTCCAAAACAAAAAGAAACGGGGTACATCGTGAGAGGGGAAGGACAAGGGGAGAGAGGTGGCGAGACTTCTTTAATTCAATACGGTTCCCTGCACCATCGTCCTCGCTTCCGCCGACTAGTCCTTGGGGGAGCCAGCGGGTTGTAGTAGGAAGACAGGGTGGTGCACCCTAGGTTGATCCGACGAGCCTAGTCTCAAATCTGCACGGTTCACCTCCCGGGGGAAGACTCGGCGGTAGACTAACCCGACCACTCTGTCTCGCCAAATAAATAGTCGTGCTCAAGGGCCTCCAGCCTCTACTCCACCATCTCGTGAAATTCTTTCACCGCAGTGGCACGGGCCCGCTCCTGCCGCACAAGCTTTGATAGTAGGGCAGCAATCTTCTTCCCTCGCCTCTTCACCCTCCCGACGTCATTCAAGATGTCCTCCATCTCGTCAGACGAAGTGAGGGGGGAGCTCTCACCATCCTCCCCCTCTCTGTCTTAATCAACGTCTTCATCATCTTCATCGGCCCCTGTCCGCGAGTCCGGATCCTCTGAGAAAACAGTTTTATTGTTACGGCGAGAGCTGAGTAAAAGCTATGGTAATGTTTCACATACCTACAGCATGGCGAGACCCACTGGCCGGCGGCAAGAGAGAAGGCCCGAGCCCATCCCTCAGTCCCATAGAGGAGGTGGAGCGGCTTTCCGCGCCCCGGGAAAAAAGTCTCCCGCACAGTGATCCCGGCCTGGCCAAAAGTAGGGGAATCGTCCTCTCTCACGAGATGGCTGGCCTCCTTTGGAGCTATGGAGGGGTCGATAGACACCCCTCCCGCTAGTATGACGGGATTAGTCGCTTGGCCGAGCAAGTTAGAAGCCATTATTTCATTCTCCCGAGTAGCGAGACTCGGGTTGGCGGATGTTGATGCTGCGGGAAGTCAATTCGACAGAAGGGGAGGCTACAATTGAAAGTTAAAAAGGAGTGACAGGGAGAAAAGTATACCTGCGGTTCTCAGAGAGACAGCCGGAGGAGTGGCCTCCATAACCCATGGTCGGTCCTCGGGATGGTGAGACGACGAGTCCGGAGGCACGAGCGAGGACCTGGCGTCGTCATCTCGAGCCGCTTCCTGCGAGAAGTATTCCATCTGGTGCCGACCCTTTCGCGTAATCAGCTCGAGATTTTGATGATCAGCAACTCAGAGAGACATACTGTACAACCCCGTATTCGCAGAGTAGGGTCCTTCGGCAGGCCCAAAGCCAGTTTTAAGTTTTTAAGCTTTTTAGAGATTTTGGACTCTTGGTGGCCAATTTTGGCTTAGACTTGGAAATATACTAGTAGGGGGATGAAATATTTTTCTCCCCCCCGGCCCCCTCGGGGGGTCACCAGTCCGCCGAGCTCCTCGGTCCGCCGAGCTCCCCGGTCCGCCGAGCTCCCCGGTCCGCCGAGCTCCCCGGTCCGCCGAGCTCCCCGGGCCGCCGAGCTCCCCGGGCCGCCGAGCTCCCCGGGCCGCCGAGCTCCCCGGGCCGCCGAGCTCCCCGGGCCGCCGAGCTCCCCGGGCCGCCGAGCTCAAGGCCAATTGGTCGTAGGGGAATTTCGGTCATTTTATCCCCAGGACTTGGAAAAACTATAAATAGACCCCCTTGGGTACCTTTGGAGAGGCATTGGCTTTTGGCTTCCTCCTCCCTAGCTTTCCTCTTGGTAGAGTTGAGAGAACTCTCCAAGGTACCCAGCTCTCATTGGTAAGGGAGGGGAAGTGCTCTTGTGACCTTCCGGGTGTGTGGTGGGACCTCCGTGCTAGAGCCGAGGGTCTGTTCCTAGTTTCCCAAGTCTTCGGCCCGTGACATTCTTCCAAGTGTAGTAGGTGTGAGGTCACCCCTTCCCCAAGGGTCGGACTCCACAGAAACCAAGTTTTTGGTTTCAACATTTTGGTGCGGTGAGCATGGAGAGTGACCAGCACAGAAGATCTTGGGAGAGTGTCATGGCTGGAGATCAGGGAGGTAGTGATGACCTCGGCGGTCTCCCCAACCCAGGACCCTTCGTAGGAAGGGAAGAGTTCATGGCTTCCATCTCTGGCATCATGGAGATGTTGCGAAGCATTGCTCCTCGGGCTGGCAGCTCAGCTCCCACCCCCCAAGGACCGGCTCCCAGGGATCTCAGTGAGCTGCCCCCCAGAGATCTAAGCGAGATCACCCCAGCAGGGGGAGAAGGAAGTGCCCCAGGGAGGCGACCTGGGAAGGAGAGGATGGGAGAGGGGGTCGAGCGAGACCTCCCCGGCCGGGAGCTGTTCCCCAGCCCGTCGAGTGCTCTCCCCCCAAGCGAGTAGGTCGCGCGAGTGGAGGTGGCGAGAGCTCCCCTTAGGGGGTCACCCTTTAGTGAGTTGATCATCTCAGCTCCCATTCCCGAGGGGTTCAGAGAGCCAGACATGGCTTCCTATACCGGGAAGGATGACCCCGTCCAGCACCTGCAGTGGTTCGAGGATGCCGTCTCCATCAGGCCAATGACGGACGCCTTCAAGTGCCGTCTATTTGCGATCACCTTGAAAGAGAAGGCGAGAGACTTGTTCCATCAACTCCCTCCAAGGTCGATCTTCGGGTTTGAAGACTTGAGCCGGAGCTTTCAGCTTCGCTTCTCCACCTCCAAGAAGAGGAAGAAAGGTCCTGAGTCCCTCTTCCTGATAAAGCAAAGGGCTGAGGAGTCGCTAGCCCACTACGTTGACAGGTTCCAGGAGGAGGCCCTTGACATCCAAGAGGTGCCAGGGTATGCCCTCCAGATGGCGTTTACGGTGGGGTTGCGCGAAGGGTTCTTCAAGATGAGCTTGACCCGGAAGACCCCCCTTTCCTTCGAGGAGCTGATGGAAAGGGCGGCAGAGGAGATAGCCATGGAGGCAGCCAACCCGGCCTTCATGAAGAAGTTGGCAAAGTTGACAGAGGTGGAGTCAAAAGAGCAAGGTGGCTCAAGGCATCAAGAAGGAAGAAGGAGAGAGGAGCCGAGAACTCAGGGGTTCCAAGGATGGGAGGGTCCGGAGCTAGGTTGGAGGCACCAGGGAGGACCTGCCCAGGGTCCAAGAAGAGCTCTCATCCAGGGTGGGGGGGACTTTCAAGGAGGCCAAGGAAGATACAATTTCCAAAGGCAAGCCCCTAGACAGCTCCTACCCCCACCACAGCAAGCGATGGAGATCGGTCGAAGGGAGAGGAGGAACCGCACGGGAAAAGGAAGAGTAAGAGTAGAGTTACCCTACTGTGAGTTTCACCAGGAGGAGGGCCATGCAACAACTACTTGCCCCGAGTTCCAGGAATTGAGGACAAGAGCTCCGGCACCACAACCTCAACAACCGCAAGATCCGGTACGGATTGAAGAAGTCCAGCCTGAGACAGCAAGGGAGAGGTGTGAGGATCGGGTCGACGTGGGAACACGAGGGAAGATATGAGCGACTCACGGTGAAGTGGAGATCGGGCCCAGGTCCTCTGAAGAAGCCTCGCCCCAGTAGAGTCATGTACTTTTCTTATGATGTAATGAGTCCATCCCCCGACCGGTAGAGTCAGGGGGGTCATGTAACCCATCACTTTTTTCTCCTTTTGAGGATGTTGAATTTTGGCAGAGTTCAGGTAACATGCCCCGTCCCCAAGTCCCTTAGCTCCGAGATGATTCCGCTGCCAGGCTCTCACTAGCTGGTGGGTTCAGGTTGATCTCTCGTGGGAGCTAAGTCCTTTTGCTCCGAGATGATTCCGCTGCCAGGCTATCACTAGCTGGTGGGTTCAGGTTGATCTCTCGTGGGAGCCAAGACCCTTAGCTCCGAGATGATTCCGCTGCCAGGCTCTCACTAGCTGGTGGGTTCAGGTTGATCTCTCGTGGGAGCTAAGTCCTTTTGCTCCGAGATGATTCTGCTGCCAGACTCTCACTAGCTGGTGGGTTCAGGTTGATCTCTCGTGGGAGCTAAGTCCTTTTGCTCCGGGATGATTCCGCTGTCAGGCTCTCACTAGCTGGTGGGTTCAGGTTGATCTCTCGTGGGAGCTAAGTCCTTTTGCTCCGGGATGATTCCGCTGCCAGACCCTCACTAGCTAGTGGGTTCAGGTTGATCACTCGTAGGAGCTAAGTCCTTTTTCTCTGAGATGATTCCGCTGCCAGGCTCTCACTAGCTGGTGGGTTCAGGTTGATCTCTCGTTGGAGCTAAGTCCTTTTGCTCCGAGATGATTCCGCTGCCAGGTGGGTTCAGGTTGATCTCTCGTGGAGGCTAAGTATTTTAGCTCCGGGATGATTCCGCTGACCAGGCTCTCACTAGCTGGCAGGGCAGGTTGATCTCTCATGGAGGCTAAGTCTTTTAGCTCCGGGATGATTCCGCTGACCAGGTTCTTACTAGCTAGCAGGGCAGGTTGATCTCTCGTGGAGGCTAAGTATTTTAGCTCTGGGGTGATTCCGCTGACCAGGCTCTCACTAGATGGCAGGGCAGGTTGATCTCTCGTGGAGGCTTAGTCTTTTAGCTCCGGGATGATTCCGCTGACCAGGCTCTCACTAGTTGGCAGGGCAGGTTAATCTCTCGTGGACGCTAAGTCTTTTAGCTCCGGGATGATTCCGCTGACTAGGCTCTCACTAGCTGGCAGGGCAGGTTGATCTCTCGTGGAGGCTAAGTCTTTTAGCTCAGGGATGATTCTGCTGACCAGGCTCTCACTAGCTGGCATGACAGGTTGACCCCTCGGGAGGCTAAGTGTTTTCACCCCGAGGCTGTCTCGTCACCCAGGCTCCCACTAGCTGGCATGACAGGTTGACCCCTCGGGAGGCTAAGTGTTTTCACCCCGAGGCTGTCTCGTCACCCAGGCTCCCATTAGTTGGCACGACAGGTTGACCCCTCGGGAGGATAAGTGTTTTCACCCCGAGGCTGTCTCGTCACCCAGGCTCCCATTAGCTGGCATGACAGGTTGACCCCTCGGGAGGCTAAGTGTTTTAACCCTGAGGCTGTCTCGTCACCCAGGCTCCCATTAGCTAGCATGACAGGTTGACCCCTCGGGAGGCTAAGTGTTTTCACCCCGAGGCTATCTCGTCACCCAGGCTCCCATTAGCTGGCATGACAGGTTGACCCCTCGGGAGGCTAAGTGTTTTCACCCCGAGGCTGTCTCGTCACCCAGGCTCCTATTAGCTGGCATGATAGGTTGACCCCTCGGGAGGCTAAGTGTTTTCACCCCGAGGCTGTCTCGTCACCCAGGCTCCTATTAGCTGGCATGACAGGTTGAACCCTCGGGAGGCTAAGTGTTTTCACCCCGAGGCTGTCTCGTCACTCAGGCTCTTATTAGCTGGCATGACAGGTTGACCCCTCGGGAGGCTAAGTGTTTTCACCCTGAGGTTGTCTCGTCACCCAGGCTCCTATTAGCTGGCATGACAGGCTGACTCAGCGAATACGTCGGGTTGGATGTTTCTTTCCGAGCTTGTGCCAACCTCGAAAAGAGCGGGGATTATGTACAACCCCGTATTCGCAGAGTAGGGTCCTTTCGGCAGGCCCAGAGCCAGTTTTATGTTTTTAAGCTTTTTAGAGATTTTGGACTCTTGGTGGCCAATTTTGGCTTGGACTTGGAAATATACTAGTAGGGGGATGAAATATTTTTCTCCCCCCCGGCCCCCTCGGGGGGTCACCAGGCCGCCGAGCTCACCAGTCCGCCGAGCTCCCCAGGCCGCCGAGCTCCCCAGTCCGCCGAGCTCCCCAGGCCGCCGAGCTCCCCAGTCCGCCGAGCTCACCAGGCCGCCGAGCTCACCAGGCCGCCGAGCTCCCGAGGCCGCCGAGCTCCCCAGGCCGCCGAGCTCCCCAGGCCGCCGAGCTCCCCAGGCCGCCGAGCTCCCCAGGCCGCCGAGCTCCCCAGGCCGCCGAGCTCCCCAGGCCGCCGAGCTCCCCACGCCGCCGAGCTCCCCAGTCCGCCGGGCTCCCCAGGCCGCCGGGCTCCCCAGTCCGCTGAGTTCCCCATGCCGCCGAGCTCCCCAGTCCGCCGAGCTCCCCAGGCCGCCGAGCTCCCCAGTCCGCCGAGCTCCCCAGGCCGCCGAGCTCCCCTGGACGCCGAGCTCCCCAGACCGCCGAGCTCCCCAGGCCGCCGAGCTCCCCAGGCCGCCGAGCTCCCCAGGCCGCCGAGCTCCCCAAGCCGCCGAGCTCCCCAGTCCGCCGAGCTCAAGGCCAATTGGTCGTAGGGGCATTTCGGTCATTTTATCCCCAGGACTTGGAAAAACTATAAATAGACCCCCTTGGGTACCTTTGGAGAGGCATTGGCTTTTGGCTTCCTCCTCCCTAGCTTTCCTCTTGGTAGAGTTGAGAGAACTCTCCAAGGTACCCAGCTCTCATTGGTAAGGGATGGGAAGTGCTCTTGTGACCTTCCGGGTGTGTGGTGGGACCTCCGCGCTAGAGCCGAGGGTCTGTTCCTAGTTTCCCAAGTCTTCGGCCCGTGATATTCTTCCAAGTGTAGTAGGTGTGAGGTCACCCCTTCCCCAAGGGTCGGACTCCACAGAGACCAAGTTTTTGGTTTCAACACATACCTTCTGCGGAGGGGAAGCATCATCCGCACGGTCGGGAGTCGGGGTAGGCGAGTTCCTGTTCTCGCGAGAAAGGTCCCGCTGGACCACCTTTGCCTTTTTCTTCCTCTTCTCTTTCTTCTTCTTTAGCGGGGAAGGATTAGCGGTTGGCGAATTTCTCGCCAGCAAGGGAGTAACCATAGCACTGTTAGCCAGAGCTCGCGCCTGAGCCACATTGATGCAGTCTTGGAGGTCTTATGGGAGCGGCTTGTCAACACGTTTGGAACGCATTGCGAAATCACGCGGAAGCTCAGTGAGGAAGCAACGACTCAGGGGCATACTTAGGCCGTCTATTAGCATATGTATATATAGAGCTATGGGATGGCCTACCAAAAAGATTCTCTTTTTTGAGGTGACACGTGCCCAACAAATATTTATGGGTTGTACGTGTCTTTTCGAGCGCAGAGATAGCTCAAAAAGAGCGGTGATTGTGTACAACCCCATATTCGCTGGGTAGGACCCAGAGACACCAACAATCAGGATTGGACTAGCTTTGGGCTAGCTTCGGGCTTCAGACCAGAACCGCTTGCGCCTTGGTAGAGCTCCTACCTACGAGCGGGCGGGATCGTTTGCGCCAAGCCTCAGCCAAGACCCACTGATGACCAGAAGCGGGCGAGATGGCATTGAGTCTACTCGACGCCATAATCCAAGCAGCAAAGGCGTCGAGTCCACTCGACGCCGCGTTGAGTAAGATCCACTAACTCAACGCCGCGTTCAACAGCAATGGCGTCGAGTCCACTCGACACTGCGTTAAGTAAGATCCATTCACTCAACGCCGCGTTCGACAGCAAAGGCATTGAGCCCACTGAATGCCGCGTTGAGTAGAGGCGGGAAGGTTCTCGTCTCAGGGTTCTCGCCGAGTGGGGCCCAAGGCCCAGGGTAAAATTACTTAATTGTCCTCAAGTAGAATTACCTACATACCCCCAAGGGGCTGCATTTAGTATTTTATAAACAGCGGGATTTGGCTATTGGCAGGCTAGCCAGGGGTATTTCAGTAATTTCAGGTCAGCAAAAGGCTATAAATAGACCCATAAGGGCTCCTTAGAAGGCAAGCTTTCATTATTCTCAAAATCCCAAGTGCTTTCTGAGGAGCTCCAAGCCCAGCTTTGGCTTTTGAGGGGAAGCTCTCAGAGATCTTCCGGGTGTGAGGTGGGACCTCCCTGCTGAGGCTTTGGGTCAGTTCTAGGTTCCTAGCAGCCAGTCGAGGGTCGAGGCTTGAGAGAAGTAAATGTTGGTTGTGCCTTGGTTTTTGAACTTTCGTTGAGGTAATTTTTGGCTTCAACATTTATAATTTTGGCCTTACAACACAGATCTTAGACAGATCCTACACAGCCTATTTAACCTAGGCCTATACATAGATCTTTGAATAGATCCACCATAATTTGAGTTGGATGATGATTTGACTAAAGAGATATTAATCTCTGAGTCAATTGCTTCCAGAGCTGAGAGAATTTCCGCCCTATCTTCTCTACAACAACAAGAAAGAATATCCTCAATTATCTGCGGCTTGTGCTGGAAGTTCTTCAGAATCTTGATTCTGATCTTGCTAATAAAAGGGGTGAAAACAATCTTTAATTAGCTAACCTATAAGGCTGATAGTAATTCCTCTGCCTTCCCTTCTGTCAAGAGAGAATTCAGAACATATATCTTCTTCTTCTTTGATTCAGAGAATGATCTTCAGATTTGGCTCAGATTGAATCGAGAAGCAACTTTCAGTTAGGGCTTGCATGACTGATTCCTCTTTCTTAGAGTAATCCTCTGTACTTGCTGAAGTGGATTTCAATTTCTTTAGCAATCTCAGAAACCTTCAGATTCTGTGAATTGAAGCTTTTGTTTCGACAACAATGGTGGGCGAAGACGATGAACTCCCGCTCCTCTTTTTCGAAATGAATTGATTTATCAAAAAGTTAATTTGATCCAGACCTCATCCTCTATTTATAATCCTATCATTCAGCTAGATGATTGACACGTGTCACTGCTTAATCAGCTGATTATATCCTTAGTTTTACAGAATGAGACTGATGGTGCCGTCAATAATGAATAACAGCTCTTCCTTAGCCATTTTTAACTTTATTGACTTAGAAAATTTCAGATAAGTACACAGGCATTGAGTGAGTTGAGTGAACAAGAATTACTCAATGAATCTGTACTTAGAAAATTTTCAGCTCTGCTAGGGATTTAGAGCGTTGAGTATATAAGATCCACTCAATGCTTTTTGCCTTAGATTAATCTTCAGCCCTTTCTGCAACTTTGGCGTTGAGTGTGTTGACTACACTCAATGATTCTGGACTTAGAACAATTCTGTTTTGCCTGATGGAGTTGAGTGTGCTGACTACACTCAACAATTCTATCATATGGCATTGAGTTAGCTGGCCTCACTCAATTCTTTTGTACTTAGACAGAATTTTTTGTCTTTCTTCCAAAGCTTTGACTGAAACAACATGATGTTGAGTGTATAAGATTCACTCAATGCTTCTGGACTTAACCAATTTTCTGTGATAGATTTGCTTTGGCTTTGACAGAACTAGCATAGCGTTGATTGACCAAGCTTCACTCAACGCTTTTGGACTTGGTATATTTTCCTGGCTTCCACTGCTTAGTCTTTGACAGAACTGGCTTTAAATCTTCACTGTGTCGAGACAGTTGAATTGTCTCGACACTACAGTTTTCCTGGTGTCGACATCTTTATGTTTGTACTTCAGTTCTTCATTGTGTCAAGACAGTTGTATTGTCTCGACACTACTGTTCTGAGCTTTAAGGTATCGAGATATCTGAATTGTCTCGACACTGCTGACTTGATCTTCAAGGTGTCGAGATAACTAAATTATCTCGACACTACTGACTTGAGGGTGTCGAGATAAGTGAATTGTCTCGACACAGCTGACTTGATCTGTACACACTTCTCCTACAAAGGTGTTGACATAGTTGTAAAGTGTATCAACACTTTTGTACTTAGTCATTTCTTGCTTTGACTGTCCTGACATAATTCAGCACTATTAGTTGTATGGAGTTGAGTGTATAAGCTTCACTCAATGCCAGAGGACTTAGTCATTTTTCCTGCTTCTCCAGCAACAGCCTTGGTGTTGAGTGAGCTTGCCTCACTCAACGCTGTGGACTTAGGAAAATTCCTTCCTATCCAGTTAGCTTCTTTGAGTCCACTTGTCAATGTCACTTGAACCACCTGTCCAATCAAAATGACATAGAAAAACCTGCATGCATAAACTTAAACATACATCAAATACAACTATGTATATATCATTGACTTATTTGACTTCTTACAAATCTAGGACATTGGGACCAATAGACCCAACGGGAGTCGTTTTAGCGAGCTAGCCGCATCTTTCCCAATCTCAGAGGGGTTCCATGAGCTGGAGATGTCCTACTACACCGGTAGGGATGATCCGGCCCAGCACGTCTAGTGGTTCGAGGATGTGGTCTCAATCCGGCAGATTTCGGATGCTTTCAAGTGTCGGCTCTTCGCCATCACCTTTATGAAGAAGGAAGGGATTGGTTCCCTCAGCTTCCTGTCAGATCAATTTATTAATTTGAGGATCTGTGTCGGGGGTTCCTGCTGAGGTTTTCAACTTTGAAGGAGAGGAAGAAGGAGTCGGTGTCCCTGTTTCCTATCAAGCAAGGGGCGGAGGAGATGTTGGGGAGTTACGTCGATAGGTTCTAGGAGGAGGTTCTCCATGTTTAGGAGATGCCTGGGCATACCCTCATGATAGCCTTCACTCTGGGGCTGCAGTAGGGGTTTTTCAGAATGGAGTTAAAGCGAGTGCCTCCACTATCCTTTGAAGAGCTGATGGAAAGGGCGACAAAGGAGGTCGAGGAGAAGAATCGAATCCGGCATTTTCCAGGAGACTAGCCAAGTGGGCCGCAGAGGAGGAGAAAGAGCCAAGAAGTAGGAATTATGAGGGGAGAGCCTAGACAGTGGGAGCAATGGCAGCAACCGAGATGGGGTCGTCAGGAGCCGAATAACCAGCTGGGCTGGAGGCAGTAAGAGTAGCATGATCAGGGACAAAGAAGAGGTTTCCACTAAGAGGGAAACTATCATGGGGGCAAGGACGGTTCTACCCCCCCCCCCCCCAAGCTGGAGGCAAGGTTAGAGACCTCCTCTCCTAGAACAACACCAGGCTATGGTGATAGCTCTGAGGAGGAGGAGGAGAGCTGTTCAGAGGTGAAGGCCGAAAGGCAGACCGAAGTTGCCCTCCTGCAATTTTCACCAGGAGGAGGGCCACCAGACGACCACTTGCTCGGAGTTATTAGAGATGAGGGGGAAATAGAGCAGGCCCCACAACAAAAACAACCCCGTCAGGAGGTGTAGATAGAAGAAGTTCTGCCAGGAGCGGAGCAAGAGGACAGGTGCGAGGATCGGGCCGACGTAGGAGGCCGAGGAAGGATCAGTGTGATCTATGGGGGGGAGTCGAGACCGCCCGCAAGTTGAGTCTCTACACCATATATCATCGGGGAATTACCTCCGCATCCCAAACCCCGCCCCCAGATAAAAAGATCACATTCTCCCGAAAGGATATGCCAGATCATGAGGATCCATTGTGCGATGCGCTGGTAATCCAAGCCGCCATCAAAAATTTTACTATTGCTCTGATCCTAATCAACAACGTGAGTTCAGTCAATGTCATTTTCAAGAAGGAGTTTGATGCGATGAAGGTGGAGGCAAAGAGGGTATTGGCCTCGGATGGGCCCTTATTCAGATTCTCTGAAGAGAGAGAGGAGGTAGAAGGGGGAGTGCGACTCCATATCACCTTGGGGGGTCAGTCCAGGAATTGCAGGTTCGTCATCATGGATGATCCTAGCGGCTACAATGTGATATTCGGGTGGCCCCTCATAAGCACCTTCGATTATGTACCCTCATCCTTCCACCAGTGCCTCAAGTTCAATGGCAAAAGGAGTCTAGGTCCGGGTCCGAGGAGATCCCAAGGCGGCAAGGAAATGTTATGTCACGGTCAACACCATCTCGTGGTAGGAGGGAGCTGAGGAGATGGAGAGAAGAATGTAAGAGTTTTCCAGGCAGGAAGCCGTGGGAGAAGACAAGAGATGGAGGTGGAGGAGGTGGAGATACCCTCCCGTGTGGGGGAAGCGGAATAAGTTTCGGATGAGCAGGCTAGGATGATGGTAGTGGAGGAAGTCGAGGAGGAGGAAGCCCTCATCCCAGGGGAGAGGGCAGCAAGTGAGTGGGAAGAACAGTACTGACTAGAAGTGGAGGAAGAAGTGGTGGAGCTAGAAGTCCTCACCAAGGGGGGAAGGGTGGATAAGGTGCAAGTCAGTGGGGGGCTGAGCCCGGAGGATCAGGAGAAGATGCTGGAGTGCATATAGAAGAACATTGATATCTTTGTATGGAGCACGATGGACATGCCGAGAATCAATGCAGATGTGGCTTGCCACCACCTCAACCTTGATCCCGGTGCTCGCCCCATCCAGTAGAAGAAGAGGTCATTCACCGACAGGCTAGCCGAGCCCATCCGGGAAGAAGTGAGCAAGCTTCTCAAGGCAGGGTTTGTATCAGAGATCCAGTGCCTGGGATGGGTCTCCTACGTGGTGATGTTAAAGAAGGGAGACGGGCGCTTGAGAATGTATATCAATTTTTCACTTTTGAATAAAGCATGTCCTAAGGATTATTATCCCCTGCCTCGAATCAACACGCTGGTTGACTCAGTCGTCATTTATCTCTAATGAGTGTTCTAGATGCCTTTTCAGGATACCACCAGATCAGGATGCACCTGCCAGACATAAAGGATGTTTCCTTCATTAAAGGCGATGGGTGCTACTATTACAAGATGATGCCCTTTGGGCTGAAGAATGTTGGGGCAACGTATCAAAGAATGATGGATCGGGTCTTCTAGGAGCAAAAAAGAAGGGATTTGGAGGTTTACGTGGATGAACTCATGGTGAAGAGTCGGGATGCAGAATCTCATCTCCAAGACCTAGAGGAAACCTTCAGCACCTTACGAAAGTATAAGATGAGGCTGAACCCCCTAAAGTGCATTTTGGGTCAAACGGGGGAAAGTTCCTGGCTCACCTCCTTACTCCGGTAGGGGTGGAGCCTAATCCTGATAAAGTAAGGGCGATCATGGAGTTGGAATCGCCGCGAAATGCCAAAGAGGTCCAGCGCCTGACAGGAAAGTTTGAGGGTCTAGGAAGGTTCCTCTCTCAGGAAGGAGTGAAGTGCTCGCCCTTCTTCAAAGTGTTTAGGGGAGGCCATAAATTCTAATGGTCTAAGGAGTGCGAGGAGGCTTTCCAAGCCTTGAAGAGACAGCTCACTCAGGCTCCACTTCTCTAGGGACAAGAGGAGGGGGAAGATTTATCCCTGTACCTTAGAGTTTGGGACGAGGCCATGAGCTCCATCCTAGTCTGGGAGGAGGGATTGAAGCAACTGCCGGTGAGAAGTCTCCTGAGGAAGGCAGAGCTTCGATACTTGATCTTGGAGAAGTTGGCCTTCGCTCTTGTCATCTCTACCCTGAGGCTCCGACCGTACTTCCAGGCACATTCAATCCTAGTGGTGACTGACCATCCCCTCCACAACATCTTTGAGGGGGTAGAGCATTCAGGGAGGCTAGAAAAATGGTCGGTAGAGCTAAGCGAGTTTGACATATAATTTGTCCCTCGCCTCTCGATAAAAGCCCAGGCGATGACTAACTTCTTGGTCGACTATACAGTTGAGGTGGCAGAGATAGAGGTCACTCGTCCAGTTCCCTGGAAGGTGATGGTGGATGGCGTTTCTAGAAGGCACTCCTTGGGGGTGGGAGTGATCCTGGAGAATCCTCAGGGAATAAGGATAGAGCAGACAATAGTGATCCATTTCCCCATCACTAACAATCAAGCAGAGTATGAGGCGGTAATCGTGATGTTATGTCTGGCAAGGGAGTTGGGGGTTCATGACATGGAGGTGCTAACAGACTCATTGGTGGTGTCCTCTCAAATTGATTACAAGTTCGAGGCAAGGGAGCCTACTCTCTAGCTTTATCAATCATAGGTAAAGGGCATCATCGGCACGTTCCAAACATTTTCCATCTGACATGTGACATGAGAAGAAAGTGAACAAGCGGATCAAATGGCTAAGTTTGAACCCCTTGAAAGAGGAACTATAACCGACCTATTCCGCCCTTCTATTAAGGAAGGGGAGTTTATGGAGGTGAACCAGTGCCCCCTCATCGATGGATCCCTTTACAGTTTTCATATCCACAGGAGAATTCTCGGAGGGTCTGGACAAGAAGTGTTTCATATATAAGTCGGCATACTACCTGATGCGCGATTGGAAGTTATACCAGAAGACCCTCGTAGGATTTCTGGCACGTTGTGTGGCTGAGGAGGAGGTCCCAAGGATCTTGGGGGAAGTCCATTCAGGTGAGTGCGGGAGCAACTCGGGAAGTAGGACCCTGGAAGGAAGAATTGTGAGACAAGGGTATTTTTGGCAGACGATGGGCTGGGATAATGCCGAATTTGCAAAGAAGTGTCAGAAGTGCTAGTTGTTTGCTCCCCTCCAACTACTACCGGCGCAGAGGCTCAGAAGCATCACTGCGCACTAGCCCTTCGATATTTGGGGAATGGATTATGTAGGGCCCTTCCCCTAAGCCAGCATGTAGAGAAGGTTCGTGCTAGTTATGATCAATTATTTATTTATGTGTTTGGAGGTCAAGGCACTGGCCAAGGTGACCTCTCAGGTGATTTGCAACTTTGTATGGGGGGAGATTATTTGTTGACATGGGTTGCCTCATGCCATCATCACGGATAATGGGCCGCAGTTTTCTAGCACAGTGTTCATCAGCTTTTGTGGCCAACTCGGGATAGACTCAAGTTCATGTCGGTCCATTACCCTCGGAGCAACGGGAAAGTAGAGGTTGTAACGCCCCGATTTTTCGATATTTGGTTTAATTCGTTGTCTGGCGTGTTTATGACGTCAGGGCGTTATGTTGACGCGTTTTCGACATATGATGTTGTTAAAGCATGGTTTTAGCTCTTAGGTTTTTCTGTGTGTGGCTGGGTTTAGCCTATTTGCAAAATTCCCTAGCGATCCGAGTCTACTTTGGTAACTCGGTGGAGCCTCTTTGGGAATGATTTTGTTTTGGCTTCGGGAGGTGTTTGCCCGAGTTTTGTTCGTCGAATATTAATTTTGACTGTGCTGTTGTGTTCGTAGCGTCAGTAATTAACTACGGTGTGATTTTCGTAGAAATCCGTGTTGACGTGAATTTTGGGTCGTTTTGACCATTATTTAATTATAAACTATTATTATAATACTTATATTTCTGAGTATAAATAGCCTTGTGAATAAATAAACCCTATTCATCATCTCCTTCTTGAAACCACCGGCTGTTACGGGAAGAGCGAGAGCAGCGGTCTCTTCTAAGCTTTCGGCCACCGATTTCTGGGGTGTTGGTACTCAAAATCATCTTTGGAGAGTAGAACCGGGTAGATATCACCTAGATCTACGTTTCTATGGTAAGTATTTCCCATTTCGTGAAATTTTGGGTGTTAGGGATTTCGTTTTGACCCTCTTTCATCCTGAAAAGTTTCAGGAATTGTTGCTTAGGTGGTTTTCGGCCAGTTCTGTGAGGAGGAGTGCCGGTGTTGCCAAGTTCGGCAAGGTTTAAGGCAAGTGGTGGTTTTCCCCTTGCTTGTTCTCTATTCCTTTTATTTTGATTCTCTCCCTATACAAAAAATGAGATTTGCATAGGGTGTGGCCATATAATTTTTGGTCAAGGGCCATCCTTCTAAACAATTGTTAGTCTAGGCAAATTCATCGAGGGTCGGACTGACTGTTAATCTAGTCTTAGATCTGTCAAATATTTATGAATTGAGTATTAGTCATGGCCGAGATCGTCATCATAGTCGGGAAAAAGAAGAGGAAGGAAATCTAATTCTTGTCATTTTTACTGTTAAGCATTGTCCCTCATTCCCCCTCCTTTTTCTAGATAAAATGATCTATGGTTGGTGTGAATTATGGGAAGTAGAATTCTATATCCTTTCCTGTACAGAAATGGGTATTTGGGAAGAGTATGGCAATCATGACCTGTTGAACAATAGAAGATAGTTGAGAAAATTTAGTTGAATGTGGGATTAGTCTTGTTAGGGAAATCTCATCGGGTTTGGCATTTTGCTTAAGTCAAATATGTCTTATATGGCTGATTAGGCTAAATCAGAAATTAATCCTTGATGACATTAGGTCAATTCATCGAATTTGAGGCTTAGACTTAGGCAATTTTGTCGGGCAGGTTAGGCGTTGAGTATAGTCTTAGCACTAAAGTTCAGTTTTTAGCCCAAGTCCAAAAGCGTTGAGTGTGTTGAGTGCACTCAAAGCGGCGTTGAGTGTGTTGAATGCACTCAACGCCTTGCCGAGAGGTCTACGATGTTAAGTGTAAAAGCGTTGAGTGCATTGAGTGCACTCAATGCGGCGTTGAGTGCATTGAGTCCATTCAACGCGGCGTTGAGTGTGCTGCATACACTCAATGTCATCAGAATTTGACGTTAAGTCAAAAGGCGTTGAGTGTACTGCATACACTCAACGTAGCATTGAGTGTGGTGAATACACTCAACGCCATCAGGAAAACCTTGGAATCTAAGTTAAAAGCGTTGAGTGCATGATGAGTTGTAAATATACCTATATTTTCGTATTTTATTTAAGTCAATTTTGTTTATTTTTTGTCTTTTTTATTAGTTTTATTAAATAAATTGCTTATTTTTGTAAATATTATTTCTAACTTAGCTTTATTTTTATTCCAGAAAAATTCCAAAAAAAGTCAAAATGTTGACTGACACGCCCGTGTCACATGACCGACAAGCCCGTGTCACGCCCTCGACGATCGCCGACCACAGTTGCCAGCTCGACGGTCGGCAATGATCAAACCAAGTTCGACACGCCCCAAGACACGCCCGTGTCAAGGTGTGACACGGGCATGACTTAGCCACCTGGCCCGACGTGACGCGCGCGACATTGCGGCCAAACTGCGCCCAGATCGACATCCCCGACACGCCCCAGTCACGCCTGTGACTGACACATGTCACGCCCGTGACCTAGGGCGTGACCGCCACGTTTTCAGCCGAAGTCAACATTCCAGTCAAGTCACCCGATCAGCTCATGAATAGTGTCGACACGCCCCCCTGTCACGCCCTAGTCACGGGCGTGACCCACCGGAAATTTTGCCTATAAATAAGAGCTTCCAGGAAGCTTATTTTGTCCACTTTTTTGACCACTTTGCTTAGGGGAGGTGCTGCCCAATTGGATTCCATACTTATGTAAGGAGAATTTCTCCCCCCTCTCTCTCTCTTAGTTTGTATTAGGGTTTTTACTTTAATAAAATTTGAATTTTTCTTTCTTAATTAGTATGAAAAATCCATTTGAATGCGCCTACTTAAGCAATTTTTCGTTCATCTTTTTGTATTTCTTTTATGTTTTCATCTTTTTAGCTTTCATAACTTAGTTAGATTTAGGATTTATCGGCATTTCTAGCCGTTGTGCCGTCCGTTTAGTTTTCATTTTGTGCACTTTTTAGCTTTAGCTTTTTCTTCTTTATCATTTTCATTCATATAGGTTTTATAAAAAACCCCCTAAAAGTGTTCGCTTTTATTTTTCTTTAACTTAGGCTCTTAGGAATGTAAAACTTCTCGTTCCTTTTTAGTTTTATTCTCACTTTTTGGAGGTTTTATAAAAACTTATGAATAAAAATGTAGTCGTTATAATTTTTCGTAAACTTCATTTTAGCTTTTTAATTTCAAAACTTTTAGTCCCTTTAATTTTTATTTCATCTTTTTATGCATTTCTACCGCATTCTAGCGGTAGAAATACAGTTGTTTTAATTTTTCGAGTACTTTCATTTTGCGTTTATTTGCAAAACTTTTCGCTCCGGTTAATTTTTATTTTCACTTTTTATGCATTTCTACCGCATTCTAGCGGTAGAAATGCAGTCGTTTAAATTTTCTGAGCACTTTGTTTTTCTTATTTTTGCAAGTGTGTGTGCGTGTATGAGTTAGGTTTTACTGCTTTATTTCAACTCCTGTAGAGTGCGTGTGTGCGTATGCATTTATTTTCGCCTACTCGTTAAGAGTTAAATGGCGCTCTGCTTTCATTTTCCGCCCACTCGTTTGAGTGGGACTTGTCTTTTTGCTGCTTTCATTTTCTTCCTACTCACTTGAGTAGGAAAACCTTGTGTGGGTGCGTGTGTTTTCTTTTCTGTAGAGTGTGTGTGTGTGTTTTACTTTCTGTAGAGTGCGTGTGTGTGTTTTACTTTCAAGTAGAGTGCATGTGTGTATGAGATAGATTTACTCCCGCCCACTCATTTGAGCCGGGACTTGCAATTTTATCGCTTTCTCAATTATGTAGAGTGCGTGCGTGTAGGAGATAATTTTACCGCTTTATTTATCGCTTTCTTCAATTAAGAAGAGTGTGTGCGTGTGTGCATTTATTTTCGCCTACTCATTTGAGTAGGGTTTGCTTTATTTAATTTTCTTTATGGTTTTGAAGTGTGCGTGAGTGCCTGCATCAATTAGCCTTCAATTTATCTAATTGTCCTATTTTTTGTGTTTTCTCTTATAATTGTTCAGTGCTTAATTTAACACTCACGCTTCACCTAAAAACATAAAGCCGTCCCCATACCGATGAGTGGCTAATCTCTTTTAGCCTTCGACATCGAAGAGCATTGGGACATAAAAAATGATTTGAAATAATTAAAAAACTTTATTTTTATTTTAATTTAAGGACTTAAGGTTTACCCCGGGTTAACGACGCATAGGACCACATAATCGATGTGTGGGCTCTATTTCCGTTATCCATACACGACGCCGAGAGGCTGCACGTATGGACCGATCCCCCTTAAGTAAAGAGAACTGCGTACGCCCCCTCGGAAGAGGAGAAGCGTAGTTCTGCCGGATTGGGTTCCCCACCCAATAGCGGGGTTCTTAGCGTAATGCGGGCGTTAAGGGGAATCCTTCATCGGACTAACATTCGGTCGAATAGCCTTAGCGCCCAGGTGAGCGATATCCCTAGACCAAGGTGAGCTCATGTTCTTGGAACCTCCACGGCTAAGTGCCTTTTATTTAATTAAAAACAAAGTTTAATAATTGTTAAGAATTATTTTAGTCGGTTAACCCGTCATCGAACTAACTTAGCAAAATTCTGCTTTCTTTCCTTCCGCTTTAATTAAACTTAAAAACCCCACCTTACTGATAGTAAGATAATAGTGTTTCTGGAAGAGTAGATATAATCAACACGTCCCCGAGAATAATACGACCTCAGTATTTTCCCGAATACCGAGTACTACTTGCGATAGGTGCACTTGCCTCCTCTCGTTAGAAAACTCGATCTTCTAACCGGCCCGCGGAATCTGACCATTTCGAACCAACCACAGTAGGTCTCTGTTCCGCGGACATCAAGTTTTTGGCGCCGTTGCCGGGGAATCTTAGTTGTTATATTGAATCCGGGACTCTATTAATTTTACTTTATTTTCAAATAAAAAATTTATACAAAAATATATATATATCCTTCCCCCTTTTCGTTTTTTTAGGGTATATGACCCGTGGACAACCTTCGAGTTCTGAAAATCTTGAATTCGACCCCGAGATCGATCGCTCTCTTGCGCGTATCCGATCTCTCCGTCGAATTCCCTTTTTAGACCCCGCAGAATCTATCGGAGAACCCTCTTCTTCTTCTATGGCCGACCCGAATAATGCCCAACCGGCCGAGCGTACTATGTCTTACTACGCTCGGCCCAATTTGGATGATACGGGGTCGAGTATTGTTCGGCCAGCTGTGGCCAACAATAATTTTGAAATTAAGTCAAGTGTGATTCAAATGATCCAAAATGCCGTGCAGTTCGACGGACTGCCAGATGAGGATCCCAATAATCACTTGTCTAATTTTCTTGAGATTTGCGATACTTTTAAGATTAATGGCGTCACTGATGACGCCATTCGTTTGCGCCTTTTTCCGTTCTCTCTTAAGTCCAAGGCTAAGGCGTGGTTACTCTCCCTCCCGCGGGGATCCATCACATCCTGGGCGGAATTGGCAGAAAAATTCCTTACGAAGTATTTTCCGCCAGCGAAAACTGCAAGACTGCGGGCGGACATATCTTCGTTCGTCCAAAACGACTCCGAGTCTCTTTACGAGACTTGGGAACGCTTTAAGGAGTTTCTCCGCCGGTGCCCGCACCACGCTCTGCCAACGTGGTTGCAGGTACAAATTTTTTATAATGGACTGAATAGTCAGACGCGTCAAATGATTGACGCGGCTGCCGGGGGCACTCTGAACAATAAGACCCCCGAGGCCCTTTTCGAGGAAATGGCGGTGAACGCCTACCAGTGGAACGTCCCGCGGGCGCGCCCTAAGCAGGCGGGCATTTTTGAAGTGGATGCCACTGCTCAGCTAGTCCTCCAAGTGGAAAGGCTAACTAAGCAGGTGGCGGAGATGTCTGTTGCCTCCTCCACTCCGCCTTGTTTTCTCCCCCCCCCCCGCTAACGTCTGCGTAGTCGACGAATTCGTGGACTACATGGGAAATCCGGTGCGTCCCTCATTTCAAAACAACCCTTATAGTAGCCACTATAATCCGGGTTGGAGGAACCATCCGAATTTCTCCTGGAGCAACCCGAACAACGCGCAGCGTCCCCCTCCCCCTCCTTTTGCGCCAACGTTTCCTCCTCCCCCTCCTATGAAGCCATCCCCGGTGGAGGAAAATTTTAATCGTTATGTCGCGTCCAACGAGTCCAATATCCGGAACATCACCGGATCGCTAAAAAATTTAGAACTCCAGGTTGGATAGCTGGCGCGACTTATGTCGGAACGCGCCCTGGGGGCACTGCCAGGGAACACGGAGCCCAATCCAAGGGAAACCGCCAACGCTATAACCCTCCGTAGCGGTAAGGAGGTGGTCGATCCAAAACGGATCGATCCTCAGGTACACATTTCACCTCCGACCCCTCTTCCCTCTTCTTCGATTACGCAACCCTTACCGAATTTTAACGACAAAACTATTTTAAACAAGGCGTTGCCCTACCCGTACAAGTTAGATAACGAGCGAGTGAACGCGCAATATGAAAAATTTATTTTATTACTTAAACAAATTCATATTAATGTTCCTTTTTGCGAGGCTATCTCGCAAATGCCTAAATATGCGAAATTTTTAAAAGAACTACTTTCTAATAAACGCAAACTCGAGGATATTTCGCATATATCTCTCAACGCTGTCTGCTCGGCGGCTCTTACTAGTAAATTGCCCTCAAAACAAAACGACCCGGGATGGTTTTCCATCCCGTGCCTTTTTGGCGATGTATTAGTAAAATACGCCTTGGCAGACTTAGGCGCGAGCATTAATTTGATGCCGTTCTCGCTCTTCCTGCGTTTAGGTTTGGGTACTCCTGCTCCTACCAATATGCGCATCCAACTAGCGGATCGCTCGGTTAGGTTCCCCATCGGGTTTGTTGAAGATGTCCTTGTCCGAGTAGACAAGTTCACCTTCCCGGTGGACTTCGTCATCTTGGACATCGAGGAAGACGCCAACGTACCAATAATACTTGGTCGCCCTTTCCTCGCGACCTCACGTGCATTAATCGATGTAAGTAATGGTCAGCTTCTCCTTCGGGTAGGAGACGACCAAGTTACTTTTTCTATTAACTCCTCTATGGAAGACTCGTCGCCGAGCGACGATTTCTGCTACTCTTTAGATTATTTTTATGGAGATTGTTCTTCTCCGGTTTTCGAGTCCGAGTTTTTAAACGAAAATATTTTTTCGCTCGAAACTTTTTATTGCGATGAGGATGCGTCTACGAATATGCCTTTTGAACCAATTGGTTCGAAAGACATTAGCACTAAAACCTCACTAGAAGAACCGCCCGCCCTAGAACTCAAACCATTACCCGAATCCCTAAAATACGCCTTTTTGGGGAAAAATGATACACTCCCGGTAATCATTTCTTCGTATTTAAGCGATTCGGAGACCTCCGAGTTATTGGATGTTTTCCTTAAACATCGCCACACAATTGCGTGGCAAATTTCTGACCTAAAGGGGATTAACCCTTCTTTCTACACTCACAAAATTTTCTTAAACGATAATTGCCGCAAAACCATTCAGCCGCAGCGGCGTCTTAACCCAAACATGAAAGACGTCGTGAAAGCTGAGATAATTAAATTATTAGATGCGGGGATTATTTATCCCATTTCTGATAGTGCGTGGGTTAGTCCCATTCATGTCGTGCCCAAGAAGGGCGGTCTAACCGTAGTGGCGAATGAGCACAACGAGCTCGTCCCAACTCGTACTGTTACGGGTTGGCGTGTGGTCATCGATTATCGCAAACTTAATGATGCCACCCGCAAAGACCATTTCCCACTACCGTTCCTTGACCAGATTCTCGAGCGTCTTTCCGGTCATCCATTTTATTGTTTTCTCGACGGTTTATCGGGATTTTTCCAAATCCCCATTTCCCCCGAAGACCAAGAGAAAACAACTTTTACTTGCCCCTTTGGCACCTTCGCCTATCGAAGAATGCCATTTGGCCTCTGCAATGCGCCGGCTACATTCCAAAGATGTATGTTGGCAATCTTTGGTGAGTTAGTAGAAGATATTATGGAAATATTTATGGATGACTTTTCTGTATTCGGATGCTCTTTCCCGGATTGTCTTCGTAATCTTGATCGTGTCCTCCAGCGATGCGAGGACACGAATCTTGTTTTAAATTGGGAAAAATGTAACTTTATGGTTCGAGGAGGTTTGGTCCTCGGCCATAAGATTTCGAGTAAGGGGATAGAGGTCGATAAGGCCAAAGTAGAAATCATAGAAAAACTTCCTCAGCCGACAAACATAAAATCCATTAGGAGTTTCTTAGGCCACGCGGGCTTTTATAGGCGCTTCATTCAAGATTTTTCAAAAATAACAAAGCCGCTTACTCACCTCTTGGAAAAGGAATCACCTTTTGTCTTTAGTAGCGATTGCGAGTCTGCTTTTAATTTTATAAAACAAAAACTTATCAATTCTCCAATTCTAGTGGCCCCTAATTGGTCCCTTCCGTTCGAAATCATGTGCGACGCTAGTGATATTGCCTTAGGCGCCGTTCTTGGCCAACGCGTAGAAAAACATTTTCATCCTATTTATTACGCTAGCAAGACGCTCACTTCCGCACAAGTGAATTACACGACGACGGAAAAGGAACTCTTAGCCGTCGTTTTCGCTTTCGATAAGTTTCGCTCGTATCTTACGCTATCTAAAGTTATCGTTTTTACCGATCACTCCGCCCTTAAATATCTATTAGCTAAAGCCGACGCGAAGCCCCGCCTTCTTCGATGGATTCTCCTCCTACAAGAGTTTGACTTGGAGATCCGGGATAAGAAGGGCGTGGAGAATCTAGCGGCAGACCACCTCTCCCGTTTAGAAAATCAGGGTGCGGAAGCGCTTGTCGAATCTGAAATAAATGACAGATTCCCCGAGGAACGCCTTCTCGCCATTCGTTCATCTTCGTCATCTTCGCCTTGGTTCGCAGATTTTGCGAACTACTTAGTCGCGCGGGTACTTCCAAAAGATTTTTCAAGTCATCAAAAGAAGAAATTCTTTTCCGACATGAAAAATTTCTTTTGGGATGACCCATTTCTTTTCCGTATCTGTGCGGACCAAGCGGTTCGAAGATGCGTCGCGGGAGTGGAGTGCACACAAATATTGAGGCACTGCCACGAGGGTCCAGCTGGGGGAACTATCAAGCCAACCGAACCGCTAGGAAGGCGCTTGAGGCGGGCTACTTTTGGCCCACTCTTTTCAAAGACGCGCACAATTTTGTGCGCGCATGCGATAGCTGTCAGCGGTCGGGTAACATCTCACGTAGAGACGAGATGCCCCAAAATATGTTTTTAGAATGCGAAGTTTTCGATTTATGGGGCATAGATTTTGTTGGCCCCCTACCTCCTTCTTATAGAAATATGTATATTTTAGTGGCGGTCGACTACGTATCACAGTGGGCGGAAGCGCGGGCTCTCCCCACCAACGATGCGCGATTCATCGTTATATTTCTAAAAAAATTATTTTCTCGCTTCGGAACGCCTCGCGCTATTGTTAGTGATAGGGGAACGCATTTCTGTAACGCTCTAATGGCTAAGACGTTAGCTAAATACGGAGTCATGCACAAGCTTGCCACCCCCTACCACCCGCAAACAAGTGGCCAAGTTGAGGTAGTAAATCGAGAGATAAAACGCATATTAGAAAAAACCGTTTCACTTAATAGGAAAGATTGGTCCGCTAAGCTTGACGACGCGTTGTGGGCGTATCGTACGGCGTACAAAACCACTATCGGTTGTACCCCGTTTCGATTAGTCTATGGCAAAGCGTGCCATTTACCCGTAGAACTGGAGCACCGCGCACTTTGTTACGTCGATAGGTTCTAGGAGGAGGTTCTCCATGTTTAGGAGATGCCTGGGCATACCCTCATGATAGCCTTCACTCTGGGGCTGCAGTAGGGGTTTTTCAGAATGGAGTTAAAGCGAGTGCCTCCACTATCCTTTGAAGAGCTGATGGAAAGGGCGACAAAGGAGGTCGAGGAGAAGAATCGAATCCGGCATTTTCCAGGAGACTAGCCAAGTGGGCCGCAGAGGAGGAGAAAGAGCCAAGAAGTAGGAATTATGAGGGGAGAGCCTAGACAGTGGGAGCAACGGCAGCAACCGAGATGGGGTCGTCAGGAGCCGAATAACCAGCTGGGCTGGAGGCAGTAAGAGTAGCATGATCAGGGACAAAGAAGAGGTTTCCACTAAGAGGGAAACTATCATGGGGGCAAGGACGGTTCTACCCCCCCCCCCCCCAAGCTGGAGGCAAGGTTAGAGACCTCCTCTCCTAGAACAACACCAGGCTATGGTGATAGCTCTGAGGAGGAGGAGGAGAGCTGTTCAGAGGTGAAGGCCGAAAGGCAGACCGAAGTTGCCCTCCTGCAATTTTCACCAGGAGGAGGGCCGCCAGACGACCACTTTCTCGGAGTTATTAGAGATGAGGGGGAAATAGAGCAGGCCCCACAACAAAAAAAACCCCGTCAGGAGGTGTAGATAGAAGAAGTTCTGCCAGGAGCGGAGCAAGAGGACAGGTGCGAGGATCGGGCCGACGTAGGAGGCCGAGGAAGGATCAGTGTGATCTATGGGGGGG
Organism: Platanthera zijinensis; assembly: GCA_039513925.1. NCBI lineage: Eukaryota > Viridiplantae > Streptophyta > Magnoliopsida > Asparagales > Orchidaceae > Platanthera > Platanthera zijinensis. The sequence goes on along the minus strand of CM077090.1, from coordinate 151,864,186 downwards.
AGTCGAGACCGCCCGCAAGGTGAGTCTCTACACCATATATCATCGGGGAATTACCTCCGCATCCCAAACCCCGCCCCCAGATAAAAAGATCACATTCTCCCGAAAGGATATGCCAGATCATGAGGATCCATTGTGCGATGCGCTGGTAATCCAAACCGCCATCAAAAATTTTACTATTGCTCTGATCCTCATCAACAACGTGAGTTCAGTCAATGTCATTTTCAAGAAGGAGTTTGATGCGATGAAGGTGGAGGCAAAGAGGGTATTGGCCTCGGATGGGCCCTTATTCAGATTCTCTGAAGAGAGAGAGGAGGTAGAAGGGGGAGTGCGACTCCATATCACCTTGGGGGGTCAGTCCAGGAATTGCAGGTTCGTCATCATGGATGATCCTAGCGGCTACAATGTGATATTCGGGTGGCCCCTCATAAGCACCTTCGATTATGTACCCTTGTCCTTCCACCAGTGCCTCAAGTTCAATGGCAAAAGGAGTCTAGGTCCGGGTCCGAGGAGATCCCAAGGCGGCAAGGAAATGTTATGTCACGGTCAACACCATCTCGTGGTAGGAGGGAGCTGAGGAGATGGAGAGAAGAATGTAAGAGTTTTCCAGGCAGGAAGCCGTGGGAGAAGACAAGAGATGGAGGTGGAGGAGGTGGAGATACCCTCCCGTGTGGGGGAAGCGGAATAAGTTTCAGATGAGCAGGCTAGGATGATGGTAGTGGAGGAAGTTGAGGAGGAGGAAGCCCTCATCCCAGGGGAGAGGGCAGCAAGTGAGTGGGAAGAACAGTACTGACTAGAAGTGGAGGAAGAAGTGGTGGAGCTAGAAGTCCTCACGAAGGGGGGAAGGGTGGATAAGGTGCAAGTCAGTGGGGGGCTGAGCCCAGAGGATCAGGAGAAGATGCTGGAGTGCATATAGAAGAACATTGATATCTTTGTATGGAGCACGATGGACATGCCGAGAATCAATGCAGATGTGGCTTGCCACCACCTCAACCTTGATCCCGGTGCTCGCCCCATCCAGTAGAAGAAGAGGTCATTCACCGACAGGCTAGCCGAGCCCATCCGGGAAGAAGTGAGCAAGCTTCTCAAGGCAGGGTTTGTATCAGAGATCCAGTGCCCGGGATGGGTCTCCTACGTGGTGATGTTAAAGAAGGGAGACGGGCGCTTGAGAATGTATATTAATTTTTCACTTTTGAATAAAGCATGTCCTAAGGATTATTATCCCCTGCCTCGAATCAACACGCTGGTTGACTCAGTCGTCGTTTATCTCTAATGAGTGTTCTAGATGCCTTTTCAGGATACCACCAGATCAGGATGCACCTGCCAGACATAAAGGATGTTTCCTTCATTAAAGGCGATGGGTGCTACTATTACAAGATGATGCCCTTTGGGCTGAAGAATGTTGGGGCAACGTATCAAAGAATGATGGATCGGGTCTTCTGGGAGCAAAAGAGAAGGGATTTGGAGGTTTACGTGGATGAACTCATGGTGAAGAGTCGGGATGCAGAATCTCATCTCCAAGACCTAGAGGAAACCTTCAGCACCTTACGAAAGTATAAGATGAGGCTGAACCCCCTAAAGTGCATTTTGGGTCAAACGGGGGAAAGTTCCTGGCTCACCTCCTTACTCCGGTAGGGGTGGAGCCTAATCCTGATAAAGTAAGGGCGATCATGGAGTTGGAATCGCCGCGAAATGCCAAAGAGGTCCAGCGCCTGACAGGAAAGTTTGAGGGTCTAGGAAGGTTCCTCTCTCAGGAAGGAGTGAAGTGCTCGCCCTTCTTCAAAGTGTTTAGGGGAGGCCATAAATTCTAATGGTCTAAGGAGTGCGAGGAGGCTTTCCAAGCCTTGAAGAGACAGCTCACTCAGGCTCCACTTCTCTAGGGACAAGAGGAGGGGGAAGATTTATCCCTGTACCTTAGAGTTTGGGACGAGGCCATGAGCTCCATCCTAGTCTGGGAGGAGGGATTGAAGCAACTGCCGGTGAGAAGTCTCCTGAGGAAGGCAGAGCTTCGATACTTGATCTTGGAGAAGTTGGCCTTCGCTCTTGTCATCTCTACCCTGAGGCTCCGACCGTACTTCCAGGCACATTCAATCCTAGTGGTGACTGACCATCCCCTCCACAACATCTTTGAGGGGGTAGAGCATTCAGGGAGGCTAGAAAAATGGTCGGTAGAGCTAAGCGAGTTTGACATATAATTTGTCCCTCGCCTCTCGATAAAAGCCCAGGCGATGACTAACTTCTTGGTCGACTATACAGTTGAGGTGGCAGAGATAGAGGTCACTCGTCCAGTTCCCTGGAAGGTGATGGTGGATGGCGTTTCTAGAAGGCACTCCTTGGGGGTGGGAGTGATCCTGGAGAATCCTCAGGGAATAAGGATAGAGCAGACAATAGTGATCCATTTCCCCATCACTAACAATCAAGCAGAGTATGAGGCGGTAATCGTGATGTTATGTCTGGCAAGGGAGTTGGGGGTTCATGACATGGAGGTGCTAACAGACTCATTGGTGGTGTCCTCTCAAATTGATTACAAGTTCGAGGCAAGGGAGCCTACTCTCTAGCTTTATCAATCATAGGTAAAGGGCATCATCGGCACGTTCCAAACATTTTCCATCTGACATGTGACATGAGAAGAAAGTGAACAAGCGGATCAAATGGCTAAGTTTGAACCCCTTGAAAGAGGAACTATAACCGACCTATTCCGCCCTTCTATTAAGGAAGGGGAGTTTATGGAGGTGAACCAGTGCCCCCTCATCGATGGATCCCTTTACAGTTTTCATATCCACAGGAGAATTCTCGGAGGGTCTGGACAAGAAGTGTTTCATATATAAGTCGGCATACTACCTGATGCGCGATTGGAAGTTGTACCAGAAGACCCTCGTAGGATTTCTGGCACGTTATGTGGCTGAGGAGGAGGTCCCAAGGATCTTGGGGGAAGTCCATTCAGGTGAGTGCGGGAGCAACTCGGGAAGTAGGACCCTGGAAGGAAGAATTGTGAGACAAGGGTATTTTTGGCAGACCCTGGGCTGGGATAATGCCGAATTTGCAAAGAAGTGTCAGAAGTGCTAATTGTTTGCTCCCCTCCAACTACTACCGGTGCAGAGGCTCAGAAGCATCACTGCGCACTAGCCCTTCGATATTTGGGGAATGGATTATGTAGGGCCCTTCCCCTAAGCCAGCATGTAGAGAAGGTTCGTGCTAGTTATGATCGATTATTTATTTAAGTGTTTGGAGGTCAAGGCACTGGCCAAGGTGACCTCTCAGGTGATTTGCAACTTTGTATGGGGGGAGATTATTTGTTGACATGGGTTGCCTCATGCCATCATCACGGATAATGGGCCGCAATTTTCTAGCACAGTGTTCATCAGCTTTTGTGGCCAACTCGGGATAGACTCAAGTTCATGTCGGTCCATTACCCTCGGAGCAACGGGAAAGTAGAGGTTGTAACGCCCCGATTTTTCAATATTTGGTTTAATTCGTTGTCTGGCGTGTTTATGACGTCAGGGCGTTATGTTGATGCGTTTTCGACATATGATGTTGTTAAAGCATGGTTTTAGCTCTTAGGTTTTTCTGTGTGTGGCTGGGTTTAGCCTATTTGCAAAATTCCCTAGCGATCCGAGTCTACTTTGGTAACTCGGTGGAGCCTCTTTGGGAATGATTTTGTTTTGGCTTCGGGAGGTGTTTGCCCGAGTTTTGTTCGTCGAATATTAATTTTGACTGTGCTGTTGTGTTCGTAGCGTCAGTAATTAACTACGGTGTGATTTTCGTAGAAATCCGTGTTGACGTGAATTTTGGGTCGTTTTGACCATTATTTAATTATAAACTATTATTATAATACTTATATTTCTGAGTATAAATAGCCTTGTGAATAAATAAACCCTATTCATCATCTCCTTCTTGAAACCACCGGCTGTTACGGGAAGAGCGAGAGCAGCGGTCTCTTCTAAGCTTTCGGCCACCGATTTCTGGGGTGTTGGTACTCAAAATCATCTTTGGAGAGTAGAACCGGGTAGATATCACCTAGATCTACGTTTCTATGGTAAGTATTTCCCATTTCGTGAAATTTTGGGTGTTAGGGATTTCGTTTTGACCCTCTTTCATCCTGAAAAGTTTCAGGAATTGTTGCTTAGGTGGTTTTCGGCCAGTTCTGTGAGGAGGAGTGCCGGTGTTTCCAAGTTCGGCAAGGTTTAAGGCAAGTGGTGGTTTTCCCCTTGCTTGTTCTCTATTCCTTTTATTTTGATTCTCTCCCTATACAAAAAATGAGATTTGCATAGGGTGTGGCCATATAATTTTTGGTCAAGGGCCATCCTTCTAAACAATTGTTAGTCTAGGCAAATTCATCGAGGGTCGGACTGACAGTTAATCTAGTCTTAGATCTGTCAAATATTTATGAATTGAGTATTAGTCATGGCCGAGATCGTCATCATAGTCGGGAAAAAGAAGAGGAAGGAAATCTAATTCTTGTCATTTTTACTGTTAAGCATTGTCCCTCATTCCCCCTCCTTTTTCTAGATAAAATGATCTATGGTTGGTGTGAATTATGGGAAGTAGAATTCTATATCCTTTCCTGTACAGAAATGGGTATTTGGGAAGAGTATGGCAATCATGACCTGTTGAACAATAGAAGATAGTTGAGAAAATTTAGTTGAATGTGGGATTAGTCTTGTTAGGGAAATCTCATCGGGTTTGGCATTTTGCTTAAGTCAAATATGTCTTATATGGCTGATTAGGCTAAATCAGAAATTAATCCTTGATGACATTAGGTCAATTCATCGAATTTGAGGCTTAGACTTAGGCAATTTTGTCGGGCAGGTTAGGCGTTGAGTATAGTCTTAGCACTAAAGTTTAGTTTTTAGCCCAAGTCCAAAAGCGTTGAGTGTGTTGAGTGCACTCAAAGCGGCGTTGAGTGTGTTGAATGCACTCAACGCCTTGCCGAGAGGTCTACGATGTTAAGTGTAAAAGCGTTGAGTGCATTGAGTGCACTCAATGCGGCGTTGAGTGCATTGAGTCCATTGAACGCGGCGTTGAGTGTGCTGCATACACTCAATGTCATCAGAATTTGACGTTAAGTCAAAAGGCGTTGAGTGTACTGCATACACTCAACGTAGCATTGAGTGTGGTGAATACACTCAACGCCATCAGGAAAACCTTGGAATCTAAGTTAAAAGCGTTGAGTGCATGATGAGTTGTAAATATACCTATATTTTCGTATTTTATTTAAGTCAATTTTGTTTATTTTTTGTCTTTTTTATTAGTTTTATTAAATAAATTGCTTATTTTTGTAAATATTATTTCTAACTTAGCTTTATTTTTATTCCAGAAAAATTCCAGAAAAAGTCAAAATGTTGACTGACACGCCCGTGTCACATGACCGACACGCCCGTGTCACGCCCTCGACGATCGCCGACCACAGTTGCCAGCTCGACGGTCGGCAATGATCAAACCAAGTTCGACACGCCCCAAGACACGCCCGTGTCAAGGTGTGACACGGGCGTGACTTAGCCACCTGGCCCGACGTGACGCGCGCGACTTTGCGGCCAGACCGCGCCCAGATCGACATCCCCGACATGCCCCAGTCACGCCTGTGACTGACACATGTCACGCCCGTGACCTAGGGCGTGACCGCCACGTTTTCAGCCGAAGTCAACATTCCAGTCAAGTCACCCGATCAGCTCATGAATAGTGTCGACACGCCCCCCTGTCACGCCCTAGTCACGGGCGTGACCCACCGGAAATTTTGCCTATAAATAAGAGCTTCCAGGAAGCTTATTTTGTCCACTTTTTTGACCACTTTGCTTAGGGGAGGTGCTGCCCAATTGGATTCCATACTTATGTAAGGAGAATTTCTCCCCCCTCTCTCTCTCTTAGTTTGTATTAGGGTTTTTACTTTAATAAAATTTGAATTTTTCTTTCTTAATTAGTATGAAAAATCCATTTGAATGCGCCTACTTAAGCAATTTTTCGTTCATCTTTTTGTATTTCTTTTATGTTTTCATCTTTTTAGCTTTCATAACTTAGTTAGATTTAGGATTTATCGGCATTTCTAGCCGTTGTGCCGTCCGTTTAGTTTTCATTTTGTGCACTTTTTAGCTTAGCTTTTTCTTCTTTATCATTTTCATTCATATAGGTTTTATAAAAAAACCCCCTAAAAGTGTTCGCTTTTATTTTCTTTAACTTAGGCTCTTAGGAATGTAAAACTTCTCGTTCCTTTTTAGTTTTATTCTCACTTTTTGGAGGTTTTATAAAAACTTATGAATAAAAATGTAGTCGTTATAATTTTTCGTCAACTTCATTTTAGCTTTTTAATTTCAAAACTTTTAGTCCCTTTAATTTTTATTTCATCTTTTTATGCATTTCTACCGCATTCTAGCGGTAGAAATGCAGTTGTTTTAATTTTTCGAGTACTTTCATTTTGCGTTTATTTGCAAAACTTTTCGCTCCGGTTAATTATTATTTTCACTTTTTATGCATTTCTACCGCATTCTAGCGGTAGAAATGCAGTCGTTTAAATTTTCTGAGCACTTTGTTTTTCTTATTTTTGCAAGTGTGTGTGCGTGTATGAGTTAGGTTTTACTGCTTTATTTCAACTCCTGTAGAGTGCGTGTGTGCGTATGCATTTATTTTCGCCTACTCATTAAGAGTTAAATGGCGCTCTGCTTTCATTTTCCGCCCACTCGTTTGAGTGGGACTTGTCTTTTTGCTGCTTTCATTTTCTTCCTACTCACTTGAGTAGGAAAACCTTGTGTGGGTGCGTGTGTTTTCTTTTCTGTAGAGTGCGTGTGTGTGTTTTACTTTCTGTAGAGTGCGTGTGTGTGTTTTACTTTCAAGTAGAGTGCATGTGTGTATGAGATAGATTTACTCCCGCCCACTCATTTGAGCCGGGACTTGCAATTTTATCGCTTTCTCAATTATGTAGAGTGCGTGCGTGTAGGAGATAATTTTACCGCTTTATTTATCGCTTTCTTCAATTAAGAAAAGTGTGTGCGTGTGTGCATTTATTTCCGCCTACTCATTTGAGTAGGGTTTGCTTTATTTAATTTTCTTTATGGTTTTGAAGTGTGCGTGAGTGCCTGCATCAATTAGCCTTCAATTTATCTAATTGTCCTATTTTTCGTGTTTTCTCTTATAATTGTTCAGTGCTTAATTTAACACTCACGCTTCACCTAAAAACATAAAGCCGTCCCCATACCGATGAGTGGCTAATCTCTTTTAGCCTTCGACATCGAAGAGCATTGGGACATAAAAAATGATTTGAAATAATTAAAAAACTTTATTTTTATTTTAATTTAAGGACTTAAGGTTTACCCCGGGTTAACGACGCATAGGACCACATAATCGATGTGTGGGCTCTATTTCCGTTATCCATACGCGACGCCGAGAGGCTGCACGTATGGACCGATCCCCCTTAAGTAAAGAGAACTGCGTACGCCCCCTCGGAAGAGGAGAAGCGTAGTTCTGCCGGATTGGGTTCCCCACCCAATAGCGGGGTTCTTAGCGTAATGCGGGCGTTAAGGGGAATCCTTCATCGGACTAACATTCGGTCGAATAGCCTTAGCGCCCAGGTGAGCGATATCCCTAGACCAAGGTGAGCTCATGTTCTTGGAACCTCCACGGCTAAGTGCCTTTTATTTAATTAAAAACAAAGTTTAATAATTGTTAAGAATTATTTTAGTCGGTTAACCCGTCATCGAACTAACTTAGCAAAATTCTGCTTTCTTTCCTTCCGCTTTAATTAAACTAAAAAACCCCACCTTACTGATAGTAAGATAATAGTGTTTCTGGAAGAGTAGATATAATCAACACGTCCCCGAGAATAATACGACCTCAGTATTTTCCCGAATACCGAGTACTACTTGCGATAGGTGCACTTGCCTCCTCTCGTTAGAAAACTCGATCTTCTAACCGGCCCGCGGAATCTGACCATTTCGAACCAACCACAGTAGGTCTCTGTTCCGCGGCCATCAAGTTTTTGGCACCGTTGCCGGGGAATCTTAGTTGTTATATTGAATCCGGGACTCTATTAATTTTACTTTATTTTCAAATAAAAAATTTATACAAAAATATATATATATCCTTCCCCCTTTTCGTTTTTTTTAGGGTATATGACCCGTGGACAACCTTCGAGTTCTGAAAATCTTGAATTCGACCCAGAGATCGACCGCTCTCTTGCGCGTATCCGATCTCTCCGTCGAATTCCCTTTTTAGACCCCGTAGAATCTATCGGAGAACCCTCTTCTTCTTCTATGGCCGACCCGAATAATGCCCAACCGGCCGAGCGTACTATGTCTTACTACGCTCGGCCCAATTTGGATGATACGGGGTCGAGTATTGTTCGGCCAGCTGTGGCCAACAATAATTTTGAAATTAAGTCAAGTGTGATTCAAATGATCCAAAATGCCGTGCAGTTCGACGGACTGCCAGATGAGGATCCCAATAATCACTTGTCTAATTTTCTTGAGATTTGCGATACTTTTAAGATTAATGGCGTCACTGATGACGCCATTCGTTTGCGCCTTTTTCCGTTCTCTCTTAAGTCCAAGGCTAAGGCGTGGTTACTCTCCCTCCCGCGGGGATCCATCACGTCCTGGGCGGAATTGGCAGAAAAATTCCTTACGAAGTATTTTCCGCCAGCGAAAACTGCAAGACTGCGGGCGGATATATCTTCGTTTGTCCAAAATGACTCCGAGTCTCTTTACGAGACTTGGGAACGCTTTAAGGAGTTTCTCCGCCGGTGCCCGCACCACGCTCTGCCAACGTGGTTGCAGGTACAAATTTTTTATAATGGACTGAATAGTCAGACGCGTCAAATGATTGACGCGGCTGCCGGGGGCACTCTGAACAATAAGACCCCCGAGGCCCTTTTCGAGGAAATGGCGGTGAACGCCTACCAGTGGAACGTCCCGCGAGCGCCCCCTAAGCAGGCGGGCATTTTTGAAGTGGATGCCACTGCTCAGCTAGTCCTCCAAGTGGAAAGGCTAACTAAGCAGGTGGCGGAGATGTCTGTTGCCTCCTCCACTCCGTCTTGTTTTCTCCCCCCCCCCCCCCCCTCTAACGTCTGCGTAGTCGACGAATTCGTGGACTACATGGGAAATCCGGTGCGTCCCTCATTTCAAAACAACCCTTATAGTAGCCACTATAATCCGGGTTGGAGGAACCATCCGAATTTCTCCTGGAGCAACCCGAACAACGCGCAGCGTCCCCCTCCCCCTCCTTTTGCGCCAACGTTTCCTCCTCCCCCTCCTATGAAGCCATCCCCGGTGGAGGAAAATTTTAATCGTTATGTCGCGTCCAACGAGTCCAATATCCGGAACATCACCGGATCGCTAAAAAATTTAGAACTCCAGGTTGGACAGCTGGCGCGACTTATGTCGGAACGCGCCCTGGGGGCACTGCCAGGGAACACGGAGCCCAATCCAAGGGAAACCGCCAACGCTATAACCCTCCGTAGCGGTAAGGAGGTGGTCGATCCAAAACGGATCGATCCTCAGGTACACATTTCACCTCCGACCCCTCTTCCCTCTTCTTCGATTACGCAACCCTTACCGAATTTTAACGACAAAACTATTTTAAACAAGGCGTTGCCCTACCCGCACAAGTTAGATAACGAGCGAGTGAACGCGCAATATGAAAAAATTATTTTATTACTTAAACAAATTCATATTAATGTTCCTTTTTGCGAGGCTATCTCGCAAATGCCTAAATATGCGAAATTTTTAAAAGAACTACTTTCTAATAAACGCAAACTCGAGGATATTTCGCATATATCTCTCAACGCTGTCTGCTCGGCGGCTCTTACTAGTAAATTGCCCTCAAAACAAAACGACCCGGGACGGTTTTCCATCCCGTGCCTTTTTGGCGATGTATTAGTAAAATACGCCTTGGCAGACTTAGGCGCGAGCATTAATTTGATGCCGTTCTCGCTCTTCCTGCGTTTAGGTTTGGGTACTCCTGCTCCTACCAATATGCGCATCCAACTAGCGGATCGCTCGGTTAGGTTCCCCATCGGGTTTGTTGAGGATGTCCTTGTCCGAGTAGACAAGTTCACCTTCCCAGTGGACTTCGTCATCTTGGACATCGAGGAAGACGCCAACGTACCAATAATACTTGGTCGCCCTTTCCTCGCGACCTCACGTGCATTAATCGATGTAAGTAATGGTCAGCTTCTCCTTCGGGTAGGAGACGACCAAGTTACTTTTTCTATTAACTCCTCTATGGAAGACTCGTCGCCGAGCGACGATTTCTGCTACTCTTTAGATTATTTTTATGGAGATTGTTCTTCTCCGGTTTTCGAGTCCGAGTTTTTAAACGAAAATATTTTTTCGCTCGAAAATTTTTATTGCGATGAGGATGCGTATACGAATATGCCTTTTGAACCAATTGGTTCGAAAGACATTAGAACTAAAACCTCACTAGAAGAACCGCCCGCCCTAGAACTCAAACCATTACCCGAATCCCTAAAATACGCCTTTTTGGGGAAAAATGATACACTCCCGGTAATCATTTCTTCGTATTTAAGCGATTCGGAGACCTCCGAGTTATTGGATGTTTTCCTTAAACATCGCCACGCAATTGCGTGGCAAATTTCTGACCTAAAGGGGATTAACCCTTCTTTCTACACTCACAAAATTTTCTTAAACGATAATTGCCGCAAAACCATTCAGCCGCAGCGACGTCTTAACCCAAACATGAAAGACGTCGTGAAAGCTGAGATAATTAAATTATTAGATGCGGGGATTATTTATCCCATTTCTGATAGTGCGTGCGTTAGTCCCATTCATGTCGTGCCCAAGAAGGGCGGTCTAACCGTAGTGGCGAATGAGCACAACGAGCTCGTCCCAACTCGTACTGTTACGGGTTGGCGTGTGGTCACCGATTATCGCAAACTTAATGATGCCACCCGCAAAGACCATTTCCCACTACCGTTCCTTGACCAGATTCTCGAGCGTCTTTCCGGTCATCCATTTTATTGTTTTCTCGACGGTTTATCGGGATTTTTCCAAATCCCCATTTCCCCCGAAGACCAAGAGAAAACAACTTTTACTTGCCCCTTTGGCACCTTCGCCTATCGAAGAATGCCATTTGGCCTCTGCAATGCGCCGGCTACATTCCAAAGATGTATGCTGGCAATCTTTGGCGAGTTAGTAGAAGATATTATGGAAATATTTATGGATGACTTTTCTGTATTCGGATGCTCTTTCCCGGATTGTCTTCGTAATCTTGATCGTGTCCTCCAGCGATGCGAGGACACGAATCTTGTTTTAAATTGGGAAAAATGTAACTTTATGGTTCGAGGAGGTTTGGTCCTCGGCCATAAGATTTCGAGTAAGGGGATAGAGGTCGATAAGGCCAAAGTAGAAATCATAGAAAAACTTCCTCAGCCGACAAACATAAAATCCATTAAGGGTTTCTTAGGCCACGCGGGCTTTTATAGGCGCTTCATTCAAGATTTTTCAAAAATAACAAAGCCGCTTACTCACCTCTTGGAAAAGGAATCACCTTTTGTCTTTAGTAGCGATTGCGAGTCTGCTTTTAATTTTATAAAACAAAAACTTATCAATTCTCCAATTCTAGTGGCCCCTAATTGGTCCCTTCCGTTCGAAATCATGTGCGACACTAGTGATATTGCCTTAGGCGCCGTTCTTGGCCAACGCGTAGAAAACATTTTCATCCTATTTATTACGCTAGCAAGACGCTCACTTCCGCACAAGTGAATTACACGACGACGGAAAAGGAACTCTTAGCCGTCGTTTTCGCTTTCGATAAGTTTCGCTCGTATCTTATGCTATCTAAAGTTATCGTTTTTACCGATCACTCCGCCCTTAAATATCTATTAGCTAAAGCCGACGCGAAGCCCCGCCTTCTTCGATGGATTCTCCTCCTACAAGAGTTTGACTTGGAGATCCGGGATAAGAAGGGCGTGGAGAATCTAGCGGCAGACCACCTCTCCCGTTTAGAAAATCCGGGTGCGGAAGCGCTCGTCGAATCTGAAATAAATGACAGATTCCCCGAGGAACGCCTTCTCGCCATTCGTTCATCTTCGTCATCTTCGCCTTGGTTCGCAGATTTTGCGAACTACTTAGTCGCGCGGGTACTTCCAAAAGATTTTTCAAGTCATCAAAAGAAGAAATTCTTTTCCGACATGAAAAATTTCTTTTGGGATGACCCATTTCTTTTCCGTATCTGTGCGGACCAAGCGGTTCGAAGATGCGTCGCGGGAGTGGAGTGCACACAAATATTGAGGCACTGCCACGAGGGTCCAGCCGGGGGCACTATCAAGCCAACCGGACCGCTAGGAAGGCGCTTGAGGCGGGCTACTTTTGGCCCACTCTTTTCAAAGACGCGCACAATTTTGTGCGCGCATGCGATAGCTGTCAGCGGTCGGGTAACATCTCACGTAGAGACGAGATGCCCCAAAATATGTATTTAGAATGTGAAGTTTTCGATTTATGGGGCATAGATTTTGTTGGCCCCCTACCTCCTTCTTATAGAAATATGTATATTTTAGTGGCGGTCGACTACGTATCACAGTGGGCGGAAGCGCAGGCTCTCCCCACCAACGATGCGCGAGTCGTCGTTACATTTCTAAAAAAATTATTTTCTCGCTTCGGAACGCCTCGCGCTATTGTTAGTGATAGGGGAACGCATTTCTGTAACACTCTAATGGCTAAGACGTTAGCTAAATACGGAGTCATACACAAGCTTGCCACCCCCTACCACCCGCAAACAAGTGGCCAAGTTGAGGTAGTAAATCGAGAGATAAAACGCATATTAGAAAAAACCGTTTCACTTAATAGGAAAGATTGGTCCGCTAAGCTTGACGACGCGTTGTGGGCGTATCGTACGGCGTACAAAACCGCTATCGGTTGTACCCCGTTTCGATTAGTCTATGGCAAAGCGTGCCATTTACCCGTAGAACTGGAGCACCGCGCACTTTGGGCATTAAAACTCTTAAACCTCGACTCTAACTTAGCCGCTCAAAATAGAAAACTGCAACTAAACGAGCTCGATGAATGGCGTGCGAACACTTACGAGAGCAATAAGTTCTATAAGGAGCGTTCTAAGTTCTATCACGATCGAAAAATTAAAACCCCCAAAATTTTTTCTCCGGGCGATCTAGTCCTTCTTTACAATTCACGTCTTAAACTTTTTCCTGGCAAGCTTAAATCGCGATGGTTCGGCCACTTCAAGGTTGAAGAGGTTTGGCCATATGGGACCATACTCATCTCCCACCCCGAAAAAGGCACTTTTAAGGTGAACGGTAATCGGTTAAAGTCTTATATAGCGGGCGACCCTGTGATCAGTAGGAGCGAAACCATAACCCTTCTCCATATATAAACCCGCCACTATAGTCAAGCTACGCGACTATAAACAAAGCGCTCCTGGGAGGCACCCCTCGTCTATCTTTTTTACGTCTTTATTTATTATATTTTCTATTTTTCTAATAAATGCAGGGTTTCTAATGGGCTTCCCCGAGCGCGGATCAGGGACGTTTTCTGCCCCCCTCTTTTTCCTTTTTTGTACATATACCTGCTGTCTTGTTCCTCATACTTAGCGTACAACATTGGGGACAATGTTGGATCTAAGTATGGGGGTGTTTTCGTATTTTCGTACTTTCTTTTTCACTTACAAAAAAAAACAAAAAACAAAAACAAAACAAAACTTCAAAAATAAAAAATAAAAAATATATATATATAACACAAAAATAAAAAAAAATAAAAAAAAATTTTTTTTTTTAAATTTTGAAGTTTAATTTTTGAAACTTTTGACTTATTTTTAACTTTATCCGCGAGATCCGGCTCATCGAGCCATCCACATAACGAGTCATCTCGCGGCAGCACTTTTGTATATTTTTGTAAATATTCTTGTAAATATTTTTTGTAAATAATTTTTACATGTACTTTTTGTAAATATTCTTTCTCTTTCCCCTCTCCCTTTTTCCCTCTCATCCTTGTAAATATTTTTTTCTTTTAACCAAATTTTTGTAAATAGAATGAAAATTTCATTAAAAATACAAAAAAAATTCACAAAATATAAAAATACAAAAAAAATCACAAAAACTTAAAAATCCAAAAAATTTTATTTTTGCATTTTTCTTTCTTTCTTTTTAGTATGTATATATTAAAGATATAAATACAAAAATACAAAAAAAAAGAGCAAAAAACAACAAAAAATTTTATGTAAATTATGAAACAAATAAATCAAACATCTCATTCTTGAGTTTCTTGTTATCCAAAACTTTCGTTTTGAGTTTATTTATATGCGAATTTGATCAATTCTTTGTTCACTATTCGTTTGTTAATTATAGATTGAAAAATCTAAATAGCTGGGGTTAAGTTTTAAAGAATTTATTATACTTTGTTAAAAATAGGGGACTCGTTTTAGGCACTACTTCTAATTTTTCATAGATAGGAGCATGTGTACCATGTTAGAAAATAACGACTATAGAATTCAATTATGCTTGCTTTTAGCTTTCTGAAAAATTGGAACGTACAATTTATAAAGGTTGCTCTCAATTATTTTTCAATTAAAAATCTAGTTCTCTTTTCTCCCCTTACCTATCATAACCTACTCGGTATGATAAAAATATTTCCACAAAAAGAAAAAGATCTTATGTCAATGGGAATAAGATTTTATTCCGTAAACATAGGCACCCAATAAATTAAAAGATTATACATTACGGAGTAAGAGGATAAAATTCATTACTCCAACACATATACATTGGGTTATTTTTATTTATGAAGAAGAAAAATTTTATGTTAAGGAAAATAAGATTTCGTTTTCCTTTAACATCCAAATCAAAAAAATGGAGGTTTGAGAAAAAATAACCTCGCCTCAAAATCCAAGCATCTTCATAAACCAACATCAACCCCCCTTAGCCAATTTCATGACTCTAGAATTAATTCAAAAATCTTTTTGAGAGCATAATTCGTAAATTGCATTATTTCCGATAACACTCCTATAAGCTAAAGTTCGTATAACTCCAAACTATTTTCTGTTAATCTAATCAATACAACTATTGCTTTCTATTTGATTACATCAAGAAGTCTTTTGGCCAAAACTTTTGCCCTGTTTAAATCATCTAAATAATTTTAGGACTTAACTCTTATACCCCGTATATTTTTATTTGATCTCTCTTATAATTAATTTAGCGGTAGCAGAACTTAGGTTTTTTTTATTATTCCTTATAAGTTCACCTCAAACTTTTGCTCTGGAATAGCAAAAGCTTAAGTATGGGGGTGTTTGATGAGTTGTAAATATACTTATATTTTCGTATTTTATTTAAGTCAATTTTGTTTATTTTTTATCTTTTTTATTAGTTTTATTAAATAAATTGCTTATTTTTGTAAATATTATTTCTAACTTAGCTTTATTTTTATTCCAGAAAAATTCCAGAAAAATTCCAGAAAAAGTCAAAATGTTGACTGACACGCCCGTGTCACATGACCGACACGCCCGTGTCACGCCCTCGACGATCGCCGACCACAGTTGCCAGCTCGACGGTCGACAATGATCAAACCAAGTTCGACACGCCCCAAGACACGCCCGTGTCAAGGTGTGACACGGGCGTGACTTAGCCACCTGGCCCGACGTGACGCGCGCGACTTTGCGGCCGGACCGCGCCCAGATCGACCTCCCCGACACGCCCCAGTCACGCCCGTGACTGATACATGTCACGCCCGTGACCTAGGGCGTGACCGCCACATTTTCAGCTGAAGTCAACATTCCAGTCAAGTTACCTGATCAGCTCATGAATAGTGTCGACACGCCCCCCTGTCACGTCCTAGTCACGGGCGTGACCCACCCGAAATTTTGCCTATAAATAAGAGCTTCCAGGAAGCTTATTTTGTCCACTTTTTTGACCACTTTGCTTAGGGGAGGTGCTGCCCAATTGGATTCCATACTTATGTAAGGAGAATTTCTCCCCCCTCTCTCTCTTAGTTTGTATTAGGGTTTTTACTTTAATAAAATTTGAATTTTTCTCTCTTAATTAGTATGAAAAATCCATTTGAATGCGCCTACTTAAGCAATTTTTCGTTCATCTTTTTGTATTTCTTTTATGTTTTCATCTTTTTAGCTTTCATAACTTAGTTAGATTTAGGATTTATTGGCATTTCTAGCCGTTGTGCCGTCCGTTTAGTTTTCATTTTCTGCACTTTTTAGCTTTAGCTTTTTCTTCTTTATCATTTTCATTCATATAGGTTTTATAAAAAACCCCCTAAAAGTGTTCGCTTTTATTTTCTTTAACTTAGGCTCTTAGGAATGTAAAACTTCTCGTTCCTTTTTAGTTTTATTCTCACTTTTTGGAGGTTTTATAAAAACTTATGAATAAAAATGTAGTCGTTATAATTTTTCGTCAACTTCATTTTAGCTTTTTAATTTCAAAACTTTTAGTCCCTTTAATTTTTATTTCATCTTTTTATGCATTTCTACCGCATTCTAGCGGTAGAAATGCAGTTGTTTTAATTTTTCGAGTACTTTCATTTTGCGTTTATTTGCAAAACTTTTCGCTCCGGTTAATTTTTATTTTCACTTTTTATGCATTTCTACCGCATTCTAGCGGTAGAAATGCAGTCGTTTAAATTTTCTGAACACTTTGTTTTTCTTATTTTTGTAAGTGTGTGTGCGTGTATGAGTTAGGTTTTACTGCTTTATTTCAACTCCTGTAGAGTGCGTGTGTGCGTATGCATTTATTTTCGCCTACTCATTAAGAGTTAAATGGCGCTCTGCTTTCATTTTCCGCCCACTCGTTTGAGTGGGACTTGTCTTTTTGCTGCTTTCATTTTCTTCCTACTCACTTGAGTAGGAAAACCTTGTGTGGGTGCGTGTGTTTTCTTTTCTTTAGAGTGCGTGTGTGTGTTTTACTTTCTGTAGAGTGCGTGTGTGTGTTTTACTTTCAAGTAGAGTACGTGTGTGTATGAGATAGATTTACTCCCGCCCACTCATTTGAGCCGGGACTTGCAATTTTATCGCTTTCTCAATTATGTAGAGTGCGTGCGTGTAGGAGATAATTTTACCGCTTTATTTATCGCTTTCTTCAATTAAGAAGAGTGTGTGCGTGTGTGCATTTATTTTGGCCTACTCATTTGAGTAGGGTTTGCTTTATTTAATTTTCTTTATGGTTTTGAAGTGTGCGTGAGTGTCTGCATCAATTAGCCTTCAATTTATCTAATTGTCCTATTTTTCGTGTTTTCTCTTATAATTGTTCAGTGCTTAATTTAACACTCACGCTTCACCTAAAAACATAAAGTCGTCCCCATACCGATGAGTGGCTAATCTCTTTTAGCCTTCGGCATCGAAGAGCATTGGGACATAAAAAATGATTTGAAATAATTAAAAAACTTTATTTTTATTTTAATTTAAGGACTTAAGGTTTACCCCGGGTTAACGACGCATAGGACCACATAATCGATGTGTGGGCTCTATTTCCGTTATCCATACGCGACGCCGAGAGGCTGCACGTATGGATCGATCCCCCTTGGGTAAAGAGAACTGCGTATGCCCCCTCGGAAGAGGAGAAGCGTAGTTCTGCCGGATTGGGTTCCCCACCCAATAGCGGGGTTCTTAGCGTAATGCGGGCGTTAAGGGGAATCCTTCGTCGGACTAACGTTCTGTCGAATAGCCTTAGCGCCCAGGTGAGCGATATCCCTAGACCAAGGTGAGCTCATGTTCTTGGAACCTCCACGGCAAAGTGCCTTTTATTTAATTAAAAACAAAGTTTAATAATTGTTAAGAATTATTTTAGTCTTAATCCGATTCGATGCCGAGCATTAACCCGTCATCGAACTAACTTAGCAAAATTCTGCTTTCTTTCCTTCCGCTTTAATTAAACTAAAAAACCCCACCTTACTGATAGTAAGATAATAGTGTTTCTAGAAGAGTAGATATAATCAACACGTCCCCGAGAATAATACGACCTCGGTATTTTCCCGAATACCGAGTACTACTTGCGATAGGTGCACTTGCCTCCTCTCGTTAGAAAAGTCGATCTTCTAACCGGCCTGCGGAATCTAACCATTTCGAACCAACCACAGTAGGTCTCTGTTCTGCGGCCATCAGTGCATTGAGTGCACTCAACGCGGCATTGAGTGAGCTGAATACAATCGACGCCATCCAGTGAAAGTTCAGTCTTAAGTTAAAAAGCGTTGAGTGCGTTGAGTGCACTCAACATGATATTGAGTGAGCTGAATACACTCAATGCCATCCTGTAAAATTCTGCCTAAGTGTGAAAGCGTTGAGTTAGTGTTATACACTCAATGTGGCATTGAGTGAAGCTAGTTTTACTGAGTAGTATGGTCGGCGTCGAGTGCATTGACTACACTCGACGCGACTTCGAGTGTACTCAACGCCTTTCTCGTACACTTGGTAAATTTCTCCAATTCAATGTATTTCCTCTAATATCATAGTTTTGCTAAGTTTGAATTGTCGTGTTTTGGTTGAATCCGTCCAATTTGAGTTCTAGGGTGTTTGGATATAAGGTTAGGTTTGGTTGGTATGTTTTCGTGAATCAGTGCACCTGGGTATGTTTTGGTCTATTTTTGGACAGTTGGGTTGTGTTGGACCAGATGGCTACCACCGCAGTGCAATTTTGAGACGTTTGTGTCTGTTAGTTTGGTTTGGACAGTTTGGTCCTGAATCTGACCCGATTGTTTTACTAGTATTAATGATTCATGTGTTGGTGAGAGTTTAGTCTCATTTTCTTCCTCTTATGGTTAGGCATATGTTATTTCTGCCTACTCTCGTAGATGCTCTCAGATCATGACTCCGTTCGAACTTGGTGCAAATTTGTTACCTTTGAATATTATAAGTTAACTCTTTCTTAAACGTGTTCTATTTAGTTTACTGTGTTTTGACAGCTATTCTGGATTGGGTTGGTAATCTTACTACCCCTTTTGTTTACTGACAAGTTTGTTGCCACTTGTTTATTTTTTTGCTGAGGTATTCTTTTCTTATGAATGCCTCAGGTTCAGGGCAGTAGCCAGTTGAGCGGCTAGGTTGGTATTGCTAGTAGTCTGCTGCGTTGCAGAGGTCTTCCTCACTATTGTGAGGTAGTTTTGTTTTTTTCTTGTTAGTACAGACATACATGCTCACAAGTGGGTTCATGTCAGGTTGTTGATGCCCACTGGTCGTTTTCTTTTTGAAATTCAAATTACTTGGCTAAGTTGCTAATTTGCATATTTTGTGGTTATTTTACTTGTTCTTTGGGAATGTTTTATGCTAGGTTGCATGTTAGATATTTTAACTTATAAAAAGCATTACTACTAGTATTACAAACATGTCATCCTTCTAAATCCAAAATCACTCTCTTCTAGCTAACGCAAAGACTATTTTAATACTTACACTAAACCTAGAGTCTTGCATACCATGAGTTATCCTTTGGGGATGTTTATACTCATGTTGGGTGTTAATCAATATAATCAAAGTATTTTCCACAGCGTATAACTATAATTTTCTAGTGGACTAGTTGATTTATTGTGCCGAGGGATACAACTATATAAACTTAAACTGGTTTTTTTAATAACTTATGAATTTCATATAAACTATAGAGTTTGGAGTCTTGCCTGAGCACCTGCAGTTATCCCATTCACGGTGTGGCATCACGGTACGTATTTTCTCTTACTCTGATATAACTTAAATATTGAGAAAATGTGGGTTGTGATAGAGGCGGAGAACAAAATCATCGGGAACTTGTTAAAGAATAAGGTGGAAAATTTAAAGGGGAGCTGGGTGAAGCAACTCCCTTCAGTCCTTTGGGCCCTAAGAGCCACACCCAACACGGCCATGGAGGAGACTCCCTTCAAGCTCTCCCACGGCTGCAAGGCGGTGCTTCCGATAGAATTCTCGATTCGGACACCACGAATAGTGGAGGTAGGAGAAGGCAATAAGGAATAGAGGGATAAGAACGAGGATTAGTTGTGGCTCTCCATAGATCTGGGGGAGGAGATACGCTCCTCACAACGATTCGGCAGGAAGAAGTCAAGTGGAGGATGGCCAAGTACTTCGACAAGCATATCAGAATCAAGCAATTCGTAAAGGGAGACTTGGTCTTGAAAAAGGTTGATGCTGTTAGAAGGTCGACAGCTGATGACAAGTTGAATCCAAATTGGGAGGGTTCCTATACAATCAAAGAAGCCTTGAAGTTGGGGGGATACCACCTCCAGAATGTGGAGGGGGAACCCAATAGTCATTCCTAGAGCAGCGCCGACTTAAAGTGCTTCTATCCGTGAAATTGAACAAAGAACAATACCTTTTTGTATTTGTCTATCTTTGATGATTCACTTGCTCGTTATAAGGAATGTGGAGAGTGGCTTGCCAAGAGAAAAGTTAGGTTGATGCTCAACACCCACCGTCATGCTCCTACTAGCTGATAGGGCTAGTGGTAGCGCCCGGTGGCTGGCCAAGAGAAAAGTCTAATTGATGCTCAACATCCACCGTCAAGCTCCTACTAGCTGATTCGGCTGGTGGAAGCGCCTGGTGGATGTCTAAGAGAAAAGTCTGATTGATGCTCAACAACCGTAGCCAGGCTCCGACAAACTGATTGGGTCGGTGGTAGCGCCTAGTGGTTGGCCAAGAGATAAGTCTGGTCGATGCTCAACAACCGCCGTCAGGATCCTACTTGCTGATTGGACCGGTGGAAGCGCCCGATGGATGGCTAAGAGAAAAGTTCAGTTGATGCTCAAAACCCACCGTCAGGCTCCTACTAGCTGATTGATTCAGTGGTAGTGCCCGATGGTTGGACAAGAGAAAAGTATGGTTGATGCTCATCACCCTCCACCAGGCTCCTATTATCAGATTGGGCTGGTGGTAGCGTCCGGTGGCTGACCAAGATAAAAATCTGGTTAATGCTCAACACCCGCCGTCAGGCTCCTACTAGCTGATTGGGCCGGTGGTAGTGCCTAATGGCTGGCCAAGAGAAAAGTTTGCTTGATGCTCAACACCCATCATCAGGCTCCTACTAGCTGATTGGGTTGGTGGTAGTGCCCGGTGTATGGTCAAGAAAAAAATTTGGTTGATGCTCAACACCCGCCATCACGCTCCTACTAGCTGATTGAGCCGGTGGTAGCACTCGGTGGCTGGCCAAGAGAAAAGTCTGGTTGATGCTCAACACTCGCCGTCAGGCTCCTACTAGCTTATTGGGTCAGTGGTAGCGCCCGGTGATTGGCCAAGAGAAAATTTGGTTGATTCTCAACACCTGCCGTCAAACTCCTGCTAGCCGACAGGGGGGAGTGGGGAGTGGGGAGTGGGAATTCCTAGTGGCATACCAAAAGGAAAATCAGAGGAACAAGCATCGTCGAGGGAGAGCACTAAAGGCGAGCACTCCGAGAGAGCTTGGCCTCGCCCCTTGGGTGCCCGTTCGGCTAGTCCCCCCCAACATCCACAAGGCAACCCAAGTCGTGAGCTCTCATGAGGGGAGAAGCTACAGAAAGCTCATGGACCCTAGGCCTCCATGTGGGTCAACAAGAATGTGCAAGGAGAATGGAAGACGAGGCCTCAGTCATGCGGGGCGCTCGCGAGTTCTTCATCCAGCGTATCAGTCGAGTGAGGCATAGCTCGCATGAGCTGAGCACCCATGGTACGGGGCGGAGGGTTCCTAGACCTAGATCGTGTGGGCAGCGCAGTAGAATCTCTTTAAATAAATGGAGATGGGTTGTTACTCACAGGCCAATTGCTGAAGGTCTCGTCACTCTTTACATTAAGTCCTTAAGAATCACACGATCTCACTATCGAAGCATAGATTCAAATGCAGCAAGCGAGAAGACCAAGTCAGGTCGCGAATAAAAAAGAAAATATCAAAAATAAGAAAGAAAGCGAGGTAAACCATCATCCATTCAAGAAAAGTACATATGCATTGATAATCAGTAATTACAAAAGAAGGGGCTCAACCCGCATGTACAATATCAACAAAATAATGGCAAAAAATAATAAATTACATGTTTGGTAAAAAAAATCAGCGCAGCTCGCGGACTCTTCCTGGCAAGCCCTTGGGTGACACGCTACCTCGCAAGGGAAGATAAGAGTCATTGTCTTGCTTCGAGACCGAGAGGAATAGCTCTGGGACCTCGTCTTTTGCCTGAAGCCCCGCACCCTCACTTGTCACCAGGCCAGCCCGCTGCATCGTCACCAGGCCAGCCCGCTGCATCGTCAGGAGGGTGTACTTTGTCACTTTGGTTGAATTCAGGTGCAGTAGTTCATCGACCTCATGATCGGTGTACTGCGCGAGCTTGTCGCTGCTACTAGAGGGCGGCGGGGGAGCTGCAGACTCCAACTATCGAACTTAAGCCTTCAGCTCTTCATTCTCCTTCTCCAGGTCGTTGATTCGAGAGATAAGAGCTTGGTCATTGCCACGTCCTGTAGAAGGCAATGAAAGGGTGATTTAGCGCGAGAAGATATTCAGAAAAAGGGGGTTAAGGGTTTCGAGACTCACTAACCCTCCTAAGTACTCGACGAGGAGGGAATCAGAGGAGTCTTCCCTCTTCTTGTTATGCTCTACCTCCTCGAGTGCGAGACAGTGGGCTTGATCCTTGATGGTGACGTTCTTGAGGTGCTTGGCGGAGTTCCTCTCCACTACATGCAGTGATGAACCACCATGTGAGCCAGCTCTAGAGCGCGGAGCTAGGACCGAGAACTCTCATGCACCAGTACTCGCATGGACTACTCGACAAAGATCGAGTCATCCCCCAGCGAGTAGAGACTGAAGGAGAAGGCGAATGCTTTCCCTCCGGATGTCTCCTGCTCTAGCCAGGTCGGCAGGAGGGTCGAGATCGGGGCACTATTCACCCTCTTGTCCCACAGTAGGAGGGACTTGCCGAGCTCATCGTAGCCGAATTTTCTGTTCCCTCTCGGTACGGGCTTGTCGGCGAGCTCCTATTCTTGCACCTTGGAGGCACCGGCCGCCTCGCTAGGGACTCCATTGGCGGGAGCTCTAGGTACTACAACCTTCTCAGGGTGAGGGCCTGCTGGCGCTTTCCCCTTTTCCCAGGGTGTAAGGGGTTCACCGCCTCGGGTTTCTAACTTCTTGGACGCAGGCTATGGGGAGACAACTCACGTGCGACCTGCTTTGGAAGCACTAGGAGGGCCGGGACCTCGCGATGCGTGGCAGTGGCCAATTATGCAAGGGAGAGCTGGGTAGGAGCGACTTGAGCGCTCTCATATGGAGGGTGCAGGGGAAGGTCTCACTCGCCTGCAGCAGTTATGGGTCAGAAAAAGATAAATAAAGGTAATAGAGGTGAGTGCAAGTAGGGTGCCGGGTGTCGACCTTTAGGAGGTGAGTGCAAGAACTGAAGAGGCTGGATTCGTGGCCTCCCCTGGTAGTTGGGCTCCTTAGTTGCACCGGCGAGAAGAGGACATTGTCGAAGAGAGGCAAAGTTCCTTACAGGCTCTTGTGTCTCCAGCACATTCACATGGTTGCTGACGAAGTAGGCAGTGTCGTCCTTGTTTGACCAGAAGGAGAACAGCTTGCGGAAGACTGCGAGGCTGAACTCGATCCGCTACTCTCGTAGGAAGCAGGCGAACGCGACTGATGTGACGACGGAGTTTGAGGTTAGCTAGCCTGACACCATCACAGAGTACTTCAACACCTGTCATACCTCCGGCCACATGAGAAGCCACAGCCCCGCATCGAAGTGGGCGATAGGGATCACGAGCTTGACATTATAAAGGTCATTGATCTTCTTGATCTCTCCCAGGCACCTCGACTCGAACCCGGGCGGGATGAAGTTGGTGACTACCGAGACAAGCTCATTCTCAACGAGGTTGGCAGAGTGCAAAGTGTAGTCAGAGAAGGTCCAAGCACACTTGTCTCGCCCCTTGGCCTAACCACCGTCTCCTCCCTTCTCACGAGCTAGTGTGTGGGCCAAATACCGGGGTCCTTGCGGGTAGTTGCGAGCTGGAAATGGCGCAAGTCGCACAAGTTAAGCAGTCGAGAACGAAGAAAGCATAGAGAGGAGAGTTAATGTTGTAGGTAGAGAATGGGGAGCTATTTATAGAGAGAGAAAAGGCGGGAAAACTCCTTTTTGGCGGGAGGTGTGCAAATAGAAAAAATGTGGTTTGATGCTTCGATACTCGAGCCTGCCCCCTAATTCCCTCTACCTACTCGCCACGGTCTTAACGCAATAAAACCTAAGCGGTAGCGATCTAAGAGGCGAGCGAGAGAAGCTCTTACATACTCATAAACATAAACAACCCCATTGGCGGGCGAATAGTCTCAAATGTTAACAGGGGAGGGTGGGAACACCCCGAAAGAGAAAAAGAGAAGAACAAACAATAGTTTTTGTAACCGCGCGACGCGAGCTAAGACCCAGGAGGCAGGCATGACCCAAGTCCATTGGCAGGCAGCATGAGAGCAGTGGCCTCAGTACTGGATCCATTTCCACCTACCTCGACCTCGCACCCCGGAGCGAGGTGGTAGGCGAGGGTAGTAGTACTCGCGAACCACACTGAGCTCTTGCTGGGTCAGGCCGACCTGCTCCGTGGCTCGCTGAAGTTGTTCCTCAACCCACGCGAGGTGCACTCTTGGTGAGGTCATCCCGTCGCCCTCTTCTTGGGGCCTCCTGTCCAAGGCCCCAAAGCGCGCCTCTGTCTCCGCCTTGTCCTCGTCCACCCTGCCATAGATCTCCCATAGAATCAAGGAGTGTTTTCGGAATAGCTCGGCCACTCACATATTCATCCCCTCTGCTTCCTGAGGTTCACCCAGGTAGTTCGCAATCTTGTCTGGGGAAGGAGGAGGCGAATACTCCTCGCTTGGGTTTATGTCGGATGAAGAGACCCTATGAAAACCTAAGAAAGAGGAAGAGAGGTTAGCATGGTAGGTGGACAATGACGAACAAGCGATAATATGAACTCACCCAGGGTCGGCATATCTCCCGCATCGAAGTGCGGGCGGGAGGTACTTGGTTGGCCTTGAAAGGGCTCGCCACCGATAGTCGCAAGGGTTTTTCCCAACCCGGGGCAGGCCGAAAATCGTGGAGCCCGGTCGGCAGCCCCTGGGATGGAAGCTAGAAAAATAAGGGTGGTCAGAAATGAAGGATGACTGAGCGAAAAGGAAAATGCAGTAAGCCGAGAACTCACCGGCCAAGAGGGGGGAATATCGGGATCGCTAGAAGGGTGGATCCCGTAACCGAGGGGATAACGGCCCGCTCGGACAAGTATGGGGAAAGATGTTCTGAGTTTGCTCCCCCAACTCTATCCTCACGAGGTGTCTCCTACGGAAGTTGGGTCACATCTGAATCAGAGCAATAGCGAGTAAAATAGCCGGCTCGCGTACCTAGTGGGTGGCTTCAGAACCGGCCATCAAGTTCGAAGGGGGGCCGCCATCACCAGAAGGCCGCTTGATCATCTTGACCTTCTTTGGCGTGAAGGAAGAGCCGAGCGATCTCCAAGCCAGCCAGGGGGCGATGTCGGCGACCTAAGATCGTGTGCCCTCCCTCACGGCTTCTAGGAAAGCACACATCTCCTCTAAGATAGGCATCACTCACACCACTACATTAATGTGAAAAAGAAAGGAGGAGGAGGTCATTGAATTTCTTCGGAGCGAGCGGTATATATAGAGTGCAAGGGTGGTGCCCACCAAAAGATTCCCTATAGCTCAACAAGCACTCACCGAACACTTAGGGTTGGATGATTCTTTTCGAGCATTGAAAAAGCTCATAAAGAGCGAGGATTTTGTACAACCCCGTGTTTGTTGAGTGGACCCAACAGGACAGGCCATCTCCAAGTAGGGGGCGAGCTGAGTAAGCCGACTCACATCCGCCAAGCAGGCGGGTGAGTCGAGCAAGCCTACCCGCATTCGCCAAGTAGGAGGGCAAGCCAAGGGAGCCGACCCGCTTCAGCTCGGCAGGCGTGCGAGTCAAGGGAGCCGACCCGCTTTAGCTCGACAGGCAGGCGAGTCGAGGGAGCCGACCCGCTTCAGCTCTGTAGGAGGGTGAGCCGAGAGTGATTGGCTCGTGTCCGCTAGGCAGGAGGGTGAGCCTGCAGGAACCCGGCTCGCGCTCTCCTGAGAGGCAGGCGAGTCACTAGAGCAGGGCCGCACTCGCCTAGGGGACTAGTGAACTGGCTTGAGCTCCCTCTCTATATGGGGTGCTAATAGCATGCATTTAATTTTGTTTGGTCTGTCATTAACCTATTCAAACAATAGAGTTTTGTTGTTGGCAGATCCACCTTGGGTTGCGTATAGTAAAACAAAAAGGCGGAGTTACACTATTTGCAGACCAGACTCATAAATCTATAAATAGACCCGCAGGGGTACCTCAAAAGACAAGTTTTCTCATTCTCTGGTCTTATAGTGCTTTTTGAGGTGCCCTTAGCTCTAACACTAGCTAAGGAGGGGAAGTGCTCTAAGATCTTCCGGGTGTGCGATGGGACCTCCGTGATGCAACTGTGGGTCATTCTCTAATCTAAAGTCTCCAGTTGAGTGAACTCACTTAGAGAAGTAGGTGTGCGGTTACCCCTTTTTAGGGACCGAACTCCATAGAAGCTGGTTTTTGATTTCAACATATTGTATCCACAATAGCCCTTATTTGAAGAAGCCCCCCTTGAATTAATATGAATTGAGTTTGTATTTGATGCTGTATTTTAGTTATGTATTTGCAGGACTTTAATTGTTAAGTACAAACCAATGTAAGATTACAATGGGTCATATTATACAAGACTATGCAATATAATTCCTTATTGTGTAGGACATAGTGTTGACTCATTTGTAATCTCTCTATTTGGGTTGATGTTTTTAGTTATCTACCTAAATCACCTAGAGGAGGGTGAATAGGTGAGGTCTGCATCTTTTTGCAGAATAAAAATTGAACGAACGAAGCGTAGAAAATAAACACACAAATCACAGAGTACACCAGATCTATAGTGGTTCCCCAATCTTGGGTACATCCACTTTCCACCCCACTGATCTAGCAATACTCTATACTCGGCGACTTCACTATTACCTCGGATTGAAAATCAATCCTACAACTCAGAGCAACGCCCATACAACTCGATCCACAAAACAAATCTACACTCAGAAGAAAAACTCCCTACAACACTCGGAGACAAAATCTCCTACAAGATAAAAATGTTGTAAATAAAAATTATACAAATAGAATATCTTAGATCTTAATCTTCAGCCTTTCTTATTCCTTGAACTTTGAAGCTTTGTTAGAAACTAATCGAAGAAGATAAGCCGAAAATATTCTAGATCTGAAAACTTAGATCAACACGATCAAGAGATGAATCTGTAGATCTCTACTTCCTACGAATCACAGGAATCGGAGAAGGAGCGGCGACGAGATCGTCGATGAAGAGCAGCGGTGGTTTCCCGATTTAGAATTAAGAATGATTCAGAAATACTTGATTTCACTACTTAGGGTTAGTCGAAATTGATTAGACCTTTTATAGGACAAGCCTAATAGTCATAATCATAAAGACAGTACACGTGGACCAATAATCATTGAGATTAATTTGAAATCTGGTCCCGTCAAACATATCAAAATTTCAGAAAAAAAATTCTGCATTTCTCGAGTGGTTTATAGACTACTCGAGTAGTAACTTCTAATTCTCAAGAGGAAGGGTGTAAGGTTCTCGAGAACAAGACTTAGAGAAATTTTGAACATGAATCCTGGCTCCTCGAGAATTGACTTCTACTACTCGAGAACTAGTAAAACTTCTTGAGAACTAATATGACTTCTCGAGAACCAGACTTCTTCTCGAAACAAATTTTCTTGTTACTTGAGTAGTGGTCCTCTGACTTCTCGAGACAAGGCTTGGCCTTCTCGAGTACTGGCTTCTGCTACTTGAATAAAACACTTAGAAAATTTCTGAAATGAATTATATAGTAAACTCGAGACATAGATAAGTGTTACTCGAGTACTCCAAGGCTTACTCGAGTAATGGACTTAGCTTTCTCGATAACAATTTCTATTACTCGAGAACTTTACCTAGTATACTCGAGAAATCATTCCGGTACTACTCGAGTACAACATATACTACTCGAGTAATGGACTTAGAAAAACTTTTGCTTCTTAAAAATTATTTTTCTTCAAATGAAATCAGCAACCATTCTTACTTCCATTGCTTTAGTGCTTGAAAACAAAGTGTGTCCTAATAGAGAGGCTACACATGAGTCAACACCATGGATCACACAATGATGGATTACATTGTATGGTCCTGTTTTTGGTGACTCATTGTAGACTGACATTGGTCTACACTTGGAAATTATATCCTGCAAACACATAACTCAATAAGGACATCAAATACAACTTAATTCATCTTAGTTCAAGGGTGACTTCATACAAATCTAGATTATTGTGGATAAAATGCCCAACAATCTCCCCCTATTTGTAGAAGTCAGAACTCTCTACACTAAGGTGAATTACATAAAGATAATCATAATATATTAACTAGTAAACACAGTAATACTGAGAAAAGCTAAGCAAAGAAAAATCAGATCAAAATAGAAGATTTATATATATAGAAAATGTCCATGAAATCCAATTCAAGAAAATCTCATAAGAAAACTTTCTGATCAACTTTAGCTTCTAGTAGCTTTATTAATGTTGATGTTTGTCTCTCTTCTCTTGTTGTCTCTTTTGGTAGCTGAAAGGCTTGGGATAATACTTTGGAAGTTTAGGAGGAGCCTTGGGGTTATTCTTACCATACTCTCTATCATACATCCTTCTCTTGGTAATAGATTTCTCATACAAATCCCATTTATGGGAGTTGTAATGATCATGTCTATTCTCATTATAATCAATCACTAGTTTGAGAGTATCAAGAATTAAAGATTTAGAAGTTGGGCTCCAAATTTCAGTAAATTCTTGTGTTCTCCTTCTTTCAGCTTCTGGATTTGGAATGGACTTGCTGGCAGAAGCTCCATCACCATACTTTATTTTCTTAGCAATTTATACTTCAGGAGGTGCTTGATGAGGCATATCTATCTGGTCAGTTTCCCAAACTTGAGCATAAGTTTCTGGAGGTGGTGCATCCGAGCCCTCAGGTCTTGGAGAAAATGTTGGTTGTTGAACTGGAGGCTGCTAGGTAGGAGGATGCTGAGCAAGAGGGTTAAGGTGATGAGGGATAAAATTTGGATCAACCTGGAAATCAGGAAAGATTTGATTATGCATCCACACAGTTATATCATAGGTATGGAACTTGACACCATCTATTTGATTTTGAACATCCGCATGAATTTCAGTCAACTTTGCTTCCCATTCAATCTTTTTTCATTTCTTCAAATTTTTCTAAGAATTCTTTCACTAAGCTCTCCCCCTTTTTGACTTCTATTGATAGGGTGGCAATATCATCTTCTTTGAATGTGCCCACTTCTTCACAGATCTTGAAAGTGTGCTCTTGTGCTTTCTTTTCTAGTTTGATTTGGTTGTTTGCAAGGGTTACTGACTAATCCATCACTTGACCAATACTGGTCATGGTGTGGTCTAGAGCTTTCCCACCAATTTGTAAGAGGTGTTTCAGCTCATCAGTATTATGTTATATTTCTGCAAATCCTTTGCTCATCTCTTTTTCTAGAGCAGTTACTTATTCTGTTACAATTTTAAGAGATTCATCAAAATAAGCTCTTTATTTAGCTAACATCAATTCTACCTTACTCAAAATATTATCAGCAGAAGGAGTATCAACTTGAGGAGCTGGAGGAGGAGGAGGAGCAGTCCATGGAACTATTTCTTCAATGACAACTGAGCTCTGGGCTCTGGTAGAATGAATCAAAATATCTCCTTCCTCACCAAGAATGGTAGGAAGAGAGAAATCAAGGCTCTTTAGAGGAGCCTCAGCTGGTTCAGGTGTATCATCTTTCTCATCAGAGATTAGAACTGTATCTTCTTCTTGAATGTTTATAGCAGGGGACTGATGAAGAGGGGATTCTTTGTCTGAATGGAGGTAAGATGGATATGGTTCAGCAGGAGGGGATTTTTTTGTATGGATAGGGAAGGGAGACTCTTTTGAAGTGAGTTCATCAATCATTCTATTTATGTCACCCTCTGTAGAAAGAACTTGGTCTTGGACTTAAGCATCAGTAAACAAATTGTCAGCAGGGTTGGCATCAGGTAGATCATCATCTTGAGGAGTACAATGTCTTTCCTCTGGGTTTGAAGGAGCAGGCTCCCCCAAGTAACTGCACCAGATGTTCCAGCTACTTGAGGTAGAGGGTTCTTGAGTTGGCATATCTCTGGTTGATCAAGTTCTTTTGCTCATCCGCCTGTTGATCAATTTCTTGTGCAGCTTGGGCAGGGTTCTTGAGCTTAAGCTCCCATCTCTGAATAGAAGATATACAAACTTTCTTCATGTGGTGAAGGGTAGTACCTTTGGATAAATCAAAAATCTCTGGCTTGAGCTCATTTAGAAGTAGAGAAATAATCCTTGCATAGTTTGGAGCTTTGATACTTTCCTTAATCTTATCAAAGATCATCATCCCAAATTGAAATTTCTTCCTGCATATGATTGCTATCATCATGGCAAAGAAGTCTGCAGTGATGAAGCTTATAGAACTTGTCATGTAAAGAAGAACTTTCCCAAGAATATCAACTATAAGTTTGCATTTTGGATTTAGATCAGGTCGACGAAAGGTGTTTACAACAACAGAAATTCCACATGAACCATAAGCTCTGTCATAGTCCTCGATGGTTAGGTCATCTTCTTCGTCAATCTATGGTAGTCGAAGAGCTTAGATACAACTGGAGTAGAAAGTTTGATCTTAATCCCACAAACTCTGGTTTTAAGAAGCTTTCCATTTCTCTTTACCTTAGCATTCTGGAAGAACTCTTCTACCTCTGGAAAAAGAATTTTACACGGTTGCTCTAAAACAAAAGATAATCCAGTGGTTTCTAGAAGTAGCAGAAGATTCTGAAAATCATCTGAAAGCTCTACAATTCCTATCGAAACAAGTTCGCTCCCGATCCCTATCTTGGATGGAGGAGCCATTGATCCAGAGAAGAAAAAAAATTTCTGCTTGGAGAGAAAGGGCTGGATCGGCGGCAAGTTGGCGACGACGAAGGGAAGACGAAGAGTTTTTCTTCTTTTCTCTCGAGAAAGGGTTTAGAGATCGAGTGATTCGGAATTTTCCGGACTTTTCTATTTAGATAAGTCTTAATTTATGATAATTAAGGAAATAATAAAGTAACATACCTGAAAATATGGCGGCATAACGTCTGGGTGCGAATATCAGAAATTTGAACTTGAAGACAAAAAGTTGCTTCAGACTTCTCGAGTTGACAAACATTACTCGAGTGAAGTGACTATAGTTCTCGAGTAGTAACTTGCTCTCTCGAGTAATAGACTGGAAGATCTCGAGAAGTGTTCTGATAGTTCTCGAGAGGCAGACTGGAACTCGAGAAGAAGTTCTCGATAGGCAGACTTATTTCTCGAGTGGCAGACTTGTTTCCCGTGTGGTCCTATCTAGTACTCGAGTAGTAAGAGTCTAACTCGAGAAATGAAGTCCAAACTTAAGAATTTCTGAATTTTTGAAGTGTTGCCTGATCCTTGAGCTTTGTTGTGAGACCTCCTTCTTCATTCTTCTTTTTTGAGCATGCCAAGTTCTGTTTTGAAGAACAAGAACTTGGCCTCGTCCAGCGGCTTCGTGAAGATGTCTGCAACCTGCTTGTCAGTTGGGATATAATGGAGGTTGATGTCTCCATGCTCCACATGCTCCCTGATGAAGTGATACCTCTGCTCTATGTGCTTTGTCCTGCTTTGAGAAACTGGGTTATTGGCAATAGCAATTGCACTAGATGAGTCGCAAAATAATGGAATGTTGTTGAACTTCATGTTGTAATCTTAAAACTGGTAATTTATCCATAGCAGTTGTGCACAACAACTGCCTGCAGAGATATACTCTGACTCGACTGTTGAAATTTTGGGACATAATTTGGCTTTTTGCTGATCCAGGAGATGAGCCTTCTTCCTAGGAATTGACAAGTCCCGGAAGTGCTCTTCCTGTCATCATTGCTACCTGCAAAATCTGCATCTGAAAAACAAATTAGTTCGTTATCATTACATCTTGGGTACCATAAGCCAAGATTTTTTGTACCTTTAAGGTATCTTAGAATCTGCTTTGCAGCTATCGTAGTGAGATTCCTTAGAGTTCACTTGAAATCTAGCACACACACATGTTGAAAATATTATGTCTGGTCTACTAGCAATAAGATAGAGCAAGGATCCAATTATGATTCTGTACTTGGTTTCATCAAAAGGTTTCCCTTTCTCATCCTTATCTAGAGACATAGCTGAACCCATTGGAGTCCTCATAGAGGTTGCGTTCTCCATTCTGAATTTCTTAATCAACTCCTTTGTGAACTTCGTCTGAGAGATGAAAATTCCAACTTCAGATTGTTTCACCTGAAGTCCTAAGAAATACTTCAGCTCTCCCATACTGCTCATTTCAAACTTCCCTTGTATAATTTTTGAAAACTTCTTGCAGAGGTTGTCGTCAGTAGAGCCAAATATGATGTCGTCGAAATAGATTTACACTAGCAAAATCTTACATTTTATTTCCCTAAGAAATAATGTCTTATCTATCTTTCCTCTTGTGAACTTGTTCTCAAGAAGAAAGCTAGACATCATCTCATACCAAGCTCGAGGAGCTTGGTTCAATCCATATAAAGATTTAAACAAAAGATAAACATGATCAGGAAAGTTAGAATCAATGAAACCTAGAGGTTGTTCCATATACACTTCTTCCTTTATGTCACCATTAAGGAAGGCTGACTTCACGTCCATCTGATAGAGAGTGAAGCCCTTAAGTGTAGCATAAGCTAGGAACAACCTGATTGCCTCCAGCCTTGCCACTGGAACGTATGTCTGGTCGAAGTTGATTCCTTCTTCATGTCGGTATCCCTTGGCGACGAGTCTGGCCTTGTTCTTTATGATTCTTCCATCTTCGTCAATCTTGTTCCTGTAGACCCACTTGGTTCTGACAACGT
This sequence comes from Platanthera zijinensis, assembly GCA_039513925.1. NCBI lineage: Eukaryota > Viridiplantae > Streptophyta > Magnoliopsida > Asparagales > Orchidaceae > Platanthera > Platanthera zijinensis. The sequence goes on along the minus strand of CM077090.1, from coordinate 151,831,283 downwards.
TCTTACCTTTGGGTCTTGGAACAAGCTTCCAAACTTGGCAACGCTTAAATTGGTTCAATTCTTATTCCATTGCCATTATCCAAGATGCGTCTTAGTTTGCTTCCTCAAACTTCTTTGGTTCAACCTGTGAGAGGAAACTCAAATATAAATTTTCATTAGTTGTACCTCTACGAGTTCTGACACCGTCCCAAGGATCTCCGATGATTTGATCAATTACGCGATCCTTCAAGTGTCTGAGCTCTAGGGTTCTTGCATCTGGAGCTTCTTCTATCACATGAGTGACTACATCAACTTGAATGATATCTTCATCATGGTCATTAACCTCTCCAATTAGGGTTGGAGTGGCGATCTTGATGAACTTTTGATATTTTTCTTCAGTCGGCTCATCCAAGTTTAATTCCTTTATTCTTGAACCTACATCTTCAATGAACACACTAGAAGAACAGCCTTGCAGCAAGATCGTCTCATCAAAAACAACATTGATAGATTCTTCTACAACCAGGGTTTTCTTGTTGAAAATCCTATATGCCTTACTATGGCTACTATAGCCTACGAAAATACCTTCAAAGCTCTTTTCACTAAATTTAGTGGTGTGATACTTACCATTGTTGAGTATGAAGCATTTAATACCAAATATTTTAAAATATGAAATAGTCGGTTTCCTGCCCTTTAGTAGTTCGAAAGGTGTCTTATTATGATTCTTGTTTATTAGTGCTCGATTTTGCACGTGGCAAGCAGTGTTGACGGCTTCAGCCCAGAAGTATTCTGGTAGTGAGGCATCACTCAACATGGTTCTATAAGCCTCTATAAGTGTTCTATTCCTTCTATCATCTACTCCGTTCTGTTGAGGAGTACGAGGAGAGGAAAACTCATTAAAGATACCTAGGCTTTCACAGAATTCTATCGTGGCCCCAGACTTGAACTCTGTTCCATTGTCACTTCTGATTTTGACGACGGAACAGTTGTATTCATTTTGGATCTGCCTGACAAAATTAGTAAAGATATCGAAAGTATCTGACTTGTGTTTTAGAAAGAATACCCACGCAAAGCGAGAGTAATTATCCACAATAACCAATATATAATCCTTACCTCCCAAACTTCTAATTTGCAGTGGACCGAACAAGTCTATATGAAGCAGGTGTAAACACCTATTAGAGTCTTTGCCAATAATGCCTTTAAAAGTAGCCCTTGCTTGCTTACCTTTTATACATGCATGACAAGGTCTATCCTTAACGCACTTGACATTTGGGGCATCACGTACTAAATAAAGTGAAAATAATTTATAAATAGTTTTTAAATTTATATATGCTAATCTCTTATGTCATTGGTCACCAAGAGACACACTATCTTTTGCCAAAAAGCACACTGGCTTAGAAGAGTCTATGCAAATAAAATTTAAACAAAATATATTCCTACTACGAGTGTATAACCCCGTATCCAGCGAGTGGGTCAGCAGGAGCCAGAATCGCCAAATCGGGCAGTCTGAGTCCCTAGCAGAGCTCGACAAGAGGGAGAGATCGGCAGTCTCCGGCTCTCCCTGGAAGGGTGAGATACCTTGGGGAGGCGAGCTCGTACTCGCCAAGCCCAGCTCGCCAAGCCTAGCTCGCCAAGTCCAATTCGTTGAGCTCTGGGCTGTTCGTCGAGCTCTGGGCTGTACGTCGAGCTCTGAGCTGTTCATCGAGCTCTGAGTCGCTCGCCGGATTCAAACCATTCAACAAGACTGCGATGTGCAAGTAGGGCAGGTCGGGCCCATACTCGCCCAAGATCGAAGATAGGCGGCGAGTGCCTGCTGCATCGAGTACTCGTCGCCCCTGCCGAGTCGAGTTTATTGAGGGCTATGCGCCCAGGGATCTGATAGGCTTTTTTATCATTTTGCCCCAACTGGCCTGCCCATAGACAGTTAGAACAGCGGAGTTACGCTGTTGGTAGACCCATTTGGGCTGCACATAGCTGTTTAGAACAACGGAGGTTGGCTATTTGCAGGCCATTTTCTGAAATCTATAAATAGGACCCAGGGGGTACCTTAGAAGGCATGCTTACCTGCCTCCCAGTCTTCTAGCGCTTTCTGAGGTACCTTAGTCTGGAATTTGGCTAAGGAGGGGAAGCGCTCAGTGATCTTCCGGGTGTGTGGTGGGTCCTCCACACCGGGACCTTGGTTCAGTCCCTTGTTCTTTTTCCTTATTGTTTTTCTTGCAGGAGAGAAGTAGGTGCGCGATCACTCCTTCCCCATGGGTGAACTCCATCGAGACCGAGTTTTCGGTTTCAACATTTTGGTGCGGTGAGCGTGGAGCGTGGTCAGCATAGAAAATCTTTAGCGAGCTCAATGATAGGAGAAGGGCAAGGATCAGACAGGGGCAACTCGCCACCCCCTCCCCCTCTCGCCATAATGGGGATGTTCGAGGACTTCAGGTAGGAAGTACTCGACTTGGTCAGATTCGCACTCGGCGCGCATGCCGAGTGCTCGACTCCAGCGGTCCTTGTTCTCGCGGCTTCAGGCCTTGGCGAGGATGCTCCCGGAAAGCGAGCTAGGAAGGAGGTCACTAAGGAAGGGAGAGGTGGCGAGTTCCCCGGGCGGGTGCTCTTCCCCAGCTCGACAAGCAGCGATAGGTTCGGTGAGATGAGGGTACGAGATCCCCCAGCTCGCCCGATAGGGGGAGGCAGCCTCTTCAGTAAGCTGGTTTCTTCTGCTCCGGTTCCAGAGGGGTTCGGGGAGCCCGAGATATCCCTCTACACCGGGAAGGGAGACCCAGTTCAGCACATCCAGTGGTTTTAGGACGTGGTCTCGATCCGACAGATGTCGGACAGATTCAAGTGCAGGCTCTTTGCCATCACCCTCAAGGAGAAGGCGAGAGAGTGGTTCCACCAGTTGCCGACCAATTCCATCTACTGTTTCAAGGACCTGGGACGGAGGTTCATGCTGAGGTTCACCAGTTCTAAGAGGAGGAGGAAGGAGTCAGAGTCCCTGTTCCACATCAAGCAGGGAGTGAACGAGACCTTGGGGAGCTATGTCGATCGCTTCCATGAGGAAGTCACCCAAGTCCAGGAAATGTCAGGGCATACCCTAATGATGGCCTTCACCCTGGGGTTGCAGCAGGGTTTCTTTCGAATGGAGCTGAATAGGGTGCCACCCCTCTCCTACGAGGAGTTGATGGAGAGGACGGCAAGAGAGATCGGCGGGGAGGCGTCGAACCCGGAGTTTGCCTTAAAGTTAGCAAGGTGGGCTACAAAGGAGGAAAGGCCCAGAGGGGGCAGAGGTTAGGAGGAGAGGAGAGATGAAACCCAGTAGAGGGAGCAGCAGCATCCCAGGTGGGGGCTTCAGTAGCCGAACAATCGGTTAGGTTGGAGGCCCGAGTGGCAAGATCAAGGGCCGAGGAGAGGTCATCATGGCAGGGATAACCGCCAGGGAGGCCAGGGCCAGTTCTATCCTCTAGGTAGGAGGCAAGGCCAGAGGCCACCTCTCCTCGACCAGGAGCAGGCTATGACAATAGCCATGGGGGAGAGGAGGAGAGCAGCACGAAGTAGAATAAGGGAGGTTCGGGTGGAGCTGCCCTACTGTGAATTCCATCAGGAGGAAGGGCACACCACGACCACGTGCCCTGATTTCCTCGAGATGAGAGGAAACAGGGAGCAGCAACAGCAGCAAGACCGCCAAGGAGTGCGGATCAAGGAGCTCCTACCTCAGGCGGAGGAGGACAAGTATGAAGACCGGGCAGATGTGGGGACCCGGGGAGGTATCGAAATAATCAACGGGGGGGGGGGGGGGGGTTAGAGTCGAGGCTTCCCGAAAGGCAAGTCTCCACACCATGTACTGCAGGAGCGTTGGCTCCCCATCCCAGACCCCACCCCCGGAAGAGAGAATCACCATCTCAATCAAAGATATGTCGGGTCATTAGGATCCCTTTTGCGATGCGCTGGTCATCCAGACGGCTATCGATAATTTCACCGTCTCCCGGATCCTCATCGACAATGGGAGCTCGGTCAACGTCATCTTCAAGAAGGCATTTGACGTGATGAAGGGGGAGGCCAGGAGTGTGCTGGCCTCAGACGGGCCCCTATTTGGCTTCTCAGGGGAGAGGAAGGAAGTCGAAGGAGGAGTGGGACTTCATGTCTCTCTAGGGGGGGGGGGGGCAGTCCCGCAACTGCAGGTTCATCATCGTTGACACCCCCAGTAGCTACAACGCCATCTTCGGGAGGCCCCCAATCATCTTCTTCCGCTGGGTCCCCTCGTCCTTCCACTAGTGCCTGATGTTCAATGCCGAGGGGGTCCAGGTACAGGTCCGGGGAGACCCCAAGGTGGCGAGGGATTGTTACGTCACTATCATAAACACCATATCTTAGTCGGAGGGGGCTAAGGAGATGGAGCGAAGGATAGAGGAGGCAGAGCAGGAGGCCGGCGGAGAAGAGATGGAGGTAGAGGAGAGCCGCACCAAGGTGGAGGTGATTGAAGAAGTTCAGGGGTCAGCCGAGGCGATGGTCGTGGAGGAGGCTGGAGAGGAAGTCCTATCCCCAGGAGGGGGACATTGAATAATGTGGGGAGTAGTCCCTCCTAGAAGTAGCAGAGGAGGTGGTGGAGATGGAGGTTCTCACCCTGGGAGGCAGGGTGGAGAAGGTTCGGGTCAGCGGAGGGCTGACCCCGGAGGCCCAGGGAAGGTTTTGGAGTGCATCCAGAAGAATGTGGACATCTTTGCCTGGAGCTCTGTGGAGATGCCTGGGATCGATGCCGACGTGGCCTACCATTGCCTCAATCTGGACCCAGAAGCTCGCCCCATCCAGAAAAAGAAGAGATCCACGGAGGACAGGTTGGTCGAGCCGATCAGGGAGGAGGTAGCAAAGCTTCTCAAGGCTGGTTTTGTATCTGAAATCCAATATCCCGGCTAGGTCTCCAATGTAGTCATGGTTAAAAAAGGAGACAGCTGGTGGCTCATGTGTGTTGATTTTTCTCTTCTTAATAAATCATGCCCCAAGGATTGTTACCCCTTGCCTCGGATTGACGCGCTGGTTGATTCAACCGTCGGTTTCCCTGTAATGAGTTTTCTAGATGCATTTTCAGGTTATCACCAGATCAGGATGCACCCCCCCCCCGATATCAAAGATGTCTCTTTCATCACTGGGGATGGGTAATACTGCTAAAAAACGATGCCCTTTGGGCTAAAGAATGCAGGTGCAACCTATCAGAAGATGATGGACAGAGTCTTCCGGAAGCAAAGGGGAGGAACTTGGAAGTGTATGTTGATGATCTCATGATCAAAAGTCGAGATATTGACTCTCACATCCAGGATTTGGAGGAAACCTTCGCCACCCTACGCAAGTATAAGATGAGGATGAACCCCCTGAAGTGTGTCTTCGGGGTAGGCAGGGGAAAGTTCTTAGGCCATCTCCTCACCCCGGCAGGTGTAGAGCCTAATCCTGATAAGGTCCGAGCAATCATGGAGCTGGGATCACCTCGGAATGCTAAAGAGGTGCAACAATTGACAGGTAAGCTGGCAGGGTTGAGCAGGTTCCTCTCCCAGGCTGGAGAGAAGTTCTCTCCCTTCTTTAAGACTTTGAGGGGAGGCTGTTCAAACACCCTATTACTAATTTGGGCAAGGATCACTATGTTCTTAGGAAATTGTTTTGACCTTCTTGTATAGTCTTAAAGGTCAATTAGAATGAGTCTAAGGGTTAGAACTTAGGTTTGGAAGCTGCCCCCAAGACCCTCTGAAATCAGAATTCAAGTGCAGAAGACTAAGACAATTTTTCGTCGAGCTCGGGTCGATGAAACGTCGAACTTAGTTCGACTATCTCTGAGCTCAGTTCAACGAGTCGTCGAACTCGATTCGACGATCTTCGAGCTCAGATCGACGTTCTGTCTCTAGCTATAAATCCAATCTCTGAGCTCAGGTCGACGATAGTTGAGCTCAGATTGGCGATTTTTGTTTTCAGTCTAGCTTCAGTCTCTGAGCTCAGGTCGGCGATAGTCGAGCTCAGATCGACGCTTTTCTGAAGAGATCGACAATTTCAGGAATTCAAATTTAGACAGTTATGGAATTAAATCTGAGTTATTATCAGCATTTATTTCAAAGGATTCTATAGCTGTTTCAACTAATCTGGAGCAAGTTTCAAGGAAGACAAAATGAAATGTCTCTTAGGACTTTCCTCCAGAGACAAAGTTCATTTAAGACAGTCATTTATGACTGATTAACGGCTATCTCAAAGACAGATTTTCAGTATATCTCCAGAGAGTAATTAAAAAAAGAGAACAAGAGATTTCAATCAAGAATTCTGGGAATAGACACAAGAGAGACACAATTCTACAGGATTACTGAATTCATACAGAACACAAGGAATCATACTGTGAAGGAGATCATCAACAAAAAAGAATTTTTCTATTCTACATCTTCAAGATCTTCTCTATTCAAGTGTTCAAAGGCTTATTCATCAAAGACTCCAGACATTCCACATTTCAGCAATTGCTGAAATCATCCTTTGCTGGAGATCTAGATCTTCTGAAGACCTATCACCCTATGCAAAGCTTTTCTTCCTGAACATTGCAGATCTCAGGGGGAGATTTGACAACATCATCCACTAGTCTTCTCTTGGATTGTTGACAGAGAAGAACAACAACTCTTTTTCTTTTCCTTTTCTCTCCTATAAAAGGGTTTATCAATACTCCCTTCAAAAGTTTTGAGGCTGGTTTCTGAGACCTTGTCAAAACTCAGTGGTGGAAAGACACCTGATCAAAAAATCTGGTTTGGTTTTTGAGCACCTTATCAAAAGCTCATTGGTGCCCAGGACACCTCATCAACTATTCCTGCAGTGGATTCCTATCTAGGGTGGTAGAAGAGTGGATGTACCCAAGTTGATTGGAGAACCACTACAGATCCTTGTGTCTTCTGGTTTGCTGTGTTTTTACTTTGTTGTGTGCTGTGATTTTTCTTTCTTGCTAACCTAGTTTTATATACTGCTAGCATAATTACACCTATACTTAAATCAAGTCTTCCACTGCAAATAATTTTTTATCTGGAAAATTATTTTAATATACTCTATTCACCCCCCCCCCCCTCTAGAGTAAAGGTAGATCTTATCCTCACTTTCAATTTGTATCAGAGGGAGGTTGGTTACTCAACAACTGAATCTTCATTAGATTGGTTGTTCCTAAAGGCTAACACCTAAACCAAAAGATCTCTGATAAGATCAATCTTCTATAGAGGGTTATTATTTGTATTATATTTATTTTCATACAAAACCATGGCATAAAACAAAGATTATGCTAGCACCAGACCTCCAGTGTGCAATCTTTCTAAGTTTGTACTTTGGAAGACAAGGATAAAATTATATATGAATTCTATTGATGAGGACATCTACAATTCTATTTTGACAGTGTGTCCAAGACCCCCAGTGAATATAAGTACAAGTGCTGTTCCACCTCCTTCAGGAACAGATGTAGAAATTAAGAAATGGAAAGTTGCAGATGCCAAAGCAATGAATATTCTGGCTCAGACTATGTCTGATGAAATATTTAAGAAAGTGGCTGAATGCAACTCAGCAAAAGAAATATGGGACAAGTTGTCAGAAATTGTCTCAGGATCTGCTAATGAAAGGAAAGACAGAAGATCCCATCTTATTAGCCAGTATGAGAATTTCAAAAAGGGAGAAACTGAGTCAGTTGCTGACATGTACAATAGGCTCAGCCTAATAGTTAGTGAATTAAAAACACTGGACAAGGAGATCTCTATAACTGAACTCAATGAAAAAATCCTAATGTGCTTCCCCAGCACTTGGGACTCAAGGATCTGGCCAATCAAGGATGCCAGAAGCCTAACTGAGATTACTACTGAGGCTCTATTGGGCAAGCTCAAGTCCTATGAGCTGCTCATAAAGAATAGAGAGGAAGAACAAAAGGTTGCTTCTCCAGCAATCAGGAAGGAAAAGACAATAGCATTTAAAGCTACAAAAGATCAGCCTGAAGACAAGGTCACAGGCAATGAAGAATTGATGAGCTTACTGGCCAAAAGATTCTATAAGATGGCCAGGAAAGATTTCAGAAAGAGGTCATCCAGAGGGCATGAGAAGCAAAGGTATGACAAATCCAATAATAAAGAAATTATTTGTTTTGGATGTAGGAAACCAGGCCACATTGTGCCTGATTGTCCAGAAAATCAGAATAAGGACAAGAGGGACAGGAAAGATAGGAGAAAAGACAAGGATTCCAGGAGAAACAACAATGACAAATCCTCCTCCAGCAAAAAGAAACACACCAGGAAGGGATTTATAGCTGAAACCTGGAGTGAAACTGAAGAAGAGTTAGAGACTTCATCAAGCTCAAGTGATGATGAAGATGATGCTGAAGAGAAGGAATTCTGTATGATGGCTATTAATGCCTCCCAACATAGTTCTGATGCAGAACATGAATCAAAATCTGAATCTGAACATGAAGATGAAGAAGACCAGGTAATAGATTCCTTTGATTTTAATTCAGAGGACTTTAAATTTGAATTTAAAGTACTTTGTTTAGACCTGCTAAAGTCTTAGAAAGAGATCATCTCTCTCAGAAATCAATTGTCTGAACATAGCGCTTTAAAATCAGACAACCTCAAACTCTCTGAGGAGTTAGAATGCTGTAGGGAGGAGATAGCTTCACTGAAAAGTGAACTATCCCAGGCAAAGAAGTTTGAAGAATCCCTTAATGGGAGAAGCATCAGACTGATGGACATCACAAGCACAGTGAACTCTAGAATTAATAGTACACTGGGCTTGGGTGCTTCATCCAGCCAACCTATAGTGTTAACAACCCCAATCAAGTTTATCTCAGATAAAGGGATGGGAGTTGTAAAGGTGGCTAGGAAGAACCCTAATCTGCCTAAGAAAACTAAAGTTCAATAGAAAACGTCGAATAGAGCTTGACGATCGTCGAACAGAGCTCAGAGATCTCAAGCTGAATCGTCGAACACAGGTCGACGATCGCCGAACTTTGAACTCTGGTATAATCGATCTTCGAATGGAGCTCGATGATCTGACCCAAGATCGTCGAACTCAGCTCAAAGATCGTCGAACGGAGCTCAGAGTTTTGAAAAAAATTTCAAAGGCAAATCAAACTTCAATCCTAGAGGTCCTACATCCCAAAACTGTAACCCTTATACTAAATGGATAATACCTCCTAGGAGATATCATCCTTAAGTTTATAAGAGTCAGCCAGGGAAGTCTTTCATTTCAGAATTTTAAGGTTATCAACCTAGGCCCAAGGTAAATTGGGTCAAAAACATATAATTTGTTTATGTGTAGGTGAAGACCTATCCAATAATGAACCAATAATGGTATCTGGATAGTGGGTGATCAAAGCACATGACAGGAAGCAAGGAGAATCTTACATCCTTCAAAGCCAAACTTGGACCCAAAGTAATATTTGGAGATTCAAACTTTGGACAAACAAAAGGATATGGTGCTGTCCAGATTGGCTTAGCCACATTCAAGAAGGTGTCTTATGTGGAAGGACTTAAGCACAATCTAATCAGCATCAGTCAATTATGTGATGAGGGATACCAGGTGACATTCAACAAATCCTCATGCAAAATCAAATCAGAGGATAACACAACTGTGTTAACAGGTAAAAGGAAAGGTAACATTTATCTTGTATATTTTCTCTCAACTAAGATATATATTTGTTTATTCAATTCTATTTGCAAGCCAAATGATTTATGGCATAAGAGATTAGGGCATGTAAACCTTAGAACCATTGCTAGGTTGTCCAAGGACAACCTTTTTAGAGGACTACATTTTGCCCCCTACAAGAAGGAAGGACTTTGCAGGGCTTGTCAATTAGGCAAGCAAACTAAAAATAGTTTCAAGTCACTTAATAAGAGTGATTCACCTAGGATCTTGTATCTGTTACACATGGATCTTTTTAGACCCATTACAGTACAAAGCCTAAGAGGGAAATCTTATACTCTAATGGTTGTAGATGACTTCTCTAGATTCACATGAGTGTTCTTTCTGAGGAAGAAGTCTGATAACTTTAAGTGTTTGACAGAGTTTCTCAAATGCATACAGATTGAGTTCAATACTCACATTGCCCTGATCAGAAGTGATCATGGGACAGAGTTTGATTCTCTTCTTATGCAAGAGTTCTATCAGAGTGAAGGGATCATGCACACTTTCTCAGCTCCTAGAACTCCTCAACAAAATGGGGTAGCTGAAAGGAAAAAATAGAACCCTTATTGAATCTGCCACCACATTGTTGACAGATGCTCACCTTCCTCTATCCTTCTGGGCAGAGGCAGTGAACACCTCAAACTATGTGTTGAATAGAAGTTTGATACATAAGCTGAACGACAAGACTCCCTATGAATTACTCAAAGGGAAGAAACCTAAAGTAGATTACTTCAAGATTTTTGGTTGCATTTGTTGCATACACAATAATGACAAGAAGTATATAGCAAAATTTCAAGCTAAAGCTGATGAAGGAGTGTTTCTGGGATACTCCATGATCAGTAAAGCTTATAGGGTGTATAACAAAACTTCTCTTAAAATTGAACAATCCGTTCATATATATTTTGATGAGACTAACATGTTTTACAAGGAGAAGAATACTTCTACCATAAAAACCTTGCAGGTACACTCTCTTTCAGAAAATTTGGACAGGTTACATATTGTAGAAAAGGACACAATACATTCACCTATCCAACAAAAGGATGAGAGCAGTGAAGATGAAGAAAATGTTCAACATCTTGGAGAGAACCATCTTGAAGAGCCAGTTGTTGTTCCATAAGAGGAAATAACAACACAGGTTGGTGAACAATCAACACCCCCTGTTGATTTAGCAACATCAAGAGATCATCCAATCTCCCAAGTGATTGGAGACATCTCAGCTAGTGTGCAAATAAGAAATCAGGTCAAACAAAACCTGATGCACACCTGCTTTCTATCTTAAATTGAACCTCAATCCATACAAGATGCATAACAAGATCTACACTGGATCATTGCAATGCAAGAGAAATTACATCAATTTGAAAGGAACAAAGTTTGGGAGCTAGTGCTAAGGCCTAAGGATCATTCCATTATTGGAACAAAGTGGGTGTTTAGAAACAAGTTGGATGATCAAGGAATCATTGTCAGGAACAAGGAAAGGCTAGTTACACAAGGATATTCTCAAGAAGAAGGAATAGACTATGACCAGACTTTTGCACCAGTTGCAAGGTTGGAGGCCATAAGAATATTCCTAGCTTATGCAGCTCACAAAGGATTCAAGGTCTATCAGATGAATGTAAAGAGTGCATTTCTCAATGGAGATATCAAGGAAGAAGTCTATGTTAGACAACCCCCAAGTTTTATCTCTCCAACTCATCCTAATTATGTTTTCAAATTGAACAAAGCATTATATGGTCTCAAGCAAGCTCCTAGAGCATGGTATGAGACCTTAGCATGCTTTCTTTTGGAAAATGATTTTATAAGGGGTATAGTAGACCAAACTCTTTTTATTAGAACCCATAAGGCCAATATCCAACTAGTGCAAATATATGTAGATGATATTATATTTGGATCTACTGATTCAAATTTGTGCAAAAAGTTCTCTAAACTAATGCATTCAAAATTTGAAATGAGTAGCATGGGTGAGCTTTCCTTCTTTCTAGGATTGCAAGTCAAACAGCATGCTGATAGCATATTTATTTCTCAAACCAAGTATGCAAAAGAATTGGTTAAAAAATTTGGTATGTCTGAAGCATCATGTATGAAAACACATATGCCTACTAATGCTGTATTAGATGCTGATGAACATGGGAAACCTGTTGATCAGACAACATATAGAGCAATGATTGGCTCTTTATTGTACCTTACAGCTAGTAGACCTGACATAATGTTTGCTACATGCATATGTGCTAGATTCCAAGTAAGCCCTAGAGAGTCACACCTAACATTAGTAAAGAGGATTCTTAGGTATGTGAAAAGTTGTCTAAATCTAGGTCTCTGGTATCCAAAAGACTCAGGATTTGAATTAACTGGATTTTCAGATGCTGATTATGATGGATGTAGAGTAGACAGGAAAATCACCAGTGGAACTTGCCAGTTCCTTGGTGACGGACTTGTCTCCTGGTTTTGTAAGAAACAAACATCTGTGTCCATTTCAACTGTTGAAGCTTAATACATGGCAGCAGGTAGTTGTTGCTCACAGATTTTGTGGATTCAAAACCAGCTCCTAGACTATGGTTAGAACTTAGAAAGGTCAAAAATCTTTTGTGATAACACTTGTGCTATTTCTATAGTAAAAAATCCAGTCCTCCATAATTGGACAAAACATATAGAGATTAGGCATCACTTTTTAAGGGATAATGTTGAGAAAAACAAAATTGAACTTCATTATATCCCAACTGATTTGCAAAGGGGAGATATTTTCGCCAAACCTTTGGATTAAAAGAAACACACCTTATTCCCAAATCAGTTAGGAATGTTAGATGGAGGAAGCTTAAATTAAGATCCAAGATTTTTAAAACCCTAAAATTTACTAAGACTAGGTTAAAAACATGATTTTTCTAGTGTTTATAGGGTATTTTTGATCTCTGAACTGCGCTCGACGTTTTTCCCCAAGATCGTCGAACGGAGATCGACATTTTCCGAAAGCGTCGATCTGAGTTAAGCGCTTTCAGATAGCGCTAGGTTATTCTCTTCTGGTCAGAGATCGTCGAACGTAGTTCGACGCTCTCCAATATCGTCGAACGGAGATCGACGTTATTGAAGACTCTTCAGATTCCTTTAGTAGCCGAGATCGTCGAACGGAGTTCAACGATCTTTCCTTTCTGGCGTCAAACCCTAATATAAAATTCATTTTCGACCGTCGTTCTCCTTCTGCACTTTCATACTCTCTGCAGAACTTTTCTTTCCCTCCAAACTTCTCTGCACTTGGTCGTGTTTGTTTCGTTTTTGCAGGTAAACAATGGTTGTTTCAGTTGCAGTTCTTGCCGCCATGAAATTCGATACTGGATTCGACATAGATATGGACTCATTTGAAGGCAGCGACCAGGTATTCAAAGACATTCTCGAACTATTCAAAGAACAGCAGTTGGTGCAGATTATGACCACAAGGATTAAACTTGCTGCGGATGAGATCAAAGAATGGGTGTACACGGCTCACAATTTGGATCAGAATACTGTGGTGGGTACTATTGCCGGAACTCAGGTATCTCTAACACCTGTCATCCTGACCGAAGTTTTTCAACTAAGCACTGGAATCCATTCTGTTGAACTATCTGGAGAAGAGTTTGCAAATATGCTTGATAGGATGGGTCATTCTGCAGCAAACCCTAACAAGCTGCTCAAAAAGAATTTGTCAGTTGAATACAGATTCTTAGTTGATATTGTGGGAAAAGTGCTATTAGCCAAGCACTCTGCTCATTATACCATTTCTAGGTATCAATTCTGTTTGATGGCTGCTATAGTAGATAAGAAACATCTCAATTGGGGAGAGATTTTCTTTGATTTAATCAAGAAAAAGGTGAACAAAAATTTTGTTAACTTTGGGAGGATTCTTGGGTTATTCTTGCATAACAGATGCCCACAGTTGCTTGTGTCCAGTGGGATGCACATCAATACCTCCAAGAGGCTGACCTGTGCCCTATTTGGTAAATTGGACAGGCAAATTGCCAAGCCAAGCAGAACTCCTGTTGCTGTCTCAACCTTAGGCACAAGGACTGCTCCAGTCACTGTCCCACAAGCAACTTCCCCATTAGAAGAGATGCCTGCTTCCTCCTCATCTCCACCTTCTCCACCCATTGTCTCATACTCCATTCCTTCTTCCACCATTACCACCTCAACCTCCTCCCCCATCACAATTTCCTCTCCACTTTCAACTCCTTCACCACCACCAGCAACTTTTGTAGACCTTTTCCATCCCCTACACTATTATCCACCCCTGGATATTGCCTAATCCATTCCATCTTTCAATCTAATGGATGATTCCTTCATGGATGATTCCCCCTCCTCACCTCTTGAGCCTCCATCATCATCTACCTCCTATCAACAACTTCTACTTGATATTCTTGCATAACCATCCTTCTTCCCATCCATCTCCACTCCAATAACTTCCATCTCCACCATTCCAATATCTCAACAATCCATCCTACCATCCACCTCTTCTACTACAACTTCTGCAACCCCTTCACCACCAATCTCTGCCACACTATCCTCTACCTCTACTCAAGTTCCAGTTGAGCAAGTAGACCTTCCTGCCTTAGCAGATAGGCTGTATGGGATGTTAGCTCCCAGGCTAACACTCCTGCTGGAGACCTCCATGGCTCCACTCCTGAAATCAATCCAGAAGCTATCTGCCAGGCTATCCTCTCTTTCTCCTCCTCAGGCAATCTCTTCTATGGGGTGCCTTGATCCAGTTTCTACTAAATCTAGGCAGGGGGAGATGCCATATGAAGAAAAGATGGTGCCTACTGCATAAGAGTATTTCCTGCCAGAGTTTACAGTTCCAGCTCCGGTACCAGTTCTAACAGTTGACCTCAGGTCACTGTTATCAGATTTTGATACTCTTCACTTCAGCTATCTACCAACTCAGGAAGTGGAAGATCTAACTAAGGCCATTGTGCCTATTGCCAGCTATGAGCCCAGCCTGATTTCTGCATATATCAAGTCTCTTAAGGTTGTTGATGTAGTCTGTTCTGATAGTGTTGCTGACTTACTGATGACAGAGGCTGATGAGCCTGCTATTCATATTGAAGAACCTGCTGTATTTGATATTTTTATCTCAGTTTCAGTTTTTGTTTCTGAAGTGTCTGTATCTGCTGCTCCTATTGCCCCAATGGTTTCTACTGCTGATGAATCTGCTGCTGTTGTTATCTCTGCTGAACAATCAAAACAACAACAAGAATACCTTAAAAGGATTGATGAATTATATGACAATCCTCAGAGTTCTGACAGTGACAAGTTCCAAACTGATTCTGATGACTCCTCTGCAACTATTGCAAGGAAGAGGAAAGCTAGAAGCAAGGCATTGAAGAGGGTACCTCTAAAAAAGATGAAAGATGACAATGATATTCCTAATTATATTCTACATGACTGCCCCATCTCAGAACCCTGGATGAAGTATTCAAAGCTCAAGGCTATGAAGAAAAAGAGGAAGATTGATAAGGATGATAAAGGATCTTCTCACTTTAATCCTCCTCCTCCTCCAGATGCAGGTACTGGTGGAGGTTCTGCTTCTCAATTTGGATCTGCTGCAAAACAAAGCTCTTCTCAATCTTTAGACAGATTTCAACCAAGAGGATATTATCAAAGAGGTTATCAATCAAGGAGAGGTCAGCACAGAGGAAGTCAAAGAGATTATAGAGTATACTCCAAAGTTCAGTCAAGACAACATCCATATCAAAGGGAAGGACAAGGACTTATTGACTCAACCTCTGGTACTTTCCCTTATAAGCTTAAAGACACTGTTACTTCAAGAGCTCCTCCTTCTGATGATTCTATGAATAGATATGAACCTCCAGTCCCTTTTGAAGATCCTGAAAATAATCCACTTTCTTGGACTGCTAGGATGAAGGAATTAGCAGCCTTGGATCAGATTAAGAAACCAAGAGAACAAGGGAGAGACACCTCAAACATCTCAACCTTATCTGAGCAGAGAAAGAAAGAGCTAGAAAGATATTCATCCAGAAAGTTCTTTGACTCAGAAAGCTATATAAAATTGTACCCAGAGGCTGTGGTTCCCAGGCCCAAATCTAAAACTTCTTTAGGTGCTGATGATGATAGGAGATCAAAGAAGGAAGCTCTCAACCCTAACAGAGAAATCATATTCAAGAAGGGCAATGAAAAGAAGTAAATTTGTAAGCTGACAATATATCTAAATCTTATTTGTCTGCTGTGTTACTATATGTGGTTCTGCAATGTTGTATTTCTTTTCTCTGCATTATTGTTTTTGTTTTTGAATTCTGTCTGTATGCCTTTTATTTCCTATTTGTCTTGTAAATAGTAATCCTAACCCAAATAGGGGGAGATGGTTGGAACACCCTATTACTAATTTGGGCAAGGATCACTATGTTCTTAGGAAATTGTTTTGACCTTCTTGTATAGTCTTAAAGGTCAATTAGAATGAGTCTAAGGGTTAGAACTTAGGTTTGGAAGCTGCCCCTAAGACCCTCATAAATCAGAATTCAAGTGCAGAAGACTAAGACAATTTCTCGTTGAGCTAAGGTCGACGAAACATCAAACTCAGTTCGACTATCTCTGAGCTTAGTTCAACGAGTCGTCGAACTCGGTTCGACGATCTTCGATCTCAGATCGACGTTCTGTCTCTAGTTATAAATCCAATCTCTGAGCTCAGGTCGCCGATAGTTGAGCTCAGATAAACGATTTCTATTTTCAGTCTAGCTTCAGTCTCTGAGCTCAGGTCGACGATAGTCGAGCTAAGATCGACGCTTTTCTGAAGAGATCGATGATTTCAGGAATTCAAATTTAGACAGTTATGGAATTAAATCTGAGTTATTATCAGCATTTATTTCAAAGGATTCTGTAGCCGTTTCAACTAATCTGGAGCAAGTCTCAAGGAAGACAAAATGGAATGTCTCTTAGGACTTTCCTCCAGAGACAAAGTTCATTTAAGGCAGTCATTTATGACTGATTAACGGCTATCTCAAAGACAGATTTTCAGTATATCTCCAAAGAGTAATTAAAAAAAGAGAACAAGAGATTTCAATCAAGAATTTTTTGAATAGACATAAGAGAGACACAAGTCTACAGGATTACTGAATTCATGCAGAACACAAGGAATCATACTGTGAAGGAGATCATCAACAGAAAAGAATTCTTCTATTCTACATCTTCAAGATCTTCTTGATTCAAGTGTTCAAAGGCTTCTTCATCAAAGACTCCGGACATTCCACATTTCAGCAACTGCTAAAATCATCCTTTGCTGGAGATCTAGATCTACTGAAGACTTATCACCCTATGCAAAGCTTTTCTTCCTGAACATTGCAGATCTCAGGGGGAGCTTTGACAACATCATCTACTAGTCTTCTCTTGGATTGTTGACAAGAAAGAACAACAACAACTCTTTTTCTTTTCCTTTTCTCTCCTATAAAAGGGTTTATCAAAACTCCCTTCAAAAGTTTTGAGGTTGGTTTCTGAGACCTTGTAAAACTCAGTGGTGGCAAGACACCTGATCAAAAAATCTGGTTTGGTTTTTGAGCACCTTATCAAAAGTACATTGGTTCCCAGGACACCTGATCAACTATTCCTGCAGTGGATTCCTACCTAGGGTGGTAGAAGAGTGGATGTACCCAGGTTGATTGGGGAACCACTATAGATCCTTGTGTCTTCTGGTTTGCTGTGTTTTTACTTTGCTGTGTGCTGTGATTTTGCTTTCTTGCTAACCTAGTTTTATATACTGCTAGCACAATTACACCTATACTTAAATCAAGTCTTCCACTGCAAATTATTTTTTATCTGGAAAATTACTTTAATATACTATATTCACCCCCCCCCCCCTCTAGAGTAAAGGTAGATCTTATCCTCACTTTCAGAGGCCATAAGTTCGAGTGGAATTCGGAGTGCGAGGAGGCATTCTGGGCCCTGAATAAGCAGTTGACTCAGGCCCCTATGCTCTAGGGGACAAAGGAGGGGGAAGACTTATCTCTGTGTCTATGGGTCGGAGCAGAGGCTCTGAGCTCCGTCCTAGTTTGAGAAGAGGGTAAGAAGCATCTCCCCATATATTATGTAAGTCGGATGTTGAAGAAGGCAAAGCTTCGCTATCCCATCTTGGAAAAGCTGGCCTTTGCTCTAGTCATCTCGGCTCGGAGGCTCCAGCCTTACTTCCAGGCACACTGGATCCAAATGGTGA
Source organism: Platanthera zijinensis (assembly GCA_039513925.1). Classification (NCBI taxonomy): domain Eukaryota; kingdom Viridiplantae; phylum Streptophyta; class Magnoliopsida; order Asparagales; family Orchidaceae; genus Platanthera; species Platanthera zijinensis. The sequence continues at coordinate 151,813,477 of CM077090.1, read as the reverse complement.
CTGACCACCCACTCCACAACATCTTCGAGGGGGTGGAGCATTCGGGCAGATTGGCTGAGTGGTTGGTGGATCTGAGCGAGTTCGATATCTCTTTTGTCCCCCGCCTCTCGATCAAGGCCCAAGCCATGGCCGACTTCCTGGCTGACTATGTGGTCGAGGTGGCAGAAACAGAACTCACCCGCCCCATTCCTTGGAAGGTGATTGTGGATAGCGCTTTAGGGAGGCATTCCCTGGGGGTGGGAGTGATCTTGGAGAACCCCCACGGGACGAGGATCTAGCAAACAGTGGTGGTGCACTTTCCCATCATCAATAACCAGGCCGAGTATGAAGCAGTGATTGCAGGGCTCCGCCTGGAAAGGGAGCTGGGAGTACATGACGTGGAGATCCTAACTGACTCCATGGTGGTGGCTTCCCAGATCAACGGGGAGTTTAAGGCAAGGGAGCCAACTTTGCAGTTGTACTTGGCAAAGGTGAAGGGGGTCATCGGCGCGTTCCAGACTTTCTCCATCTGGCACGTGCCCAGGGAGGAGAACGAGCAGGTAGACCAGCTGGCAAAGGATGGTCCCCGGGTGGGGGGTACCATCTCCGACCTATTCCATCCTTCCATTGAGGAGGGAGATCTGATGGAAGTGGAACAACACCCCTCATGGATGGATCCATTCACAGCCTACCTTTCCACAGGGGAGTATCCGGATGGGATGGACAAGAAGAAATTCAAGTACAAGTCAGCATACTACCTCGTACGAGACGGGCAGCTATACCGGAAGACCCTCTCAGGAATGTTGGCGCATTACATGGCTGAAAGGGAGGTCCCAAGGATCTTGGAGGAAGTCCACTCCAGAGAGTGTGGGAGCCATTCTCAGAGTCGGACCCTGGAAGGAAGAATCATCAGGCAAGGGTACTTCTGGCCGACCTTGAGCCATGATGCCGCAGAGTTTGCAAGGAAGTGTAGCAAGTTCCAATTGTTCGCTCCCCTCCAACTATAGCCCGCTCAGCGCCTCAGGAGCATCACCGCGCCCTGGCCCTTTGCAATCTGGGGAAAGGATCTGGTAGGGCCTTTCCCCAGGGCCAGCAGGCAGAGGAGATTCTTATTGGTCATGATTTACTACTTTTCCAAGTGGTTAGAAGTTAATGCGTTGTCCAAGGTGACCTCCCAGGTCATCAGGAACTTTGTGTGGGGGGAAATCATCTACCGGCACGGGTTGCCCAAGGCCATTGTCACGGATAACAGACCCAAGTTTGCTAGTGCCAAATTCATCAGCTTTTGTGTGCAACTCGGGATAGATCTCAGATTTGCTTCGGTTCATCACCGCAGGAGCAATAGACAGGTGAAGGCGGCAAACAAGATCATCTTCAACCTCCTCAAGAAGAAGGTGGAGAACTTGAGGGGAAGCTGGGTGGAACAACTCCCTTCGATCCTCTGGGCTCTTAGGACCACACCCAACACAGCCACAGGAGAGACTCCCATCAAAATCTCCCATGGGTGTGAGGCGGTACTCCCAGTAGAGTTTGATGTCTGGATGCCTCGTTTGGTCGAGGCATGGGAAGATAGGGAAGAATGCCTAGCTGAGAATGAGAAGGAGCTGCGGCTCTCCCTTGATATGGTAGTGGAGGTACGCGACCTCTCTGCCATCTGCCAAAAGGAAGTGAAAATAAGAATGGTCAAGTATTTTGACAAGCACGTCAGGGTGAAAAAATTCGCGGAAGGGGACTTGGTCCTGAAGAAGGTGGATGTCGCGGGAAGGTCAGCCGCCATGGGAAAGCTCAACCCTAATTGGGAAGGTCCGTACATTGTAAAAGAAAAACTGTGGTCAGGGGGATATCATCTCCAGAATGTGGAGGGCGAGACCCGAAGTCTCACCTAGAGTGGTGACGAATTGAAACATTTTTTCCTTGAACCATGTAAGTTGTGTTCCTTTTTGCTAATGAAATTTTAAGTATCAAGTGCTCTCGTTGCAATCTATGAGAATTGTTGGCGTTCGTTTGACAGACCCCGAGCAGATCCCGCTGTCAGGCTCTAACCTAGCTTGCAGGGCTGGATGTCACTCGAGGGAATCTGCCCCAAACCTCGAGCAGATCTCACTATCAGGCTCTTAACTAGCTGGCAGAGCTGGATATCACTCGAGGGAGTCTGCCCCAGACCCCTAGCAGATCCCGCTATCAGGATCTCACCTAGCTGGTAGGGCTGGATGTCACTCGAGGGAGTCTGCCACAGACCCCGAGCAGATCCCGCTATCAGACTCTCACCTAGCTGGTAGGGCTGGATGTCACTCGAGGGAGTCTGCCCCAGACCCCGAGCAAATCCTGCTGTCAGGCTCTCACCTAGCTGGCAGGAATGGATATCACTCAAGGGAGTCTTCCCCAGACCCCGAGATGTTCCCGCTGTCAGGCTCTCACCTAGCTGGCAGGGCTGGATGTTGATAGTTTTACTTTCAAGACAACCTAAACACCTAGAGGGGGGGGTGAATAGGTTCTAATTGCTTGTTTATACTTTTAGGCAGAATTCAATTACAGAATTAAAACATCCAGCACAGCAATCACAGAAATTTAATCATCACAGATTGCACAATGTTTTATAGTGGTTCCCCAAGGTTTGGGTACATCCACTTTCCCCCTTCACCTATCTAGCAGTATGCTAGATTCGGCCAAACTTCCACTATTCTCAGATCTACAGATCCTACAGCTCAGAACCTGGATAGGTTCCTACAACTCAGGCACAACAGCCCTACCTCAGCCTTGCCACAAGGCTTACAACTCAGAGAAGAACCTTCTCCTACACTCAGGCAAACAGCCCTACCACTCAGAGATCAACTCTCCTACACTCAGCCTTTATATCATAGGCTTACAACTCAGATCTGTGTAAGACAGATCCTACAGAATTTTAGAAAAGAAGTTTTAATGTCTTGCCTTTGTTGAGAGAGAAGAGGACAAGACAATTCTTGATCAGCTGATGAAATCAACTGAAACTGAGCTTTCTTCAAAGCTTCTTGAATCTGAACTTAGCTGAGTTGATTTCCAAACAGCTTCTTGAGAAACCACTGATGGCTTCCTTCTTCTTCTTCAAATGGGTGGATCCCTCTCTATCCAACACCTTTGATGATACTTCTGAATTCTTGTTAGAACTCTTCTTAGATCGATCCTGAGATCGTCTGCTTAGATCTTCTGATGAAGATCTTCTTTAGTGCCTAGCACTTTCTTGAATTGATACTTCAATTGGATTGTAATCCTTCTTCACCCTTTTTTATGTATCTCTTTTTTCTTCTTACTTCCTTCTGAATCTGTCTATTTATATACCTTCTTCATGGTAACCAGCTGATCCGGTTTCTAACTGTTTTCTGATAAGTCTGACAGCATCAGTTAACCGGTGGCAATCCATAGCTGTCAAGTCTTCAAACAAATCCTGTGCCTTAGTCTTGGACAGCAAAGTGTCGAGACAGTCTATCAGAAAGTGTCGAGACCAACTGTCTATATGTGTCGACACAAGTGACTTTGGTGTCGACACAGTCTTTGAAGATGTCGACAAGTTCGCCATTAAGTCGACACAGCTTCTTCAGAAAATAACTTGGTCTTGACTCTGCAGTGTGTCGACACAAGTCCTGTGTGTCGATACAGTTATTATAGATTCAGAACTCAGTATGTGTCGACACTGCCTTCAGGTGTCGACACAGCAATTGTCGACTCTGCCAAAATGTGTCGACTTAGTCTTCTGGTGTCGACACAAGTATTGTCGACTTCTGCCAATGTGTGTCGACTCTGTCTCATTGTGTCGACACAGCCTCCCAGTGTCGACACAAATGTGGTCGACTATCTTTCTGTGAGTCGACGTTATTTCTCAGTGTCGACACAAATGTGTTCGACTATCTTTCTGTGAGTCGACGCTCCTTCTCAGTGTCGACATTAATGTGGTCGACTATCTCTCTCTGTGTCGACAATCTTTCTCTGTGTCGACAATCTTTCTCTGTGTCGAGGTCGACTATCTTTCTCTGTGTCGACACAGCTTCTGTCAAGTGTCGACACAAATATTCTGAAGTGTCGACACTATTTCTTCAGGTGTCGACACATGGACTTAGAATATTCTTCTGCATTCTTTAATACTTCTTCACCTGCACATGTCAACTTAAAACAACATCAAATACACCTTGATGTATATCATTGAGCTAAGTTGGACTTCTTCAAATCAGGTACACATTTTCCAATGTACCCAACAATCTCCCCCTATTTGGAGAAGTCATAACCCTGAAAGCCAATGATATACACCATTTATAAAAAGTATAATATGATGATATATGACATAACATGAATACTTAATAAAAAAATATGAACAATCCATCACAGAGTGAACATTATATGATTCCAAACAATATTTTGTTTAAAACTTAGTAATGTTTGATTACAGATTTTTACATTGAATGATTTAATCAAAACATTACAAAATACTTTTGAAAGAACTTAAAATTAAGACTGATCAGGCTCTCTTATGACAATCCCTTTGCCAGATTGGATTTGAGCCTTCACAGGAGCTTTAGCAACTTCAGCTGGCTTCTTGCCTTTTTGATCAGCCTTCTTCTGTGCTTCTTCCTTGAGCCTTTGCCTTTCAAAGTAATGATATGGCTTTGGAAAGTACTTGCTCGGCTCCTGAGCATCTGGTGGCAGCCTACCCAGCTTGGCTTTTCTTCTGAACTGTACTCTTGCCTCTTGCCTAGCTTCATGCTTTTGCCATTCTATTTCATTATACCACTTTCCTCTTTCATGAACTTGGTCTTTTACAGCCTTCCATGCAGTGAGTATAATATTTCTTGAAGTAGGGCTCCACTGCTCAAAATCTGGCTTAAGTTCAGCCTGCTCTCTAAATCTTTTCTTGGATAGTAGAGCATCTTGCTGTTCTTTCAAGTTGGCATCAGGCTTATCAACTTTTTCAATAATAACCTTGGTAACCTCCTTTGGAGGACTATACATATCCTGAATTTGCTGATCAATCATATCAAAATCTGGAGGAGTGTAAATGACTTGGGCAATCTCAGGTTGATTGCCTTCAAGTAGACCTGTTTGAATGCCTGACTCAGCCACCATAGCATCATCACACAAAGGTGGATATCCCAATGTGGCTTGAATACTATTTGTCACCCATTTGGTGTGCTCTGAGCAAGCATGAACTAACAACCTCTCCCCCTTTATGACTTCTCTGATAATATGATCTCTTAGATCTTCCTTTTGAAATCTGATCTGGCCATCCAGATAATTCACACCCTCTTTAAAAAATGGTTTTAAGTTTTTAAGCTTGTTAGATATGTCCTTTTAAGAGGTAGTGATAGCAGGTTTAACTAATTCAATAGCATCTTGAAGGTTCTTATCAAATTCTTCCATTTCCTTTCCTCTTGCTGCAGGCAACCCTTCAGTAGTCTTTTTCAACTCATTAAGAATCTCATTGTGAGAGTCTTCAAGATTGGCATTCATGTTTATCTGATTTGTAAGAACATTGCCTTGCTTCAGTGCTATATCATCTGCTTTGGTAATAATTGATTGCTGTTGTTTTGCCAAGAATACTACAGCATTACCTCCCTTATGGAAGCAATTTGTCATCTCCTTCTTATGAATATTGACTTCAAATCTAATGGACTTTATATCTTGAGCCAAGTCAAATTGAAGGGACTTATTGCTCTCATCAACATATTTTTCAACAGCCAATCTATGTTCATCCAACATAACTTGCAAATCAACCATAAACTTGTTATAATTAAATTCAGAATGGGAATATTGAGTTGTAGTCTGTAGTGCTTGCTTATAACTTTTGCTCCTTCTCTGGAAGACAACAAGTTTTCTCTTCTTAGCCATTCTGGCTTCTTCAGTCTCATATTCAGATGAACTATCAATTTGAACTCTTTCTTGAGGAGGAGGAGGAATATCTGTCTCAGTGCCATGTTGTTCAGCCTCAACATGCACAGACTCCCCCTCCACCACTTGCTCCTCCTCAATTTCTTTCTCCTTCTCAACCACTTGCTCGATCTCAGCTTCTTGCTCTATCTCCATGTCTAGGGCCTTCTCAATATCCTGCCCCTCTTCTACTGTATCAGTAGCAATATCAACATTAGGAAATAACTCATCTAGAGTATATTCCTTCTGAGTTTGAACAGAAGATGTGTCATTCAGAATTTCAATATTCAAATCTTTGGAGATATCAATTTGTTCTGCCTCTTGCACTGGGTCAGACATCTTCTCCCCCTGTATTTGTTCAGTATTGGTAATGTCCTGGGCAGATGAGTACACTTGCTCCCCCTACACCTGTGTAGAAATAGAAAGTTTAGAAATGTCTTTTGTGGGAAAATACACCAGCTCCTCCTGCAACTGTACCTGGTCAGGAGTAGATACATTCTGGGCAGGAGAATGAGCTTGTTCCCCCTGCATCTGTGCAGGTATAGTTTCTTGCTGGGCTGGAGTAGATTCAGGCTGATCTTCAACCTGCTTTCTCACTAGTTCTTCTTGAAGCTGCTCAGTATCTTGAGCATGAGAAGGGGATTTCACCGGGGTGTCCTGCCTACTCTCATCAGGCACATCCTTAGATAGCACCCTATCCCACCTAGAAAATAATCTCATGTCCATCTTTCTCATGTGATTGATCTTTGTTCCTGGCAGTTGTTGCATTACCTCAGGGATCACTCCAGTTAGATATAAACTCATAATTCTAGCCAGATTTGGCTTCTTGATTCCTTCCTTGATCTTTTCAAAGATTACAGCTGACCAATCAGTTGGAATTGTAAACACAATTCTGGTCATTAGGCAGAACATATAGGCTGAAATCCTATCATGTCCCCCTGGTTTGCACAGAATCACCTTGCCAACTACTTCAGACAAAAATTTCCCTTGCTGATTCATCCCTTTCCTGTTGAAAGCAGCTCCAATATTCAGGGTGGGATCCAATCCGCACCATTGGAGAGCCTCCCTTGATTTAGAAGCAGGGACTTCTTCTTCATTCTCAATTATTGGTAATTGGAGAATCTTCCTTAAACTCCTTGGGGTAATCTTCACTGTCGACCCATGAACAGTGGACTTTATCTTGAGAATATCTGAATCCACTGATGCAGAGTTAAAGAATTCATGCACCTCCTTCTTCCATATCTTTGAAGGTTCAGAAACTAAAAACTCTAATCCGGATTCGGAAATAAGAGTGATAACCCGTTGAATATCTGTTGGGGCTTCTACAAAGGCATTCCGGACCAACTCATAACCTTCGTTGACGTTGTCTTCAATCTTCGGCGCCATTGATCAGTTGAGAAAGCTTGAGAGAAGAGAGAGAGAGAATGTTGACATAGGGTTTCAGTCTTGAAAACCTTGTAAGCGTGTCGACAGATTAAGTTCTTGACCTATTTATACTTTCTATTGAAAGAAGATCAAAAGTCGGTAAAAACAGACTATAAGTGTCGACACAGATGGAATGTGTCGACACAAGCTTCTATTATCTCGACATCAAGTCTGTCTACTATGTGTCGACACCAATTTGTAGATATGTCGACATTTGGGATATATAGTAGAGCATCAGAAATTCTGTGTCGACTCTTAGTATAAGTGTCGACACAAAATCTGTAAGTGTCGACGCCATTATTCTGGTGAAGTCGACACTACATTCCTGGATAAGTCGACAATATGATTCTTAAGTGTCGACACATATTCTCTGTGTCGACACAATATCTCTGACTTGTCGACATTACTCCACAGAGTCGACACATTGTTACTGAATGTGTCGACACCATTTTACTTAGCCATTTTCTGTTTTTGTCAATACCACTTGATACTCTAATATGTTACTTGTAAGTTTGTTGATAAACTAATCAATGGTCAGCATGCCTAATTCAATTTTAAATTTATTGAATTTTGTTTCATCCAGTGGCTTAGTAAATACATCTGCTATTTGATAATCTTTTTTAACAAATTCCAATGTGATGTCTTCTCTTTCTACATGTTCTCTAAGAAAATGGTATTTAATTTCTATATGCTTAGTTCTACTATGAGAAACATGATTATTAGCAATAGAAATTGCACTCTTAGAATCACACAAATGAGGTGTTCTACTTACTTGAATACCATAATCTTTAAGCTGATGCTGTATCCACAATAGTTGTGCACAGCAGCTGCCAACAGCAACATACTCTGATTCAGCTGTGGATATAGCCACACTGGTCTGCTTCTTACTACTCCATGAAATCAGTCTTCCTCCCAGGAATTGACAAGTACCTGTAGTACTCTTCCTATCCTCTCTACATCCTGCAAAATCTGCATCTGAATAACCTGTTAGTAGAAAATCTCTATTCCTAGGGTACCAAAGGCCTAGATTAGGTGTGCCCTTAAGATATCTCAGAATCCTTTTGACTGCAGTATAATGAGACTCTTTAGGGCAGGCTTGGTACCTAGCACAGACACATGTAGCATACATAATATCTGGTCTACTAGCAGTGAGATATATTAGAGAACCAACTATTCCTCTATACAAAGTCTCATCAACAGATTTACCTGCATCATCTTTGCATATAGGCATACTTGTTCCCATAGGAGTTCTCATGATAGAGGATGACTCCATACCATACTTCTTAATTAATTCTTTGGTGAACTTTGACTGGGATATGGACAAGCCATCATCAGTCTGTCTTACTTGGAGTCCCAAGAAGAACTTAAGTTCCCCCATACTGCTCATCTCAAACTTCCCTTGCATAAGTTTGGCAAACTTTTTACAAAGGTTGTTTTCAGTAGATCCAAAGATTATGTCATCAACATAGATCTGAACTAAGATGATCTTGCCTTTGGATTCCCTAAGGAATAGAGTTTTGTCTATTTTTCCTCTTGAGAATTTATTCTCAATAAGGAAAGTAGACAGGGTTTCATACCAAGCCCTTGGGGCTTGCTTTAACCCATACAAAGCTTTTCTAAGCTTATAAACACAATCAGGTTTAAGAGGATCTACAAAACCTGATGGCTGCTCTATATATACTTCTTCTTTAAGATCACCATTCAGAAATGCTGACTTCACATCCATCTGGTATACTTTGAAGTCTTTATAGGCTGCATAGGCAAGGAACATTCTGATTGCCTCCAGCCTTGCTACTGGGGCAAAAGTTTGATCAAAGTCAATCCCTTCTTCCTGCCTGTATCCTTTAGCAACCAATCTTGCTTTATTCTTCACTATTACTCCACTCTCATCCAACTTGTTCCTATAGATCCATTTTGTCCCAATTATATTGTGGCCTCTTGGTCTAGGAACAAGCTCCCAGACATTGTACCTTTTGAATTGATTCAGCTCCTCTTGCATAGCATCAATCCAGTGCTGGTCTTGGATAGCTTCTTCAAACTTCTTAGGCTCCATTTGTGACAGGAAACTTGAATGTAGAACTGTGCTTTGACTTCTGCTTCTAGTCTGCACTCCCTATCTTGGATCACCTATTATCTGATCAGCTGGATGATCTCTTAAATGTCTTGTAGCTGGAGGAAGATTCCCTTTTGGTTGAACATCTCCAGCTCCTTCATTATGCTGAACCTCTTGGTTTTCTTCATCTTCTATTGTGTCTTGTACTCCTCCTGGACAGTAGCCTTCATTTTCCAATGCTCCATCTTCCCTTGAAGCTTCAGCAATGGAGAGCTTATCCATTCTTTTGCTTATACCTGTTGAGTCATTTGATCTACAAGACAACTCATAGTTGATTAATCTTGTTTCATCAAACACAACATGCACTGATTCTTCTACAACTTGAGTAGTCAAGTTGAAGATTCTATAGGCCTTACTATTTATGCTGTACCCAACAAATATCTCATCCTGGGATTTGGCAGCAAACTTAGTCAAATATGACTTACCATTGTTAAGTATATAGCATTTGCAACCAAAGATCCTGAAGTAGGATAGATTTGGTTTTCTACCTTTCATAATCTCATAGGGAGTCTTTTTGTGGCTCTTGGTGATAGAAGCCCTATTGATCACATGACAAGCAGTATTTACTGCCTCAGCCCAGAAATATTCTGGTAGAGAGGTGTCACTCAATAGAGTTCTACCAGCTTCAATTAATGTTCTATTCTTTCTTTCAGCAATTCCATTTTGCTGAGGTGTTCTAGGTGAGGAGAACTCTTGGAAAATCCCAAAGTCTTCACATAACTTTGTCATGCTTTCAGATTGAAACTCAGTACCATGGTCACTTCTGATTTTGACCACTGTACTATTCAGTTCATTCTGAATTTGCTTCACAAAATTAAGTAAGACACATGGGGTTTCAGATTTCTGTTTCAGAAAGAACACCCATGTAAATCTAGAATAGTCATCTACAACCACAAAAGTGTAGACCTTCCTACCCAGACTATGAACTGGCATAGGACCAAAAAGATCCATATGCAAGAGGTATAAGCACCTCACAGAATCCTTGTTTTCAAGGCTTTGAAATGAGGATTTTGTCTGCTTGCCCTTTTGACAAGCTGAGCATATCCCTTCCTTTATACACTTAACTTGAGGACCATTCCTCACTAACTCTTTGCTAAAGAGTTGGCCAATTGTCTTGTAGTTAAGATGAGCCAATCTCTTGTGCCACTTAACACAATGAGAAGCATTGTCATCAGCTACAAGACTGATGGGAGAAGCCTTATTCTCACATACAAAATTAAGACAATATACATTTCTCTTCCTATACCCAGTCAAAATGATCTCTTGATCACTTGACCTTTTGATATGACATCCATCCTTAACAAATGAAATGTCATATCCTAAATCACTCAGCTGGCTTATGCTTATTAGATTATGTTTCAAACCTTTTACATAAGCCACTTGGGTGATAGTAATTAGGTTAGAAGAAATGTTACCAAACCCATTGATGACTCCTTTTTCAGATCCACCAAAGATCACTTTAGGTCCATCTTTGATAGATGAATACTCCTTCAGCAGCCCCTTTGTTCCATTCATGTGCCTGGAACAACCACTATCCAAGTACCATATAGGGGCATGGCTACTTGGATTCACCTGCAACACAGTTTTACTTACCCTTAGAACCCAAGCAAGTCTTGGGTCCTTGGTTCAGGTTAGCATAAACAAAGCTACCATTATCTCTTCTAACAGTTAAACTATTGTTCTTTCTAACACTTGTGTTGTACCAGCAGTCTAGTGCAAAATGGCCTCTTTTGCCACAACACCAACATTCAAACCTATTGTATCTAGTTCTAGATACATCCTTGACAAAAGAATTTCTGTCCATTGTTGGTGCTGCAGCAGCTTCACCCACTGATTTTTTATAACCATTGGGTTTATGAACATGGGTAGGCCTGTTGGCATTTACACCCTTGTTTTTCAGAACATTAGTCTTAATATGACCATGAATATTTTCATGATCATATTGGTTAGAAGGCACTTGCACCTTTCTAAACTTAATAGGAACTGAAAAGTTCAGTGGCTTGACAGGAGCTTTGCCTTTCCTCTTGAATCGGCCAGCCCTGGAGTTACCTTTGAATCCTAATCCTGCCTTACCCGTTTGATTCACAAATTCATCTATCAAGGGTAAGACAGACTTTGGCTTAGAGTAACTAGCCACTAAATCTTTTTCAATTCTTAGTCTGGCCTCCAGACTCTTCACTTGATCATTGGTATAATTAATTGTGCCCATCTGAATAATAGTTATATTCTTCAGCTTGGCAATTTCATTTAACTTCTGATCAATTACTTTCTCTAACTCAGTTGCAGCTACCCTTAGTTTAGCAATCTCATGAGCCTGAGATTTAACCAGGTTCTTGCTTTTCTTAAGGGCCTGCAACAAGTCCCTATACTTATCTATCAATTGATAGACATCTCCTTCAGAATCAGATGCATCTACATCACTTGATGCAGATGTAGCTGATTCTGTACTTGTACTACAAACAGATTTCATAAAAGGACATTGTACCTTATTAGGACCAGACTGATTCTGGCATATGTCCTCTTCAGATCCTGCTATCAGTCCTATGCACTGATGATCCTCTTGATCATAGATGGAGTCTAGCAACTGCAGAAACTCCTCTTCTTCAGATGCAGCATATAGTCCAATATATGCTTCTGCTTCAGATTCTGACTCTGAAGTTGACTGATCTGTTAGGCTCTTATCCTTCTTTGCAACAAAAGATTTCTCCTTCTTGCCCTTTTTATGAGTCTTCTTCTTGTCTGAAGACTCCTTTCTCTTATCAGGACAGTCAGCCACTACATGTCCAGGTCTATTGCAACAATAGCAGACAATCTTTGAAGTAGTAGCATTGCTGGGCTTTGATCTGCTCTTTTCTTTCCTTGATGACTTTTTCTTCTGATAATAGTCATCAACTTACTGTGAAGTGGAGGGCTTAGACTTCCACTGCTTCTTCTTCAAGAACCTCTGGAATTGCCTTGTGAATGCAGCAAAGTCTGCATCTGAATCACAACTTTCTGAACCCTGATTATCTGAATTTTCAGAACTGACTTCTGCAATTTCCTTAGGAGGGGATGGTGATATCCTCCTATTCTTTCTGATGGCTTCTGCATTGAATGCCACAGTCTTTTCTCTATGCTCTCCTCTTGAATTCTTTTCCTCCCCTTTCCTCACCATAAGTTGCATTTCATAGGATAGCAGCTTTCCAAACAAGGTGGGAGGAGAGATTTCTACCAATTTAGCCACTTCTCTTATGGCACAGATCTTTGTGTCCCAATCCTTTGTTAAGGATCTTAAGAATTTGTCATTCAGTTCATAAGTACTGAAGACTCTTCCATATGACATTAGCTCATTTACAATTCTATAGAATTTCTTATAGCATTCAGTTATGCTATCAGTTTTTCCTTGTCTAAAACTTTCATATTCCTGGTTGAGCATAGACTTCCTATCCTGTCTTACTTCTTCAGATCCCTCCATGTAGATAATCAAGGTGTCCCACATTTCTTTGGAGGTCTTGCAGTGAATCAGATTCTGAAATGTAGAATCATCTATGGCACTCACAATAATATTCTGAGCTCTCCTGTCCATGGTTGCCAAAATGATTTCATCCTTGGTCATTTCAGAATAACTCTTTGGAGTTTGAATATTAGCATCAAGAACTGATACCTTCATTGGAATGAAGGGTCCTTCCTGAACTGTGATGTATATTCTTGGGTCAGATGCTTCCATGAACAATCTGATTCTTTCTTTCCAAATTCCAAAGATTTCCTTCCTGCAGATGGGTAACTTCATTGACCCTAACTCCTTGTGATTTTCTCCAGAACCCATCTTCTTGAATCTTGATTCTGCCTTTCAGATCTACCTCAGACTGTTAAGTCCTTTTTGAGGAACCTCCCTCTGATACCACTTGATAGTTTTACTTTCAAGACAACCTAAACACCTAGAGGGGGGGGGGGTGAATAGGTTCTAATTGCTTGTTTATACTTTTAGGCAGAATTCAATTACAGAATTAAAACATCCAGCACAGCAATCACAGAAATTTAATCATCACAGATTGCATAATGTTTTATAGTGGTTCCCCAAGGTTTGGGTACATCCACTTTCCCCCTTCACCTATCTAGCAGTATGCTAGATTCGGCCAAACTTCCACTATTCTCAGATCTACAGATCCTATAGCTCAGAACCTGGATAGGTTCCTACAACTCAGGCACAACAGCCCTACCTCAGCCTTGCCACAAGGCCTACAACTCAGAGAAGAACCTTCTCCTACACTCAGGCAAACAGCCCTACCACTCAAAGATCAACTCTACTACACTCAGCCTTTATATCACAGGCTTACAACTCAGATCTGTGTAAGACAGATCCTACAGAATTTTAGAAAAGAAGTTTTAATGTCTTGCCTTTGTTGAGAGAGAAGAGGACAAGACAATTCTTGATCAGCTGATGAAATCAACTGAAACTGAGCTTTCTTCAAAGCTTCTTGAATCTGAACTTAGCTGAGTTGATTTCCAAACAGCTTCTTGAGAAACCACTGATGGCTTCCTTCTTCTTCTTCAAATGGGTGGATCCCTCTCTATCCAACACCTTTGATGATACTTCTGAATTCTTGTTAGAACTCTTCTTAGATCGATCCTGAGATCGTCTGCTTAGATCTTCTGATGAAGATCTTCTTTAGTGCCTAGCACTTTCTTGAATTGATACTTCAATTGGATTGTAATCCTTCTTCACCCTTTTTTATGTATCTCTTTTTTCTTCTTACTTCCTTCTGAATCTGTCTATTTATAGACTTTCTTCATGGTAACCGGCTGATTCGGTTTCTAACTGTTTTCTGATAAGTCTGACAGCATCAGTTAACCGGTGGCAACCTACAGCTGTCAAGTCTTCAAACAAATCCTGTGCCTTAGTCTTGGACAGCAAAGTGTCGAGACAGTCTGTCAGAAAGTGTCGAGACCAACTGTCTATATGTGTCGACACAAGTGACTTTGGTGTCGACACAGTCTTTGAAGATGTCGACAAGTTCGCCATTAAGTCGACACAGCTTCTTCAGAAAATAACTTGGTCTTGACTCTGCAGTGTGTCGACACAAGTCCTGTGTGTCGACATAGTTGTTGTAGATTCAGAACTCAGTATGTGTCGACACTGTCTTCAGGTGTCGACACAGCAATTGTCGATTCTGCCAAAGTGTGTCGACTTAGTCTTCTGGTGTCAACACAAGTATTGTCGACTTCTGCCAATGTGTGTCGACTCTGTCTCATTGTGTCGACACAGCCTCCCAATGTCGACACAAATGTGGTCGACTATCTTTCTGTGAGTCGACGCTGCTTCTCAGTATCGACACAAATGTGGTCGACTATCTTTCTATGAGTCGACGCTGCTTCTCAGTGTCGACATTAATGTGGTCGACTATCTCTCTCTGTGTCGACTATCTTTCTCTGTGTCGACAATCTTTCTCTGTGTCGAGGTCGACTATCTTTCTCTGTGTCGACTATCTTTCTCTGTGTCGACACAGCTTCCGTCAAGTGTCGACACAAATATTCTGAAGTGTCGATACTGTTTCTTCAGGTGTCGACACATAGACTTAGAATATTCTTCTGCATTCTTTAATACTTCTTCACCTGCACATGTCAACTTAAAACAACATCAAATACACCTTGGTGTATATTATTGAGCTAAGTTGGACTTCTTCAAATCAGGTACACATTTTCCAATGTACCCAACAGATGTCACTCGAGGGAGTTTGCCCAGACCCCAAGCAGATCCCGCAGTTAGGCTCACACCTAGCTGGCAGGGTTGGATGTCACTCGAGGGAGTCTTCCCCAATCCCGAGCAGATCCCTTTGTCAGGCTCTCACCTAGCTGGCAGGGCTGGATGTCACTCGAGGGAGTCTTCCCCAGACCCCGAGCAGATCCCGCTGTCAGGCTCTCACCTAGCTGGTAGGGCTGAATGTCACTCGAAGGAATCCCACCCTCTCCTGGAGTTATTTAGGAAGATCGTTTTCCTAAGGGTGTAGGAGAGGGGGGGGGGAAGGTCTTTAAGGGCGAGTTTGAACTCTCAAGCCCAGCTCGACAAAGAGAAGACGAGTCCCGATCGGTCCTCCTGTTGAGGAAGGAAAGCTCCAACAAGGCACTCCACCCCCCCCCCCTTTAGTTTTACTTGTGAAATATTTGGACAGTTTTGACTCAGCATTAGCAAGAGAAGGAATGACTCGCGCGCGAGCTGGGTGGTTGTGAACCCAGCTTGGTAGGTTGTCAATTCCTAGTTAACCTGGGGAGGGGTGGGCTTTCAGAATTCACTCGTGGGTACGAATCCTAAACATGCGCTCTAACAACAAATTCTGTCCTAGCGAGGTCCAGCAAAGAGGAGGGCCCGCGGGCGAGTGCATCACAAAAAGAAAGTTCAAAGAGAAAGAAGATAGAAAAAATCACATTTCATTCAGTATAAAATGATTACAAAAGGGGAGCTAGCCTAGACGAGGTTACAAAGAGAGGGGAGAGAGTTTACAAAAAAAGTGGTGGTCAGCTCTCGCCTACTCCCTTGGATTGATGATCTCCGCCCGCACCACCAGAAGGATTGTCCTTGAAGTCCTTGTCGAAGAATAAGTCGAGGTTGTTGTTGGTACCCTAGATGTGATTTGGCCTATGTAATCCCTTTCCGGCCCCTCTTGATCCATATAACTATATATGATCATGTTTAGGCCTTGTTCAGTTTCCCTAGGACAGTTTATAACTGACCTAGAGCTTAGGCTAGTAGCTCTAGATGTTTTTTTTGGTTAAGGCTTTTTCCGTTCGACCATCGTCGAACGAGGCCTCGCGATCGTCGATCATTGGTCGACGATAGCAGGGCTATTGAATCGTTGAAGTCAAGACAATTATCGTCGACCGATGGTCGACGATCTCAGAGCAAGTTACTTATGCTCTGAAGGTTGGTCGACGATCTGCCATCAGCAGTTCCACGATCGTATTCTTGCTTCACGATTTTTTTGTCTCGACAGATCTTTTGCCTTAGTCGTCGACGATATCTTGAGCTGGTCGACGATGTCTGGTCGACGATTTCTGTGTCGACAGATTTCTGCTTTCTGTCGACGATCTGTTAGCTTGGTCGACGATCATCGAACTCCTGGTCGACGATTTCTGTCTGCCTTTTTCATTTGCACTCATTTTATTCCTTGGTTTATTTCCAAGTGTTTTAGCGTGTGGTTAGAAAGATTTTCTGAAGACTGTTTTTTTTGCTAAATTATGGCTTAAATTCAAATGAATTAATTACCAAATATGTTAAGCATAAATTACGGGATTTCGTATTTTGATAAAGCATTTTTGTCTTATTATACAAAATATATTGCCAGGCTGTATTCTAGCCGTTGGCGGTGTATGCTATTTCCAAGAATGATAAGTCTTTATGCTGAGATATTTTCCTATTCATTTATTTCCTTATTGGGACTGACAGTAAGCTAATAGGTCATTCTATTCCTATTGCTATATTCTATTTTGAGATAATCTGTTGCAGGGCTCGAGAATTCAAATCAATAGAGCCGTTCCAAAAGATAAATGAGAAGACATATTTAAGAGAGATTTTTTCTCAGAAAAATAAGACGTTACAAATATAGAGAGATTTTTTAGTGCTGGATTTACTCTCAAGCATCTCTAGAGAAACTCTTCACCATCTCACAAAACGAAGAAGAAAAGCTTTCCTGAAGCAAAAGTTCAAAGCAATTTCTTTCACTCTCAAGTCCCCTGAGCATCTGCTTAGAGTTTTCAAGACTTCAGAAAGAGCTCCAGATCTGCTTCACGTGCTCCAGAATCTGAAGACCTGATAAAAATCAGTCTACAGATCTCTGAGGATTTAGTTTCAGTATATCTGAAACTCCTTCATCCTGAAGCAAAGGCTTTCCCTGGATTTTCACTGAGCCAGGGGGAGACTTTGATTCTTTAGAGAATCCACAAGTCTTCTCTAATCTGTATTAACAACAGAGAAGACAATCTAACCCTCTCAACCCCTTTGTAAAAGAGTTTTCACACCTCTTCAAAAGTGAACATTGGTGACAGGGCACCTTATCAACAACCTGTGGTTGAGCATCCTTATCAAAAGCTCAAAGGGTCTGTTTGATCTACCTGAATCAGATCATTGGTGGCAGGGCACCTTAAGCAAAAACCTGTAGTGGATTCCTACCAGGGTGGTAGAAGAGTGGAGTACCTATTAAGAGGGAACCACTATATATCCTGTGTCTCTCTGGCTGTTTTTGTTTAATTGTTTATGCTGTGGCTGTGATAGAACTACCTAGGATTGCTAGTTGCTGTGATAGGTTTAGAGTTAAACTGAAATTTCAGTTAACACTCTCACTTGTGCACGTCACTGTGTTAGGCTCTTAGGGTTCAAGTATCAGATTATTTATTCCGCAAATAAACTCCAAGGGAGCTGACTAGTTGTTCATAAAATTTGAATACTCTATTCACCCCCCCTCTAGAGTAGTTTACAACTTATCCCCTCACTTTCAATTGGTATCAGAGGGAGGTTAGCTGTTTATACAGGCTAACACCTGAGTTAAAAGATCCAGTAATAAGTTGTTTCCTGATACCAGTCACAAACACTTTCACACATGGCCCAGTCTAAGGATTATTCAAGCACCAGACCTCCTGTATGCAACTTGTCCAAGTTTGGCATATGGAAGGCCAGGATAAGATTATACATGAATTCTATTGATGAAGATATCTTTTCTTCTATTTTGACAGGACCACCTGCTAGGCCTGCTGCTGCTTCCACTTCTGCTGATCTCAGTGCTGTGCCACCACCTGACTACAATGAAACTTACAAGAAGGCAAAAGCAGCTGATGCAAAAGCAATGAACATCCTAGCTCAGACGATGTCTGATGAAATATTCCAGAAGCTTGCTGAATGTACCTCAGCCAAAGCTATGTGGGATTCCCTCAACCACATAGTTGCTGGCTCAGCTGATGAGAGGAAGGACAGGAGATCCAACCTCACTTCTCAGTATGAAAATTTCAAGAAGGATGATGCTGAAGACATTGACACAATGTACACAAGACTCAGTTCAATAGTAAGTGAACTGAGGTCTTTGGACAAGGAGATAACTTTGTCGGAAGTCAATGACAAGATCCTGATGTGCCTTCCCATCTCTTGGGACTCAAGGATATGGCCCATCAAGGATGGAAGAAACACTGTGGAACTTTCCACAGAAGCTCTGTTGGGAAAGCTCAAGTCATATGAGCAAACCTTAAAGAGCAGAGCTGCTGCAACTGAAGTAAAAACTCCTACACCTACAAAGAAAGAGCACTCTCTAGCTCTTAAGGCTGCTGAGACTTCTGAAGGAAGTCAATCAAATGAGGAGTTACTGGCACTCATTGCCAAGAGGTTCTTCAACATGGGAAGAAGAGACCTCATAAAGAAGTTCTCCAAGTATGAGGACAAACCAAGGTATGACAAAACTCCATCTAAAGAAATCATCTGTTATGTTTGCAGCAAGCCTGGACACATTGCTCCAGATTGTCCAGAGAAGAAACACAAGGAGAAGAAACATGAGAAAGAGTACAGGAAGCACCACTCCAAGTCCTCCTCACACAAATACAAGAAGAAGGACAAGGGATTTGTGGCTGCTACCTGGAGTGAAACAGAAGAGGATACCTGCTCCTCTAGCTCCAGTGATTCAGAAGAAGAAGAAGAGAAGAAAGCCAAAGAGGTCTGCCTCATGGCTATTGATGCCTGCAGCTCCTTGTCAGCTGCAGAGAATTCTGAAGAAAAAGGAGACAATGAAGAAGATTCCTCTATGGAAGACCAGGTAATCGACTCATTTGATTTCTCATCTCCTGAGTTCAAATTAAAATTTAAAACTCTATGTTTAGATTTACTATTATCTGAAAAAGAAATTAAGTCACTTAGATTAAAGATAATGGAACTAGACATGGAAAGTACTGAAATAATTAGATTAGAAAAGGAATTAGAAAGCTCAAAAGAAGAAGTAACATTCCTAAAATTAGAACTAGCTAAATCTAAGAGATTAGAAGAACAATTAAATGGCAGAAGCCTTAAATTATCTGAAATAACTAGTATAGCAAACACTAGGGTTGGTAATGATAAACTAGGCTTAGGTGCTACATCTAGTGAACCCATCCTCCTCACAAAGGAGAGATTTAGCACTCCAGTTAAATTTATTTCTGAATCAGGAATAAAGAATACTGAGGAAATTGAAAAATGTAAGAAAATTCAGAATAAGATTAAGAAAGAGAACAGGAAGAAAAAATTTCTAGCTTTACAAAAATCGTCGAACATTGGTCGACGATCGTCAAACCAATCGTCGAACGTCCATCGACAATCGCTGAACACCTTCACCAAGTATGATATCTTCGGTGCAGGAGATCGACGATCTCATCTTGAGTCGTCGACCGTGGATCGTCGATCTGGACTTAAGCTGGAAAATAAATTTCAAACTTCCAGAATTGCAAATCCCAATCACTACCCTAGGTTGTTTAATCCTTCAACTGAATGGATTATCCCACCTAGGAGATCACACCCTTTAGGATATAAATCTAAGCCTGCAAGATCTTTTATATCTAGTTTTTCTTTTGTGAAGAATACTGGACCCAAGGTAACCTGGGTCCACAATGTATAACTGTTCTTTCTGCAGGTGAAGACCTATCCAGTCATACATGACAAATGGTATCTGGATAGTGGATGCTCAAAGCATATGACAGGAAAGAAGAAGAATCTGTCAGGGTTCAAAGCCAAGCTGGGACCAAAAGTTGTATTTGGGGATTCCAGCTGTGGACAGACTGAAGGGTATGGCAGCTTCACCATAGGAGCTGTAACATTCAAGAAGGTTGCTTATGTCTCAGGACTAAAGCACAACCTAATCTCTGTAAGCCAAATGTGTGATGCTGGGTACAAGGTATGGTTTACTGACACTGCTTGTAATATTGCTTTAAATAATACTGTTGTGTTAGTAGGTATTAGAATTGGTAATGTTTATGTTGTAGATTTTAACTCATCCAAATCTGAATTATGCTTATTTAATGAAGTAACCAGTAATAATACCCTTTGGCATAAGAGACTTAGTCATGTAAATTTGAAAAACATTTCTAGGCTGGCTAAATACAACCTTGTAAGAGGCTTACCTTCTTGCCCCTACAAGAAGGAAGGCCTTTGCAAAGCTTGTCAATTAGGTAAGCAAACAAGAAATAGCTTTAAATCAGTTAATAAAAGTGATTCTCCCAGGATTCTGTACTTGCTACATTTGGATCTATTTGGTCCTATTGTTGTACAGAGTCTTGGAGGAAAGTCTTACACTCTAGTAATTGTAGATGACTTCTCTAGGTTCACTTGGGTATTCTTCTTGAGAACTAAGGCTGATAACTTCAAGGTTCTTACAGATTTTCTAAAGTGTATACAGAGTGAGTACTCTACTCAGATTGCCTTGATCAGAAGTGATCATGGTACTGAGTTTGAGTCTCTTCTTATGCAAGAATTCTGTGAGAAGGAAGGTATCAAACATAGCTTCTCTGCTCCTAGAACTCCTCAACAAAATGGGGTAGTTGAAAGGAAAAACAGAACCCTAATTGAAGCTGCAAGTACATTGTTGGCAGATGCTAACATGCCTCTGTCCTTTTGGGCTGAAGCAGTTAGCACAGCTAATTATGTATTGAACAGAAGTCTGATACATAAACTTAAGGGTAAGACTCCCTATGAGTTACTTAAGCAAGTGAAACCTAAAATAGACTATTTTAGAGTATTTGGCTGTGTTGCTTTTGTTCATAATAATAACAAAGAATACCTTAGAAAATTTGAGGCAAAAGCTTCAATGGGAGTCTTTCTGGGATACTCTCAAGTAAGCAAAGCCTATAGGGTCCTCAATAAATCCTCTCTTAAGATAGAAGAGTCTGCACATGTCTCTTTTGATGAGACAGTCATGTATTATAAGGAGAAGGACTCTTCCTCTAATAGTACAGTGCAAGTCCTAGGAGTAAGTAAGGATTTGGAAGGTTTGAGACTCACACAGGAGAATCATCCCCTACAAACTCCTCAGGTTGCTTCTTCAGATTCTGAATCTGATGTAGAACTTCTTGAAGTTAAAGCACCTGCTCCAACAGTTGATCAAATTCCACATGAGGAATTAAATCCTGAAAATGTTGAAGATCAGATCATTGTTGAACCTACTAATCTTGTCACACTTAGAGATCACCCCGTATCTCAAGTAATTGGAGACATTTCAGTAGGAGTCCAGACAAGACATCAACTCAACAAAGATGTGATGTTTGCTTGTTTCCTTTCTCAGGTTGAGCCCCTAACCATTAAAGATGCTGAGCTTGATCCACACTGGATTATAGCCATGCAAGAGGAACTTAACCAGTTTGAAAGATGTAGAGTTTGGACTTTGGTTCCAAGACCAAGAGGCCAACTGATCATAGGCACCAAGTGGGTGTTTAGAAACAAGCTTGATGCCCAAGGCATAGTAGTTAGGAATAAGGCTAGGCTAGTAGCTCAAGGCTATAGACAGGAGGAAGGCATAGATTATGATCAGACCTTTGCCCCTGTAGCTAGACTAGAAGCCATTAGGATTTTCCTAGCCTATGCTGCCTATAAGAAATTTAAGGTCTTCCAAATGGATGTGAAGAGTGCCTTCCTCAATGGAGATTTAAAGGAAGAAGTGTTTGTTGAACAACCACCAGGGTTTGTTTCATCAACCTTACCCACTCATGTGTTCAAACTCCAAAAGGCTCTATATGGACTTAAGCAAGCTCCTAGAGCTTGGTATGAGACCTTAGCAAATTTCCTTCTAGAACACAAGTTTGTGAGAGGTGTAGTAGATAGAACCCTATTTATTAGACATCATAAGGACTCACAACTGTTAGTTCAAATCTATGTAGATGACATTATATTTGGCTCTACTGATCCCAAACTGTGCAAGAGGTTCTCTGAACTAATGCACTCCAAGTTTGAGATGAGCAGCATGGGTGAGTTATCCTATTTCCTTGGTCTCCAAGTGAAACAGTGTGATGATGGTATCTTCATTTCTCAATCAAAATATGTCAGAGAGCTGGTTAAAAGATTTGGAATGTCTGATGCCTCATCAATGAGCACACCTATGGCCTCAAATGCAGTTATTGATTCTGATGTCAATGGCAAGTCTGTTGATCAAAAGAACTATAGAGCCATTGTTGGTTCCCTGCTGTACTTGACTGCAAGTAGGCCTGACATAATGTTTGCTACATGCCTATGTGCTAGGTTTCAGGTCAACCCAAAGGAATCTCACTTAACTCTTCTCAAGAGGATCTTGAGATACCTTAAGGGATGCCCTAACTTAGGACTGTGGTACCCAGCTGATTCAGGATTTGAATTAATTGGATATTCAGATGCTGATTATGCTGGTTGTAGAGTTGACAGGAAAAGCTCCTCAAGGACCTGTCAGTTCCTGGGAGAGAGACTTGTCTCTTGGTTTTGTAAGAAACAGGCATCTGTGTCTACTTCAACTGCTGAGGCTGAGTATATAGCAGCGGCTAGTTGTTGTTCACAGATCCTGTGGATTCAAAATCAGCTAGTGGATTATGGGTACACACACTCAAAAACAAAAATTCTGTGTGACAGTACCAGTGCAATATCAATTGCTCAAAATCCTGTGCACCATTCCAGGACCAAGCACATTGAGATTAGACATCATTTTCTGAGAGATAATGTGGAAAAGAACAAGATAGCAATGAAATTTATATCCACAGACCTGCAGAGAGGAGATATTTTCACTAAGCCCCTTGATGAACAAAGGCATTTGTTCTTCCTGAACCAGCTTGGTATGATTAATGGTTCAGAGTAGTGAAAATTTGGTTAGTTTTGTTTTCTGTCTAAAATCGTCGAACGACTGCTCGACGATCTTTGACCAGGTCAGAACTATCGTCGACCAACGGTCGACGACAGCTCGTTCGGTAGTAAGGTAGAAATCGTCGATCAACTGGTCAACGATCTCTCCTTAGGTATCTATCGTCGACCAGTGGTCGACGACAGATTTTCTGTGCTGTGTGGAGAATCGTCGACCAACATATATTGATCGACGATCGTGGTGATTGCTTGTAGTAGGTCAATGTTTATCGATTAGTCAAATATTGACTATCGTCGGTCATTGTTCGACGACCGATTTTATTCCGGATCGACGATCGCAGATTTATATCTGATAGTTGATTTAGGTCTGGAGATCGTCGTCCTTCCGCTCCGTCTTTTCATATTCCATCTTCTGGCTTAGAATTCGCTCTCGAACTCTAATCCCGCGCGATTCTCTTCTCCCCTGCCTTGCATCTCGATTCGTCATTCTCTCTTCAATCTAATGGCGATTCCTTCTGCAGTTCTCTTCGGAATGAAGTTCGACACTGGCTTCTGTGTCGACTTCGATTCTTTCAGCCGATGTGATCAACCCATCCAAGACATTCTACAGCTGTGTGAAGATCAAGGGCTAAAGAAATTTATGTCATTCTCACCAAAGATTCATATACCAGAGATTCGAGAATGGGTATATACCTCGTCCTCCAGCGACGAAGCGATGACTGGAAAGATAAATGGAGAGGAGGTCATCCTGACTCCTGAAGTTCTGACTGAGTTGTTTGGTCTACCAACCGGTACTGAGGACTATGAGCAAAATTCAGAGGAATATGGCCGCATGCTAACCGTGATGGGCCATGCTGAGGGTATTCCAGCTAAGCTGCTGAAAATAAACCTGTCTCCAGAGTACAAGTTTCTGGCAGACCTGGTGGGCAAGGTCGTTTTGGGAAAGCACTCTGCTCACGACAACATCAACAGGCAACAATTTGCCTTAATGTCAGTGTTGGTGAATAAGACGCAGATTGCCTGGGGAAAAGTTCTGTTTGAACTAATAAGGAGAAAGAACAATCAGAAAGAAGTAAACCTTGCCAGGGTGTTGGGTGTGTTTCTATATGTGAAAGCACCCCTGCTGCTTATTTCTGCACCCTCCGCAGTCAACGCCAGCAAGAGGTTGGACCCCTCTCTGTTCAAGAAATCTCAGAGAGTTATCAAGAAGTCAGCCAGGGTTGATCCTAACCCTCCATCAGACACAAGGGCTGATTCAGCCACTCTCTAGCTTGCTGGGGAAGGCTCAGCAATCCCTTCATCCTCTCTCTTTACCCCTGCATCCTCATCTCCTGCATTACCCTCCACACAATCTGCAGTGCCACCACAACATGCATCTTCCATCTTACATGCATCTCCACCCCAGTCACCCATACCACAACATCTGGCAGCCGCAGCCAGTGTTGACATGGTCACTGCTACCATCCTCACACACTTATCTCAACATGAATCCCACACTCATGCTGATGTTCACCCATCTCCACATGATTCATTTGATCATGTGGTAGATCATACTGCTTCCATTCCATCCACCTCTACATCCTCAGCATTTCAGATAACTCCTGAATTGCTTGCACAAATTGTAGAGCTCATCACTCCATCCATACAAAAAATGATTGAGGCTGCCAATGCCCCTCTCATTGCATCCATCAAAGCCCTTACTGAAGCCATCAAATCATTTCCACCCTCTGCTGAGCCCTCTTTAGTAAGATGCATGACTCCAGTCCCCACTGAAGTCATGCAGGGGGAGATGTCTGTTGAAGTGGTCTCAGGTGATGCCTTGGCCCTTCAGGACAACTCTTCTCTTCCCCTTACAGCAATTGTAGAAGAACATCAAGAGTTTCCAGAGAAAGAGTTTCTAATGAAAGATCTAGAGCAATCAGAAGGTAAAAACACTTCCTCTAAAGGTTATAATCAGGATTTTAAATTGATATCTTTATCTAACAAAGACATTCACTCCCTAGTGAATCTAGCCTCTGATGAAGATCTCCCAGAGAAAAATAATGAGGAAGTCCTCATGGACTTATGTGAAAAAGTTTCAATAAACACTACTGACTCAGAAGTAGTGGTTCAACAACTTGAGAATGCTACTGCTCAACCAGATGGTATAGTTTTATTTAAGTTTTTAATTAATTCACTCCAACTTGGAGTTAATTTCTTATTCCTTCCTATCCCATCTCAGCTGCTGATGATCCTGCATCAATATTGCAAGATGATGCTGCAAATTCCATTGAAGATTTGGAATCCTATCTTAACCTAGACTGTGAGTCCTCACTCACATCTACTCCTCTTGTTCCTTCTTTTCAAGAGAAAATGGTCTCTTATAGACCTGAGTACCTTGATGACCCCTTGATCAAGGACTCTCTCTTCTTTTCCTGTATAGCACTCCTCGTGTGCCTTGCAGAGGTGTCTATCCCTGATGTCGCTAAACATCTAGAAGGAATTATAACCTCCTTCCTAGATGCAAAGTGGTATTCTGTGTAGATCTTCAGGTAACTCTATCAATTACCTGTTGCTGTTCACCTTGGGGGGAATATTTTATTCCCACTTGGTTGTTAACCTATCTTTCTTTATATGCAGGCACAATCAACACTGCTGCTGCTGCTGCTGAAGAAGCTGAGGCTATGCTAGATTTACCAGAAAAAGCCTCCAAGATGACTGAAAAGGAATCAAGCTCAGGTACTCTAAACCTAGAACAATTTATAGCCTTTGTGGCTGAGAATATTGCCTCTGAGTACATTGAAGGGTTGGCTAATTATCATCTGGATTCCCTAGCCATCTCTCTAGAAAAAGCATCTGCCCCTGCAGATATTGTCATCTTTTCTCCTCCTATCCTTACCTATCCTCTATCCATTCCTTCTACTGCAGAACTGGTCCCCAGGATAGTTCCTGACTTGTATCCTAAATCAGAACTCTGGAAGAGCACTCCAAATGTTGATCTTGATGCCCTCCTTGAGCAAGATGCCATTGAGGAAGCAAGAGAAAGAGAAGATAGAGAGAAGCAGAAGGCTGAACATGCTATAACTGCCAAGGATATCTCAAACCTAGACTTTGATGATTATGCTGGCAGAACCTCATCTCCCTCCTCTGATGATGATGACTCTGAGGATTCTGATAGCTCCCAGAAAAAGAAAAAGGCTGTATCCAAGAAAAGGAAAGCATCTGCTCCTCCTACTGCCAATCCAGACAAGGATGTTCCCTATTTCATTCTGAAGGGAATTGATCCCAAGAGCAAGGAATTTCAACCATGGATGAGACTTTCAAAGAATCAGGCAAGAGAGAAAAAGAGAACAAAAAGATATGACACTCCTATTCAGAAATTCCCCCCCAAAGGTCCTCCTCCACCTCCTGGTGCTGGAGCCTCTGGAAGTCTCTCTTCTGCTCCATCTGCAAAATCAGCAAGTTCCAACACCTTTAAGTCTTATCAGAGAAGGAGTAACCAAAGCCAGGGAGGCCAAGATGTATCAGGACAAGGAAGAAAAAGAAATGAAAATGTTCTCATGGAACAAATAAAGGAGATGACTTTTCAGCAACCTACTTTCTCTCCTCCTCCTTCTCCTAAAAAGAAAGTTCCAGAATGGAAACCCTCTCCTCCCAGGAGAGGTCCATCCTCCTCATCAAGGAAACCTGCTGCCTCTGAGATAATTGAAACAAAAGGAAAAAGAGTGGTCTATTCAGAGAAATCCCACAAGAAGTTCATTGAACTTGCTCCTCCAAGATCTCTATATACTGAAACTAATCCTAAGAAGGCTGCACAGATTCCTTCTGACTCAAGCAAAATAGCCACAGCTCTTCAAAGGAACATGGAGATTGCAGCTCAAGCTGATACTAACAGACCATCCTCTCCATCAGATATGACTGAATCTGAAAGAATTGCCTCTATGGCAAGATTTAAGGAATCTATTGCACTAAGCATGCTGGAGAGAGCCAAAGCTCACGGACTAGACCCTACAGCATATACAACTATGTTTGAATTCAGAGAAAAGGAACTCAGCAAAATTCAAGTAAACTCTGAAATTTTCAATACTGAAGAATACATGAGGTTGCACCCTGCTGCAGTTCTACCAAGCTATGCTGAAAAGAAAATTATTGGTGAACACGATCTAATGCTATCCAAAAGACAAGCAGCAAATCCAAACAGAGAAATTATCTTCAAACCAGCTGTAATCTCTAAGAAATCATCTGATGCTAAAACCTCAGATAAATCTGCTTGATACTTTATAGTTCTGCTGATTTATGCTTTTATGTTTTTCTGTGGATTGCCTGTGATTTAAATTTTTGGTTAATCTCTGCTCTTGATATTGTGTGCTTTAGTTTTAGATCGGATTGGATAACATAACCCAAATAGGGGGAGATTGTTGGTACCCTGGATGTGATTTGGCCTATGTAATCCCTTTCCGGCCCCTCTTGATCCATATAACTATATATGATCATGTTTAGGCCTTGTTCAGTTTCCCTAGGACAGTTTATAACTGACCTAGAGCTTAGGCTAGTAGCTCTAGATGTTTTTTTTGGTTAAGGCTTTTTCCGTTCGACCATCGTCGAACGAGGCCTCGCGATCGTCGATCATTGGTCGACGATAGCAGGGCTATTGAATCGTTGAAGTCAAGACAATTATCGTCGACCGATGGTCGACGATCTCAGAGCAAGTTACTTATGCTCTGAAGGTTGGTCGACGATCTGCCATCAGCAGTTCCACGATCGTATTCTTGCTTCACGATTTTTTTGTCTCGACAGATCTTTTGCCTTAGTCGTCGACGATATCTTGAGCTGGTCGACGATGTCTGGTCGACGATTTCTGTGTCGACAGATTTCTGCTTTCTGTCGACGATCTGTTAGCTTGTTCGACGATCATCGAACTCCTGGTCGACGATTTCTGTCTGCCTTTTTCATTTGCACTCATTTTATTCCTTGGTTTATTTCCAAGTGTTTTAGCGTGTGGTTAGAAAGATTTTCTGAAGACTGTTTTTTTTGCTAAATTATGGCTTAAATTCAAATGAATTAATTACCAAATATGTTAAGCATAAATTACGGGATTTCGTATTTTGATAAAGCATTTTTGTCTTATTATACAAAATATATTGCCAGGCTGTATTCTAGCCGTTGGCGGTGTATGCTATTTCCAAGAATGATAAGTCTTTATGCTGAGATATTTTCCTATTCATTTATTTCCTTATTGGGACTGACAGTAAGCTAATAGGTCATTCTATTCCTATTGCTATATTCTATTTTGAGATAATCTGTTGCAGGGCTCGAGAATTCAAATCAATAGAGCCGTTCCAAAAGATAAATGAGAAGACATATTTAAGAGAGATTTTTTCTCAGAAAAATAAGACGTTACAAATATAGAGAGATTTTTTAGTGCTGGATTTACTCTCAAGCATCTCTAGAGCAACTCTTCACCATCTCACAAAACGAAGAAGAAAAGCTTTCCTGAAGCAAAAGTTCAAAGCAATTTCTTTCACTCTCAAGTCCCCTGAGCATCTGCTTAGAGTTTTCAAGACTTCAGAAAGAGCTCCAGATCTGCTTCACGTGCTCCAGAATCTGAAGACCTGATAAAAATCAGTCTACAGATCTCTGAGGATTTAGTTTCAGTATATCTGAAACTCCTTCATCCTGAAGCAAAGGCTTTCCCTGGATTTTCACTGAGCCAGGGGGAGACTTTGATTCTTTAGAGAATCCACAAGTCTTCTCTAATCTGTATTAACAACAGAGAAGACAATCTAACCCTCTCAACCCCTTTGTAAAAGAGTTTTCACACCTCTTCAAAAGTGAACATTGGTGACAGGGCACCTTATCAACAACCTGTGGTTGAGCATCCTTATCAAAAGCTCAAAGGGTATGTTTGATCTACCTGAATCAGATCATTGGTGGCAGGGCACCTTAGCAAAAACCTGTAGTGGATTCCTACCAGGGTGGTAGAAGAGTGGAGTACCTATTAAGAGGTAACCACTATATATCCTGTGTCTCTCTGGCTGTTTTTGTTTAATTGTTTATGCTGTGGCTGTGATAGAACTACCTAGGATTGCTAGTTGCTGTGATAGGTTTAGAGTTAAACTGAAATTTCAGTTAACACTCTCACTTGTGCACGTCACTGTGTTAGGCTCTTAGGGTTCAAGTATCAGATTATTTATTCCGCAAATAAACTCCAAGGGAGCTGACTAGTTGTTCATAAAATTTGAATACTCTATTCACCCCCCCTCTAGAGTAGTTTACAACTTATCCCCTCACTTTCATTTGTCTTCCTTCTCTCTTAGTGGCGTGGGCGAGAATAGACTCGACATGAGGTCTCAGACTATGACTTCCTCGCAGCCCTCCACCAGCACCTGCATATCCTTCATAATTTGTAGGGTGCATTCGACGAATTCGATTGAGTTTACCTGCAGCCTTTCAATGACCTCAGCCTCGCCAAAGATCCCCGGGCTCTTGTATGGGAAGGATGGCTCGCTGCCACCTGGAGGGAGGAAGGCTTCCGCCTGGCGGGCGATTTCGCCATAAAGCCCCTTATTCTCCTCGCTCAGCTTTGCGTTCCTCCCTTCCAGCTCAGCAGTGCGAGCCTCCAGCTCGGCGGCGGGAGCCTCCAGCTTGGCGGCGCGAGTCTCCTGCTCGGCAGAGCGAGCACAGAGCTTATTATTCACTTCCTCCAGCCCGACAGCACGAGTCTGCAGCTCCTTAACGACCTTGGCATCCTGAGGCAAGAATAGGTAAGTAAATTTGAGGCTAAAAATCCTAAGTGAAAAGAGGAAGGGGTAACGAGTGCTCACCAATCCACTGATGCCCTTAACGAGCAAGTCCTTGGCAATGTCGAGCCTCCTCTCCAGGTCAACGACGTTGTCCTGGGCCAGGTCACGCTTCTTCTCCGCCTTCTATAGGAGGTGGCTGAGGTTGAAGCCGCGACGAACCACCATGTGGTGGAACTACAGTGCCCGTATATGGGCCTGCAGGCAATCATGACATAGTTGGCGCAGAGTCATGCGCTTGTAGGCCGCAACATCCTCGCGCCCATAGAGGTCGAAGCCGAGCGCATAGGGTTGACCTGAGGAGGGCTCGCGGTCGGCCCAGGAGGATTGGAGGGTGGAGACGGAGATCTGGTGGGCGAACTCATCCCACTGAACCACGGGCTAGCTGGCCGAGTCCTTCCACCTACCGCCAAGGCCGAAGAGGGGATGGCCCTTCGGTGGGCCCGACTCGCGGACTGGGGCCTTCTTGACTGCAGGAGCAGAGGGCTCGCCTCCCTCCTGCTCTTTGCCCATTATCTCCTTCAACGGGCTCCCCGACGATCCGTTTGGGGTAGTCTCAGGCGAGCTTATATACTTGGGATGTTGTTGTTGCTTTGCCCGAGAAACCATCGCCGTCTTCAGCTTCTTCTGCGGTGGATGGAGGCGAGGCAATTTGGACCCCGCGGGATCAGCCCGCTTCTTGCCAGAGGACTTGGATGATGGCGACTCATCTCGGTGGGTGGTGGCAGCTGTCTTCTCGCGGGCAAGTGGGTCGGCGAGTAGTCCCGGATCCGCAAATGGTGGGTTCTCGGGAATCAGTCGTTCCCCTGTAGAAATAACAGTTAAAATTCCGATTGATTTGGCGAGATTTGGCAAGTAGGAAAGTTGAAAGATACCTTTGCCAGGAAGGACGGGGAGGAGCGAGTCGAGGCCCCTTCGGAAGAAGGCGACCTCGAAGTCCTTGTGGAGGAAAAAATTATGGAGCTCGGCATTGTTACTGGAGATGGTGGGGGGTCGGTACACCTCCTCGCCTTTTTGCTGCAGCGAGTAGGGGATGTTGCCAAGATCCACCTTGAGGAAGACAATCTTGGTCATCTAGTTGTAGTGTTTGTTCACTATCTCGCGAATCTTGATTAGGGAACTCTCGAAGAAGGCGACACCGTCGGGAGTCTCCTTGTAAGTAAAGAGTTTCCAGAACACGGTTAGGTCGAACTCGATTCGCTCCCGATGGAGGATGCTCGTGAATGCCACCATCATGGTGATGGAGTTCAGGTTCAGCTGTGCGGGCACCTCGCCGAAGTATTTTGGGATCTGGCGGATCTCCATCCAGAGCGGAAGGCAATACCCCATCTCGAAGTACGAGATGGGGAAGGCGAGATCCTCGGAGTAGAAAGTGTTGATGGCCTCGCCCTCCCTAGGCCGGCATGCCTCGAAGCAAGGGGGCTTGAACTTGGCAGTGAACACGACAAAATCTTCCTCCGTCGTGTTCGCCTCAAAGAAACAGTAGTTGGTGAAGTGTTGAGCGCACTTGGAGCGACCATCAGAGCCGGGATTGGACTTTACCATGCTCGCGGAAGGTGTAGGGAGCGAGTACAGGTAGGGAGAAGGCGAGCAGGGGAGGAAAGTACATAAGTAATAAAAGCGATAAGTCAAGGTAGGTGAGGGGGCCTATTTATAGGAAATGGATCAAGGGTCGAGCTGACCGATCAGTCCAGCTCCTCTAACCCAGCTCGGCGGCTTCCAAGACCTATCCCATCATGTGTCGAGCAAGAATATTATATTCAAACAACTTGCAATAAAATCTGAAAATATTTCTAGTTATTACAGGACCAAGAGGGACATTGTTCAGGGAAATCAAATGCGAATAAAACAACAATTTCAGCACATGCGCGAGCTGAGGGGGAAAGGAGGCGAGTTCCAGTGGGCCCGACAGGGGGGTCATTCTATACCTACCACGGCCTCGCGTCTCCTCCCCCGCAGGTCCGCGCGAATTGTGGAGCTCGCGGATACACCTCAAGTACCCCCGGGAAGCCAGGAGGTTCTCGTCCAGCTCCTCCATCAGCGGCGAAATGGACGTCGCCTCGCCCGCAAGGTCCTCCCTCACCTCACCCACCAGCTACGCACACTCCTGCTGCAGCACGTTGCTGTCCTCCCGTAACTAGTGGAGCTCACATGCCATCTTTTTGAGTACCTCAATTCCTCGCTTCATCAGCTCAGGGCCCTCGAGCTCAGCATCCAGGAAGGACTCTAAGGTCTTTGGGGAGGGGAGGGACGAGTAGCGAGCTCGCTCCAAGGATTCGTCGACCTCCGACTGACTGAAGAAAGCTGCAGGAATTGTTGAACAATAATGTGAAGGGCGAACACACCAGGGGAAACTATGGATAACCAATAAAGGATGACTCGCCTGAAGAGCTCAGGGCCTCGAAGGAGAGGCGAGGTGGGGGAATCTTCAGATTTTTACCGCGACCCGGAGGCTATATTCGGGGTGGAAGAAGGTTGAAGCCTGGCACTGGGATAATTCCAACACCATCACTCGAAGTCTCGGCGAGCTAAGAAGAGGGAACGCGGGCTGGCGAGTCCGATCTTTGCGAGCTCAACCCCAGAGTCCTGAAGGGCGGGGACGGGTCTTGTTGGCAATTCTCCAGAGCCATAAACCGCGGGTTGGTGGGAAGAGTATCGGCTCGCGGAGAGATGACCTCACCGCCCCCATCTCAGTAGTCCGGGTCGGCGCAGAGGTCAATGAAATTCACCTCCTTACCAGGGGTAGGAAGGGTAGAGGAGCCGGTTTCAGGCTCTAGGGTCATTTTCAAGTCCAGGAAGACGCGCTCGGACGCTTCTGAATCTGGCTTCACCCTCTTAGCAGAATTTGACTCGGTCGGTATGCTCTGCGGGATGTTAAGGGGAATGGAGGTTAAGCTGGCGACGTGGTCAGAGGATACCTCTCGAGCCTTCGCGAGCCTCTCTTGGAGCTCCTTGGGGAAAGGAATCTTGGCAAATTCAGAGTAAAGGGGAGTGACAAAGGTCACCCAGGTACGCAGGCGCATAT
Organism: Platanthera zijinensis; assembly: GCA_039513925.1. Classification (NCBI taxonomy): domain Eukaryota; kingdom Viridiplantae; phylum Streptophyta; class Magnoliopsida; order Asparagales; family Orchidaceae; genus Platanthera; species Platanthera zijinensis. The sequence continues at coordinate 151,780,472 of CM077090.1, read as the reverse complement.
TTATAGCCACTGGTGGACCCCACCGAAAGATTCCCTAGCTCCAGCCACACTCGCCGAATCCTGTGGGGTTAGATGTTTCTTTCCAAGCTTGTGCCAACCTTGCAAAGATCGGGGATTGTGTATAACCCCGTATTCGGCGAGTGTGTCAGCAGGAGCCAGAATGGCCAAATCGGTTAGTCTGAGTCCCTGGCCGAGCTCGACAAGAGGGAGAGCTCGATAGTCTCCGGATCGCCCAGGAGGGGTGAGATACCTTGGGGAGGCGAGCTCGTACTCGCCAAGCCCAGCTCTCCAAGCCCAGCTCGCCAAGTCCAGTTCGTTGAGATCTGGGCTATTCGTCGAGCTCTGGGCTGTTCATAGAGCTCTGAGCTGTTTGTCAAGCTCTGAGTCGCTCGCCGGATTCAAACCGTTCAACAAGCCCGCGATGTGCGAGTAGGGCATGTCGGACCCATACTCGCCCAAGATCAAAGATAGGCGGCGAGTGCCTGCTCCATTGAGTACTCGCCACCCCTGTCGAGTAGGGTTTGTTGAGGGCTACTCGCCCAGGGATCTGAGAGGTGTTTTTTCCATTTTTCCCCAGCTGGTCTGCCCATAGCCAGTTAGTACAGTGGAGTTAAGCTATTGGCAAACCCATTTGGGCTGCACATAGCTGTTTAGAATAGTGGAGGTTGGCTATTTGCGGGCTGTTTTCAGAAATATATAAATAGGACCTAGGGGGTACCTCAGAAGGCATGCTTACCTACCTCCCAGTCTTCTAGCGCTTTCTGAGGTACATTAGTCCGACATTTGGCTAAGGAGGGGAAGTGCTCAGTGATCTTTCGGGTGTGTGGTGGGTCCTCCGCACTGGGCCCTTGGTCCAGTCCCTTGTTCTTTTTCCTTGTTGTTTTTCTTGCAGGAGAGAAGTAGGTGTGCGATCACCCCTTCCCCAAGGGTGAACTCCATCGAGACCGAGTTTTCGATTTCAACAACAAGTTCTTGATAAAATCGTTTCTAAATTATCAACCAATTTTATCAAACACTTGTCTGCATGAAATTCTACGTTGTATCCTTTATCGCAGAGCTAGATTATGCTTATAAGATTGTGTTCCAATCCTTCAACATAAGCCACATCGAAAAAGGATATACAACCATTAGTGATCATACCGTAGCCTTTAGTAATCCCTCTGTCAGAACCTCCAAAGATGACCTTTGGCCCATTCAGGACTGGAGAATAATTTTGGAGAAGGCTTCTAGTCCTGGTCATATGCCGAGAGCATCAACTGTCCAAATACCAGATGGAATTTTTGGTGGCCTTTGGACATTCCTGCAAAAGTAAAATAAAGTTGCCTTAGGAACCCAAACTTGTTTGGGCCCTTGGTCTCTAATTAGCATACTCCCCCTACGTATGTTAATATTGTGAGTGGTCTTTCTCACCTTATTAACTTGAGGAGTTTCATAATATCTTGGATTAAACCATCAATCTATGGCAAAGTGACTGATTTTTCCATAACACCAACAGTCAAATCTGTTTTATCATTGCCTAAGGTTCTCCTACTTGGCCTTTTGAGAGTGTGGTCTAGCAGGGGCAGTAGACTTGGAGATAGAAGCTTAATGGTGATGACACTCACATCACTTCTTCTCTATAATAGGATTTTCTACAACAGGTTTGGCTTTTGGATCATTCTTGATGTTGTTCTGAAGAGTGATCTCCTCATAAGGTGCCTTGAAGACACTCTCGCCAAAGTTCCCGGGACGAGTCCATCCTTGGTACTGAGACTTGGGCTCTACATGAGTAGGCCTAGCAAAGTGACCGTAGGACGTGTCAAGATCAAACTCGTTCGTTAGAAAGATAACATTTTTGAAAGGAGTTAGTTCTTAAGGAGCTTTCCCCTTCTCCTTGGCTAGAGCCTTCTTGACAGCCTTATTTCTTCTCTAAGCTGTATTTCTCCTAGAAGATTTACTAGGAGCAACCACATGGCCTAAGCCAGCACCTTTGGCCTGAGCAGAGAATTCATCAACAAGTGGAATGACTTTCTTGGGCTTGAAGAAACTTTCAACAAGTTTCTTTTCAGCTTCAAGTTATTCTTCCAATTCCTTGATGATTTTCTCCTTTAGATTTAGGTGCTTGAGAGCCTTATTATACTCTTCCATCGCATTATGGAAGTCTTTTCTGAGTGAGTCCATCATTATAATTTCCTCCCTCAGATTACTCTCTTCAGCCTTAAGAGATTTGATCTCCTTACCTTGAGATCTTGCGACTCTACGATATTTGTCGTAGGCTTTGATCAACTCTTTATATTGAGTCATGAGTTCAAATTCATCATCAGACGAACACTCCTCATGATTATGGTCAGAAGTATCAGATTTAGAGAGAGGGGTATGAGAATTTTCCTTCCAAGTGAACTGGGGTTCTTCTTTTTCATCTTTCAATGACATGAGCACAAAGTAGGCTTCCTCCTCATCACTAGACTCAGATGAATCTATGTCACTGAGCTTCTTGCCCTTCTTAGCTACCAGGTGTAACACCCTGAAACTCAAAAGAGGAACGAGCAGCACTTTTAGGCGTGTTTGGGCCTTGGTAAAGGTCACACGACCTGGGACGCGGGCGTGTCCCAGGACCGTGTCAGCAGCGTGTTCGACGTCTCGTCGAGCACTCAACGATTTTCACTCAACGAGCGTTGAGTGAGGGCACACGGCCTGACACATGGGCCTGCCAGTGGTCGTGTACTGATCGGGTAGTTTGCTGGTTTGTGATGAGGGAGTTACACCGCCTGGGATATGGGCGTGTCCCAGGGCGTGTCTAGCACACAGCATGTGACACGGGCGTGTCACATGGCCGGGTCATGCTTGGTACGTGTTTGGTCCCGTGTCGTTTGAGGCACACGGCCCGTGACACGGGCGTTTCACTTGGGACATGGGCGTGTTCCAAGCCGTATCACAGGCTTTGTCATGGTCGGGAATTTCCCGAATGACGGTGAATGAGTTATACGGCCTTGGACACGGGCGTGTCGCAAGCCGTGTTCGGCCTAGGAAGTTTATTTTCAGGGCGAATCGTGGCCGTTCGTTTCCTTATTTTGGGATCTAAGGGTTCAGGCCTTTCCATCCTAGGGTTAAGGCCAGTATTGGGGTTTAAACCCTCACTTTTCATTGACCACTCTCTTTCTAAGTTCTAGAGAGAAGGGAGAGCAAGGAGGAAGAAGGAGGGAAGATCCGGTCACTGGAGGAGATTCAGAGCGCCAAATCGCAAACCGAGTCCAGATCTATGGAGGCGAGATCATCGCGGTGCTTTTCATCCGTGTAGATTTCCATGGCACCGAAGTGGAATGCTAGGGTAACGATTCTCTACTTGAGCATGTGAAGCTCTTCTTCTTTTGCATAGGGAAAACCCGCTCCTGCGAGTGTGCGGCGAGTTTGCGGTGTTCCTTGGAATAGATATGTAAAGTCCCCCTTGTTTGCATTTAGAGTCCGAAATCGAGAAATGGACATAAGCATGGTGTGTGAAGCCTACCCGGACTTGTTGGTATGGATCGGTGATGTTTTACTATGCATGTTTAGCCAGAGAAGACTCCGTACCTTTGGTTGTTTTCGGGTTTCTACATGGTAGATTGCAGCATGGATCCTTAGGGATTAACCCCAAGGCGCACCCAGAAAACTGTGCGGAAACGCATTTCTTCCATCTTTGCGGCCTGGGAGACAGCTTTGAACATAACTGGGTTATGTGATTGTATGAACGAATTTGGGATCCGGCGAAGTTTGACCCGCGCGCTTGTCTTAAGTTTGACAGTACGACGTGAGCAATGGGCTTGTGGAACCGGACTCGGGCTATGTGGTTTGGGATAGATACCTGAAAAAGGGACTGGCCACTGGCATAGTCGTGCGAGTCTTAGGCTTAGGTCAGAAAGACTAAATGCTCACGAGATTTTTCGTCCAAGGGATGGTGGTGAGACCGCAGTTTTGACCGGGTTCACCGAGTTAGTGCCCCGAGAACATGGGGTGTGTGGCCGTGTGATCCTGCACCTGTGATGTTTTGATTATTCACAATATTGCTTACTACGCTAACAAGTGCAGGGAAGGAGCTTTGCCGCCCCGAGTTTGGGAGCGGAATCGTTATAATTTGGTCGGCTTTAGCTGACCGTTATTCTTGTTTGCCACCGTTGTGGTGAATTGTGCTTGCAGGTGCTGCGGAGCCGAGCGTCAAATAGCGGGCCAAAGCCCAAGTTGCTGAGTCGGCCCTCGAAGGCCTTGTTTGTTTTCTTGTTTAAATCATGTGTGGCCGGCCTGCGAGCCGATGTTTGTAAGACACTATTTAAATTTGGTGAACTATTGTAAGGCCATAAGGCCAGTACTTTTGTGTATTTTGTAGTTCATTCCTACTGGGTTTTATTAGTGGACATTCGTGCTTGTGCCTTGGTTCTTGCTTTCAACTTATAAATTGCTTCCGCTAGATGCTCTGTGTAGGATATGTGTAGTTGTTGAATGGTTTCAATGAGTAACCTGCCGGTCTGTCTGTGGTATATGGCGTCGGGCCTCGGCAAGACCTACTGCTATATGTTGTGTGACAGATAGGGGTGTTACAATTTGGTATTAGACTACCAATTCGGTCAGACTTAAATGTATTCGTTGGCAAATTCACTTTAAGTGGTGGTGAGCACATGTGTGTGCGTCATCATTATTACATGAAAAGAACCCATGAATGTCCACTTAGGAATGAAAATACACATGTTTGAGGAACCTGTGTGTTCCTATAATTGCTTTTTGCAATGTTGTTTGGTCGCTTATCTGTGTTTTGTATGACTATAGGTGACAAGGAGTGGTGCGGGGCCGTCAGAACGTCCAGTTTCTGAGGCGAGTAGCGCACCAAATGATGCGCCGACAACACCTCCTTTTGTTGAGACCATATGATTAGTAGCAGAAGCAGTGTTTGCAATGATTAACGCGCAGCCTGCAAGACAGGTGCAACAACTTGCCCCTGCTAAGGAGCAAGTACCACTCCAATCAGCGGAGCCGAGGAGAGTGGAGCAGGTTGTAGTGGAGCCAGTGTTGCCTAGGTGAGCAATAGAGAAAAAGCTTAAGCACGTTATGGGATTCAATCCTCCAGTGTTCTCGGGGACGGGAAACCCAACCCAAGCGGAGGATTGGCTCTCCAGAGTTAAGAGAGTAATGATAGCTATAGAGACGTAAGAGTGGCAGAAGACCACTATTGCCACGTTCTTGTTGGATTGTGACGCATGATTATGGTGGGAAGGCTTGGAGTTACACCATCTGAGGGGTAGACAGCTTACAGACATCTCGATAGAGGAATTTTTGAGACTGTTCTTGGCTCGATACCTCCCCTCGACTCAGAGAATTGCTATGGAAAATGAATTCCAGAAGCTGGTACAAGGTGAGAGTAGCGTGGATGAATATCTCCACGAGTTTACTCGCTTAGGTCGGTATACAAGCGCTACCTTCGCTGATGAGGAGAGAAAGACAACCCGATTCTACAAAGGTCTAAGGGATGACTTGAGATTACTACTCTCGGGGCCGATGACGCAGGGTTTCCTAACCTTGGTCAACACGGCCCGGTCTTTGGAGAAAGACATGAAGAATATACAGGCAAAGAAGGACTCCAGTGGTAGGAAGTCAGAGTTCAAGGTGCCTTCTTCAAAATCTGGTTTTCGAAGGTGGAATAAGAAGGCTAGGACATCGGGTCCAACCCCTTCCTCAGGTGCTTTGGGGGAAACTAACCGAACCCCAGGCGCTTGCTTTACTTGTGGTAAGATGAGGCACTTTGCCCGTGACTGTTGGAGCGGACGTCCAAAGTCCGAGAGGAAGCAGGTAGCAACTTACGAGGAAAAGGGCAAGGCGGTGGAGTCAACCGCATCCCATTATGCCCCGACTCAACCAAGAGTCTACAATCTGGACCAGCAGGAGGCCATCAAACAAGCGGATGTGGTGACAGGTATGGTTTAAATTTATAGCAAGTTAGCTTTAAATACTGTTACCTAGTGCTTGTTAGCTTATAACTGTTTGTATAGGCTTTGTTCTGATTTGCGATAGTCCGGCAAGGGCACTATTAGATACGGGAGCTTCGCACTCCTTTTTGTCTGAAGGTTTCATATCGCGCAGCAGAGTCCCTTCTTCGATGGCGAAGGAAAAATTGGATGTGTTGCTGCCAAATGGGTGTTCTATGTGTGCGGACAGAGTATGTGTCGTAAAGATTCGTCTTGGAAGTCAGGAGTTTGACATACTGGCGTCGTTACTGCCTCTAGTAGAGTTCAACGTCATTTTCGGTATGGACTGGCTTTCTGAGCAGAAGGCATACATAGATTGCAACCGTAAGGATGTCAAGCTGGGTGTTGGGCGGGAGACAACGTTTGCGGGATTGAAGGGGTCGAGCAAGACTTCAATGTCTGCTCTTTAGGTGGTCAAGGCAGTCCGTGCTGGTGCAGAGCTATTCTTCACGTTAGTGGAGGCTGTAAAGCCTAAACCAACTTTTGGTAGTATCCTAGTAGTGTGCGAGTACCCTGACATGTTCTCGGACAATCTTCCCGGAGCCCCACCTCAGCGGGAGATCGATTTCACAATTGAGTTAGTGCAGGTGCCAAACCTATGTCACGCTATCCTTATAGGTTGGCGCTTAAGGAGATGACGGAGCTAAAGGTTAAACTAGAGGAGTTGTTGGAGAAGGGCTATGTGCATCCAAGTTCGTCGCCTTAGAGCACACCGATCCTTTTCGTTAAGAAGAAGGACAGAAGTTTGCGGCCTTGTATCGAATATAGAGAGCTGAACAAGTTAACGGAAAAGAACAAGTACCCGATCCCAATGATTGATGATCTTTTTGATCAGTTAGTCGGGTCATCGGTGTACTCAAAATGGGATCTTAAGTCCGGTTACTATCAGCTGAGGATAAGGGAGAGTGATATCCCAAAGACAGCATTCAACACAAGGTATGGGCATTTCGAGTTTACGGTCATGCCGTTCGGGCTGACTAATGCGCCATCAATGTTCATGGATCTAATGAACAGGACGTTCAGGGAGTACTTAGACCATTTTGTGATCGTATTTATTGACGACATATTGGTGTACTCGCAGTGCAGAGAAGATCACTTCAGGCATCTGCATTTGGTTTTGGAGACGCTGAGGAGGAATGAACTATACACAAAGTTCTCCAAGTGCGAGTTCTGGTTATCCTCAGTAGCGTTCCTTAGTCACATAGTCAGTGGTGAAGGGATTGCGGTAGATCAAGCGAAGATAGTTGTGATACAGGAGTGGCCTGTGTTGTCTACAGTAGCGGAAGTCCGGAGTTTTCTGGGGCTTGCCGGCTATTACATGAGCTTCGTAGAGAACTTCTCGCGGATAGCGTTAACTCTCACGATGTTGACCAGGAAAGATCAGAAGTTTGTTTGGCCGTGCGAGTGCACACAAGCATTTGAAGAGTTGAAGAGTCGGTTGACCACGACACCAGTGCTAAGTTTGCAGAGTACTAAAGCCTTTGAGATCTATATCGATGCTTCGGGCAGTGGATTGGGTTGTGTGCTGCTGTAGCATGGAAGTGTTATTGTGTATGGCTCGCGTCAGCTGAAAGTGCACGAGAGGAATTATCCGGTCTACTACTTGGAGTTGGCGGCTGTGATTTTTGCGCTAAAGCTGTAGAGGCATTATTTATACGGCATAAAGGTCGGTATTTATACAGACCACAATAGCCTGAAATACCTGTTGGATTAGATGGATCTTAACATGAGGAAGCGGAGATGGATGGAGTTCCTGGGGACTATACATTCAAAATTCATTACGTGCCCGGGAAAAGCAATACAGTTTCGGATGCGTTGAGTCGCAGAGCTCTAGCGCAAGCTAACTTGTTGTCGATTCATGATGAGCGGTTGATTCAGGAGTTGGAGGCATTAGAGATCTGTTATGTTGACAAGCAGACTAGCGCCGAAGCATTATTGAACTAGACGGAAGTTCAGTATGATCTGGTTGATCGAATTCGGCAGGCTATGGATTTGAATATCTGCATGAAGGAAATCATGGATGCAGCTTTGGATGGGTCAAATTCCCAATTTACAGTTGTAGATGGATTGCTAAGGAAGGATAGTCGTTTGTGCGTCCCAAATGTGGGTAATTTATGGGTGGATTTGATGTACGAGGCTCATCATACCAAGTACTCAATTCACCTAGGGAGCACGAAGATGTACCGAGGTCTGAAGAAGTTGTTCTAGTGGCAAGGAATCAAGAAGGATGTGGCACTATATGTGGCGAAGTGTCAGACTTGCGCCTTAGTGAAGGCAGAGTGCCAAAAGTCAGGGGGTTTCTTGAAGTTTTTGCCTATTCTAGAGTCCAAGTTCGATGATATTTCGATGGACTTTGTGCATGGTTTGTCAAGGTCGTAGAAGGGAAACGACGCCATCTGGGTGATCGTAGATCGGTTGATAAAAGTGTCGCACTTCATTCCTCATAGGAAGGACGATTCGGTGGAGAAACTTGCAAAGCTTTATGTGGATGACATTGTTAGACTGCACGGTGTGCCCCGCAGCATCGTGAGCGATAGAGATGGGTGTTTTACGTCCAATGACTGGAGGTTGGTGCAGTAAATGCTGGGAACTAAGTTGAAGTTCAGCACAACCTTTCATCCACAGATGGATGGGCATACCGAGAGGGTCAACAGGACGATGGAGGACATGCTTTGCATGTGCGTCCTGGACTTCGGAAAGCAGTGGGAAGATCATTTGTATTTGGTGGAGTTTGCGTACAACAACAGCTACCAAGCGATCATACAAATGGCGCCCTTCGAGGCCCTATATGGTAGAAAATGTCGCACTCCGTTGTCGTGGTTGGAAATGGGTGAGGTGAGGTTGTATAAGAAGCAAGAGGTGGAAAGCGCCACTTCATTGGTGTGAACCATTCGGGAGCGTTCGTTGATCGCTCGGGATAAACAAGCTAAATACTACAATGCCAAGCATCAGAACGTTGAGTTCGTGGTTGGCGTTTGGGTGTATTTGAAGATAAAGCTGTTCAAGGCTGTTTCACGGGTACGACGCTTGAAGAAGCTTAGCCCGAGATACCTTGGACCATTTGAAATTCTGGAGCAAGTCGGTGAAGCGGCTTATCATCTAAGGCTATCAGTGGAGTTGAGTGGTCTACACGATGTATTCCACATATCAGTGTTGCGGAAGGCGGTGCAAGAGACTTCGTAGGTGATCGCAGTTGATCAAGTACCAGTAGACGAAGGGTTAACGACGAGGGTCAAACCTGTTCGTATTGAGGACTCTGAAGTCAAGCGACTTCATAACAAGGAGATCAGGATGGTCAAAGTCTGTTGGGACAATTGCGGTCGGGAGGAGCTCTCATGGGAACGGGAGCATACCATGCTTGAGGAGTACCCAGAGATATTCCACTCAGGTACCGCTTTTGTTTTCTGTATCTTTTCCTTTGGTAATTTCGTGGACGAAATTCTTTTAAGAGGGAGAGAGTTGTAATGCCCCAAAACTCAAAAAAGGAACGGGCAGCGCTTTTAGGCGTGTTTGGGCCTTGGTAAAGGTCACTGTTGAAACCGGAAATCGGTCTCTTGTGGAGTCCACCCTTGGGGAAGGGGTGGTCGCGTACCTACTTCGCTCCTGCAAGAAAAAACAAACAAGGAAAGAAAGAGCAAAGGACTAGACCAAGGGCCCTGGGCGGAGGTCCCACCCCAAACCCAGAAGATCACTGAGTGCTTCCCCTCCTTAGCAGAATGTCAGGCTAAGGTACCTCATAAAGCGCTAGAAGACTGGGAGATAAGTAAGTCTGCCCTCTGAGGTACCCCTTGGGTCCTATTTATAGGATCCTAAAAGTGATTTGCTAATAACTAACCTCTGCTGTCTTGAAATTTCTGAAGACTCCCCGGGATAGCCTGCCAACAGCCAAACTCTGCTGTTCTGGATAGCTATATGCAGCCCACCTGGGTCTGCCAATAGCGAGACTCCGCTGTTTTGACTGGCTAAGGGCAGGCCAATGGGGAAAAATGGTAAGAAATCCCCCCCCCTCACTGGGAACTAGGCGGGTAGCCCTTCAATGCCTCTACTCGGCGGGAGGCGCGGGCCAGGGCTAGCTCGCCGAGAGGGACACAGATTAGAGATGGTCCGCCTGGGAAGGCGTGGGTCGACCCGCCTAGGAGGGGCGGGCAGGGCTGACCCGCCTGGGAGGGTGCGAGTCAGAAGGTTGCCCGCCTAGGAGAGGCAGGCAGGACTGACCCGCCAAAATAGGCGTGGGCCAGAGGCTGACTTGCCTGGGAATATGCGGGTCAGAAGGTGGCCCGCCTTGGAGAGGCGGGCAGGACTGACTCGCAAAAATAGGCGCGGGCCAGAGGCTAACCTGCCTGGGAAGGCGCGGGTAAGAAGGTGGCCCGCCTAGGAGGGCGCGAGCCAACCCACCTAGGAGAGGCGGGTAGGGCTGACCAACTTGGGGGGTGCGGACCGGGCTGGCCTGCTTGGGCAACACTTAGATGTGTGGGTCGAGGATGAACCGCCCGCTTGACTGAGTCCCTTCGGCGAATACGGGGTTGTACATAATCCCCGCTCTTTGTGAGCTTTGCAAAAGGATCGGAAAAAAACATCCAACCCCACGTGTTCGGCGAAAATCCTGCTGAGCTGGAGGGAATCTTTTAGTGGGGCCCACCTTCTCGCTATAAATAAGCTGTCGGGCCTCTAGGATGACTTCCCTTCTTTTCCTCCTTCTATGATCTATTGTTGTGAGATGCCTATGTCTGAGGAGATGTGGGCTTGTTTGGCGGTTGCGAGAGAGGGTGCCCGGGTTGCAGCTTTAGAAGCCGCCCCGTGGCTAGCACGCGGGTCGCCTGACCCCCTTTTTAAGCCCAAGAAAGCAAAGGTCATCGGGCGGTCTTTAGGGCGCGATGACCCTACCTCCAGCTCGGTCGGCGGTGTCGAGGTCATCCCTGAGGTATATGTGTTTCTCCTACTCGATCCGCCGCCCTGCTTCTTGATTTTTCTTTCCTTTTGGTAGGAGATGCCTCGGGGAGATAGGGCAGACGAGGGAGGTCCCGGGCGTTCCGCTCTGGCAGTGGCCGATCGGGTCACTAGTCCTTTGCCACAGGAGCCTATCCCTCCTGTGGTGCCTCCGTCGCCAAGGCCCCACGGCCTAGGGAAACCCTTCGTCACTCTTGGAGGAGAACCCTTCCAGGGTCGGCCGGGCTCCTCTCGTCCTGTTGAGGCAGCGGGTGACCTGCCGACACCAGGTGAATCCCTTGGCCTTAGCCCGCCTACTGCCGCCGTTTTTTCTGACCTATTTTCTACAGGCTATAATGTGATTTCCTCTTTCGACGCTAAGATGAGAGAAGGGTACTCGCCTCCCCCCAACATGGACCGCATCTCTGAATACCTGGGAGACCCATTCGATGCCGAGAAGATGAAGACGCGGGTAACGCTGCTATTCCAAAAGCACACGCTGTTGTTACGGGAGGTCTTCGACAGAGTGGAGAAGGATAAGGCCGTGGCGGAGGAGCGGTTCGCGACTCTGGAAAGAGCGAGAGGTCTATCTGATGAGGATGAGGCAAATTCTCCGGGCGTACACATCACGCAAGCCGAGGGGAGACTGAGGCATGCCTCGGAGAAGATTGATAGGACCCAGCGGGATCTGTCGGCGGTCCGCGAGTATCACTACCCTCGCATACCGCCCCGAAAAAGCACCGGGAGGGGAGGTAGGTGGAAATGGATCCCGCGTTGAGTTTTAATCCTCCCCTTGCCGTTCGTGATCCTCCGGGTCTGGATCGCCCCGCATACAGCAATCGAAATGCTCAGGGTGTTAATTCCTTTACTTTTGACAGTCTAAATATTTGTAATAACTCAGGACTACACTTGCCCGCCACGGGCTAATATTTACTGCAATTTTCTTTTGGTTGCATCACCGTTCAAATCCCCGCGGGATGTCGGGGCGAGACGCTCTGGCTCGGCCGACGTTCCTTCGGGCGGGCTCGGCCTTGCCGAGTCGCCTCTCCTTGCCCTTTCTCCCGTACTAGCGAAGGCGAGCCAACTGCTCGCGAGTTGCGTGACGGATGACTCGCGCGCGGGCCAGAGTTGGCCGGCACTGCGACCGCTCTTCAATTTTGCGGGCACGAGTGCGGGCGGTTCGCGACCGACTGATGTGTTGGAGAGAACCTGGCTTGGGTTCGGAGGTCGAAACGTCAGGGCCTTATTGTTATCCGCACTTTTCCCGCCAAAAGAGGCTTTTTCCCGCCCTTTCTCATCCTATAAGTAGCCCCTGTCGGCCCTCCCTCACCCACCGCATTTAAGATTTCTTCTCCCCCTAGCTCTTTGCGATAAAGCCCCCTGTCCCGCTTGGCAAGATAACTGTAAGATGGGTGGTGGTAGTGGCGAGGCGGAGGGGAGGAGCAAATGAGCTTGGACCTTCTCTGAGCACGATTTCCCTCTCGCCGTCCTTACGGAGAGGGAATTTGTAGACGCGGTCGGCAACTTAGTCCCGCCAGGTTTTGAGGAGAGGAGGCCCAGGAAGGAGGAGCGAATAAATGAGCTCTTCGCTGGCGAGCTCGCGTTCCCGGTGGCTCACTTTGAGGCGGGCCATTGGCTACCCCTATGGCCGGAAGTCTGCCAAATCTTCAAGTACTACAGGGTGGTTCCTGGGCAGATGACCCTGAACTCCATCGCAGTGGTCGTCGGGTTCACCTGCTTCCTGCGATAGGAGAAAATCGAGTTCAGCCTCGCGGTATTCCGTAAGCTGTTCTCTTTCCGGGCGAATAAGGACGGGACCGCCTGCTTCTCCAGCAGCCACATCAAAGTGCGGGAGACCATCAATAAGAGCCACAACTGGCTCAAGAAGTTCATCTTCGACAAGGGGGACTTAGGCAATATCCCCTTTTCGCCGATCCAACTCAGCGAGGCGAGCTACCGCCCCCCGGCCCTAGGGGCCACGAAGCGGGATTGTTCAGGTTCTTCGCTGGGAAGAATTTTGAGATGGCCTACCTCCCCAGAAACCTGGACGACCTCATCCCCGTCCTGCCCGGTGAAGGTAAGTGGTTCGCCCATATACGCATCCTTGATGTTTTTGAATAATTTCTAAGTTCCACTCTATTGCAGGCGAGCGCGACATCCCTATCCACCCGTCTTATGAGAGTGCGCGACTCGCTATCGGCAAACTCGCTCGAGTCGAAGCGGCTGCTACCTCCCATCGCGAGCTCTCAACCCCTACTCCCGCGAAGCGGTCTAGCAGCGAGCGGTCTTAGGACCCGCCACCGCCAAAGAAATCGAAGAAGGTGGGTGGTTCACCTCCCCCGGCTCGGGACAAGGGTAAGGCCCCCGCGAGCCACCCGTCCGCTGTTCCCGCCCCCTCGGCCTCTCCGACCGTCAGATCTTCTGGCGGAGAGGCAGGCACGTCGCAGCCGCCAGAGGAGGTTCTGCCCACCGGGAAGACAATCCCCCGGGGTCATCGTAACTTTAGTTACGGCGAGGGGCCCGCGGACGAGGTCGGAGTCCCGCTACTTCAGTAGGATAAGGAGACCAACAGGGTCCACATATCCTCACTGTTGCCGAGCTGGTTGGAGGATGACTCCAGTAGCGAGGACGCTTACAACCTCGACTTCGGCATCTATGGGCAAGAGGACGCCGCCGTTTATGATGAGGAGGCGATGCGGGTGCTGATCTACGAAAGCGCGCGGGCCCAGTTTCACAGCCTCGAGCTGGCCCATATGGTCGGCCGGCGGTGTCTTTGGCTGGACAAGAGCGCCCCATCCCTAACCAGGCTCATCTACGAGAAGTAGGTGGCACGCCAACTAGCTCGGGAAGAGGCAGACGAGCAGCGGAAGCGAGCCGAGGCAGCAGAGGCCGCTCTCGCTCAGTATCTAGGCGGAGCGGTAGGTTCCTCCACTTACCTCAGGCTTTCTCTCCCTTCCGGGCGGCTTAACCCGATTATTCTTCCATTCGCAAGACACGGAGACGACCAACCGACTGGACACTGAGATCGCCACTCTTCAATAGGAGAATTAGGCTCTTCAGGAGCGGGTTGACGCGTTAGAGGCTGCTGTGGCTGGCCCACCGCCGCCATCTACAAGCGGCTTCCAGCTCACTTATTACAGCGATCACGAGATCGAGGTGATGATGCAAAAGAATGCGGCTGGCGTGACGAAGTACACTTTCCAGATGCTGCAGAGGTCCAACCTAATCAAAGACGACGGTGCAAAGCTTTTGGTGAGAGAGGTGGTACCGTAGCTGTTCCTTCCAGTACTGGAGTCGGGCGATGGGTCCTACCACCATTTATAAGGGCCCGCCGCTCGGGCTCGCCTCGCCGGGAGCTTGCATTCATTCTACTTTTGCTGTGTCGGTGTCGCGGGCTAGAGCCCAGTTTGTAATAGTCTTTCCTTTTTTGATTTCCCCAATGTATAAAAACTCCTTTGATCTGGAAATGTGAATGTTTGTATTCCTCACTTTCGCCCCTTGATTCTTACTGATGTTATGATCTCTTTTATATTCGAATGCTCTCTTGGACACCGCAGCAGTGAGCGAGTGAGTGAGGTCGCCTGCTCGCTTTAGACTCTGAACTTAGGCTTGGGAGTTAGGGGTAGGTTGGGCAGCCGCGATGTGAGGGAGCGACTCGCCTACTCCATCCGGGCTCGCTAACCCATCCGCATTATTGGGTGGACGAGAAGAGCCTGGCGTGCGTTTGGAATTTGGGCGGGCCGGCTTCTGGGGGCCTTGGCGCCAATCTTTAAGCCGGGGTTGGCTTTCCCGATTCGCCATCGTGCCGAGAACAATTCGTCGACCCGCCGATCCATTCGTGGCGAGGGCGGTTAGCGCCTTCGCCGCCCGGGCCCCCTTCTATGGGACCCGTCAATCTCTAGGCCGGAGCCAGCTTTCCTTACTCGTCATCATGCCGAGATCCCTTCGTCAACCCATCGATTCATTCTTGGTTCCCTGTCGAGGTAGAGAATCTGCTCGGGGGGTTATGGGACAGACTACTCAGAGTGACATCCTGCCCTGCCAGCTTGTCGGGAGCTTGGCAGCGGGATCTGCTCAGGGTTTAAGGCAGACTCCCCCGAGTGACATCCAGCCCTGCCAGTTTGATGGGAGCCTGGCAGCGGGATCTGCTCGGGGTCTGAGGCAGACTACTCCGAGTGACATCAAGCCCTGTCAGCTTGATGGGAGCCTGGCAGCGGGATCTGCTCGGGGTCTAAGGCAGACTCCTCCGAGTGACATCTAGCCTTGCAAGTTTGATGGGAGCCTGGCAGCGGGATCTGCTCCGGGTCTAAGGCAGACTCCTCCGAATGACATCCAACCCTGCCAGCTTGATGGGAGCGTGACAGCGAGATCTGCTCGAAGTCTAAGGCAGACTCCTCCGAGTGACATCCAGCCCTGCCAGCTTGATGGGAGCCTGGCAGCGGGATCTGCTCAGGGTCTGAGGCAGACTACTCTGAGTGACATCCAGCCCTGCCAGCTTGATGGGAGCCTGACAGCGGGATCTGCTCGGAGTCTAAGACAAACTCCTCTGAGTGACATCCAGCCCTGCCAGCTTGATGGGAGCCTGGCAGCGGGATCTACATAGGGTCTGAGGAAGACTCCTCCGAGTGATATCCAACCCTACCAGCATGATGGGAGCCTGGCAGCGGGATCTGCTCGGAGTCTAAGGCAGACTCCTTTGAGTGATATCCAGCCCTGCCAGCTTGATGGGAGCCTGGCAGCGGGATCTGCTCGGGGTCCGAGGCAGACTCCTTCGAGTGATATCCAGCCCTGCCAGCTTGATGGGAGCCTGATAGCGAGATCTGCTCGGGGTCTGAGGACGACTCCTCCGAGTGACATCTAGCCCTGCCGGCTTGATGGGAGCCTGGCAGCAGGATCTTCTCGGGGTCTAAGGCAGACTACTTTGAATGACATCCAGCCCTACCAGCTTGATGGGAGCCTGACAGCGGGATCTGCTCGGGGTCTGAGGCAGACTCATCCGAGTGACATCCAACCCTGCCAGCTTGATGGGAGCCTGGCAGCAAGATCTGCTCGGGGTCTGAGGCAGACTCCTCCGAGTAACATCCATCCCTGCCATCTTTATGGGATCATAACAGCGGGATCTGCTCGGGGTCTAAGGAAGACTCCTCCGAGTGACATCCAGCCCTCCAAGCTTGATGGGAGCCTGGCAGCGGGATCTGCTCGGGGTCTAAGGCAGACTCCTCCGAGTAACATCCAGCCCTGCCAGCTTGATGGGAGCCTAGCAGCGGGATCTGCTTGGGGTCTGAGGTAGACTCCTACGAGTGACATCCAGCCCTGCTAGCTTGATGGAAGCCTAGCGGCGGGATCTGCTCGAGGATCTGGGGTGGACTCGCGTTTGCACTTTTCATCGTCGGGGCACAAGTTCATCAACAGAAGCTTTATTAGAGAACTGAAGCGACATTTACATGACTCAGGGGAAAAAACGCTTCAAGTCATCACCACTCCAGGTGAGACTTAGGGTCTCGCCCTCCATATTCCGGAGGCGGTACCCTCCTGACTTCAATGCCTCCTGTACAATGTATGGTCCCTCCCAATTGGGATTGAGCTTCCCCACGGTGGCTGACCTTCCTGCGGCATCCACTTTTCTCAAGACCAAGTCCCCTTCCGCGAATTGTTTGACTTTGGCGTGCTTGTCGAAGTACTTGGCCATTCTTCTCTTCACTTCCTCTTGCCTGATGGCAAGAGGTCTCGCAATTCCTCAACCATGTCGAGTGAGAGCCGCAACTCCTCCTCATTCTCGGTCCTCCATTCCTCTCTGCCCTCTCCGGCCTTGACCACTCGAGGGGTTCGGACCTCGAACTCTATTGGAAGCACTGCCTCACACCAGTGGGAGAGTTTGAAAGGAGTCTCTCCTGTCGCGGTATTGGGTGTGGTTTTAAGGGCCCAGAGGACCGAAGGGAGCTGCTCCACCAAGCTTCCTCTCAGATTCTATACCTTCTTTTTGAGGAGGTTAACAATAATCTTGTTCGCCGCCTCCACCTGCCCGTTTCTCCTGGGGTGATGAATCGAGGAGAACCTAAGGTCGATCCCGAGCTGTTCACAAAAGCTGATGAACTCGGCGCTGGCGAACTGAGGGCCGTTGTCCGTAATAATGGCCTGAGGTAACCCATGACGGCAGATAATCTCCCCCCATACGAAGTTCCTGATGACATGAGAGGTTATCTTTGCCAACGCCTTAACTTCCAACCACTTAGAGAAATAATTAATCATCACGAGCAGGAACCTTATCTGGCTGCTGGCCTGGGGGAAGGGCCCAACCAAGTCCATTCCCTAGATTGTAAATGTCCAGGGGGCTGTGATACTCCTGAGGCGTTGGGCCGGTTGTAGCTGGAGGGGAGCGAACAGTTGGTACTTATGACACTCCTTCGTGAACTTCGTCGCATCTCGGCTTAGGGTCGGCAAAAAATACCCCTGCCTGATGATCCGACATTCCAAGGTTCGACTCCCAGAATGGCTCCCACACTCCCTGGTGTGAATTTCCTCCAAGATCCTCGGGACCTCCCTCTCGGCCACGCAGCGCGCCAACATCCCGGAGAGGGTCTTTCGGTATAGCTTGCCATCTCGCATGATATAGTATGCTGACTTGTACTTGAGCCTCTTCCTGTCACTTCCCTTCAGGATACTCCCCAGTGGACAAGTACGTCGAGAAGGGATCCATCTACAAGGGGTATTGCTCCACCACCATCAGCTCCCCCTATTTAATGGATGGGCGGAAGAGATCTGTGAGGGTACCCCCCCCCCCCCCGGGGCCATGCTTTACCAGCTGATCTACTTGCTCACTCTCTTCCCTGGGCACGTGTCGAATGGAAAAAGTCTGGAAGGTACCGATGACTCCCTTTACCTTTGACAAGTAGAGCTGCAGAGTTGTCTCCCTTGCCTCAAACTTCCCGTTAATCTAGGAAGCCACCACCATGGAGTCAGTGAGGACCTCCACATCATTCACCCCTATTTCTCTGGCAAAGCGCAGACCCGCAATCACAGCTTTGTACTCGGCTTGATTGTTGGTGATGGGGAAATGTATCACCACTGTCTACTCGATCTTCGTTCCCTGAGGCTTTCCAAGATGATCCCCGACCCAAGGGAATGCCTCCCCGAGGCACCGTCCACCATGAACTTCCAAGGAATCGAGCGAGTGAGTTCTTCCTCCGCCACTTTGATCACATAGTCTGCTAAGAAGTCAGCCATAGCTTGGGCCTTGATCGAGAGGTGGGGAATGAAGGAGATGTCGAACTCGCTCAATTCCACCGACCACTTAGCCAATCTGCCCGAATGCTCCACCCCCTCAAAGATGTTGTGGAGGGGGTGGTCAGTCACCACTCGGATCGAGTGTGCCTTGAAGTAAGGTCGGAGCCTTCGGTCGAGATGATTAGAGTGAAGGCCAGCTTCTCCAAAATAGGAGAGTGGATCTCGGCCTTCCTCAACACCATACTCACATAAAAAATCGGGAGCTGCTTCTTTCCCTCTTTTCGAACTAAAACAGAGCTCAGGGCCTCTGCCCCGACCCCTAAGTACAAGAATAAGTCCTCCCCCTCCTTTGGCCCCTGGAGCAGGGGGGCTTGAGTTAGCTTCCTTTCCAAGGCCTGGAATGCCTCCTCATATTCCGAGGTCCACTCAAACTTCCGAACTCCTCTCAAGGTCTTGAAGAAGGGAGAGCACTTCTCCCCGGCCCGGGAGAGGAACCTGCTCAACCCTTCCAGCTTCCCTGTTAACCTCTGCACCTCCTTTGCATTCCGGGGCGACCCCAACTCCATAATCACCCGGACCTTGTCGGGATTGGGTTCTACCCCAGCGGGGGTGAGAAGGTGACCCAAAAATTTTCCCTTGCTTGCCCCGAAGATACACTTCAACGAATTCAGCCTCATCTTGTACTTGCGCAGAGTGGCGAAGGTTTCCTCCAGATCCTGGAGGTGAGAGTCACTATCTCGACTCTTAATCATGAGGTCGTCAATGTACACTTCCAGGTTTCTTCCCTTCTGCTCTCGGAAGACCCAATCCATAATTTTTTGATAGGTCTCTCCCGCGTTCTTTAGCCCGAAGGGCATCATCTTATAGTAGTAGCACCCCTCCCCGGTGATGAAGGAGACATCCTTGATGTCGGGAGGGTGCATCCTAATCTGGTGATAACCTGAAAATGCATCTGAAAAACTCATTACAGGGAATCCAACGGCTGAGTTAACCAGCGCGTCGATCCGAGGCAAGGGATAATAATCTTTAGGGCATGATTTATTAAGAAGAGAAAAATCAACACACATACGCCACCGACCGTCTCCTTTTTTAACCATTACAACATTGGAGACCCAGCCGGGGTATTGAATCTCGGATACAAAACCGGCCTTGAGGAGCTTCGCCACCTCCTCTCGGATCGGCTCGGCCAACCTATCCGCCATGGGCCTCTTCTTCTGCTGGACGGGGCGAGCCTCCAGATCCAGGTTGAGGCGGTGGAAGGCTACGTCGGCGTCGATCCCGAGCATCTCTGCAGTGCTCCAAGCGAAGATGTCCACATTTTTCTGAATGCACTCCAGCATCTTGCCTTGGGCCTCCAGGGTCAGCCCCCCGCTAACGCGAACCCTCTCCACCTTGCCTCAGAGGGTGAGAACCTCCATCTCCACTATCTCTTCGGCCGCCTCCAGATGAGACTGCTCACCCCATTCTTCAGCATCCCCTCCTTCTGGGGCAAGGGCCTCTTCCTTGGCTTCTTCGACGGTAATTGCCTCGGCCGGCTCCCAAACTTTCTTCACCTCCTCTTTCTGGGCGCAACTCTCCTCCACCTCCATCTCCTCCGGGCCAACCCCCTGCTCTGCCTCCTCCATCCTTCTCCCCATCTCTTCAACACCCTCCTGCCATGAGGGTTAGTTTACGGCGGTGACGTAGCATTCCCTTGCCATCTTAGGGTATCTGCGGACCCGGACCTGGACTCCCTCGACATTGAACTTTAGGCATTGGTGGAAGGACGAGGGGATGCAGCGGAAGGCGCTGATGAGGGGCCTCTCGAAGATGGCGCTGTAGCTGCTAGGGGCGTCCAAAATGACAAACTTTCAATTGCGGGACTGCCCCCCAAGGGAGACTTGGATTCCTACCCCTCCTTCGACTTCCTTCCTCTCCCCCGAGAAGCCAAACAGGGGCCCATCTGAGGCCAACACCCTTTTGGCCTCCACCTTCATTACGTCAAACGCCTTCTTGAAGATGACGTTGACGGAGCTCCCGTTGTCGATGAGGATCCGAGAGACGGTGAAATCCTTGATGGCCGCCTGGATGACCAGCGCATTGCAAAAGGGGTCTTCGTGACCCGACATGTCCTTGACCGTGAAGGTGATTCTTTCTTCCGGGGGCGGGGCCTGGGATGTGGAGCCAATGCTCTGTCGGTACATGGTGTGGAGGCTCGCCTTATGGGAAGCCTCGATCCCTACCCCCCCCCCCCATAGATTGCTCCGATCCCTCCCCGGGTTCCCACATCTGCCCGGTCATCGCACCTGTCCTCCTTTTCCCGAGGCAGGACCTCCTCGATCTGCAACCCTTGGCGATCTTGCTGCTGCTGCTCCCTGTTTCCTCTCATCTCGAGGAACTCCAGGCACGTGGCCGTGGTGTGCCTTCCTCCCGATGGAATTCACAGTAGGGTAACTCCACCCTAACCTCCCTTCTTCTCCTTCACACCGCTCTTTTCCTTTCCCCCATGGCTACGGCCATAGCCTCCTCTTGATCGAGGAGGGGGGGCCTCTGGCCCTTCCTCCCACCTGGAGGGTAGAACTAGTGCTGGCCTCCTTGGCAGTTATCTCCTCCGCGGAACCCTCTCCTCGCCCCCTGCTCCTGCCATTCGGGCCTCCACCCTAGCTGCTGATTCGGCTCCTGACGCCCCCACCTGGGCTTCTGCTGCGGCTGCTCCCTCTGTCGGGGCTCAGCTCTTCTTTCATTTTGACCTTTGCCTCCTCTGGGCCTCTCCTCCTCCGTATCCCACCTGGCAGACCTCCGGGCAAACTCTTGGTTCAACGCCTCCCCGTCGAACTATATCGCCGCCCTCTCCATCAACTCCTCGTAGGAGAGGGGGGGAATCCTCTTCAACTCCATTCGGAAGAAACCCTACTGTAGCCCCAGGGTGAAGGCCATCATCAGAGTGTGGCCCGGTATCTTCTGAACCTGGGTGACCTCCTCCTAGAAGCGATCGACGTAGCTCCCCAGTGTCTCATTCACCCCCTGCTTGATGTGGAACAGGGACTCTGACTCCCTCTTCCTCTTCTTCGAGGTTGTGAACCTCAGCATGAACCCCCGACGGAGGTCCTCGAAATAGTAGATGGAACTGGCCGGCAGCTGGTGGAACCACTCCCCTGCCTTCTCTTTCAGAGTGATGGCGAAGAGCCTGCATTTGAAGCCATCTGATATTTGCCGAATCGAGACCATATCCTCAAACCATTGGACGTGCTAGACCGGGTCTCCCTTCCTAGTGTAGTCGGACATGTCGGCCTCCCTGAAACCATCTGGGACTGGTGCAGAGGAGACCAGCTTGTTGAAGGGACTCTCTCCCCCCACTGGGCGAGCCGGAATGTCTCACGCTCCCAACTCGCCAAATCTGTCGCCGCCTCCCGAGCCCGGAAAAAGCACTCACTCGGGGATCTCGGCGCCCCGGCCTTCCTCGGCGACCTCCTTCCCTGCTCGCTGGGCGGGAGCGGCCTCACCGAGTACCGGATCCGCGAGAACCGGGATTACTGGAGTCGAGCACTCGACACGCGTGTCGAGTGCGAATCAAACTAGGCTGAGTACCTCCTGCCTGAAGTCCTCAAACATCCCCATCGTCGAGAGGGGGAGGGGGTGTTGGGATTTGTCTCCACAATACCTCAGATTTGTAGGTGGTCAGACCTTGAACTAAGATGAATTAAGGTGTATTTGATGCTGTGTTTAAGTTGTATGTGTGCAGGTCCTTAATGCCAAGTGTAGACCAATGTCAGTCTATAATGGGTCACCAAACACAGGACCATACAATGTAATCCCTCATTGTGTGATCCAAAGTGTTGGCCCATTTATAGCCTCTCTATTGGGATACACTTCCTACATGCACTTGGAATGGTGGACTCAAGTATTGAAGTATATCTTTTAGAAGAAATTTTTCTAAGTCCACATACTCGAGTAGTACCCTTCATATACTCGAGTAAGTGACTTAGTACTCGAGTAGATCCTTGGACATACTCGTGTAGACTCTATATACTCGTGTAGATAAGTTTATACTCGAGTAGATAGTCAGTCACTCGAGTAGGTCATATCTCATACTCGAGTAATTCCTTATGTTCTTAAATCCAGAATTTTCTCTAAGTCCACATACTCGAGTACTTCCCTTGTATACTCGAGTGAGTGGGTCTGTACTCGAGTAAGTTGGTTCACATACTCGAGTAGACTGTATTCACTCTAGTAAGTGATAACTGGTACTCGAGTGGTTGGTTAGTTACTCGAGTAAGTGCCTTGTTTATACTCGAGTAGTTCCGTTCTTCCCATTTCAGAAATATTCTAAGTCCACATACTCGAGTAGTTCCCTATATACTCGAGTAAGTGACTCTGTACTCGAGTAGTTATTTTTCATACTCGAGTAAGTCAATGTTTACTCGAGTAGTTGTTCTAAGATACTCGAGTAGTTCATTTTCCCCTCACTCGAGTAGTTCTCCTGATATACTCGAGTAGTTCTTTTTCTCTCACTCGAGTATCTGCATCTCTTGTACTCGAGTATTTCTTCACACTTTATCTGAATTTTTTTCTAAGTGTTTTCACTCGAGTATCTGCTCTCATACTCGAGTAGTTCATTAATCACTCGAGTGTTGATCTCTAAATCACTCGAGTAGTTTTCTCTTCTCTTACTCGAGTATGCCAATCCTTTCCACTCGAGTATATAACTTCTCTTACTCGAGTATGCCAATTCTTGTCCACTCGAGTATATACCATCTGATACTCGAGTATGTATCTTCTATGACTCGAGTATGTCGGTTCAAATCTTTCCTGAAATTCTCTAAGTCAATTTCACTGTACATTTCGATTTGATCCTTTCTGATAAGTCCACGTGTCATCATTAATGATTCTTATGACCGTTTGAGTCTATCTATAAATAGGTCACTTCATATTTGACTTTTAAAAAAAAAATTCCTTCAGAGATTATTATTTTAAGAAAGAGAAAGAGAAAAATCCCGTGAACCCTAATTCTTCAAGTCGCCGCCGTCGCCATTAACGTTCACGGAAGAAGCTCTGGATCGACGATCTCCAATCTCTGTTTTCAACTCTGATTCTTCAGCGATCCAGACGCAAGTCAATCACTCGATCTCGCCGCGCCTTAAAGATTCCAGATCTATTTTCTCGATCGAGGTGATTTAGTTCTTCAGATTTGTGGATCTCTCTCAAGTCGTCTTCAACTTCTCTGATCAAGCCAAAGCTCTTAAGGAAGAAGACTGCCAAGATCCAGATCTGAGATTATTGTTTGTATTTTTTTAAACAAATTATTGTGTAGGAGTTTTTCTCCGAGATTTGTAGGAAGTCTTATCTTCCGAGTGTAGATCCGGTTTGGATCGAGTTTTTGTAGGAACGTGGTTCCGAGGTGTAGGATTGTTTTCAATCCGAGATAGTGGAGTAGCTGAGTCTAGTGATTTGCTAGATCGGTGAGGAAAGTGGACGTACCCAAGGTTGGGGAACCACTATAAATCTCTTGTCGTTTGTGATTGCTTGATGTGTGCTGTGTTAGTTTTTAATTCTGCATTTGACACGCATTTCACCTATTCACCCCCTCTAGGTGATTTAGGCTAACAACTTAGACCTCTCAGGGGGTGGCGAGTCGGTCCTGTCCGATCCTTGCCCTTCTCCTCCAGTCATTGAGCTCGCTGAAGGTTTTCTGCGCTGACCACTTTCAACGCTCACCGCACCAAAATGTTGAAACCGGAAATCAGTCTCTTGTGGAGTCCACCCTTGGGGAAGAGGTGGTCGCGCACCTACTTCTCTCCTGCAAGAAAAAACAACCAAGGAAAGAAAGAGCAAAGGAATAGACCAAGGGCCCTACGCGGAGTTCCCACCACAAAACCGAAAGATCACTGAGCGCTTCCCCTCCTTAGTAGAATGTCGGGCTAAGGTACCTCAGAAAGAGCTAGAAGACTGGGAGATAAGTAAGTCTGCCCTCTAAGGTACCCCTTGGGTCCTATTTATTGGATCCTAAAAGTGATCTGATAATAACTAACCTCTACTATCTTGAAATTACTGAAGACTCCCTGGGCTGGCCTGCCAACAGCCAAACTCCGCTGTTCTAGACAGCTATATGCAGCCCACCTGGGTCTGCCAACAGCAAGACTCCGCTGTTTTGACTAGCTAGGGGCGGGCCAACGGGGCAAAATAGTATGAAATCTGAAAGTGAGGGTAAGATCTATCTCAACTCTAGAGGGGGGGTGAATAGAGTATTTTAAAATAGTTTTTCACAGTTGAAATAAACAGCACATATAAAATTCAATTTATGATATAGTGTAGAGTGCTAGTAAGAAGTTAAAAACTAAGAAGTAAAAAGCACAGCACACAGTAAACTAATCACACAAACAAACCAGAAGACACAAGGAAATATAGTGGTTCCCCAAAAAACTGGGTACATCCACTCTTCTATCACCCTTGGTAGGAATCCACTCAGGATGAGTTGATCAGGTGTCCTGACACCAATGAGCTTTTGATAAGGTGCTCAAAAACCAAAAACTGGATTTTTTGATAAGGTGTCTTGCCACCACTGAGTTTTGACAAGGCTCTCAGAACCAGACAGAACTTTTGAAGGGAGTTCAAGAACCCTTTTATAGCAGGAAAAGAAAAATAAGAGTGAAGGGTGTCTTCTTTGTTCTCAATCAAATGAGAGAAGCACAAGTGGATTGATGATGTCAAAGCTCCCCCTGAGATGTAGAAAGGTTCAGGAAAAGAAGCTTTGCTCTAGGGTGATAGGTCTTCAGAACTTTGATCTCCAGCAAAGGATGGTTTCAGCAAGAAGGCTGAGAAATGAGGTGTCTGGAGTTCTGAGATGAGATTGTGAACACTTTTCAGTCATCAAGAAGATTTTTGAAGTCACAGTTCTTCTGTTGTTCTTCTGCTATCAGTATTCTCTATTCTGTATGTTCACTTTCTTTCTTGTCAATCTATTAAATTTTTCTTGTGTATTCTGTATATCTTAAAAACACAGAAGAGAGGAATAGAAATTTTCTGAAGTTTCCTTGTCCAAAATAGCCGTTGGGAGTCATAAATGTCTTCCAAAAAGAGTCTTGTCTTCTAGAGGAAAGTCCAGCAAACATTCTCTGAATAATTCTTTGAAACTTGCTCCAGAATAAAGACAAACGGCTGGGAGATCTTCTGACATAAATGCTGATAATAGTCAAAAACATTCCAAAGAATATCAGCATTTGAATTCCTGAAGGCGTCGATCTCTCTAAAGAAAACGTCGATCTGAGCTCTACGAGCGTCGAACTGAGCTCAGAGATGAAATGAGACAAGCAGACAGAAAACGTCAATCTGAGCTCGAAGATCATCGAACCGAGCTCAGCGACTTGGGAAATAACTTGAAGGAGGGATCGTCGAACTGAGCTAGAAGATAGTCGAGGGGAGTTCGACGACTCAGCAGAAGCTAGCCAAAAGCAGATAGTCGATCTGAGCTCGAAGATCGTCGACCGGAGTTCGACGTTTTATAGAAGATGAGCTCAGAGAGCGTCGAACGGAGTTCGACGATTCGTCGACCTGAGCTCGACGTAAATTTCCTTTAGACTTAGCTCTTCAACGTTGATCATGGAAAGGTCCTGGGGGCAGCTCCAAACCTAAGTTCTAAGCCCTAGACTCATTCTAATGTTGACCTTCTCAACTATACAACTAGGTCAACTGGGATTCTTAAGACAAGCATAGTGATCCTTACCCAAATTAGTAATAGGGTGTTCCAACAATCTCCCCCATTTTGGGTTAGGATTACTATTTACAGACAATCATAGGGAATGAAAAGCATACAACAATACAGAAGCTAATACAAAATTGCAGAGCAAAGCAGATCACAGATAAATAGCAGCAGATATCCAAAGGTGGATGAAATGTTTAGCTTACACAGTTCACTTCCTTTCAGTTCCCTTTTTAAATAAAATTTCTCTATTAGGATTCTGACTTTCTTTCTTTGACCTTCTGTCATCCTCTGCACCTAGAGAAGTTTGAGATTTGGGCCTTGGAACAACAGCCTCAGGGTGCAGCTTCATATAGTCTTCTGGATTGAAGAATTTTCTTGATGCATATCTTTCTAGTTCTTTCTTTCTCTGCTCTGATAAAGTAGTTATGTTTGAAGTATCCTTGCCTTGTTCTCTGGCCCTTTTTATTTGATCAAGGGCAGCCAATTCTTTCATTCTGGCAGTCCAGGACATAGGGTTGTTCTCAGGATCTTCAAATGGAATAGGAGGTTCATATCTGTTGATGATTTCAGACTCAGTAGAAGGAGTCCTGGAGACAATTGTGTCTTTCAGCTTGTAAGGAAAAGGACCTGAAGAAGGGTCAGAGTTACCTTGCCCTTCCCTTGAATGAAGTCTATGGCCTCTCTGGCTTCCTCTAAATTGATCTCTTCTGGATTGATATCCCCTTTGATGCTGTCCCCTTTGATAGGATCTTTGATAATACTGGGAAGAACTGTGTCTGGAAACTGGAGCTAGAGGGGCTGAGCCTGAGCCTGAATCTGGAGGAGGAGGAGGAGGAGGCTGATATTGAGAGGATCCTTTTTCATATTTGTCAAGCTTCCTTTTCTTCTTCATGGCTTTCATTTGGTTCTTGGAGAATTGCATCCATGGCTCAGAGATGGGGCAGTCATGCAGGATGTAGTATGGAATATCATTGGAGTCTTTGGCTTTGGCAGGAGGGACTGACATCATTGCTTTACTTCTAGCTTTTCTCTTCTTGGCAATAGTGCTAGCAGAATCATCAGAATCAGTCCTGTACTGATCACTCTCAGAGCTTTGAGGTTGATCATACAGATCATCAATTCTTCTGATAAGCTCTTCTTGAGCTTTAAGCTTTACAGAAACAGCAGGAGCAAGAGGAGAGAGAGCAGCAGCAGACACTAGAGCAGGAGCAGCAAGAGAGGGATCTACTAGGTGTGAGGCAAGCTCTTCATCAGCAGTCTCAACAGCAATTTCATCAGCATCAGTTGCTGGAATCATCTCTATGTCAGCAGTAGCAGCATCAGTAATTTCAACAGAAAGAGGCACAGTGGCCTTTATAGCAGCATTAGAGATATCCACAGCCTTCCAGGACTTGATGTAGGAGTCAATATGGCTGGGATCACAGATAGATACAGGCACAATGGCCTTAGACAAATCTTCAGCAGGAGTTGCAGGCAGACAGCTGAAATGGACTGTATCAAATATAGATAGCAGCCTATGCAGATTCAGTGCAAAAGCACATCCAAGAGCTGGAGCTGACATATGATCAGCAGTTGGCACAACCACTTCTTCATAAGGCATCTCCCCCTGCCTTGGTTCAGAGAGAGGTGAATCAAGGCACCCAAAAGTAGGGATAGCGTGGGAGGAGGAAAGGAAGGCAAGCTTGGTAGACAGCTCCTGGACTTGCTTCAGGAGTGGAGCTAGGGAAGACTCTAGTAGAGATGTCAGCTTGGGAGCTAGCAACTCATACAGCCTGTCTGCCAAACTAGGAAGATCTACATGCTCAAGTGGGGCTTGAGCAGAGGTAGGAGCAAAGATGGATGGAGGGATGGTGGCTGAAACTAAAAATGTGGAGGAAGGTGGAGAGGGAATGGTTGGTTCAGAAGATGGAATAATGGAGATAGAGGAGGTTAAGGTGGAGATAGGGGAAGTAAGAGAGGGTGTGAATGAGGGTTGAGAGAGAATGTCATGGAGCATTTGTTGAAAGGACGAGGTTGAGGGTGGCTCAGGAGGAGTAGAGGGTGAATCATCCATGAAGGAATCATCTGTAAGTGAGAAGGATGGTAGGGTGAAGGTTGAATAGGAAAAGAGAGGATGGAATTCCTCTGAGGTGGATAGAGGAGGGGATGACATAGGTGAGGAAATGGTAATTGGGGATGAGATGATTATGGTGGAGACTGGTGGTGAGGAGGTGACGACTTGGGTGGATATGGCTGGAGGAGGGGAAGAAGCAGGCAGCTCTTCTGCTGGAGGAGTGACTGAAATAGTCCTTGTGCCTGAATGAAGTGTTGCAGCAGCCCTAGAGGGGTTTATGATCTGCCTGTCCCATTTACTGAAGAGGGCACAGGAAAGCCTCTTGGATGCATTGATGAACATGCCAGAGGAGGTTAAAAGGTCAGGGCACCTGTTGTGCAGATAGACCCCTAAGATTCTCCCATAACTAACTGCAGTCTTATTGATCTTCTTCTTAATCAGAGTGAAGAAGATGGAGCCCCAGTCAAGGTGTTTCTTATCTAATAAAGCTCCCATCAGGCAGAACTGATATCTGGATATGGTGTCATGAGCGGAGTGCTTGGCCAACAGCACCTTCCCAACTACATCAGCCAGGAATTGAAATTCTATAGCCAGATTTTTCTTCAATAGCTTATGACTGCATTGTGACCCATCCTATCCAGCATGGTGTCAAACTCCTCTCCAGACAGTTCAATGGAGTCTTCTGCAGTACTGAGTTGAAAAACTTCTGTGAAAAGGGCCAGGGATAGAAGTACCTGAGTCCCCTTAATGGTGCCGACAACAGAATTCTCAGTCTCGTCTGTTGCGGTATAACACCACTCTTTAATTTCTTCTGAGGCGATCTTCATCCTTGTAGTCATTATTGGAGTCAGCTGTTGTTCTCTGAATAAGTTTAGGATGTCCTTGAAGCACTGGTCGCTTCCATCGAAGGAGTTTATGTCGATGTCAAAGCCTGTGTCGAACTTCATCTTAGCAATAGCAGCACTTGATTCAGCCATATTCACCTGCAACAGAAAACCAAAAATGACCAAGCGTAGAGAATTTGGAGGGAAAAGAAAGAGAGTTGCAGAGTATGAAAGCGCAAAGGGAGAACAACGGCTGAAAGAAAGATTTTATATTAGGGTTCGACGCGAAAAAGGAAAATCGTGGAGCTCAGTTCGAAGAAGCGTCGAACTCAGCTCGACAATTTGGGCTACAGAGGGAAATGAAGAGACGCCAATAGCATCGAACTCCGTTCGACGTTATTGAGAGCGTCGAGCTCCGCTCGACGGCCAAGGATCAGACAGAGGGAAAGCCTAGATTCAACGGCGGCGCTGAACTCAGATCGACGCCTCAAGAACCGTCGATCTCCGTTCGACATTTTCTGGGAAAACGTCGAGCTCAGTTCAGAGACAGAACTTATTCTACAGACACAAAAAGAGAGGAAATTTTTAGCCTAGTCTTGGTCTGTTTTAGCTTTACAGAATCTTGTAATTTAATTTAGGCTTCCTCCATCTAACATGCCTAACTGATTGAGGAAGAAGGTGTGTTTCTTTTCATCCAAAGGCTTGGTGAAAATATCTCCCCTTTGCAAATCAGTAGGAATATATTGAAGTTCAATTTTATTTTTCTCTACATTATCTCTTAGAAAGTGATGCCTAATTTCTATGTGTTTTGTCCTACTATGGAGGACTGGATTTTGTGCTATAGAGATAGCACTAGTATTGTCACAGAAAATTTTTGACTTCTCTAAGTTGTAGCCATAGTCTAGAAGCTGATTCTGTATCCACAATATTTGTGAACAACAACTGCCTGCAGCCATATACTCAACTTCAGCAGTTGAAGTTGACACAGATGTTTGTTTCTTACAAAACCAAGAGACAAGTCTATCACCAAGGAACTGACAAGTTCCACTGGTGCTTTTCCTGTCTATTCTGCATCCAGCATAATCAGTATCTGAAAATCCAGTTAAATCAAATGCTGAATCTTTTGGATACCAGAGACCTAGATTTGGACAACTTTTAACATACCTAAGAATTCTCTTAACTAAGATTAAATGTGACTCTCTAGGGCTAACTTGAAATCTAGCACAAATACATGTGGCAAACATTATATCATGCCTACTAGCTGTAAGGTACAATAAAGAGCCAATTATTGCTCTATATGTTGTCTGATCAACAGGTTTCCTATGTTCATCAGCATCTATTACAGCATTTGAGGGCATGGGTGTTTTCATACATGATGCATCAGACATACCAAATTTCTTAACCAATTTTTTTGCATACTTGGTTTGAGAAATAAATATGCCTTCAGCATGTTGCTTGACTTGCAGTCCTAAGAAGAAGGACAGCTCACCCATGCTACTCATTTCAAATTTAGAGTGCATAAGCTTGGAAAACTTTTTGCACAATTTTGAATCAGTAGAACCAAAAATAATGTCATCTACATAAATTTGCACTAGTAGGGTATGGGACTTATGGGTTCTAATAAAAAGAGTTCGGTCTACTCTCCCCCTAACAAAATCATTTTCCAGAAGAAAGCATGCTAGGGTCTCATACCATGCTCTAGGGGCTTGCTTGAGACCATATAATGCTTTATGCAATTTGTAAACATAATCAGGGTGAGTTAGAGAGATAAAACCTGGAGGTTGTCTAACATAGACTTCCTCTTTGATGTCCCCATTGAGAAATGCACTTTTTACATCCATTTGATACACTTTGAAACCTTTGTGAGCAGCATAGGCTAGGAATATCCTGATGGCTTCCAACCTTGCAACTGGTGCAAATGTCTGATCATAGTCTATTCCTTCTTGTTGAGAGTACCCTTGAGCAACTAGCCTTGCCTTGTTTCTGACTATAACTCCTTGATCATCCAGCTTGTTCCTGAATACTCACTTTGTTCCAACAATGGGATGATCCTTTGGCTTAGGCACTAGTTCCCAAACCTTGTTCCTTTCAAATTGATGCAACTCCTCTTGCATTGCAATGATCCAGTGTGGATCTTGCTCTGCATCTTGTATGGATTGAGGCTCAATTTGAGATAGGAAGCAAGTGTGCATCAGGTTCTGGTTGGCCTGATTTCTAGTTTGCACACCAGCTGAGATTTCTCCAATTACTTGGGTGATTGGATGATCTCTTGTTGTTACTAAGTCAACATGGAGTGTTGATTGTTCACCAGCCTGTGTTGTTGTCTCCTCTAGTGGAGCAGCAACTGGCTCTTCAGGATGATTTTCTTCAAGATGTTGAACTTCTTCTTCATCATCACTGCTCTCATTCTTTTCAGCAACTTGCAATTTATTCAAGTCTTCAGCTAGAGAATATACCTGCAAAGGTTCTATGGTAGAAGCATTCTTCTCCTTGAAAGACATGTTAGCTTCATCAAAGATAATATGAACAGATTCTTCAATTTTACAGGAAGATTTATTATAAACCCTATAGGCCTTACTGATCATGGAGTATCCCAGAAACACTCCTTCATCAGCTTTAGCTTGGAATTTTGCTAGATATTTCTTGTCATTATTATGAATAAAACAAGTGCAGCCAAAAACTTTAAAATAGCATATTTTAGGTTTCTTCCCTTTGAGCAATTCATAGGGAGTCTTGCCCTTCAGCTTGTGTATCAGGCTTCTGATCAACACATAGTTGGAGGTGTTCACTGCCTCAGCCCAAAAGGACAGAGGTAGGTGAGCATCTGTCAATAATGTAGTTGCAGATTCAATGAGTGTTCTATTTTTCCTTTCTGCTACCCCATTCTGTTGAGGAGTTCTAGGAGCTGAGAAAGTGTGCCTGATCCCTTCACTTTGACAGAACTCTTGCATGAGAAGAGAATCAAACTCTGTCCCATGATCACTTCTGATCAGGGCAATGTGAGTGTTGAACTCAATCTGATGCATTTGAGAAAATCTGTCAAACACTTGAAGTTATCAGACTTCTTCTTCAGAAAGAATACCCAAGTGAATCTTGAGAAGTCATCTACAATCACTAAAGTATAGGTTTTCCCTCCTAGGCTTTGTATAGATATGGGTCCAAAAAGATCCATATGCAACAGGTACAAAATCCTAGGTGAATCACTTTTATTAATTGATTTAAAACTGCTTTTAGTTTGCTTGCCTAATTGACATGCCTTGCAAAGTTCTTCCTTCTTGTAGGGACCAGAAGGTAGTCCTTTAACAAGGTTGTCTTTGGATAGCCTAGCAATGGTTCTAAGGTTAATATGCCCTAGTCTCTTATGCCATAAAACATTAGATTTTGAAATGGAATTAAACAGGCAAATATCTACCACTGGTGAATGAAAATCCACTAAGTAAATGTTACCTCTTCTGTTACCTGTCAACACAGTTGTGTTGTCCACTGACTTGACTTTGCATATGGCTTTGTTGAAGGTCACTTGATATCCTTCATCACACAGTTGACTGATACTTATCAAGTTGTGCTTGAGTCCTTCAACATATGCCACCTTCTTGAATGTGACTGAGCCAATTTGGACTACACCATATCCTTTTGTGGTTCCAAAGCTTGAGTCTCCAAAAATTACTTTGGGTCCAAGCTTGGCTTTGAAGGAAGTGAAGTTGTCCTTGTCCCCTGTCATGTGCTTTGAGCACCCACTATCCAGATACCATTGATGGTTTGATGCTGGATAGGTCTTCACCTGCACAAAAATAGCTTATTTGTTTTTGACCCAGTTAACCTTGGGCCTAGGTTGATATCCCTTGAATTCTGAAATAAAGGACATCCCAGGTTGATCCTTATAACCTTCAGGATGGTATCTCCTAGGAGGTACTATCCATTCAGTATAGGGATTAAAGCCTTGGGATGTGGAACTTCTAGGATTGAATCCAGATATGCCATTGAAGGAATGTTCACAGTCCTGATCTCTATTCGACGATCGTCGAACTGAGGTCGACGATCTTGGGTCAGATCGTCGATCTCTGTTCGAAGATTGATTATGCTGAAGTTCAGAGTTTGGATATCGTCGAGCTGAGGTCGACGATCTGTAGTTAGATCGTCGAGCTCTGTTCGACGATCGTCGAGCTCTGCTCGACGCCATCTGTTGAACTAAATTTTTCTCTGACAGATCTACATTCTTCCTGGCTACCTCTATTACTCTCTTTCCTTTGTCAGAGACAAATTTGATTGGAGTTGTTAATATTATAGGTTGGCTGGATGAGGCACCCAAGCCCAGTGTACTGTTGAATCTAGAGTTCACTGTGCTTGTAATGTCCATCAGTCTGATACCTCTCCCATTTAGGGATTCTTCAAACTCTTTAGCTCTTGACAGTTCACTTTTTAGTGAAGCTATCTCCTCCCTACAGTATTCTAACTCCTCAGAGAGTTTGAGGTTATTTGAGCTTAGGACACTGTATTTAGATAATTGATTCCTGAGAGAGATTATCTCCTTCTCAGAATTTAATAAATCTAGGCACAGTGTCTTAAATTCATTTTTGAAGTCCTCAGAATTAAAGTCAAAAGAGTTGATTACCTGATCTTCATCTGGTTGAGTTTCTGAGTCTGATTCTGATTCTTCATCAGAGTTTTGCTGTGAGGCATTGACAGCCATCATGCAAAATTCTTTTTCATCTGCATCATCCTCATCATCACTAGAACTGGATGAGGCTTCAGATTCTTCTTCAGTCTCACTCCATGTCTCAGCAACAAAGCCCTTCCTTGTATGTTTGTTCTTGCTGGAGGAGGCTTTGTCTGAGCTATTCTTCTTGTAATCCTTTTCTTTTCTTCTTTCTCTTCTTTCCTTCTTGTCCTTATTCTTGTTTTCTGGACAGTCAGGCACAATGTGGCCTGGTTTCTTGCAACCAAAGCATATAATTTCTTTATTGTTGTTTGATTTATCATACCTTGGTTTATCATGACCCTTATATGGTCTCTTTCTGAAGTCTTTTCTGGCCATCTTGTAGAATCTTTTGGCCAGTAGACTTATGAGCTCATCATTTCCTGTAGCTTTATCTTCAGGCTCCTCTTCTACAGCTTTGAAGGCTATGATCTTTTCTTTCCTTGTGGCTGGAGAGATAGCCTTTTGTTCTTCTTCTCTATTTTTAATGAGCAGCTCATAGGATTTGAGCTTGCCCAGGAGAGCTTCAGTGGTAATCTCATTTAAACTTCTGGCATCCTTGATTGGCCAGATTCTTGAATCCCAAGTGCTGGGGAAGCACATCAGGATTTTGTCATTCAGCTCAGTCAGTGAGATTTCTTTGTCTAGGGTTTTTAGCTCATTGACAATCAGACTTAGTCTATTGTACATGTCAGTCACTGATTCAGCTTCTCCCTTTTTGAAGTTCTCATATTGGCTTATCAGATGAGATCTTCTATCTTTCCTTTCATCAGCAGATCCTGAGATAATTTCAGAGAGTTTGTCCCAGATTTCTTTGGCTGAGTGGCATTCAGCTACCTTCTGAAAAATTTCATCAGACATTGTTTGGGCTAAGATGTTCATAGCCTTAGCATCTGCAGTCTTCCACTTCTTTATATCTGCATCTGTTCCAGAAGGAGGTGGAACAACACTTATACTTGAGCTTGCTGGTGGAGTTGGACAGACTGTCAAGACAGAATTGAAAATGTCTTCATCAATAGAATTCATGTATAATCTAATCCTTGCCTTCCAGAGTGCAAACTTAGAAAGGTTGCACACTGATGGTCTGGTGCTTGCATAATCTTTGTTCTGTGCCATGTCTTTAAATAAAGAGATAGATGAATAGAAAATAATCCCCTTAAGAGATTGATCTTATCAAGGATCTTTTTGGTTCAAGTGTTAGCCTGTATGAGCAACCAACCTGCCTCTGATACCAATTGAAAGTGAGGGTAAGATCTATCTCAACTCTAGAGGGGGGGTGAATAGAGTATTTTAAAATAGTTTTTCACAGTTGAAATAAACAGCACATATAAAATTCAATTTATGATATAGTGTAGAGTGCTAGTAAGAAGTTAAAAACTAAGAAGTAAAAAGCACAACACACAGCAAACTAATCACACAAACAAACCAGAAGACACAAGGAAATATAGTGGTTCCTCAAAAAACTGGGTACATCCACTCTTCTATCACCCTTGGTAGGAATCCACTCAGGATGAGTTGATCAGGTGTCCTGACACCAATGAGCTTTTGATAAGGTGCTCAAAAACCAAAAACTGGATTTTTTGATAAGGTGTCTTGCCACCACTGAGTTTTGACAAGGCTCTCAGAACCAGACAGAACTTTTGAAGGGAGTTCAAGAACCCTTTTATAGCAGGAAAAGAAAAATAAGAGTGAAGGGTGTCTTCTCTGTTCTCAATCAAATGAGAGAAGCACAAGTGGATTGATGATGTCAAAGCTCCCCCTGAGATGTAGAAAGGTTCAGGAAAAGAAGCTTTGCTTTAGGGTGATAGGTCTTCAGAACTTTGATCTCCAGCAAAGGATGGTTTCAGCAAGAAGGCTGAGAAATGAGGTGTCTGGAGTTCTGAGATGAGATTGTGAACACTTTTCAGTCAGCAAGAAAATTTTTGAAGTCACAGTTCTTCTGTTGTTCTTCTGCTATCAGTATTCTCTATTCTGTATATTCACTTTCTTTCTTGTCAATCTATTAAATTTTTCTTGTGTATTCTGTATATCTTAAAAACACAGAAGAGAGGAATAGAAATTTTCTGAAGTTTCCTTGTCCAAAATAGCCGTTGGGAGTCATAAATGTCTTCCAAAAAGAGTCTTGTCTTCTAGAGGAAAGTCCAGCAAACATTCTCTGAATAATTCCTTGAAACTTGCTCCAGAATAAAGACAAACGGCTGGGAGATCTTCTGACATAAATGCTGATAATAGTCAAAAACATTCCAAAGAACAGCAGCATTTGAATTCCTGAAGGCGTCGATCTCTCTAAAGAAAACGTCGATCTGAGCTCTACGAGCGTCGAACTGAGCTCAGAGATGAAATGAGACAAGCAGACAGAAAACGTCGATCTGAGCTCGAAGATCGTCGAACCGAGCTCAGCGACTTGGGAAATAACTTGAAGGAGGGATCGTCAAACTGAGCTAGAAGATAGTCGAGGGGAGTTCGACGACTCAGTAGAAGATAGCCAAAAGCAGATAGTCGATCTGAGCTCGAAGATCGTCGACCGGAGTTCGACGTTTTATAGAAGATGAGCTCAGAGAGCGTCGAACGGAGTTCGACGATTCGTCGACCTGAGCTCGACGTAAATTTCCTTTAGACTTAGCTCTTCAACCTTGATCATGGAAAGGTCCTGGGGGCAGCTCCAAACCTAAGTTCTAAGCCCTAGACTCATTCTAATGTTGACCTTCTCAACTATACAACTAGGTCAACTGGGATTCCTAAGACAAGCATAGTGATCCTTACCCAAATTAGTAATAGGGTGTTCCAACAAAATCCCCCCCCCCCCACTGGGGACTGGGCGGGTAGCCCTTCAATGCCTCTACTCGGCGCGAGGCGCGGGCCGGGGCTGGCTCGCCGAGAGGGACGCAGGTTGGAGACCGTCGGCCTGGGAAGGGCGGGCCGACCAGCCTAGGAGGAGCGGGCAGGGCTGACCCGCCTTGGAGGGCGCGAGTCAGAAGGTGGCCCGCCTAGGAGAGGCAGGCAGGACTGATCCTCCAAAATAGGCGTGGGCCAGAGGCTGACCTGCCTGGGAAGGCGCGGGTCAGAAGGTGGCCCGCCTAGGAGAGGCGGGCAGGACTAACCCGCCAAAATAGGCGCGGGCCAGAGGATGAACTTCCTGGGAAGGTGCGGGTTAGAAGGTGGCCCGCCTAGGAGGGTGCGGGCCGACCCACCTAGGAGAGGTAGGTAGGGCTGACCCGCTAGGGGGGTGCCGGTCGAGCTGGCCTTCTTGGGCAACCCTTAGATGTGTTGGTCGAGGATGAACCGCCCGCTTGACTGAGTCCCTTCGGTAAACACGGGGTTGTACAGTCACACGGCCTAGGACAGGGCCATGTCAGGCGCGTGTTCGACGTCTCGCCGAGCACTTAATGATTTTCACTCAATGAGCATTGAGTGAGGGCACACGGCCTGACACACAGGCGTGTCATTGGTCGTGTCCTGCTCGAGCAGTTTGCTGGTTTGTGCTGAGGGAGTTACACGGCCTGGGACATGGGCGTGTCCCAGGGTGTGTCTATCACACGCCATGTGACACGGGCGTGTCACATGGCCGTGTCGTGCTCAGGATGTGTTTGGTCCCGTGTTGTTTTAGGCACACGACCCGTGACACAGGCATGCCACTTGGGATACGGGCGTGTTCCAAGCAATGTCACAGGCCATGTCATGGTCGGGAATTTCCAGAATGACTGCGAATGAGTTACACGGCCTTGGACACGGGCGTGTCGCAAGCCATGTTCAGCCCAGGAAGTTTATTTTTAGGGAGAATCGTGGTCGTTCGTTTCCTTAATTTGGGATCTAACGGTTCAAGCCTCTCCATCCTGGGGTTAAGGCCGGGATTGGGGGTTTAAACCCTCACTTTTCATTGACCACTCTCTTTCTAAGTTCTAGAGAGAAGGGAGAGCAAGGAGGAAGAAGGAGGGAAGATCCGGTCACCGGAGGAGATTCGGAGCGCAAAATCGCAAATCGAATCCAGATCTACGGAGGCGAGATCATCACGGTGCTCTTCATCTGTGTAGATTTCCATGGCGCCGAAGAGGAATGTTATGGTAACGATTCTATACTTGAGCATGTGAAGCTCTTCTTCTTTTGCATAGGGAAAACCCGCTCCCACGAGTGTGCGGCGAGTTTGCGGTGTTTCTTGGGGGTAGATATGTAAAGTCCCCCTTGTTTGCCTTTAGAGTCCGAAATCGAGAAACGGACATTGGCATGGTGTGTGAAGCCTACCCAGACATGTTGGTCTGGATCAGTGATGTTTTACTATGCATGTTTAGCTGGAGAAGACTCCGTACCTTTGGTTGTTTTCGGGTTTCTACGTGGTAGATTGCAGCAGGGATCCTTGGAGATTAACCCCAAGGCGCACCAGGAAAACTGGGCGGAAACGCATTTCTGCCATCTTGGCGGTCTGGGAGCCAGCTTTGAACATAACTGGGTTATGTGATTGTACGAACGAATTTGGGATCCGGCGAAGTTTGACCTGTATGCTTGTCTTAAGTTTGAAAGTGCGGCGTGAGCAACGGGCTTGTGGAACCGGACTCGGGCTATGTGGTTTGGTGACAGATACCTGAAAAAGGGACTGGCCACTAGCAAAGTCATGTGAGTTAGGCTTAGGTAGGAAAGACTAAATGCTCACGAGATTTGTCGTCCAAGGGATGGTGGTGAGACCGCGGTTTTGATCGAGTTCACCGAGTTAGTGCCTTGAGAGCACGGGGTGTGTGGTCGTGTGAGCCTGTGATGACTAGTTTTAGTCATCGTTTTTGGGGTCATTTAGTAGCTTAAATTGCTAAGTATTATTATAAATTTCTGTTTTGTATGCTTGTTTTGATGTCATTTTAATTTTTGATATAAAAATCAATATAATCTTATTATATGTATTATGTATTAGATTATATTATGTTTAGTAGTTATAATTAATGTTATTTTTAATTTAATGTTCTATGTTTAATTTTATGTTATATGTTTAACTTATGTTTTATTTTAATATAAATATTATAATATTATGTTATGTTATGTGATAGGTTATGTTTTATTTTTATTTTTATCTTTTGTTCATGTTATGTTATAATTAACTAATGTATGTTTTATTTTTTGTATTTTGTAGGTTGGCCGGCTATCCATCAATCCTCCATCATGCAAGCTGTCTTCCACTTGGTGCAGCCCACTACATGCAGTCCAAGCATTTGGAGCAGCCCGGCCCCCTCCACTTGATGCAGCCCGAGTTCCATTAAAGCCCAACCCGAGCCTACAAACCTA
This sequence comes from Platanthera zijinensis, assembly GCA_039513925.1. Classification (NCBI taxonomy): domain Eukaryota; kingdom Viridiplantae; phylum Streptophyta; class Magnoliopsida; order Asparagales; family Orchidaceae; genus Platanthera; species Platanthera zijinensis. The sequence continues at coordinate 151,741,837 of CM077090.1, read as the reverse complement.
GCCCACTTGGAGCAGCCCTTTTCCCTCTACCCGAGCCCCTATGCAGCCCACATGCATGGCCGACCACCTTCCTCCCCTTTCATTCATGCATGCATCTTTCTCTCCCCACTATTATTATTTTCTCTCATCATTTAATTAATTGCATGCATGCATTCACCCTTGCAAGGGCCGGCCACTTCATGTCCTTCATTTCCTCCCTTCTCTCCACTCATTAATTACATACATACATCCATTCTCCCCTATGGCCGGCCCCTCTCTTGCCTCTTCTACACAATTCCATTCACTCCCCCTATCCACTTTACATTTTTATTTTTCATTCCCTTTATTACAATACAATGCATGTAGCTATCATCTCTCTCCTCTATTAAATGAATGCATGAACCTCCTCCCATTGAAGTGGCCGGCCACCCCCTTGGTTTCCCCCTCTTCATTTCCATCTAGAATGTTCTCCCTCTCCTATAAAAGGAACCCCTCCCCCTTTGTTTATGTTAAGTAATTTTTAGAGTAAAGTAGTTTGAGTTTTAAAAGTAGTTTTAGTTTTGGTAGAGTGCTAGTTCAAGAATGTTTCTCTCCTTGTTGTAATTTTCTTTTATTGTTGTAATTTTGCTTCATAATATAGTCTTGTTGTTTTTAATATTGTACCTCTTTTATTATGCAATGAAAACATTTTCTTCTTCTCTTATTTTGGTTTTCTTTTCCAATATGCGTAGTTAAATAATTTTTGTGCCCGATCGCGATGATCTTTGCGATATAATAACGTATCTTTATTTTTATGTTTTCCTTTGTAGTTTTCTATTTTTGATCCTTCCTTGAATTATCTCGTATCGACTCCGTATTTCTAGTATACGGTAGTAGGCATCCGATCTCATATTTGAGTAGCCGAGAGACTCGTGAATATGAAAGATCACTCAAGGAAGGAAGGAGTTGTACGCACCCCTAGAGATAGGATGACGTAAATCCTCCAGATTGGAGTCAAATCCAATAGTGCGGGTCACCTCGATAATGCGACTTTAGGCCATTTTGACTTGTAAAGAGATTTCGGTCAAAACGTCTACAAGTTAGAGGATTTAATGCTCTAGCGAGATTACTTCCTAATATCGGATCCGTCACGGTCTTAATAGATTTACAAATGCTAAACTAATTTATTCCGTTATTTTATTTCAAAGTGAATTGTCGATCGAGCACTCTTTTCTCGTAATAGTTTATTTCTCTTTAAGTTTAGTTTATTTTAATTTTCAAACTCATTAATCGTTCGGTAGGATAATAGAATCGTTGTGAGTAATAGTACTTGCCTGCCCCGAGTTTTTATACGACCTTGATATTTTTCATATCCTATGCTATATTTCGATAGGTACACTTGCCTTAATTGAGTATAGATTGGAGAATACGATTCTCTCTATCAGCCTGCACCTGTGATGTTGTGATTATTCACTATATTTCTTGCTACGCTAATAAGTGCAGGGAAGGAGCTTTGCCACCCCGAGTTTGTGGGAGGAATCGTTATAATTTGGTCGGCTTTAGCTGATCTTTATTCTTGTTTGCCACCGTTGCGGTGAATTGTTCTTGCAAGTGCTGCAGAGCCGAGCGGCAAATAGCGAGCCAAAGCCCAAGTTGTTGAGCCGGCCCTCGAAAGCCTTGTTTGTTTTCCTATTTAAATCATGTGTGGCCGGCTTGCGAGCGGAAGTTTGTAAGACACTACTTAGATTTGGTCAACTATTGTAAGGCCATAAGGCCAGTACTTTTGTGTATTTTATAGTTCATTCCTACTGGGTTTTGTTAGTGGACATTCGTTTTTGTGGCTGGGTTCTTGCTTTCAACTTATAAATTGCTTCCGCTAGATGCTCTGTGTAGGACGTGTGTAGTTGAATGGTTTCAATGAGTAACCCGCCGGTCTGTCCATGGTATATGGCGTCGGGCCCCGGCCGGACCTACTGCTATATGCTGTGTGACGGATAGGGGTGTTACACCAGGCTTCTTTCAGTCTTCTTGTTATTGTAAGAAGTATTCTTTTCCTCTCTTGTTCCACCCTCCTTCTTGTGAGGGCAATCGGCGATGACGTGTCCTGGATTATTACAGCAATAACAAATAATGTCAGTAGAAATATGTTTGTTCTGTTTGGAGTAATACCTGTCATGGCTACTTGAGCCTTTCTTATGGCGATCACCATCTTGACGTGATCTTTTGAACGAGGCATCCTTGCCTTTCCATTGTTTCTTCTTGTTCAAGAACTTCTTGAACTGCCTTGAAAGAAGAGAAAACTCTCCTTTAGATAATTTTGAGCATGAGGTACTTGGCTCTGAAGATTCTTCTTCACTTTCTTCCTGTACTGGGGCAGGAGAAGCAGCTTTTGACATCCTTGAGATGTCTGCCTTTAGAGCGACATACTTCTCCTTGGATGAAGACCTATTCTTCTCTTCTTCAGCTTTTCTTATGTTGATTTGCAATTCATATGATATAAGCTTTTTGAAGATATTTTGCGAGTCAATCTCTGCTAGCTTGCCAAACTCTTGGATAGAACAAACCTTGTTATCCCATTCCTTAGTCAGGGATCTCAGGAACTTATCATTTAGTTCTTTATTGGTGAAGACTCGGCCATAGACTCTTAGGCCGTTGACAATCTTGAAGAAACTTTCAAAGGTATCTGCAATAGAGCCCTTGGGACTTTGTCAAAATGCTTCATATTTTAGATTTAGAAGAGATCTTATGTCATCCCTAACTTCTTAAGTGCCTTCCATCAAGATGATAAGAGACTGCCACATTTCCTTGGCGGATTGGCAGTGAAAACGGTTCTGCACCATAGAATCATCGACTGCACTTGCGATGATATTTTTGACTTTCTTGTCTAAAGAGACAAGTGCAATCACATCTTTATCAAGATCCATGAGCTTATTTGGAACTTGCTTAGTTGGATCAATGGTGGAGGCTATCATTGGAACATGAGGACCTTCTTCCACAATCATAAAGATCCTTGGATCTATAGCTTCCATGAAGAACTTTATTCTCTCTTTTCACATAACAAAATTATTCTTTGTGCATAATGGAAGCTTAACAAAATCCTTAACTTTGTCCATGCTTGAATCCTCTAAAGATAACTAGGAGGAGATTTGTTCAAGGTGTTAACCTTTTTGATGAACAACCTGCCTCTGATACCAATTGATGTTTTTAGTTGTCTACCTAAATCACCTAGAGGGGGGTGAATAGGTGAGGTCAGCGTCTTTTTGCGGAATAAAAATTAAACGAACGAAGCACAGAAAATAAATACACAAATCACAAAGTACACCAGATCTATAGTGGTTCCCAAATCTTGGGTACGTCCACTTTCCACCTCACCGATCTAGCAACACGCTGGACTCGGTTACTTCACTATTACCTCAGATTGAAAATCAATCTTATAACTCGAAGCAACGCCACTACAACTTGATCCATAAAATGGATCTACACTCAGAAGAAAAACTTCCTACAACACTCAGAGACAAAATCTCCTACAAGATAAAAATGTTGTAAACAAAAAATATACAAACAAAATATCTCAGATCTGAATCTTTAGCCTTTCTTCTTCCTTGAACTTTGAAGCTTTGTTAGAAACTGATCGAAGAAGACAAGCCGAAAATATTCTAGATCTAAAAAATTAGATCAACACGATCAAGAGATGAATCTCGAGAGGCTTATAGACTACTCGAGTACTAACTTCTGATTCTCGAGAGGAAGGGTGTAAGATTCTCGAGAACAAGACCTACAGAAATTTCGAACATGAATCCTTGCTTCTCGAGAAGTGACTTCTACTACTCGAGAACTAGTAAAACTTCTCGAGAACTAATATGACTTCTCGAGAACCAGACTTCTTCTCTAAACAAATTTTCTTCTTACTCGAGGACTGGTCCTCTGACTTCTCGAGATAAGGCTTGGCCTTCTCGAGTACTGGCTTCTGCTACTTGAATAAAACACTTAGAAACTTTCTGAAATGAATTATATAGTAAACTCGAGACATAGATAAGTGGTACTCGATTACTCCAAGGCTTACTCGAGTAATGGACTTAGCTTTCTCAAGAACGATTTTTGTTACTCGAGAACTTTACCTAGTATACTCGAGAATTCTTTCCAGCACTACTCGAGTACAACATATACTACTGGAGTAATTGACTTAGAAAATCTTTTGCTTCCTGAAAATTATTTTTCTTTAAATGAAATCATCAACCATTCTTCCTTCCTTTTCTTTAGTGCTTGAAAACAAAGTGTGTCCCAATAGAGAGGCTATACATGAGTCAACCACATGGATCACACAACGAGGGATTACATTGTATGGTCCTGTGTTTGATGACTCATTGTAGATCGATATTGGTCTATACTTGGAAATTATATCCTGCAAACACATAACTCAACAAGGACATCAAATACAACTTAATTCATCTTAGTTCAAGGGTGACTTCATACAAATCTGTATTATTGTTGATACAATACCCAACAGGGGTGTACTCTATCTCCAAGTGTTATTGAAGATTCAAGGAAGGAATGCTAGCCGAGTTCAAGACTTCAGAATTTTCCTAAGTAAAAATAATCGAGTCGTCATGTGAAGACTCGTGTAATTCATCGAGACCTCACGTAAAGACTCGTGTAATTCGTCAAGTTTACTCAGAAAGTTTCTGAAAGTCTCAGAGATCGTTCTGATTTGGCTAAGTAAAATTCATTGAGTGATCTATTGATCTCTAATAAATACTTGACGAATTCGTCAAGTACTCTCGAGAGATTACGTGAACACTGAACAAGAATTTTATTCGGTTTCATTTTTCATCCAAGTCCTTTTAATCGAATGGACGAGTAATTTGTCGAATGGACTCAAGTAATTTGTCGAGTGGTTAGGCAATTCGTTGTGTCTTCTGGATATGTCACGTGTGCACTCGACGAATGGACTTAACCATTTTTCATTTTGAATTTTATGATAGTTTTACTTTAGGGAACAGACCATGTACTGTACATGTGGAGCTTGGTCCTGAATTTTCGTTATAGCCATTAGAAGAGGAATCACTATATATATTTGAGGGTTAATTTCAGAGAACCCTAATCGTGATCAAATCGGAAAATTGCAAAGTCTCTTTCGTCAGCTGAATCATTAACACTCGATTGTTCTTGTTGCCAACTTCTCGAAATCATAATTCCTCTCAAAGAAAGTGTCGGCCAGATCTCTACTCTATATTTCTCCAAGAATTTCTCCAAGATCTTGTCAAGTTCTCAATTCAAGTCTTCTTCTTATACGATTAATTGAAGGTTTTCATTCTAGCAAGGAAGAAGATTGATTATCATACATCCGAAGAAGATTGTTATTGTAATCTATTTTGTTGTATAAAAACCTTTTGTACAACTCTTGTAGGAAGTTTCATTTTCGAGTTTTGTAGATCCTTGTTTAGAATATCAAACGTAGGAGAGTTTGATCCCCGATTTTTTGTAGGAGACGATGTATCCGAGCTTGTAGGAGTTGAAGACTTCGAGGTGTAAGATTTGTTATAATCTGAGATTGGTTAAGTAGCCGAGTCTAGATCGAAGTGCTAGATAGGCGAGGCAGGACAGTGTACGTACCAAGTCTGGGGAACCACTATAAATCCTTGTGTATGTGATGTGTGTTTCTCTGATTCTGTGCGCTTATTTTTAAAGAATTTTATTTCTGCATAAAGGCACAGAATTCACATATTCACCCCCTTTAGGTGATTTAGGTAGAAAACTAGAAATTTTCAAGAACCTCTCCTGCATATAAACTACTTTCCCCCTCGAGTGAGTTGAAGTCCTCGGGATATTGAGTCATCATAGTCTGAGTCCTAGTATGAGCTCCCCTCCTGCATATCAGCTACTAGTCTCCTCGAGAGCACGAGACTAAAGGAGCAAGCATGTGCAATACTCGCTCGAGCGAGGTATGTGAGCTCATAATTCAAGCTTACGCCAAAGCTCGCCAAAAGCACAACAACAAACATCTGAAATATCATATAGTATTGAAACCTAACGAGCACACAAACTCTCTCGAGCCTAAGAGCCTAGTGAGCACTCATCACCATCAAAGCCTAAAATCATAGCGAGTATTGTATCGAGCATGTATCTAAACAATGGGCGTCGAACAAGCCGATGAACAAAAAATGATCTTTCATTTCTATGAAATATGTCATTACAATATAAATAAAAATTTATGAGATTCTCCACCGATCACAAAAAGATTATACAGATGGTTTGACGACCAAGAACCCCTTATGGCAAGATCACATCCTCGTTGTCCTTCTCGTCCTCAGTGTTTGAATCATTGCCTTCCTTCGAACCCGAGGATTGTGTCGTCATGGGAGAGTCATCCTCCGGTCCTGGGATGATCTCGTCCAATGTCAAATTCTCAGAGTCTTGTATCTACCAATTCTCCAAATGAAACGTAGAGAGGAGCATGTACCCTATGTCCCTCATGATCTCACAGTTCATCCGGGGGAGGTCTTCTAGGAAAATCTAAATATTTTGCTTAATGCCAAAGGTGCTCGCCTTAGGTTGGCTTCACATCGTCTCATGCATCTCCAACTCAGCGTCTCAAACCTTGGATGCCTCTAGTGCTGCCTGGATCTCCGCAAGCCGCTGCTTAAGCTCTAAGATTCGTTGGGAAATGAATATCTTGGCCTCCTGCAAGGTAGAGATACACAATTTTATTTAAGCAATTGGCTCGTGGGCATGGGCGTGAAATAAAAAAGTTCTTTAACAAGCCAAGATCACCTTATAAGCCTTGTACTCAATAACCTTTGCCTCATCCTCTCATAGTGATCTTTGGATCTCTACAATCTTTGTCTGTGACCCGTTCTGCATGCATAAGAGCTTGTCGATTCGATCAACCTACATGTCAAACCGGTCATCCGACGCAATGAGGTTCCTCGCCTGCTGATGGGTAAGCTCAAGGGAGCACAATAGGGACCTCGAGACCTTATTGGTGAGGATGGATGTGTTGAACTTAGGTACCACCGCAGCATCCTCGAGATTGTATAATGTGAAGGCAAGGTTGTAGGATGCCCACATCATCATAGCCCTCAGACTATAGAGGAAGGAAGGCGCTCAAGAGGACCTCGTGAGTCTCTTCCTCCCAGGTCACTATGGGGTGACCAAAGCAGTCCACCCCCTCGGTGACAAAGCCAAAGTTAGAATGCGAGATTGGCTCATCGGATTCGTCTTCCTTGGAGACCTCCTTAGTCTTGGATGTGAACTCCTTCTTCCAAGGCCTCTTCTTCAATGGCTCACTACGCTCATAATTCCTTGAAGGATTGATAGTAGCAGGCGGCAGTAATGGTTCAGCGACCATCGACTCCTCCTTGATCGGTGACATTGAGTCACAGACCTTTGACAACGACCCTGTCGTGCTGGCCTGAGATTCCACCCCTGGCGGTGGAGGTGGAACTTCGATTGCGATTAGGAGAGGTTCCCGTAGGATAGTTTGGGTGGTTGCAAGAGCAAAAACCGCATCAAGAGCGAGTTATTTCTGCTAATTTGAGAGTGCTTTAGATTATCGCCAGGTTTACCTATCCCCGGATAGATAAAAGGTACGTTGGCGGCATCACTCCTCCAGTAGGCGACATCGAATCTCCGACCACTGAATACTACCCGCAGATCTTTAGCCGCCATTCCAGGGTGGGAGTATGAAAGATGTTGTCCGGCGGCTACTGGGGGTGAGGAGAATGTCGCCAAAGGGTATGCAGACAACAATATACTGCTCGATCCTGTGGTATACCTTATTAACCATACCTACGATGGTACAAGTATGGCTAGAGAAGAAGACAACACCATCCTTAGTTTCTCCAATGTTGAAGATCCGTTTGAAGACCGATAAGTTGAAGAAGATCTCCTTCGACCTGATAAAGGTGAGATACCTAACATTGATCGCCACATCGTTGGGTTGATCTGGGTCGGCATCAACATGAAGTGTCAGAGGATCTCACAGAACTCTGACCACAAGAGAAGGCGAAGTCTGACCTCAAAGTGATAAATCAGCAACACGAACCAATCCTAGAAGAACGTGTTGATATGCTCGAAAGGGTGGGGTACCCTCATGTGAAGGCCCTCTTTAGTTTGCCGGAAGAATTATTGCTTTAAGTCTTCGATATCAGCGCTATTAGTGATTAGTTTCTTGAAGGTCACGTTGGTTAACATCGTGACATGGTTGACCTTGCGAGCATGAGAATCCTCAACTAAAACCATCCTGATAGACAGGTAGCAACTAGAGAGATTGAAGTGAGCTGGTGGGGGTGTGGGGGGGGGGGGGGGGTTCTGCAAAAGTTGCGTCATTTTGACCTCCCCTTCCTTCCAATTTATAGACAAAAGTAACAGGGGGGTCGTTTCCTTACCACGACAATTGGCTCACTGTGGGTCGCTCATCATTTGACGAGCTTGACCAGGTGCGATTATCTAAAAATTCATACTCACTGAAAGCACAAAAGAGGTTATCACGATCGGAGTACTTGACAATAAACCTAACCATAGTCGCATACACTACAAGGCAAAAGTGCATCGTCACAAAAAGCATTTTTAACGAGCTACGAAACTAGAAAAGTGAAGAACCACTGTGCGCGCCAGAGGTACTCATTTGACCTCGCTAAGCACTTATCACTCTAGAGGATGTTGTCGTCCATCCTTGTTAGCCTCCTAACTGATCTGATGCTCGCCTGAATCCCGTAGAGTTCATTGTAAAGTAGCTCCTGTCGGTGCTCCACCATATCGAGGCACTGCTCCATATGATTGATCTTGTAGAAGCGCGACTCCGCAAAGAGCAGACGCTCTTCAAACTCCTCTAGCTTGGCGATGCACATTTCCAGCAAACCGAGGCATTGACGTGGCCCACATATCGCCGGTTAGTTGAATTTAATCTCTAGGTTGAAATGGTCCAAGGTGTCCTTTTCCTACTACTCATGGAGTGGAAGAATGATGACATCAATCAGCATGACCTTAGGCATTGCGGGGTGACCTACAAAGGAACTTGCCAATATCAAAGAAAGTTTCAAGGAGACGGAGAAGACTTTGGGCCAATGAGATCATTACCTATGTACGAGATCTTTTGTCTAGCCTTGCACTGGTAGGGAAAACACTCCTAACTACGGTGTTAAATCCCTAGTTTAATTTGGGCTAGGTTCACTAATTTAGGCTGAGTCTGACCCACCTTGAATAACCAGGGTGAAGTCTAGTAGTCCTAGAGTGTAGGCTAAGTCATTAAGTTCAACCTTCTTGGACCAGCCAGCAGAGGACCTTAGAAGACTTAGAAGTTTTCAGAGAACAGTTTGATCAGTTCGAAGTTCTTCGAACTAAGCTCGACGATCATCGATCTCAGATCGACGAACTCAGAGTTAATTCTCTAAGCTAAGCTCGACAATATTCGAGCTCAGGTCGACGATTATTTTTCTTCAGACAGACTCTCAGCTCAACGAACTCAGAGTGCAGTTTTAGCAAGCCATTCTCAGTACGCAGTTCGCAGAGCTCAGGTCGACGAACTAGAATTCTTAGGTCAACGATCTTGGATCTCAGGTTGACGAATTCTATTCAGTGGTCGATGATATCTGTCCAGTTCCAAAATGAGAATTTTTATTCCTTCTGTTCCTTTATTTCTATATTTATTGCAGTATTATTCCTGAGTAATTAATGCTTATATTCCTCTGAATATAGCCGTTATTGGCATCATTAATTATGGTATTCATCAGGATATTTACTTGCTTATTTTATTAAGGGACAGTTGGCAAAACTCATTTATGATATATTCCAGCCATTTGTATTCTCCAGATCAGCCAGCAATTAAGGCAGAAATTCAAATTTCAAAAAAGAAATTATTGACTGGGAATATAAAAAGAAATTTTTGTCTTTTAGACAATAATACACACAGAGAAGGAACCACCAGAACTAACAGAGAAAAATACAACACTGAGACAGACTAATCTTTCAGAACTCTCTCTCTCTCTCTCACAGTGCAGAAAATTCTCTGTGTTTCACCTTGTCAAGTCTGAAGACAGAAGAAGAACAATCATCACAATCAAGAGTCTTCTTCATGCTTCACTTTCAGGAACTCTCAGGATAATAAAGATTTACTCAGTCAAAAAAGTTCTAGGACTGCTTTCAGACAAGGCTGAAGACCTACACCCTGAAGCAAAGCTCCAGTCTTCCTGAACCATCAACATCTCATGGGGAGCTTTATCAACATCAAAGATCCACTAATCTTCTCTGTTGATTAGAGAAAAGTGAAGACACCATCACCTCCTCTCACCTCTTGTAAAAGTGTTTTAACTCCCTTCAAAAGTTAGCTCTTGGTTGTTAAGTCTCCTGATCAAAAGACTTGGGTTGGTTTTTGGGCACCTGATCAAAAGCCTAAAGGGTTGCAATATCTCTCTATAAATAGATATTATGGTGGCAGACACCTGATCAAAACCTGCTAGTGGATTCCTACCAGGGTGGTAGAAGAGTGGATGTACCCAAGTTTAGGGGAACCACTATAAAATCTTCTTGTGTTGTCTAGTTGCTCATTTTCTGTTTTTGTTCATGTTATGGCTGCTATAGTTAGAATATCTTAGCATGTTTTTCCTTCTATTATTATATTTGGTATCACTTATTTTCACTCTAATATATATAAAAAGAAAAACTGTCAAGAATTTTTAAATACTCTATTCACCCCCCCCCCTTCTAAAGTACGTCAGATCTAACCCCTCCTTTCAATTGGTATCAGAGGGTTGTTCTCTTTGTTGAACAAGGTAACAATTAAACCAACAGATCCTTCTTAGATCTAAATTTCTCTAGCCTATTTCTTATAGCATGGCATAGAAAAAGGATTCTGTAAGCATCAGACCTCCAGTGTGCAACTTAAATAATTTTGCCATTTGGAAGGCAAGAATCAAACTTTATATGAACTCTATTGATGAGGACATTTTTAATTCCATTTTGACAGGACCTCCTGCTCCAGTGACTACATCTGTTGGGGTTTGTCTCCACAATACCTCAGATTTGTAGGAGGTCAGATCTTGAACTAAGATGAATTAAGTTGTATTTGATGTGGTATTTGAGTTGTATGTGTGCAGGTTCTAATTGACAAGTGTAGACCAATGTCAGTCTGTAATGGGTCACCAAACACAGGACCATGCAATATAATCTCTCATTGTGTGATCCAAGGTGTTGGCCCATGTATAGCCTCTCTATTGGGATACACTTATCCTTCATGCACATTGGATGGATGGACAGAAGCTTTGGAGCTAAGCTTTCTCAGAGAAAATTTTCCTAAGTCCTTTATACTCGAGTAAGTTTGCTCTATACTCGAGTATAACTTCTGATACTCGAGTATAACTTCTGATACTCGAGTAAGTGTTTTCTGATACTCGAGTATAACTTCTGATACTCGAGTAAGTTTGCTCTATACTCGAGTATATCTTCTGATACTCGAGTATAACTTCTGATACTCGAGTATAACTTCTGATACTCGAGTAAGTGTTTTCTGATACTCGAGTATAACTTCTGATACTCGAGTAAGTTTGCTCTATACTCGAGTATATCTTCTGATACTCGAGTAAGTATGTTCATACTCGAGTAAGTGTTTTCTGATACTCGAGTATAACTTCTGATACTCGAGTAAGTTTTCTCTATACTTGAGTATATCTTCTGATACTCGAGTAAGTATGTTCATACTCGAGTAATTGATCTTTGATACTCGAGTAAATTCTTCCATACTCGAGTATATCCTCTGATACTCGTGTATGTTAACGTTTCTCAGGTATATTTTCTGATACTCGAGTTTAGCCTTTTGATACTCGAGTATATCGTCTTGATACTCGAGTATACTTTCTATTACTCGAGTATACAATTCCGATACTCGAGTATACCATTTTTGATACTCGAGTAATTCATTCTTCTCTCCTGTATTTCTCTCTTTCTATACTCGAGTATACTGCTTCTTGCTACTCGAGTAATCCATCTCTCCATACTCGTGTATATCCTCCATTACTCGAGTATCGCAGTCAAGTTCTCCAGAATTTTTCTAAGTCCATTTTCATCATAAGTATTTTGAATCTGTCAATTCTGATTGGTCCACGTGTCATCAATAATCAATATTATGACCGTTGGAACCCACCTATAAATAGGTCTTTTCAGAAATGACTTTTAAGCGTAATTACAGAAATATTCTTTTTAAGAAAGAGAAATTCCGTGAACCCTAATTTTCACGCCGCCGCCATTGCCGTTCACGGAAGAAGAAGAAAAGTTTGGATCGCGACCTTCGTTTTCATCGATCTTTTCTCCAGCGATCCAAAAGAAAGAGAATCACTCGATCTTGCCGAGCCTTGAAGATTCCAGATCTCTCTTCTCGATCGAGGTGGTTCTAGTTTTCAGACTCGTGGATCTCTCTCAGGTCATCTTCAACCTTTTTCTGATCAAGCCGAAGTTCCTGAAGAAGAAGACCGTCAAAGATCCAGATCTGAGATTGTTGTTTTGATTTTTATTTTCAAACCAAATTTCATTGTAGGAGATTCTTCTCCGAGACTTGTAGGAAGTTTTGTCTTCCGAGTTTTTGTAGATCCGTTTTGGGATCGAGATTTGTAGGAACGTGGTTCCGAGGTGTAGGATTGTTTTCAATCCGAGATAGTGGAGTAGCCGAGTCTAGTGATTTGCTAGATCGGTGAGGAAAGTGGACGTACCCAAGATTGGGGAACCACTATAAATCTCTTGTCTTCTGTGATTGCTTGATATTTGCTGTGTTAGTTTTTAATTCCGCATTTGACACGCATTTCACCTATTCACCCCCCTCTAGGTGATTTAGGCTAACATCTTAGACCTCTCAATTGGTATCAGAGGGAGGTTGATCGTTAAAAGGTTAACACCTTGATCTTATCCTTCTAAGTTGTTTCTTGAAAAGTATCAAGCATGAGTAAGACCAAGGATTTTGCTAAACTCCCTATCTGCACCAAGAACAACTTTCCTATGTGGAAGGAAAGAGTAAAGTTCTTCATGGAAGCAGTAGATCCCCGGATCTTCATGATTGTTGAAGAAGGTCCCCACATTCCTATGACTACTTCCACCATAGATCCCAACAAGCAAGTTCCCAAGAAGTTGATGGATCTAGACAAGGATGAGATTGCACTTGTCTCTCTGGACAAGAAGGCTAAAAATATTATAGCAAGTGCAGTCGACGACTCAATGCTGCAGAATCTAATTCATTGCCAGTCTGCCAAGGAGATGTGGCAATCCCTGGTGACTCTGATGGAAGGCACTGAAGAAGTGAGGGATGATCGGAGATCCCTTCTGAATCAAAAGTATGAAGCCTTCCGGCAAGGTCACAAGGAGGCCATAGCTGACACCTTTGAGAACTTCTTCAAGATAGTAAATGGCCTAAGAGTGTATGGCCGTGTCTTCACCAACGGGGAACTCAATGACAAATTCTTAAGATCCCTAACCAAGGAATGGGATAATAAGGTATGTGCCATTCGGGAGTTTGGAAGGTTAGCTGAGACGGACCCGCAGAATCTGTTCGGAAAGCTTATGTCTTACGAGCTGCAAATCAACTCAAGAAAAGCTGAAGAAGAGACAAGCAGGTCTGCATCCAAGGAGAAATCTGTCGCTCTAAAGGCAGATAGCTCAAGGAAGATAAAAGCTAGCTCTCCTGCCCCAGTTCCTGAGGCTGATGAAGAAGAATCATCTGAGCCTAGCTCATCTGGCTCAGAACTATCTGATGGAGAGTTCTCCCTACTCTCAAGGCAGTTCAAGAAATTTTTGAACAAGAAGAAGCAATGGAGAGGCAAGGATGCCTCATATAGAAGATCACGACATGACAGTGATCATCGGAAGAAAGGCTCAAGTAGCCATGACAGGTATAATCCTAAACCGAACAAACAGATTTCTACTGACATCATTTGTTATTGTTGCAACAAGCCAGGTCACGTCATCGCCGATTGCCCTCACAAAAAGAAAGAGGGTGGAAGAAGAGAGGAAAAGAAATCCTCACACCCCAAGAAGAGGACAGAGAGAAGCCTAGTAGCCAAGAAGAGCAAAACTCTCAGCGACTCTGACTCATCTGAGTCGAGTGAAGAAGAGGAAGCTTACTTTGGGCTCATGGCTCATTCGGATGATGAACAAGTCCCCCAGTTTACTGGGGAGGTAAAATCTCACACTCCTCTCTCTGATTCTGAAAATGACAATGAGCAAGAGGGATATTCCTCTAAAGATGAATCTGAACTCATGGGACAGTATAAGGAATTACTCACCGCTTACGAGAAATGTCGTAGAATGGTGAGAAGTCAAGCCAAAGAGATCAATTCTCTACAGGCTAGTGAGAGCAACTTGAGAGAAGAAGTCAATAGGACTAACTCTCTTCAAGAGAACCTAAATGAAGCTATGGAGGAATACAATAAAGCTCTCAAGCACCTCGACCTTAAAGAGGAAATCATCAAAGAACTGGAAAAACAACTCGAGGCTGAAAAGAAGCTTGTTGAGAGTTTCTCTAAGCCTAAGACAGTTCTTCCAATCGTTGCTGAATTCTCTACTAAGGCCAAGGGTGCTGGTTTAGGCCACATTGGGTCTTCTAGTAAATCCTCTAGAAGAAACAAGGCCAGGAGAAAGAATAAGGCTGCCCGAAAGACTCTAGCTGAAGAAAAAGGGAAAGCTCCCTTGGAACCTGTTGTGTTCAAGAAAGTTATCTTTCCCACGAACGAACTCGATTATGAGTCCACCTACGGACACTTTTCTAGGCCAATCCCTGAGAAGCCTAAGTCAAGATACCAAGGTTGGACTCGTCCTCGTAACTTTGGCGAGAGCGTCTTCAAGGCACCTTATGAGGAGATTCAGCTTCAAAGCTATGGACCTTATGCTCATGGTCATAACTTTAAGAAGACACCAAAAGTAAAACCCATTGTAGAAAAGCCTATGAAGGAGAAGACCTCATGTAACTGCCATCATCATGAAGTCTCCTCCTCCAAGAGCAAAGCTCCTGCCAGACCGTCATTCCAGAAAGTCAAGCAGGACTACACAAGGCAAAGATACAACAGGTTCAACTGTTGGTGCTGTGGCAGAATTGGTCATTTTGCCAGTGATTGTTGGTTCAATCCTGAAAATGCTGCAACCCCTAAGGTTAGCAACGTGAGAGTGACCACTCATAAGGCTAATACTCGTAGGGGGAGTATTCTAACTCGAGACCAAGGACCCAAACTTGTTTGGGTTCCTAAGGCTAAATGATTGTAATTGCAGGTATGTCCAAAGGCCACCAAAATGCCAATCTGGTACTTGGACAGTGGATGTTCTCGGCATATGACCGGGACAAGGAGCCTACTACTAAACTACACCTCAGTCTGCGACGGACCAAAGGTCATCTTTGGAGGTTCAGATCGAGGAATCACTAAAGGCTATGGTATGATTTCTAACGGTAGCGTATCCTTCTCGAATGTAGCCTATGTTGAAGGATTGGAACACAATCTCATCAGCATAAGCCAACTATGCGACAAAGGATACGTAGTTGAATTTCATGCAGACAAGTGTTTGATAAAATCGGTTAACAATATGGAAACTATCTTATCAGGCACTCGAAGCAGAAATATTTTCTGTTTGAATTTTATTTGTATAGACTCTTCGACACCAGTGTGTCTTTTGGCAAAAAGTAGTGCATCTCTTGCTGACCAATGGCACAAGAGACTAGCACATATTAATTTCAAAACTATTAATAAATTATTCTCTCAAAACTTAGTGCGTGATGCACCCAAGGTCAAGTGCGTTACGGACAGTCCCTGTCACGCTTGTATCAAAGGCAAGCAAACAAGAAGTTCGTTTAAAAGCATAATAGGCAAGGATTCCAATAGAAGTTTACAGCTTCTTCATATGGACTTGTTTGGTCCACTGCAGGTTAGAAGTTTGGGAGGTAAGGAATATACGTTGGTTATTGTGGATGATTACTCGCGCTTTGCGTGGGTGTTCTTTCTGAAACACAAGTCAGATACCTTCGGTATTTTCACTAATTTTGTCAGGCAAATCCAGAATGAATACAACTGTTCCGTAGTCAAAATCAGAAGTGACAATGGAACGGAATTCAAGTCTGGAGCCATGACAGAATTTTGTGAAAGTCAAGGTATCTTTCATGAGTTTTCCTCTCCCCGCACACCACAGCAAAATGGAGTGGCTGAGAGAAGGAACAGAACACTCATAGAGGCTTGTCGGACCATGTTGAGTGATGCCTCACATCCGGAGTATTTCTGGGCTGAAGCCGTCAACACCGCTTGTCACGTGCAAAATCGAGCACTCATCAACAAAGACCATGATAAGACTCCTTACGAACTTCTAAAAGGCAGGCAACCAACCATTTCATACTTTAGAATCTTTGGTTGTAAGTGCTTCGTACTTAACAATGGCAAGTATCACACTACAAAGTTTAGCGAGAAAAGCTTTGAAGGTATTTTTGTAGGTTATAGTAGCCATAGTAAGGCCTATAGAGTCTTCAATAGAAAAACTCTGGTTGTGGAAGAGTCGATACATCTTGTATTTGATGAGACGAGTCTGTTGCAAAGCAACTCGTCTAGTGTGCCTATTGTAGATGCAGGTACAAAGTTGAAAGAACTCAGCTTGGATGAACCTATTGAAGATAAAGATGAGACGTTCATCAAGATCCCCTCTACAACCACCTTTGGAGAGGGAAATGATCAAGTTGAAGAAGACATCCCAGCTGAAGATACAACTCCAGTGGCTGAAGAGATCCCAGATGCAAGGACTTTAGAGTTCAGACACCTGAAGGATCATCCTGTTGACCAAATCATAGGAGATCCTCGGGATGGTGTCAGAACTCGTCGAGGTACAACTAACGAGAATTTACACTTAAGCTTTCTCTCACAGGTTGAACCAAAGAAATTTGAGGAAGCCAACTCCGACGCATCCTGGATTCTAGCCATGGAAGAAGAATTAAACCAGTTTAAAAGATGCAAAGTCTGGACACTTGTTCCTAGACCCAAGCATAAGAACGTCATCGGGACAAAATGGGTCTACCGGAACAAGATGGATGAAGACGGAACAATTATAAAGAATAAAGCCAGACTTGTCGCCAAGGGATATCGTCAAGAGGAAGGGATCGACTTCGACCAAACTTATGCTCCAGTAGCAAGACTGGAGGCAATCAGGTTATTTCTTGCCTACGCTGCACTTAAGGGCTTTACCGTCTATCAGATGGACGTAAAGTCTGCCTTCCTGAATGGTGACATAAAGGAAGAAGTGTATGTAGAGCAACCGCCAGGTTTTGTTGACTCAACCTTTCCTAACTATGTTTACTTATTGCAAAAAGCACTATATGGTCTTAAGCAAGCTCCTCGAGCTTGGTATGAGACGCTATCTACCTTTCTTCTTGAGAACAAGTTCACGAGAGGAAAGATAGATAAGACATTATTTCTTAGGGAAATAAAAGGCAAGATTTTGCTAGTGCAAATCTATGTCGACGACATCATTTTTGGCTCTACAGATAACAACCTCTGCAAAAAGTTCTCTAAACTTATGCAAGGGAAGTTTGAAATGAGCAGTATGGGAGAGCTGAAGTATTTCTTAGGGCTACAAGTGAAACAATCTGAGGATGGAATTTTCATCTCTCAGACCAAGTTCACCAAAGAGCTGCTTAAGAAATTCGGAATGGAGAATGCAACCTCTATGAGGACTCAAATGGCCTCAGCTATGTCTCTGGACAAGGACGAGAAAGGGAAACCTTTTGATGAAACCAAGTACAGAAGCATAATTGGGTCCTTGCTCTACCTTACTGCGAGTAGACCAGATATAATGTTCTCGACATGTGTATGTGCTAGATTTCAGGTGAACTCTAAGGAATCTCACTACATCGCTGCAAAGCGAATCTTGAGATACCTCAAAAGAACACCAAATCTTGGCTTATGGTACCCAAGAAGTAATGATAGTGAACTAATTGGATTTTCAGATGCAGATTTTGCAGGAAGCAAAGACGACAGGAAAAGCACCTCCGGGACTTGCCAATTCCTCGGAAGGAGACTCATTTCCTGGAGCAGTAAGAAGCAAAACTGTGTAGCCATCTCAACGGCTGAATCAGAGTACATCTCTGCAGGGAACTGTTGTGCACAGCTTTTGTGGATCAAGAATCAGTTTGAAGATTACAACATGAAGTTCCAGAACATTCCACTGTTCTGTGATTCTTCCAGCGCAATTGCAATAGCCAACAACCCAGTCTCCCACAGCAGGACCAAGCACATAGAGCTTCGCTACCATTTCATCCGGGAGCATGTGGAAAATGGAGATATAGATCTACAGTATGTCTCCACAGACAGGCAAGTTGCAGACATCTTCACCAAGCTGCTGGATGAGTCCAAGTTTTCATTCTTCAAAACTGAGCTTGGACTGCTTAACAAAGAAGACCAATGATGGACTCAGAAATTTAGAAGAGGTCAGAAATGTTGGATACTCTGAGGTACATTTTTTTTGTTTTGTTTAGTGAAAATTCCTTCAAGAAATTTGAGACTCGAGAATAGTTACATTTACACGAGTGAAATAGTGAATACTCGAGTAACAAGTCAAATATACTCGAGTAATCAAATCAATACTCGTGTATGCACTCCTTATACTCGAGTATGAAAAGTCTTCAGAATTTAATACTCGTGTATTGAACTTCATATACTCGAGTAATCAGATTGATACTCGAGTATGAATTTCTTATACTCGAGTATGGAAAAATCCGTCTAGACTTAATACTCGTGTATACTCAGTCCATACTCGAGTATATGTTAAGGATTACTCGTGTATGCCGTAAACTTCTCTCGTGTAATCGGATTTCTCTGGAATTTTTCAAACTCTCTATTCGCACAACTAATTTGCCGCCTCTTCAGGTATGTCTTTATACTTAATTCGTTTTAAACCTAATTAGGATTATTTATATATATATATTCAAAACGACAAAGTCCTTTCCACTTCTCATTCACTCGAGTAGCCGCCGGCTGTTCGTATTCCCGAAACCCTGTTCTTCGTCTTCCGTCGCCGCAGATTTCCATCTTCCTCATTGCAGAATCGCTGATGGCTCCTCCCTCCTCCAAGTTTGGAATCGGCTCGGAATTAGTGACTGATGGCATTGAAGATATCTCCGATGATTTCAAGAACCTTCTGATTCTCCTCGACACGGCCGGATTGACCTTCGTTCTTCAAGAACCTTGCCGCCTTTTGCTTCCTGATGTTGAAGAGTTCTACAAAAACTTGAAGATTAGACACAATGGTACAGTTCTGAAATCAAAGGTAAGGGGAGTTGATGTTCGGTTAGATAAAACCTCTGTCGCCACTCTGCTTCGGATGCCCGTGGTCGACGAAGAAGATGATTTAGACAAGGCAGATGCCGACCGCACCTCCTTATTCTGTGGTCGAGATCCAGAAGGTGGAGGTGAAACCCTGAACCGCTCTCTGTTCAATTCAGAAGGGAAGTTTCTAGTTGACATCATTGCCAAAATCCTCTGGTGCAAGACTTACTCCATTCGAGATGTATCACAAACTCTTTTTGATGTTATGCAAGCTATTGTCTGCAGGAAGAAGTTTCAGTTTGGAATGATGATACTGGATAAGATCAAAGAAAGCGTCAAACATCCCAGCTTTGCCAGGATTATCTCCCTCCTCCTCCATGAGATAAATCCTACAGTGTTTGACTTCTCTAAAGGGACTCCTCTTCACCACATGAAGAAAGTCTCAATATCATCCATTCAGAGGTATGACCTCAAGATCATGAACCCTGCCCAAACCTCCAGACAGCAAGCTGTCATCAGGACCCCATCTCCTCCTCAACATCAAATTGCTGACACTCTGGGTGCAGCAATTGAGGGGGAGCCTGCCTCTTCTCTTCCTCAGAATCAGGTTTCTTCAGAATCAGTAATTCCAGAAACAGAAGAAGTAAGAATTCCTACTCCTCCAATCTCTCCTCCTCCAGCAGATATTCACTCAGCAAATCCAGTCTCAGAGATTCCAGACTCAGCAGCCCTTCTGTCTACAGCTGAAGATATCAACAAATTCATTGATGAGCTCAGCTCAGATGCCCCTCTCTTCCAGAATGACTCAGCTGCTAAGTCTCCAGTTCAGTCTGAAGTCCATACTCCAGTTCAGTCTCCTGCAAGAACCCCAGCTCCATCTCCTGCAAGATCTCCAGTCCATTCTCCTGAGAGTGAGCCTAGTAAATCAGCTCATATTCTCCTGTCTGATGATGAGATGTCTCCAGATCCTGTGGAGGCACCTCTGAAGAATTTGGATTTCTCCATGCCCTCTCTCCTACCCTCAGAAGAAGATGTTGAAACAGTTCCATTCAAGAGAGCAGTCAGCTCAGTGGTGATCTCAGAAATCCCTCCTTGGACTGCTTCTGCTTCTACTTCTGCTCTTGCTCCTGCTGCTTCAGCTCCTGAACCAACCTCAGCTCCCTCCTCTTCATCCTCAGATATTATCAGCAAGATAGAGCTTATGCTAAAAGAACAGAGAGATTACTTTGATGCCTCTCTGCAATCAGTAACATCCAAGGTCTCTGCTCTTGAAACAGAGATGAGCAGAGGCTTTGCAGAAATCCAAGCAAATACTGATGAACTAAAAAGGTTGTTCCAACTTGGAGGCAAAGCCATAGACCACACCATTACAAGCATAGGTGAGCTAAGAAACCAGGCTGAGACAGTAGCTCACAATCAGATCAAGCTGGATGAGAGAGCTGAAATGAATGTTGTGACAGTATGTAATGAAGTGGGCACCTTCAAAGATGAAGCCATTGCAAAGCTAAACATAGATATCAGCAAGGGGGAGAAAGTTGTAAAAGAACAAGTGGAAAAACTTTATGAGCAAGCCCAAGCAGTTGCAAAAGAACAAGTTGAAACTCTCTCTAAACAGGCTCAAACTACAGTGGATGGAATTGTAAAGGAAATGAAAGCAGACATTCTCTCTCAACTTCAATCTGTAAAGTTTTATACCTATGACACTGCTGTGTGGCTGCATAACATGAACTTCCCCAATGCTCAGCTCAACCCAGCCATCATTCCTCAGCACCTAAATCCTCTTGAAGAGCAACCCTCTGCAGATGCCCCTGTCCAAGCTACCATTCCAGAAAGTGGTGTGCCAGTCTTCTCTCCTAGACCTGAGGGAGATGTAACTGAGCCCCCTCTTAACTACTCTGACATGTGGCAAGATGATTTTGTTTCCAGTTCTCAAGGTCCATCTAAGAGGAAAAGAAAGTATGGTGAAGGTGCTTCTGCAAGTCGTTCTGAACCCAGAAGAGATCCAGCAATTGTTCACTCAGAGATTTGGAGTCCAACCTCCAAATCCCTTATTCTTGATACCCTGAAATTAGTGACAGATCATGGGGAAAACAGAGACAATCATTACAGCTACTCAGAGTGGAAAGCATATGAAGCTTCACAGATTAAAATCAGACTCCATGACAGGAACTGGGGACACAACAACCCTGCTGCTCCTCCCAGGCCCAGGACCTATTTCCCAAAGCCTTACAGCTACCTGGAGAGGCAACAGCTCAAAAGGGAAAGAATGCACAAGGATGCTCCATCATGAGTGGATCTGAGAAAGTGGAATTGGACTATTTTGTTTATGTGTTTTAAAAACATTTCCTCATATATATATATATTTAATTCTGATTATGGCCATATTTTGTCTATCCTGTTTTAATTAGGTTTATTCTCCTTGGTATGCTTTTTGTTCTTTTACTCCTAAGTAATTCACCTTAGTATAGAGAGTGCTGACATCTACAAATAGGGGGAGATTGTTGGGGTTTGTCTCCACAATACCTCAGATTTGTAGGAGGTCAGATCTTGAACTAAGATGAATTAAGTTGTATTTGATGTGGTATTTGAGTTGTATGTGTGCAGGTTCTAATTGACAAGTGTAGACCAATGTCAGTCTGTAATGGGTCACCAAACACAGGACCATGCAATGTAATCTCTCATTGTGTGATCCAAGGTGTTGGCCCATGTATAGCCTCTCTATTGGGATACACTTATCCTTCATGCACATTGGATGGATGGACAGAAGCTTTGGAGCTAAGCTTTCTCAGAGAAAATTTTCCTAAGTCCTTTATACTCGAGTAAGTTTGCTCTATACTCGAGTATAACTTCTGATACTCGAGTATAACTTCTGATACTCGAGTAAGTGTTTTCTGATACTCGAGTATAACTTCTGATACTCGAGTAAGTTTGCTCTATACTCGAGTATATCTTCTGATACTCGAGTATAACTTCTGATACTCGAGTATAACTTCTGATACTCGAGTAAGTGTTTTCTGATACTCGAGTATAACTTCTGATACTCGAGTAAGTTTGCTCTATACTCGAGTATATCTTCTGATACTCGAGTAAGTATGTTCATACTCGAGTAAGTGTTTTCTGATACTCGAGTATAACTTCTGATACTCGAGTAAGTTTTCTCTATACTTGAGTATATCTTCTGATACTCGAGTAAGTATGTTCATACTCGAGTAATTGATCTTTGATACTCGAGTAAATTCTTCCATACTCGAGTATATCCTCTGATACTCGTGTATGTTAACGTTTCTCAGGTATATTTTCTGATACTCGAGTTTAGCCTTTTGATACTCGAGTATATCGTCTTGATACTCGAGTATACTTTCTATTACTCGAGTATACAATTCCGATACTCGAGTATACCATTTTTGATACTCGAGTAATTCATTCTTCTCTCCTGTATTTCTCTCTTTCTATACTCGAGTATACTGCTTCTTGCTACTCGAGTAATCCATCTCTCCATACTCGTGTATATCCTCCATTACTCGAGTATCGCAGTCAAGTTCTCCAGAATTTTTCTAAGTCCATTTTCATCATAAGTATTTTGAATCTGTCAATTCTGATTGGTCCACGTGTCATCAATAATCAATATTATGACCGTTGGAACCCACCTATAAATAGGTCTTTTCAGAAATGACTTTTAAGCGTAATTACAGAAATATTCTTTTTAAGAAAGAGAAATTCCGTGAACCCTAATTTTCACGCCGCCGCCATTGCCGTTCACGGAAGAAGAAGAAAAGTTTGGATCGCGACCTTCGTTTTCATCGATCTTTTCTCCAGCGATCTAGAAGAAAGAGAATCACTCGATCTTGCCGAGCCTTGAAGATTCCAGATCTCTCTTCTCGATCGAGGTGGTTCTAGTTTTCAGACTCGTGGATCTCTCTCAGGTCATCTTCAACCTTTTTCTGATCAAGCCGAAGTTCCTGAAGAAGAAGACCGTCAAAGATCCAGATCTGAGATTGTTGTTTTGATTTTTATTTTCAAACCAAATTTCATTGTAGGAGATTCTTCTCCGAGACTTGTAGGAAGTTTTGTCTTCCGAGTTTTTGTAGATCCGTTTTGGGATCGAGATTTGTAGGAACGTGGTTCCGAGGTGTAGGATTGTTTTCAATCCGAGATAGTGGAGTAGCCGAGTCTAGTGATTTGCTAGATCGGTGAGGAAAGTGGACGTACCCAAGATTGGGGAACCACTATAAATCTCTTGTCTTCTGTGATTGCTTGATATTTGCTGTGTTAGTTTTTAATTCCGCATTTGACACGCATTTCACCTATTCACCCCCCTCTAGGTGATTTAGGCTAACATCTTAGACCTCTCAACATCCACCTCAACATCAAGCACACATGTTGTTCCACCACCTGAGTGGACAGATGCTCAGAAAAAGGCCAAGATTGCTGATGCAAAGGCCATGAATATTCTGGCTTAGACTATGTCTAATGACATCTTTTAGAAGGTGGTTGAATGCACATCAGCCAAGGCTATTTGGGATTCTCTTAACCAGATGGTAGCTGGTTCTAATGATGAGAGAAAGGATAGGAGATCCAAACTCATCTCTCAGTATAAGAATTTCAAGAAGGATGATTTAGAGACTGTTGGTGATATGTATAATAGTTTAAGCTCAATAATCAATGAGCTGAAGACATTGGACAAGGACATCACTCTCACAGAAGTGAATGACAAAATCCTCATGTGCTTCCCTAGCTCATGGGATTCTAGAATCTGGCCTATCAAGGAAGCAAGAAGCCTTAATGAGATTTCCACTGAATCTATATTGGGATAGATCAAATCTTATGAGCAACTGATTAAGTCAAGAGAAGCTGCAAGAACAGAAGACTCCTTCATCTGGGAGAAAAGGAGCAAAATATAGCATTCAAAGCTATTGAAGATTCAGAAGCCCCAACTGTCAATGAAGAATTCTTAAGTCTCTTAGCCAAGAGATTTTACAAAATGGGAAAGAGGTACTTCAGAAGAAAGTCATCAAGGCAAGATGACAAACCCAGGTATGACAAAACACCAACTAAAGAAGTAGTTTGTATTGGCTGCAAAAAACCTAAACACTTCATTTCAGAGTTCCTAGAGACTTAAAAGAAAGATAAAAGAAGATAAAAGGAGATCAGGAAACAGCATTACAACAAGCCTTCCTCATGCAAGCATAAAAGGAAGGAGAAAGGTTTCATTGCTGAAACCTGGAGTGATACTGAATAAGAATCTTCATCTTCCAGCTCTAGTGAAGATGAAGAGGAAGCAAATGCCAAGGAAATATGCTTGATGGCTATTGATGCATCAAGCACCCATTCTGAAGCTGACAAATCAGACACTGAAGAACCTCTATCTGAAGAGGATCAAGTATTATCTTCTTTTGATTTTGATTCAGAAGAATTTAAAATTGAATTTAAATCTTTATCTTAATTTAATTAACTCTGAAAAAGTAATTAAATAACTTAGAGATAAAGTAAATGAACAAGAAAACCTACTGTCAGAAAATAACAAATTAAAGGATGAAATCACCTTAGCTAATGAACAAATCATTAAATTAAAGACTGAATTATTTGAGGCTAGGCAACTTGAAGAATCCCTGAATGGGAGAAGCATCAAGTTGATGAACATCACAAACACAGTGAATGCCAGACTTAATGGCAAGCTGGGCTTAGGTACTTCATCAAGCCAACCCCCACTTATTCAGAAAAACATTTTATCCACCCCCATAAAATTTGTTTCTGAAAAGGGTAAAGAGATAATAGAAGATAATCATGATAAACAAATTGTATTAAAACAAAAGAATAAGAGAAGAAGAAAGAATAAGAAAATTCTTAACAATAAAAAGGTTCAGCAGATTTCGTCGAGCTCAGATCGACGAAATGAGTCCAGTTCTTCGAACTCAAGTCGACGAACTCCGAACGCAAACTTATACTATAACTATTCTTTGAACTGCGATCAACAAAACCAGTATGGTTCCTCGACCAGAGATCGACAAAATTGGGGCCCAGAAAATTAATACTTTCATTCCATGAGTGGAGTTTGACGAACTCATCCTCATTTGTCGACCTCAGATCGACGAACGTACCGGAATTCGTCGACCCCAGTTTATCATAACAGAAATTTTAATTCCTACAAGTTTTTTAATCAACCTAGACAAAACATTAATCCTTTTAACCAATGGATAATTCCACTAAGAAAATAGCATCCCTTAGGCTATAAAAATCAACCTGAGTATTCATACATCTCTAGCTTTAATTATGTAAATCAACAAGGACCCAAGGAAACCTGGGTCAAGAATATCTAACCAATTTTTGTGTAGGTGAAAGACTATCCTACCAAAGAGGAACAGTGGTATCTTGATAGTGGTTGTTCAAAATATATGACTGGCAACAAGGATAATCTATTCAACTATAAGTCCAAGCTAGTTCCTAAAGTTATTTTTGGTGACTCCAACTATGGCAAGACTAAAGGCTATGGAGATGTAAAGATTGGAGTGGTCACATTCAAGAAAGTAGCTTATGTAAGTGGATTAAAGCACAACCTGATTTCCATTAGTCAACCCTATGATGAAGGGTTTCTGGTATCATTTGATAAATCCTCTTGCATTATTTCCTCTGCTGACAATATAACTGTTTTAACTGGCTCTAGAGTAGGAAATATCCACATAGTTAATTTCAAATAAAAAAAACAGAAATTTGTTTGTTTAACCAAACCAGTAACTACAATGAACTTTGGCATAGGAGATTAGGACATGTTAACTTAAAAATATTGCTAGGTTATCTAAAGAAAACCTTGTTAGAGGATTGCCTTCTTATCCCTACAAGAAGGAAAGCCTTTGCAGGGCTTGTCAGTTAGGCAAGCAAACTAAAAATAGTTTCAAGTCACTTAACAAGAGTGATTCACCTAGGATTTTATATTTGCTCCACATGGATCTTTTTGGAACCATTGCTGTACAAATCCTAGGAGGGAAGTCTTATACCTTAGTGATTGTTGATGACTTCTCAAGGTTCGCTTGGGTGTTCTTCTTGAGAAACAAGTCAGATAACTTCAAAGTTCTTACAGATTTTGTCAAGAGCGTATGATTGAGTACTCTACTCTAATTGCATTGATCAGAAGTGATCATTGTACTGAGTTTGAGTCTCTTCTTATGCAAGAGTTCTGTGAGAAAGAAGGTATCAGGCATTGCTTCTCTGCTCCTAGAACTCCTCAACAAAATGGGGTAGCTGAAAGGAAAAATAGAACACTAATTGAAGCTGACGGCACATTAATTGCAGATGACCACCTACCCCTATCCTTTTGGGCAAAGGCTGTGAGCACAAAAAACTATGTCCTGAACAGAAGTTTGATACACAAATTTAAGGGCAAGACCCCCTATGAACTACTCAAAGGGAAGAAACCTAAAGTAGACTATTTTAGAGTATTTAGTTATGTCTGTTACATCCATAACAATAACAAAAAATACATTAGAAAGTTTGAAGCCAAAGCTGAAGTTGGAATTTTTCTTGGATATTCCCAAGCAAGCAAGGCTTATAGGGTATAAAATAAATTAGCCATGAAAATGGAAGAGTCTGTTCACATTTCTTTTGATGAGACTAATATGTTTTACAAGGAGAAGATAGCTTCTACCAGTGAAACCTTGCAGGTACCTAACATATGTGAGAAGCTGGATGAGTTGACCCTCACCAATGAGGCTATTACACATCTTTCTCAACATATTGCTGAAGAAAGGGATGATGAAGATACTGAATTTAATGGAGATCCAATAACAGCTAACTTAATTCCACCAGAGGAATTAGCTCCCCAAGCTGTTGCTGAACCAACTCCGCCAACTGATTCTATCATACTTAGAAATCATCCTATATCTCAAGTAATAGGAGACATATCTGTAGGTGTGCAGATAAGGCATCAACTCCACCAGGATGTGATGCATGCCTTCTTCTATATCTCAAGTTGAGCCCCAATCCATCAAAGATGCTGAGCAAGATCCACACTGGATCATTGATATGCAAGAGGAGCTCAATTAGTTTAAGAGATGTAGAGTTTGGGACTTAGTTACAAGACCCAAAGACTATCCAGTCATTGGAACTAAGTTGGTATTCAGAAATAAACTTGATTCCTAGGGCACTATCATAAGGAACAAGGCAAGGCTAGTAGCTCAAGGCTATAGGCAAGAGGAAGGCATTGACTATGATCAAAAATTTGCCCCTATTGCAAGGCTTGAGGCTATATGAATCTTCCTTGCATATGTTGCCTTAAAAAAGTTCAAAGTCTATCAAATGGACGTCAAGAGTGCATTTCTTAATGGGGAACTGAAAGAGGAAGTCTATGTGGAGCAAGCACCAGGTTTTATCTCTCCAACTAATCCCTCTCATGTCTTTAGATTGCATAAAGCTTTCTATGGTTTAAAGCAAGCTTTAAGAGCTTGGTATGAGACCTTAGCTAGCTTCTTGTTAGAGCATAAATTTTCTAGAGGCATGGTACATAGGACTCTTTTTATTAAGCATCATAAAGATAAAATCTTGTTAGTACAGATTTATGTAGATGATATTATATTTGGCTCAACTGATCCCAAACTATGCAAAAGGTTTTCTAACCTTATGCATTCAAAGTTTGAGATGAGTAGTATGGGTGAACTTTCATACTTCCTTGGTATCCAAGTAAAGCAATTGCCTGATGGTATCTTCATATCCCAATCCAAGTATGCTAAGGATCTAATCAAAAGGTTTGGGATGTCAAATGCCTCAGCAAAGAAAACACACATGGCTACCAATGCTGTAGTTGACTCTGATGAACATGGAAAGTCTGTTGATCAGAAATTATATAGGGGCATTGTTGGTTCCCTATTGTATATCACAACAAGTAGGCCAGATATAATGTTTGCTATATGCCTTGTGCTAGGTTCCAAGTGAACCCTAAAGAATCTCATCTTATTTTCCTTAAAAAATTTGTAAGATATATAAAGGGTTTCCCAAATCTACGACTCTGGTATCCAACTGAGTCAGAATTTGAGTTGACTAGATTCTCAGATGCTGACTTTGTTGGATGTAATGTGGATAGGAAGAGCACATCAGGAACATGCCAGTTCCTTGGTGCTAGACTTGTCTCCTGGTTTTGCAAAAATCAAACATTCGTGTCCACATCAATAGCATAAGCTGAGTACATAGCAACTGGCAGTTGCTGTTCACAGATGCTATGGATTCAAAACCAACTTCTAGACTATGGATACAACTTAAATAAATCAACCTTACTTTGTGATAATACAAGTGAAATTTCTATTGCATAGAATCCAGTTCATCATAGTAGAACTAAGCATATAGAGATATGAAATCATTTCATTAGAGAGTGTGTGGATAAAAAGAAAATTAATCTTGTCTATATCTACACTGATTTGCAAAGGGCAGACATCTTCACAAAACTCTTGGATGAAAGAAACCATCTGTTCTTTCTAAATCAACTTAGTATGATTAATGGAGAAGCCTTAATTTAACTTTCTGTCTGTGGTTGAAGAATTTGCCACAGTTCGTCGACCTGAGATTGACAAACTGAGAAAAGTTCTTGAGAGAATTCGTCGACCTGAGATCGACGAACTCTCTATGTCAGCCATTTTCGTCGACCGGAGATCGACGAGCTGGCTTAAGAAAATTTTAGTCAACCTGAGGACAACGAAAACTTTTCCCTTCTTCAAACTAAGATCGACGAACTCTTTTGTTGATAAAATATTTCGTCGACCTCAGATCGAAGAATTTTTCTTTTTCGCAGGACGGAGTTTGTCATTTCATATTCCGAAAAACCTTATATCTAGGTTTTCTTTGAGCTCCATCCCGTGCTTTCAGTTCCCTTGCACTTGATCTCTATGTTTCTTTATTGCAGGTGATCATGGCGATTCCAGCAAGCGCTCTGGCAGCTATGAAATTCGACATGGGTATTGACATAGATTTCGAGTCTTTCCAACACTCGGACCAGATCTTCCTTGACATCCTAAAATTGTTTGAAGATTTACAATTGAAGAGTCTGATGACTACCAGGATGAAGATTGCAGCTACAGAAATCAGATAATAGGTCTTCACTCTATCGACTCCAGATGCTGATACGTTGATCGGGACAATATCGGGTAATGCCGTTTCACTTACCCCTGATGTTTTTACTAAAATTTTTTGTTTACTGAATAGAGAAGAGGAATTAGAAATCGACACTGCTGAATTTGATGAGATGTTGATTCGAATGGGTTATTCTGGAGACACCCCCAATAAACTGCTAAAGAAACATCTATCTGCTGATTATAAGTTTTTGATAAATGTGTAGGAAAAGTACTGCTGGGAAAGCACACTGCCCATGATTACATTACTAGATAACAGTTTCTAGTGATGTGCGCAGTGGTGAACAAGAAGGCCGTGAACAAGGCCAAAATTATGTTTGAGTTGATTAAGAAGAAAAACACCAAGAAAGAAGTGTGTTTTGTAAGAATTTTGGGAATCTTCCTGCAGGCCAAGGCTGCTGAATCACTAGTCTCTCCGACCATATTCATTAATGTCTCCAAAAGACTTACCTATGCCCTATTTGGCAGGTGGGAGAGAAATATCTCTAAGCCATCCAAGGCTTCCTCTTCCAGAACTTCTGAGGGTACAATGGCTGCTCCAGCAACTCCCCACCCTACTAAGGATGTTTCCATTCCCCATCCACCTCCTCTTATTCAAACTCCCTCAACAACCCTCCAGCATCCTTCCACATCTCAAGAACATCAATCAACACCTCCTACTTCCCCAATCCATTATCACTCACCATTTCATTCACCTACTCATTCTCCAATACATCAACCTTCACCACATCAATCCCCTCAACATCAATATTCACCTATTCAATCTCCAGTACATGCTAATGCACCAGAGCATGTTACTCCTCCTCTGTCTCATCCATCTTCACATCTTACTGACATCCCCCTTCACAACCTATCATCCATACCAACATTCAATCTGTTATCATTCAATCTATCATCACCCCTTCATTCCCCATCATCAACAGATGAACTAATGCCAGATTCCTTACACTCTCATCCATCATCATCCACCCTCAATCCATCTATATCCACTCAAACCCCTCTTGAATTCATGGACATAAATTCCTTCCCCATTTCATCTATTCTTCAAACCATTACACCTCTTCTAAAACAACTCATAGTAGAGGCTATTTCACCTCTTGCTACTTCCATTTCTTGTCTAGCTGCCCAACTTTCTGCACCCTCTGTCCCTCCTTGTTTAGTTGTGGGCATAGCTCTAGTACCTACTGAAAACAGGTAGGGGGAGATGCTTAATAAAGGAGCAGCTCCAGTAGCAGTAGAAAAAATAGCAATAGCAAGAGAAGCATTAGATATTGTTGATACTGATATTGTTGATACTGATATTGTTGATAATGATATACTAGATGTAGTTGAGTCCTTGGTTATTCTTTCTGAAGACTATTCCATTTCTCCAGCAGTTGAATTGAAGTCAGTTCTAGATTCTTTTGACCTCTTATATAGAAACATTCTTTTATTTGTTTCGCCCAAGTACTGCATAGATATTATTTGTTATACAGCTCCAGTTAGTATAGAAACTCTTCAGGCCATTCAGGCATTGTTTTCTACTAACATGGTTGTGGAACCTGCTGGCCCAACCTATGTAATGGATGAGAGTCCAATACCAAGTCTAGATGATTTAATTGCACATGATGTTGCACTAGAGATTGAACAGATGCAAAAAAGATCCCGAGCTAAATGATTTTCTTCTGACTGATAAAGACTTAGAAGATTCTCAGTTGATTACAGAAATTGTTGTTCCTCCTGCAATTATTCTACCTCCAGCTCCTCGTCAAGCAGATAAACAGATTTCAAAGCAGACATTAGATGAGATATATGATTTATATGATAATCCTCCTAGATCATCTGATGATGATGAGGATTCAAAAGATGATTCTGATTCTGATACTTCCAATAGATCCAAATTAAAGAGGAAAGCTCCAGGAAAAGCTATTCCCAAGCTCAATCCAGATAATAATGTTCCATATTATATTCTGCACAACATTTCTCTTACTCCAACAACTCCTCATTGGATGAGATTGTCAAGGAACCAGGCTAAAGCACAGAAGAAGAAGAAAAGGTCTGGATCTTCTCCAGCGAAGAAATTTATGAAAGATCCACCTCCTCCTCCTCCTCCTCCTCCTGCTGCAGGAGCTTCAGGCAATCTTGCAAAGTATACTTCCAATGTTTCTCAAACCCCCAAGCCAACTCATTATCAGCATTCAACACAATCTTCTAGACCAACTCCTTCTTACTCAAGACAATCTTCAAGACCAGCTCAAAGACAATCTTCTATTCCTGCTAGAAAATAAAGTGAATGCAGACCACCAAATTCCTATTATGCTGAAAAATCTGTAAAGAAATATCCTTCAACAAATTATCAGCAACAGTCTGTTATTTTCAGAAAGCCTCAAAGGACTGCTAAGGATGATTCAGCTGATCCAAGATATAAACCAGAGCTTGATCCAAATTTCAGGATGGCTAGATTTCATGAACTGATAGGCTTGTCTCAGATAAATAAGGCAAAGACAGAAGGAACTGATCAATCACAGTTTACAACTATGTCTTCTTTCAGACAGAAAGACCTTGAAAAGTGTGAGATAGACAAAGAACTATTTGATCCAAATGCTTATATGTAGGTTCACCCAGAAGCTGTTGTGCCTAGAGCTTCTACTATAACTCTTCTGGGAGCTCAAGACCTGAAGATGTCTAAGCAAGAAGCAGAAGATCCTCTCAGAACAATAGTGTTCACTAAATCTTCTTCTG
Source organism: Platanthera zijinensis (assembly GCA_039513925.1). Lineage (NCBI taxonomy): Eukaryota > Viridiplantae > Streptophyta > Magnoliopsida > Asparagales > Orchidaceae > Platanthera > Platanthera zijinensis. The sequence goes on along the minus strand of CM077090.1, from coordinate 151,709,784 downwards.
CTCCGCTAGACAGGCTCTAAAACTATTTTTATCTCTGTGGATACTCTTTCAATCTGCTGAATTATTTTTTCATTCTGTCAGATATTTTCTTTCATGTTGTATGTCTGTAATTTTCTTTTCTTATGCATTGTACTTAGTGACCTCACCCAAATAGGGGGAGATTATTGGATTCCTAGTTGAATTTGGCTAGGTTCACTAATTTAGGCTGAGTCTGACCTACCTTGTATAACCAGGGTCAAGTCTAGTAGTCTTAGAGTGTAGGCTAAGTAATTAAGTTCAACCTTCTTGGACCAGCCAGCAGAGGACCTCAGAAGACTCAGACTTAGAAGTTTTCAGAGAACAGTTTGATCAGTTCAATGTTCTTCGAACTCAGCTCGACGATCGTTGATCTCAGATCGACGAACTCAGAGTTAATTCTCTGAGCTGAGCTAGACGATGTTCGAGCTCAGGTCGATGATTAGTTTTCTTCAGACAGACTCTCAGCTCGACAAACTCAGAGTGCAGTTTTGACAAGCCATTCTCAGTACGCAGTTCGCAGAGCTCAGGTCGACGAACTGGAATTCTTATGTCAACGATCTTGGATCTCAGGTCGAGAAATTCTGTCCAGTGGTCGATGATATCTTTCCAGTTCAAGAATGAGAATTTTTCTTCCTTCTGTTCCTTTATTTCTATATTTTTTGCAGTATTATTCCTTAGTAATTAATGCTAATATTCCTCTGAATATAGCTGTTATTGGCAGCATTAATTATGGTATTCATCAGGATATTTACTTGCTTATTTTTATTAAGGGACAGTTGGGTAAACTCATTTATGATATATTCCAGCCGTTTGTATTCTCCAAATCAGCCAACAATTAAGGCAGTAATTCAAATTTCAAAGGAGAAATTATTGACTGGGAATATAAAAAGAGATTTTTGTCTTTTAGACAATAATACACACAGAGAAGGAACCACCAGAACTAACAGAGAAAAATACAACACTGAGACAGACTAATCTTTCAGAACTCTCTCTCTCTCTCTCAGAGTGAAGAAAATTCTCCATGTCTCACCTTGTCAAGTCTAAAGACAGAAGAAGAACAATCATCACAATCAAGAGTCTTCTTCAAGCTTCACTTTCAGGAACTCTCAGGACAATAAAAATTTACTCATTCAGAAAATTTCCAGGACTGCTTTCAGACAAGGCTGAAGACCTACACCCTGAAGCAAAGCTCTAGTCTTTTTGAACCATCAACATCTTAGGGGGAGCTTTGTCAACATCAAAGATCCATTAATCTTCTCTGTTGATTAGAGAAAAGAGAAGACAGAATCACCTCCTCTCACCTCTTGTAAAAGGGCTTTAACTCCCTTCAAAAGTTTGCTCTTGGTTGTCAAGTCTCCTGATCAAAAGACTTGGGTTGGTTTTTGGGCACCTGATCAAAAGCCTAAAGGGTTGCAATATCTCCCTGTAAATAGATATTATTGTGGCAGACACCTGATCAAAACCTGCTAGTGGATTCCTACCAGGGTGGTAAAAGAGTTGATGTACCCAAGTTTAGGGGAACCACTATAAAATCCTCTTGTGTTTTCTGGTTACTCATTTTCTATTTTTGTTCCTGTTGCGGCTGTGATAGTTAGAATAGCTTAGCTTGTTTTTCCTTCTATTATTATATTTGGTATCACTTATTTTCACTCTGATATATATAAAAAGAAAAACTGACAAGAATTTTTAAATACTCTATTCACCCCCCCCCCTCTAGAGTAAGTCAGATCTAACCCCTCCTTTCATACGGGACTCGCGTCGGGGATATGGGCGCTACAAATGAGGAGGGGTTTACCTGGAGGTGTACGATCAGATATGAGAGGAACTCCAATGTTGCAGATCTCATCGCCAAGCGAAGCAGCCTCCGCATAGTTCCCTATGGGACTGTGAGTTATATTATTGCGGGGTGTCAGGATGAAGAGAGGATACAACAGGAGGGTCAATGGGGGCCTTCCCAAGAATGTCTCGGGCTTGGCGATCACAAGGAGCCTGAGAGCCGGATGGTTGTAACCTCCCTTTTTCGTCGTTGCATGAAGAGTAGGGCGATGCATTTGGAGTAACCACCAAGGGAGGTAAAGAGTCATCAGGCAAAAGAGGCAGAGGGGGCAGACCTGCTGCCGGAGCATTTGTCAGTATATTCCTCGCCATGAAGTGGTCGAGCCATGGGTTAGCCTCTCAGTGCCTAAATGAAGCCACATTATGTGGTTAGTCGTGGGAATCGGAGTAGCGGATGGGGAGATCTGCGGGATACCTTGGCTTTAAGGGGAAATGTTGTTGGGAATATTGCCCTCAATATTCATAGATTTGAAAAAGCATCACCTAAAATCCTAAGAGCATATTGTATTTGATAACATATCTACTTATGTGTATGCAAGACAATTAGTATTGTCTCTAAAACAGGCTTAGAGAAAAGACAAATTATACGGCTGAGATGGTATATCAAAGGTCAATTATATTGTTCGCATACCTCTGAGAACACAGCCTTGTCTCAACATTACCGTGCAGAAGCTGCATAACTCAGCAACAAGGCAGATACCGCTAAGAATAAAGCCTTGTCTCAGCATTACCGTGGAGACCCGCTGAAAGCCGTTGAACTCAGTGTTAAGGTAGACACTGCTAAGAATGAAGTTACCACTTAGTAGTACCATAGAGTATATTCAAAATGTTACCGTTGAAGCCCAGACTGCTTTGGCGGAAGTCAATTTTAGCGTTGGCACCGAAAGTAGGGATAAGGTATTTTATTCTTGTCCATGCTTTTACAAGATGTATTCTCATGACCGTTGAAGTGTGTCAAAGGCTATAAAGATGAGGTTCCAGGTCAATGGAACAATGCCATTGCAAAAATCATGAAACCTAAGACGACGCACTGTACTCTTGAGAAAGGAAGTAAGTTCTTGCTGAGAGCCTTCAATAGAACAAGGAGAGTCATCCAACTCAAGATAGTTCATCTTCCATCTATTGGAGGAGAAGATCAAGGAGGAGAAAGCCCAAACTTGTGCAACCTGAAGAATACTCTATTAAGGGACCTGCTCTAAATATGACCTTCAAAGCTAGAACAATAGAAATGTTGAAGTTTCAAGTTCTTATCTTTTCAAACTTTTGTTGTATTAATAAATTATATTTTTTTGGGCCTTTGTGCCTGAGCTGTAGGGCCTTTGAGCCTGAGCTATAGTGGCTTTATGACTGAGTTATAGGGCTATGCTCCTAGCTTGAATGGTAGGATTTCTGGGTAAATCTAAGGTAGGACTTGGGATATGTCTGAGGTAGGAAACCTGGAGGGTTTCTAAGTTGTAAGAGTTGGAGCACTCTAAGTGGTAGGGCATGTGTGCCTGAGGTAGGACTTCTTAATAAGTTTGAGGTAGGATATAGGATAGATCTAAAAGATCCTGAGGGATCTGGGACAGATTAGAGAGATCCTAAGGGATCTGAGGTGTAAGCCTAAGAAGCTGAATATTTCGAAGAGTTTTCCTAGTCTAGCTCATTGCTAGATATGTGTAGAGGGAAAGTGGATGCACCCAGACCTTGGTGAACCACTACAAACAACTGTGTGCTTGTTGTGTGTTCTATAATTTTACTTATCTGCTGAAATCTGAAAAGACTCTAAATAAAGTGCAAGACACCTATTCACCCCCAGCCCTCTATGTGAGTTAAACTACCATTAATTACAAACTATCAAGTGGTATTAAAGGTAGGTTGGTCAAAAATTACTTAACAGTCTGACCAAAATCCTTTAAGGGTAGTCTAGCCTTATACTGTGTCTTCAAGTGAGTCTTATGAGGAGATGAGATCTATGATGCTACCCATATGCAAAAAAGAGAAAGATTACATTATGTTGTATGCTATTACTAAATAAGAACCCTATCAATCTTCCAGGATAGGTATTAGAACACCTCTGTCTCACTCAGATAGTGACAATGAGGAAGATGAAGAAGAAGGATGATATGGCTTAATGGCCATAACTGATGATCAGGATGAATCTGATCCTGATAAGGATAGTTCAAGTGCTCAAGGAACATGATAGGTACAAGGAGTATTCTCAAGGACTATACTCTAGTGATGAATGTACCTAAGGTTATCTTTGGAGGCTTAGATAGAGGAGTCACCAAAGGATATGGTATGATTTCTAATGGCATATCTCAATCACAAGGGTAGCTTATGTTGAAGGGTTGCAACACAACCTAGTAATTATAAGTAAACTATGTGACTAAGGTTATGTCAATGAATTCCACGATGATAAGTGTTTGATAAAGAAGTCAAATGACTTAGAGTTATCCTCTCAGGCACTAGGAGTGAAAATATGTATTGCTTAGATTTTATCTATAACTATTCTTCTACTCTAGTGTGTCTTGTAGCTAATGAGAGAGAGCCCCTTTTTTGTTCAATGGCACAAGAAACTTACTCGTATTAACTATAAGCCAATTTGCAAGTTATTTTCAAAAAAACTTAGTTAGAGATTCTCCTAAGTTAAAAATTTTTAAAGAGGGTCCATGTCATGCATGTCAAACGAGCAAGCAAATAAGGGCCACCTTTAAGAGCTTAACTTCAAAAGACTCTATTAGACGTCTATATATATTGCATATGGATCTGTTTGGTCCTTTATACATTCAGGGCTTAGGAGAGAAGTTGTATACCTATGTGATTGTTGATGATCACATAAGGTTTACATGGGTATTCTTCTTAAGGAAGAAGTCAGATACCATGAATGTCTTCATGATATTTATCAAGGATAATCAGAATGAAATGAGATGTTCTGTGGTGAAAGTGAGAAGTGGGCATGGTACAGAATTTCAGTCTAGAGTTATGACGACATTCTATGAAAAACTTGGTATCACCCATAAATTCTCCTCTTGTCGAACTCCACAACAAAATGGGGTGGCTGAGAGAAAGAATAGGACATTAATAGAGGCAACCAGGGATATGCTAAGTGACTCCTCTCTACCAAAATATTTATAGTCCGAGGTAGTTAACAATGCATGTCATCTCCTGAATAGGGCTTCTATCAGCAAAGTCCATAAAAAGACTCTCCATAAACTCATGAAAGGCAGAAAACCAACCATATCATATTTTAGAATCTTTGGTTGCAAATCCTTTATTTTAAATAATGGAAAGTCTTATTTGACTAAATTGTCTTAAAAATGCAATGTGGGGATTCTTATTGGATACAACTACCATAGTAGAGCATATAGAGTGTTCAATAAGAAGACCCATGTTGTAAAAGAATTTATACATATTATTTTTGATGAAACTCGTTTACGATATAAGTGCAAATCTAGTATGCCCAATGATGCAGGTTCTGAGCTTAATATGGAAGAATTACTATACAAGACAATCCAAGTTGAAGAAGAAGTTCCTCTCAATTTGAAGAGCTCAATGAGGAGATTCAGCCAGTGGATACAATTCAGGAAATTACTGAAGAGGAACAACCAGCTAAAATCATTCCAGCAAGACAACAAGGTGCTAACAGGATGCCTACAGCAATAAGGCATATATGAGACCATCCCATCACTCTCATCATTTGAGATGCAAGCTAAGGTGTCACTACTAGAAGCAGACTATAGAGTGAAGCTCTTTTTCTAAGCTTTCGGTCTCAGATAGAGCCAAAGAAAATTGAAGATGCCAATAAAGATCCATTTTAGATCAATGCTATACAGGAAGAACTACAGTAGTTCAAGATATGTAAAGTCTAGAAGTTAGTACCAAAGACATAAGGACATAATATCATTGATACCAAGTGGATCTTCGGAAATAAGATGGATGAGAATGGAGTCATAGTGAAGAACAAAGCAAGATTGGTAGCTAAGGACTACATGCAAGAGGAAGGGATTGACTTTGACCAGATCTTTACTAATGTTGCAAGGTTGGAAGACATTAGGATGTTCTTGGCTTATGCAACATTCAAAGGGTTCAAAATCTACCAAATGGATGTCAAGTTTACCTTCTTAAATTGTAATCTGAAAGAAGAGGTGTATGTAGAGCAACCCTCGGGTTTTGCTCATCCTACCCTTAAATCTCATGTATATTTACTAAGAAAATCTTTGTATGGGTTAAAGTAAGCCCCTTGGGCTTGGTACGAAACCCTTTCCAGCTTCCTAATTATGAACAAGTTCTTAAGGGCGAAGATAGATAGCATATTATTTCTAAGGGAAACTAATGGCAAGAATCTCTTTGTCCAAATTTATGTTGATGACATAATTTTTATGTCTACCAATGACAACCTTTATAAAAGGTTTTCCAACCTTATATAGGAGGAGTTTGAGATGAGCAGCATGGGATAGCTCAAATACATCCTAAGTCTCCAAGTGAAATAGTCTAATGATTAGATATTCATCTCCTAGACCAAGTATACTATGGAACTTATTAAGAAGTTTGGGATAAAATCTGCTTCTATAATGAAAACATCCATATAGTCAAATGTATCCCTAAAGGATGAAAAGGGAAAACTTTTTGATGACTCCATGTATAGGTGTATCATTGGATTTCTATTGAATTTGACTACTAGTAGATCAGATATTATGTATGCTACATTTGTTTTTACTAGATACCAAGCATGCCCTAAGGAATCTCATTGCTCAGCTGAGAAGAGGATTTTGAGATACCATAAGGGTAGCCAACATCTTGCCATGTGGTACCATAGGAATAATGATTTTGAACTAACTAGTTAGTCAAATAAAGATTTTGCAGGATGCAAAGAAGACAGGAAAAGTACAAGTGGCACTTTTCAATTCCTAGGAACGAGATTGATTTCCTGGAGTAGCAAGAAGCAGACCAGTGTGGCCATATCCACAAATGAGTCAGACTATATATCTATAGGGAGTTGTTGTGCACAACTATTATCGATTCAGTATCAACTAGAGGACTACAACCTTAATGAAAGTAAATCCTTCATTTTGTGATTCCTCAAATGCTATTTCTATTGCTAAAAACCCTATATTATATAGCATGACTAAGCACATAGAAATAAGATATCATTTTATTAGAGAACATGTTGAGAGAGAAGATACATGTCTTGAATTTGTCCACACATACAATCAAGTAGTTGATATCTTTACTAAGCCACTGGATGAAGCAAAGTTTAATTTCATTAAAATTGAGTTAGGAATGTTAAATGTTGAATACATTATCTCCTTTATGTCATTCCAGTTATTTGAATGTAATTTTGAAAGTGAGGGATAAATCTACTTTACACTAGAGGGGGGAGGGGGTGAATAATGTATATTAAAAACATTAATTTAGATTTATAGCGGATTTAAAACTAGTGATATATATATATATATATAAAGAAGCAGTCACAACACACAAATAAAGAGAATAACAATCATAGACGACACAAGGAATTTTATAGTGGTTCCCTAATAAACATGGGTACATCCACTCTTCTACCACCATGGTAGGAATCCACTATAGGTTTTTGATCAGGTGCCCTGCCAACATAAGTTTTTGCTCAAGTTCCCTGCCACCATAAGATCAATTTTTTCTAAGGGAGATCTAGCAACCCTTTGAGATTTTGATCAGGCGCCCAAAAACTAAATTAAGTCTTTTGATCAGGATACTTAGAAACAAAAAGATAACTTTTGAAGGGAGTTTAAAACCTTGTACACAGTTTATGAAAATAAACAAAAAGTGATGATGTCTTCTCTATCAATATTCTCTGAGAAGACTAGTAGATGTTGAAGAAGAAATCTCCCCCTGATTTGAGTAGAGTTTATGATCAGGAGAGGGAGTCCTTTCTTTAAGGAGTAGGCCTTCTTGTATCTGAGAGATGAAGACTTTGCATGAGCAGAGACTGAAGATCTAATACTGTAAGCTTATGAAATCTGTAAAAGCATATGTTGATCTACAAGTCTCTAAGTCAGTATCTCTAAGTCTGTATATCTAAGTGAGTAACCTTGAGGCAACAATCTTCTAGAAAAAGTATATAGAATGCTGAGAGGAATTCAAACATTTGAATTGATCGATTCTAAAATGTCTGAGGAATTCTCGAGAATGGTAACTGCCTTGAAAATTGATTAGAAAAATAACTCTGTGATAAATCCGTATTTAATGCTTCCTCTAAACGGCTATATTCGTTAGAATATTTGGCATTAAATATCAGAGTCATAACTGTCTGTAATTAAGCCTTTAAATTATTCTTCCTTGAGAATATAATCAGCCTTAAACTGTTCTGCCTTCTGTAAATTAAACTAACTAAAACACTGCAGAGAATTAGCCAAACTCAGCAAGCATTTCGTCGACCTTAGCCTGAAGTTCGTCGAGCAGAGCATGACTTTTATCGAGCTGAGTTCCTGAGTAGAGATCGGATTTCATTGACCGGAGCTCAAAGTTCGTCGAGCTAAACTCAGAGTTAAGACTCTGATTCGTCGAACTGAGTTCGTCGTTCGTCGAACGAAGCTCTTCTTTCGTTGAACTTAATTCTGCTGGAATTCTTCTGAGTCAATGACCCTGAAAATAAACCTATGACCCTAAACTATACAAAATGGGTCAAACTAAACATCCTAATAGTAATCCTAGCCCAAATTAGTAATAGGGTTCCAACAATCTCCTCCTATTTGGGTGAGGATACTATAAAACAAAATCAAAACACAAAGCATAAAATATCTTGCAAAAAAACTTTCACCAAATATAAAATAAGTACTTTGAGAATAAAAAAAAACAACAAAGTTCAAACTTTAATCAAAAACTAAAAGTCCTTTTTAGGAGCAGCTGCAGGAGAATCTGAAGAAGATTTAGTGAAGATTAACTTCCTGTTGGGGTCTTCACCTTGTTTTTGAGTCATCTTTAAATCTTGAGATCCAATAATCTTCAAAGATGTGGCTCTGGGAACAACTGCTTCTGGATACAGACTCATGTATTTATTAATATTGAATAAGTTTTTTACCTGGTATTTATCAAGTTCCTTCTTTCTGTAAGAGGACATGGTTGAGAAGTGGGAGGTGTCCTTTACTTCTGCCTTAGCTTTATTAATCTGTGATAGAGAAATAAGCTCATTAAATCTGGCCATTCTGAAGTTTGGGTCCATTTCTGGATCATATGTTGGTGAAGGAGGCTTTTCTTGATTAGATTGTAGTTGACTGCTGCTTTGACTTGTCTGTTGTCGTTTGCTGCTTCGAATTGTCTGCTATTGTTTGCTGTTTTTATTTGTCTGAGTATAAGACTTTGAGGGTCTATCTTGTCTACTCGGAGTAGGTCTAGATTGATAATGATAAGAGGTAGACTTTGAGAGTGAGAAGTATTTCCTGCTGCACCTGCTGCTGGAGGAGGAGGAGGAAGAGGTCCTCTGCTAGACCTTAGAGTTAAATGGTACCTTTTTCATTTTCTTCCTCCTTTTCTGTTCATTTTTATAATACCTCATCAAATGTGGATGGTCTGGTGTAATAGTAATCCCATGCAAAATATAATAGGGGATATCAGATGTAGAAGAAGGTTGAGGATCAACCTTTGTAGGAGCCTTCTTTTTCTTAAACTTCCTTTTCTTAGAACTAGAATCATTTGACTCATCTGATTCTTCATCATCATCAGAATCTTCTGTAGGTTGATCATATAGATCATCTAGCTGTTTAATTAGATCTGACTAATTAGGAATTGAAGCTACTGGCAGTGTATTTACAATATCTTTATTAACTTGTGTTTGTGCATTATCATCATCTTGTACCATATCTTAAAAAGGGTTGTCATCAAGAATAGGCATAGGAGATTCATCACAAGCATAAGTAGGAGGGGAATAAACTTGCTCTATATGATCTATTGAATCTTCAAAGATTGAAGTCATAGAAACTGGAGAAATGATAGGTGAGACAACTAAAAATCTGGTCCTTAGTTGTTCCAGAACTGAAGAATCAACTGGGGCAGTATAACATACTATAGCCTTAGAAGAAGAATGCTCAAAAACTGGAGAATAACTAAGCAGAGTATCAAAAACTGATAGTAAAGAGTGCAAGTTGACTGTGGGATGAATAGACGCATCACCAATAGTAGTAACTTCAGGAATTACTACTACTTCTTCATCTAAAAGATCTGCAATCATTTCTATATCCTGATTATCAAAAATTATAGCTGCTACTGCTACAACTGGAACTTTTGGAGCTTCTTCATAAAGCATCTCCCCCTACCTAGATCCAGGGAGACCTGAATCTAGGCCCCTAGAAGAAGGGACAAAGGAGGAAGAGGATAGCTGAGAAGATAGAATAGAGATAGAAGCAACAAGAGGAGCTATAGATTCATCTATCAGCTTTTTTAGAGTTGGAGTAATAAATTCAATAAGATTTGATGTAATGAAAGAGAAATCCAAATACATAAACTCAGGAGTAGTCTGAGTAGATATAGATGGTGGATTTGTGGTAGAAGAAGATGGAGTAGATCTGTTTGCACAGATTTGGCAGATGGCGAAAGCTTGAGGTATATGTTGAAGGTTGATTACAGGAGGAATGAAATCAAGAATAGTTTCTTCTTGTATAGTGGAGTGAGGTGGAGATGGAGATATATGAATTTGAGGTGAATGAGGTGGAGATAGAGGAAGTAGATTGAAATTAGGTAGATTAGAAAGTAGAGGAGATGAGGGTGACTGTTGAATTGGTATGAATTAGTTAATGTGGATGGAAGGATTTTGTTGGAATCTCTTCACATAAAGTGGTTTGAAGAGTAGAAGGTCACTGAGGAAGAGAAACATCAACAGGTGGAGTTGATGAAGGAAGTCTGGAAGATAGAGAAGGTAGTGGAGAATGTTGTGGAGATTGTAAAGGTGAAGAAATGAGAGGTGAAGAAACATCTGCTGGGGTTGGGAGAGTGGTTGTTACAGCCCTTGTGATTTCAGAAGCTATTCTAAAAGATTCAGCCCCTGATGGCTTTGGGATTACCCTCTCCCATCTTCCAAACAAGGCAGAAGTAAGCCACTTGAATGCATTGATATGCACAGTCTGAGAGACCAGAACATCTGTGTAATTGGTTTGGAGGAAGATACCCAGAATTCTTCCATAGCTGACATCTTTCTTATTAATCTTCTTCTTAATTGAATCAAATAATATTGTTCCCCAGTTAATTGTTTTCTTATCAACCAAAGCACACATCAACATAAATTGTTGCCTGGTTATATTATCGTGAGCAGAGTGTTTTCCCAACAAAACTTTACCGACCACATCAGCCAAAAATTTATATTCAACAGAAAAAATTCTTTTTCAGTAGGTGATTAGGGTTTCCCTGATTATGTCTCATTCTATCTAGCATTTCATCAAATTCAATACTAGATATTTCTATGTCATCTTCACCATTCACAAAACCAAAAATTTAAGATAAAATATCAGGTGTTAGAGAAACCCGATGTCGTGTGACTGGTCCTGTAATAGTTGTAGGGTCTTGAATCTTTGCAGTATAGACCAAATCCTTAACTTCCAAGATAGGGAGTTTGATTCTGGTGCACATAAAGTTTCGCAGATGTTGCGTCTCAAATAGTTGTAAAATATCCTTAAATATTTGATCAGAATGACTGAAGGAGTCCATATCTATATCAAATCTTTCATCAAACTTCATTGATGAGAGAATCGCCTGCGACACCGCAATTTTCATGCAACACAGAAAAGATCGAGCGCAAGAGAAGGAAAATGGAGAAAGTGCGGGGTAGAGTTCGATGAAAACCTAAATATAAGTTTTCAAAAGTTGAAGCGGTGAACTCTGTCCGACTAAAAACAACACCTCGAACTCTTGTTTGACGAAAATTCTCAAAAGAAATACATTTCATCGATCTCCGGTCGATGAAAGTTTTGTGGAAGAAATATATTTCGTCAATCTCCGTTCGACGAAAGATACTTGAAACTAATCCTTCGATCTCTGTTCGATGAAAATTTCACAAAGATAGTTCGTCGATCTCCGTTCGACGAATGTCTCATGAAAAGAACATAGTTCGTCGATCTCCGTTCGACAAAAGGTGTGCAATTCATCGAGCTCAGAACAAAAATCAAATTAACGCTTCTCCATTAATCATGCCTAACTGATTTTAGAAGAAAAGATGTTTCTTTTCATCTAAGGGTTTAGTGAAAATATATGCCCTTTTTAAATCAGTAGAAATGAAAACAAGATTAATTTTATTTTTCTCTACATTATCTCTAAGAAAATTATGTCTTATTTCAATATGCTTAGTCTTACTATGATAGAATAGATTTTGTGCAATTGTTATTGCATTGGTATTATCACAAAATATGGTTGAATTATTTAAGTTGTATCCATAATACAGAAGCTGATTTTGAATCCACAAAATCTGTGAACAACAACTACCAGCTGCAATATATGCAGCTTCAGCAGTTGAAGTAGAAACAGAAGTTTGCTTCTTTCAAAACCAAGACACAATCCTATCACCAAGAAACAGACAAGTTCCTCATGTGCTTTTCATGTCAACTCTGTATCCAGCATAGTCAGCATCTGAGTATCCAGTTAATTCAAATTCTTACTCTATTGGATACTAGAGTCCTAGATTTGGGCAACCCTTTATATATCTTAAAATCCTTTTAGCTAAAATAAGGTGAGATTCTTTGGGATTTACTTGAAACCTAGCACAAATACATGTAGCAAACATTATGTCTGGTTTACTAGTTATTAGGTATAATGGAGACCCAATGATGGTCCTATATAATCTCTGATCTACAGGTTTTCCCTGTTCATCATTATCAACAACAGCATTATAGGTCATGGGTGTTTTCATGGCTAAGGCATCTGACATCCCAAATCTTTTAATTAATGAGCTCTTTAGCATATTTAGATTGGGATATAAAAATACCATCAGGAGTTTGCTTCACTTGTAAACCAAGGAAGTAGGATAGTTCATCTATACTGCTCATTTCAAACTTTGAATATATTAGGTCAGAAAACCTTTTGCAAAGTTTGGAATCAGTAGAGCCAAATATTATATCATCTACATATATTTAAACTAGCAAAATTTTATTTTTATGATGTCTAAAAAATAATGTTTTATCTATAATACCCCTACTTAATTTATTTACTAAAAGAAAATTATTAAGAGTCTCATTCCAAGCTCTTGGAGCTTATTTAAGACCATAAAGAGCTTTGTTAAGTCTAAAAACATAAGAAGAGTGAGTTAGAGAGATAAAACCAGGTGGTTGTTTAACATAAACTTCTTCTAAGCTCTCCATTTAGAAAGGCACTCTTCACATCCATCTGATATACTGTGAATTTCTTGAATGCTCATATGCAAGAAAGATCCTGATAGCCACCAATCTTGCAACAGGAGCAAATGTCTGGTCATAGTCTATGCCTTCCTCCTGTGAATATACTTGAGCTATCTATCTTGCTTTATTTCTTACAATAATTCCTTGAGCATCCAGCTTATTCCTAAAAACCCACTTGGTTCCAATGACTAGATAGTCTTTGGGTCTTGGAACTAAGTCCCAAACTCTACATCTCTCAAACTGATTGAGTTCCTCTTGCATTTCAATGATCTAGTGGGGATCTTGTTCTGCATATTTGATGGATTGAGGTTCAATCTGAGAAATAAATCAAGCATGCATCTGATCTTGATTTAATTGATGCCTTGTTTGAAAACCAGTTGATATATCTCCAATCACTTGAGATCTAGGGTGATCTCTAAGTCTGTCAAGATCAACAGGTAGAGTTGGTTCTTCAACTATTTGTGGTGTTAATTCCTCTGTTTGAATTTCATTTGCCACAATATTTTCAGCATAAATCTCATGATTTTCTTCATCACTATCTTCAGTAATCTGTTGAGAAGGATGTACTGTTTCCTCTTGTGTTAGGATTAATTCATCGATTTTCTCACACAGATTTGGTACCTGAAAAGATTCTATGGTAGAGACATTTCTCTCCTTATAAAACATAGTAGTCTCATCAAAGGTTATATATACAGATTCTTCCATTTTAAGAGTCGATTTGTTATAAACGCTATAAGTCTTGCTAACATGAGAATATCCAAGAAATATTCCTTCTGCAGCTTTGGCTTCAAATTTTCTTAAATGTTTCTTATATTATTATGAATGTAACACTTACAACCAAAAACTTTAAAATAATTTACTTTAGGTTTCTTAGATTTAAGTAATTCATAGAGAGTCTTACCCTTAAGTTTATGTATTAGACTTCTGTTAAGGACATGTTTGTTGTGCTTACTGCCTTTGCCCAAAAGGATAGGGGCAAGTGAGCATCTACAAGTAATGTTCTAGCAGATTCAATTATGGTTCTATTTTTTTCTTTTCAGCTATCTCATTTTTGTTGAGGAGTTCTAATAGCAGAAAAATAATGCCTGATACCTTCCTTCTCACAGAATTCTTGCATCAGAAGAGATTCAAACTCAGTGTCATGATCACTTCTGATCAATGCAATCTGAGTAGAGTACTCAATCTTGATGCTCTTAAGAAAATCTGTAAGAACTTTAAAATTATCTGACTTGTTTCTCAGAAAGAATACCCAAGTGAATTTTGAGAAATCATCTACAATAACTAAGGTATATGACTTTCCTCCCAAACTTTGTACTGCGATAGGTCCAAAAAGGTCCATATGTAGCAAATACAAAATCCTGGGTGAATCACTTTTAGAAATAGATTTAAAACTATTTTTTGTTTGCTTGCCTAATTGACAAGCCCTGCAAAGTCCTTTCTTATTGTAAGAACTAGAAGGTAGTCCTCTAACAAAGTTGTCCTTAGAAAGTTTAGCAATAGTCCTAAGGTTTATATGTCCAAACCTTTTATGTCAAAGTTCACTAGTTTTACTACACTGATTAAATAAAAAGATTTCAGTTTTTGCAGAGTTAAAATTAACTAAGTAGATATTACCTTGTCTAACTCCAGTTAAGACTATTTTATTTAAACTAGAAGTAATTGAACATAAAGACTTATTAAAAGTTACCTGATAACCTTCATCACATAATTGACTTATGGAGATGAGGTTATGCTTGAGACCATTCACATAGGCTACCTTCTTGAAGGTAACAGTTCCAACCTTAATATTTCCATAGCCTTCTGTCTGGCCACAGTTGGAGTCTCCAATGATGACTTTTGGTCCAAGCTATGCTTTAAAGTCCATTAGATTAGCCTTGCTTCCTGTCATGTATTTTGAGCAACCACAATCCAAATACCACTATTCATCTATGGTAGGATAGTTCTTTACCTGTATAAAAACAAATTAGATGTTCTTGACCCAGATTACCTTGGGTCCTAATTTTATTTCATAATGATAATTGGAAATGTAAGAACACTCTGGTTGATCTTTATAACCAAGTGGATGATATCTCCTAGGAGGGATGATCCACTGAGTAAAGGGGTTTTTCAATTTTTGTTTTTAACTATCGTTTTGAAAAGAATTAAAATTTCTGTTTGAGGAAATAGGGTTTGATGAATTATAATTATTTCGTCGAGCTTCATTCGATGAATAGTACTTGTTTCGTTGAGCTCGGTTCATAGAATGATAGTATTCACTTTCTGCATTCCTCGTTCGTCGATCTCTGTTCGACGAATCATATTGATTTTGTCGAGCACCGGATGTTGAGTAGTTATACCCAAATTTTGGGTTCAGATTTTGTCGATCGCCGTTCGATGAATAATACTGATTTTGTCGATCTTGGTTCAATGAATGTTGTTGAACATAATTTTTCTGTGAATTTCTCTTTTGCTTTGATTCATTCTTTTGTGAAACTTTAGTAATTTTATCTGTAATTTGTATAACTTCTTTTCCTTTAGCTATTATGAAGTTTATAGGGGTTGATAAAATATTTTTTTGAATAAGATGAGGCAGACTAGATGAAGCCCCCAAGCATATTTTGCCATTGAGCCTGGCATTAACTGCGCTTGTGATATCCATTAGTTTGATGCTTCTCCCATTAAGGGATTCTTCAAACATTTTAGCTTCATTTAACTTGTTTTCTAAAAAACCTATTTGTTCATTAGCAATTTTTAAATTTTCTTTAAGTTCAAGATTTTCTGAAGAAAGATTGTCTAATTCAGTTAGTTTCTCTCTGAGAAATTTTATTTCCTTCTCATATTGAATTAAATCTTTACATAGTAATTGAAATCTAATTTAAATTGATATGAAGTAAAATCAAAAGTAGATATTACCTGGTCTTCTTCAGATTCTTACTCAGGCTCAGAATTGCTATATGATGCATTGATTGTCATCAAACAGATTTCTTTGGTCTTTACTTCTTCTTCATCTTCACTTGAGCTAGATGAAGATTCTAAATCAGATTAACTCCAAGTCTCAGCAATAAAGCCTCTCTCCTTCTTTTTGTATTTACTGGAAGAGGATTTGTGTGGGTGCTTCTTGTAGTCTTTCTCCTTCATCTTGTCTTTCTTCTTATTCTCAGGACATTCTGGAAGGATATGTCCTGCTTTCCTGCAAACATAACAAACTATTTCTTTAGTGGGAGTTTTATCATACCTTGGTTTGTCATCATTTCTAGAAGATCTTCTCCTGAAGTCTTTCTTGGCCATCTTATAGAATCTTTTGGCCAAAAGACTCATGAGGTCTTCAATCCCTGGATGTTGTTCTTCCTCCTCAGTAGCTTGGAAAGCAATGCTCTTTTCTTTCCTTATTGGGGGTGAAGACTTCTATTCAGCTTCTCTAGTTCTGATGAACTGCTCATAAGATTTGAGCTTGCCCAACAGGGTCTCTGTTGTAATCTAATTTAGACTTCTATCTTCTTTGATTGGCCAGATCCTTGAATCTCATGTGCTAGGGAAATATATAAGGATCTTATCATTGACTT
This sequence comes from Platanthera zijinensis, assembly GCA_039513925.1. Classification (NCBI taxonomy): domain Eukaryota; kingdom Viridiplantae; phylum Streptophyta; class Magnoliopsida; order Asparagales; family Orchidaceae; genus Platanthera; species Platanthera zijinensis. The sequence continues at coordinate 151,693,055 of CM077090.1, read as the reverse complement.
CTGTCAATGTGATGTCCTTCTCTAAGGTTTTTAGCTCATTGATAATGAGACTGAGTCATGTGTACATCTCAACAACTGATTTAGATTCTCCCTTCTTGAAATTCTCATATTGAGAGATAAAGTGGGATCCTCTGTCCTTTCTCTCATTAGTAGATCCAGTAATCATTGTGTTGAGGGAGTTCTAGTTGTCCCTTACTGAAGAGCATTAAGCAACCTTCTAGAAAATGTCATCTCACATGGTTTGAGATAAGATGTTCATTGCTTTTGCATCAGCAATCTTTTCTTTCTTCTAGGATTCTGTCTATTCTAGAGGTGGTACAACACTTGTACTTATTGTTGCCACTAGTAGAGGTGGACCTGTTAAGATGGAGTTGTAGATATATTCATCAATAGAGTTCATATACAGCCTAATCATTTCCTTCCATAGTGCAAACTTATTAAGATTGCACATAGGAGGTCTAGTGCTTGAATATTCCTTATTTTGTGGCATGATAGATTTCTAAGTAAAAACAAAGTCTATCAGATCTTATGGTTCGGGTGTTAGCCTGTAAAACCAAAGAACCTGCCCTTTGATACCATTGAAAGTGAGGAATATATCTACTTTACACTAGAGGGGGGGGGTGAATAGTGTATATTAAAAACTTTAATTTAGTTTTATAGCGGATTTAAAAACTAGTGATATATATATATATAAGCAGTCACAGCACACAAATAAAGAGAATAACAATCACAGACGACATAAGGAATTTTATAGTGGTTCTCCAATAAACCTTGGTACATCCACTCTTCTACCACCCTGGTAGGAATCCACTACAGGTTTTTGATCAGGTACCCTGCCACCACAGGTTTTTCCTCAGGTGTCCTGCTACCACAAGATCAATTTTTCTAAGGGAGATCTAGCAACCTTTTGAGCTTTTGATCAGGTACCCAAAAACTAAATTAATTCTTTTGTTCAGGAGAGTTAGAAACCAAAAAATAACTTTTGAAGGGAGTTAAAAACCCTATACATATTTTATGAAAATAAACAAAAAGTGATGATGTCTTCTCTGTCAATATTCTCTGAGAAAACTAGTGGATGTTGAAGAAGAAAGCTCCCCCTGATTTGAGTAGAGTTTATGATCAGGAGAGGGAGTCCTTTTGTAATGCCCCAAAATCCAAAATGAGGTGACACGGACTGAGACACGGGTGTGTCCAGAGCCATGTCCTGCTCTGTGGTAGCCTGGCTGTGTTAAGTGTGGAGCATGGCTGAAAACACGGTTATGAACAGTACTGATATAGGCATGTCAGTTGGTGATACGGGCGTGTCATGTACCCGTGTCCTGTTCTGGGTATGCAGGCGGTACCTACTGAAGTACACAGCCTGGAGCCAAGGCGTGTTCGGTATGATATGACCGTGTCAAATACAACACGGTCGTGTGGGGAACCCATGTCTTGCTCGGTTTTGTGTTGATCCTATGCCGATTGAGGGACATGCCTATGAACACGGGCATGCTAGCTGGTCGACACAGGCGTGTCGGGGTCTGACACGAGGGTGTCTAGACCCGTGTTCTATTCTGGCTTGAGTCGGTTGTGTGCCGCTTAAGGTACACGGCCTATAACATGGGCATGTCCGACCCAGGAAAGTCATTTTAAGTGCTGATCAGAGCTGTTCGTTTTCTTTGATAAAGATCTAATGGCCCTGGTTCTTCTCTGGGTTGATAAGGTCGGGAATAGATGAGTTAATTCTCATTCTATCATCACCATTCTCTTTCTAAGAGTAAGAGAGATAGGAGAGCAAGGGAAGGAAGAAGAAGAGGAATCTGGCCGCCGGTGGTGCTATGGTGGCCGAAATCGCGAGCCGAGTTCAGATCTGCGGAGGCTAGAGCGTTGCAGAGCTTTCCAACCATGTAGTTTTATCCATGGCGCTGAAACATCTTCCAAGGGTAACGATTTCCTTCTTGGACAAGTGAAGTCCTTCTTTCCTGCATTTGGATAGGAATCCTCCACCAAATGGTGGATGGCGAAGTGATTCCCTTGGGATCGGTGGTAAATCCCTTATTTTATTGTATTAGAACCGGAAGTGTGTAGTACGGTTAGGCATACTGTGTGAAGCCCATCCGGACAAGTTGTTCTGGATTGGTAATGCATTGTTTACAAATCGGAGAAGACTCCAGATAAATTGATTGCGTGTACAAAATCCTTGGTGGATACCTGTAGATTGGTGCAGCAGGAAGTACTGGAGGAAGTCCAGGAAAATGTGAGAGTTGATACTTGGTGTAAAACTCGTGTGGCCGTGAGTGCCATTATGCATGAAGTTGAGCTATTGGGCTGCAACTGTGAATGCCTTGGTGGAGAACGGGAAAGGTGAAGTTGTACCCACGTCAGTCCAGTCTTGAGTCTGATGAATTTGAGCAACGGGAAAGGTGGATCTATACCCCTGTTATGGTTGTATAACCTTGGGTGCTTAAGGCCATGTTAGGATCACATAGCAAGAGTCTTTGGCCTGCGCACCATAAAGACTAGGAATACTCATAATGAACTGTTATGTCTAGGACCTCTGAACGGTGATGGGACATGGTATTCGTACACCAATAATGTGCCCTGAGTGCACGAAATGTCGGTCCGTCGTGCCGACGTTTTTGATATGTATTGACTTGTGCAGTTGTACACATCCTTGGTGGATTGGTATACATATATGCTATGTGAATAAATACTTTGCAGGGAAGGAATTCCGCTGCCCCGTGCTAGGGGCAGGGTTATTATAATTGGTCAGCTGAATGCTGACCGTTGCCATTTTTGCCACTTCTTGGTGGATTGCTTCTTTGCAGGTGGTGATGGCCCAAGCGGGAAATAGCGGGTTGAAGCCCAGGTTGCGCTACAGCCCTTGAAGGCTTGTTTTGTTTACTCTTGTTCATGTGTGGCCGGCCTGCGCGCCGATGTTTGTAAACCACACCTTTTGTTAAGAGGAACTTGTAAAGCCATAAGGCTATGTACCTTGTGTATTTGGTTGTATACATTCCTAATTGGTAGTAGTGGATATTTCTATTCTTATTGAGTTCAATTCTTCAACCCTGAAGCTTCCGCTAGAATGCTCTGTGTTAGGTTTCGATGTTTTGATATTATTTAGTAACTTCTCCGCATGTTTGTGGAATATGGCGTGGGGCCCCAGTAGGACCCTCTATTATATTACACGTGACAGGTAGAGGTGTTACACCTTTCTTCAGGGTGTAGGCCTTCTTGTATCTGAGAGATGAAGACTTTGCACAAGCAGAGATTGAAGATCTAATACTGTAAGATTATGAAATTTGTAAGAGTATATATTATTCTGCAAGTCTCTAAGTCAATATCTCTAAGTCTGTATATCTAAGTGAGTAACCTTGAGGCAGCAATCTTCTGAACATATTTATAGAATGTTGAGAGGAATTCAAACATTTGAATTGATTGATTCTGAAATGTCTGAGGAATTCCCAAGAATGGTAACTGCCTTGAAAATTGATTAGAATAATAACTCTGTGATAAATCCATATTTAATGCTGCCTCTAAACGGCTATATTTGTTAGAATATTTGGCATTAAATATCAGAGTCATAACTGTCTGTAATTAAGCCTATAAATTATTCTGCCTTGAGAATATAATCAGCCTGAAATTAAGCCTGAAACTATTCTACCTTCTGTAAATAAAACTGACTAAAACACTGTAGAGAATTAGCCGAACTCAGCAAGCATTTCGTCTACCTGAGCCTGGAGTTCGTCGAGCTGAGCTTGACTTTCGTCGAGCTGAGTTCCTGAGTAGAGATCAAAGTTCGTCGACCGGAGCTCAAAGTTCATCGAGCTAAACTCAGAGTTAAGACTCTGATTCATCGAACTGAGATCACCGTTCATTGAACGCAACTCTGCTTTCGTGGAACTTAATTCTACTGGAATTTTCCTGAGGCAATGACCTTGGAAATAAACCTATGACCCTAGACTATACAAAATGGGTTAAACTAAACATCCTAATAGTAATCCTAGCCCTAATCGGTAATAGGGTTCCAACAAATTTAAACATAAAGTTAGCAACATGTTAGGTAGGTAACCATAGTATATATATCATTAGCATGAGTTAATTGACTCATGCTCACTTATTGTCTGTCAATTGACAGATAGGTAGTGTTCAGCTGAGAAGTTCTGCTTAGAATACTAGCTGAGATGATTAGCTGAGTAGGTTAGCTGATAAAGTATCAGTTATACCACTGAGACAGTTGAGTAAATGCTCAACGGTATATCTCCTCGTCTTAACAATATTATTGAGACGGGCTGCTATTTTAGTTTCAATCATTCTCAACCGTTGGATCTATTTCTTATGTTTAATCTATAATATGGCGCTTCAACTTCACCATGAACCAATTAAAATAAACATTAAAATCAATATATGTACATATTGCCAAGGTTCAATTAAATCATAAATCCTAAACCCTAGAAAGTCGTTGTTATAGTTTCGTCTTAGTTTCTCAGCTTCTAGGTTTCTAAAGAAATGTCACCAAAGTCTAATAAGGTTCTTCACGAAGGATATGAAATAGTTAGAAATGGATTCTAGTTTGCATCTGAATAGATTAAGGAAGTTATCAGAATGCTAGAAGCCTCAGGGATAGAATTCATTCTGCTTGAACCAAGCCCGATTCTGAAGATAGAAGTGTTGGAACTCTACTCAAATATTAAAATCCCATCTTCTATAAAATCTCTTAAAAGAAAAAAATGGGATATGTGAAGATTAAGGATAGTACTCAAAGTATTGCACAAGCATTACACCTTCCCTCCACTGACATTGAAGAGGACCAACATCTCTCTTAACAAGAAATAGTAGATGCATTGGATTGGTATGAGTTTTCTGGTGAAACATATGGTACCCTGGAAAGGAAGTACTTTAACCAGAGAGGAAAACTCCTTGCAAAAATAATTGGGAAGGCCATCTTATACAAGACAGGATCCAATAATAGTATTTCAAAGTCCATGTTTGAGCTGATTTCTAGGGTAATTCTACAGAAGAAAAGCAACTAGGCATTGATAATCTTCCAGAAAAATTTGAGGAATCTCAATATACCTTCCTTAGGTAGAATTCTCTCCATATACCTAATCATTACCCATCCTGAAAGCTTCACTAAGAAACAAGGAGTGAGAATCCATTACATAAAAAATGGACATTAAGACCATAAAGAGATATACCAGGGTACTGCCCGAAAGTAGGGCTAAAAAGCAGATCAAGAGCCAGAAGATGGGCAAAATGTAGTTATGGTACAAGTCTCTGATTTAGAGAGTAAGGATAGTGAACCCATCCACAAACCCTACCAGTCACCCTCAACTGAAGGAGAAGAAAACCTCCAAGTCTCAGACATTCAAGTCAATCTTGATGTAGATGATGCTAGCTCACCTCAGAAAGAGGTTGTTGATGTTGAGGGGGGAGAAAATTGTTCTAGAAAGGATGGGTGCTCCAACTGAGCAGGAGCATGAGCAGACCACATAAAATCTTCAGGAGAAGATAGACAAGATCATAGACAATCTTCAGGACTGGATTGATCTACTCTTAAATGATCTAGATGACAAGATTGTGGAAGAGCCAGTGCCACAAGAAAAGATGAATGCTTCAATTAAGGGGGAGAAGGATTAGTTGATTGAGGATTCAGAGGAAAATCCTCTTAATGAATTTTTGAGTCCTGAAGATCAAATTGAGGGGGAGCTTCTTACTGAAGTCCTATCTCAGGGAGAAGGTCTCCTGGTATCCCAAGTGGCAGAGACATCCACTAAAATTGAGTTGGATGGTCAAGAGGACCAAGGGAATAGAATAAACCTCGATGCCACAGATGTACCACAAGTATCCCATCCCCAACCATCCTCCAGCTTGTCAGAAATTTTAATTCTGTCATCAATAAAGAATCTACTGGATGAGAAATCCATTTTAATAATATGTTACATTAATCACTTAATAAAGAGTGTAAAGCTGAGATATTGACTGAAGTTTAGAAAGTCAAGATAGAGATCATGATTGATATATATTCTCTGAAAGATGAAACAGTTCATGTCAACAGACAAATTACTAAATGGTTTGACCTAGCTGAAAGCAATGTGAAACAAAATGTCACGATTCTGAGCTCAATGGACGAAAATCTGAAGGACTCAACTTATATATTACAAGTGTAAAGAATTGGGTGGGCCAATCAAATCAATTTATCAAAGAATGAGTTGATCATGTTGAATAATATGTGCACTTCACTCAAATATAGGCTATGGCCTCTACAATTCAAAACAAAAATGCTATTCTTGATGATCTAGAAAATGTATTCCAGACATTGCCTAACATGTTTGAGTCCAACACCCTTCAACTGAGAAATAGTATCTTTGAAGAGCTAGAAAGGGGAAGAAGTCTAATGTTGAGCAAATCCTAAAGGTCCTTCAGGGTACAAGGATAGCTCTAAATTTGTCCCTGCTGGAACAAAGCATACCTGAAAATTTTGATTTTTTAGCACAAGAGAGAGTTGCTCAAGATGCACATCTTGCAGCAAGAAAAAAGAAAGAAAGCCTCATGCTACATGAAAAATTCATGGCCAAAAGGAGAGCAGAGCAAGCTAAAGATCCTGACTATGAGTACTGGAGTGATTATTCCAGGAACACCATTGTCAATGCCTAGATTAGTCATGACCATCTTCTGAAGAATATTAACAGTGTATATCCAAGTGAAGAGTGGATAAAGCATCTAGAAAGAAAATTTCAAAGAGAAAGGGTGTACAAAGAAAACTTAGTGAGCAGGAACAATCCAAGAAAGATGCCCTCCATGTATATTCCTAAACCCTTCTTGTACTTCAAGAGATAAAACAACAAAGCCAAACAAGATGAGATGCAGGCATTGTCTGTGCCAGGATGTTCACTGACAATTAAGCTTAGTCTGTTGTACATGTCAGCTACTGACTCATTTTCTGCCTTCTTGAAATTTTCATATTGGGTGATGAGATGAGATATTCTGTCTTTCCTCTCATCAGCTGATCCTAATACAATTTCAGATAGTTTGTCCCCAATTTCCTTAGCTGAGTTACATTCAGCTAACTTTTGAAAGATGTCATCAGACATTGTCTGTGCCAGGATGTTCATAGCTTTGGCATCAACAACCTTCCATTTCTTTATATCAGCATCTGTTTCTGAAGGAGGTGGAACAACATTTGTACTTGTGCTTGCAGGAGGCTTTGGGCAATCTGTCAAAAATGAATTAAATATATCTTCATCAATAGAATTCATGTACAATCTAGTCCTTGCCTTCCAAAGTGCTAACTGGAGAGATTGCACACTGGAGGTCTGGTGCTAGCATAATCTTTGTTTTGTACCATGAATTTAAACTAAAATAGATATAATAAAAATAACCCTCTATAAGGATGGATCTTAAGATAGATCTTTTGGTTCAGATGTTAGTCTGTATTAATAACCAATTTGGCTGAGCAACCAACCTCCCTTTAATACCAATTGAAAGTGAGAGTAAGATCAATCCTTCACTCTAGAGGGGGGTGAATAGAGTGATTTAAAATAATTTTGCTAAATTAAGAAATTATTCTAGCAGTGGAAGACTTGATTTAATAAGTGTAGAGTGCTAAGCAGAAACTTAAATAAAATAACTACAAAAGGATAAATTCACAGCACACATCACAAGAAAGAGCAAGCAATCCAGAAGATACGAGGAGCTATAGTGGTTCCCCAAAACCTGGGTACATCCACTCTTCTACCACCCTTGGTAGGAATCTACTGCAGGATGAGTTGATCAGGTGTCCTGGGCACCAATGAGCTTTTGATCTGGTGCTCAAAAACTAAACCAGATTTTTTAATCAGGTGTCTTATCACCACTGAGTTTTGATCAGGTCTCAGGAACCAAAGCAAAACTTTTGAAGGGAGTTTAAAAACCCTTTTACAGGAAAGGAAAAAGTAAAATGGTGAAGTTGTCTTCTCTGTCAACAATCAAAGAGAAGCACAAGTGGATGAGATGTTGTCAAAGCTCCCCCCTGAGATTAGCAAGAGTTCAGGAGTTAGAAGCTTTGTAAGGGTGATAGGTCTTCAATGAAAAGGAATGCTCCAGTAAAGGATGATTTCAGCAAGAACTGAAATGTTTATTGTCTGGAGTGTGAATGATGAAGACTTTTAATCAGCAGGAATCAGAAAGAAAACTTGTTTTATTTTCTGAGTTATTGATCTTCTTTTTCTTTCTCTATGTCTCTATGTATGTTCTGAGTATACTGCTGTGTATTCTTGTTCTCTCTGAATGATGATAATAAGAACTCCAGTCGTCAAATCTTGATAGCCGTTAGCAAGGTCATAAATGCTTTCCTTAATTGTCAACTGTCTCTGGAGGAAATAACCTAAGTACATTCCTTCTTTATTTCCTTGAAACTTGCTCCAGATTTATTATAATGGCTAGAAATCTTCTTCATTAAATTCTCTGATTTGAAATCCTTAACAAGCTGACAAAATCCCAGAAATCATCGATCTCAAAATAAAATCATCGATATGAGCTCAACTATCATCGAATTGAGCTCAGAGATATTGGAATTTGACTTGGACAGAAATCGTCGATCTGAGCTCAGAGATCGTCGAACTTGGTTCGATGCCTCGTTGACTTGAGCTCAGAGATCGTCGAACTGAGGTCGACGCTTTATCAACCTGAACTTGGAGATAGTCGAACTGAGTTCGACGCTTCGTCGATCTGAGCTCGACGATAACTTCAATTCTTATTCTTGGCTTCTTCATCTGAACTAGGAGGTCTTGGGGAAATCTTCAACCCTAAGTCCAAAGCATTAGACCATACTAGTTGACCTTTTATCAATACAACAAGAACAAAGCAACAATCCTATTGACATAGTGATCCTGACCTAAATTAATAATAGGGTGTTCCAACAATCTCCCCCTATTTGGGTTAGGATTACTATTTACATGAGTTATAGAAAACAATAACAACAGAAATACAGAAACACCATTACAGAACCACAGATATGATTATATCACAGAATAAAAGTAGTTCAGCAGAGATATAATATAGTTTTCAGCTTACATCTAGATTAATGTTTGTCATCAGTTCTTTTCTTGAAGATGATTTCTCTGTTTGGATTTTCTGAGTCTTTCTTTGATCTGAAATCATCTGCAGCACCAAGAGTCCTTTGGCTTTTGCTTCTAGGAATTACAGCTTCAGGATGTAGCTGCATGTATTCCTCAGTATTGAAGAATCTCTTGGAGCTGTATCTTTCAAGTTCCTGTCTTCTTTGTTCTGATAGAGTAGATATATTGGAAGTGTCTTGGCCCTTCTCTCTTTCTTTCTTAATTTGATATAGAGCAGCCATTTCTTTAAGTCTGGCTATCCAGGAAGCTGGATTGTTCTCTGGATCTTCAAAAGGTACTGGTGGCTCATACTTATTTATGGTGTCAGTAGGAGGAGCCTTTGAGTGAAAACTTTCTTTGAGCTTGTAAGGAAAGGGACCAGTAGTTGAGTCAATTGGGCCTTGTCCTTTCCTTTGATAAGGTTGCTGTCTGGGCTATCCTCTTGAATAAACTTGATAGTCTGTTTGATTTCCTCTATACTGTCTTCCTCTAGGATGATTTCCTCTTTGCTGATAACCTCTGGATTGAGATCTTCCTTGATAGGTTTGCTGGGGTTGAGAAATGTTGGTAGCTTGAGGAGCTGAGTCTCCACCAGATCATGTGCTTGGAGAAGGAGGAGGAGGAGGAGGATTGAGGTGAGAAGTTCCTTTGTCATACTTTCTTTTCTTCTTCATTGCTTTCAACTTGTTCTTAGAATATTGCATCCAATGCTCAGTAATAGGACAATTGTGCAGAATGTAATATGGTATGTCATGATCAGTTGTAGCTTTGGTCAATTGAACCCTTTTCATAGCCTTGCTTCTAGCTTTCCTCTTCTTTGCAATAGTTGCAGAGGAATCATCTGAGTCAATCCTGAATTCATCATCCTCATCAGAACTCTGAGGCTCATCAAACAAAGCATCTATTTCCTTCTAAGCTACTTTGTTGGTGGAAACAAGAGAAGACGCAGGAGGAGCAGTAGAAGAAATAACAATAGCAGCACTAGAAACAACAGTTGAAATAGTAGGAACAGCGGTAACAACAAGAACACCAACTGAAGTAGTAGCCTTAGTAACTGAACAAACTAGCTCTTCAATAGCCTCTGAAGAATCAACATCAGCAGCAACAGCAGACTCAAGAACCACAGAATCACTCTCCACAAAATTAATAGAATTTATATACATCTCTATCAAGGTTGGATCACAGCAGGAGAGGGAACAATAGCCTTGGTTAAATCTTTAGCAGGGAGAGGTGCTAGAGGACAACAGCTATAAATTTAATCAAATAATGATAATAAGGAATGTATATCTACTGCAGGACTGATGGTTGGAGTTGGAGCTGAAGCTGGAACTGAAACTTTCTCTGAAGCTTTACTTTCTGAAAGTAGAATTTCTGATATCTGCATTTCTGAAGCAAAATCCTTTTAAGGCAGCATTTCTTCATAAGGAATCTCCCCCTACCTAGTTTCAATGAAAACTGAATCTAGGCCCCCAAAAGAAGGGGTGGCCTGAAAGGATAAGGAAGAATATATTCTAACAAATAATTCATTCAAGGTCTTTACTAAGGGAGCCAAGGTTGAATTTAGTAAGAGAGTTAGCTTGGGTGCCAACAACTCATATAGTCTATCTGCTAGAGGAAGAAGATCTACTTGCTCAAGGTTAACTTGAGTAGAGGTAAAGGGGTGTGCTGCAGAGATGGATGGAATGAATGCTTGGTGAAGTGATATGGATGGCTGAGATATGGGGATGGATGAAATAGATGGAGCTGGGATTGTGACTGTTGGTAGGAATGAGGAGATGGTAGGGGGAAAAGATGGTTGAGAGATGATGTCATGAAATATTTGTTGGAATGATGTTGAGGCTGATGGGATGCCTGGAAGTGAAGAAGAAGAATCATCCATGAATGAATCATATAGGAGATTGAAGGATGGAAGTTGGGAGGATGATACTAAGTCAATGAAGGAGAAGAAAGGTAGAGATTGGAAATCTTCTTGGAAAGTGGCTGGAGTAGGTGAAGAAACTACAAGATGAGGAGAGGGAGGAGAAGATGTGGAAGATATAACTGGTTGTGAAGATAGAGGAGAGGAAATTGAGGGGGATGGCAACACTTCTGCTGGGGCAGTGGATTAGGGAAGAGTGACTGAAACAGTCCTTGTGCCTGAAGAAGTTTGTGTTGTAGGACCCCTGTTTGGTTTGACAATCTGCCTCTCCCATTTGCCAAAGAGAGCAGAAGAAAGCCTCTTTGAAGCATTGATATGCATTCCATTTGACACTAACAGCTGAGGGCACCTATTCTGCAGGAATAGTGATAGAATCGATTTCAAGATAACCCAAACACCTAGAAGGGGGTGAATAGGTTCTTTCTTTTTTTCACTTAAGGCAGAATAAGAATTAAGTTCTTTAAAGAGAATATAACTATTCTACAGCAACCACAGCACAGAATTCACAATCACACACACATCAAAGATTGCACACTGGTTTATAGTGGTTCCCCAAGGTCTGGGTACATCCACTTTCCCCCTTCGCCTATCCAGCAGTGTGCTAGATTCGGCCAAACTTCTTCCTTCTTCTCAGATCCACAGATCTTATAGCTCAGAACCCTGAAAGGTTCCTACAACTCAGAATGTATCCACTTTCCTACAGCTCAGGCTAACAGCCCTAAATCAACCTTATCACAAGGCCTACAACTCAGAATGTATCCACACTCCTACAGCTCAGGCTAACAACCCTACCTCAGCCTTATCACCAGGCCTACAACTCAGAGATTGATTTCTCCTACACTCAGAATCAAAAGTATTACCACTCAGAGATCTATATCTCCTACACTCAACCTTTATATTATAGGCTTACAGCTCAGATCTTGAATGATCCTACAGAATTTGAAAAATCTTATAGATTGACTCTTACTCTTGTTGAGAGAGAAGGGATAAAAGGTTTCTTGATCAGCTCTTGATAAAACTGATTGTTGAGATCAACCTGTTCTTAGATTTCTTCAAAGCTTCTTGAATCTGAACTCAGTAGGGTTGATCTTCTTTGAAGTTGACTGGCTGACAGCTTCCTTCTTAGATTTCAGAAATAGATCTGAATTCTTCTTAGCAGATTTGTTCAGGATCTGCTTCTTAAGAGACTTGTAAATGTCTCCTTCTTTACTTCAAACAGCTGGAGCAATCTCTCACTCTCCAAATCTTCTGAAGTTTCTTCTTAATTCTTGTTTGAATTCTCCTTAGACAAATTCTGAGTAGATTGCCACTTCAGACTGTCTTCTTAGATCTTCTTGTGAAAATCTTCTTCTGTGTGACGTGCTCTTTCTTGATCAATGATCAATTCTTTATTAGTTGTTAGTTCTGCTTTGATTTGATAGAATTCGTCTTAATATAGACTTCATCCATGGTAACCGTCTGATCCGGTTTCTAACAAACTTCTGACAGTATTGATAGCTTCAACAAACTTATTGGAATTCACAACTTTCAAGTCTTCAGTCATTTCTTGAACTTTTATCTTTGTCAGCAAATTGTCGAGACTGATCTTCATTATGTGTCGACACAAGTAGATTAAGTGTCAACACAAGCTTTGGTGATGTCGACACAGCTCCTTTGGTGTCGACACTGCTTCTTAACACTGCATCTGTAGAATGTGTCGACACAGTCACTTCTTCACTTCACAACAATCAACTTTGTTGAAACTCTGCTGTGTGTCGACACATGTCCTGTGTGTCGACACAGTTGATATAGTCTAAGAATTCTGTGTGTCGACACTGCCTCCAGGTGTCTATATAGTTGATGTCGACTAAATAATCTGTGAGTCGACACAGTTGCTTCTGGTGTCGACACTGCTTTTCCAAGTGTCGACACAGACTTTCATAAGTGTCGACACAGCTTCCTCTGGTGTCGACTCATGGAATTAGAAACTTTTTTTCTGCATTTTAGTATATTATTAACCTACACATATAAACTCAAAATAACATCAAATATACCTTGATGTATATCATTGAGCTAAGTGAGGTATCTTCAAATCAAGTACACATTTTCCTATGTACCTAACAATCTCCCCCTATTTGGAGAAGTCATAACCCTTTAGTCAATGATATACACCACTTATAATAAACAAACATTATGATGTATATAAGCATTATATGACAGGGTAACTTATAAACAAAATATATACAAAAATGACATTACAGAATAATGATGCAAACTTAATGAACATGAAACATTATTTTGTTTATACTATCAAAAAGTTTCTTAACAATTGTTTGCATAGATTTCTTTAAAACTAAAGATTACATTGTTCTTTTAAAATCTAGAAAATCTATACTAAGGATGATCAGGCTCCCTGATGACTATGCCTTTTCTTGGCTTTATCTGAGCCTGCACAGTAGGTTTTGCATCATCAATGGGCTTCTTTCCTTTCAACTCTGCCTTCTTCTATGCTTCATCCTTAATTCTCTGTCTTTCAAAATAATGAAAAGGCTTAAGGAAGTATTTGCTAGGCTCCTGAGCATTAGGAGGTAGCTTCCCAATTTTAGCATTTCTTCTATATTGTAGAATGGCTTCTTGCCTTGCTTCATATTTCTGTCATTCTTGTTCAGTATACCATTTGCCCCTTTCATGGATCTGTTCTTTCACAGCTTTCCAAGCAGTCAAAATGATATTCCTGGAAGTGGGGCTCCACTGCTCAAAATAAGGCTTTAACTCAGCCTGTTCTCTGAACCTTTTCTTTGACAGTTGAGCTTCCTGCTGAGCTTTCAAAGCAGCTTTTGGAATTTCTACTTTCTAAATAATAACATTAACAACTTCCTGTGGAGGACTGTACATTGACTGAACCTGTTGTTGAATCATATCAAAATCTACTGGAGGGTATATGACCTGAGCAACTTCAGGTTGATCACCGTCAAGATAAGTAGGTTGCACACCTGACTCGGCAACATTATATCATCACAAAGGGGTGGATATCCCAGAGTGGCTCTGATGTTATTGGATATCCATTTGGTATGATCTGAGCCTGCTTTGACTAACACTCTCTCCCCCTTTATGACTTCTCTTTCAATATGGTCTCGTAAGTCATCTTTCTTAAATCTCACTTGTTCATCAAGAAAATTAACACCATCTTTATAAAATGATTTCAACTTGAGAAGCTTATTAGAGATTAAATTCTGAGAAGTAGTAATGGCTGTCTGAAATGAGTCTAAGGTAGCCTGTAGCTTCTTATCAAACTCCTCTTTCTCTTTAGCCCTTGCTTCAGTCATTATAGTGACTGTATTCTTTATTTCAGTTACTATCTAATTGTGAGATTCAGTCAGATTGTCATTCATCCTAATCTGATTCTCAAGGACATAGCTTTGTTTAATAGTAATGTCAACCACTTGAGCCTTTACTTCTGCTTGCTGCGTAGCCAGAAATACTACAGCATTGCTCCCTTTGTGGTAGCAATCTGTCATCTTTTTCTTATGTAGATTCACTTCAAACCTGATGGATTTGATATCCTGAGCCAGATCAAATTGAAGTGACTTGTGGCTTTTATCCACATACTTATCTAGAGCCACTTTCTGCTCATCTAATTTCACTTGTAAGGCCACCAATAATGAGCTATAATCAGCCTCTGGGGCAGGTTGTGGAGTAGCAGTTTGCAATGCTTTCTTGTAGCTTTGGCTCCTTCTCTTGAAAACCATCAGTTTTCTCTTTTTGGCACTTGTGATTTCTTCATCTGCTGAAGCAGATGTACTGGCAATGTCTACTCTTTCCTTAGGAGTAGGAGGGAGCTCCTTTTGAGTCCTAATCTGCTCCCCCTCAAAGTCAGCCTGCTCCACCTCAATTCTTATTTGCTCCCTCTTATTTGTTGCTCCCTCAATATCAGGAAACAACTCTTCAAGAGTAAACTCCTATTGAGTGTGGACTGGTGGTACTTCTTTCTCAAGAGCATCAGCAACTACAAATGTATCCTCCATGATAACATCTTGTGATGGAATGTTGACATGAGGTCTCTCAAGAATTGTTTGTGAAGCCATTTCACTTGCCAAGTGTGTTGTGTCTTCCCCCTGCACCCGTGCATTATTTGGCTCCCCCTGCTCCTGTGCATTATCAGTAATGTCTTGTGCCTGTGTATTATCAGTAATGTCCTGTTCCTGTGCATTATCTGGCTCCCCCTACACCTGTGCAATATCAGTAATGTCCTGTGTAGGTGATTTCTCAGCAGCTTCTTGTCTTTCTATATCAGGTATGTCCTTTGTTAGGACCCTATCCCATCTGGAGATAATCCTGATGTCCATTTTCTCATATGATTGATTTTAGAACCAGGAATCTAGTGCATTACTTCTAGAATTGCTCCAGCCAAGTATAAACTCATCAGTCTAACCAAATTAGGCTTCTTTATGCCTTCCTTAATCTTCTCAAAAATTACTATAGACCAATCTGTGTTTAGTCTAAAAATAATCCTTGTCATTAGGCTGAACATATAGGCTGAAATCCTATTATGTCCCCCTGGCTTATATAGAATTACCTTGCCAACCACTTTAGAGAGAAATTTCCCTTGCTGATTCATCCCTTTCCTGTTTATAGCAGATCCAATATTCAAGGTGGGATCCAATCCACACCATTGTAGTGCTTCCCTTGTCTTAGATACGGGTACTTCTTCTTCATCCTGAGTCCTTGGAAGATTAAGAATTTTCCTAAAACTCTTCAAGGTCAATTTGACTCTAGCCCCATGAACCGTTGATTTAATCTTAAGTCTAGTTGAATCTAGTGTAGTTGCGCCATAAAACTCAAGTATCTCTTTCTTCCATATCTTGGTTAGTTCGGATACCAGAAACTCTAAACCATTTTCAGTAATTAGGGTAATTACCCCTTTAATCTCAGATTCTGCATCATCAAAGGCATGGCGAACCAACTCATATCCTTCGTTGATGTTATCTTCTACCTTTGGCGCCATTGAGATGGTGAGAAAGCTTGGATTGAGAGGAGAGAGATTGTCGACACAAGGTTTTTGTCTCGAAAACCTGGAGAGTGTGTCGACAGAGTTTGTTCTTGACCTATTTATACCCTTCTAAACAAAGAAGGTCAAAAGGCGGGCAAAACTGTCTAAATGTGTTGACACTGTTGAAATGTGTTGACAAATACTTCTAATGTCTTGATAATGGTGTTGACTTCTATGTGTCGACACTTGACATACTTAGTAGTTCAACAGAAATTCTGAGTCAAGTCTTATTGTAAGTGTCGACACAATTTCTAGATGTGTCGACACCACTACTCTGGATGTGTCGACACCACTTTCTGAATTACCGACATCACTTCTCTGGATGTATCGACACAGTTTTACTTAGCCAATTTTGTTAAACTACTCTATGTTCAACATTCCTAATTCAATGTTAAATTTATTGAATTTAGTTTTATCTAGAAGCTTAGTAAACACATCTGTAATTTTATAATCTGTTTTGACAAATTCTAGTGAGATTTCCTTTTTCTCTACATGTTCTCTAAGAAAATGGTATCTAATTTCTATATGTTTAGTTCTACTATGTGAAACAGGATTATTAGCAATAGAAATAGCACTTTTAGAATCACAAAACAAAGGTGTTTTACTTACCTGAATACCATAGTCTTCTAGCTGGTGATGAATCCACAACAGTTGTGCACAGCAACTTCCTGCTGCCACATATTCAGACCCAGCTGTGGAAATTGCCACACTAGTCTGCTTCTTACTGCTCCAAGAAACCAATCTTCCTCCTAGAAATTGACAGGTACCTGTGGTGCTTTTTTTATCTTCTTTGCAACCTATAAAGTCTGCATATGAATAGCCTGTTAGTAAAAAATCTCCATTCCTAGGGTACCAAAGGCCTAGATTTGGTATGCCCTTTAGATATCTAAAAATCCTTTTTACTGCAGTGTAATGAGATTCTTTAGGGGATGATTGGTACCTAGCACAGACACATGTTACATACATAATGTCTGGTCTACTAGCACACAAATATAGAAGAGAGCCAATTATTCCTCTATACAAAGACTCATCTACAGGCTTACCTGCATCATCTTTGCATATAGACATACTTGTTCCCATATGAGTTCTCATGGTGGAGGATGATTCCATACCATACTTCTTAATTAACTCCTTGGTGAACTTAGACTTGGATATGGAAAAGCTATCATCAGTCTGTCTTACTTGGAGTCCCAAGAAGAACTTAAGTTCTCCCATGCTACTCATCTCAAACTTCCCTTGCATAAGTTTAGCAAAATTCTAGCAAAGGTTATTTTCTGTAGACCCAAATATTATATCCACTACATTAATCTGGACTAAGATTATCTTTCCTTTGGACTCCCTTAGAAATAGAGTATTGTCTATTTTCCCCCTTGAGAATTTGTTCTCAATAAGGAAAGTAGACAGGGTTTCATACCAAGCCCTTGGGGCTTGCTTTAACCCATATAAAGCTTTCCTAAGTCTATAAACATTATCAGGTTTGAGAGAATCAACAAAACCTGAGGGCTACTCTACATAGACTTTTTCTTTTAGATTTCTATTTAGGAATGTTGATTTTACATCCATTTGGAATACCTTGAAGCCTTGATATGCTGCATAGGCAAGGAACATCCTAATTGCTTCCAGTCTTGCTACTAGGGCAAAGGTTTGATCAAAGTCAATACCCTCTTCCTTCATGTATCCTTTTGCAATAAGTCTTGCTTTGTTATTCACAATGATCCCATTCTCATCCAGTTTGTTCCTAAAGATGCACTTTGTTCCAATGATGTTGTGGTCTTTTGGTTTAGAAACTAACTCCCAGACCTTGCACATTCTGAATTGATTTAGCTCCTCTTGCATGGCATCAATCAAATGTGGGTCTAAAATAGCTTCTTCAAATCTCTTTGGCTCTAGTTGAGATAGGAAGCTTGAGCAAAGAACTGTGTTCAAGTTCCTTCTTCTGGTTTGCACTCCATGTCTTGGATCACTAATTATCTGATTTACTGGATGATCCTTTAAGTGTCTAACAGCTGGAGGTAGACTATCATCAGGTTGAACACCTCTAGTCTCTTCAATATACTGCACCTCTTGGTTTTCATCAGCATCTAGAGAGTCCTGTACTCCCCCTGGACAGTAGCAACCATTTTCCACTTCGTGCTCTGCAGTTGATTCTTCTGTAATGGTAAGCTTGTCCATTCTCTCATTTATACCTGTAGAACTGCATGAGCTACAAGGAAACTCACTGTTAATCAGTCTTGTTTCATCAAAGACAACATGTACAGACTCTTCTACAACTTGAGTAATCAAGTTGTATTCCCTATAAGCCTTACTATTGTTACTGTATCAAACAAATATCCCATCTTGGGATTTGGCAGCAAACTTAGTTAGATCAGACTTGTCATTATTAAGGACATAGCACTTGCAACCAAAGATCCTAAAATAGGATAAGTTTGGTTTTCTACCCTTCATGATCTCATAGGGAGTCTTTTTGTGGCTTTTGGTGATAGAAGCCCTATTGATCACATGACATGCAGTATTTACTGCCTCAGCCCAGAAATATTCTAGGAGAGAAGTGTCACTCAATAGAGTTCTACTAGCCTCAATCAGTGTTCTATTCTTCCTTAGAGCAATACCATTTTGCTGTGGTGTTCTAGGTGAGGAGAATTCTTGAAAAATCACAAATTCTTAACAGTCTTGTCATACTCTCAGATTGAAATTCAGTGCCATGGTCACTTCTAATTTTGACCACTGTACTATCAAGTTCATTCTGAATTTGCTTGACAAAACTATATAAAATACTTGGGGTTTCTAATTTTTGTCTCAGAAAGAACACCCAGGAATATCTAGAATAGTCTTCTACCACCACAAAAGTGTAGACCTTCCTACCTAGACTATGAACTTGCATAGGACCAAATAGATCCATATGCAAGAGGTATAGATACCTCACTGAATCCTTGTTTTCAAGGCTATGAAAGGAGGATTTTGTCTGCTTGCCTTTTTGACAAGCTGAGCATATCTCATCCTTTATACACTTAACTTTAGGACAATTCCTCACTAACTCTTTGCTAAAAAGTTGGCAAATTGTTTTGCAGTTAAGATGGGCAAGCCTCTTGTGCCATTTGACACAATGAGAGGCTCTCCCATCAGCTACAAGACAAATAGGAGAATCTTTGTTCTCACACTCAAAGTTAAGACAGTACACATTTTTTTTTCTATATCCTGTCAATATGACCTTTTGATCACTTGATCTTTTGATATGACATCCATTCTTAATAAATGAAATGTCATATCCTAAATCACTCAGCTAACTTATGCTTATAAGGTTGTGTATCAAACCCTTCACATAGGCCACTTGAGTGATAGTAATCTGGTTATCAGAAATGTTACCAAATTCTTTAATGATTCCTTTTTCAAAACCACCAAAGATTACTTTAGGCCCATTTATGATAGGTAAGTACTCCTTAAGCAACCCCCTTGTTCCAGTCATGTGCCTGGAACATCCACTATCCAAGTACCATATAGGGGCATGGTAACTTGGACTCACCTATAATAAAGAATTACCTAACCTTAGAGCCCAAGTAAGTCTTGGGTCCTTGGTTCAAGTTAGCTTCATACTTAACAAATCTACCTGCTGCTCTTCTAACAGGTACACTGTTGTTCTTCCTGACACTAATGTTGTGCCAGCAATCTAAGGCAAAATGGTCTGTCTTGCCACAGCACCAGCATTCATACTTGTTGTATCTATTTTTAGATACATTCTTGGAAGTCTGGTTGACATCAAATCATTTGTTTTGTGCTGGTACTGCTGCAGCTACACCCACTATTTTTTTAAGAACATGGGGTTTATGGACATGGGCTGCCTTATTGACATAAATACCCTTGTCATTCAGAACTTTAGTCTTACTATGACCATGAGTATTCTCAAGGTCATACTTGTTAGAAGGCACTTGTACCTTTCTAAAAACTACAGGAACTTTAAAGTTTAGTGGCTGGACTGAGGATTTTCCCTTTCTCTTAAATTGGATAGCCCTGGTGTTACCTTTAAAGCCTATTCCAGCCTTAACCTTTTGAGCCATAAACTCATCTATTAAGGGTAAAACTGATTTTGGCTTGGAATAGCTAGCCACCAAATCTTTTTCTTTTTGAATTCTGGCTTCCAGACTTTTAATTAGATCATTTTTATATGTGATTGTGCCCATCTGAATAACAGTTATAGTTTTTAGTTTGGCAATCTCATTCATTTATTGATCTAACACTTTCTCTAAATCAGATGAAGCCATCTTAAGATCTGCATTTTCCATAGATTGAGTTTTGGCCAAGTTTTTGCTTTTCTTTAGTGTCTGCAATAAGTCCCCATATTCATCTATCAGCTGATGAATATCACCTTCAGACTTAGACCCATCCACATCACTTGATACAGATGTAGCTGACTCTGAACCAGTACTACAATCTGAATTTCTAAAAAAACATTGTACCTTACTAGGACAAGGCTGATCCTGGCACTTATCTTCTTCTAACACAGCCATCAGTCCTATGCACTGATGGTCTTATTGTTCATAGATAGAGTTCAGCACTTGCATAAACTCATCTTCTTCATCTGCTGCATATAGACCAATGTATACCTCAACTTTAGATTCAGACTTTGAAGATGATTGGTCTGTCAAGCTCTTCTCCTTCTTAGTAATAAAGGATTTCTCCTTCTTGCTCTTTTGTTGAGTCTTCCTTTTATCAGCAGACTCCTTTCTTTTTTCTGGACACTCAGCCACAACATGTCCAGGCCTATTACAGTAGTAGTAAACTATCTTTGATGTTGTAGATTTGCTAGGCTTAGACCTGCTCTTGTCCTTCCTAGATGACTTCCTCTTTTGATAATAGTCATCCACAGGCTGAGATGTAGAGGGCCTAGACTTCCACTACTTCTTCTTCAGGAATCTCTGAAACTACCTTGTGAAGGAAACAAAGTCTTTATCTGAGTCACTGCTGTCTGAACTTTGGTTGTCTGAATTATCTAAAGTAATTTCAGCAACTATCTTAGGAGGTGATGGAGACATCCTCCTATTCTTCCTAGTGGCTTCCACCTTGAAGGCCACAGACTTTTCTCTATGCTCCCCTTTTGCACTTTTCTCTTCCTCTTTCCTAGCCATCAGCTGCATCTCATATGACAGCAATTTTCCAAACAAAGTTGGAGGAGAGATATCTGCAAGTTTGGCCACTTCCCTAATGGCACAAATCTTAGTGTCCCAATCCTTTGTCAAGGATCTTAGGAATTTATCATTCAGTTCATATGTACTGAAGATCCTTCCATAGGACATCAGCTCATTTACTATTCTATAGAACTTTTTATAACACTCAGTTATACCATCTGACTTTCCTTGTCTGAAACTCTCATATTCCTGGTTCAGCATATATTTTCTATCTTGTCTTACTTCTTCAGAACCCTCCATGTAGACTATCAAAGTGTCTCACATTTCCTTAGAGGTCTTGCAGTGAATCTTATTTGGAAAGGGTTAATCATCTATGACAGTTACTATGATATTCTGGGCTCTTTTATCCATAGTTGCCAGGATGATCTCTTCCTTAGTCATCTCTGAAAAATCCTTGGGAATTCTTTGATTTGCATCAAGAACTAACAACTTCATTGGAATATAAGGACCTTCCTTTACTATAATGTAGATCCTTGGATCAGAAGCCTCCATAAAAAGTCTGACCCTCTCTTTCCATATTCCAAATATCTCTTTCCTGCATATGGGTAATTTCATAGAACATAGTTCCTTATGATTTCCTGAACCCATTTTCTTGATCTTGAATCTGCCTTATGGATCTAACTCAGACTGTTAAGTCCTTCTTTGAGTATCCTCCCTCTGATACCAATTGATAGAATCGATTTAAAGATAACCCAAACACCTAGAGGGGGGTGAATAGGTTCTTTCTTTCTTTTTCACTTAAGGCAGAATAAAAATTCAGTTCTTTAAAGAGAATCTAACTATTCTACAGCTAACACTACAACCACAGCACAGAATTCAAAATCACACACACATCACAAATTGCACACTGGTTTATAGTGGTTCCCCAAGGTCTGGGTACATCCACTTTCCCCCTTCGCAGATCCAGTAGTGTGCTAGATTCGGCCTAACTTCTTCCTTCTTCTCAGATCCACAGATCTTATAGCTCAGAACCCTGAAAGGTTCCTACAACTCAGAATATATCCACACTCCTACAGCTCAGGCTAACAGCCCTACCTCAGCCTTGTCACAAGGCCTACAACTCAGAATGTATCCACACTCCTACAGCTCAGGCTAACAGCCCTACCTCAGCCGTGTCACCAGGCTTACAACTCAGAGATTGATTTCTCCTACACTCAGACTCAAAAGTCTTACCACTCAAAGATCTATATCTCCTACACTCAGCCTTTATATTATAGGCTTACAACTCAGATCTTGAAAGATCCTACAAAATTTGAAAAATCTTATAGATTGACTCTTACCCTTGTTGAAAGAGAAGGGATAAAAGGTTTCTTGATCAGCTCTTGATAAAAATGATTGTTGAGATCAACCTGTTCTTAGCTTTCTTCAAAGCTTCTTGAATCTGAACTCAGTAGGGTTGATCTTCTTTGAAGTTGACTGGCTGGCAGCTTCCTTCTTAGATTTCAGAAATAGATCTGAATTCTTCTTAGCAGATTTGTTTAGGATCTGCTTCTTAAGAGACTTGTAAATGTCTCTTTCTTTACTTCAAACAGCTAGAGTTCTCTCTCACTCTCCAAATCTTCTGAAGTTTCTTCCGAATTCTTGTTTGAATTCTTCTTAGACAAATTCTGAGTAGATTGCCACTTCAGACTGTCTTCTTAGATCTTCTTGCGAAAATCTTCTTCTGTGTGACGTGCTCTTTCTTGATCAATGATCAATCCTTTATTAGTTGTTAGTTCTGCTTTGATTTGACAGAATCTGTCTTTATATAGACTTCATCCATGGTAACCGGCTGATCCGGTTTCTAACGAACTTCTGACAGTACTGATAGCTTCAGCAAACTTGTTGGAATTCACAGCTGTCAAGTCTTCAGTCATTTCTTGAACCTTTATCTTTGTCAGCAAAGTGTCGAGACTGATCTTCATTATGTGTCGACACAAGTAGATTAAGTGTCAACATAAGCTTTGGTGATGTTGACACAGCTCCTTTGGTGTCGACACTGCTTCTTGACACTGCATCTATAGAATGTGTCGACACAATCGCTTCTTCACTTCACAGCAATCAACTTTGTTGAAACTCTGCTGTGTGTCGACACAAGTCCTGTATGTCGAAACACTTGATATAGTCTAAGAATTCTGTGTGTCGACACTGCCTCCAGGTGTCGACACAGTTGATGTCGACTAAATCTTCTGGTAGTCGACACAGTTTCTTCTTGTGTCGACAAAACTTTTCCAAGTGTCGACACAGGCTTTCTTAAGTGTCGACACATCTTCCTCTGGTGTCGACTCAAATACACCTTGATGTATATCATTGAGCTAAGTGAGGCATCTTCAAATCAGGTACACATTTTCCTATGTACCCAACAAATAGGCCCAGAATTCTTCCAAAATTTACAAAGTTCTTATTTTTTTTTCTTCTTGATCAAATCAAAGAAGATGGCTCCCCAATCCAAGTGCTTCTTATCTACTATGGCAGCCATTAAGCAGAACTGGTGTCTTAATATTGTGTCATGAGCAGAATGTTTGGCTAAAATCACTTTTCCTACAATGTCTGCTAAAAATCTATACTCCATAGACAGATTTTTCTTTAACAGCTTATTAGGGTTTTCAGAATTGTGACCCATTCTATCTAACATCTCAGTAAATTCTACCCCTGATAGGTCTATGCTATCATGTCCAGTACTTCACCCTAAAATTTCTATAAGAATGGCCGGGGTTAGGGATACCTGAGTTCCTTAGATGGTTCCAGTGACTGTATATTGATCCAGATTATGGGCAGTATAGACCCACTCTTTAATTTCATCTGCTGCTAATTTGATTCTGGTTATCATGATATTCACAAGTTGTTTCTCCTTAAACAGTTCCAGAGTATCCTTGAAAATTTGATCAGTTCCTTCAAACGAATCCATGTCAATGTCAAAACCAACATCGAACTTCATTGATGCTAAAACAGCGACTGAAACCGACATATTTCCTGCAAAAACAAACACGATCAAGTGTAGAGGAGTTTGGAGGGAAATAAAGTTCTTGCAGAAAGTATGAAAACACAAAGGAGAATGACGACTGAAAAATGATTTTATATTAGGGTTCGACGCAGAAAAGGAGAGATCGTTGAACTCAGTTCGACGATCTACGGCTCTAAGGGAAACTGAAGAGTCTCAACATCATCGATCTTTGTTCGACGATATTTAACATCGCCGATCTTCGTTCGACGATAATCGAGATCGCTGACCGAAAAGGATAGTCCAGCACTATCTGGAAAATGTCGAGCTCCATTCGACGATTCCTAACATCATCGATCTCCGTTCGATGGAAAATGAAAGATAGTTGAATACTATCTGGAAACGACGAGCTCCATTCAATGATCTTAAGGAAAATTGTCGAGCGCAGTTCAGAGACATAGAAAACTTATAGACACTAGGAAATTCAAATTTTTTAACCTAGTCTTTGTCTCTTTTTATGTTTAAAGATCTTGGAACTTAATTAATACTTCCTCCATCTAATATTCCTAACTGATTCAGGAAGAAGGTGTGTTTCTTTTCATCCAAGGGTTTGGTGAAAATATCTCCCCTTTGTAAATCAGTTGGGATATATTCCAATTCAATTTTATTCTTCTCTACATTATCTCTTAAGAAATGATTCCTAATCTCTATGTGTTTTGTCCTACTATGGAGGACTGGATTTTGAGTTATTGAAATAGCACTAGTGTTATCACAAAATATTTTGGACTTTTCTAAGTTGTAGCCATATTCTAGGAGTTGATTTTTAATCCACAATATCTGTTAGCAACAGCAACCTGCTGCTATATATTCAGCTTCAGCAGTTGAAGTAGACACAGATGTTTATTTCTTGCAAAACCAGGAGACAAGTCTATCACCAAGAAACTGACAAGTTCCACTGGTGCTTTTCCTGTCTACTCTACATCCAGCATAATCAGCATCTGAAAATCCAGTTAGATCAAATCCTGAATCAGGTGGATACCAGAGACCTAGATTTGGACAACTTTTCACATACCTAAGAATCCTCTTAACTAATGTAAGGTGTGACTCTCTAGGGCTGACTTGGAATCTAGCACATATGCATGTAGCAAACATTATATCTGGTCTACTAGCTGTAAGATACAATAAGGAGCCAATCATTGCTCTATATGTTGTCTGATCAACTAGTTTCCCATGTTCATCAGCATCTAATATAGCATTAGTAGGCATAGGTGTTTTCATAAAGGATGCTTCAGACATACCAAATTTCTTAACCAATTCTTTTGCATACTTGGTTTGAGAAATAAAGATGCCATCAACATTTTGTTTTACTTGCAATCCTAGAAAGAAGGATAGCTCACTCATGCTACTCATTTCAAATTTGGAATGCATTAGGTTGGAGAACCTTTTACAATAGAAAGCAAGCTAGGGTCTCATACCATGCTCTAGGAGCTTGTTTGAGACCATATAATGCTTTATGCAATTTATAAACAAAATCAGGGTGAGTTAGAGAGATAAAACTTGGGGGTTGTTTTACATAAACCTTTTCCTTGATATCATCATTGAGGAATGCACTTTTGACATCCATTTGATAAACTTTGAACTTCTTGTGAGGTGCATATGCCAGGAAGATTCTTATGGCCTCCAACCTTGCATCTGGTGCAAAGGTTTGGTCATAGTCTATGCCTTCTTCTTGATAGTATCCTTGAGCAACCAGCCTTGCTTTATTTCTTACTATAACTCCTTGATCATCTAGCTTGTTCCTGAATACCCATTTTGTTCCAACAATGGGATGACTCTTTGGCTTTGGTACTAGTTCCCAAACTTCTTTTCTTTCAAATTGATTTAATTCCTCTTGCATTGCAATGATCCAGTTTGGATCTTGTTCTGCATCTTATATGGATTGAGGTTCAATTTGAGAAAGGAAGCAAGTGTGCATCAGATTTTGATTGAATTGGTTTCTGGTTTACAGACTAGCTGAGATGTCTCCAATCACTTGGGAGATTGGATGATCTCTTGATGTTACTAAATCAACAATAGGTGTTGATTATTCACCAACCTATGTTGTTGTTTCCTCTCGTGGAACAACAACTGGCTCTTCATTTAGATTATCACCATGGCTTGCTAAGATCTGACTGTCATCTTCATTTTCACTGATCTCAGCTTCTTGTTGAGTGGATGAAGGTGATGGATCTTTTTCAATGATCTGTAGCCTGTCCAACTTTTCTGATATAGAATGTACCTGCAAAGGTTCTATGGTAGAAGTGCTCTTCTCCTTGTAAGACATGTTAGTTTGATCAAAAGAAACATGCACAGTCTCTTCAACTTTATGAGATGATTTATTAAAAACCCTATAGGCCTTACTGATCATGGAGTATCCTAGAAACACTCCTTCATTAGCTTTGGCTTCAAATTTTGCTAAGTACTTTTTATTGTTGTTATGAATGTAGCAAATACAACCAAAAATCCTAAGATAATCAACTTTTGATTTCTTCCCTTTGAGTAATTCATAAGGAGTCTTGTCCTTTAGCTTATGTATCAAACTCCTATTCAAAACATAGTTTGAAGTGTTCAAAGCCTCTGTCCAAAAGGATAGAGGGAGGTGAGCATCTGTCAACAATGTTGTGGTAGGTTCAATAAGGGTTCTATTCTTTCTTTCAGCTACCCCATTCTGTTGAGGAGTTCTAGGAGCTGAGAAAGTGTGCCTGATCCCTTCCCTCTGATAGAACTCTTGCATAAGAAGAGAATCAAACTCTATCCCATGATCACTTCTGATCAGGGCTATGTGAGTATTGAACTCAATCTGTATACATTTGAGAAACTCTGTCAAACACTTGAAGTTATCAGACTTCTTCCTAAGAAAGAACACCCATGTGAATCTAAAGAAGTCATCTACAACTACTAAAGTATAAGATTTCCCTCCTAGGCTTTGTACAAAAATGGGTCCAAATAGATCCATATGTAATAAATACAAAATCCTAAGTGAATCACTCTTATTAAGTGACTTAAAACTGTTTTTAGTTTGCTTGCCTAACTGACAAGACCTGCAAAGTCTTTCCTTCTTGTAGGGGCCATAAGGTAGTCCTCTAACAAGATTGTCCTTGGATAGCCTAGAAATGGTTCTAAGGTTGATATGCCCTAGTATCTTATGCCATAATTCATTAGGTTTGCTAAGTGAGTTAAATAAACAAATGTCTACGTGGGTTGAATGAAAATAAACTAGATAGATGTTACCTATTCTATTACCTGTCAACACAGTTGTGTTGTCTTCTGATTTGATGAAGCATGAAGACTTGTTAAATGTGACCCGGTAGCCTTCATCACACAGCTGACTGATGATGATAAGATTGTGCTTCAGTCCTTCCACATATGCCACCTTTTTGAATGTGACTGATCCTTTTTGGACTGCACCATATCCTTTGGTCTGTCAAAAGTTTGAATCTCCAAACATGACTTTGGGTCAATCTTTAGCCTTGAATGATGTCAGGTTATCCTTGCTTCCTGTCATGTGCTTGGAGCACCCACTATCTAGATACCAATGCTTGTCCATGGTTGGATAGGTCTTCACCTGCACAAATAACATTTCTTTTGTTTTTGACCCAGTTTACCTTGGGTCTAGCTTGATAACCTTTGAAATCAGAAATGAAATACATCTCTGGTTGACTCTTATACCCTTCAGGATGATATCTCCTAGGAGGAATTATCCATTCAGTATAAGGGTTGAACCCTTGAGATGTAGGATATCTTGAATTAATTTTTGATGTACCCTTTGAGAATTGGTCAAATATCTGAGCTCCGTACGACAATCGTGGAACTGAGTTCGACGATCTTGGGTCAGATCATCGAGCTCCGTTCAGCGATCGATCTTGTCTGTGTTCAGAGATAAGAGATCATCGACCTGAGTTCGACGATTCAACATGAAAACGCTGAGCTCTGTTCGAAGATCATCGAGCTCTGTTCGAAGATCGTCGAGCTCTGTTTGACGATATTTGTTGAACTTTGTTCTTTTTGGGTAGATCAGAATTTTTTCTAACTACCTCCATAACTCCTTTTCCTTTATTAGAAATAAATTTAATGGGAGTTGTTAACACAATAGCTTTGCTGGATGAAACACCCAAGCCCAGTGTACTATTGAGTCTTGAGTTCACTGTGCTTGTGATGTCCATCAGTTTGATACTTCTCCCATTGAGGGTTTCTTCAAACTTCTTGGCCTCAGATAGTTCACTTTTTTAGTGAAGCTATATGCTCTCTACAACATTCTAACTCATCTGAGAGTTTGAGGTTATCTAAACTTAAGGGACTGTATTAAGATAATTGATTTCTGAGAGAGATAGTTTCTTTCTCAAAATTGAGTAGATCTAAACACAGTGCTTTAAATTCAGACTTGAAGTCCTCAGAATTAAAATCAAATGAGTCAATTACCTGATCTTCTTCTAGCTCTGGTTCAGATTCAGATTCATGTTCTTAATCAGTGTTGTTCTGAGATGAATTGATTGCCATCATGCAGAATTCTTTTTCTTGTGCATCATCTTCATCATCACTTGAGCTTGATGATGCATCAGATTCTTCTTCTGTTGCACTCCATGTTTCAGCAACAAATCCCTTCCTTGTGTGCTTGTTCTTGCTGGAAGAGGATCTGTTATAGTGATTTCTTCTGGAGTCTTTATCTTTTCTCTCTTGTCCTTCTTGTCCTTGTTTTGACTTTCTGGACAATGAGGTAGTATGTGGCCTGGTTTCCTGCAACCATAGCAAATAATATCTTTATTATTTGATTTATCATACCTTGGATTTTCTTGGCCTATGGATGACCTTTTTCTGAAGTCCTTCGTAGCCATTTTGTAAAACCTTTTGGCTAGAAGACTCATCAGTTCTTCATTGCTTGTAATTTTGTCTTCAGGCTGTTCTTCTGTTGCTTTGAAAGCAATTAATTTCTCCTTCCTGACTGCTGGAGAAATTATCTTCTGCTCTTCTTCTCTGTTCTTGATGAGCTGGTCATAGGATTTGAGCTTGCCCAATAGAGTTTCTGTGGTAATCTCATTCAGACTTTTGGCATCCTTGATTGGCCAGATTCTTGAATCCCAAGTGCTGGGGAAGCACATTAGAATTTTTTCATTGATCTCTGTGAGAGAGATCTCCTTGTCCAAAATTTTGAGTTCACTGACAATTAAGCTTAGTCTGATGTACATGTCAGCTACTGACTCATTTTCTGCCTTCTTGAAATTTTCATATTGGGTGATGAGATGAGATCTTCTGTCTTTCCTATCATCAGCTGATCCTGATACAATTTCTGATAGTTTGTCCCAAATTTCCTTAGCAGAGTTGCATTCAGCTACCTTTTGAAAGATGTCATCAGACATTGTCTGTGTCAGGATGTTCATAGCTTTGGCATCAGCAACCTTCAATTTCTTTATATCAATATCTGTTCCTGAATGAGGTGGAACATCATTTGTACTTGTGCTTGTAGGAGGCTTTGGGCAATCTGTCAAAACAGAATTAAATATATCTTCATCAATAGAATTCATGTACAATCTAATCCTTGCCTTCCAAAGTGCAAACTTGGAGAGATTGCACACTGGAGATCTGGTGCTAGCATAATCCTTGTTTTGTGCCATGAATTTAAACTAAAATAAATATAATAAAAATAACCCTCTATAAGGATGGATCTTAAGATAGATCTTTTGGTTCAGATGTTAGTCTGTATTAACAACCAATTTTGCTGAGCAACCAACCTCCCTCTGATACCAATTGAAAGTGAGGGTAAGATCAATCCTTCACTCTAGAGGGGGGTGAATAGAGTGATTTAAAATAATTTTGCTAAATTAAGAAATTATTCTAGCAGTGGAAGACTTGATTTAATAAGTGTAGAGTGCTAAGCAGAAACTGAAATAAAACAACTACAAAAGGATAAATTCACAGCACACAGTACAAGAAAGAGCAAGCAATCTAAAAGACACAAAGAGCTATAGTGGTTCCCCAAAACCTGGGTACATCCACTCTTCTACAACCCTTGATAGGAATCCACTGCAAGATGAGTTGATCAGGTATCCTTGGCACCAATGAGCTTTTGATCAGGTGCTCAAAAACCAAACCAGATTTTTTGATCAGGTGTCTTGCCACCACTGAGTTTTGATCGTGTCTCAGGAACCAAAGAAAAACTTTTGAAGGGAGTTTAAAAACCCTTTTACAGGAAAGGAAAAAGGAAAATGGTGAAGTTGTCTTCTCTGTCAATAATCAAAGAGAAGCACAAGTGGATGAGATGTTTTCAAAGCTCCCCCTGAGATTAGCAAGAGTTCAGGAGCTGGAAGCTTTGCAAGGGTGATAGGTCTTCAATGAAAAGGAATGCTCCAGCAAAGGATGATTTCAGCAAGAACTGAAATGTTTGTTATCTAGAGTATGAATGATGAAGACTTTAAATCAGCAGGAATTAAAAAGAAAACTTGTTCTATTTTCTGAGTTATTGATCTTCTTTTTCTTTCTCTGTGTCTCTATGTATGTTCTGAGTATACTACTGTGTATTCTTGTTCTCTCTGAATGATGATAATAAGAACTCCAGTCGTCAAATCTTAATAGCCATTAGCAAGGTCATAAATGCTTTCCTTAATTGTCAACTGTCTCTGAAGGAAATAACCTAAGTACATTCCTTCTTTGTTTCCTTGAAACTTGCTCCAGATTTATTATAATGGGTAGAAATCTTCTTCATTAAATGCTCTGATTTGAAATCCTTAACAAGCTGACAAAATCCCAGAAATCGTCGATCTCAAAATAAAATCGTCGATCTGAGCTCAACTATCGTCGAACTAAGCTCAGAGATATTGGAATTTGACTTGGACAGAAATCATCGATCTGAGCTTAGAGATCGTCGAACTGGGTTCGACGCCTCGTCGACTTGAGCTCAGAGATCGTCGAATTGAGGTCGACGCTTTGTCAGCCTGAACTTGGATATAGTCGAACTGAGTTCGACGCTTCGTAGATCTGAGCTCTACGATAACTTCAATTCTTCTTCTTGGCTTATTCATCTGAACTAGGAGGTCTTGGGAAAATCTTCAACCCTAAGTCCTAAGCCTTAGACCTAACTAGTTGACCTTTTCTCTATACAGCAAGGTCAAAGCAACAATCCTATTGACATAGTGATCCTGACCCAAATTAGTAATAGGGTGTTCCAACAAATTATACGAGTGAGATGGTATATAAAAGGTCAACTGTATTATTGACATGCCGCTGAGAATAAAGCCTTGTCTCAGCTTTTCCGTGGAGAAGTTGATGAAAGCCCAAGAACTCATCGCCAAGGAAGATATCACTAAGAATAAAGCCTTGTATCAGTGTTACCGTGGAGAAGATGTTGAAAGCCGCTAAATGATGCGTGGATTACGGCAAGCGCACCGGTCGCACAAGTAATAAAGTTTGGGAATAAATCCCCGAGTGTCGGTCTCTTGAGGAACACAGTAAGGGATGAGTTAATGTCGAGGCGGACTTGAGATTGAAGTCCTCGGGTCGGATCTAAAAGGGGGGTTTAGATGGTGGCGGAAACAGAAAGTAAAATCTACAAGCTACTCCTATGCAACGCCGCTATGCGATGCTTCGCCAGGCGGGATGGAAGACTAGTCGGGCCGCTATGCACCGAATCGCTAGGCGGATGGGCGAGTAGGCTAGCGGATGAGGTGGTGAGAACGGCGGAGATCCTACTATGCAGGCCGCTATGCACTGCTTCGCCAGGCGGGATGGAAACTACACGGGCCGCTATGCACCGAATCGCTTGGCGGATGGAAGAGTAGGCTAGCGGATGAGGTGGTTAGAACGGCGGAATGAGGGTCGTGAGCACCTCTTCGCAACGCACGCCACTAGCAATTGCTAGTGCGGCAAGGATGATGGCGGTGGATGGAATATGGCGCACCTCAAGCAATATATAACGAAAACACAAATCACATAGACATGATTTAGCACTAGCGTTAATTACAATAAATGTACTTCATCAATACAAGGAAAATAACTAAGCTAACAACAACAAGAGGAAGAGGTGTGCGAATCGACCGAATCCGAAGCCTTGTTGAGGGTTCACGGTTGGAATCCCGGGTTGTCAATCCGAGTCCAAGCTCGGTCCTCAACTGCGTCCGGGGTAGAGGAGGCTGTCACTCACTCCCAATGGACCCGTCTTCTTCGTTGAAATGATCCGTAGATTGCGGCTCCGGCCCTTCCTTGCTTGATGGAGAAAGCTCGGTCAAAACTCCGCTTGAAGCTTGAGGATGAAGGAGGAGGCCGAGAGGATGCTCCGGCGTTGATTTGGCGTTGTAAGCTTGCCCGGAGACCCTCCCTAAGGTGGGAGATGGAGGAAGACGGCGGAAACCCTCGTTCGGGACGAGAAACGGCGGAAGAATCGCGAGATTTGATCGATCCCAAAATTAGGGCGGACCTGCGCTATTTATAGAAAACAGAATTAAACAGCGCGCACGATCACAGGCGCACGACCAGTGGTCGTGCGCGGTATGGCCTGTGATCGTGCGATATGGAGGCAGAAAAGTGGAAAAAGATATAATGACTGCGCACGACCGGCAGCGCACGAGCAGTGATCGTGCGCGGTATGGCTGGTGATCGTGCGATATGCCGGGACAGAACTTTCACAGGAGAGGTCAGGACTGCGCACGACCAGTGATCGTGCGCCAAAGAGGTCGATGATCGTGCGTGGGTAAAAACGCACGACCATTGACTCCTTTGCCAAAAATGGTGAATGTCCTATCCCGGACGCCCACACGATCCCAGAACCTGCAGGAAAACTGGACGGGATGTCGATCATGGCAGTCACAGACAAACAATAATAATCATAGCAAGAATGGAATACATACACACACAGAAATAGGCTAAAAATGTGCACAAGACGTGGAAAACCGTAGCGTACCAAAAGAAGTGCAAATGACGCTAAACGGTGTGCAAAAGATAAGAAAATAAGCCTAGATGAGTCCGAAAATAGGTATATAAAGAGGACTCATCACACCCCCAGACTTAACCATTTGCGCGTCCCGAGCAAACAAAACCTAAGCAGACGGGGAAAAAGAACTAGCTAACAAAGAAATTGCAGAACGGAGTACCATGCGAAGTCGCATGCTCGCGTGCATAAAAAATAAAGTAGAGGAAATTTTTAAGTATACAAAATATTTTATATTTTTCACAATGCGTATCAAAAAGTTATTACTACTCAAAAGTAGAATCACGGTGAATCATCCGGTCCTACGCAGGAAGAAAGTAGACAGGCCACTAAGGTGAGCATTGCCGAAGACCGGGGCTCAAGATTACCCCCAAAGGAATCCACCAATGTCGGGAACCATAAGCTTGCCCGTTCGCACTCTCTCCACGGCACTAGTCAGCTCAAGCGCAAGTCCGTAGGACTTCGGGTAATAATGGGGCTTGGGTTACGGTGAGGAAAACAAGGGTAAACATGAAGGGTATGCACCTAACCCAAATGAGCGAATGTACAAAACTAGTACCCGCTGCCCACAAAATAAACATGGGTGCACCACACCCCCAGACTGAACTTTTACAACATGGGTGTGTGCACCGCCTACTCCAAATCCAAATCATCTCAAATAAAGATTTTCAATTAAACTTTTTCTTTTTCTTTTTCTTTTCTCTTTTTCTCTTTTTTTTTTTAAATCATTTTCTTTTCTTTTTCATCTTTTTATTTTCATAATCTCAGCAGATATAACTTGGAAGCACTTCCACATTTTCACAAATAATAACACCACATCACAACCCCACATGAAAATATAAAACACTAAGCTCGACTTGGGTGTGCGACTAGGATCGGCTATGAGGCTTTGGCGAATATAGTGGAGCTGAATCAAAAGGAAGGGTAGGCACAAAGGGGCTAGCAAGGGCGATGTTAGGAATGGGTACAAAGCTCAACCGGGCCAAAAGGTGGCCTACATCACTCTCACGCTAGACTAACCGTGTACCAATGCTTCAAGAATAGCTTGGGGCAAGTTCTTAGCAACCGAGAAAGATAATCCTTCCTCCCGACTCAAGCAATACGAGTCTAGTGGCGGCTACACACATTCCTACGCTACCGTTTGATTCACACCGGATTCACCAACTTTTGAGTAGAATAAAAAGAATTTACGCAGATAGAAAAATATAAAGCTATAAGCATACAGAAAAATTAAATCTACTCAAATTTCTACACGAGACGAGAGCAGTTGACTAGAAACACAGCAAGGCCAACATTTTACTCCGTCTCACAATCCTAAGATAGCACAGAAATTTTCCAAATCTAACAAAGATACAAGTTCAACTCGTGACACGCAAACCGCTAAGCTCGCGCTCATATGGGTGCAGTGGTGTGCGATGCAATGAACATAAACAAAATAAAACACGAAAAGCTTCTAGTATGCAAAAGAAATGTGCACGTGCAAAAGGTAAACATGCTCTCCCCCAGACTTAGACTAAACAACACATCAAATGATAGAGAAATTTAAACCAAAAAGAGCTAAGGGAAGAGGTTACCCAATGCTCAGCTAGTGAGCATACCAGAAGACGCGTGAAAACTAGGAGCAGGCCCGCCATACGAAGAATCACAACCCCGCCAATGCGTAGTATCCATGAATACCTGCAGGGGTGAGCTCCGCAAAAACAAAAGAAAAATATACAAAAAGAAATACTAAACTAAGCTAGACATAAAAAAGAAAAATGCAGAAAATGAAAGATAAGCACTGGGGTTATTGTCATCCCAGCACGACTTATTCAGCAAAAGAAAAGTTCTAGCTAATGGGCCTATGAAAAGAAAAGTGCACAGGCAACTGTCCTAATACCCGTGTCGGTAACGGGTACCGATACGGTGATAGCACAGTTACCCCTCTACCTAGATAATAATACCTGTGACGCACAGGTAGAGGAAATAGGAAGTAAGATGAGGAGGAGCACTGGTCCTCACCCATCTCACCACAAAACAAATCCTTGCCTAGCAAGGTATCGTCCACCACAGGCTCGTTGGGGGCGAAGGTGAAGGCAGAGGCTTCAACTGCAAAAGGAGTAGGAAATTCCTCATGCAAGCTGAGGCACTCGCCGACAACCTGAGCGCAAGGCTCAAAGTCAACCCAACTCACCTGCAGGGAATCAACCCGCACAGGCGCAGAAGGAGAAGGGGGGTCAAGGAATAAAGGAGACGAAGAACATAAGGAACTAATCGGGGGAGTGGTCCCGGTCTCACTCCCAGCAGGATCCAAACAATGATCATCGTCGGTGTCATGTGAGTCATGGCGAGGGGAAGCTGAGACCATGAGGTCCTCGGTGGTGATTTGGACCCCCTCATCCAACAAGGAAGTAGAAACCTCCTCGCCGGCAAGGATTTCCTCATCACACCTCGGTACGTCACGGTGTTCCAAGACATAGTACTCACCATTGATGAGAATAATGTCCTCGTCACACCACGGCGCATCCTCATATTCCCAATTCCCAAAGGGCACAACATCATCAACCAACTCACTAGAAAGGGGAGTAGGTAATTCATGCAAAGAAAGCGGAGGAGCAACATCATCAGAGATAATATGCGCAGGTTCCTCCGGGGGTGAATCAAAAATAGGGGAAGAAGGCACAAGGAGAGACGGCGCCGCAATGTCGTCGCACTGACCAGTAGAAAGTCTGATGGGTGTATCCACAGCAGTCCCCCATAGACAAGGTGGTACTGCGGATACGTCATCAGAATCAGAAGGAGCGGCCATTTGAGAAGTGGATGAGACAATCCGGATATCCGGTTCATCATCCGCCTCCAACTGGCGCTGAAATTCTGCACAATCTTTCAACACATGGTCGGTGCTATGACAACACAAACACCGTTTTCCATTACTCCTCGGTCCAGGTAGGACCGGAGAGGAATATGAAAAAGATGTAGGCGAAGAAGAGTAGTGACCATAAGACTGGGGTACGGTGTATGAAGTACCATAAGACAACGGTGCTCCATACACTGAACCACGAGAATTATGCTCCCATTCTTCAGTGGGGCACTCATCACTGTTATGCCTATAATCCCCGCACCAACGGCAACGAATATTCGCATAAGAATACATGGTGCAGCAAGAAAGAATTCACCACAAGAATTTTCTAAGCAAAAATTAACTACACACAAGCAGATAAATAAAAAGGAATACCTGCTACTGGAATATAAAAAATTAGAAGAGGAATAAAGAAAAATAAGCAACAAATTATAAAAACTAAAGTAAAGAAAAATAAAACATGGAATGAACAGATGGAAAAGGGCTTCTATCTCAAATCTACCTCTTCAAAAACTCAAACGACTGTGTTCCCCGGCAACGGCGCCAAAAACTTGATGCGTGGATTACGGCAAGCGCACCGGTCGCACAAGTAATAAAGTTTGGGAATAAATCCCCGAGTGTCGGTCTCTTGAGGAACACAGTAAGGGATGAGTTAATGTCGAGGCGGACTTGAGATTGAAGTCCTCGGGTCGGATCTAAAAGGGGGGTTTAGATGGTGGCGGAAACAGAAAGTAAAATCTACAAGCTACTCCTATGCAACGCCGCTATGCGATGCTTCGCCAGGCGGGATGGAATACTAGTCGGGCCGCTATGCACCGAATCGCTAGGCGGATGGGCGAGTAGGCTAGCGGATGAGGTGGTGAGAACGGCGGAGATCCTACTATGCAGGCCGCTATGCACTGCTTCGCCAGGCGGGATGGAAACTACACGGGCCGCTATGCACCGAATCGCTTGGCGGATGGAAGAGTAGGCTAGCGGATGAGGTGGTTAGAACGGCGGAATGAGGGTCGTGAGCACCTCTTCGCAACGCACGCCACTAGCAATTGCTAGTGCGGCAAGGATGATGGCGGTGGATGGAATATGGCGCACCTCAAGCAATATATAACGAAAACACAAATCACATAGACATGATTTAGCACTAGCGTTAATTACAATAAATGTACTTCATCAATACAAGGAAAATAACTAAGCTAACAACAACAAGAGGAAGAGGTGTGCGAATCGACCGAATCCGAAGCCTTGTTGAGGGTTCACGGTTGGAATCCCGGGTTGTCAATCCGAGTCCAAGCTCGGTCCTCAACTGCGTCCGGGGTAGAGGAGGCTGTCACTCACTCCCAATGGACCCGTCTTCTTCGTTGAAATGATCCGTAGATTGCGGCTCCGGCCCTTCCTTGCTTGATGGAGAAAGCTCGGTCAAAACTCCGCTTGAAGCTTGAGGATGAAGGAGGAGGCCGAGAGGATGCTCCGGCGTTGATTTGGCGTTGTAAGCTTGCCCGGAGACCCTCCCTAAGGTGGGAGATGGAGGAAGACGGCGGAAACCCTCGTTCGGGACGAGAAACGGCGGAAGAATCGCGAGATTTGATCGATCCCAAAATTAGGGCGGACCTGCGCTATTTATAGAAAACAGAATTAAACAGCGCGCACGATCACAGGCGCACGACCAGTGGTCGTGCGCGGTATGGCCTGTGATCGTGCGATATGGAGGCAGAAAAGTGGAAAAAGATATAATGACTGCGCACGACCGGCAGCGCACGAGCAGTGATCGTGCGCGGTATGGCTGGTGATCGTGCGATATGCCGGGACAGAACTTTCACAGGAGAGGTCAGGACTGCGCACGACCAGTGATCGTGCGCCAAAGAGGTCGATGATCGTGCGTGGGTAAAAACGCACGACCATTGACTCCTTTGCCAAAAATGGTGAATGTCCTATCCCGGACGCCCACACGATCCCAGAACCTGCAGGAAAACTGGACGGGATGTCGATCATGGCAGTCACAGACAAACAATAATAATCATAGCAAGAATGGAATACATACACACACAGAAATAGGCTAAAAATGTGCACAAGACGTGGAAAACCGTAGCGTACCAAAAGAAGTGCAAATGACGCTAAACGGTGTGCCAAGGAAGATAAGAAAATAAGCCTAGATGAGTCCGAAAATAGGTATATAAAGAGGACTCATCACTAAACTCAATGCCAAGGTAGACATCACTGAGAATGAAGTTGCCACTCAGCGCCACCATGGAGTATATTCAAAATATTACCGTTGAAGCCCAAATTACTTAGCGAAAGTCAATTTTTGTGTTGGGGTCGAAAGCAGGGATAAGATATTTTATTATTGTCCCTGATTTTACATGACATATTATGAAGGTCGTTAAAATGTGTCAAAGACTATAAGGATAAAGCTCCATGCCTAAATGGTAGGATTTTTGGGTAAATCTAAGGTAGGACTTGGGTTAAGTGTGAGGTATGAAAGCTTAAGGGTTTCTGAGCTTTAGGAGTTGTAGCACTCTATGTGGTAGGGCATGTATACCAGAGGTAGGACTTTTTGATTAGTCTGAGGTGGGATCTGGGACAGATCTGAGAGATCCCGAGGGATTTAAGGTGTAAGCCCAAGAAGCTGAGTATTTGGAGGAGTTTGCCTAGTCTAGCTCATTGTTATATAGGTGTAGAGGGAAAGTCGATGTACCCATACCTTTGGAACCACTATAAACAATTGTGTGTTTATTTTGTGTGATATAATTTTACTTATCTGCTGAAATCTGAAAATACTTCAAGTAAAGTGCAAGCCACCTATTCACCCCCTTTAGTTGAGTTAGACTACCACTAACAGTAAACTATCAAATGCTCAGGTTACCAAGGTTCCCCGGTATCATCAGTCTTGTAGTAGAGATAATTATTAGAGGATGCGACCATGATAGGAGCCACAGAGATAATCCTTATGTGCATTGTCCATATCTTGTGAGATGGCTAGTACCTCGATAGGATGGTCGACATCGGGCTGTACAGAAGGGGTTGTTAGGTTTTCTTAAAGTGTCTAGTAGTCAACCTAAATCACCTAGGAGGGATGAATAGGTGAGTTCTGCGTCTTTTAGCAGAATAAAAATTTGTACAAAATAAGCACAAAAAAACACAGAGAATTTATAGTGGTTCCCCGATTTGGGTACGTCCACTGTCCTGCCTCACCTATCTACCATGAAGGGCTAGATTCGGCTACTTCACCAAAACTTAGATTATTCAAATCTTACACCTCAGAGCCTCAACTTCTACAACTCGGAGACAATGCTCCTACAACTTGGAGAACAACATCCCCTACAACTCGATCCAAAAACAAGGATCTATAAATCGGAAGTGAAACTTTCTACAGGAGTTCAAAATAAATTTATACAACTCTTTATATTAAAAATAATCTAAATCTTTAGGTCTAAACAAATTTATTCTTCTTCTTCTTAGAATGAAATCTTGAAAGCTTTGTAGAAGGAGAAGACTTGAAATGAAACTTGAAAGCTTGATCTAAATTTTTGATCCAACACGATCTGAAATATTGGAGAAGACTAGAGAAGAGATCTATCGAATCAACACTTTGAACGAATCGCCGATCGTGCAAGGCTAGGTCGCAAACTTTTCTTTCCAAAGGTTGTACGAGTGACGGAGAACGACGGCCTTTACACGATTTCAAATTAAGAATGAGCTATTAGGGTTGAAAGAATTAACCCTAGGTATTTATACAATTTCTTCTCCAAAGGCTACAAAATACTTTCCAAGAATGAAACATCCACGTGTACTGTGCATGTCCGTTGGCAAGAAGCAGAAACATGTCAAATAGATAAATAGAAAATAAATTCACTAAGTCCATTCATCGAGTATCGTTGTATTTCCATGAGTATACTTGACGAATTGACTTTGATATCTGATGAATTTAACTTAGAAAAATCCAAAGAAGTAAATTAGAGAATTCAAGGCATACCCAGAGAGTCTCGACAAATTCGTCATGTATCAACATACATATTCGACGAGTATCATGAAGATACTTGACGATTTTTACTTAACTGATTTTCAAGAACTCAGAGGTTATTCCCTAAGTAAATATGACAAATTTGACGAGTGCCAGCAAGTATACACGATGAATTTGACGAGTATACATGAGTATACTCGACGAATTCGATGAGTATTCACTACTATACTCGACGAATTTTACTTAGGAAAAATTCTGTTCTTCTAAATGCAATAACTTGTCCTTCCTTATTTCTTCTCATGCACTTAGAATATAAGTGCACTCCAATAGAGAGATTGGACATAATTCAACACATTGGCCTGCATAATGAGAGATTACATTATATAGTCCAGTGTTTCATGACCCACTGTAACATGACATTGGGTTGTACTTAGAAATAGAGTCCTGCAAGCACATAATTAAATAAACAACATCAAATACAATCTAAATTCATCTTAGTTCAAGGGACACTTCTTCAAATCAAGGTTATTGTGGATACAATGCCCAACAATCTCCCCCTATTTGAATAAGTTAGAATCCTATAAAATAATGTGAATTGTACACAAAATAATCTTAAAGAACAATAAGGAAAGGACATAAAAAATTAGAATTAGGAAGAACTGCCATCAAAACATTAACATATATATATGAAAGTTCTGTCCGGGCAAACAGTTTTCACAACCATCATAAAAATAAAAGACATTAAACTTATTTCCCCTTGCTCTTCTAGAATTGCCTGTCAAAATAAGCCTTTGGCTTCGGGAAATACTTTGGCGGTGGAGGAAGGGCAAATGGATCATCCCTTCTTAATTTTCTAAAGTGAATCCTTCTCTTAGTATTGGCCACTTCATGTTTCTGCACTCCTTCCTGCTATAGTGATTGTACATGTCTTCATTTCCAACATAGACTAATGTGAAGGTGTCCAAGATGATACTTTTTGAGATCGGGCTCCACACTTCACATAGTTCTCTGTTAGGATCAGACCTTACCGCAAAAGGGCCTTCACCATACTTTCTTTTCTTAGGAGTTGGTTAAGATAAATCTTCAACCACCTGAATCTCTTGTTCAGCAGCATCATCATTTGTTCCATAATGAGAGAATATTTAGTGTCTGACCAGTATTGAGAATAATCTTGAGCAGGATGAACATCAACAGGTAATGGATCAGGCATCACAGGTTCTGGCATTCTTACCTCGACAGAACCTTGACCACCAAATAGTTCTCTATGAAGCCAGTTGAAGTTATCATAACTGTAGATATTGGTAGCCTTAACCTTAGTTTTAAATTCTTATTTCCCCTTTCTGACTTCTTTAAGCACTTCTAATGCAATTGCATTAAAGTAATATACCATTTGATTGTCAAAGTAATTCATCCCTGCATTTTGGGCATTTATAACTGTTTTGGCATTCTCATCAATATTTTTGAGCACATCCAGATTGCTCTTTAGCCCAGTAATTATGTGGATAATGGCTTGTCAACCTTGCATAAACTAGCTATCAAGGGTGGCCTTCATCTTATCAAAATGCACCTTGATCTCAGTAAGGTTGTTGTTCATATCCCTTTCTGTTTCTTTCACTTTCTTCAGAACTTTCTTTAGAGATAAATCAAAATGTGATTATTGTCTAGCCATCATGGCTTCTATGGACTTTAGTAGAGAAATGTCTGAACTTGTACTTAGAATTTCTGCAGTCGGAACACTTGGAGAAGATGGAAGATTTGCACTAGCCTCAGAGTCACTGGATGACTCTATCATAGGGGAAATATGAGTTATAATCAATATTGCGGGATCCTGCCCCTCTAGGATAGGAGGATTCACCTCTATATCTCCTTCCTCATTAGAAATATCAACAACTTCTATTTTCTCCAAGGAAGGTCCACCTGGAATCTTTGCAATTCTTCTTTGAAGATTGTGCACAAATTTGTCTAATTCTATTTGAACTGAAATTGAAAGATGAATCTGCTCCCCCCTCAGTCCTTACTGGTAGAATATCTGGGAGAATTACGATCATGTTTTCTACAGAAGCATCAATAGTAGAATCATTTACATTATCAACAACCAACAAATCATCATCATCAACATTATTAAAAACATAAGCATCCATATAAGACCACATTTTTTTTCTTTTAAACTACCAGGTCTTATGCCCAAAATCATCATTTTGTGGTGACACCGACACTCAGGAAGGTCGCCACTACAAAACGACAATCCTGCAAGCCTTAACAATCACCAAATAAATAAAAGTACATGAAAGGAGACAATTAAGTCTATTCCACAAAATCAGAATATATATATGAGCATGAAACACAGTAAAGTCCACGTGATAATAAAAGTACTGAAATGGACTAGTAAAGTAAAAATATAAACGGGTTATGCCCGGTACAACAAATCCTCACTATAACACTCTCGCGGAAGCTAAGTAAATCTAAAACTCACGGAGCCAGAGACTGGTGCTCATGTACTAGAATGGCCCACCCTCATATGCATCGTACTCCGCTGGTGCTGCATCTCCTGTTGCTGCTCCCTGTCCCCCATCCGGAGCTGCTGAAATGTTTGGTCCATCGACCGTTAGTCAAAAGACTAAGCCTGATTTCCCCCACCCCTCCCCCAGTGGATACTAGGCACCGTGCGAGAGGAATGATAGGAAAGCTATGATGGTGGAGAGTAAGAATAAGGCAAGTGACGGTGGAGCTATCTAGCAGGTATATTGTAATATTTATAGTGCTATAATAGGAAATGCAAGCTAGCTGTTCTATAACAATAGAGCACTAAGAGTAGAAAGTAAAGTGCACCATAAAGAAAAGTAATAAATAACCACAACGAAAGTAACCATAGCTTATAAGCATGCTCACACAAGCTTATAAACTACGGGTTCATTTTGCACAGCCTAACATATAAAAAGTCTCATACCAATTTATACGTTAAGGGTAAGGGTTGATTGATGATGTCATGTATGCTATGCTATGTGGGTTTAATGATATGTTCATACAAATGCAACACACACACGACTCTATGCGCACAGAACTTTAGTTCCCCTATTTTGGAAGCTAGCTTCACTCCCAGGAGCCTCCATAGTGTCCAACTGAGACAGTGGGTCGGGCCACCCCACTCCCAGGCGGGTATCCACACTACCAGGCCTAGCCCTTATGTACGCCTCTGAAGGATACACCAGAGTCACCACGTACTATGCTGATAAACCCGTCAGTCATATCCCTGGCTAAGTGTAAACTACACACGCCGAGTTATCGTATCGACATCGGTGTGAATGACCGTCAAATACTGAAGACCCACAAGCTTATGCACATGTATCTATGAATTCCTAAACCATCGGCTCCCCGGACTAACCTGTCCATTTCCACAACCATCAAGCCCACCGCTCAGATGACCTAACCAAGATAAACTCCCGAGCCATCGAGGTGAGTGAAGATGAATCCCTAGTTTATACTAGTTGTTGTTTAATATTTATTCTTACGGTTTAGGTTAACCTTGGACTGCCCAGGGTATGCCTGGTGAAGGGCTCTCACGGGGCACTCGGAACTATGATGGTAGTT
Source organism: Platanthera zijinensis (assembly GCA_039513925.1). NCBI lineage: Eukaryota > Viridiplantae > Streptophyta > Magnoliopsida > Asparagales > Orchidaceae > Platanthera > Platanthera zijinensis. Next base: position 151,649,593 of record CM077090.1, on the reverse strand, counting down.
GAAGCCCATCATTCCCTTTCGCAAGGCACTTACTATTGTTAGTATCTACCTATGTCCCGACTCTACTGATCTTCACTTGATCTAACCCTAAGTGTATTTAGACTTTCTTCCTAGGGGAAAGACGATCCACCGTCGATCCCGAGCACAACCTATCCCCTAGCCAACCAGGTTCTCATAACTTGCCTTCCATTGGTGACCTTATTCATTCTCAACCAGACCAGGTACACCAACTACCCTTTCCTATAACAGGTTTCACATATTGCCCTACTTTTACAATTTCTACTATGTGCAGACCAATTATCCTACATTGATGTGTATGAATGGTGACCCCTTCAAGTATTCATCCAAATGACCTAAGATTATTATTGGGAGTCTATCATGATAATTTAGCAATAAATACAGAAGGTTAAGATTTTTCTTCTTTTTAGGTTATTTATTATAATTTCTACAATATAAGGCTTCAGGAGCCTTTAAACACCAAGTGCACTTTTTTGACTAGGTATGGTCTTAACAAAATTATGATAGATTAGTATCATAAAAATAATAGTAAATACCAAAAATCCCAATTTTCCAAGATGAATTTGACCATCAATAAACTATTGAATAAACAACTACAATATTAGGATATATAGGGGAAAAATATAATTATTCATCTAAAACTTATAGGAAATTACCAGATGACAAACATAAGAAGGAAAGACTATTGACCAAGGATTATTATTTTCCAAGCTTATTTGGTCACATAATTAATTAATCTAATAATCTTTTACATATGGCACTTTGTGAAACACCTTGTATAGAAAGGCTTCCAATAATTTTATAAAAATTCTTGGTGCTCAAAGATGTCCTATAAAGTCCTCAGACCAAGTTTCATAGGCTTCCCGTGAGTAACAAACCCATAATTAATTATCTTGTAATCAAGACAAACTTTGAGGTTTTGAATAAAGTATCAAATATATCAATCCAAAATTCATAACAAAATTATCAGAGAACTATAACCTCAATATAAGCTCACTGCCAAAGTTTCATGAACATCCAAGATTATATAAACAAGAAATTTAATTTTTAAATAAAGTGCCCTAATAAATCTTTAATTAATTCAGAGGGGATAAATGTTCCTAAAAATTCCAGTAAAATTATCCAAGGCTTTTTACCACCCTGTGAGGTAGACTACCAATATTCAAGTTAATCCAATAAAATATGACACCATGTCCTTCTCAATACTCAAAGGGCAGCCCTAGGGTTTATACTAGGGTTTTTTGGCATATCCTCACCAAACCACTCAATTTCTCTTGAGGGGGGTTTTTTAGGTAACTTCAAGTCAGTGGCAAGGGTTTCACCACATTTGGATGAGAATTAGACACCCTAACCATCAAACAACCTTTGTTAATTTACTCTTATAGGACCAAACTTTGGTCACACCAATACCTACTCAAATCAACCCTAATTGGGCTGAAATTTTCACCAGAGTCATATCATGACCCAAAGAGTCATCCACCAAATTTCTGGAGAATTATGAGATCATTAGGCCCTCTAATTAAATCATACATGATTTATTAAATTTTTAGAAAATCTATAGAAAAATATTTTCCAAAAATTCCCATTTTTGGATATGTCAGTGAACTGGATGAGATTAAACTATAACCCAAATTTCAAAGCATTTGGATGATTAGTTTAGTGGGGGCACCTCAATTTGTGTCTGGTAAACCCTAGGCATAACTTGCACAATTTGGTGTTTTGTGGTCAGACCAGTGACCCAAATGGGTTGAAATATTTTTTTAAAATAAACTAGACTTCAAGCCCTACAAGTTTCCTATAGATTATTTTTCCTGAATATGTACCTAAATATTTTTAATAATTATTTCTAAATCATGCATTAAGTGTGATAGGGATGAAAAAATGAATAGTATATCAGAGTTATTATAACTAGCCAGCACGCATCTTAAAGCAGATTTGACGGCATTATATCATCTTCTTCTTGGAGACAACGGCCGGGATTGGCCTGTCCTGGGCCGACTTGGAGGATGATTTCCCAGCCACCTGAGCGCCTCCACAGCCGGCCAATGCCACCACCACCTTCATTGTGGTGGTGGTCGGCGATAGACGGTGATTGGCCGACTGGAGGTGGCTGGAATCGGGTTTTATGGTAGGAAATTTAAGCTCTAAATCAAGCCCCTTGGTCAGCCTGATCCAGATCCATTTGGACTCGAATCTAGTCGTCGATAGATTGAGATCTATCCACTAAAAAGGAGATGAGGATAGGACCTTTTGGGAGGGCTGGAGTCGGGCCAATCGTCATGTCTCCATTGCCGGATTTGGAGCTTTCGGGCGCTCTGTAACTACACTACATGAGGGTTCAAATTCTTCAGGAAAAGGAGTGGAAACGATTGTCGGGGATCCAAGGAAGCTTTTAAATTGATTAATTGGGGGAGAGGAGAAGACTATGCTTCAAAACCATTAATGGCCTTGAGTGGAGGTCTTCGGCCAATGTAGAATGCACTGAATTCAGCCCCTATGTGGCTGGGGAACCTCTTGATCTCCTTTGAATGATGAGGGGAGATGAATCTCCATCAATTGGGAGAGAGATGAGGGGTCAAGGGCATTCAAACACCATGAATGACCACTTTCTCTCTTCTCCATTAAGGGAAAGTGGAGCTTTCTCTTTCCTAGTCATCACCTTTAGAGATTGAGTGGTATTTTAGGTAAATAACAGCCCCTAAGGCTGATGGGCATTCCAATTTTGCTTAGCCCAAGTGGATTGGGCGAGGTTGGGTAAACTTGAGCTAATTTTACCTAAACCTAGGTTGAGTTTACTTTGGTCAAATTGACCTTTTGGATTGGGTTAGGAAGGGTGGGGTAGGGTTGTTTTGGCATCTTGGAGGCCACTTGACCCTTAATTATGGCACTTTGACCATTTTAGGGTTATGGTTGACTTTGGTCAACTTGACGTTTTTGATTGACCCCAATGGGTCCTTGGTGACCCGTTGACCTCCCTTAAGGGTTAGGGGTATTATGGTGGGGTCATGGAGTCAAGTTTAAGCCCTAAAGTCAAGCCCTATGGTGGGTAATTGAAAAATTACTATTTACAGCCCAAGATGGTTTTCACCTTCATGTCTAAGTTCATTTGGTCTTCTTGGGCTCCCTAGGGTTTTGTCATTACTTAGTTATGACAAAACCACTCTTAGAGATCTAGTTGTTTGAGAGATGTTACAATTCCCGATATAAAAAATAAAAAATTTGTCCCCAAAATTAAGGTTAGGCCTACGGGGTTTCTACTAGAATAAAAGCATGTAACATCCCTAGAAAATTGAAGGTTTACCTAACTCGAAGAGATTCGGGTACCTCTGCCGCATCAGGTCCCATGGCTCCCAGGTGTGCTCCTCCTTCCCATGGTTCCTCCACAGGACCTTGACCAACGGAACCTTCTTGCGCCGTAAGACCCGCACTGCTGTATCATCGATCCTGGCCGTTTCTATGTTGACTGATCGATCTGAAGCCACCGGGCTATTTGAAGTGGAAATTAGCTGCTCGGGTCGTAGTAGTGCCCTCTGAAGTGAAGAGACGTGGAAGAAGTCATGTAATCCCACTAACTCCGACAGTAGCTCCAGTTTATAAGCCAAGGGGTTGATCCGCTCCAGGATACTGTAAGGCCCCATGTATCTCGGACTGAGCTTCTTCCGCCCGCAAACCTACGAGACTTCATGCATCAGCCGTATCTTTAATAAAATCCAGTCTCCCACCTAGAACTCCACCTGACGATGCTGCGCATCGTAGTATTTGGCATGTCTACTCTAGGCCTCCAGCATCCTATCCCGAATCAATCTCACCTGAGCATCTGTATCCTCCACGAACTCCGAGCCGAGTGACTTTGGATCCTTATCATGGATCCAATATAATGCGGTCCTGCACCTTCGTCCTTACAATGCCTCATAAGGGGCCATGCCTATGCTGGACTGATGATTATTGTTGTAGGAGAACTCGATCAGCGACAATAGTCTCTCCCATGGCTCTCCGCGGTCCAAAATGCATAGGCGCAGAAGATCTTCTAGTGTCTTATTGGTGCGCTCCGTCTGCCCGTCCGTATGAGGGTGGGTATTGAACGTCAACCAAGAGCCTAGGTAAGCCTGAACCGACCTCCACTCCTTGGACATAAACCGTCCATCCCGATCCGACACGATCGGCCTGGGCACTCCATGGTAGCGGACAAACTGCTCCACAAATCTCCGCACTAGATCACTAACCGGAGCATCCTTTCTAATCGGAATAAACCGGGCCACCTTCGTTAGTCTGTTGACGATCACCCAGATCGAGTCATTCCCTGCATGGGATCGAGGCAGCCCATGTATGAAATCCATGGTTATGTACTCAAACTTCCACTCTGGAACCGGAAGTGGCTGCAATAATCCGACCGGACTCTTGCACTCTGCCTTTACGAGCTGACATGTCTCGCAATGCATCATAAAGTATGTGATATCCTTCTTCATGCCCGGCCAATACATTGTCATCTTCATATCCGTTGCCATCTTCGTGATCCCCGGGTGCACTAAATATCTGCTACAGTGAGCCTCCGTTATGATATCCTCCCGAATTAGGTCACCTGCTGGTATATGAATTCGGCCTCTAAAGCATAGCAGCCCATCTCACAGAGAGTAATCCCCTGATGTGCCTTCCTACAAGGCCCTAAATATCAGCTCCATCCTCGCATCCAGCCTCTGTTCGTGCCTAATGCGATCTCAGATATCATCGGTGGTACTCATCAATGCAAGGTACTCCTCGTAAAGCTCTGGATCATCCTCGGATACCATAGATATCTGCATCTATTCCAACATTTGCACCAGCTCCATAACCATCAGCTGAGGACCTACTCCTGGTGTAGTGGCTCTCCGGCTCAGAGCGTCTGCTACCATATTGGCCTTCTCGGGATGATAGTGCATAGTGTACTGATAGTCCGACAAAAACTATACCCAGCGTCTCTGTAAGATTTTCAACTCCTTTTGTGTGTTCACGTACTTCAAATTCTTGTGATCCGAGAAAATATCACAATGGACACCGTAGAGATAGTGCCGCTAGATCTTTAAAATGAAGATAACCACTCCCATCTCCAAGTCATGCACCAGGTAGTTTTTCTCGTGTTTCTTCAACAGTCTGGAGATATAAGCTATCACGTGCCCGTTCTGCATCAGAACGGCACCCATCCCCTGATATGACGTGTCAGTATAAACCTGAAATCCTTTCTTCCTAGATGGAAGGGCAAGGATAGGGGCTGAGTTAAGCCGATCCTTTAGCTCCAGGAAGGCATCCTCGCACTGCGGCGTCCAAACAAATGGATTCTCCTTCTTCGTCATAGATGTGAGTGGGAAAGAAAACTGGGAGAATCCCTCTACGAACTTCCGGTAGTAACCGACAAGTCTTAGGAAACTCCACACATCGGTGGTCGTCTTCAGTGGTGGCCAATATCGTACTGCCTGAACCTTTGTCGGGTCCACTGCCAATCCTGCTCCACTGATAATATGGCCCAGGAAGTCGACCTCCTTCAGCCAAAACTGGCACTTGCTGAACTTGGCATACAGACTATGCTCCCGAAGCCTCTCTAGAGTTAGTGCCAAATGACGCACATGCTCCTCTTCGGTCCTCGAATAGATGAGGATGTCGTCAATAAACACTATAACAAAGACATCCAGGCCTCGAAAAACCCGGTTCATAAAACTCATGAATGCGGATGGTGCATTCGTGAGCCCGAAGGGCATCACGGTAAACTCATACAACTTATATCTACTATTGAAAGCGGTCTTCGAGATTTCTTCCTCCTGAATCCACAACTGGTAGTACTCTGACCTCATATCCAGCTTCGAAAACAAGTGAGCTCCCTCCAACTGATGAAACTGCTCGTCAATCCTCGGTAGAGGATACGTGTTTCGGACAGTCAGCCAGTTCAGTGCCCTGTAATCGATGCATAGTCGGAGTGTCCCATCCTTCTTCTTTACGAACAGCACCGGAGCTCCCCATGGTGAAGAGTTTGGTCGGAAAAATCTGGCTTCCACTAGATCCTGCAGCTAGCTTCGAAACTCCACCAACTCCATCGGGTTCATTTGGTAAGGAGCTCTGGATACCAGCTTAGCCCCCGGCACGAGCTGTATCTGAAAATCCTTCTCCTGATGCGGTGGTATCCCTAGCAACTTCTCTGAAAATACATCTGCAAAGTCTCGAACCACTGGAATGCTAGCTACAGGGTCCTCATCCTCAGTCATCTCGAATAACACCTGGTAGACCTTGTCTCCCTGCATATGGGCCTTGACGGCGTGAATAGAAGAGAGTACGAGGCGAGAAACTGGGATAATACCTTTGAAGGTCGCATAAAAGTCGTCGTATCTGAGTACGACCTTCCTTGCTAGGCAGTCAATCTGAGCATGGTTCCAAGTGAGCCATGTCATTCTTAATACGAGGTTGAAGTCCGCCAAGCTTAAGATTACCTTCGGAGCCTCGAGGGTGAACCCATCAATGGTCATCCTTAGAAGGCATTTTGCTGTCGACTGTGTAATATCTCTGTCTATCACATGAAATATAACATAGGGTACGGTCGGGCCCCTACGCCATATTCCACAGATAGTCAGCGATGTTACGTATTAATATCAAAAACTACTACACTCATCCTAACAAAGAGCATTCTAGTGGAAGCTTTAAGGGTTATTACTGAACTCATCAACCATGAATGTCCACTATATGTATAAACAATCACAATTATATATATCTCACAGGAATTTAAACAGAAATACACAAAAGTTTTTGGCCTTAAGGCCTTACAGTTAAACTTTACAAGTGTGGTTTACATACTTCGGCGCGCAGGCCGACCACACATGAAAACTGTAAAACTATTCTTCTTGGCCTTCGAGGTCTAGGAAAGCAGCAAGGGCTTTCGCACGCTATTTCCTGCTCGGCTCCCCAACACCTGCACAGAGACAATCCACCACGAGGGTGGCAAATAAGGCAACGGTCAACATTCAGCTGACAAATTTATAACGGCCCTACCCCTTTACCGGGGCAATAGTATTCCTTCCCACCAGGCAAAGTATTTTCACAAGTAGATATATTAAAAAATGTGCACTCACGCACAGTTCAAAATATCGCAAACATCGGCCGCAGGGCCTGACGCTCCGTGCACTCAGGGAGCATTATCGGTGTACCGGAAAACCAGGGTCCCACTACCGTTTAGAGGTTCTAGACCCAACGATAAACATTGAGCATTCATGCTCCATAGCCCACGGTTGGAGACTTTAGTCTTGATGGCGAACAACCCAAGACTCTCATTATGTGATCCTAACAAATGCCAATAACTTAGGCACTCAAGTTAGACAACCATAACGCGGATACAGTTCAGCCCTTGCCCGTTGCTCAAATCACCAGTTAAGTGTCTAGACTGACGCGGGTTGGCTTCCCCTTGTTCGTTCGACTCGATGGCCTTTAAGAGCTCATAACTCACAATAGCCACACTGTCCTCCAAGAACTGGCTTCACAAAAAAAGGAAGTTTGTGCCAGCGTTCGTCATGATCATTTGGCGGGGCCAACAGAAGCTCTCTTTCTGCACTCAAACTCAACCCAAACCCTGCATATCCTGTAGTGCCAGAAACACTGGTCTTTCCATGAAATACAACACATGAATTCCTAGGGTGTTTTCCTGAAACTCCACTCCAGTACTTCCTATTACTCCACTTCATAGGAACAACCCACAGACTCCGTAAAATACTCGTTTATATGCGGAGTCTTCTCCGGTTCGCAAAATAAAGCATTACCAATCAAGACCAACCTGTCTGGATGGGCTTCACACAGCATGCCTATTCCGTACTACACATTTTCGGATCTATATGCAATTGTAATTGGGGATAATACGTATCAACCCACGGAATTCTCTTAACAATTCCACCTTTTGGTGGAGGATATCATGCACATGCAAAATTAGGACTTTACTTGTCCAAGCAGGAGGTCGTTACCCTTGAAGTTCTCTTCGGAGCCATGACCGAGCTTTTCTACGTGGATGGAAAGTAGCACACGGCTCTCCTCTTCGCAGTTCTAGGCTCAGATCTTGATTCCACCCACAATATCTTCTCCAGCAACTTCACAAAGGTCAGTACAGCACTCCTTAGTTCCTTCTTCCAAGAACACTCAAAGGAGTTGAAAGGAAAAGAGAGAGTGGAGAAGGAAATAATGAATTCCTCAATCCATAACCCACTGCATAAGTAGCCTCGGGTTTAACCCCAACTACATGATCTCTTCTCATCCTAGAGACACATCCATGATTTGAGTTGAAAAGTTAACCCACCGCTCATCGACCGCTGTTACTCCAAAATCCGTTCGACTTTCATCGAGCTCGAGAAGATAGTTCGATGTGAAGGTCATTCGATGTTCGTCGAACTCAAGATAGTCGTTCTACATTAAGGCCATTCGATGTTCGTCGAATGTATGATAAAGTTGTTAAACATTCCATGCTGTTCGAAGAACACGTTGTTCGACATTCGTCGAACTCACTTGAAGTCATTCGACATTCGTCGAACTCAAGAACATTTCGACGTTCGTCGAACTTGAGATCAGTTCAACGTTCGTCGAACCAGAGGGATACGTTCGTCGAACTCGAGTGGCAGCGTCCAATGACCACCACAGCTTTTGGGGTGTTACAATACTCCTCTCCTTACAGAAATTTCGTCCCAAAATTTGGATACAACTATATACAAGACAAACAACTCGGGAAATTCAGCAAAAAAATGTTACAACACTTTATACAAACAACTCGGGAAATTCAGCACGCGTGGTTTGCTCCTGCTCCCATGTTAACTTTTCATGACCACAATTGTCCCACCGGACCTTAACCATCCTTATTGTCTTGTTTCGCAGATGCTTAAGCATCATATCCTCCATCCGAATTGGTCTAACCTTTGTCGTTAGCCCAGATTCGACTAGTACTCGATCATCCGCAATCACCTGAGCTGGTTCTTTCCTGACTTTTTGAAGCACTGTTATGTGGAACACATCATGCAAGCCACTCAGTTCTGACGAAAGAGCTAGCCGATAGGCAGCTTCTCCAACTCGCTCTACTACTTCGAACGGACCAAGATATCTAGTACTTAACTTTTTCAAGCGTCGAATCCTGGACACGCCCTTGAATTGTTTGATTTTCAAGTATACCCACTCGCCAACTACAAACTCTACATTTCGGTGCTTGGCATTGTAGTACTTTGCCTGCCTATCCTGGGCTATCAGTAGCCTCTCCCGGATAAAGCGTATTGTCGAATTAGCCTCTTCGACTTCCTTACACTTATACAACTTAGACTCGCCTGTTTCAGCCCAAGCAAACGGTGTACGACACTTCCTACCATACAAAGCTTCAAAAGGCGCAATATTTATGCTAGCTTGATAGCAATTATTGTAGGCAAACTCTACCATATAGAGATGGTCTTCACACCTCTTCCCGAAATTCAAGGCGCATATCCGGAGCATATCCTCCATAGTTCTGTTGGTCCTCTCCGTCTGACCATGCATTTATGGATGAAAGGTCGTACTGAACTTTAATTTTGTCCCTAACAACTGATGGATTAGCTGCCAATCATTCTAAGTGAAGTGCCCGTCTCGGTCACTTACAATGTTCTCAGGTACACTGTGCAATCGTACTATTTGCTCGACATAAAGCTTAGCCAAGATTTCCACTGAATCATCCCTCTTGTTCGGAACGAAGTGAGCCACTTTAGTCAACTAGTCCACGATCACCCAAATAGAATCGTTCTCGCATTGCGATCTCGGCAAAACGTGCACTAAATCCATTGAAATGTCATCAAAATTCCATTCCGGAATAGATAGCGACATCAGGAAACCTCCAGGCTTCTGACATTCTTCTTTCACTAAGGCACACGTTTGAAATTTTTCCACATAGAAAGCTATGTCTTTCTTCATGCCCGACCACCAGAACATCTTCTTCATGTCCTTGTACATCTTTGTGCTCCCTGGGTGAATTGAATACTTCGTGAAGTAAGCTTCATACATCAATTCTTCTCTTAGCTTACCCATATTCGGGGCGCACAAATGATCATCTTTCCGCAAAAGGCCGTCATCTAAGGAAAACTGGGAATCTGACCCATCCGTTGTATAGCATTTTAGACTCTCATCCTGTTCCGTTGCTCGAAGAACCCTGTCCGCAAGGTCATACTGTACCTCCGTCCAGTTCAGGCATGCATTTGTAGTGGAATTCTTGTCAATACAAGAAATCTCTAAAGGTTCCAACTCCTAGATCAGGCGCTCATCATGCATCTGCAACCAATTTGCCCTTGCCGAAGTCCTACGACTCAAGGCATCTGTGACAACATTTCCCTTCCCGGGAGTGTAATGAATCGCGAAGGTGTAGTCCCCAAGGAACTTCATCCACCTCCATTGTCGCATATTGAGATCCTTCTGATCCAATAGATATTTCAGGCTCTTATGGTCCGTGAATATATCCACTTTTATGCTATATAAATAGTGATGCAACAGTTTAAGTACAAAAATCACCGCCGCCAACTCCAAGTCGTGGACGGGATAGTTTCGCTCATGCACTTTCAACTAGCATGAGACATAAGCTATCATTTTACCAAACTGAGGAAGTACGCAGCCTAAGCCGCTCCCTGATGCATCGTTATACACTTCAAAGCCGTCTATACCACATGGCAAACTCATAATGGGCGTCGTGGTCAAATGACTCTTCAGCTCTTCAAAAGCTCACGCGCACTCTGGCATCCAGACGAACTTCTGCTCTTTCCACGTCAGTATGGTGAGAGGCAAGGCTATCCGAGAAAAGTTGTCTACAAAGTTCCTGTAGTAGCCCACTAGTTCAAGGAAACTTCTGACTTCGGCTACAGAAGACAACACTGGCCACTCCCGTATGGCAATTATCTTCACAGGATCCACCGCAATGCCCTCTCCACTAACCACTTGGCCAAGAAAGCCAACTGACGACAACCAGAACTCGCACTTCGAGTACTTAGCGTAAAGCTTGTTCCTCCTTAGGTTGTGAAACACCATCCGTAAATGGTTCGCATAGTCTTCTTTAGACTAAGAGTACACTAATATGTCGTCAATAAAGACGATCACAAATAAGTCCAAGTGCTCTCAGAACGTTTTGTGCATTAGATCCATGAACACTAATGGCGTATTACATAGCCTAAATGGCATCACAGTGAACTCGTAATGACCGTAGCGTGTTCCAAATGTTATCTTGGGAATTTCACATTCCCGAATCCTCAACCAGTAGTAGCCAGACATCAAATCCAGCTTTGAGTACACCGTTGATCCCACCAGTTGGTCGAACAAGTCATCTATCCATGGAATCAGATACTTATTATTTTCTATTAACTTGTTCAGTTCTCGATAGTCGATGCACAGCCGCAAGCTTTCGTCCTTCTTTTTCACAAAAAGAACCGGTACGCTCCAAGGTGACATACTTGGGCATATATATCCTTGCTCTAGCAGCTCTTGCAATTGAAACTTAAGTTCTGCCATTTCCTTTGGTGCTACTCGATACGGTGAGCGGTCCACAGGTTTCGCACCTGGCACCAACTCGATAGCAAAGTCTATTTCCCGTTGGGGAGGTAACCCCGGAAGATCCTTTGGAAACAGATCTACGTACTCTGATATAATCGGAACGTCACTCAAACTGTTCTTTGGCTCAACAGTCTCTAAAAGCGTGAAGAATAACTCCGTGCCCTTCCGAACAGCCTTGACTACTTGGAGTACAGATATAAATATCTTGCTCGATCATCGCATACCAGCAAATTTAATCTCTATCTCGGTATTCTGACCCAGTATAACTTCCATTGAGTTACAATCAATACAGGCACGCTGCTCCGAAAGCCAGTCCATACCAAAGATCACATCGAACTCAGATATCGGCAGCAAGGATGTTTCCAACCCGAAATACTGACTTCATATTCATACCTCCACAAAGTAAGACCTATCCGCACCCATCACGCAATCGGTAGGTAATAATAAGTTCACGCTATCTGTCGTCATGCGAGTAGGCACTCCGATCCGGGACACGAAGTCCTTAGATAGAAATAAATGTAAAGCACCTGTATCGAATAGTGCTCTCGCCGGACAGTCCCGAATAAGTACAAAGCCTATAATACTCAAGTTATGCACAAGGAACGCACAAGGTACTAAGTATGGAAAGCAGTAAAAATTGTATCTTAACTCATACCTGTGACCACATCAACCTATTTGATGGTCTCTTATTGTCCAAGGTTGTACACCCTTGGTTGGGCTGGAGTATACTAGGATGTCGTGGATTCCGGCGCCTTTCCCTTTTCAGCATAAGTAGCCCCTGCCTTCTTCTAAAACTTTGGCAGACCAACCCGACAATCACGGGCTAGATGACCCACCTTTCCACATGTATAACAGGCACGAGGGTCTTGCCTAGAAGTTGCTCTAGACGCAACTATCGAAGGAGCCTATCCAGAAAACTTGGACCTCTTACCCAATCTCTTGCGGTAGCCTAACTTTTCAGGACGCGGCGCTTTGAACTCAGACTTTGTCACCGCTAAGTCCTTCTTGCCATATACCCTCTTCATATCTTTTTCCAATGCACGGGTCGTATCTACCAATACTTGAAACCCTTGGTTCACCGAACTTGAGAGAAGAAATCTTAGCTCATCCCGCAGTCCTTCGTAGAACCTATTTTACTCTCTTCTTCCACAAAAATAGACCCCGCATAGCGTCCCAATCTTGTAAACTCATGCAATTAGGTATCAATGCTACTTTCTCCCTGAGTTAGACGTTGGAACTCATTTTCCATGGCTATGCGTTCTGCCGACGACAAATGCTTTGCCAAGAACAGTCTCAAAAACTCCCCTATCGAGACCTCTGTTAGTTATCTACCTGCTAAGTGGTGCAGCTCTATTTCATCCCACCAAAGCCGATCCTCTCCTTCCAACAGGAAAGTGGCCAAGATGACTTTCTGTTCCTCCTCAGTTCGTAATGCTGTCAAAATTCTTTTAACTTAGGCAAGCCAGTCCTTTTCCTGCGCTGGGGATCCTTCCCCCGCGAACATAGGAGGACTGAAACTCATGAATTGCTTCAATTGTCATTCCGATGCTTGTAATCTACCACAGCCGCCAAACGTTCTGGCCTCATAGCAACCTGTTATGGCACCATTGCAGGTTGCTCCTGCCCAGTAGGTTGTGTGTGGATCATTGCAAACGACACCTCAGCAACTAAACGCACTGTCTCAGCAGAAAGAGGAGGTGTGGTCACCTCAACTGGTGTCGCACTTTCAACAGAATGCTGGGGATCAGACTTCCCCGCACCACTTCGAGTCACCTATAAGTGTAAAATGCACAATTTAGCGACTACTTAGAAGCAAACAACGATAATTAGGCATGCGCAGGTTCCTCAAAAAAGTGTATTTTCATTCCTAAGTCAACATTCTTGAGTTCATTTATGTTATAACAGCCACACATACACGTGCCCGCGACCACTCAAAAGAATTCGACCATGAATTCACAAGAGGAAGACCAAGACAAGTTGATACCAAATTGTAACATCTCTGTCCATCTCATGAAATATAACAGAGGGTCCGGTTAGGGGCCCATGCCATATTCCACAGATAGTCAGCGATGTTACATATTAATATCAAAAACTACTACACGCATCGTGATACAGAGCATTCTAGTGGAAGCTTTAAGGGTTATTACTGAACTCATTAACCATGAATGTCCACTATATGTATAAACAACCACAGTTATATATATCTCACAGGAATTTACACAGAAATACACAAAAGTGTTCGGCCTTAAGGCCTTATAGTTAAACTTCAGAAGTATGGTTTACATACTTCGGCACATAGGACGGCCACACATAAAAATAGTAAAACTATTCCTCTTGGCCTTCGAGGGCCAGCAAAGCAGTAAGGGCTTCCGCCGCTATTTCCCGCTCGGCTCCCCAACACCTGCACAGAGACAATCCTCCAAAAGGGTGGAAAACAAGACAACGACGGTAAGCATTCAGCTGACCAATTTATAACGAACCTACCCCTTTCCCGGGGCAGTGGTATTCCTTCCCTGCAGGCATAGTATTTTCACAAGCAGATATATTACAAAACGTGCACTCACACAGAGTTCAATATATCAGAAACATCAGTCGCACGGCCCGATGCTCCGTGCACTCAGGGCACATTATCGGTGTACTGAAAAACCAGGGTCCCACCACCGTTCAGAGGTTCCAGACCAAACAGTAATCATTGAGCATTCATGCTCCACATCCTATGGCCGAAGACTTTAGTCTTGATGGTGAACAGCCCAAGACTCTCATTATGTGATCCTAACGAACGCCAATAACTTAGGCACTCAAATTAGACAACCATAACGCGGATACAGTTCAGCCCTTGCCCATTGCTTATATCGCTAGTTCAATGTCTAGACTGACGTGGGTCATCTTCCCCTCGTCTGTTCAGCTCCATGGCCTTTAAGAGCTCGCAACTCACAATAGCCACACTGTCCTCCAAGGATTGGCTTCACAAATAAAAAGGGATTTAGAGCCAGTGTTCGTCGTGATCGCTTGGCAGGACCAACATAAGCTCTCTTTCTGCGCCCAAACTCAACCCAAACTCTGCAGCATCATGCAGTGCCAGAAACAATGGTCTTTCTATGGAATACAACACATGAATTCCTAGGGGGTTTTCTTGGAACTCCACTCCAGTACTTTCTATTACTCCACTTCACAGGCACGACCCACAGACTCCGTAAAATACTTGTTTATATGCGGAGTCTTCTCCGGTTTGCATAATAAATCATCACTAATCCAGACCAACCTATCTGTATGGGCTTCACACAGCATGCCAATTCCATACTACACATTTCTAGATCTATATGTAAATGTAATTGGGGATAACACATATCAACCCATGGAATTCTCTTCACAATTCCACCTTTTGGTGGAGGATTCCACGCACATGCAAAATTAGGAATTCACTTGTCCAAGCAGGAGGTCGTTACCCTTGAAGTTCTCTTTGGAGCCATGACCGAGCTTTTCTACACGGATGGAAAGTAGCGCACGGCTCTCCTCTTTGTGGTTCTAGGCTCAGATATTGATTCCACCCACAAGATCTTCTCCAACAACTTCACAAAGGTCAGTCCAGTACTCCTTAGTTCCTTCTTCCAAGAACACTCAAAGGAGATAAAAGGAAGAGAGAGAGTGGAGAAGGAAATAATGAATTCCTCAATCCATAACCCTCTGTATAAGTAGCCTCAGGTTTAACCCCAACCACATGATCTCTTCTCATCCTAGAGCAACAATGACGATTTGAGTTGAAAATTCAACCCACCGCTCATCGGCCGCTGTTACTCCAAAATCCATTCGACTTTCGTCGATCTTGAGAAGACAGTTTTAAATGAAGGCCATTCTACGTTCGTCAAACTCAAGACAGTCATTCGACGTTAAGGCCGTTCGGCGTTCGTTGAACACACGATAAATGCGTTTGACGTTCCATGCTGTTGGACAAACACGCAGTTCAACGTTTGTCTAACTCACTAGAAGCTATTCGAAATTCGTCGAACTCAAGAACATTTCAACATTCGTCGAACTCGAGATCAGTTTGACGTTCGTTGAACCCGAGAGATACGTTCGTCAAACTCAAGTGGTAGCCTCCAATGACCACTACTCTTTTTGGGGTGTTACAGACTGGATTTCCATCCCATTGGGGAGACACACCCTCCTGGTGACTCCCTCATAATACATGATGCCCTCCATGTCCTTGAAAAAGTCCTCCGAGATGAAATTGTGTGATGCCCCCGTATCGATTAGGATATGGGCAGGCTTGCCGCATACCGACACCACCCCTGAATTTTTTTAAGTTTCTTAGATGCCTAGTTAAAACTTCTTTCCTAATTCTACAGTTCTATATCCATATAATCTAGCTTGTAGGAAAGAGAGAAAACTTAAATTCACTGGCATACCTGCTGTCACCCTCTCCAGGTTTCAGGGCTGAGCCAGATCCAAGGCATATACCTGCCCTCTATCCTGTCAGCGGTCTCTGCCCTGAAATCCACAACCTCAGCCACATCCTCGACCTCTAATTTGCAAATCAGGTGGGTAATCCTGTAAAGCTGGTGGTGGAGATTCCCTCATTGGACAGTTCCTCTGAAAGTGTCTCGGCTCGTTGCACTGAAAGCACGTCGGTGCCTCCTCCACTGGCATTGGCATCTCCCGCATCTGTAAAGGCTGAGGAGCCAACACCACCAGGTTCCTCTGCTCCTGCTTATCCTCCTGGCGGGGTTGATCCCCATTCCTCCTTTCCCCAATGACATGACCTCTGGGCTGGTCTCTCCTACCACCAATCACTGAGTCATTAGCCGGTCTCTTTCGGCCCCGAACTATAAGCTGGTCTGCCTCCATCTTCTTTACCATCTCCAAGATCCCATCAGAGATGAAGAGGAGGGCCTGCCTCATGTCATCATGAAGGTCCTTATAGAACCTCTTTGCGTAGCCCGCAACGTCCAGCTGATATGAGTCTGAAAAGCGGGCTAGATGTGTGAACTCCCTGTAGTACTCCAACACCATTCTACTGCTCTGCCTCAACTGTAGGAACCTGTCCTCCAATTCATCCCTTGCCGACTAAGGTATAAATTGCTCCAATAGAGCTATGAACTCCTCCCAGGTGATGTCTACGCAATCCATTCCAGCAAAGGTAGTGTCTAGCAGTGACTTCCACCATCTCTTCGCATGCGACTCCAAGCAGGAAACTGCCAATGCTACAGCCTCCTCCATCGGGCATCGAATCCCAGCTAGCATCTCGTAAATAATGTCCAGTCACTCCTCAGTATGGATTGCTAACTTCATCCCGAGGTAGGATGGAGGAGAAAGACCCCGGAAGGCGCTCAGCTAGTTAGCCTTGGGATTTAGCTGTGGGGTCGGAGCATGCTGAGCCCTGAAGGCCTCTAGAATAGACGTCAGTGTCTGCCCCATCTCCATCTGCTGGAACGGAGTCGGAGCCGGCGGGGGTGAAACAATGTTGAAAGTCTTGTTTTCAAGTCTAACTAAATGTCTAGAGGGGGGGTGAATAGGTTTTTGTCTCTATATAAATCTTCTTAATTGTTAGCCGATTTTAGTGCTTAGTGATTAGGTTACTTTTAGCTTTCAAGAACAATCACAGACGACACACTAATTTTATAGTGGTTCCCTAATCTTGTGTACGTCCACTATCCCTCTGCGCCTTTCTAACAGTGTATTAGACTAGGCTCTACCCCCAAAACTTGGCTCCTTAAGAGCTTATAGCACAGATCCCGCAGGACCTCACAGGTCACACAGACCTACCACTTAGGCACTAAGCCAAACCACAGGTCACAAAGACCTTTCACTCGGCACTAAGCCAAACCACATGTCATAAAGACTTAGCCTTTATAACACAGGCTTACAACTTTAGACTCACAAAGAATCTATACAGAAGAAATAAAAGGTGATTTGATTAGACACCAAAGCAAGAACTCTGTGTCTACTTCTTCCTAGACTGAGCAGATATTAGCCCAAGCTTTTGATGTTGAAGACAATGAAGTTAACAGTTGAATCTTTCTTCAAACAACTATCATTTCTTTGCAAAGCATGTAGATCTGCTTCCTCGGAATTGCTTCTGAACTTACTGTTATAAATGGTAATTGCTTTAGCTATCTCTTTCCTCTGTTAAGTTTTCTGTGCAGAACAACTTCTTCAGGCTCGATAAGAAAGGCTAGGAAGAAAATGAAGTTTGGCCGCACTTTCGTTTTCAGAAAACCTAGACAAGGATTCGATTGTTTTGCTCTGGCCGATTTGCTCCTTTTTATTCTTTGATGGCCAATCGAGCTGTGGTCCCACCACTAGGAATGATGGTTGAGATTTAGCAATACAACACATTCTTTCCATTTACTCTTGATTCAATGGCTCTTTACTATGTGTGGGCCCCAACACTTAAAGACAAAAATATATCTTTCCAAGTGCAGAGGATGATGACAGCCTCCCACCAGCGCCTCTAGCAGCATTCCAAAAACATTTGAATTTTGGTTGACTTTTTTACTTTGCTGAGGTCATCATGACTCAGCATCTGTGGACTTAGAAAAAATTCAAGCATTAGAAGCAAAGGCGTTGAGTGAGTAAGCATCACTCAACACCAAAACACTTAGACAAAATTCTCTGTCTAGGTATTGAGAGCATTGGGTGAGCACGCCTCACTCAACGCTATTTGCCTTAGAAAGTTTTTCAACAAATTAGGCAAATTAGGCGTTGAGAGCATTAAGTGAGTACACCTCACTCAATGCTTTCTGCCTTAGAAAACATTTCTGCATCAAGGCATTGAGAGCGTTGAGTGAGCTCGCCTCACTCAATGCTATTTTCCTTAGCTAGATTTTCTGAGCCTTGGCATTGAGAGAGTAAGCTCCACTCAACGCCAAACTACTTAACAGAATTTCTCTACTATCTGGCGTTAGTGAGTAAGCTACACTCAATGCTTTTGGACTTAGACAAATATTTGTGTCTGAAAATACATAAGCAAGGATACAGTCAATGTTATTGCTCTATGGTGTTGAGTGAGTAAGTTGTACTCAACGCCTTGCTACTTGGACAGATTTTTTGTCATGGTGTTGAGTGAGTAAGATACACTCAATGCCAGTGTACTTAGTTAAAATTTTGCCCAACTTTTTTGTGGCATTGACAGGCCCAGCAACACTCAATGCTAAAAGTTGTATGGCGTTGAGTGGGTAGACCACACTCGACGTATGTGGACTTAACAACATTTTCAGCTTATTTCTCTAGGCTTTGACTGACTCAGCCTGACTCACAGCTTTTTGTTTATGGCGTTGAGTGAGTAGACTACACTCAACCCATATGTACTTAGCCATATTTTTGGCTATCTACCAGTTAGGCTAAGATAGACTCGGCGTTATTTGTTATATGGCATTGAGTGAGCTCTACTCACTCAATGTCTGTGGACTTAGGCACATTTCCAGCTAGATAATATTGATTCCTTACCTCTGGCATTGAGTGTGTTGGGGCTGCGGTCCGGAATCGCCCCCGCGCTGCGGTGCTATGCGGTAATGGCTTAACTGGCTGCCCCGTGGATCCGCCCGAGGACCTTTGATATAAAGATTAGTGGCGCCGTCCTCCATCAGTCCGGGCTTTTGGTGCGAGTGGTTGCGCTAAGTCCTCTCAATTGGTATCAGAGGGGGTCGCGGGTTCGAAACCCCGGGGTCATTTCCGGGGGGGATTATTGGGGCTGCGGTCCGGAATTGCCCCCGCGCTGCTGTGCTATGCGGTAATGGCTTAACTGTCTGCCCCGTGGATCCGCTCGAGGACCTTTGATATAAAGATTAGTGGCATCGTCCTCCATCAGTCCGGGCTTTTGGTGCGAGTGGTTGCGCTAAGTCCTCTCAGAGTGAGCTTGCTCCACTCAACGCCTATGTACTTAGTGGATTTTTATTATGTCCAGCAGCCAATTTTTATGTCCTCTTGTCCAATCAATGTGATATGGACCAACCTGCACTCATGACCTCAAATACACATCAAATACAGTTGATGTGTGTGACATTGACCTGTTTGACTTCTTACAAATCAGGGATATTGGGAACAATGGACCCAATAATCTCCCCATATTTGAAGAATTCAAAAGCCTTATCCAAATTGTTTTCTTTCCTTAGTCAATGACACACACAACCTATACAGCAAAATAAATTTTTAGTTTTGACATAGCAACATAAGGAAGTGTACCTCATTTCCTTCTTATATGGTGAGCATCACCTACTCCTATTGTTTTGCTGCAAGGTGTTTTTCATTCCTTGAGTTCATTGATCACTTTCTCCCCTAAATGGGAACAGCTCTTTCCTCCCTTGGGTTTGTTGCATAATAGTGATCATCTCCTTATCCCTTATTTGCCACATATCCTTCTCTGGATGACTGGATATGTCCTTCTCTCCCCTTGCCATCTCTCCCCCTTGCTATGACCTTCTCTCCCCCTTTTTGACTTCTACAGAATAGGCAGATAGGGGTTGTCCATTCCAGAGTAACCTACTCCCCCTTAATAGAAGCATCAGTTAACTGATACCACTAGGGATTCTTTATCTCCTGCAAGAGGAACAATACTTGCACCACAAAAAATGTAAAAGGGAGTGCCTGAAGCTAGGCCAAGTTCAACATACCCAACTCAAATTTGAAAGTGTTGAACTTTGCTTCATTTAATGGCTTAGTGAAGATATCAGCCACTTGCTTGTCTGTGGGGACAAACTCAAGACTGATGTCTTCCTTCTCCACATGCTCCCTATAAAATGATACTAATTTCTATGTGCTTAGTCCTGCTATGTGAGACAGGATTCCTAGCAATAGAAATAGCACCTTTAGAATCACAATATAGAGGAGTTCTACTTACCTGAAGTTTGTAATCCTGGAGCTGATACTGGATCGATAGCAGTTGAGCACAGTAGCTGTCTGTTGATATTTACTCTTACTCAGAAGTGGATATAGCCACACTATTTTGCTTCTTGCTGCTCCAAGATACTAGCCTTCTTCCTAATAACTGATAGGTTCTAGTAGTGCTTTTCCTGTCTTCTTTGCAGCCTGCAAAATCTGCATCTGAAAATCTTGTTAGATCAAAATCCCTATTTCTAGGTTACCATGGGCCAAGATTTAATGTGCCCTTGAGATACCTCAAGATTCTCTTTGCAGTATAGTAATGAGATTCTTTAGGGCAGGTCTGATACCTAGCACAGACACATGTAGCATACATGATGTCAGACCTACTAGCAGTCAGGTATAGAAGGCACCCAATTATCCCTCTATACAAAGACTCATCAACAGGTTTCCCTCCCTCATCTTTGCCTATAGGCATACTTGACCCCATAGGAGTTCTCATGGTGGAGGCATTCTCCATACTATATTTCTTGATTAGCTCCCTGGTGAACTTGGACTGGGATATGGACAAGTCATCTTCAGTCTGTCTTACTTGGAGTCCCAAGAAGAACTTGAGCTCACCCATACTGCTCATTTCAAACTTCCCTTACATAATTTTAGCAAATTTCCTACAAAGGTTGTCATCAGTAGATCCAAATATAATGTCATCGACATATATATGGACTAGGATAAGCATGTCCTTTGATTCCCTTAGGAATAGGGTCTTGTCTATCTTCCCCCTTGAGAATTTGTTCTCATTGAGGAAGCTGGACAAGGTTTCATACCAAGCCCTAGGGGCTTGCTTTAGCCCATATAGAGATTTCTTAAGCTTATAAACAAACTTTAGAGAGTTGGGATCTACGAAACCTGGTGGTTGATCCACATATATTTCAACTTTTAGGTCCCCATTCAGGAATGCTGACTTAACATCCATTTGGTAGACTCTGAATCCCTGATAGGCAGCAAATGCATGGAATATCTTTATTGCTTCCAATCTAGCAACTAGGGCAAAGGTCTGGTCAAAGTATATGCCTTCTTCTTGCCTATAGCCTTTAGCCACCAGTCTAGCTTTATTCTTGACAATAATGCCATCTTAATCCAACTTGTTCCTGTTGATCCACTTGGTCCCTATGAAATTTTTTCCTTGTGGTCTGGGAACCAACTTCCTGACCTTACATATCTTAAATTGGTCAAGTTCTTCTTGCATTGCTCTAATCCAGAACTGGTCCATGATTGCTTCTTCAAACTTCTTGGTCTCTTCTTGAGATAGAAAGCTATAGTAGAGAGTTGTATTCATGCTCCTGCTTCTGGTATGGACTCCATGATTTGCATTACCAATGATTTGGTGTGCTAGATGGTCCCTTAGATGCCTGGTAGCTGGAGGCAATCTAACTACATCTTGCTGATCTTCATGGTTTTCAGCTAGCTGGTCTTCAATTTCTTCAGGTATGTCTTGCCCTTCTCTTGGAATGGACAATCCATCATCATTATCTTGGACTATGGGGGTAGCTTTCTTGATGGTCAGCCTGTCCATCATCTGCTCTATACCTGCAATACTATAAGAGGAGGAGTTAGGAAGCTCACTGTTAACCATGTTGGATTCATCAAAAATAACATGCATTGACTCTTCTATAACTTGTCTAGTTAAATTGTAGTTTCGTTATGCCTTTCTATGAGTGTTGTACCCAATAAAGATCCCTTCATGGGACTTGGCAGCAAACTTAGTTAAATGGACTTTTTCATTATTGAGCACATATCACTTGCAACCAAAGATCCTGAAATAGCTCAGGTTTGGTTTTCTTCCCTTCAAGATCTCATAGGGATTCTTCTTGTTGCTCTTTGTGATAGAAGCTCTATTAAGGACATAGCATGCAGTTTTAACTGCCTCAGCCCAGAAGTATTCTGGGAGAGATGAGTCACTTAACAAGGTTCTACTAGCCTCTATAAGAGTCCTATTTTTCCTTTCAGCAATTCCATTTTGCTAGGGTGTTCTAGAAGAGGAGAATTCTTGATGAATCTCTTGCTCTTAACAGAACCTTGTCAAGCACTCAAACTGAAACTCAGTCCCATGATCACTTCTGATTTTGACCACAGTATTGTTGAATTCATTCTGAATTTGCTTGACAAATGTCTGGAAGACATTAGGGGTTTCAGATTTCTTCCTTAGAAAGAACACCCAGGAAAATCTGGAAAAGTCATCAACAACCACAAGGGTGTAGACTTTCCTATCTAGACTTTGAATTGGCATAGGACCAAACAGATCCATATGCTTGAGGTATAAGCACCTCACTGAGTCTTTGATGTCAATGCTCTTGAAGGAGGTCTTAGTCTATTTGTCCTTTTGGCATACAGAGCAGATACCCTCCTTAGTGCATATAAACTTAGAGCCATTCCTAACAAGCTCATTATTGAACGGCTTGCTTATGGTCCTATAATTCAGATGAGCTAGCCTCTTGTGCCACTGGACACAGGAAGAGGTTTTCTCATCTACAACTAGGTATACAGGTGAGTCTTTGCTTAAGCATAGGAAATCTAAACAGTAAACATTTCCACTCCTAGTGCCTATTAAGATGACCTCTTGGTCACTTACCCTCCTAATTTTGCACTCATCCTTGTTGAATACTATGTCTTAGCCAAGATCATAGAATTGGATGATGCTTTTCAGGTTGTGTTGCAACCCTTACACGGAGGCTACTCTAGTGATAGTGACTATGCCATTAAAGATCTTACCATAACCTCTAGTCACCCCTTTTTCTGACCCACCAATGATAACCTTTGGTCCATTCCTTACTGGAGCATAATCGTTCAGCATGCTCCTTGTTCCAGTCATGTGCTTGGAACATCAACTATCCAAGTACCATATATGGGTATGGGCACTTGGACTAACCTGCAAGACACAAATCAGTTAACCTTAGGACCCGATTTTTTATTAGATCATAGGTGCAGGTTAGACTGATAATGACTATGCCTGCCTGCATCTTTTCTGACAGGCAAGCTTACATTGGCTCTCTGTACACTATGATTGTGCCAACAATCAATAGCAAAGTGGCCTACCTTGCCACAATACCAACACTCATGGATGTTGTACCTTCTTTTTATAGCAGGTCTAGTGGATGTGTTAACAGCAGCTCTTGGTCTAGAAGAAGCAGCAACAATCCTATTCTTTAGTTTCCAAGCCCCAGTCTGACAAGTGGTGGGTTTGGCAATAAAAGTGCTTGGGATATCTTGAGCCCTTCTAGCAGCTACTTTATTTTCATAAAGCATATTCTTGATGGCCTCAGAGATTCCCAGGTATGGTCTACTGATAGCCTTGCCCTTTGTCTTAGAGTGGGCTGGAAGATCTGGAGAACAGTCGGCAACTTTACCCTTAATTGAAGGGGCTGGTGCACCAAACACAAATTTTCCATGATGGGAAATTTGTATTTCCTCATAGGCTGCCTTAAGGGCACTTGCACCCTTGTTGTATCTACCACCATATTGTGGAACATCTTTGTTCACACTAGAGGGTCTAGCATTCTTCTAGTTACCATAAATACTCTCATGGTCATGCATGTTAGAAGGTAGTTGCACTTTATTAAATTTAAATGGAGGCTTAGAGGCTAGTGGCTGTACTTGAGCTTTGCCCTATCCCTTGGGATTGGCAGCTCTTGTCCTTCCCTTGAAACTTAACCCTATCTTTCCCTTTTGGGAGGAGAAAGAGTCTATCAAGGGCAGCACTGTGCTAGGCTTGGAGTAGCTAGCCACCAGTTCCCTCTCTTTTTGGATCTTTCCTTCAAGATTCCTGATATTGTTATTCTTGAAGTTTATGGTGCTCATCTGAATGATTGTTACATTCTTCAGTTTGTTGACTTCTTGGATCTTTAGATCCAGTAATTTTGCTGATTCTGAAACAGCAAGCTTAAGAGAAGCAATTTCATCAGCCAGTTGTTTGGCCAGGAGCTTGCTTTTATTTAGAGCCTGCAGGAGTGCACCATTGTTATCAATTAATTAATATATGTCTCCTTTAGATTCTGAGCCATCATAATCATTTGATGTAAAGGCACAAGAATCTAGAATTGATTCATAATCTGATCTAGAAGAGCTAATAACAGAGATTACCTTGCTTGGACCAGGCTGATCCTGGATGAGTTCTTCATCAGACCTAGCCATCATCCCAAGGCAGCAGCTCTCTTCTTCATAATCCACCTCAGAATCGCCATCAGACAATGATAGAGGGGCCCTAACTTCAACCCTGGCAATAGGAAGAACCTTCTCAGCTTCTTCTTCAATAGCATCCAGCCTTTTAATGCAGTCTGCTTCTACAGCTCCATCTTCAGTAGAGTACAGCCCTATGTAGGCTTCTTCTTCTCCTTCTGACTTTGATGAGGAGGTGTCAGTCCAGCTTCATTGCTTCTTAGCGATGAGGGATTTCTCCTTCTTGCCTTTTTGCTGGTGGTCCTTTTTCTCACCATATTCCCTTCTTTTGACAGGGCAGTCAGTTATTACATGCCCAGGATTTCTTTAATGATAACAAGTCATGTTAGATGAAACCTGTTTACTGGTTTTGGAACCATACCTATCCTCCTTAGAGGTTTTAGTTCTGCCCTTGTAGTAGTCATCCTTGGGATGAGAGGAGGAGGAAGGTCGGCCTCTCCAGTGCTTCTTCTTCATGAACTTCTGGAATTGCCTGGAGAAGGCAGCAAAATCTTCATCAGACCATTGGCAGTCTGATGTGCTTTTCTTTGATATTCTAGAATTAGATTCAGCATCTCTCCTTGGTTGAGAGGGAGACTTTATTCTACTTTTGTTGGAGCCTTCAGCTTTGAATGTTATAACCTTGTTTCTTGCCTGAGACATGTTGTGGTTCTCCTCTTCTTTACTAACAGCCAGCTGCATCTCATATGACAGCAGCTTCCAAAAGAGGGTGTGAAGAGCAGTGTCACCCATCTTTTCCACTTCTCTGATGGCATAGATCTTTGTGTCCTAATCTATAGTGAGAGATCTAAGGAACTTGTCATTCAATTCATAGTGACTGGATACCCTTCCATAAGTCTTCAGTTCATTCATAATCCTAAAGAACTTTCATAACTGGTGGTTATGTTGTCCCCCCTTAGATTTCCTGAAAACCTCATACTCTTGGTTGGGCATGGACTTCCTATCATCTCGAACTTCATCTGTCCCCTCCATGTAGATCACCATTGTGTCCCATATTTCCTTTGTTGTTATGCAATGGATCAGGTTCTGAAGTGTAGAGTCATCAACAACACTCATAATTATAATATTTGCCCTCTTGTCTATTGAGGAAAGAACAAACTCATCCTTAGTCATCTCATCATATGTATTGGGTGTCTGGACATTTGCATCCAGTTCTGAGACATTCATTGGGATGAATGGTCCCTCTTTGACTGTAGTATACATCCTAGGGTCAGCAGCTTCCATGAACTGCCTCACCCTTGCTTTCTATATGTCAAAGTTTTCCTTCCTAAAGATTGGAAGCCTCACAATACTCAGCTCCTTATTGTTCATTCCTGAACCTATAGAGACGGACTTCTATCTAACCTTAGAGATCTACTCAGACTGCTAAGCCTTTAAAGAGTAACCTCTCTCTGATACCACTTGAAAGTCTTGTTTTTAAGGCTAGCTAAACACCTAGAGGGGGTAATAGGTTTTTGTCTCTATTTAAATCTTCTTAATTGTTAGCCGATTTCTGTGTTTAGTGATTAGGTTAGTTTTAACTTTCAAGAACAATCACAGACGACACAGCAATTTTATAGTGGTTCCCCAATCTTGGGTACGTCCACTGTCCCTCTGCGCCTTTCTAATAGTGTGTTAGACTAGGCTCTTCCCCCAAAACTCGGCTCCTTAAGAGCTTACAGCATAGATCCCGCACGACCTCACATGTCACACAGACCTACCACTTAGGCACTAAGCAAAACCACATGTCACAAATACCTTTCACTCGGCACTAAGCCAAACCACAGGTCACAAAGACCTTAGCCTTTATAACACAGGCTTACAACTTCAGACTCACAAAGAATCTATACAGAAGAAATAAAAGGTGATTTGATTAGACACTAGAGTAAGAACTCTATGTCTACTTCTTCTTGGGCTGAGCAGATATCAGCCCAAGCTTTTGGTGTTGAAAACAATGAAGTTGGCAGTTGAATCTTTATTCAAACAGCTATCGTTTCTTTGCAGAGCTTGTAGATCTGCTTCCTTAGAATTGCTTCTGAACTTGCTGTTACAGATGGTGATTGCTTCAGCTATCTCTTTCCTCTGCTAAGTTTTCTGTGTAGAACAGCTTCTTCAGGCTCAACAAGAAAGGCGAGGAAGAAGATGAAGTTTGGTCGTACTTTCATTTTCAGAAAACCTAGATAAGGATTCGATTATTTTGCTCTGGCTGATTTTCTCCTTTTTATTATTTAATGACAAATCGAGCAATGGTCGCACCACCAGGACTGATAGCTGAGATTTAGCCATACAACACATTCTTTCCATTTACTCTTAATTCAATGACTCTTTGCTATGTGTGGGCCCCAGCACTTAAAGACAAAATTATATCTTTCCAAGTGCAGAGGATGATGACAGCTGGTCGTCAGCGCCTCTGGCAGTATTCCCGCAACATTTGAATTTTGGTTGACTTTTTTACTTTGCTGACACATGACTCAACATCTGTGGACTTAGAAAAAAATTCAAGCATTAAAAACAAAGGCGTTGAGTGAGTAAGCATCACTCAATGCCACAACACTTAGAAAAAATTCTCGGTCTAGGAATTGAGAGGGTTGAGTGAGCACGCCTCACTCAACGTTATTTGCCTTAGAAATTTTTTCAGCAACTTAGGCAAATTAGGCATTGAGAGCATTGAGTGAGCACACCTCACTCAACACTTTCTGCCTTAGAAAATATTTCTGCGTCAAGGCGTTGAGAGCGTTGAGTTAGCTCGCCTCACTCAACGCTATTTGCCTTAGCCAGATTTTTTGAGCCTTGGTGTTGAGAAAGTAAGCTCCACTCAACGCCAAACTACTTAACAGAATTTCTCTGTTCTCTGGCGTTGAGTGAGTAAGCTACACTTAACGCTTTTGGTCTTAGCCAAATATCTGTGTCTGAAAACACATAAGCAAGGATACAGTCAATGTTATTGCTCCATGGCATTGAGTGAGTAAGCTACACTCAACGCCTTGCTACTTGGACAGATTTTTGTCATGGTTTTGAGTGAGTAAGATACACTCAATGCCAGTGGACTTAATTAAAATTTTGCCCAACTTTTTTGTGGCATTGACAGGCACAACAACACTCAATGATAAAAGTTGTATGGCATTGAGTGAGTAGACCGCACTCAATGCCTGTGGACTTAACCACATTTTCAGCCCATTTCTCTAGGCTTTGACTGACTCAGCCTGGCTCACAGCTTTTTATTGTATGGCATTGAGTGAGTAGACTACACTCAACACCTGGCTCATAGCCATATTTTTGGCTATCTACTAGTTAGGCTATGATAGACTCAGCGCTATTTGTTATATGGCATTGAGTGAGCTCTACTCACTCAACGCCTATGGACTTAGGCAAATTTCCAGCTAGATAATATTGATTACTTACCTCTGGCATTGAGTGAGCGTGCTCCATCAACGCCTGTGGACTTAGTAGATTTTTGCTATGTTCAACAGCAAATTATTGTGTCCACTTGTCCAATCAATGTTATATGGACTAACCTGCACTCATGACCTCAAATACACAACAAATACAGTTGATGTGTGTGACATTGACCTGTTTGACATCTTACAAATCAGGGACATTAAGAACAATGGACCCAACACATGTTTTGTGCCTGAGGTGTACCCTGTAGAGGAGTAGGGTTCGTTGCATACTACAAAGGAAAATTCTATTTGCTAGTTAATGTACAAGTGGAAATAATGAAAAAGTAGACTTTTGCATGTCATTCCCCTTATGAGCACACCATTACTTCTGTTGCTAGTTTGTCCTCAAACTAAGCTCGTGCAGGGTGGCCTTGGGTTTTTGTGGACTTCTTCTCTTTGGATCGATGTTTCCTCTGATACCAGTTTGTAAGACCCCCTTTTTTTTACACTACCGGGTCTTATGCCCAGAATCATTGTTTTGTGGTGACACCGACACTCGGGAATGTCGCCACTACAAAACACCGATCCTACCGGCCTTAATGATCACCAAAGAAATAGAAGTACATGAAAGGAGACAATTAAGTCTAGTCCACAAAATCACAACATATATATAAATATATGAGCATAAAACACAGTAAATTCCACATGATAATAAAAGTACTGAAACAGATCAGTAAAGTAGAAATATAAATGGGCTATGCCCGGTACAACAAATCCTCACTACAATACTCTCGCGGAAACTAAGTAAAGCTAACACTCATGGAGTCAGAGACTGATGCTCCTGTACTAGACTAGCCCACCTCCATGTGCATCGTACTCCGTTGGTGCTATATCTCCTTCTGTTGCTCCCTGTCCCCCATTCGGAGCCCCTGAAATGTTTGGTCCATCGACCGTTAGTCAAAAGACTGAGCCTGATTTCCACCACCCCTCACCAAGTGGCTCCATGGCACCGTGCGGGAGGAATGATAGGAAATCTATGATGGTGGAGAGTAGGAATAATGGAGGTGATGGTGGAGCTATCTAGCAGGTATATTGTAATATTTATAGTGCTATAAAAGGAAATGCAAGCTAGCTGTTCAATAATAATAGAGCAGTAAGAGTAGAAAGTAAAGTGCACCACAAAGAAAAGTAATAAATAATCACAAGGAAAGTAACCATAGCATATAAGCATGCCCACACAAGCTTATAAACTAGGGGTCATTTTGCACATCCAAACATATAAAAAGTCTCATACCAATTTATACATAAAGGGTAAGGGTTGATTAATGATGTCATGTATGCTATGATATGTGGGTTTAATGATATGTTCATACAAATGCAACACACACATGACTCTATGCGCACAGAACTTTAGTTCCCCTATTTTGGAAGCTAGCTTCACTCCCAGGAGCCTCCGTAGCGGCCAATGGAGACAGTGGGTCGGGCCACCCCACTCCCAGGCGGGTATCCACACTACCAGTCCCAGCCCTTATGTACGCCTCTGAAGGACACACCAGAGTCACCATTTACTATGCTGACAAACCCGTCAGTCTTTTCCCTGGCTAAGTGTAAACTACACCCGCTGAGTCATCGTATCAATGTTGGTGTGAATGACCGTCAAATACCAAAGACCCAGCACCTTATGCACATGCATCCATGAATTCCTGAGCCATCGGCTCCCCGGACTAACCTGTCCGTTTCCACAACCACCAAGCCCACTGCTCAGATGACCCAACCAAGCTAAACTCTCGAGCCATCGGGGTTAGTGAAGGTGAATCCCTAGTTTATACTAGTTGCACTTTAATATTTATTCTTATGGTTTAGGTTAATTTTGGACTTCCCAGGGTATGCCCGGTGAAGGGCTCTCACGGGGCACTCAGAACTATGATGGTGGCAGAAGCTCATCGTTCCCTTTCGCAAGGCCCTTACTATTTTTAGTATTTACCCAGGTCCTGACTCTACTGATCTTCACTTGATATAACCCTAAGTTTATTTAGACTTTCCTCCTAAGGGAAAGACGATCCACCGTTGATCTCGAGCACAACCTAGCCCCTTGCCAACCAGGTTCTCATAACTTGCCTTCCATTGGTGACCTTATTCAATCTTAACTAGACCAGGTACACCAACTACCTTTTCCCATAACAGGTTTCACATATTGCCCTACTTTTACAATTTCTATTATGTGCAGACCAATTATCCTACATGATGTGTATGAATGGTGACCCTTTCAAGTATTCATCCAAATGATCTAAGATTATTATTGGGGATCTATCATGATGCTTTAGGAATAAAACCAGAAGGTTAAGATTTTTCTTCTTTTTAGGGTATTTATTATAATTTCTACAATATCATGCTTCATGAGCTTTTGAACAACAAGTGAACTTTTATGACTAGGTATGCTCTTAACAAAATTATGATAGATTAATATCATCAAAATAACAGTAAATACCAAAAATCCCAATTTTCTAAGATGAATTTAACCATCAATAAACTATTGAATAAAAAACTACAATATTAGGATATATAAGGGGAAAATAGAATTATTCATCCAAAAATTATAGAAAAATTATCAGATGACAAGCATAAGCAGAAAAGACTATTGACCAAGGATTATTATTTTCCAAGCTTATTTGGTCACATAATTAATTTATCTAATAATCTTCTACATATGGCACTTTGTGATTGTATAGAAAGGCTTCCAATAATTTTAAAAAAATTCATAGAGCTCAAGGATGTCCTATAAAGTCCTCTGACCAAGTTTCATAGGTTTCTAGTAAGTAACAAACTCATAATTAATTTTCTTGCAATCAGGGCAAACTTTGAGTTTGTGATTTAAGTATCAAATATATCAATCCAAAATTCATAACCAAATTATCAGAGAACAATAACATTAATATAATCTCACTGCCAAAGTTTCATGAACATCCAAGAATATATAAACATGAAATTTCATTTAAATAAAGTGCCCTAATTAATCTTTAATTAATTCAGAAGGGATAAATGTTCCTAAAAATTCTAGTAAAATTATCCAAGGCGTATTACCACCCAATGAGGTAGACTACCAATATTCAAGTTAATCCAAGGACATATGATGTAAGACCCCCTTTTTTTAAACCATCGGGGTCTTATGCCCAGAACCGCCGCTTTGCGGTGACACCAACACACCCGGGAAGGTCATCACTACAAAATGACGATCCTGCCAGCCATACCGATCGCATAAGAGTAGAATAAATATAAGAGTACATGAGTAAAATTAAACTCAATGCAAGTCCACTAGAATCACATATATATAAATAATTCTCTACGAAGGGAAAGTCTACAGAAATGATAAAGCAAAGTACTAAAGAGGGCTCCTACCCGATACATAAAAATCCTCACTACAAATCACTCAATCGCGGAAGAAAATCTATAATATCTACTAATGATCGGGACTAACTGTCCCTACTGCATGAACTCCAGTGTTAGACTGTCCCGTCTCCAAGCGCACCGACCTCTAGAGCTGCATCTCCTGGTTCATCTCCACGATCCCCTAAAATGATATGATCAACAACTGGTAGTCTAAAAGACTAAGCACTATCATCCCCCACCCCTCCCCCCATGGCTCCTAGGAACCAAGCGGGGAGAAGGAAAGGGAAGGTAATGAAGGTGGAGAGTAACAAAGGTAAACAGGTGGCGGCAGAACTAGTCTATCATGAGTTCATAAACAAAGTAAGTATATATAAGCAGTAGTAGGTAAGCAGTATAAGTATACACAAGAACAAGTGAGCAAGTATAGTATGAGAAGGTAAACTAAGTAAGTAACCATGACCTATAGGAATGCCCATACAAACCTATAGACCAAGGGGTCATTTTACAAGGCCTATTGTATAAAGTGTTTCATATCATTTTATACAATAAGTGATAGGGGTTATATGCAATGATGATGCTATGACATGCAAGTATGTTATGATGTGAATCATGCAAGTGCAACACACACACTTGACTCTGTGCACATAGACCTTTAGTTCCTCCTTTCTTGAGCCTAACCTCCCAGGATACCTCCGTAGTGGCAAACAAAAGCGGTGGGTTGGATCTCGCCCACCTCTAAACTGGTATCAACACTACCAGTCAGACCAATCGTACACCTCAACGCTGGTGCACTAAGCGGAGCTCCTGTGTACTCTTGTCGGCTATGCACCAGACTTTATTTGTCCAAGTGTTAAACCACACTTACCGAGTCAATATATTGGTGTCTGTGTGACGACTCTCCAATACCGAAGACCCGCCACCTTATATCTTATGCACATGCAACCTTAATATACTTTTCCACCGAGCAAAAGCTCCCCGGACTATCCCTTCTATCAAAATTATCTATCGAACCAAAGCTCCCCGAACTAACCCATCCGTCACAACTATCTACCAAGCCATTGCCTTGCCGGGCTAACCTGCCCATCACTAAAACCACCGAGCCTATCGCTCATGAGACCCAACCAAACTCCCACAACACCGGGGAGTGTGAGTGTGAGTGAAATCCTAGTTATACTAGTTACTCTTAAACATTTATTATTCTTACAATTAAGGTTAGCCCAGGACTGCCCAAGGTATTCCCGATGAAGGGCTCTCATAGGGCACTAGGAACTATGATGGTAGCTGAAGCTCATCGTTCCCTTTCGCAAGGCACTTATTATTATTGGTATTTACCCGATTCTGGATCCCTTTTAATATTATACTGGATCTAACCCTACTGTATTTTGACTCTCTTTCTCTCTACGGGAAAGACGACCTTTCGTCGATCCCGAGCTCCACCTAACACTAGCCAACCCAACATTCCCCTCATCATGACTCTTATGAAGCTCACTTTTTATTTTTCACTTTACCAAGATCAGTAAGCCAATAACCTCATGTCCCTATGTCCATTCCACATGTTATCACATTTTCCGCAATTTTACTAAATGCAGACTAACCTAAGTTATATGATGTACATGATAGGAGGTACTCCAAATTTTCATCCAAATGCCCTAAGATAATTATTGTGGGTCTGTCATGACACATTTAGCCTAAATCCAGAAACTTATAATTTTTCTAATTAATTTAACATTTATTATATTTTCCCAAAAGTTAGGCCAAGGGTAATTTTGAACACGAAGTACTAGATTTCCTTAAGTTATGGCCACCCAAAATTCATGATCACTATATGAGACCAAAATAATAGAGAATACCAAGTTTCACAGACTGTTAAAAAAGTATTAGCCCCTAAATAATTAATTCAAGATAATCCAAATAATTAGAGTTAATGAAGGTAGTATCATAAATTATAGTCCAAAAATTATATAAAATTTACTAGAGCCTTATAATGATCATAAAACACTACTGAGTAAGTTTCATGAAATTCCAAGATTATTGAGCCTTGTATAAAAATACTTCAAATAATTCCATTAAAGTGCACTTTGTGAAGCAACATTCTTATAAACTCATCCAAATGACATGTGATAAATTTTCTAGACTTTATTATGCCCTAAAAAGTTCTCTGGCCAAGTAACACAATTTTTCAGCAAGATATAATATTTATTGTCCATTTATCAAAGTATGATGTACTAGTTCACTTAACACATGAAGTACTAAGAGAAAATGCCCAAATGATCCAAATAATTTACTAGTGCCTCTAAATGATATTTTATTAACCTTGCAAGAGTTTTGTATAATTCTAAGTTAATATAACCATGATTACTTCAAAATCATCAAAAAAGGCAAGGTGGAGATTATACCTACAAGTATGAGCTATTGTTTTATAAACATCCTATAATAAATCTCAGAGGTCAATAGCACTAAAAAGTTACTTCTACCAAAATTTTCATGAAAATCCAAGATCATATGACCCTTCAACATTTTCATAAAAGTATAGGCCAAAACTATCCCTAATTGGTTTAAGTTGTGTGCCTAAGTCTAAAAGTCACCAAATTCCTTCCTAGGGCATTTCACCACCCTAAGATCACATGGACTAAACACCAAGTCCATACATGGACATATTACTCCATGTCCTTCACAAACCCCCAAAGTTCAACCTTAGGGTTTGAACTAGGGTCCTAGGGAAAATCCACCCCAAAACACCTCCAACTCCATGAGATGGTGTTTAATGTCATAACAAATCAGTGGCCCAAGTTTCAACATCTATTGAGGTGATTTGGTCACTAAACACCACAAGGGAAAATTTAACCTAATTAACCCTTTTTGGGCCTAGTCAAGGGTTTACCAAATTCCATACCAATTCATCTTCAAATGGAATTAAATTTTATACAGAGCCCTATATTGACCCAAAGAACCACTCACCAAAATTTGGGAGGGTTTGGATGTAACGACCCGATTCACGCTAGGCCCCTTGTGTGCACTTTTGAAGTTAGGAGAGCTGATTTAGGCTCAAGAGGTGCAGGCGATCAGGCGTGCACTCGTTTGGAAAAGGAAATAAGTTGAGTACCTGTGTTGAGTATGATACGGGTAGGGACACGGGCGTGTCCCTACCAATGTTCCATGGCGTTGACTGACCGTAGCGTTGAGTGATTTTGGCACAGCGTTGAGTGGACTGTCCCGAGGAGGACACGGGTAGAGACACGGGCGTGTCCCTACCTGTATTCCGTGGCTTTGAGTGTCATAGCTTTGAGTGTCATGGCTTTGAGTGGCACGACGTTGAGTGGACTATCCCGAGGAGGACACAGGTAGAGACACGGGCGTGTCCCTACCCGTGTGCCGTGGCATTGAGTGCCATGGATTTTTGTTGCATGGCTTTGAGTGGCAGACATGGCTGACCAGAGAAGGACACAGGTAGAGACACGGGCATGTGTTGGAGTTACCATGGTGATCTAGAAGTGGTCAAACATGTAATCTCACTGCCAACGCGATATGAGCCTGCACGGTCGCACATAAGAGTATGTGGAGAAGTTGGAAGATTGACTGTGTTGGTAAGGGTTACCAATCACCATACAGAATGGGGGTCAGGCAAACGTTGCCAAGGAGATTCATCGAGAATCATCGAGTATGACTCGCCGATTCTCGACGAGTTCGTCCAGAATCATTCGTCGCGAATGATTCGTCGAGAATCATCGAGTATGACTCGCCGACTCTCGACGAATTCGTCGAGAATCGAATTGTTTGATTCCCGGCGATTGGTGATACTCGACGATTCCTTCCTCGATTCTCGACGATTCTGCAGATGATTCTCATCGATTCTGTCTGCTGATTCTCGCCGAATCTGGATCTCATTCTCGCCGAACCTGGAGCTCATTCTCGGCGAATGATTCTGGATACCTATGCTGTGTGGTCTGCGGATAGCGATACTCTTAGATCTATTTATACCTTTAGTATAAATAAGGACTTAGGGTTTTGGGGAAAAGAAATCGGTGGATTGCTCGAAACTGACAGAAGAGTTCCTCTGTTCTCTCAGTCCGCCGCATCCCGTACCCCGCCCGACGGAAGAGTTCCGCCGCATCGTTCGCTCTGCCGACCAACTACTCTCCGACGATATTCGCCGGTGTTACTAATCCTGGCGCGGACCTATCAGTCCGTGGAAGTGCAAGGTGCGGTTGATCTCCTTACCGACCCTTCGTGCGACGATGCTCGGTGTTCTCCTGCTCGAGTGGATTTCTGCAGAGACGTAGACGTTATTCTACGTAGAACTCGCCACCGACAAGGACTCAAAGCTTGGAGCATCTCTGTTGAGTTTTGACTCAACACCGGAAAGGTAACTTTGACCTAGTTATTTCTTTACTTCTTGATTCAATATTCATGACCTGATCCCAAATCTCTTTTGGGTTGTTCTTGATTTTATTACTTCCGCTACATGCACAAATGTTGTGTCATCCTCATAGAGAAACCCAACAAGGAGATGTGAACATTTCGTCGAGTTACCATAGCGATTTTACCTAGGTTTATTAATGCTTGGTGTGAACACTTCCGCCGACGGTTCTTCTGTATCACACCTTAGGCTAGTTCGGGGCTAGGATCTCGGTGCACATCTCGACGAATCTCGACGATTCTTCCTTGGCAACATTTGTCGGACCCCATTCTCTATGGTGATTAATAACCTTTACCAACATAGTCAATCTTCAAACTTCTCCACATGCTCTTATGAGCGACCCTGCAGGCTCATATCGCGTTGGTAGTGAGATTACATGTTTGACCACTTCTAGATCACCATGGTAACTCCAATAAGATCCTCATCGTATAAGTTTTTATGGGCACTCCTATACGATGAGTTACTTACTGCTAAACGATCCTCAACTTATATGTTTGTATGGGCATTCATATAAGTTGAGTTACTTTCTATTATAATAATATACTCTCATGCTGCTGTATATGATAGAATTGCTAGAATAAGTTGTTACTCATTTATTACACTGCTTTATATACATAGTGATATACCACCTGCTTGTACCTATGTTTAAATATATTGTACATTGTTCATTTCTCCGCTAGGTGCCGAGGAGTCGCCCGGGGAGCGGATGTGAAGCCACTTAGTCTTTATGACTAACGGTTGCTATGTCTTCCTTTTTAGGAGGAAACCCCACAGGTGGAGCAGCAGGTTATGCAGCCAGACAGCCAGGCAAGGACGACAGGGCCTGAGGGGACGGTACCGTCGCTACCGTCGGTTACTGATGTGAGTGTGAGAGGTTTTGTTGTACCCTTTTTGGGAAAACTATTTACGTACTCTGATATTAGAATCTTGTTGTAGCTTCTCTACTGTTGTTATATTATGGACTATATGCTTGGTGTGGATTTGACTTCTATGTAATATTTTTGTTGGGTTGGCAATGTATGATATTGGTTATAGCTAGCAGGATAGGCGTCTTGTGGTACAGACTAGCCCGAGTGCTAGTGCTACCGCGAGACGGCTGTTCTGGGCATAAGACCCCTCTCGTGCCATGTTCTGTGTTCCGGGAGGGGGGGTCTTACAAATGGTACCAGCTTGCTCCGATCCTCAACTGAAGAAGTCATTAAACAATGGTGCCACCCCCGTTCGATAAGTCATTTTTGGGACAAACTGACTTAGCGGAAGCAGTGGTGTGCCCATATGTAATTCACACTAAGTTGTGTGCTCATATGTAATTCACACTAAGTTTGTCCATCTTTGAACTTAGATTAGCCGACCTAACCTTAAGTGTGTACCTTACATGTAGATCCCAGTACATGTTGAGCCGGTGAGGGGCACCCCCGCCCCATCCGTACCTACACAATTCCAACAATATGAGCTGAGGCAGACGCTTACAGCTATCCTGGATGCCTTCAGGTCCCAATCCTAGCAAGCCCCTGTACAATAGCAGGGTCCGGGATCCACTTGGTTATGCACTTTCCGAGCTCTCTCCCCTCCTGCTTACCTTGGGATGGAGTCGGCAGTGCGTACGGAATAATGGCTCGATACTGTACAAGAACTGTTGGCAGGAATAAGGTGCCCAAACAACATGGTGGTGACCTTTGTAGTGACACTCTTAGAGCTGCACGCCAAAACATGGTGGAAGTCTCTCATGGGCTCCACTTTTTAAGGACGGGTGTACACGGATATCAGTTGGAGCGAATTCTCTGAAGCCCTTTTAGAGCATTTCATCCCTTCGGCTGCTCGGGATAATCTTAAAGAGAGATTTTTTCAACTTAAGCAAGGGTCCAAGTCGGTGACAAAATACCAACAAGAGTTTCAGCACTTGGCTAGATTTGCTGACTCTTACGAGTTGAATGATAGAGGATACGCAAAGAAATTCTACAAAGGCTTGCGATACCCCCTGAGGCAAGCCCTTTTATTTATAGCGGACTCTAGTCTAGCCGAGATTATTGACATGCCGAAGAGGTTGGAAGCAGACCACTTGGAAAGCGGTAAGAGGCCAGTTGAATGCGTGATGGAAGCCGGCCCCAGCAATAGAAGGAGATTTGATAATAGAGGAGGAAGAGGATATCGAAGAGGTGGCAGACGTTTCCCCAAGAATTTTAGAATGGAGCGCCCGGTTCCGCAACCGCCAGCATTACCTCCACCTCAAAAATTTCAACAACCCGGTGGGCGGCAAGAGCGAGTGTGATTCGAATACAACAAACAGGGCCACATTCGACGCTACTTCCCGCAACTATTTGGAAATGCGCCTCTCGCTTTCCCTCCAGCAGCTCCTCGAGGGCGGGGTCACATGCGTGGTCGAGGACGAGGACCACGAAGAGGAAACCCTGGGCCCACTCGGGATTAGATGTATGCATTGGACATGACTCAAGAGCGGAACCCTCAGGAGGTGATTGCAGGTATGATTACAGTTAGTCATTTTATTTTCATTAATACCCTCAAGTTGCTTAAGATATTTTAGACGCCTAGCTTGAGAATTATTTTTGACGCCTAGGAACCGTAATGGTCGGGCGGAAACTGGCATATACGTTATTCGACACTGATGCCTCGCACTCTTTTGTGTCTGAATACTTCGTCAAAGATATAGATGGAGTGCAAAACTTCACTGGTATTGATCGAAGGGTGCGCCTTCTATACGGATCAAAGAGGACGGCAACCGCGAAGTGCGAGTTTGAGGTTCTCCTTGAAGGAAAGCTCTTCGACACCCCTGCCACAGTCTTGGGAATGCTAGAGTTCGACCTCATTTTGGGCATGGTATGGCTGGATCAGCACTATACAAAGATTGACTGAGCGCAGAATAGGATCTCGTTGAGACATGGAGATTCGGAGGTCATCTTTCAAGGTATTAACTTCGCGCCCCGTATGATGTTATCTTCAGTCCAGGCTTTAAAAGCCCACATGAAGGGGGATGAAGTTTTCATGATTTACTTCGAGCTGAAGGAGTTGGCATTGGATATCAAGGATGTGCGGGTGTTGCGCGATTTCCCTGAAGTATTTCCGGAGAAATTTCCAGGATTACCCCCATACAGAGAAGTAGATTTTCAAATCAAGTTAGTTCTGGGTGCAAAGCCTGTCTATAGGACTCCTTATCGAATGGCCCCGAAGGAACTCGCCGAGTTTAGAGTTCGGCTGCAAGAGTTGGTAGAATCAGGGTTTATTCGCCCCAGCTCATCACCTTGGGGAGCCCCTGTTCTATTCATTAAGAAGAAATATGGAACCCTGCGATTATGCATAGACTATCGGGAGCTCAACCGACTGATGGTACGGAACACCTATCCGTTACCTCGGATCGATGAGTTGTTCGATCAATTGGTGGGAGCGCATTGGTTTTCCAAGATAGATTTGCGCTTGGGCTATTATCAATTGAGAATACAAGAGGATGATATTAAGAAAACGGCTTTCAGCTCAAGGTACGGCTTGTATGAGCTCACAGTGATGTCGTATGGCTCACAAATGCCCCATCAGCTTTCATGAGCTTGATGAACAAAGTGTTCGAGCCTTATCTAGATGTCTTCGTCATTGTTTTCATCGACGACATCTTGGTCTACTACAAGACGGAGGAAGAACATGTCGGGCATCTGGCCTTAGTACTGAAGAAGTTAAAAGAGCACGCCATGTTTGCCAAGTTCAGCAAGTGCAAATTCTGGCTTAAGGAGGTTGCTTTGTTGGTTCATGTGATCAGTGGGGTTGGACTAGCTGTGGATCCAGCCAAAGTGCGTGTCGTGAAGGAGTGGTCACCTTTGAAGTCAGTGGCCTACGTGCGGAGCTTCCTTGGACTTTATCAGGTACTAACGCAAGTTTGTAAAGGGATTCTCAAAGATTGCTCTTCCTCTTACTCCCCTAACAAAGAAAGGTGTGTCGTATGAGTGGACACCTCAATGTGAAGTTGCGTTCCAAGAACTAAAGGACAGACTTATATCTGCACCCATCCTAGACCTTCCATCCGGGAAGGAAGTATTTCAAGTTTACACGGATGCATCATATCAAGGAATGGGAGTGATATTGATGCAGCATGGGCATGTGATCGCATATGCTTCAAGACAACTAAAGAAGCATGAAATCAACTACCCAGTGCATGATTTGGAGCTGGGATAAGTAGTGTTCACCTTGAAGATTTGAAGGCACTACCTATGCAACGTACACTGTGAAATCTTCTTGGATCATAAGAACTTAAAGTACGTCCATACCCATAAGGAATTGAATCTAAAACAGCGGTGGTGGTTGGATTTTTTGTGCGATTATGAATACACCCTGAACTACCACCCCGAAAAAGTAAATTCCGTAGCCGATGCTTTGAGCAGGAAGGTATCGGAAACAAGCCCCGAGTCCCGGTTGATGCGTATAGAGTTAGCTTGATGCTCTAGGAGATGGAGATCACTTTGGTGTATAAGGATAAACCGGATGGGTATACGGATTGCTTGACCACGATGAGCATAGTGTGCAATGTTCGAGACCGGATCTGGGCGGAGCAAGGAAGGGATGAGGCTCTGGCCCCGACAATAAAGTCAATTGAAGATGGGAGAACCAACGAGTACTCTCTAAAGGACGGCCTTGTTCATTTCCGTGGCCGGCTTTACATTCCATAGGGCGGTAAAATTCGGGAAGATATCTTGAGAGAGGCACACTGCTCTCAGTATTTTGTGCACCTTGGGATTGCTAAGATGTATGCCGACTTGCGGAAGACCATGTGTTAGCCGGGGATGAAGAAAGACGTCAGGTATTTTGTTATGCATTGCGAAGCCTGTCAAAGAGTGAAGGCAGAATGCAGGAGACCCAGTGGATTGTTACAGTCATTACCCATTCCCGAGTGGAAGTTCGAGGAGGTTTCCATGGAATTCATCAACGGTTTACCTCGCTCCCGCTCAGGGAATGATTCGATATGGGTAATCGTTGATCTCTTGACGAAGGTAGCCTGTTTCATACCTATGAAGAAGGAAGCACACGTGGACGTTTTGGTATGCCTTTTTGTGGAACAATTCGTACTGTATCATGGTGTGCCAAAGACAATCGTTTTTGACCGGGATGGTCAGTTTACCTCTAGAGAATGGAAGGTTGTGCAGGCATATTTGGGTTCACGCCTCACCTTTAGCACAGCATTTCACCCTCAGACCGACGGGCAATCTGAAAGGACTATCCGGACATTGGAAGACTTATTGAGGTTATGTGTGTTGGATAGAGGAGAGTCGTGGGAAAGGCTCCTACCCTTGGTAGAATTCTCATACAACAACAGCCATCAAGCTAGCATCGGGATGGCGCCCCATGAAGCCCTTTACGGAAGAAGGTATAGAACACCCTTGTCTTGGGTGCAGGATGAAGATCTGAAGGCTTTGGGATTTAAATACATAGATGATACTGATGCGACTGTGAGACTAATACAGGACCGCATGCTCGAGGCTTAAAGTTGCCAGGCAAAGTATTATGATGCAAAGCACCGAATGGTGGAATTTCTAGTGGGTGACAAGGTATTTCTGAAGATCAGATCGATGCATGGAGTATCTCGGGTATGCGGGGTGAAGAAGCTCAGCCCAAGGTATGTTGGGCCCTACGCCATATTGGAAAGGATTGGCCCTTTGGCCTATCGGTTGGAGTTACCTCCGGAGCTAGAGAACCTTCATGACGTATTCCATGTGTCGTCACTCTAAAAGGAATTGTTGCGGCCCGAACAATATGCCTCAACCACTGACGGAACAGTTGCGACTGATCGGTCGGTGCGACTGGAGCCGGTGCGGATAGTAGACAGCGAGACGAGGATTTTGCGTCTCAAAAGTGTTCCTCTAGTAAAAGTGATGTGGTCCAATCATGGGAAAGAGGAGTTTACGTGGGAGCCGGTGGACTCTATGCAAAAGCACTACCCGGAGCTATTTCATCAAGGTAACCTTTAAAAACATGTTTTAATTCATGTTTATTTTATGCTTTTCTCTCCCCGTAGCCTTAACCTGATTTCGGGGACGAAATCTTTTATTTTGTTTATAGGATTTGTAACGACCCGATTCGCGCTAGGCCCCTTTTACGCACTTTTGAGTTAGGAGAGCTGATTTAGGCTCAGGAGGTGCAGGCGATTAGACGCGCACTCGTTGGGAAAAGGAAATAAGTTCAGTACCTGTGTTGAGTATGACACGGGTAGGGACATGGGCATGTCCCTACCCGTGTTTCGTGGCATTGAGTGACCGTGGCGTTGAGTGATTTTGGCACGGCATTGAGTGGACTGTCCTGAGGAGGACATGGGTGGGTAGAGACACAGGCATGTCCCTACCCGTGTTCCGTGGTTTTGAGTGCCATGGCTTTGAGTGCCATGGCTTTGAGTGGCACGGCATTGAGTGGACTGTCCCGAGGAGGACATGGGTAGAGACACGGGCGTGTCCCTACCTGTGTGTCATGGCATTGAGTGATATGGCTTTGAGTGGCATGTCTTTGAGTGGCAGACATGGCTGACCTTAGAAGGACATGGGTAGAGACACGGGCGTGTCCCTACCCGTGTGCTCCAAGGCAAGCAAGTCGAGAAGTGTTCTGAGCGGGACACGAGTATCGATATGGCCAGAACCACGGCTGTGTCACCTGGACACGGTTACAGACACGGACGTGTCAGTACCCGTGTATGAGCACGAAATGGCAGTCAAACCGTTGATGACGTTTCCCCAGAGCAGAACACGGGTAAGGACACGGTCGTGTCCCTACCCGTGTCACTTCTGTATAAAAGAGAAAAATGAAACCCTAGCCTTCTTATTCTCTTCCAAACCCTATTTTCTAGAGAGGAACTTCTGAAGGAGATTGATCTTGCTGGAGCCAACCAATCCAGTGAGGAAACGCCACCGTCGTTAAGGGAAAAACGATGCCAACGAGAAGGATGACAAGATCCATGGCCGAAAATGGCGGAACTGCTGGAAATGAGGTGAGCTTCCTCCCCTCTCCCTTGGTGCTAGATCCATAGTTATCCTTAGGAGAGACATCGACTCAAATGAGTCTTGATGTGTGAGGTGAAGGTTTCTAGGAGGTCCTTTCTAGAACTTGTGTTCTAATGTTTAGTAATCTTCAACCTCCCCTTCTTCAAAGTGATAATGGGGGTGGATTCGTGAAGATGAATGGCCTTAAGAGGGTGAATAAGGGTGGAGGAACTTCTGGTTGAGATTTGGGAGGATTGGCTTGAGGAGTAAGATGAACCGATGCCGTTCATTTCGCCTCAAGATGCGTGCAGAAATCTGTGTTCTGCATGCAGCGACCTTTTTGGCTATCTTCAGGCAAGATATTTTCAGATCTGGGCTTTCAACTAAACTCGAGAGTCGTAGCCCTTGGAATTACCTTTTTGACGAGTGGTTAAACGCCTTCGGGTGAAGTCTGTAGCCACGGGAATGTCTGATCAAAGGATAGGGATGTCAGACTAAGCAAGCAGAAATTGTATTCTGTACGCAGCAGGCTTTGGAGCCAATTTCATGTGGGATACAGTCTGATCTGGGTTGCGGACTGAACATGAAAGTTGTATCCCATGGAAAGACCTTTCCATCGAGGTTTTACATGCACTAACTGGATTCCTGTAGCCACGGGAACCTTCGGTTTAAGTTGCTATCCAGCAGGATTCTGCACCTGAATTCCTGGGTTAGTTATATAAATGAATTGGGACATTAAGCTGTAGGCGAATCATTATATGTACACTGTGATAATTCAATGCATGATGATAGTATTGGAATAGACCCCATATAAACAAAGGGTAAACTGATAGGC
Source organism: Platanthera zijinensis (assembly GCA_039513925.1). Classification (NCBI taxonomy): domain Eukaryota; kingdom Viridiplantae; phylum Streptophyta; class Magnoliopsida; order Asparagales; family Orchidaceae; genus Platanthera; species Platanthera zijinensis. Next base: position 151,606,027 of record CM077090.1, on the reverse strand, counting down.
GGTTGAGCGAAACAACTTGATGGGGATTAGTGAACGAGTGCTATTTAGTCATTTAATAACAATGATTACTACAGCTTGGGTAATTGCTCAGTATTGATTGATATGAACTTGTATGTTGATTATCGGATGAGTAACTCATGTGCTCACGAGTGATTAGGTTGGTAGAATAAATTTTGTTGGTATCGTGAGAAGAGTCATAAATTGGACGGTTGGGCTTAGTCCTCGGTGTTCATGTCCTGAGGCTCCTTCCATGCCAAGTGGTCGGTTGGGCTTGGTCCTCGTGCTCGTTTCCAAGGCTCCTTCCGTATCACGATGTGGATAAAATGCATGTGGTGTGATTCGACATGCTGTGTCGTAATCCCGGGTTATGGATAGTGTGGCAGATCTACGGGCTCGCCAATTGTCACACCGATGGGAGTTGGCAGCTAGACCTTGGGCGGTTGGGCTTGGTCCTCGGTGTTCACGTACTTAAACTCCTTCTGTGCCAAGTGAACGGTTGGGCTTGGTCCTCGTGCTCATTTTCGAGGCTTCTTCCGTATCACACCTTAGGCCAGTTAGGAGCTAGGATTTCGGTGCACATCTACACGAGACACCCGCTGAGCCGTAGTATGCATGTGAGTTCCGCTATTCTGTTCTTAACGTTGATGCATACAAAGTCCTAGGCCAGGTAGTGTGGATACCATCCTAGTAGTGGAGATGCCCGCTCTACTATCACCGTCTGGCCACGACGGATGAAGCTTTAGAGGTTAGCTACCTGCTCGAAAAGTGGGAACTGCAAGTCTGTATCGACATAGCGATTGCATGTGCGTGATCATGGGTGAGTCATTGCATTGCATACATGACATTACAATTCATTGCATACACAAGATCCTCATCGTATAAGTTTGTATGGGCACTCTTATACGATGAGTTACTTACTGCTGAATGATCCTCAACTTATATGTTTGTATGGGCATTCATATAAGTTGAGTTACTTTTTGTTATAATACTATATTCTCCTACTGCTGTAGATGATAGAATTTTTAGAATAAGTTGTTACTCATTTATTACACAACTTTATATACATAGTGATATACCACCTGCTTGTACCTATGTTTAAATATATTGTACCTTGTTCCTTTCTCCACCTGGTGCCGAGGAGTCGCCGGGGAGCGGATGTGAAACCACTTAGTCTTTAGGACTAACGGTTGCTATGTCTTCCTTTTTAGGAGGAAACCCCGCAGGTGGAGTAGCAGGTTATGCAGCCAGACAGCCAGGCCAGGACGACAGGGCCTGAGGGGATGGTACCGTCGCTACCGTCGGTTAGTGATGTTAGTGTGAGAGGTTTTGTTGTACCCTTTTTGGGAAAACTATTTACGTACTCTGATATTAGAAGCTTGTTATAGCTTCTTTACTGTTGTTATATTATGGACTATATGCTTGGTGTGGATTTGACTTCTATGTTATATTTTGGTTGGGTTGACAATGTATGATATTGGTTATAGCCGGCAGGATAGGCTTCTTGTGGTATAGGCTAGCCCGAGTGCTAGTGCTACCGCGAGACGGCTGTTCTGGGCATAAGACCCCTCTCGTGTCGTGTTCTGTGTTCCGGGAGGGGAGGTCTTACATTGGAGGTCATTAAACTCTTTAAATAATTCATACAATGATTATTAAATTTCTACAAAATATTTAGGAAAATATTTTCCAAAAATTCCCATTTTTGAATATGTTTTAGGTATAGGTAAGAGTGACCCCCAGTCAAGATTTAAAGTCATTTGGGTGGCTGGATTGATGGAGGTACTCAAAATAATCTCTGATCAAGCCTAGGTATAGACTTCACCAAAATGAGTGATGTGGTCTGACCTGAACTCCAAATTGGTTCAAACCAATTTTAAAATAAAATAGACTCTTAGGGATACAACTTTCATGCAGACCACTGTTACTGTAGTGGACCCTAAGTATTTTTAATAATAAATTCGAAACAACCAAATAATTGTGACAGAAAATGAAATAAATTGAATTACTATATAATCATTTGCACTAATCTTAAAGCACGATCGTGTGGCCCTGGCATTGTGTTCTTCCTCTAGCCAAAATCCATGATTAAACGAATCTAGAGCTTATTCCAAGTCCATTTGCACGGCCGCTGGAGGGGCGGTTTCCGGCGAACCCGCAAGGAATAACAAGCCATGAAAATCCAGAATTTTTCTCACCCAATTGGGCTCAATTGAGCCCGATTTCTCTCCTAAAAGATCTAAGATTCTGGCCCACGGAGAGAGGAGTAAAGAAGGACCTGATTTGTGGCCTAAATACATGCACTTTGCCTCCTCACCATTTCCATCCACCAAACTTTGGCTCCTCTACAACCTCTACACCAGCCTCAACAGAAATGAAAAGGAATCAGGGGAATCGATTTCCCTTGCCCTAGTGAAGGTCCTTAAATAGGTAATTTGGGAGAGGAGGCTTGTAACTCCCAAATGTCTTTAAACTCCATTAATGGCCAATAACTCCACCCCTTCAATTTCAACCAAATTAAGGGGCTGAACCAAATTAATGGTCGGCCACCTCCAGAAACTCCTCTCCCTCAGAGGAATAAGAGCCCCATAAAAGTGGGAGTTATGGAGCCTCCATGGCCATGATTACCATTAATCTCAAGCTTTTATCTCTCCTCCAAATCACAAATTCTAGAAGCTTACTCCGATGAATTTTATTTTATTCATCGAACTCCGCTCGACAAATCTGCTCGATTCATCGATCTCCGTTCGACGAATATGCCCGTTCGACGAAGGCTAATCCTTGTTCAGTGACTTGCTCTGTTCGTCGAACTCCGTTTGACAAACTCTGAACCCGGTTCAGCACTTACTCTGTTAGTCGAGCTCCGTTCGACGAATGTTGAACCTAGTTTAGCAACCTTCTCTGTTCGTCGAACTCCGTTTGATGAACTCTGAACCCAGTTCAGCACTTACTCCGTTCATTGAGCTCTGTTCGACGAATGTTGAACCTAGTTTAGCAATATCATCTGTTCGTCGAACTCCGTTCGACGAACTCTGAACCTAGTTAAGCACTTACTCCGTTCGTCGAGCTCTGTTCGACAAACGCTAAACTTAGTTTAGCAACCTGCTCTGTTCGTTGAACTCCGTTCGACGAACTCTTAACCCAGTTCAGCACTTACTCTATTCGACGAATATTTGATAAGCTCGACGAATTCCTCCGTTCGATGAATTCTACCGGTTCTATGATTTCTAAATATTTGGTAATTAATACTTACCATTTGCATCCCAAGATGTTTCACACCCTAATTCCCATGTTTCCCCCAAACCCTTTAGTGCTTCCTAGGGTTTTATCATGACCCAGTCATGACAAAACCATCCTAGGGTTCTAGAAGTCTGAGGGATGTTATAAATCCCAATACATAAAAATAAAAATTTCGTCCTCGAAATTCAGGTTAGGCCTACGGGGTTTCAAGTGTGAGAAGAAAAATATAACATCTCGAGAGATTAAAGGAGTACCTGATGTGAAAAGTTCCGGGTACCTTTGTTGCATTAAGTCCTGTGGCTCCCACGTGTGCTCCTCTTGTCCATGATTCCTCCACAAGACCTTGACTAGCAGATCCTTCTTGCACTGCAAGACCTGCATCCCAGTATCGTCTATCAAGATCGGCTCTAGGTGCACCGATGGATCAAAAGTTATAGGCCCATCTATAATCATAATCTGCTGCTCCGACCAAAGTAGAGCTCTCCTGAGGGAGGAGACATGGAAAACGTCATGCAAACCCGCTAGCTCTGGCGGCAGCTCCAATCTATATGCTAAGGGACCGATCTGCTCCAGGATCTTGTAATGCCCCATGTATCTCGGACTGAGCTTCTTCCGACCACGCACCCGCGAGACTCCATGCATCGGTCGTAACTTCAGAAACACCCGGTATCCTACCCGAAACTCTACTTGACGATGTCAAGCATCATAATACTTGGCCTGTCTACTCTGGGCCTCCAACATCCTGTCTCGAATCAACTGCACCTGAGCATCCATATCCTTGATGAACTCCGAGCCAAGTGCCTTCGGATCCTCATCCTAGATCCAAGACAAAGGAGTCATGCATCTCCGCCCGTATAAAGCCTCATAAGGGGCAATGTTGATGCTAGACTGGTGGCTATTATTGTACGAGAATTCGATCAATTGTAGCTGCTTCTCCCATGGCTCTCCGCGATATAGTATGCAAAGACACAACAAATCCTCCAGTGTCTTATTAGTTCGCTCTGTCTGCCCATCCTTCTGAGGGTGGAAGGCGGTACTAACTATCAACCGGATCCCCAAATAAGCCTGGACCGACCTCCATTCCTTAGACGTAAATCATCCATCATGATCGGACACAATCGTACTCGGCACTCAGTGGTATCGGACAAACTGCTCCACAAACCTCCGTACCAAGTCACCCACCGGAGCGTCCTTCCTGATCGAAAGAAATCTGGCCACCTTCATCAATCGATCGACGATCACCCATATCGAGTTGTTCCCCGCATGTGACCGAAGAAGACCATGTATGAAATCCATGGCGATATCGTCGAACTTCTACTCCGGCACCGGAAGTTGATTCAACAATCTAGTCGGACTCCTACACTCGGCCTTCACTAACTGACATGCCTCGCAATGGGTCACGAAATATGTGATATCCCTCTCAGTATACTCCCCAGCTGTGCCTTCCTCCAAGGTCATGAATATGGTTCTATCTTGGCATCCCTTCTTTGCTCAGCCCTGATACGATCTCGAATATCATCAGTAGTGTTCATCACGGCCAGATACTCCTCATAAATCTCTGATTCGTCTGAGGACACCAAGGTAATATGCATATCCTCCATCATCTGTATCAGCTCCATAGACATCAACTGGGGCTCTGCTCTTTAAGTGGTAGCCCTCCGGCTCAGTGCATCCGTCACCACATTCACCTTCCCTGGGTGATAGTGTATAATGTACTCATAATCAAATAGAAACTCCACCCATCTTCTCTGGCGGATGTTCAACTCCTTCTGCATATTGACACATTTCAGATTCTTGTGATCCGAAATTATTTCGTAGTGCACCCCATAAAGGTAATGCCACCAAATCTTAAGAGCGAACACCACTGCTCCCATCTCCAAGTCATGTACAGGGTATTTTTGCTCATGCTTCTTCAGATGGCGGGAGGCGTATGCTATCACATGTCCATATTGCATCAGTACAGAGCCCATCCCCTGAAACAACGCATCAGTGTACAACTGGAAGCCCTCTATCCCAGATGGCAGAGCGAGGATAGGGGCCGACGTAACCCGACCCTTCAACTCCTGGAAGGCCGCCTCACACTATGGCATCCAAATAAATGGAGTGTCCTTCTCCGTCAAAGAAGTGAGTAAATGGGCTATCTGAGAGAATCCCTGCACAAAATTCTAGTACTACCCGACCAATCCCAGAAAACTTCGGACATCCGTGGTCATCTTCTACAAAGGCCAGTCTCGCACAGCCTGAATCTTTGCAGGATCCACCGCCAATCCTGCTCCACTGATAATGTGGCCTAAAAAGGCTACCTTCGTCAGCCAAAACTGGCATTTGCTGAACTTGGCATAAAACTGATGCTCCAAGAGCTTCTCCAGAGTCAAGGCCAGATGTTGTGCATGCTCTTCCTTCATCCTCGAATAAATAAGGATGCCATATATGAACACAATAACAAACCTGTTGAGGTACGGCTCGAACACCCGGCTCATCAAGCTCATGAAGGCCGATGGCGCATTCATGAGCCCAAAGGGCTTCAAGATAAACTCATACAGGCCATATCTGTTGCTAAACGCCGTCTTCGGGATGTCTTCTTCCTAAATCCGTAACTGATAGTATCTCGACCTCATATCCAGCTTCGAGAACCAATGTGCTCCCTCTAGCTGATCAAATAACTCATCGATCCTTTGCAGTGGATATGTGTTCCGAACTGTCAATCAGTTTAGTGTAAGATATTCGATGCATAACCTGAGGGTCCCATCCTTCTTCTTTACAAATAAGACTAGATCTCCGCAAGGCAAGGAGCTTGGCCTAACGAATCCAACCTCCACCAGTTCCTTCAACTGACTCCTGAACTCCACCAGCTCCTTTGGAGCCATCCGATAGGAAGCCCTTGACACCGTCTTAGATCCAGGCACCAACTGAATCTGTAAATCCTTCTCGCGATGCGGCGACAATCCTAGTAGCTTCTTTGGGAACACATCCGCAAAGTCTCATACCACCGATATGATGCAGGCTCACACATTTGACAACGAATATGTCTACGAACTAGCACAAATACCTTTCCACAATCCAAATCCTATATTCGCACAATCGCTCTACGCGGCACCACGTTAATTAATTCTATCAATTATATGCTAGTGTATGGGTAGCAAAACCGATTAGGATCGAATAGAGGCGATAGGCCAATATTCTTTCCGGCTAAAAGGACTTACCCGTTCCGAACGAGCGGTGTTGTACCAAAAGAGATCTACCAAATAAAATACGATTCGTAAAGGGTAGATCTCTCCCAACAAAAGAAAACGAAGGCTCGCCAAACCTTTTCAAAAATAAAATCAATCAAGATAAACACAAACCAATCGAAAGAAAACCACGATCATTCAACGCTTCAAGATGCAACGCCAAGAATTTCCACCACAAAAATGTCTAGGAAAAGAAACACACGAGAGTAGAAATTTTTCGTTACCTAATCGGAATGGATGATCCAGGTTTCTCTACTTGGATCGTTCTTCAACGGCCCCGCCGGAGTCACGCCGGTTGGAGAGAAAACTTGTCCGCCTTCTTCGCTTCACGCCGGAGTTGGCTCCACAAGATGAGACCTTCTTGAATGATAATATAAATATTTGGGGGGAGAGAGAAAAGGTGGTAGGTGGTGTTGTTGGAGAAGAAAACAAGGGGGGGTGTTCGGGTTGAAGTTATGGAGAGGGTGGTCGGGTTGGGTGATGGTGGTTGGTGGCTAGGGATGGTGGCCGGTTTTGGAGTGGATGAGGGTGGTTGGCGGCTAGGGTTTTGGGCAAGGTGGTGGTCGATTTGTCAAGGGAGGTGGTGGTCGGGTTTTATGTGGGGTGGTGGCCGGCCTTTGAAGAGGAGGTAGAAGGGATGGCCGAGGATGTAGAACAAGAGGAGGAGGGCTCGGGTTGCTAGAGGGAGAGAAGGAGAGGAGGGGGATGAGAAGAGGCCGAATAGAGGGAGGGGGAGAGAGGTGGTCGGTGGCCAAGGAGGAGAGGAGAAGGAGATTCTCAAATAAAGTTAGGGTTTTCCTTTTCATTCATTCACTACTTCATTATGAAACCTTACATGCCTATATATAGGCTTACAACACACACATGGCTACATGCAGCCCATAATAAAAAAGTAAACATAGCTCATGGTTTTACACAAAACCATGAGATTAAACATTACATGAAAAATTAAACAACATTGCATAAATAAAAACACAACATTAAAATGAATTTACAATTAATAATAATTAATAATAAATTATTATTAATTATTAATATATTGGTTTGTGTCCAGGACGGGTATTATGGCGATGCTCCACATGGTCATCCATAAGCACGTCATCACCGTATTCAATAGGTTGAGGGCCATCGTCTCCATCAATCCTTCGTCGCTCAAAAGTACTCATCACCGATGAGTTGGTCTGAATGCACCAGCGTGGGAGAGCAACATCCAACATAGCCACCTCCGATCCAAGAAACCAAAAGTCATCGGAGGCCGGTCGATCATGCCATCGAATCAAGTAGTGGCAAACATCACCACATGTAGAGGAGAGCACTTTAACCTGGAGTATCCTGTCATGCAAAAAGATGGTCCTGAAGAACCTTGGAAAAACATTAGGCAATAAAGGAAAACAAGTTTCTACATCAACAACCAACATACCTCCAGTGAAGATCGATGAAGAGAGTGATCCAGACACAAACTAACTACCCAAACCATGAGAAAATAAAGGGGACCCAAACGGACAGGAAGATAATTTAAGTAGTGGAGAAACATATAGCGTTAAATTAGAAACATTAAAAATAGGGGTAATACCCCAATCAGTGGATAACTTCAAATGATATGTGTATTCTCCTAATTTCATTAATATCCGAAAAAGGTCCAGTTCGCCAACTCGCCAATTTCTATAGTGCCCGAAGGCAACCGTTTAGGGACAAGACGCACCATAACTAAATCACAAATCATATAGTGAGACGCTCTTTTATGTAAGCTAGCATGAATTTGATAAGATATAATTTGTATGGCTAGCGTTTCACTAATGTGCTTATATAAAATATGATCATGATGAGCATAAACTTGTGCAAGCTTATTTAATATATTCGGTGGAGGTAACGGAACAAATTAAGGTGGCACCAATGGAACTAAATAAGGTGGCACCAGCGGAACTACATCAGGTGGCACCAACAGTACGAGATCAGGTATAACAATAGACGACCACTTCACTAACTTATACTCAGAGATTTGGTTATTCTTAGAAAGTCGAGAGGATACAGAGCTATCAAAAATGATATTGTGGCCAAACACAAATTTTGTCAACGCACTAAAACTTATATGACGAGACATGTCCAAAGAAGGGCCCCGCAGGGTTGGCAAAATAAAACGACTAAGATCAAACATACCAAACTCATGTCCTAAAGGGTCCACTAAACGAGTCAACGGATCAGGTGGGAGAGTCGGTAGAACTAAAACCAGGAGAGAGTTAAAATCATATTCAATTTCATGCAACGGAGTCAGCAACAAGGGACGCTCATCCGGGCCTACTTCAATAACATCTTCCAAAAGTATAACTCTCTCACATGGAAATTCTTCCAATACATTAAACACGTCATCCAATTCAGAATTAGTAAAGGCCTCAAAAATGGGCAAAATCGAACCCGACGTAAATTTTAACTTAGAGTGAACTTCAGATAATGGAGATAACAATAAAGAACTATCGTTCGAGTTCATAGCGCTAAAATCATCCAAACATAAACTCCTCACATAAGGTGAGTCTTCCCAATCAGTTGGAACATCCTTTAAGTCCGGGTCATCAATAATAATATTGAAATCCTCACTCACAGGCTCCTCAGATAACTTAGGTATATTCTCAGTAGGTGTAATCGTAGGCTCTAACACGACGGAGATCGTAGTTTTGAGAGGGCTCTCAATACTAGGGTGATCAGTCACAACGCTAGTAGGGCAAGTAATAGACAATGTACTACTCACACAGATCAGACTATCATCATCATCCCAAACATCATCTTCTAGATCACTAGGGATTCCCTCAGACTCAGATGCATCAGAATCGTCGGGCAATAACGAACATGTCAAAATACTCTCACCTATGGGGTCATCCTCAAAATCCAGAGATAGTATATCAACATCAGCATCCTCAGGGGTATCAGTCACTATCTCTAGAGGCTTAGATTTCGAGGCTAAAGGAGGCATAACCCTAGTGGTAACATCTATCGATTCCACAGTAAAAAACCTATTAGGAGAGGTTTCCATAACGGGGCGTGGTGGTCCTAATACGATATTTTCGGTCTAACACGAGTGAGCTTTATTCCTAGGAACGTAGTGCTTCTCAATTTCTACTGTCGTAATAAAAGTGGTGTCGAGATCGGTGTGAAAATAATGCAGTAATTTACCCTGGATGTAGGGGCTTAACCCCTTACGAAACCTAGAGAGGGTGATCTCTGGCAACTCCTTCACACCACTTCTAACCATCATATCCTTAAAAAGACGCATATAATCCGAGACCGACTTGTTCCCTTATTTAAGGTTAGTCAAATCATCAGTTATCTGTCGCTTGGTCTGGGTGTTTGGTTTATAATCATTCCTAACGGCAGGTATGGATCTAGTGTCAAAACTATACTCACTCATAGGCTTGGTGTTAGCAGGGCGAAGGTAGGCAGGATCAAATTGATCCGAGAGTAGGCTACGCATGTGCGGCCAAGCGTAACGATAGCTACCAACACGACGCTCTTCGTTTAATCAAAATAACTAGGCTTGACCTACTAATCGCTCTCGGGCAAAGTTAACCTTTTTGTGGTCATCCCATAAGTGGCTATTAAAATAATGCTCTAATCACTTAAGCCAATCTCTAAAATTTTGGGGACATCCTAAATCATCATAAGTAGGATAAATGTGGTGTGCCCTAGGGGTGTGTTTAGCCATATCCTTAGCATATGAATAGTCTAACCGGGAAGCATATACATAATATGTCATTTTAGTGAGAACCGGTGAGAAAACTCAGCCGGAACTAGTGCACATGTAATGACTAAATAACTTGACCCTACTTAATTTTCAAACATGTAATTATTCCCGCTAATTACTTAAAATAACAAATGTATATTTTTTAATTTTCTTACTGGAAATAATATGAAGATAATTAAATAAATTTTTTTTTTTTTGCTGAAAAAATAAAAATACAGGCTACTATTTGCATACCAAAATTAAAATTTTATAACGATTTAATAAAAATAATGACTTAATGAAAAATAAATTTTTTTTGTATTTTTTACTAAGAAAATGATGGAGAATTTCCAGAATTTTATTTTTTGAATTTTGAGAAAAATTGAAAAATTTTAGCCCGCTATTTGCAGACCAAAAATTTAAAAATTGATTTATATGTTGTGCAATGAAACGTGCAAAGTGCGTGTCAGTGCTCAAAGAAAAAGGGGGAGGGGGCCAATTAAGAAATTGACGTGAACCTCCCTCTGATACTAAATTGATGCAGGCTCACACGTTTGACAACGAATATGTCTACGGACTAGCACGAATACCTCTCCACAATCCAAATTCTATATACGCACAATCACTCTACGCGGCACCACGTTAATTAATTCTATCAGTTATATGCTAGTGTACGGGTAGCCAAACCGATTAGGATCGAATAGAGGCGATAGGCCAATATTCTTTCCGGCTAAAAGGACCTACCTGGTCCGAACGAGCGGTATTGTACCAAAAGAGATCTACCAAATAAAATACGATTCGAAAAAGGTAGATCTCTCCCAACAAAAGAAAACGAAGGTTCGCCAAACCTTTTCGAAAAAAAAATCAATCAAGATAAACACAAAACAATCGAAAGAAAACAACGATCATTCAACGCTTCAAGATGCAACGCCATGAATTTCCACCACAAAAATTTTTAGGAAAAGAAACACACGAGAGTAGAAATTTTTCGTTACCCCACCGGAATTGATGATCCCGGATTCTCTACTTGGATCGTTCTTCAACGGCCCCGCCGGAGTCACGCCAGTTGGAGAGAAAACTTGTCCGCCTTCTTCGTTTCACGCCGGAGTTGGCTCCACAAGATGAGACCTTCTTGAATGATAATGTAAATATTGGGGGGAGAGAGAAAAGGTGGTAGGTGGTGTTGTTGGAGAAGAAAACAAGGGGGTGTTCAGGTTGAAGCTATGGAGAGGGTGGTCGGGTTGGGTGATGGTGGTTGGCGGCTAGGGATGGCAGCCGGTTTTGGAGTGGATGAGGGTGGTTGGCGGCAAGGGTTTTGGGCAAGGTGGTGGTCGGTTTGTCAAGGGAGGTGGTGGTTGGGTTTTATGTGGGGTGGTGGTCGGCCTTTGAAGAGGAGGGAGAAGGGTTGGCCGAGGATGTAGAACAAAAGGAGGAGGGCTCGGGTTGCTAGAGGGAGAGAAGGAGAGGAGGGGGATAAGAAGAGGCCGAATAGAGGGAGGGGGAGAGAGGTGGTCGGCGGCCAAAGAGGAGAGAAGAAGGAGATTCTCAAATCAAGTTAGGGTTTTCCTTTTCCATCATTTACTACTTCAATATGAAACCTTACATGCCTAATATAGGCTTACAAAACTCACATGGCTACATGCAGCCCATAATAAAAAAAATAAACATAACCCATGGTTTTACACATAACCATGAGATTAAATATTACATGAAAAATTAAACAGCATTGCATAAATAAAAACACAACATTAAAATGAATTGATATTTAATAATTATTATTAATAAATTATTATTAATTATTAATATATTGGTTTGCATCCAGGACAAGTATTATGGCGACGCTCCACATGGTCATTCGTAAGCACATCGTCACCGTCTTCAATAGGTTAAGAGTCGTCATCTCCATCACGATATATTGGTAACCATCGTCTTGACCTCGGCCATCTCGAAGAACACCTGATAGACCTCATCTCCCTGCATGTGGGACTTGACGGTGTGAATAGAAGATAACATCCTATGGGAGATGGGAGTAATACCTTTGAAGGTCGCGAAGGTGCCTTCGTAACTCAGTACAACCTTCTTTGCCGGGCAATCTATCCGGGCGTGGTTCCAAGTAAGACATGTCATGCCCAGAACCAGGTCGAATTCCAGCATCCTCAAGACCGTAGCCGGGGCCTCGAGTGGCAGTATATAACCCCGTATCCGGAGAGTGGGGTTGGCAGGAGCCAGACTGGCCAAGTCCACCCCAAGACCCAGGCGAGCCAGGTCCCTAGCGTCGAGTCTACTCGATGCCCCCAGCCTCGGCTTCGAGTGAGGCGAGCTCACTCAACGTATTCAGCCTAGGCATCGAGTGAGGTGAGCTCACTCCACGCCTTCAGCCTAGGCATCGAGTGAGGTGAGTTCTATCATCGCTTCTTGCTCTTAGTATTGAGGGACATCTCGGCATCCGTCGGCTCGCACTCACCCTAGTGAGCTCGGCAGCAGCCCCGGCTCGCTTAGACAAGATAGGATGCTTCTGGGAGGCGAGCTTGTGCTCGCCAAGCCCTGTTCTCTGAGATCTTGGATGTTCGTCGACCTCTCGGCCTTTCATCAAGCTCTGGGACTTTCGTCGAGCTCTGGGCTTTTCGTCGAGCTCTTGGCTATTCTCCGAGCTCTTGGTTGTTCGTCAGGCTCTGGGCCTTTCGCTAAGATTTGAGCCTCCTGACGAGCTCTAGCGGCTCAACGAACTCGCGACAGGAGAGCAGGGTAGGCCAGGCTCGTACTCGCCAAAGGCCGAACTGAAGCAGCGAGTGCTAGCTCCATCGAGCACTCGCCTCCCTTGCCGAGTAGAGTTTGTTGAGGTCTACCCTCCTAGTAATCTGTGAAATGCTTTTACAATTTTACCCCCGCTAGCCTGCTCATATCCAGTTAGAACAGAGGAGTTACGCTATTAGCAGACCCAGTTGGGCTTCATATAGCTATTCAGAACATCGGAGGTTGGCTATTTACAGGCCATTTTTTAGAAATCTATAAATAGGACCCAAGGGGTACCTCAGAAGGCATGCTCTCTTGTCTCCCGGTCTTCTAGCGCTTTCTGAGGTTGCCTTAGCTCGGCTCTTGGCTAGGGAGGAGAAGCGCTCTAAAATCTTTCGGGTGTGTGGTGGGACCTCCGCGCCGAGCCCTTGGGTCAATTCTTTGTTCTTTTCCTTTATCATTTTGCTTGCAGGAGAGAAGTAAGTGCGCGATCACTTCTTCCCTGAGGGTGAACTCCACAGAGACCGATTCTTCGGTTTCAACATTTTAGTGCGGTGAGCGTGGAGCGTGGTCAGCATAGAAAATCTTCAGCAAGCTCGATGACGAGAGGAGAAGGACAAGGCTTGGATAGGTCTAACTCGCCACCCCCCCCACCTCTCTCTATGGTGGGGATGTTCGAAGACTTCCGGCGAGAGGTGCTTGGTCTCGTCATGTTTGCACTCGGCGCACGTGCCGAGTGCTCGACTCCAGCGGCGCCAGTACTCGCAGACCCGGCCCTTGGCGAAGACGCTCCCGGCAGGCGAGCTGGGAAAGAAATTGCAGAGGAAGGAAGAGGCGGCGATCTCCCCGGGCGAGTACTCTTACTGGGCTCGGCGTGCGGCGGCAGGTTCGGCGAGATGGGGGTGCGAAACCCCCCAGCCCGCTCAGTAGGGGGAGGCAGCCCCTTCAGCGAGCTAGTTTCTTCTGCCCCGGTTCCAGAGGGGTGCAGGGAGCCCGAGATTTCCTACTACGCTGGGAAGGGAGACCCGATCCAGCACATCCAGTGGTTCGAGGACGTGGTCTCGATCTGATAGATGTCGGATGGGTTCAAGTGCAGGCTCTTTGCCATCACTCTCAATGAGAAGGCGAGAGAGTGGTTCCACCAGCTACCGGCCAGCTCTGTTTACTATTTCGAGGACCTACGCAGGGGGTTCAAGTTGAGTTTCACCACCTCCAAAAGGAGGAAGAAGGAGTCGGAGTCCCTATTCCATATCAAGAAGGGGGTGAACGAGACACTGGGGAGCTATGTGGACCGGTTCTAGGAGGAGGTGACCCAGGTCCAAGAGATGTCGGGTCATACCCTGATGATGGCCTTCACCCTAGGGTTGTAACAATGTTTCTTCAGAATGGAACTGAAGAGGGTGCCGCCCCTCTCCTACGAGGAGCTAATGTAGAGGGAGGCAAGAGAAGTCGATGGGGAGGCGTCGAATCCGGAGTTTGCCCGGAAGCTGTCCAGGTGGGCCACGGAGGAAGAGAGGCTAAGAGGTGGCAAAGGTCAAGAGGAGAGAAGGGATGAGCCCCGATAGAGGGAATAGAAGTAGCAGTAGCCCGGGTGGGTGCGCCAGGAGCCGAACCATCAGCTAGGTTGGAGGTTGTAGTGGCAAGACCAGGGGCCGCGGAGAGGTTTCTAGGTAGGAGACAATCGTCAGGAGGGTCAGGGCCAATTTTACCCTCCAGGTGGGAGGCAGGGCCAGAGACCTCCTCTCCCCAACCATAACCAGGCTATGGCTATAGCCATGGGGGAGAGGAAGAGAGCAGCGCAGAGGAGGAGAAGGGAAGTTAGGGTGGAGTTACCCTACTGTGACTTCCATCAGGAGGAGGGGCACGCCACAGCCACATGCCCGGAGTTCCTCGAGATGTGAAGAAATAAGGAGCAACAGCAGCAGCAAGACCGCCAGGGAGTGCGGATCGAAGAAGTCCTGCCTCGGGCGGAGGAGGACATGTGTGAAGACCGGGAAAATGTTGGGGCCCGGGGAGGGATCAGAGTGATCCACGGGGGGGGGGGGGGGGGGGGGGGGGGGGGGAGGGGTCGAGGCTTCCCGCAAGGCAAGTCACCACACTATGTTCCGTCAGAGCGTTGGCTCCACCTCCCAGCCCTCACCCCGGAAGAGAAGATCACCTTCTCAAGGAAGGATATGCCAGACCATGAGGACCCCTTCTGCGACGCGCTGGACATCCAGACAGCGGTCGAGAACTTCACCATCTCCCAGATCCTCATCAATAACGGGAGCTCGGTCAATGTCATCTTCAAGAAGGAATTTAACGTGATGAAGGTGGACGCCAAGAGGGTGCTGGCCTCAGATGGACCCTTGTTCGGGTTCTCGGGTGAGAGGAAGGAGGTAGAAGGAGGAGTGGGCCTCCATGTCACTCTGGAGGGCAGTCCCGCACCTGCAGGTTCATCATTGTGGACTCCCCCAGTAGCTACAATGCCATCTTCGGGCGACCCCTCATCAGTGTCTTCCGCTGCGTTCCAGCATCCTTCCACCAATGCCTAAAGTTCAATGCCAAGGGGATCCAGGTCCGGGTTCGGGGTGACCCCAAGGTGGCAAGGGAGTGCTATGTCATGGCAGTGAACTCCACCTCATGGCAGCAAGGGGGCGAGGAGATTGAGAGATGGATGGAGGAGGCAGAGCAGGAGGCAGGAGTGGAGATGAAGGTGGAGGAAGACAGCACCCGAGTGGAGGTGGTAGAGGAAGTCCTGTAGCCTGCCGAGGCAATGGTTGTGGAGGAGGCAGAGGAGGAGATTCCTGCCCCAGGTGGGGAGGATGACAGAGAATGGGGAGAGCAGTCTCGTTTGGAGGCTGCGGAAGAAGTTATGGAGATGGAGGTTCTCACCCTCGGGGGCAAGGTGGAAAAGGTCCTCATCAGCGGGGGGCTTACCCCGTCAGACCAGGAGAGGATGCTGGAGTGCATCCAAAAGAACATGGACATCTTCGCCAGGAGCGCCGCTGAGATGCCAGGGATCGATGCGGATGTGGCCTGCCATCGCCTCAACTTGGACCCCAAAGCTCGTCCCATCCAGTAAAAGAAGAGGTCTATTGCGGACAAACTAGCCGAGCCAATCAGGAAGGAAGTGGCCAAGCTCCTCAAGGCTGGCTTTGTATCCGAGATCCAATACCCCAGTTGGGTCTCCAATATAGTAATGGTAAAAAAAGGGAATGGCCGGTGGAGAATGTGTGTTTATTTCTCTCTACTTAATAAATCGTGTCCTAAGTAATGTTATCCTTTTCCTTGGATTGACGCGCTAGTTGACTCAACTGTTGGTTTTCCTGTAATGAGTTTCTTAGATGCATTTTCAGGTTACCACCAGATCAGGATGCACCCCCTGACATCAAGGATGTCTCCTTCATCACAGCGGATGGGTGTTACTGCTATAAAATGATGCCCTTTGGGCTAAAGAATGTAGGGGCGACATACCAAAAAATGATGGATAGGGTCTTCCGAGAGCAGAAGGGATGGAACCTAGAGGTGTATGTGGATGACTTCATGATCAAGAGTCGAGATGTGGATTCTCATCTCTGGGACCTGTAGGAGACCTTCACCACCTTACGCAAATATAAGATGTGGTTGAACCCCCTAAAATGTGTCTTCGGGGCAAGCAGGGGTAAGTTTCTTGGCCATCTCCATACCCCTGCAGGAGTAGAATGCAACCCCAACAAGGTGAGGGCAATCATGGAGTTGGGATCACCTCGGAACGGCAAGGAGGTACAACGGTTGACGGGGAAGCTGGAAGGATTGAGCAGGTTCCTCTCCCAGTTGGAGAGAAGTGCTCCCCCTTCTTCAAAACTTTGAGGGGGCCAGAAGTTTGAATGGACTAGGGAGTGTGAGGAGGCATTTCAGGCCTTGAAGAGGCAGTTTACTAAGGCCCCCCTACTCCAAGGGCAAAAGGATGGGGAGGACATATCTTTGTATCTAGGGGTCGGGGCAGAGGCCTTGAGCTCTGTCTTGGTTCAGGAAGAGGGGAAGAAGCAACTCCCCATATATTATGTAAGTTGAGTCCTGAGGAAGGCAGAGCTTCGGTATCCCATCTTGGAGAAGCTAGCCTTTTCTCTGGTCATCTCAGCTCGGAGGCTCCGAACTTACTTCCAGGCACACTCAATCTGAGTGGTGACTGACCACCCCCTCCGCAACATCTTCGAGGGGTGGAACATTCGGGCAGGTTGGCTAAGTGGTCGGTGGAATTGAGCGAGTTCAATATCTCTTTTATCCTACGTCTCTCGATCAAGTCCCAAGCAATGACCAACTTTCTGGCTGACTATGTGGTCGAAGTGGCAGAGGAGGAACTCACTCACTCAGTTCCCTAGAAGGTGATGGTAGATGGCACTTCAGGGAGGCATTCCCTAGGGGTGGGGGTGATCTTGGAGAGCCCCCAGGGAATGAGAATCAAGAAAACGGTGGTGGTGCACTTTCCCATCACTAACAACCAGGCCGAGTACGAGGCGGTGATTGCAGGACTACGCCTGGCCAGGGAGCTGGGGGTTTTTGACGTGGAGGTCCTCACTCACTCCATGGTGGTACCTTTCCAAATCAACGGGGAGTTCAAGGCAAGGGAGCCTACCCTCCAGTTATACTTAGCAAAAGTAAAGGGAATCATCGGCATGTTCTAAACCTTCTCCATCCGACACGTACCCCGGGAGGAGAAAGAGCGGGTGGATCGAATGGAAAAGCATGGTCCCTAGGTGGGAGTACCATCACTGACCTATTCCGCCCTTCCATTGAAGAGGGAGAGATAATGGAGGTGGATCAACACCCCTCGTGGATGGATCTGCTCGCGACATTCCTTTCCACCGAGGAGTACCCAGAGGGGATGGATAAGAAGAAGTTCAAGTACAAGTCGGTGTACTATCTCATCCACAATGGGCAGCAGTACAGAAAGACCCTCTATGGGATGTTGGCACGTTATGTGGCTGAGAGGGAGGTCCAGAGGATCTTGGAGGAGGTTCACTCTGGGGAGTGTGGAAGTCACTCCGGGAGTTGGACCTTGGAAGGAAGAATTGTCAGCCAGGGATATTTTTGGCCTATCTTGGGCCGCGACGCGGCAGAATTTACGAAGAAGTGCCACAAGTCCAGTTGTATGCCCCACTCCAGTTGCAACCAGCCCAGCACCTCAGAAGTATCACGGCCCCCTGGCCCTTCACCATCTGGGGAATGGACTTGGTGGGGCCTTTCCCCCAGGCCAATGGGAAGAGGAGGTTCTTACTCGTCATGATAGATTATTTTTCTAAGTGGTTGGAGGTAAAGGCACTGGCTAAGGTTACCTCCCAGGTTATCATGAATTTTGTGTGGGGAGAGATCATCTGTCGGCACGGGATACCCCAGGCCATTGTAACAGAAAATGGGCCTCAGTTCGCAAGCATCGAGTTCATCAGCTTCTGCGGGTAGCTCGGGATCAATCTCCGATTTGCCTCGGTCTATCAACCTAGGAGCAACGGGCAGGTGGAAGCGGCAAACAAAATCATAGTGAACCTCCTGAAGAAAAAAGTTGAAAATCTTAAGTGTAGCTGGGTGGAGCAACTTCCCTTGATTCTTTGGGCCCTTAGGACCACCCCCAATACGGCCACAGGGGAAACACCCTTCAAGCTCTCCCATGGATGTGAGGCAGTGCTTCCAATCGAGTTTGAGGTCTAGATGCCTTGGGTAGTCGAGACAAAGGCAGGCAGGGAGGAATGGCAAGCTGAAAATGAGGAGGAGTTGCGGCTCTCCCTTGACATGGTGGAGGAGCTACGTGACCTCTCCGCCGTCTGATAGAAAGAAGTGAAGAGAAGAATTGCCAAGTACTTCAACAAGCATGTCAGGGTCAAACAGTTCGCGGAAGGGGACTTGGCCCTAAAAAAGGTGGATGTTGTGGGAAGATCAGCTGTTGTGGGGCAGCTCAACCCCAATTGGGAGGGTCCGTACATTGTATAAGAAGGATTGAAATCAGGAGGGTACCACCACCGGAATGTGGAGGGTGAGACCATATGTCTCACCTGGAGCGGTGATGACCTAAAACATTTTTATCCCTGAACCATGTAAGTGATTCTTCTTTCTAAGTAAAATTTCTTCAAGTGACAATACTCATATCGTGTTTTGTGTGAATATGTGGTGTTCATTTGATAGACCCCGGGTATATCTTGCTGTCAGGCTCCCACCTAGCTGGCAGGACTGGATGTCACTCGATGGAGTATACCCAGACCCCGAGCAGATCTCGCTGTCAGGCTATCACCTAGCTGGCAGGGCTGGATGTCACTCGAGGGAGTCTACCCAGACCTCGAGTAGATCCCGCTGTCAGGCTCTCACCTAGATGGCAAGGCTGGATGTCACTCGAGGGAGTCTACCAAGACCCCGAGCAGATCCTGCTATCAGGCTCTCACCTAGCTGGCAGGGTTGGATGTCACTCGAGGGAGTCTACCTAGACCCCGAGCAGATCTCATTGTTAGGCTCTCACCTTGCTGGTAGGTCTGGATGTCACTCGAGGGAGTCTACCCAGACCCTGAGTAGATCCCGTTATCAAGCTCTCACCTAGCTGGCAGGGATGGATATCACTCAAGGGAGTCTACCCAGACCCCGAGCAGATCCCGTTGTTAGGTTGTCACCTAGCTGGTAGGGCTGGATGTCACTCGAAGGAGTCTACCAAGACCCTGAGCAGATCCCGCTATCAGTCTCTCACCTAGCTTGCAGGGCTGGATGTCACTCAAGGGAGTCTACGCAAACCCCGAGCAGATCCCATTGTAAGGCTCTCAACAAGCTGGCAGGGTTTGATGTCACTCGAGAGAGTTTACCAAGACCCCGAGTAGATCCCACTGTCAGGCTCTCACCTAGCTAGCAGGGTTGGATGTCACTCGAGGGAGTCTACCCAGACCCCAAGCAGATCCCGCTGTCAGGCTCTCACCTAGCTGGCAGGGCTAGATGTCACTCGAGGGAGTCTACTCAGACCCCGAGCAGATCCCATTGTCAGGATCTCACCTGGCTTGCAAGGTTGTATGTCACTCGAGGGAATCAACCCAGACCCCGAGCAGATCCTGCTGTCAGGCTCTCACCTAGCTGGCAGGGTTGGATATCACTCAGGGAAGTCCCACCCTCTCTGGAAGTTATTTGAGATGATCGATCTTTCCTAAGGGTATAGATAAGAAATCCCTTATAGGCGGGTTAGAGCTCGTGGGCCCAGCTCGGTAGAAGGAAGGAGAGCCAGGTCCTAAGCCTCCTTTGGAGAAGGCGAGTTCCATCCATGCATTCCGCCCCCTCCCCTCCAGTTTTACTTATGAAATATATTAACAATTTTGGCTCGACGTTGGCAAGACAAGACGCGGCCCGCGTGCGAGCTGGATGGTGGTGAACCTAGCTTGACGGGTGGTCCATTCCTAGTTAACCTGGAGCAGGTGAGCTCTTGGAATCTATTCACGGTTACGAATCCTAAACATGCATTCAAGCGGCAGGTCCTATCCTAGCGAGGTCTCTCAAGGAGAAGAGCTCGCAGGCGAGTGCTTCACAAAAAAAAGACCAAGAAAAAGATAAAAAAATTCATGGCAGAAAAATCTTTCATTAAGAAGCTGTTACAAAGGGTGAGCTCGCTTAGGCGAGATTACAAAAAGGGGGGATTACAAAAGTGCTCTCGCCTCCCTCCCCGGACTAGCGATCTTCGCCCTCTCCTCTAGAAGGATCATCCTTGAAGCCTTTTCTGAAGAGCATGTCAAAGCTATCCTCCTTCTCGCTAGGGGGCGTCGACAGGAATAGACTCGACATGAGGTATCGCGCCATGATCTCCTCGCAGCCTTCCACCAGCACTTGTGTATCCTTCATGATTTGCAAGGCGTATTCGGCAGACTCAATCGAGTTGATCCGCAGCCGCTCAACGACCTCGGCCTCGCCAAAAATCTGTGGCCTCTTATACGGTAAGGAGGGCTCGTTACCGCCTGAAGGTAGGAGGACTTCAGCCTGGTGGATGATCTCTCCATGGAGCCCTCTGTTCTCTTCGCTCAACTTCGCATTGTTCCCCTCCAGCTCGGCGGTGCGAGCCTCTAGCTCGGCGACACGAGCCTCCAGCGCGGCGGAGCGGGCATGCAGCTAGTTGTTTTCTTCCTCCAGCCCGATGGCGTGAGTCCGCATCTCCCTATCGGCCTCGACATCCTGTAAGGCAAAATGGGTAAGTATATCTAAGGCAGGAAAAATCCTAAGTAAAAAGGGAAAGGGGTGATCAGTTCCTACCAGCCTGCCAGCGTCTTTGGCGAGTAAATCCTCGGCAATGTAGAGCCTCCTCTCCAGGTTGACGACCTTGTCCTGGGCGATGTTGTGCTTCTACTCAGCCTTCTGTAGGAGTTGGATGAGGTTGAAGTCGCGACGGACCATCATGTGATGGAACTCCAGGGCCCGTATATGGGCTTGCAGGCCCTCATGGCCGAGCTGGTGCAGGGTCGTGCGCTTATAGGTCACGGCATCCTAACGCTCGTAGAGGCCGACGCCGAGCGCATAGGCATGACCGGAGGAAGGCTCGCGGTCTGCCCAGAAGGGCTGGAGGGTGGAAATGGAGATCCGGTGGGCCGCCCCATCCCATTGGACAACGGGCTCGCTGGCTGAATCTTTCCACCACCCCCTGAGGTCGAAGAGGGGGTGACTCTTCGGCAGGCCCGGCTCGCGGGCCGCCGCCTTCTGAGCAGCTGGAAGAGCGGAGGGCTCGCCTCCCACCTTCCCTTTGTCTGATGTCTCCTTCAGCGGGCTCCACGACGATCCATCCGGGGTGGTCTCGGTCAAGCTCATGTACTTGGGCTATTGATGTTATTGTTGTTGTCTCGCCTGAGAGACCACCACTGCTTTCAACTTCTTCTGCGGTGGATGATGGCGAGGCGATCTGGACCCCGCGGGGTCAGCCCGCTTCTTGCCAGAGGAGGGCTTGGACGATGTCAGATCATCTCGGCAGGCGGTTGCAGCTGCTTTCTCGAGGGGGCAAGGGGGTCGGGGAGTAGTCCCGGATCCGCAAAAGGTGGGTTCTCGGGAATCAATCGCTCCCCTGCATAAATAACTTAGTAAAAACTCCTATGGATTTGGCGAGATCGGGAAAGCGAAAAAGTTGAAAGGTATACCTTAATCGGGAAGGATGGGGAGGAGCGAATCAAGGCCCCTTCGGAGGAAGGCGACCTCGATGTCCTTGTGGAGAAAAAACTTGTAGAGCTCGGCGTCGTTGCCAGACACGGTGGGGGGTCACTACACCTCCTCTCCCTTCTGCTGGGGCGAGTAGGGGACATTGTCAAGATCGCCCTTGATGAAGACGATCTTGGTTATCCAGTTGCGATGTTTGTTCGCGATCTCGCGAACCTTGATGAAGGAGCCCCCGAAGTAGGCGACGCCATCGGGAGTCGCCTTGTAGGTGAACAGTTTCCTAAAGACAGTCATGTTGAACTCTATTCGCTCCATGCGGAGGAAGCATACGAATGTCACCATCATGGCAATGGAGTTCGAGTTGAGCTGCGAGGGAACCGTGCCGAAATATTTCAGGATCTGTCGGATTTCCGGCCAGAGAGGCAGGCGCAACCCCATCTCGAAATACGAGATGGGAAAGGCGAGTTCATAGGGTAAGAAGGTGTTGATGGCCTCACCTTCCCTAGTCCAGCGAGCCTCGAAACCGGGGGGCACGAAGTCGGCAATGAACTCCGCGAACTTCCCCTCGGAGGTGTTCCCCTCGAAGAAGTAGTAGTCGGTGAAATGCTGAGCGCATTTGGAGCGGCCATCAGAATCGGGATTGTTCTTGCCCATACTCGCGGGTGGTTTGGAGCACGAGTACGATGTGAGAGAAGACGAGAAGGGGGTATGAAAGCAGTAAAGATGGTGGGCCGGGGTTGGTGAGGGGGCTATTTATAGGAAAATAAGTTCAAGGCCGAGCAGATCAATCAGTCCTACTTGCCAGGCTTAGCTCGCCAACCCCAGCTCGCCGACTTCTGAGACCTGCCCTATAACATACCGAGTTGAACGTAAATGTTATTACATCCGAATAGCAACCATTGAAATCTAAAAATATTCTGAGTTATTACAGATCAGAAGAAGGATATTGTTCAGAAAAATCAGAGGCACGAGGAAAAAGCAATAAGTTCAATACGTGCGCGGGCTGAGGGGGTAGGAGGAGAGTGCCAGTAGGCTCAGCGATGGAGCCGTTTCTATCTACCCCGGCCTCGCTTCTCCTTCCCCGCAGGTCACCGCGGGTTGTGAAGCTCGCGAATCCACCCCAAGTTCCTCTGGGCAATCTGGAGGCTCTCCTCGACCTCTTCCAGGAGTCGAGTAAGGGACATCGTCTCGCCTGTCGGGTTGCCCCGAACCTCGTCAGCAAGCTGCACATAGTCCCGCTGCAACGCCTCGTTGTCCTCCTACACCTTGCGCATCCCAAGCATCAACTTATTGAAGATCCCAATCCCCCATCGTGTCAGCTCGTTGTTCTCCACCTCGGGGCCCAGGAAGGAGTCTACCGAGCTTGGAGAATGGAGGGGTGAATAGCGGGATTGCCCCGAGGAATCGTCATCCTCAGACTGACTGGGAAGATCTGCAAAGGTAGAGGCGTTAGTACGAAAAAGCGAGCACCCCAGGAGGACTACGGGATAGGGGCCATATGAATTTCAACTTGCCTGACGAGCTCGGGGCCTCAAAAGAAAAGCGGGGTGTGGGCAGTTTCAGGTTTTTGCCCCGACCCGAGGGCTAAGTTCTCAGTGTAAGGAGATTAAAGCCCGGCATGGGAATGATCTCGGCACCTCCTCTAGTAGTCCCAGCGAGTTACAGGGAGAATGGGGAACGAGCTGGAGAACTCAGCCTCTGTGAGTCCAGCGCCGGAGTCCCGAAGGGGGACAGGTCTCGCGGGCGTGTCTCCGGGGTCTTAGGCCGCGAGTTGTCGGGAGGGTTCTTAACCCGCGATGATAAGGCCTCACCGTCATCCTGTCGGCTGTCCGGGTCGGCGCAGAGGTCGACGATGTCTTTCTCCTTATTAGGTGGGGGCCGGGTAGAGG
Organism: Platanthera zijinensis; assembly: GCA_039513925.1. Lineage (NCBI taxonomy): Eukaryota > Viridiplantae > Streptophyta > Magnoliopsida > Asparagales > Orchidaceae > Platanthera > Platanthera zijinensis. Next base: position 151,582,118 of record CM077090.1, on the reverse strand, counting down.
AGCCAGACCCAGGTTCAAGGGTCGTTTTTAAGCCTTGGAGGATGTGCTCGGCCGCTTTGGAAAATGGCTTCACCCTCTTACCAGGATTGGATTCGACCAGACCCCCCCCCTACGGAATGACAGGGGGAATCAGGGTCAAACTGGCGACACGGGCGGGGGAAACATCACAAGCTTTAGCCAACCTCTCTTGGACCTCCTTGGGGATAGGCATCTCGGGAAGATTAGAGCAAAGGGAAGGGCAAAGGTCACCCAGGTACGCAGGTGCATATTTATAGCTGTTAGTGGCCCCCACCACAAGATTCTCCGGATCCTGCCATACTCACCAAATCTTGTGGGGTTGGATGTTTCTTTTCGAGCTTATGTCAACCTCGCAAAGAGTGGGATTGTGTACAACCCCGTATCCGGCGAGTGGGGTTGGCAGGAGCCGGACTGGCCAAGTCCAGCCCAAGACCAAGGCGAGCCAGGTCCCTGGCGTCGAGTTTACTCGATGCCCCCAGCCTCGGCATCAAGTGAAGCGAGCTCACTCAAAGCTTTCAGCCTAGGCGTCGAGTGAGGCAAGCTCACTCCACGCCTTTAGCCTAAGCGTCGAGTGAGGTTAGTTCTGTCAACGCTTCTTGCTCTTGGAATTGAGGGACATCTCAGCATCCACTTGCTTGCACTCAACCTAGTGAGCTTTACAGCTGCCCCGGCTCTCCCAGATGGGAGGCGAGCCCTGTTCTCCGAGCTCTTGGCTGTTTGAAGACCTTTGTGCCTTTCGTCGATCTCTGGGCCTTTCGTCGAGCTCTGGGCTTTTCGTCGAGCTCTAGAATGTTCTCCAAGCTCTTGGCTATTTGTCGGGCTCTTGGCCTTTCGCCGAGCTCTGAGCCTCCTGACGAGCTCTAGCTGCTCAATGAACTCGCGGTAGGAGAGCAGGGCAGGCCAGGCCCGTACTCGCCAAAGGCCGAGCAGAAGCAGCGAATGCTAGCTCCATCGAGCACTCACCACCCTTGCCGAGCAGAGGTTATTGAGGGCTACCTGCCTAGTGATCTGTGAAGTACTTTTACCTTTTTTCCCGATACATCAAAATCCTCACTACAAATCACTCAATCACGGAAGTAAATCTATAATATCTTCCAATGATCAGGACTCACTGTCCCTACTTCCTGAACTCCAGTGCTATACTGTCCCGTCTCCAAGCGCACCGACCTTTGAGGCTGTATTTCCTGGTTCGGCTCCACGATCCCCTAAAATGATTTTGTCAACGACCGTTAGTCTAAAAGACTAAGTCTTATCATCCCCCACCCCTCCCCCATGGCTCCTAGGCACGGAGTGGGGAGAAGGAAAGGGAAGGTAATGAAGTTGGAGAGTAACAAAGGTAAGCATGTGGCGGCGGAACTAGTCTATCATGAGTTCATAAATAGAGCAAGTATATGTAAGCAGTAGTAGGTAAACAGTATTAGTATACACAAGAACAAGTGAGCAAGTATAGTATGAGAAGGTAAACTAAGTAACCATGACCTATAGGAATGCCCATACAAACTTATAGACCAAGGGGTCATTTTGCAAGGCCTATTGTATAGTGTCTCATACCATTTTATACAATAGGTGTCAGGGGTTATATACAATGATGATGCTATGACATGCAAGTATGCTATGATATGAATCATGCAAGTGCAACACACACTCGACTCTGTGCACACAGACCTTTAGTTCCCCTTTTCTAGAGCCTAACCTCCCAGGATACCTACGTAGTGGCAAACAGAAGCGGTGGGTTGGGCCTCGCCCACTTCTAAACTGGTATCAACACTACCAGTCAGACCTATTGTATGCCTCAGTGCTGGTGTACTAAGCAGAGCTCCTGCATACTATTGTCGGTTGTGCATTGGACTTTATTTATCCAAGTGTTAAACCACACTTGCCGAGTCAACATATTAGTGTCGGTGTGATAACTCTCCAATATTGAAGACCCACCACCTTATATCTTATGCACATGCAACCTTAATAAACTTTTCCACCGAGCCAAAACTCCTCGGACTATCCTATCCGTCACAATTATCTACCGAGCCAAAGCTCCCTGGAATAACCCGTCCGTCACAACTATCTACCGAGCCATCGGCTCGCCGGGCTAACCTGCCCATCACTAAAACCACTGAGTCTACCGCTCGCGAGACCCAACCTAACTCCCACAACACCTGGGAATGTGAGTGTAAGTGAAATCCTAGTTGTACTAGTTAATCTTAAACATTGATTATTCTTACAGTTTAGGTTAGCCCAGGACTGTCCAAGGTATTCCCAATGAAGGGCTCTCACAGGGCACTAGGAACTATGATGGTAGCTGAAGTCTATCGTTCCATTTTGCATGACACTTACTATTATTGGTTATTACCCAATTCTCGATCCCTTTTAATATTATACTGGATCTAACCCTGATGTATTTTGACTCTCTTTCTCTCCATAGGAAAGATGACCTTTCGTCGATCTCAAGCACCACCTAACACTAGCCAACCCAGCATTCCCCTCATCATGATTCTTAATGAATCTCACTTTTTCTTTTTCACTTTACCCAGATCAGTAAGCCAATAACCCCATCTCCCTATGTCCATTCCACATGTTATCACATTTTCCACAGTTTTACTAAATGCAGAACAACCTAAGCTATATGATGTGCATTATAGGAGGTACTCCAAATTTTCATCCAAATGCCCTAATATAATTATTATGTGTCTTTCATGACACATTTAGCCTAAATCTAGAAACTTGTAATTTTCCTAATTAATTTAACATTTATTAGATTTTCTCAAAAGTTAGGCCATGGGTAATTTTGAACATGAAGTACTAGATTTCCTTAAGTTATGGCCACTTAAAAATCATGATCACTATATGATGCCAAAATAACAATGAATACCAAATTTCACAAACTTTCATAAAAGTATTAGCCCCTAAATAATTAATTCAAAAAATCCAAATAATTAGAGTTAATGAAGTGAGTTCCATAAATTATAGTCCAAAAATTATATAAAAATTACCAGAGCTTTATAATGATCATAAAACACTACTGACGAAGTTTCATGAAATTCCAAGATTAGTGAGCTATGTATAAAAATACTTCAAATAATTTCATTAAAGTGCACTTTGTAAAGCAACATTCTTATAAACTCATCCAAATGATATGTGACAAATTTTATAGACTTCATTATGCCCTAAAGATTTCTCTAGCCAAGTAACACAATTTTCTAGTAATATATATAATTTATTGACTATTTATCAAAGTATGGTATACTAGTTCACTTAACACATGAAGTACTAAGAGGAAATTTCCAAATGATCCAAATAATTTACTAGTGCCTCTAAATGATATTTAATTAACCTTTCCAGAGTTTCATATCATTCAAAATTAATCTAACCATGGTTACTTCAAAATCATCAAAAAGGGCAAGGTGGAGATTATACCTACAAGTATGAGCTATTGTTTTCTAAACATCCTATAATAAATTTCAAAGTTTAGTAGAACTATAAAGTTACTTCTACCAAATTTTCATGAAAATTCAAGATCATATGACCCTTCAACATTTTCCTAAAAGGTATAGACACAAATTATCTCTAATTGGTTTAGGTTGTGTGTCTAAGTCTAAATGTCACCAAATGCCTTTTAGAGCATTTCACCACCCTAAGATCACATGGACTAATCACTAAGTCCATAGAAGGACATATCACTCCATGTCCTTTACAAACCCCCAAAGTTCAACCTTAGGGTTTGAACTAGGGTCCTAGGGCAAATCAGCCCCCAAAACACCTCCAACTCCATGAGAGGGTGTTTAATGTCATAACAAATCAGTGGCCCAAGTTTCAACCTCTGTTGGTGTCCATACCAATTCATCTCCAAATGGAATAAAATTTTATACAGAGCCCTATATTGACCCAAAGAACCACTCACTGAAATTTGGGAGGGTTTGGAGGTCATTAGACCCTTTAAATAACTCATACAAGGATTATTAAATTTCTACAAAATCTTTAGGAAAATGTTTTCCAAAAATTCCCATTTTTTGATATGTTTTAGGTATAGGTAAGAGTGACCCCCAGCCTAGATTTCAAGTCATTTGGATGGCTGGTTTGATGGGGGCACTCAAAACAATCTCTAATCAAGACTAGGTATAGACCTCACCAAAATGAGTGTCGTGGTCTTACCTGAACTCCAAATTGGTTCAAACTAATTTTAAAATAAAGTAGACTCTTAGGGCTACAACTTTTATGTAGACCATGTTTACTGTAGTTGAACCTATGTATTTGAAATAATTAATTCGAAATAACCCAATAATTGGGACAGAAAATGAAATAAATTGAATTACTATATAATCATTTGCATGAATCTTAAAGCACGATCGTGTGGCCCTGGCATTGTTATCTTCCTCCAGCCAAAGTCCATGATTGACCAAACCTAGAGCTTATTCCAATTCCATTTGTCAGCCACCCGGCCACCTCCCTAGCCGGCCACCACCGCCACCACCTTCGTTGAGGTGGTGGCTATCGCCGGGCGGCGGCACGGCCGTGGGAGGGGTGGTTTCCGACGAACCCGCAAGGCATAAAAAGCCATGAAAATCCAGAATTTTTCTCACCCAATCGGGCTCAATTGAGCCTGATTCCTCTCCTAAAAGATCTAAGATTCTAGCCCACGAAGAGAGGAGTAGAGGAAGACCAGATTTGCGGCTTGAAGACGTGCGCTTTGCCTCCTCACCATTTCTTGCCACCAAACTTTGGCTCCTCTGCAACCTCTACAAAAACCTCAACGAAAATGAAAATGAATCGTAGGAAACGATTGCCCTTGCCCTGGTGAAGATCCTTAAATAGGGAATTTTGGAGAGGAGTCTTGTAACTCCCAAATGTCATTAAACTCCATTAATGACCATTAACTCCACCCCTTCGGTTTCAACCAAATTAAGGCACTGAACCAAATTAATGGCCGGCCACATCCAAAAACTCCTCCTCTCCCTCAGAGGAATAAGATCCCTATAAAAGTGGGAGTTATGGAGCCTTCATAGTCATGATGGCCATTAATCTCAAGATTTTCTCTCTCCTCCAGATCACAAATTCCAGAAGCTTAGTCCGACGATTTTTGTTCTATTCATCGAACTTCGCTCGACAAATCTGCTTTATTCATCGATCTCCGTTCGATGAATATGCCCCGTTATACGAAGGCTGATCCTTGTTCAGCGACTTGCTCTGTTTGTCGAACACAGTTCGACAAACTCTAAACCCGGTTCAGTACTTACTCTGTTAGTCAAGCTCCGTTCGAAGAACGCTGAACCTAGTTTAGCAACCTTCTTCGTTCGTTGAACTCCGTTCGACGAACTCTGTACAAAGTTCAGTACTTACTCCATTCGTCGAGCTCCGTTTGACGAACGCTGAACCTAGTTTAGCAACCTGCTCTGTTCGTCAAACTCCGTTCGATGAACTCCAAACCTAGTTCAGCACTTTCTCCGTTCGTCGAGCTCCGTTCGACAAACGCTGAACCTAGTTTGGCAACCTTCTCTGTCCGTCAAACTCCGCTCGACGAACTCTGAACCCAATTCAGCACTTACTCTGTTCGACGAATATTTGCTGAGCTCGACGAATTCCTCCATTCGACGAATTCTACCGGTTCTATAATTTCTAAATATTTGGTAATTGAGACTTACTTTTTGTAGCCCAAGGTGTTTCACACCCTAATTCCCATGTTTCCCCCAAACCCTTTAGTGCTTCCCAAGGTTTTGTCATGACCCAATCATGATAAAACCATCTTAGGGGTCTAGAAGTCTGAGGGATGTTACATATGACCCCATGTCCTCAATACTCAAAGGGAAATCCTAGGGTTTGTACTGGGGTTTGTGGGCATATCCACCCCCAAACCACTCAATTTCTCTTGAGGGGGTGTTTTAGGTTACTTCAAGTAAGTGGCCAAGGTTTCACCACATTTGGATGAGAATTAGACACCCTAACCATCAAACAACCTTTGCCCTAATTTACCCTTAAGGGACCAAACTTTGGTCACACCAATACTTACTTAAATCAACCCCAATTAGGCTGATATTTTTACCAGAGTCATATTATGACCCTAAGAGTCATCCACCAAATTTTTGGGGAATTATGAGGTCATTAGACCCTCTAATTAAATCATACATGATTTATTAATTTTTACAAAAACTATAGAAAACTGTTTTTCAAAATTCCACTTTTTGGATATGTCAGAGAACTGGATGAGACTAAACTATAACCAAAATTTCAAAGCATTTGGATGAGTAGTTTAGTGGGGGCACCTCAATTTGTGTCTGGTTAACCCTAGGTATAGCTTGCACCATTTGATGTGTTGTGGTCAGATCATTGACCCAAATGGGCTGAAATATTTTTTAAAATAAACTACACTTCAAGCCCTACAAGTTTCCTATAGATCAATTTTCCAGAATATGTACCTAAGTATTTTTAATAATTATTTCTATCGCATGCACTTAGTGTGAAAGGGATGAAATAAATGAATAGTATATCAGAGTTATTATAACCAGCCAGCACGCATCTTAAAGCATATTTGACGGCATCCCATCGTCTTCTTCTTGGAGCCAACGGCCGGGAATGGCTCGTCCTGGGCTGACTTGGGGGATGATTTCCCGGCCACCTGAGCACCTCCCCGGCTGGCCAATGCCACCACCACCTTCGTTGAGGTGGTGGCCAGCGATAGGCGGTGATTGGTAGGCTGGAGGTGGCCGGAATCGGGTTTTATGGTAGGAAATTTAATCTCAAAATCAAGCCCCTTGGTCAGCGCGATCCAGAGCCATTTGGACTCGAATCAAGCTATCGATAGATTGAGATCTATCCTCAGAAAAAGGAGATGAGGATAGGACCTTTCGGGAGGGCTGGATTCGGGATGATCGCCGTGTCGCCATTGCCGGATTTGGAGCTTTTGGGTGCTCTACAACTTGTTAGGGCTGCGGTCCGGAATCGCCCCCGCGCTGCGGTGCTATGCGGTAATGGCTTAACTGGCTGCCCCGTGGATCCGCCCGAGGACCTTTGATATAAAGATTAGTGGCGCCGTCCTCCAACAGTCCGGGCTTTTGGTGCGAGTGGTTGCGCTAAGTCCTCTCAATTGGTATCAGAGGGGGTCGCGGGTTCGAAACCCCGGGGTCGTTTCCGGGGGGGATTGTTGGGGCTGTGGTCCAGAATCGCGCCCGCGCTGCGGTGCTATGCGGTAATGGCTTAACTGGCTGCCCCGTGGATCCGCCCGAGGACCTTTGATATAAAGATTAGTGGCGCCGTCTTCCAACAGTCCGGGCTTTTGGTGCGAGTGGTTGCGCTAAGTCCTCTCACAACTGTACTATAGGAGGGCTCAAATTCTTCAGGGAAGGATTGGAAACCATTATTGGGGATCCAAGGAAGCTTTTAAATGGATTAATTGGGGGAGAGGAGAGGTATAGGCTTCAATGCCATTAATGGCCTTGAGTGGAGGTCTTCGACCAATGTAGAATGCACTGAATTCAGCCCCTATATGGTTGGGTAAAACTCTTGATATCCTTTAATTGATGATGGGAGATGAATCTCCATCAATTGGGAGAGAGATGAGGGGTCAAGGGCATTCAAACACCATGAATGGCAACTTTCTCTCTCCTTCATTAAGGGAAAGTGTAGCTTTATCTCTCCTAGTCATCACTCCAGAAATTGAGTGATATTTTAGGTAAATATCAACCCCTAAGCCTGATGGGTCATTCTAATTTGGCTTAGCCCAAGTGGATTGGGCTAGGTTGGGTCAACTTGAGCTAATTTGACCTAAACCTAGGTTGAGTTACTTTGGTCAAATTGACCTTTTGGGTTGCCCCCAATGGGTCCTTGGTGACCCATTGGACTCTCCTAAGGTCTAGGAAGGGTTGGGTAGGGTTGGTTTGGCACCTTGGAGGCCACTTGACCCTTAATTAGGGCATTTTGACCATTTTAGGGCTAGGGTTGACTTTGGTCAAGTTGACCTTTTGGATTGACCCCAATGGGTCCTTGGTGACCCATTGACCTGCCTTAAGGGTTATGGGTGTTATGATGGTTTCATGGAGTCAAGTTGAAGCCCTAAAGTCAAGCCCTAGGGTGGGTAATTGAAAATTATTATTTACAACCCAAGGTGGTTTTCATGCACCTTCATGCCTAAGTTAATTTGGTCTTCTTGGGCTCCCTAGGGTTTTTTCATGACCTAGTCATGACAAAACCACTCTTAGGAGTCTAGTTGTTTGAGGGATGTTACAATCCACACTATTATCAACAACTATCTCATTATCAGCCTCATTAGGCACAACCTCAGCATCGGCATCATCACGACCAATCTCAGTAATCACTGTGTGGAGATCACCCTTCTCTATAACAATATCTGGTACCACTGTCTCTGGAACATCTATCACTGTAGACAAAAGAACAAACAAAGGCACATGAACATCAGTACCCACTTGAGTTTCAGCAGACTCCCCCTTAATTCCTGCACTCGTGCTCTCAGGAATTTCATGGGGGGAAGGAGGAGGAATCTTATCCTCAGGTACAAGCTCCTCCTCTTCTCGGAGGCCACCTTGCCTTAGGATCCTTCTTTCCCATCGTGAGAAGATTGAAGAATCTATCTTATTCATGTGGTGAACTAATACTCCTCTTGTCATGCCAAACGTGTATGTGTCAAGCTGATTCAAATATAGGCTAAGTATTCTACCAAATTTCGGTGCGCGGAGACAGTCATTTATTCTACCAAACAAAACTTCTCCCCAGTCAATTCTCTTTGTGTAGATGATGGCAACTAGAATTTTGAACATATCTGAGGACAGGTAATCATGTGAACCAACTTTACACAATAGTACTTTTCCAATAATATCTGAAAGTAGTTTTCCTTCATCGTTCATCCTTTTCCTCTTGACGGGTGTTGTTCCTCTTGGAAATCCATAGAACAATAGAGCTCTTGAGAAATCATTGTCTTTTAACTAATCTTCTTCTTCACACTCTGGGAGTCGTAGATACCTCGTGAGGAGGGAAGCGTTCACTTTGACTCTGACTTGTCTGACCTTGATCTTGATGAGAGTGCCCTCCCGGCGGAGCTTTGCCTTGAGGAAGAACTCTAGAACAACCTTGTCCAACACTTTGCAAGGGTGTTTGAGGACGAATGTGAGACCGGTCGATTCCAACATAAGGATGACATTTCAAAACTCATCTGTGGTCGTAGGTCATAGCAAAACCTGTTCGAACAAGCTCTCCCCCTATGAGCAAGCCACTAGTACCTCGGGGAGCCATTTAGAAGAGCAAAAAAACCAGTTGCAGATTGATCGGCGGAGAAGATAAATGTTGTTATCGCGGAATCTGGATCGGTGGAGAGAAGATCGACGGGATTCGGCAGGTCTATTTTGACGATATTAACTTGTTTACCACGAAAACCTTATATATATACTTAAAGTTTTAAGAAGTGAGAAATAGGTGTGTACCTTAAACCAGGTGACTCTTTGGATCCAATACAAAATGACCTGAAGTGAAATTCATTGATATCCCACGGAAGCCGAGAAGAATTCGTCGAATATCGTCAAGATTCGTCGAAGAATTATGTTTAGTTTTGACGAATCGGTGAGTTTCCACAAATGCTTCTCGACGAATTTGCCTTGGAAGATTTTGACTTCTGTGAGATGTACTTCACTAAGAGATTTATGACTCCTTAGCCATCTTCATGATTCCTTATTAAGCATGCTCAACTCCATTTTGAAGATTGAGAACTTGGCCTCGTCCAATGGCATCGTGAATATGTCTGCGACTTGATTATCCGTTCGGGACATAGCTTAGAATTATGTCCTAGTGCTCCACATGCTCTCGGATGAAATGATATCTGATTTCGATGTGTTTTGTCCGACTATAAGGGATTGGATTATTTGCAATCACAATCGCACTGAAGGAGTCGCAAAATATAGAAATCTCCTTAAATTTCAAGTTGTAGTCTTCAAGTTGATTCATGATCCAGAGAAGCTGTGTTCAACAACTACCGGCGGAGATGTACTCTGACTCGATAGTGGAGGTTGCCACATAATTTTTCTTCTTGTTGCTCCTTGAAATATGCTTTCTTTCGAGGAATTGGCAAATCCTGGAAGTGCTTTTCTTGTCATCCCTGCTACCTGCAAAATCAGCATTTAAAAATCTAATTATCTCGATGTCATTACTTCTTGGGTACCATAAGCCAAGATTTGGTGTATCCTTAAGGTATCTCAAAAACCTCTTTACATCAGCGTAATGAGATTCCTTAGAGACCACCTGAAATTTAGCACACACACATGTTGAAAACATTATGTCAGGTCTACTAGCAGTAAGATAGAGCAAAGACCCAATTATGCTTCTGTACTTGGTTTCATCAAAAGGTTACCTTTCTAGTCCTTGTCTAGAGACATAGTTGAACTCATTGGAGTCCTCATCGAGGTTGCGTTCTTCATTCTGAATTTCTTAAGTAACTCTTTAATGAACTTTGTCTGAGAGATGAAAATTCCATCTTCAGATTATTTCACCTGAAGTCCTAAGAAATACTTCAGCTCTCCTATATTGCTCATTTAGAACTTCTCTTGCATAAGTTTAGAGAACTTCTTGCAAATGTGGTCCTCCGTAGATCCAAAATAATGTCATCGACATAGATTTGCACTAGCAAAATCTTGCCTTTAACTTCCCTAAGAAATAATGTCTTACCTATCTTTCCTCTTGTGAACTTGTTCTCAAGAATAAAGCTAGACAGCATCTCATACCAAGCTCAGAAAGCTTGTTTTAAACTATATAGAGCCTTATTAAGAAAATATACATGATCAGGGAAAGTTGAGTCGACAAAACCTGGGGGTGTGCGACGTATATTTCCCTTTTTAGATCGTTGTTGAGGAATGCTGACTTCACGTCTATTTGATAGACTTTGAAGCCTTTGTGAGCAACATACGCAAATAAAAACCTGATCGCTTCGAGTTTGGCCATTGGGGTAATGGTCTGATTGAAGTTGATCCATTCTTCTTGTTTGTACCCTTGAGCTACAAGCCTGGCTTTGTTCTTTATAATTTCTCCATTCTCGTCCAGCTTGTTTCTGAATATCCATTTGGTACCAATCACACTCTGTCCTTTGGGTCTTGGCACCAAATTTCAGACCTTGCACCTTTCAACTGGTTGAGTTCCTCTTGCATAGCCATTATCCAAGAGGCGTCCTTATTTACTGCTTCAAATTTCTTTTGCTCAACCTAAGAAAGAAAGCTAAGATGTAAAACTTTGTTAGTAGTACCTCTTCTTGTTCTTACATCGTCGCTTGGCTCTCCAATGATCAGATAACCTAGATGATCTCTCATAGGTTGTAGGAGTTTATCATCTTGTAGTTCTTCTTCTACAAGACTTAGAGTGACGACATTGACTGAGCTTGGAGCATCTTCCTATACCGTTTATTCCAAGCTTAGTTCCTTTAACCTGGCACCTGCATCTATAACAACAATACTAGACGAGCTGTTGTGGAGAATACTTGTCTCATCAAATACAACATTTATATACTCTTCTACAACCATGATTTTCTTGTTAAAAATCCTAAATGACTTATTATGGCTACTATAACCTACGAAAATACCTTCAAAACACTCTTCACTAAACTTTGTACGATAATACTTATCACTGTTAAGTACAAAGCATTTACTGTCAAAGATCCTAAAGTAGGACACAGTCAGTTTTCTGTCTTTCAACAGTTCATAGGGTGTCTTACGATGGCTTTTGTTAATTAATGCTTTGTTTTGCACGTGGCAAGCTGTGTTGACTGTTTCGGCCCAGAAGTACTATGGTAGTGAAGCATCATTCAACATAGTTTTACATGCCTCAATGAGGGTTCTGTTCCTTCTCTTTGTAACTCCATTTTGTTATGGAGTACGTGGAGAGGAAAACTCATGAAATATACCTTGACTTCCACTGAATTCTGTCATGGCCCCAGACTCAAATTTTGTTCTGTGATCACTTCTGATTTTGACCACTATGTAGTTTAATTTGTTTTGAATTTGCTTGACAAAATTAGTGAAAGCCTCGAAGGTGTCTGACTTGTGTTTTAGAAAGAACATTCAAGTAAAACGAGAGTAATCATCAACAATGACTAACGTATAGACTTTACCTCTTAAACTGTGAATTGGAATGGGACCGAATAAGTCGATGTGAAGTAAGTATAAACTTCTAGAAGAATCTTTTTCATTAATACCCTTAAAGGTAGCCCGTGTCTGCTTAACCATTTGGCATGCATGACATGGACTCTTTTTAACTTAATGTTGGGGGCATCACACACTAAGTTTTGGGAAAATAGCATACTAATAGTTTTGAAATTTATATGTGCTAATCTCTTGTGACATTGGTCACAGAGAGACGCGCTATCTTTTGCCAAAAAAACACACTGGTGTAGAATTGTCTAAACATAGAAAACTTAAGCATAAAATATTTCTACTCTGAGTGCCTGTTAAGGCTGTCTCCAAACTGGCAAAAGATTTTATCAAACACTTGTCCTTATAGAACACAATGATATAGCCTTTATCATATGATTGACTTATGCTTATGAGATTATGTTGTAATCCTTTAACATAAGCCACTTCTGTGAAGGAAACTATACTGTTGGTAATCTTACTGTAGCCTTTAGTGATTCCCCGGTCAGACCCTCCAAAGATGACTTTTGGATCATCTTCGACTGGGGTATATTCTTTTAATAGACTTCTAGTTACGGTCATATGCCGAGAGTATCCACTGTCCAAATACTAAATTGGAGTTTTGTTGGCCTTTGGACATACCTGCATCCATGTATCATTTACCCTTTGGAACCCAAACAAATTTGGGTCCTTGGTTTCTTGTTAGCTTATGTAATGCCCCAAAAACACTATAGGTATGAGAAGTGTTTTTATGGGTTCTGGAGCCCTGGGAATTCCCGGCTGGAGGTCACGGGCGTGTAAGGGGTGCCGACACAGGCGTGTCAAAGTTGACACTGGCATGTCAACATGTCGTGTCCTTCTCTAGAAACTGGGTTGTGTCGAGAGGTGTGTACACAGCTCGGGACACGGGTATATCGTGGTCGAAACGGCCGTGTCAATCCTGACACGGGCGTGTCAATCCTGACAGGGGCGTGTCAAGACCCGTGTTTACTAAGGGTCGTGTCGGTTCCGTAGGGCGGTTATGGAACAGGCCCACCGACACGGGCGTGCTAGTTTGGGTGACACGGGCATGTCACCTTGGATACGGGTGTGTCTCAACCAGTGTACTGCTCTGGATCATCGATTTCGTGTGCAAGAAGGGCATACGGCCAGGCACACGACCGTGTGCAAAGCTATGTTCGGCCATCTGAAATGATTTTCAGAGTTAATCTTAGCCGTTCGTTTTTATTAAATACGATCCAACGGCCCTGGCTTGCCTCCTGATGGTTTATGGACGGGAATGGGGAAGTTATTCCTCATTTCATCTTTGGCTTTCTCTTTCTAAGGAGAAGAGAGAGGGGAGAGCAAGGGGAGGTAGGAGAAGAGGAATCCGGCTGTCGGTGGTGCTACGGTGGTCCGAATCGCGTGCTGAATTCAGATTCGCGGAGGCAAGAGCGTTGCGGTCCTTTCCAACCGTGTACATTTCTCCATGGTGCCAAAACGTGCTGCAAGGGTAACAATTTTCCACTCGGACATGTGAAGTCCTTCTTTCCTGCATTTGCATAGGAATCCTCCACCAAAAAGGTGGAACGCGAATTGATTCCCGTAGGATTGGTGGTTCATCCCTTGCTTTGTTGCATTAGAACCGGAAGTGAGTAGTATGGTTAGGCATTCTGTGTGAAGCCCATCTGTAAGTGAGTAGTACGGATTAGTGATGCTTTGTTTGTAAATCAGAGAAGACTCCGTGTTCATTGATTGTTTGTATGGAGTCCCTCGATGAATACATGTGGCTTGGTACAGCAAGAAGTACTGGAGGAAGTCTAGGAAAATGTGAGAGTTGATACTAGGTGTTCAACTCGTGTGGTCATGAGTACCATGTTGTGTGTTGTTGGGCCGTTGTGCTACAACTAAAAGCCTTGGTGGGGAACGGGCAAGGAGATGCTGCACCCACGTTGGTCCGGTGTGACGACTGAAGATGATGAGCAACGGGCAAGGCGGATCTATACCCGCATTTTGGTTGTCTAACCTTGGGTGCTTAAGTCCCTGTTAGGATCTCATAGCGAGATTCTTAGTCCTTCGCGCCGTAATGACTAGGAATGCTCATTTTGGACCGTAAGGGAGAGAGACCTTGAAACGGTGGTTGGACCCTGGATTTTCCAGTTCACCAATAAGGTGCCCTGAGTGCACGGAGCATCGGGTCATCGTGTCGACGTTTGTGTTATGTATTGGCTAGTGTGGTTGTGCACAGCCGTGGTGGATTATATTATATATGTGATGGTTAATAAAATGTTTCTCAGGGAAGGAATCCTGCTGCCCCATGCCAGGGGCAGGGTCGTTATAATTAGTCAATTGAATGCTGACCGTTGCCCTATTTGTCGCCGCTTGGTGGATTGTTTCTTACAAGTGGAGCTAGCCCAAGCGGAAAATAGCGGGCTGAAGCCCTGGTTGTGTTGCTGCCCTTGAAGGCTTTACTTTGCTTTTCTCTTGTTCATGTGTGGTGGGCATGCATGCCAATGTTTCTAAACCACACTCCTGTTAAGAGAAACTTGTAAGGCCATAAGGTCATGTACCTTGTGTATTGGTTGTTTTCATTCCTAATTGTTAGTAGTGGACATTTCTTCTGTTGTACTTGAGTTCAAAGTTTTCAACCATGAAGCTTCCGCTAGAATGCTCTGTGTTAGGAATCGTTGGTAGTTTTGATATTATAAAGTAACCTCTCCGCCTGTTCTTGGAATATGGTGTGGGGCCCCGGCCGGACCTTCTACTATATCCCATGCAACGGGTAGGGATGTTACAATTTGGTATCAGCTTGGAGGTCTTTCTCTTCCGAAATCGTGGGCGAATACTTTTGAGAGGTGGCGAGCATGTGTAAGTGTTGTCATTATAACACAAAATAAACTCAAGAATGTCCACTTAGGAATTAAAGTACAATTGTTTGTGGAATCTGTGTATTCCTTTTTGTTTGTTTGCCATTTTGTTTAGTCGTTAAGTTGTGTTTTTTACACATATAGGTGACTAGAAGTCATGCAGGACAGTCATAACCCCAACGTTCTGATGAGAGTACGGCACCAGTGGAGGTGCCCACACCTCCTCCTTCTGCTGAAATTGTTTGTATGATTACGGAGACGGTACTTGTTGTGATGAATGCTCAGTAGGCTGGACAGGAGAAGCCTGCAGTGGTGCCAAATCAGGCTGGGCTAAGGAAAGAACCAATAGAATTTGTGGTTGATCTCCGAGCAGCAGATCAACAACTGAAGCGGTTCTTGAGCTTGTCCTCCAACGTTTGATGGGACCGGTTTGCCGGCCCAGGCGGAGGATTGGCTCTCAAGGATAAGAAGGATCTTGTCAGCAATCAGGGTTGAGGAGGAGAAGAAGGTAACATTAGCCACCTTCCTGCTAGAGGGAGAGGCTCGGCTTTGGTGCGATGGGGTCGAACTACATCACTTTGCAGGCAGGCAGTTAACTGAGGTCTCTATGGTGGAGTTCTCTCGGTTATTCTTGGCAAAGCATTTGCCGACGCCGCAAAGGATTTGCCGACGCCGCAAAGGATTGGTATGGAATTGGAGTTTCAACGGCTGACGCAAGGAGAAAAGAGCGTGGATGACTATCTCCATGAGTTTACACGTCTGGGACATTATGCAAGATCTATCTTTGCCGGAGAGGAGCGTAAGACCAATAGATTCTATGAAAGAATGCGGGATGAGCTAAGGTTTTTGCTCTCGAGTTCTGTGAGCCAAGGATTTCAAGCATTGGTCTGTACGGCTAGGTCTTTGGAGAAGGACTTGAAGAGGACACAGGGCAAGAGGAACTTGGCAGTGACAAAGCCAGAGTTCAAGATGCCGCGTTCGGAGAAGCCTGGGTTCCATAAGAGATGGGGAAAGAGGTCCAAATCTGCTGGACAAGCCCCTTCAGATGTTGTGATAGAGGCATCTTCTGGGTGGTTCTCGATCTTGTTACATGTGTGGAAAGCTGGGGCACTTTCCTCGTGACTATCGCTCTTGCCCTCCAAAGGGCGACAAGAAGGCGGGAGCGTCGTATGCGAAGAAAGGGAAGACAGTGATGGAGTCTTCTGCATCGCAGGTGCTGCCCCGGGTCTTCAATATCGGGCAACAGGAGGCTATCAAACAGGCTGACGTCGTCACAGGTACGGGTAGTTTGTAGTTTTACTTTGTGCCTTGTGTTGTGCTTGTTTTAAATTTGGTAATATAGATTCTATCCTTATACGGTACCATATGGCAAGAGCCCTGTTCGATACAGGTGCCTCGCATTCGTTTCTGTCTGAAGACTTTGCCTTACGGATCGGGGTACCTGCACGGACCATGACAGACAGTATTAAGGTGCTCCTACCTAACGGATGTGTGTTGTGCGTGGATAGGTCGTGTAGTGTTGAAGTAGAGATAGGAAGTCGGGATTTCTTGGCGAACGCATCAGTGCTACCAATATCTGAGTTCAATATTATCTTTGGTATGGACTGGCTTTCAGAGCAGCATGCCAGTATAAATTGCACTTCCAAAGAGGTTACATTGGGTCAAGATACCGAACAAGAGACTAAGTTCAATGGAATGCGAGGGACGAGTAGGATACTGTTATCTGCCCTCCAAGTCGTTAAGGCGGTTCAGAAGAGTGCAGAGTTATTCTTCACACTTATATAGGCTGTGGAGCCTAAGGCCAGTATTAGTGAGGTGCCGATTGTGCCAGAGTTTTCTGATGTGTTTCCAAAAAGTCTTCCAGAGTTACCACCCCAAAGGGAGATCGACTTTGCTATCGAGTTGGTACCAGGTGCGAAACCTGTGGCCCGCTCGCCATATCGAGTAGCGCCAAAGGAAATGGCGGAGTTGAAGGTTCAGTTACAGGAACTACTAGAGCAAGGCTACATACGTCCAAGTCAATCAGCTTGGTGCGCGCCAGTTCTCTTTGTGAAGAAGGACGGTAGCTTGCGTCTATGTATTGACTACAGAGAACTAAAAAAGTTAACAGAAAAGAACAAATATCCGATTCCACGGATTGACGACTTGTTTGACCAGTTAGTTGGCTCGACTGTATACTCCATGTTGGATTTGAAGTCAGGTTATTATCAGTTGAGAGTTCGTGAAAGTGACATACCCAAAACAGCATTCGAAACACGTTATGGTCACTATGAGTTCACGGTAATGTCGTTTGGGCTGTCCAATGCTCCATCGGTATTCATAGATTTAATGCATCGGGTGTTTAGGGAATACTTGGATATGTTTGTAATCGTCTTTATCGACGATATCCTCGTATATTCCCAAACTAAAGAAGATCATGCAAATCATTTGCGGTTGGTGCTGTACACCCTGAGGAAGAACAAGATCTACGCCAAGTTCTCTAAGTGTGAATTTTGGCTGTCGTCAGTGGCTTTCCTTGTCCATGTGGTTAGTGGAGAGGGCATTGCGATGGATCCGGCTAAGATTACTGCTATACGGGAGTGGCATGTTCTTACTACTGTGGCGGAGGTCAGAAGTTTTCTTGGACTGGTAGGCTACTACAGGCTCTTCGTAGAGAATTTCTCGCGGATAGCCTTGCCTCTCACCACACTGACGAGGAAGGATCAATTGTTCGTTTGTACGCCCGAATGTGCACGAGATTTCGAGGAGCTAAAGAGTCTGTTGACCACAGAGCCAATCTTTACATCGCCATGTAGTTTGGACGGCTTTGAAATGAATAGTGATGCATCAGGGAGCGGCTTAGGCTGCGTTCTTCTACAGTTTGGGAAGGTGATAGCTTATGGCTCACGCCAGTTGAAGGTGCACGAACGGAATTACCCCATCCATGATTTGGAGTTGGCGGCGGTAATATTTGCACTTAAACTGTGGCATCATTATCTATATGGCGTGAAAGTTGATATATTCACAGACCATAAGAGCCTGAAGTATCTATTGAATCAGAAGGATCTCAACATGCGACAGAGAAGGTGGATGGAGTTTCTTGGAGACTACACCTTTCATATTCATTACACTCCCGACAAGTAGAATGTCATCGCAGATGCCTTGAGTCGTAGGACTCCGGCAAGGGCTAATTGGTTGTTAAGGCATGATGAAAGCCTAATTCGAGAACTGGAAGTCTTAGTCATTTCTTGTGTTGACAAGGATTCAACTACAAAGGCGTGTTTGAACTGGATAGAGGTACATTGTGACCTTACAGATAGAGTTCGGCAGGCAACAGAACTTGATGAAAGTCTACAACGGTATGCAGCGGAGAGTTTAGATTCTCAGTTTTCTTTTGAGGACGGCCTTTTGCGGAGAGACGGACGTGTGTGTGTGTCCCAAGTAGGGGTAAAATTCGTGATGAATTGATGTATGAAGCCCACTTCAAAAAATATTCAATTCTCCCTGGGAGCACGAAGATGTATAAGGATATGAAGAAAATATTCTGGTGGCCTGGAATGAAGAAGGATATAGCACATTATGTTGAGAAATGCCAGACATGTGCCTTGGTAAAGGCATAATGCCAAAGGCCAGGTGGTCTTCTGAAGTCGTTGCTTATTCCTATATGGAAATTTGATTACATCTCGATGGATTTCGTGCATGGGCTGTCGAGGTCGCAACGTGGTAATGATGCAGTTTGGGTGATTGTGGATCGGTTAACTAAGGTGTCACACTTCATCCAAAACCGAAAGGACGACTCAGTTGACAAGTTGGCAAAGTTGTATGTGGATAACATTATATGATTGCACGGTGTGCCCCGTAGCATCGTTTGTGATCGTGATGGGCATTTCACTTTGGGAGATTGGAGGCTAATTCACCAACTGTTATGTACGAAATTGCATTTCAGTACGGCGTTTCATCCTCAGACGGATGGTCAGACCAAAAAGACAAACAGGACGTTGGAGAATATGCTCTGAATGTGTGCACTATATTTCGGAAAGAGTTGGGAAGATCATCTATATATGATCGAGTTCGCCTACAACAATAGCTATCAAGCTAGTATTCAGATGGCGCCCTTTGAGGCCTTATATGGTAGGAAGTGTAGTACCCCTTTGGCTTGGGCAGAAACTAGCGAATCGAAGTTATACAAGCGAATAGAAATGGATGATGCTAACTCGACTATTCGGTTGATTCGAGAAAGATTGTTGGTGGCTCAAGACTGACAAGCAAAGTACTATAATACCAAGCACCGAAACGTTGAGTTTGCGGTGGGCGATTGGGTATACTTGAAGATTAAAACCTTCAAGGGCGTGTCCAGGATACGGCGTCTGAAAAAGCTGAGCCCGAGGTATTTGGGACCGTTTGAAGTGGTAGAACGTGTTGGTGAGGTTGCCTATCGGTTAATGCTTTCAACGGAACTGAGTGGTTTGCATGACGTGTTTCATGTCTCAGTATTAAGGAAAGCAGTGAAAGAGACATCTCAGTTGGTTGGTGCGGATCGAGTATCTGTCGATAGTGGGCTAACGACGAAGGTTAGGCCTATTCGGATCGAGGATATGGTGGTTAAACAACTACGAAATAAAGCATTCGGGATGTTCAAGGTCCGATGGGACAATTGTGGCCGAGAGGAGTTGTCATGGGAGCAGGAAAAAGCCATGCGTACTGAATTTCCCAAGCTATTTTTGTAGTATTGTTGTAACCATTTGTATTAACAATAGTATATATTTGCATAGTATATAATTTTGTTTTGTGCTTAGTGAATTTCGGGGCAAAATTCTTATAAGAGGGGGAGAATTATAATGCCCCAAAAACACTATAGGTATGGGAAGTGTTTTTATGGGTTCTAGAGCCCTGGGAATTTCCCGGCTGGAGGTCACGGGCATATAAGGGGTACTGACACGGGCGTGTATACATGTCGTGTCCTTCTCTAGAAACTGGGTTGTGTCGAGAGGCGTGTACACGGCTCGGGACACGGGTATGTCGTGGTCGACATGACCGTGTCAATCCTGACACGGGCGTGTCAGGACCCGTGTCCACTAAGGGTCGTGTCGGTTCCGTAGGGCGGTTATGGAACACGCCCACTAGCATGGGCGTGTCACCTTGGACACGGGCGTGTCTCAACCCGTGTCCTGCTCTGGATCGTCGATTTTGTGTGCAAGCAGGGCACACGGCCAAACACACGACAGTGTGCAAAGCCGTGTTCGGCCATCTGAAATGATTTTCAGAGTTAATCTGGGCGTTCATTTTTATTAAATATGATCCAACGGCCCTGGCTTGCCTCCTGATGGTTTATGGACGAATGGGAAAGTTATTCCTCATTTCATCTTTGGCTTTATCTTTCTAATGAGAAGAGAGAGGGGAGAGCAAGATGAGGTAGGAGAAGAGAAATCCGGCCACTGGTGGTGTTACGGTGGTCTGAATCGCGTGCCGAATTCAGATTCGCGGAGGCAAGAGCATTGCGGTCCTTTCCAACAGTGTACTTTTCTCCATGGCGCCAAAACGTGCTGCAAGGGTAACAATTTTCCACTTGGACATGTGAAGTCCTTCTTTCCTACATTTGCATAGGAATCCTCCACCAAAAAGGTGGAACGCGAAATGATTCTCGTGGGATCAGTGGTTCATACCTTGCTTTGTTGCATTAGAAACGAAAGTGAGTAGTATGGTTAGGCATTCTGTGTGAAGCCCATTCGGAAGTGAGTAGTACGGATTGGTGATGCTTTGTTTGCAAATCGGAGAAGACTCTGTGTTCATTGATTGTTTGTATGGAGTTCCTTGATGAATACCTGTGGCTTGGTGCAGCGGGAAGTACTGGAGGAAGTCTAGGAAAATGTGAGAGTTGATACTATGTGTTCAACTCGTGTGGTCATGAGTACCATGTTGTGTGTTATTGGGTCATTGTGCTACAACTAAAAGCCTTTGTGGCGAACGGGCAAGGAGATGTTGTACCCGCATCGGTCTGGTGTGATGACTGACGATGATGAGCAATGGACAAGGCGGATCTGTACCCGCGTTATGGTTGTCTAACCTTGGGTGCTTAAGTCCCTGTTAGGATCTCATAGCGAGAGTATTAGGCCTGCGCATCGTAATGACTAGGAATGCTCATTTTGGACCGTAAGGGAGAGAGACCTTGAAATAATGGTGGGACCCTGGATTTTCCAGTTCACCAATAAGTTTCCCTGAGTGCACGGAGTGTCGGGTCGTCGTGCCGACATTTAAGTTATGTATTGGCTAGTGCGGTTGTGCACAGCCGTGGTGGATTATAGTATATATGTGCTGGTTAATTAAATACTTTGGAGGGAAGGAATTCCGCTGCTCTGTACCAGGGGCAGGGTCGTTATAATTGGTCAGCTGAATGCTGACCGTTGCCCTGTTTGCCGCCGCTTGGTGGATTATTTCTTACAGGTGGAGCTGGCCCAAGCGGGAAATAGCTGGTTGAAGCCCTAGTTGCGTTGCTGCCCTTGAAGGCTTTACTTTGCTTTACTCTTGTTCATGTGTGGCCGACCTACGTGCCAATGTTTGTAAACCACACTCCTGTTAAGAGAAACTTTTAAGGCCATAAGGTCATGTACCTTGTGTATTGGTTGTTTTCATTCCTAATTGTTAGTAGTGGACATTTCTTTTGTTGTACTTGAGTTCAAAGTTTTCAACCTAGAAGCTTCCGCTAGAATGCTGTGTGTTAGGAATCATTAGTAGTTTTGATATTATAAAGTAACATCTCCGTCTGTTTGTGGAATATGGTGTGGGGCCCCGGCCGAACCTTCTACTATATCCCATATAACGGTTAGGGATAATACAATTTGGTATCAACTTGGAGGTCTTTCTCTTTCGAAATCATGGGCGAATTCTTTTGAGAGGTGGTGAGCACGTGTAAGTGTTGTAGTTATAACACAAAATGAACACAAGAATGTCCACTTAGGAATAAAAATACACTTGTTTGCGGAATCTGCGTATTCCTTTTTGTTTGTTTGCCATTTTGTTTAGTCACTAAGTTGTGTTTCTTACACATATAGGTGACTAGAAGTCATGCAGGACAGACAGAACCCCAACGTTCTGATGAGAGTGTGGCACTAGTGGAGGTGCCCACACCTCCTCCTTCTGCTGAAACTGTTCGTATGATTACAGAGACGGTACTTGCTGTGATGAATGCTCAGCAGGCTAGACAGGCGAGGCCGGCAGTGGTGCCAAATCAGGCTGGGCTAAGGAAAGAACCGGTAGAAGTTGTAGTTGATCTCCGAGCAGCAAATCAATAACTTAAGCGGTTCATGAGCTTCAATCCTCCAACGTTTGATGGGACCGGTTTGCCGGCCCAGGCGGAGGATTTTCTCTCAAGGATAAGAAGGATCTTGACAGCAATCAAGGTTGAGGAGGAGCAGAAGGTAACGTTAGCCACCTTCCTACTGAAGGGAGAGGCTCGTCTTTGGTGGGATGAGGTCGAACTGCATCACTTGGCAAGCAAGCAGTTAACTGAGGTCTTGATGGTGGAGTTCTCTCGGTTATTCTTGGCAAAGCATTTGCCAACGCCGCAAAGTATTGGTATGGAATTGGAGTTTCAACGGCTGACGCAAAGAGAAAAGAGCGTGGATGACTATCTCCATGTGTTTACACGTCTAGGACGTTATGCAGGATCTATCTTATCCGAAGAGGAGCGTAAGACCAGTAGATTCTATAAAGGACTGCGGGATGAGCTTAGGTTTTTGCTCTCGAGTTCTGTGAGCCAAGAATTTCAAGCATTGGTATGTACGGCTAGGTCTTTGGAGAAGGACTTGAAGAGGACACAGGGCAAGAGGAACTTGGCAGTGACAAAGCCAGAGTTCAAGACGCCGCGTCCGGATAAGTCTGGGTTCTGTAAGAGATGGGGAAAGAGGTCCAAATAATCTGGACAAGCCCCTTTAGATGTGATGACAGAGGCATCTTCTTGGTATAGTTCTCGAGCATGTTACACGTGTGGAAAGCTGGGGCACTTTGCTCGTGACTGTCGATCTGGCCCTCCAAAGGGCAACAAGAAGGCGGGAGCATCGTATGCGGAGAAAGGGAAGACAGTGATGGAGTCTTCTGCATCACAGGTGATGCCCCGGGTCTTCAATCTCGGGCAACCGGAGACTATCAAACAGGCTGATGTCGTCACAGGTACAGGTAGTTTGTAGTTTTACTTTGTTCCTTGTGATGTGCTTGTTTTAATTTTTGTAATATAGGTTTTGTACAGATACGGGACCATCCGAAAAGAGCCCTGCTCGATACAGGTGCCTCACATTCGTTTCTATCTGAAGACTTTGTCTTACGGATCGGGGTACCTGCACGGACCATGACAGAAAGTATTAAGGTGCTCCTACCTAACGGAAGTGTGTTGTGCGCGGATAAGTCGTGTAGTGTGGAAGTAAAGATAGGAAGTCAGAATTTCCTGGTGAACGCGTCAGTGCTACCAATATCTGAGTTTGATATTATCTTTGGTATGGACTTGCTTTCAGAGCAGCATGCCAGTATAAATTGCACTTCCAAAGTGGTTACACTGGGTCAAGATACAGAATAAGAGACTAAGTTTAATGGCATGCGAGGGACGAGTAGGATACTATTATCTGCCCTCCAAGTCATTAAGGCAGTTCGGAAGGGTGTGGAGTTATTCTTCACACTTATATAGGTTGTGGAGCCTAAGGCCAGTATTAGTGAGG
Organism: Platanthera zijinensis; assembly: GCA_039513925.1. NCBI lineage: Eukaryota > Viridiplantae > Streptophyta > Magnoliopsida > Asparagales > Orchidaceae > Platanthera > Platanthera zijinensis. Next base: position 151,558,466 of record CM077090.1, on the reverse strand, counting down.
TACCGATTGTGTTAGAGTTTGTTGATGTGTTTTCAAAAAGTCTTCCAGGGTTACCACCCCAAAGGGAGATCGACTTCGATATCGAGTTGGTACCAGGTGCGAAACGAGTAGCGCCAAAGGAAATGGCGGAGTTGAAGGTTCAGTTACAGGAACTACTAGAGCAAGGCTACATACGTCCAAGTCAATCACCTTGGTGCACACCAGTTCTCTTTGTGAAGAAGAAGGACGGTAGCTTGCGTCTATGTATTGACTACAGAGGACTAAACAAGGTAACGAAAAAGAACAAATATCTGATTCCACGAATTGACGACTTGTTTGACCAGTTAGTTGGCTCGACTGTATACTCCAAGTTGGATTTGAAGTCAGGTTATTATCAGTTGAGAGTTCATGAAAATGACATACCCAAAACAGCGTTCGGAACACGTTATAGTCACTATGAGTTCACGGTAATGTCATTTGGGATGTCCAATGCTCCATCGGTATTCATGGATTTAATGCAACGGGTGTTTTGGGAATACATGGATCTGTTTGTAATCGTCTTTATCGACGATATCCTCATATACTCCCAAACTAAAGAAGATCATGCAAATCATTTGAAGTTGGTGTTGCACACCCTGAGGAAGAACAAGCTCTACGCCAAGTTCTCTAAGTGTGAATTTTGGCTGTCGTCAGTGGCTTTCCTTGGCCATGTGGTTATTGGAGAGGGCATTGCGGTGGATCCGGCTAAGATTACTGCTATACGGGAGTGGCCTGTTCTTACTACTGTGGCGGAGGTTAGGAGTTTTCTTGGACTGGCGGGCTACTACAGGCGCTTCGTAGAGAATTTCTCGCGGATAGCCTTTCTTCTCACCACACTTACGAGGAAGGATCAAAAGTTTGTTTGGACGCCCGAATGTGCACGAGCTTTCGAGGAGCTAAAGAGTCGGTTGACCACGGAGCCAATTTTCACATCGCCATATGGTTTGGACGGTTTTGAAGTGTATAGTGATGCATCAGGGAGCGGCTTAGGCTGCGTTCTTCTACAGTTTGGTAAGGTGATAGCTTATGGCTCACGCTAGTTGAAGGTGCACGAACAGAATTACCCCGTCCATGATTTTGAGTTGGCGGCGGTAATATTCGCACTTTAACTGTGGCATCATTATCTATATGGCATGAAAGTGGATATATTAACGGACCATAAGAGCCTGAAATATCTGTTGGATCAGAAGGATCTCAACATGCGACAGAGAAGGTGGATGGAGTTTCTTGGAGACTACACCTTTCAGATTCACTACACTCCCGGTAAGGGGAATGCTTTCGCGGATGCCTTGAGTCGTAGGACTCCGGCAAGGGCTAATTTGTGGTTAAGGCATGATGAAAGCCTAATTCGAGAACTGGAAGTCTTAGACATTTCTTGTGTTGACAAGGATTCCAATACAAAGGCATGTTTGAAATGGACAGAGGTACAGTGTGACCTTACGGATAGAGTTTGGCAGGCAACAGAACTTGATGAAAGTCTACAACGGTATGCAGCGAAGAGTTAAAATTCTCAATTTTCTTTTGAGGATGGCCTTTTGCGGACAGACGGACGTTTGTGCGTACCAAGTAGGGCTAAAATTCGTGAAGAATTGATGTATGAAGCCCACTTCACAAAATATTCAATTCACCCCGGGAGCATGAAAATGTATAAGGATATGAAGAAAATGTTCTGGTGGCCTGGAATGAAGAAGGATATAGCACATTATGTTGCGAAATGCCAGACATGTGCCTTGGTAAAGGCTGAATGCCAAAGGCCATGTGGTCTTCTGAAGTCGTTGCCTATTCCTATATGGAAATTTGATGACATCTCGATGGATTTCGTGCATGGGTTGCCGAGGTCGCAACGCAGTAATGATGCAGTTTGGGTGATTGTTGACTGGTTAACTTAGGTATCACAATTCATCCCGAACCGGAAGGACGACTCAGTTGGCAAAGTTGTATGTGGATAACATTGTACGATTGCACGGTGTATCTCGTAGCATCGTTAGTGATCGTGATGGGCATTTAACTTTGGGAGATTGGAGGCTAATTCACCAACTGTTGGGTACGAAATTGCATTTTAGTACGACCTTTCATCCTCAAACAGATGGTCAGACCGAAAGGACCAATAGGACGTTGGAGGATATGCTCTGAATGTGTACACTAGATTACATAAAGAGTTGGGAAGATCATCTATATATGATAGAGTTCTCCTACAACAATAGATATCAAGCTAGTATTCAGATGGCGCCCTTTGAGGCCTTATACGGTAGGAAGTGTCGTACCTGGGCGGAGACTGGCAAATCGAAGTTATACAAGCGAAAAGAAATGGATGATGCTAACTCGACTATTCGATTGATTCGAGAAAGATTGTTGGTGGCTCAAGACAGACAAGCAAAGTACTACAAAGCCAAGCACCGAAACATGGAGTTTGCGGTGGGTGATTGGGTATACCTGAAGATTAAACCCTTCAAGGGCGTGTCCAGGATACAGCGTTTGAAAAAGCTGAGCCCGAGGTATTTGGGACCGTTTGAAGTGGTAGAACGTGTTGGTGAGGTTTCCTATCGGTTAATGCTTTCAACGGAACTGAGTGGTTTGCATGACGTGCTTCATGTCTCGGTATTAAGGAAAGCAGTGAAAGAGCCATCTCAGTTGTTTGATGCGGATTGAGTATCTGTCGATAGTTGGCTAACGACGAAGGTTAGGCCTATTCGGATCGAGGATATGGAGATTAAACAACTATGAAATAAAGCTGTCGGGAAGGTCAAGGTCCGATGGGACAATTTTGGCCGAGAGGAGTTGTCATGGGAGCAGGAACAAGCCATGCGTACTGAATTTCCCGAGCTATTTTTGTAGTATTGTTGTAACCATTTGTATGAACAATAGTATATATTTGCATAATATATAATTTTGTTTTGTGCTTAGTGAATTTCGGGACGAAATTCTTATAAGAGGGGGAGAATTGTAATGCCCCAAAAACATTATAGGTATAGGAAGTGTTTTTATGGGTTCTGGAGCCCTGGGAATTTCCCGGCTGGAGCTCATGGGCGTGTAAGGGGTGCCGACATGGGCGTGTCAAAGTTGACACGGGCGTATCAACATGTTGTGTCCTTCTCTGGAAACTGGGCTGTGTCGAGAGGCGTGTACACGGCTCGGGACACGGGTATGTCTTGGTCGACACGGCCGTGTCAATCCTGACACGGGCATGTCAAGACCCCTGTCCACTAAGGGTTATGTCGGTTCCGTAGGGAGGTTATGGAACACGGCCACCGACACGGGCGTGCCAGTTTGGGCGACACAGGCGTGTCACCTTGGACACGGGCGTGTCTCAACCCGTTTCCTGCTCTGGATCGTCAATTTCGTGTGCAAGAAGGGCACACGGCCAGGCACACGACCGTATGCAAAGCCGTGTTCGGCCATCTAAAATGATTTTCAGAGTTAATCTGGGCCGTTCGTTTTTATTAAATATGATCTAACGGCCCTGGCTTGCCTCCTGATAGTTTATGGACGGGAATGGGGAAGTTATTCCTCATTTCATCTTTGGCTTTCTCTTTCTAAGGAGAAAAGAGAGGGGAGAGCATGAAGAGGTAAGAGAAGAGGAATCCGGCCGCGGGTGGTGCTACGGTGGTCAGAATTGCGTGCCGAATTTAGATTCGTGGAGGCATGAGCGTTGCGGTCCTTTCCAACTGTGTACTTTTCTCCATGGCGCCAGAACGTGTTGTAAGGGCGATTTTCCACTCGAACATGTGAAGTCCTTCTTTCCTGCATTTGCATAGGAATCCTCCACCAAAAAGGTGGAACGCGAAGTGATTCCTGTGGGATCGGTGGTTCATCCCTTGCTTTGTTGCATTAGAACTGGAAGTGAGTAGTACGGTTAGGTATTCTGTGTGAAGCCCATTCGAAAGTGAGTAGTACGGATTGGTGATGCTTTGTTTGCAAATCGTAGAAGACTCTGTGTTCATTGATTGTTTGTATGGAGTCCCTTGATGAATACCTGTGTCTTGGTGCAGCAGGAAGTACTGGAGAAAGTCCAGGAAAACGTGAGAGTTGATACTAGGTGTTCAACTCATGTGGTCATGAGTACCATGTTGTGTGTTGTTGGGCCGTTGTGCTACAACTAAAAGCCTTGGTGGCGAACGGGCAAGGAGATGTTGTACCCTCGTCGGTCAAGTGTGACGACTGATGATGATGAGCAACGGGCAAGGAAGATCTGTACCCGCGTTATGGTTGTCTAACCTTGGGTGCTTAAGTCCCTGTTAGGATCTCATAGCAAGAGTCTTAGGCCTGCGCGTCGTAATGACTTGGAATGCTCATTCTGGACCGTAAGGGAGAGAGACCATGAAACTGTAACATCCCAATTCGCGCTAGGCCCCCTCGCACGAGTTCTGAGTCAAGAGACTTGACTCGGGCTCGGGGCACACTGGCAAAAGGTGTCAAGTGTGTGGAACGGAGTGATGGGTTGAGTGATATCCGATGAATTCGTCGAGAATGCCCGGATATACCCACCGATCGTCGAGAATGATGACCGATCGTCGAGTATCGCTGACTGATACTCAACGCCTTCAACGCCAGGATTTCCGATAAACTGGTTAAGGGAAATTCGTCGGGAATCATTGTTGATACCCGATGAATTCGTCGAGAATACCCGGCTATACTCGCCGATCGTAGAGAATGGAAGCTGATTCCCGCCGAATTTGACTTGTGCGTTTTTTCGCCCAGGCAGATTCGCTGGCTTGTACAGGCGGACTGAACCGGACTTCGGGATTCGTGCTGGATGATCCCTTGGACCGGTCATTTCAAATAAGACCTAATTTGGGCGGTCCAATCAGAAATTGATACATGGTGAAGTGACATAACCCTAATGCGCTAATATAAATAAGAAGGAAACTAAACCCTAGCCGTCACTTCGACCAATGCCGAACCCTTACCCGCGCGAAGCCATCGAGAGATAAGCGGATCATCGGAGTTGGAATTCTGGAGGAAGAAAGGCTTGCTGGAGCCAGCAAAACTTTGGAAGGGGAGAAACGCCATCGCTGTCAAGGAAGAAACGATGTCGCGGGGGAGGATGACTAGATCCATTGTCGGGAATAATGGTACCACTAGAAATGAGGTGAGCTTCCTCCCCTCTCCCTTGGTGCTAGATCTATAGTTATATTCTAGGAGAGATATCGACTCCATAGAGTCTTGATGGTGAGGAGAAGATTTCTTAGGGAAAGTCATGCCTAGGTTGCTTTCTAGGCTTTAGTCTTCTTCAACCTCTTCATCCTTCAAAGTGGGGATGAGAGAGTGATTCGTGGAGAAGTACGGCTTTGTGAGGGTTAATAAGGGTGGACGAATTTCTGGAGGAGTTTTTGGGAGATAGGTGCAAGGAGGAAGATGAACGGATGTCATTCATCTCACCTTAAGATGCGTGCAGAAATCTGATTTCTGCACGCAGCGATCTTCGTGGCCAGTTTCGGAGGGGTTCTGGTCATATCTGGGTTTTCGACTCAACATGAAAGTCGTAGCCCTCGAAATTATCTTTCCAACGATTTATTACACGCACTCTCCAAATTTCTGTAGCCACGGAAATCCTTGGTCGAAGTTGCTGCCCGAATTAAGGCTGCACCTAAACTCTGGGCTGTGTAATGTGGAATTCGATTTTGTGGAATTTAATGTTGCGATCCAACTCGAGTTTTGGGTGAACTCTTTTGACATAATCATCATAGTGATATGATAAGTTGATGTTATAAATCTGAATTCGTATAACGAGTTGTGGACAAGATTAATTTAAGGAAAGAGCCTGATATAAATTGGTAGATGTATATTGATGCCCATTATCTATATCATGTGGAATTCATTTGGAAGGGCATATAAATGATTTAACTATGGCCATGATGTATGTTGAATGGATAGAAGGGAATTAGTAATCCAATGCTTAGAGTGTCGTCTCCCTACGGGTAGCATTATGGAAGTAACAAGTGCGGTGTTGACCGTCACTAGTTGGAATGAGGTTGAGATGAGTAAAGTTGGACGGTTGGGCTTGGTCCTTGGTTTTCACGTCCTAAGGCTCCTTCCGTATTTGATGGATGGTTGGGCTTGGTCCTCGGTGTTCACGTCCCGAGGCTCCTTCCATGCCACGATATTGTGGAATTGCATGTGGTGTGAGTCGACATGCGGTGTCGTAATCCCGGGTTAAGGATAGTGTGGCAGGTCTATGGGCTCGCAAATCGTCACACCGATGGGAGTTGACAGTTAGACCTTGGGCGATTGGGCTTGGTCCTCAGTGTTCACATCCCGAGGCTCTTTCCGTGCCAAGTGAACGGTCGGCTTGGTCCTCGTGCTCATTTTCGGGGCTCCTTCCGTGTCATACCTTAAGCCAGTTCGGGGATAGGATCTTGGTACACATTTACCCAAGAGAACCCGCTGAGTCGTAGTACGCATGTGAGCTCCGTTGTTATTTTTTTAGCATTGAGGCGTACGGAGGCCTAGGCCAGGTAGTGTGGAGACCATCCTAGTAGTGGAGATGCCCGCTCTACTGTCACCATTTGGCCACGACAGATGACGCCTGAGAGGTTAGCTACCTGCTCGAATAGTGGGAACTATATGTCTGTGTCGACATAGCGATTGCATGTGCTTGATCATGGGTGTGTCATTGCATTGCATACATAGCATTGCACTTCATTACATACACAAGACCCTCATCTTATAAGTTTGTATTGGCACTCCTATACGATGAGTTACTTACTGCCAAACGACCCTCAACTTATATGCTTGTATGGGCATCCATATAAGTCGAGTTACTTACTGTTATAACATTATACTCTCTTGCTGTTGTAGATGGTAGAATTGTAGAATAAGAGGTTGCTCATTTATACACTAATTCTATTGTTACTTATGACATGTATACTTACTTCACCTGCTTGTACTACTGTTTTATATATATTGTACCTGTTCCTTTCTCCGCCCGGTGATGAGGAGTCGCCGGGGGAGCGGATGTGAAGCCACTTAGTCTTTATGACTAACGGTTGCTACGTCTTCCTTTTTAGGAGGAAACCCCGCAGGTGGAGCAGCAGGTCATGCAGCTGGACAGCTAGGCCAGGACGACAGGGCCTGAGGGGACGGTACCGTCGCTACAGTCGGTTACAGATGTGAGTGAGAGAGATTTTATTGTAGCCCTTCGGGGCAATTTTATTTACGTACTCTGATTATGTAGAAGCTTGTTTAGCTTCTCTTTTGCTGTATTTATGGACTTATGCTTAGTGTGGATTGACTTCTTTATATTATTATGGTTGGGTTGGCATTTATATGTTGATATTGGTTGTAGCCGGCAGGATAGGCGTCTTGTGGTACAGGCTGGCCCGAGTGCTAGTACTACTGCAAGGCGGCTGTTCTGGGCATAAGACCCCTCTCGTGCCGTGTTTTGTGTTTCGGGAGGGGGGTCTTACAGAAACGGTGGTGGGACCCTAGATTTTTCGGTTCACCAATAAGGTGCCCTGAGTGCACGGAGCCTCGGGTCGTTGTGCCGACGTTTGTGTTATGTATTGGCTAGTGCGGTTGTGCACAGCTGTGGTGGATTATAGTATATATGTGTTGGTTAATAAAATGCTTTGTAGGGAAGGAATTCCACTACCCCGTGCCAGGGGTAGGGTCGTTATAATTGGTCAGTTGAATGCTGACCGTTGCCCTATTTGTCGTCGCTTGGTGGATTGTTTCTTGCAAGTGGAGCTGGCCCAAGCGGGAAATAGCGGGCTGAAGCCCTGATTGCGTTGTTTCTCTTGAAGGCTTTACTTTGCTTTACTCTTGTTCATGTGTGGTCGGCCTGCGTGCTGATGTTTGTAAACCACACTCCTGTTAAGAGAAACTTGTAAGGACATAAGGCCATGTACCTTGTGTATTGGTTGTTTTCTTTCCTAATTGTTAGTAGTGGACATTTCTTTTTTGTACTTGAGTTCAAAGTTTTCAACCTTGAAGCTTCCGCTAGAATGCTCTGTATTAGGAATCGTTGGTAGTTTTGATATTATAAAGTAACCTCTCCGCCTGTTTGTGGAATATGGTGTGGGGCCCTGGCCAGACCTTCTACTATATCCCATGTAACGGGTAGGGATGTTACAGCTTAACACCAATGGGAACATTAACATTTCGAGTAGTCGGTCTCGCAATATTAACTCGTGGAGTTTCATAATTTACTAGATAAAACTAACAATCCACGGCAAAGTGACCAATTTTGTCACAGCACCAACAGCCAAACATGTTATATCGTCTCTAGTACTCCTGCTTTACCTGTTGAACGTGAGGTCAAACAGGGGCTACAGACTTGGAGGAAGAAGCCTCATAAGAACAGCATACACACGACTTCTTTGTCTCCTTTGCCCTGGGATGACAGTTTTGGCTTTCGGAGCTTTCTTAAAACTTGGTCCATGAACATAAGGACCATACTCTTTAAGAGTTATTTATTCATACGGTGTATTGAAAGCACTAGCACTAAAGTCTCCGGGATGGCTCCATCCTTGGCAGTGCTTTTTAGGCTCCACATAAGGTGGCCTAGCAAAGTGACCATAAGACGTCTCAAAGTCATATTTATTTGTGGGAAAAAATACCTTCTTAAAAGAGGGTTAACTTTGAGGTGCCTTCCCTTTGCATTTGGTAGCGGTCTCTTAGTAGCCTTAATTTTCTCACCTACTTAACCAAGACCACTACCATTCTTAGGAGCAGAGAATTCATCAATGAGAGGAAGAATGGTCTTCAGCTTAGAGTAACTTTCAACAAATTTTCTTTCCACCAAGAGCTTTTCTTCTAGCTCATCTAAGTATTTCTCCTTCTGTCTTAGCAGTTCAGCAGAGTATTTTAATTCCTCTTTCAAGGAGTGAATTTCATCTTTAAGAGGAGTTAATTCAGCCATTTCCTCCTTTAGATGTGATTCCACTGCCTTGAGAGAAGCAATCTCTTTTAATTGCTTTTTGAATACCTTGCGGCATTTGTCAAAGGCTCTCAAAAGTTCTTGATGATGAGCCATCAAGTCAGAATAATCTTCCTCAGAAGAATAGTCTTCATGACCATTAGTTGAAGTTTCAAATTCAGAGAGCATAGTGTGATTTTTTACCTTCCCGTTGAATTGGGAGTCTCCTACTTCCACATCTGATTGAGCCATGAGCCCGAAGTAGGCTTCTTCATTTTCAAAGATTGACTCACTTGAGCCACTGTCGCTAAGAGTCTTTGACTTCTTTGCAACGAAGCTCTTCTCTTTCTTTCTCTTACCTTTGAAGGATCTCTTCTCTTTTTTCTTGGATCCTTCCTTCTTTTTATACGGACACTCTGCAATCATGTATCCTGGCTTATTGCAATAATAACAAACAATATCAGAAGAAGAATTTTTGTTCGGTTTAGACTTATACATGTCATCTCTGTTGTATCTTTTCTTGGACCGATCACCATCACAATGTGATCTTCTGAAGTCAGAAGAGACGGACTGACTTTTCATTTGCCTCCTCTTGTTGAGCAGTCTTTTGAATTGCTTGGAGATTAACGAGAATTCTTCATCAGATAATTCAGAGCCTGAAATGCTTGGCTCAGAATCTTCTTGGGCATCAAAATCTCATGTCCTTATTGGTGACACAACTTTATATTTTCTTGACCCTTCGGCCTTCAGAGCTACCGACTTCTCTTTACTTTAAGTCTTGCTGCTTTGCTCTTTCTTCTTTGTGTTCATTTGTAATTCATAGGAAAGGAGCTTTCCAAAAAGGTTTTGGGGATCAATCTCAGGTAGCTTTCCAAATTCCCTTATGGCCACCACCTTGGTATCCCAGTATTTTGTTAGGGATCTTAGAAATTTGTCGTTGAGCTCACCATTAGTAAATGTACGACGATAGTTTTTGTGACCGTTGACGATCTTAAGAAAATTTTCAAAGCTGTTAGCAATTTTATCGCTAGATCTTTGCTTGAATGCCTCGTATTTTTTATCGAGCAGAAATCTACGATCATCTCTAACTTCCTCAGTTCCTTCCATGAGAACCACGAGACAGTCCCACATCTCCTTAGCATATTTGCAGTGGAATAGATTTTGCAGCATTGAGTCATCCAAAGCACTTACTATGATATTCTTTGCCTTTTTATCCAAGGAGACTAGAGCTATTTCATCCTTGTTCAAATCCATCGTTTTCTTAGGAACCTAGATGTTGGGATTCATAGCAGAAGCTTGAGTAAGAAACATGAGGGCCTTCTTCAACAATCTGAAATTTACGGGGATCAGCAGCTTCCATGTAGAATCTGACATTCAACATGGGAATGTTCTCCTTAGTGCATGTTAAAAAGAGCAAAATAAAGGCAAATTTTATTTCTCTCAAAAGATAATTATTACATAGGTATGCCCTCTTATTTATAGAAAGTTGGGGAGAAGAGAGAATACAACAAGCGATGTGGGACTAAATACAAGCCGCGCGGGCTGGGCAGTTTGAAACAGTAAAATCGCTAGGCAACACAATACGTAACAGCAAAACTTCTGAACCGGGGATGGCTAACACCAAGACCACTCCAGCTAGCATCAGACCGCTGCGGTCAACCTCCAGGTTGTTGCGGCTAATCATCCGGACCTCTGATGTGGCTAACATCAAGCCGATGGAAATGCTGACAAACAGACCGCTGATACAAACCGCCAGGTCGCAGACCAGATAGGCCGCTACTCCAAATCACCAGGTCGCTGACCAGACACCAGTGGTCCAAACCGCCAGGGCACTAACCAGACAGGCCGCTTGTCCAAACCTCTAGGTCGCCCGAACAACAAGCCTCCCGACTAGAAGGTCAAATCGCCAAACATTAATAGTGCACACGGGCAACTTCATTGAAGAAATATCTTTGCTTCTGTCCATTGCAGCTAGCGGTATCTCGTGTTGGAACCCTGGTTCTGATTTGGGCTAGGATCTCTATTAGGTTGTTTTAGTTTAGTTTATTTAATTCTTGTTTTTTTAGTCTTTGAAAGACTTAACCCAAATAGGGGGAGATTGTTGGTACCCTAATTTGGATTTGAGTTAAGTCTTTCCTTTTAGTCCTTGACCCAAGATTTATCTATGGTCAAAGTCTTGTTGTAGAGCTTTCTCTTTTCTAGTAAAATTCTGGCTAAGGGATTTTTCGGGTTCGACTATCGTCGAACGCCGATCGACTATCGTCGATCAGCCGGTCGACGATCGTCTGTCTCTGGTCAGCTCGACGTTCTGCTAGATCATCGAGCTCTGGTCGACTATCTCTTGATAGTTCGACGCTTTCTGTCCTGTCTTGAGTCGGTCGACTATCTGCCTGGATAGTTCGACTATCTGAGTCGGTCGACTATCTATTGATAGGTCGACGATCTCACCCGGTCGTTCGACTATAGTCGAAGGTCGTTCGACGATCGGCTGTCTGCATATATAATTTTATATGCGTTTTATTCTGTGTTTTATTTCTTATTTTATCTGATTCATTTAATAGATATTATCTGATAGATTTACTTCATATACTTCAAAGCAATTCTTGCTATTCTTATGCTTAAGTCTTTCCTATCAGATAAAGTGTTTTTGTCTTATTAGTTGACTCTCTGACTGCTTTATTAATGCAGCTGTCCTTTATAGCCGTTGGCTGTAAAGAGTTATTTCTGATATCTTTCTTTATCAGATTTTATACTGTAGCTTCTTATGAAGCTTTATTTCTTTATATAGAAATATATATCTGCAAGATATGTTTTATCTTCATGTTAATTACAGCCCAGATTCAAGATCTGAGATGAAGACAAAAGCTCATATTAGAGCCGTTACTGCTGCTCCTATTTAAAGAGTTCTTTTGCAAAAAGAAAGAGAGCTGCTGCCAGTAATATACAGCAGTAGAAGGAAGAAAACAAACAGCTGCTCTCAGGATTCAACTGAGAAGATACAGCTGCTCTCAGCAATTATCCATCTATCTGAGAAGATATCTCTTCTGCTCTTCTTCAACTTGAGTGCTCCTGTTCCAGGAAGATACACTCAGAGATATTGAAGAAGAAGAAGAAGAAGGAAGCTGAAGAAGAACATCCATTCCAGATCTCTAGTCTTCTTCAAGCTTTTCCTTCAGAACTTCAAGACAGTATTCTGTCTTGAGTTCTGAAGAGATTCCTGTGCTTCTCTAATCTATTATAAAATAGAGAAGACATTCTAACCCTCTTCCCCCCTCCTGTAAAGGGTTGTTTACTCCCTTCAAAAGTAAAGCTTGGTTTTTAGACACCTGATCAAAAGTCTAAAGGGTCTCTAGATCTACCTGAAGCAGATCTTGTTGGTGGCAGGGCACCTGATCAAAAACCTGTAGTGGATTCCTACCGTGTGGGTAGAAGAGTGGACGTACCCAGTGTTTGGGGAACCACTATAATATCTTGTGTCGTCTGGTTGCTTGATTTAATATTTGCATTGTGGCTGTGATTAGTTTTAACTAGGATTGCTAGTTGCTGATTAGGATCCAAGCTTTAACTGTAAATACAGTTAGCTTGAGTTTGTGCACAACACTTGTATTAGGCTTTAGGGTTCTTATCTCTTAATATCTATAATCCTCAATTCCGCAATCGTATCTATCCCTTCACTTTCAATTGGTATCAGAGGGAGGTTGACTGACTGAATAGGCTAACACCTAAGTCACAAGATCCTGATAGATACCAAGAGCTTATAGATATTCTCACTCACTTTCATGGCCCAGTACAATGATTATTTTAGCACCAGACCTCCAGCTTGCAACTTAGCTGAGTTCAGCATCTGGAAGACAAGAGTCAAATTATATATGAACTCTTTTGATGAAGAAATATTTTCTTCTATTTTGTCAGGTATTCCAACTTCGGCAACAACAACACAAAGTGCCAGGCTAGCTGATGCCAGAGCAATGAACATTCTTGCAGAATCAATGTCTGATGACATTTTTCAAGAGATTGCTGAATGTTCATCAGCTAAGGAGATTTGGCTGTCCCTTCATCAAATGGCTTCTGAACCATTGGATGTAATATCAGAAGGAAGCCACATCATCTCATCTGAAGGAGAATCAACATCCCTAGATGTTATCTGGGATGTCTCAGATGATGTCTCATCATTTGAAGATGAAGAGGAGGAAGCAAGGGCCAAAGCATTTTGCATAATGGCCATCAATGCCTCCTGCAGCAATTCAGAAGCTGAACAAACAGAGGACAAATCAAAACCTGAAAAGGTTCAGGCAATATCTAATTCTGTTTTTAGTTCAGTTAATTTAGATATTCAAAATTGCTGCCAAATTTTAACTATACCTGAGAAGGAACCAACACTTCTCAGAGAAATGTTTTCTTTATATTTTAATAAGTTCAGTTTTGAGAACTCAATTTGCTTTTTCATAAATCTGCTTTATAAACAAAAGGATAAATTACTTAAAATATTTTTAAATCCTTTTATTATTTGGAACAGATTTATTAGGAAGCATTTTCTTTTCTTATAGCTGAATATATCTGATTGATATTATGTTCAAATGGTTTGTTTGGATTTCTGTACGAGAATTCTCTGTCAGATAACTCTATTTCTTATAGATCCTTTTCTAATTTCATTTAGATTGAGTCCTCTACTCTAGTTGCATTTGTCAGCTGAGTTTGAATCTCGTCTAATGAAAAGAAATTCTATAGGAAGGAAGATATCTGACTTTGTTTTTCAGACACAGAATCCAAATTAAATTGGCTGGACAAAATATCATTTTTCTTGCTGCTAACATACCCTTTTTCAAGGAGAGAGCAATCTCTACCATAGCTTTCTGCAGGTACTATTTACAAGAGTTAGCTGGATGACTCAATCAAAACTCAAAGTCATCTCAGCTTTCTTCAATCACAAGTACTGCATCAACATAGGGGGAGATTGTAAATGCCAGCAGCAGCCAGCTAAGCAAAGTTTCTCTTTATATATTTTATGCTTTGCTTTATTTTTTTTTTGCTAATAGGATCCTCACCCAAATAGGGGGAGATTGTTGGAACCCTGGTTCTGATTTGGGCTAGGATCTCTATTAGGTTGTTTTAGTTTAGTTTATTTAATTCTTGTTTTTTTAGTCTTTGAAAGACTTAACCCAAATAGGGGGAGATTGTTGGTACCCTAGTTTGGATTTGAGTTAAGTCTTTCCTTTTATTCCTTGACCCAAGATTTATCTATGGTCAAAGTTTTGTTGTAGAGCTTTCTCTTTTCCAGTAAAATTCTGGCTAAGGGATTTTTCGGGTTCGACTATCGTCGAACGCCGATCGACTATCGTCGATCAGCCGGTCGACGATCGTCTGTCTCTGGTCAGCTCGACGTTCTGCTAGATCGTCGAGCTCTGGTCGACTATCTCTTGATAGTTCGACGCTTTCTGTCCTGTCTTGAGTCGGTCGACTATCTGCCTGGATAGTTCGACTATCTGAGTCGGTCGACTATCTATTGATAGGTCGACGATCTCACCCGGTCGTTCGACTATAGTCGAAGGTCGTTCGACGATCGGCTGTCTGCATATATAATTTTATATGCGTTTTATTCTGTGTTTTATTTCTTATTTTATCTGATTCATTTAATAGATATTATCTGATAGATTTACTTCATATACTTCAAAGCAATTCTTGCTATTCTTATGCTTAAGTCTTTCCTATCAGATAAAGTGTTTTTGTCTTATTAGTTGACTCTCTGACTGCTTTATTAATGCAGCTGTCCTTTATAGCCGTTGGCTGTAAAGAGTTATTTCTGATATCTTTCTTTATCAGATTTTATACTGTAGCTTCTTATGAAGCTTTATTTCTTTATATAGAAATATATATCTGCAATATATGTTTTATCTTCATGTTAATTACAGCCCAGATTCAAGATCTGAGATGAAGACAAAAGCTCATATTAGAGCCGTTGCTGCTGCTCCTATTTAAATAGTTCTTTTGCAAAAAGAAAGAGAGCTGCTGCCAGTAATATACAGCAGTAGAAGGAAGAAAACAAACAGCTGCTCTCAGGATTCAACTGAGAAGATACAGCTGCTCTCAGCAATTATCCATCTATCTGAGAAGATATCTCTTCTGCTCTTCTTCAACTTGAGTGCTCCTGTTCCAGGAAGATACACTCAGAGATATTGAAGATGAAGAAGAAGAAGGAAGCTGAAGAAGAACATCCATTCCAGATCTCTAGTCTTCTTCAAGCTTTTCCTTCAGAACTTCAAGACAGTATTCTGTCTTGAGTTCTGAAGAGATTCCTGTGCTTCTCTAATCTATTATAAAATAGAGAAGACATTCTAACCCTCTTCCCCCCTCCTGTAAAGGGTTGTTTACTCCCTTCAAAAGTAAAGCTTGGTTTTTAGACACCTGATCAAAAGTCTAAAGGGTCTCTAGATCTACCTGAAGCAGATCTTGTTGGTGGCAGGGCACCTGATCAAAAACCTGTAGTGGATTCCTACCGTGTGGGTAGAAGAGTGGACGTACCCAGTGTTTGGGGAACCACTATAATATCTTGTGTCGTCTGGTTGCTTGATTTAATATTTGCATTGTGGCTGTGATTAGTTTTAACTAGGATTGCTAGTTGCTGATTAGGATCCAAGCTTTAACTGTAAATACAGTTAGCTTGAGTTTGTGCACAACACTTGTATTAGGCTTTAGGGTTCTTATCTCTTAATATCTATAATCCTCAATTCCGCAATCGTATCTATCCCTTCACTTTCATCTCGTGACAACTAGATAGAGATCTTGTTCAAGGTGTTAACCTTTATCGAATAACACCCCTCTGATACCAATTGAAAGTGTCTAGTAGTCAACCTAAATCACATAGATCAGGGGTGAATAAGTGAGTTCTGTGTCTTTTAGCGGAATAAAAATTAGTACAAAATAAGCACACAGAAACACAGAGAATTTATGATGGTTACCCGATTTGGGTGCGTTCACTGTCTCGCCTCGCCTATCTACCACGAAGGGCTAGATTCAGCTATTTCACCAAAATTCAGATTATTCAAATCTTACAGTTCGGAGCCTCAACTCCTACAACTCGGAGAACAACGTCTTCTCCAACTCGATCCAAAAACAAAGATCTACAACTCGGAAGTGAAACTTCCTACAGGAGTTCAAAATAAAGTTATACAACTCTTTCGATTGAAAACAATCAAAATCTTCAAATCTAACCAATTCAATCTTCTTCTTCCTAGAATAAAATCTTGAAAGTTTTATAAAAGAAGCAGACTTGAAACGAAACTTGAAAGCTTGATCTGAATTCTTGATCCAACATGATCAGAAATCTTGGAGAAGAGTAGAGAAGAGATTTGTTGAATCAACACTTTGAACGAATCGCCGATCGTGCAAGGCTAGGTCGCGAACTTTTCTTTCTGAAGGTTGTACGAGCAACCGAGAACGGCGGCCTTTATACGATTTCAAATTAAGAATGAGCAATTATGGTTGAATGAATTAACCCTAAGTATTTATACAATTCTTTCTCCAATGGCTACAAAATATTTTCCAAAAAGTCAAGTGTTTGACGAAAACTTATGATGAGATCAATCATTTCATGAAAAACATGAGAAAATTTGTATTACTAGAAAATTTGTATTATTAAAAAATAGGAAAAAATAGTAATAAAAAAGAAAAAAAAGAAATAAAAACACGAAAAAATAAAAGGAGAGAGAAGAAATTAAAAAACCCTAAAAAATAAATGAAAAAAAGGAGAGAAAAGAAATAAATAACAGAATTAAATAAATAGCAGAAAAAAATAAATAATAGAAAAAACTGTCGCTTGTCATTTGCTGCGATTCATTTAGACTGTTTATGCGCTCCGCCCTATTCCGAACTAAGGCGGTCTGATTTCTCCGGACCAAGGAAAGATCGGACGACCAGCAACACTCATGAAGTCGAGTGCTTGACTAAAACTTATGATGAGATCAACAATTCCATAAAAAATATGAGAAAAAATTGTATTACTAGAAAATTTGTTTTATTAAAATACAGAAAAAAAAGTAATAAAAAAAATGAAATAAAAAAAGAAAAAAATTAAAAAGAAGAGAGAAGAAATAAAAAAACAAAAAAAAATAACCAAAAATAATAACAAAAAAAATAGCAAAAAAAAAACAGAAAAAAAAGATGAGCGATTAAGATTGAACGAATTAACCTTAGGTATTTATACAATTCTTTCTCCAACAGCTACAAAATACTTTCCAAAAAGTCGAGTGCTTGACTAAAACTTATGATGAGATCAACGATTCCATGAAGAACATGAGAAAAATTTGTATTACTAGAAAATTTGTATTAGTAAAAAACAGAAGAAAAAGTAATAAAAAGGGAAAAAAATAAAGACACGGAAAAAATAAAAAGGAGAGAAGAAATAAAAAATCCTAAAAAATAAATTAAAAAAAACAGAAAAAATTAATATCAGAAATAAATAATTAATTAAAAAAAACGTATCTTGTCATTTGTTGTGATTCATTTCGACTGTTTGCGCGCTCTGCCCCATTCCGAACTAAGGCGGTCTGATTTCCCCGGACCAAGGAAAGATCGGACCACCCGCAACACTTATGAAGTCGAGTCCTTGACTAAAATGTATGATGAGATCAACCACTCCATGAAAAATATGAGAAAAATTATATTACTAGGAAATTTGTATTATTAAAAAACAGAAAAAATGTAATAAAAAGAAAAAAAAATGAAATAAAAAAAGAAAAAATAATAACTGGGAAAAAAGTAACAGAAAAAAACAGAAAAATATAAGAGCAAAAAATAACAGAAAAAAAAAGAGAAAACAAAAAGGAGAGAGAAGAAATAAAAAAACCCTAAAAATAAATAAAATAAAAAAAAGGACAGAGAAGAAATAAAAAAACAAAAAAATTTAAATAGCAAAAATAAATAAATAATAGAAAAAAAACGTCTCTTGTCATTTGTTGCGATTCATTTTGACTGTTTGCGCGCTCCGCCCTATTCCGAATTAAGGCGGTCTGATTTCTCCGGACCAAGGAAAGATCGGACGACCCACAACACTTGGGAAATCGAGTGCTTAACTAAAACTTATGATGAGATCAACAATTTCATGAAAAATATGAGAAAAAATTGTATTACTCGGAAATTTGTATTATTAAAAAAAAAGTAATAAAAAGAAAAAAAATTTAAAAAAAAGAGAGAAGAAAAAAACAGAAAAAAATAACAGAAAAAAAGTTGCAGAAAAAAAATAACAGCAAAAAATAACAAATAACAGAAAAAATTGTATTACTCAGAAATTTATATTATTAAAAAATCAAAAAAAATAATAATAATAAAAAGGAGAGAGAAGAAAAAAAAAACAGAAAAAAATAACAGGAAAAATTATATTAACTATTACAGGAAAAATTATATTAACTAAAACTTATGATGAGATCAACCATTCCATGAAAAATATGAGAACAAATTATATTATTCGGAAATTTATATTTTTAAAAAATAATAATAATAATAATAAGAAATAAATGAAATAAAAATAAAAAGAAAAAAATAAAAAGGAGAGAAGAAAAAAAACTTATGATGAGATCAACCATTCCATGAAAAATATGAGAAAAAATTGTATTACTCGAAAATTTGTATTATTAAAAAACAAAAAAAAGTAATAAAAAGAAAAAAATGAAAGAAAAAAAAGAAAAATAATAAAAGGGAGATAGAAGAAAAAAAAACAGAAAAAAATGTATTGTTGACAGTGGGATTTGAACCCACGCCCTTTCGGACCAGAACCTTAATCTGGCGCCTTAGACCAACTCGGCCATATCAACTTTTATGTTTTACTTTGCATTTAGTTATATATATTGCGTTGAAAAGGTTTGCATTAGCTGAAAAAACACATGCAACTCGAACTCATGTGAAGTCAAAGCATCATTGAAGATTTACCCATAGAGAAGGATAATTGGTTTCGACGTAGTAGCTTGCAAACGGACAACGGTTCTATCGCCTCCATTCGCTATTCTTTTTTGAGATTTTTTTTTCGTTGCCTTGTCGATGGACCATGATGTGAGTTCGTGAGCTCTCCTAAATTTTGGGAGCATCATTTTGAAATATTGATAGAAAGTTGGCTCTATAACATTAAACATAGTGTATTTAATTTTTTATTTGAATTTTAAATTAAATATTTTAGTATTAGTGACCAATAATTAAAAAAATATATTGAAAAGTCAAGTCAGTAGTTGTTTTGGAAAGATCGTCTATCTCCGAGTGTTTGACTCAAAAAAGGTCACCAACTCTCTGTGTGCTATCCTTGAATAGGGTGTTCGGAAGAGGAAAAACGTGTTTCGCAAACAACTTGTTACTGGCCCTGCGGACGGTGGTGAGAAGACAAAAAGAGAGAAAAGGAGGGTGTCGTTGGTGTTAGAGGCTCCGCTCAAGATAGTCCACTAAGGCTCATCAAATGTGGAATGGCCTTATATAGTATCTCCAGCGTAGAGCCGTTACACCCTAGTGACACGAAACCCATTGGGTCATTCCGAGTCGGTCCTGACACGCGCGGACATATAACTAAATATCCTAACAATCTCCTCCTATGTCCGTGGTGAGACCGGCGTCGGAATAAGGGGTGGTGTGTGTAGTGTTCAACAAGAATTCGACTCACTACACAACCGTGTCCGATACACTTGTCAGAACATATTGGACGTTAAACAGAGCAGTTGTATGCATGCATAAGAATAAACAGAAAAACTCAGCAGCATCATAACAAAGTCAAAAGTACAATCACAGCACAGGTACCAGAATACCTAGTGTCTCATGACCAACTAAAGAGCAAGAAAGTCCAAACAACAAGTGAAAGAAATGAGAGCTAAACAATGCTCTAAGCAGAAGAAAAAAGGAAACCAGACAAACACTCTAGACGTCATCGTCCAGCAGGTCATCCTCTTCTGGATCCCAACCTGCAAGTGCTCCTCCATCGGCAGCAGCCCCTGTAATTTCCAACAGAGAAGTTCATTCAGAATGAATTCAACCTTGGAAAATGTACGAGTATCTAGTTCTACTTATATGAACGTAGTACAGTATGAGAAAGCATGTGTAGAGCATTTAGGTTCTACCTCAGAATCTGTTATCTGTTTCCAAAAGAAACGATTTCCAGACTTCTGGACACCGCAGCTGTATCTGTGTTCCTATGTGGAATGTCACGGTTACTGTTCTTCTAAAGTTAATTGGAACTCATCAAATGTGGAATGGAACCAATAAACAGAAGAAGAGCCAAATCTAGTCAGATTGTGTTATCAAATGTGGAATAACACTCTCCTCCTAGATAAGGAAGACGAAATCAGATGCAGTTGTTAACATCAAATGTGGAATGAAACAACTCACCAAATTCGTACTCAGCAACCCCGAACATCAGCGGAGCACAACACGCTTGCTTTGACAAAGGAAAGTGTCAAAATCAAAACATTTGGACAAAGGCGGAACTGAATCGCCTAACCTTGAAACTAAGGCTGAACTTAAAACGCCTTGAGTCCCATTTCCCCCACTGTTTTGATTGATCGGTCTTTAGGCATTCCTTTCGTCAGTGGATCAGCCAGATTATCCTTCGATCGCACATCGATCAAAGTGATAATGCCCTGTTCTTTCAGATAATTCAGTAGAGCGTGTCTCAGTCGTACATGTCGCCTCTTAGTATTAAAAAGGACATTCTTCACGACTTGGACTGCTGCTTGATTATCACAGTACAGGCTCAAAGAATTGACTTGAAGTCTAGACAAGGGAATGTCTAGAATCAAATTCCTGATCCAATCTGCCTCTTCACCAGCTGAAGCTAAGGCAAACAACTCGGCTTCCATAGACGACAAAGCTATACAAGTCTGTCTTTTGGATTTCCAAGTGACTGCAGCGCCACCCAAAGTGAAAATAAATCCACTGGTGGACTTGCTGTTCCCAACTTCTGAACACCAGGAGGCATCAGAGTATCCTTCCAAAGTAGGAGGGTAACCAGTGTAGCACAGAGCGTGATCTTTAGTACCTTTCAGGTACCTCATCAGCCGATCTAAGGCATCCCAATGCTCTTTGCCTGGACTACTGGTAAAGCGACTCAGCATGCCAACCGAGAAGGCAATGTCTGGTCTTGTACAGCTTGTGGCATACATGAGACTACCAATGATCTTCGAGTACTTTACTTGATCAACGCTGGTCCCTTCATTCGGACTCAACTTGACATTTGGATCAATTGGTGTTTCAACAGGCCTACAATCTTTATAACCCCAGGTAGTGAGAATCTGCTCAAGGTAATGAGCTTGACTTAGAGTGACACGTCCATTGTGTGCTCTAACTTTCATACCTAACAGTTGGCAGCGGCGAACACCCAACTAGACCTGCCGCGATGAATGTCTCTCTTGAAACAGGCTTCTATTTATTATCTTGAGAAAGGTTACAATATGTGGTGCGGCCACCCAGGGGTATGCACATGTACAGCAACGGAAAGAAAAAGATAGGAACTTAGTGTCTGTATCTACGACGTGCCAAGTTCTGGGCTAAGTTTGTGTGTCGCCTCCAAACACCCCTGGTACCCCTTTTATTCTAGCGGGTAGGTTGCGTGAACGATTCACGAACTGACAGACATTTAATGTCTTATCAATAGTGACATTAAATGCGCAGCCGCCCGAGGTACACAATGAGTCTGGCGGCGGAGACTAAAAAAGAGACTGTAGGAAACCGCATGGCGCTACTTGGGCTGGATCAAAAAAGGAAGAGTCCATGCGGACTTGCCTGAGCTGGTCGCACGTACTCTACACCAGAGTTCTCGAATTGTGCTCTGAGAAATCGCCTGAAAGTCACATGTTGATTGTCCTTGCCCGACATTGCCGCACTCCCGGGGGGTGTCTGCGATCACTCCAGAATGTCCGCCCAAGGGGCCGGCGGACTCTGGGAACAACTGCATGGCATGGATTATCAGCCTCCTCAGGATGCTCTCCTTTGTCGTCGCATTATTTGGATCAATATAATCCCCGCAATTTTTTGGCAGACCGCGCAGGCTCCAGAAAAATAGACTGGTAACCGCAAAGATTAAGATCCACACTTAATGCCTTGAGGGGTCTATAAATAGTGCATGTCCCCTCTTAAACAGGCCAACTTTCATAATTTACTACTTTTTCCTTACATCTATCCAACATGAACCTGAACCATGCCTTACTCGCAGGATTAGGTATTAATGCGGACTCCACTAAGAAGTCCGACCCGAACAGACCAACAAAACCCGCCAAGTTCCCGGGCAGTTCTTCTAAGCAGGTTCCCCCAAAGAAATCTTCAGAGAAAAAACTCAGCTCACTCCCCACCTTTTATGAGGTCGTCATGTTTCTGTACGACAACCTTATCGCGGGAGATTCTAATCGCGCGAACCCCCAGCAGACAACCAGCTTCTCACACTGTCTTCCAGTACTTCACAGAAAATGAAAAAATCAGGCTCCCAGAGGCGTAAGTTAGCAAGATTGTCGTCCCTTTGGATGTCACACTTCCTTCAAAAGTTTTGAAAGTGGTGGTGAAGAAGTCACAGGATCTCCCAGAGAAGTCGATCACCCAAAAAGATGCTGACCCTTTCCAAAGTCAGATCCTGGCGGAAGAGGCAAGCCGACATAAAACGACCAAAAAGCATGTAGAGCTAGACGAGTCGGGAGAAGAAATAATGGTGATGATGATGACCTTGAGGAAGCTGATGATGAACTTGATGAGGAGTTGGAGAAGCTGAAAGCAGATTTTGTGTCTGCTAAGAATGTTGCCTCGCCGTTATCCTCTGCGCACACTCTACTAGGGAAGAGGAGGAGAGAAGAGGACAAGCTGGAGGAGACTGTGTTCCCAAAGAGCAACCTGGTTGTGGGTATTTTCTGAAGACAACTTGTTATAACACGTTTGTTATGAAATAAAAAGAAAAAGCCTAATCTTTTTTGTTTTCCAGAGAACGCTTCAGCGATCGCGGCTCTTTTTAGAAAGGAATCGAGGGCGTCATTGCGCGGATTGTCCGCCTAGATGAGGGGATTGAGGTGTTGAAGCAGAGCGCCAAACGCGACGTCGTGTTAGGTCTGCGGTCTGAGACCCAAGATGTGGCACAGGGCCTGACCCCTCTAGAGGTCGTTGTCCAGAAGTACGTGCGGAATCTTAGGGAGGACATATGCGCCATCCATGCCCTGATTGCCAAGTTGAACAAGTACCATGTGGGTTTGTCCAACATGCTCACAAAGATCACTGACAACTTGTTGTTTGTGGGCGTGGAGCGGGTATCAGGTGAGGAGGCTTCCTAGGATTGCGGAGAGAGAAACAATTTTATGTTTGTAATAAACATGTTACGATCGGACAAAGCGCGTGCGCACAAACACAAGCAGGCTAACATTTTCATGTGTCTACCATACTGTGTGTATGGACATTTTTATTACTCTCTCTGTGGTATATAGCTTTCCAGAAACTTACTTGCCAATGAGCAGTCACACGATACCTTTCTGTTTTGCAGGACAGGAAATAATGGTGCGCAGTGGTCGCAACAAACATCCTCTACAAACAAAAAAATGTCCGCGGTTTTCGCATTTCGAGGAAAACAAGGTAATTCTTATAAATAGGTCTGTAGAGCTCCCTTTTTCGGCAGATACCTTTGAATGTTATGAAGAATGTGCAAGCTCCTCAATTTGGGTCTACCCGCGCAGACTCCACCGTGGCATTCATATTCCGCAAGTCCCCCCACGATCAGGCTCCTGATGAAGAGTTCGGCAATCACCTTTATTCTATCTGTGTATCTACCGATAGATACATCACACAGCTTCCTGATCCTGACAAGCACCTCCACTCGGTGTTCACCTATGAACTAGTCCTCCCCTTCGAATATTTCGATGTGGGATGGACTTTCTCCATCTTACCGGAGATGGTGGAAATGCTCAATCATTACGGCCTCATCCCCGCACAACTTACTCAAAATTCCATAGCGCTGGAAACCGCCTTTTTTGTCTTCCTGTAGCTTCAGAGGGTCCACTTCAGCCTGACCGTATTCATGCGATTATGTTATGGCCGCTCGCTCTCAAAGGGGAAACTATACATCGGGTCTAGTAAGCTGCAGGTTTTGAACCTCACAAATAAAGTTCACAAGTGGAAGGCGAGGTTCGTCATATTCAAAGCAAACCTTGGAGTACTAATCCACTATCCCAACCTGTGAATGGAGGAGGACTTCCAGAGCTCATTGGTTGGGGGAATAGAAAAGAAAATAGTAGAGTTCTTCAAGAAGGCTCCTCTTGACATCCCATATTACGTTGGCCGCTTGGGAGAGGTGGATGACATGAACACTACATATTGTAAGCTTTAAAGCTATATAATAAATTAACGTACCTATGTGCTCTAATTTTCTTTCCTTCAGTCATTCTGCAGGTTCATGCAGAGAGATTGCATGAGCCGTCGGGCGGGGCCCTGATCGCCACGGATAAAAGTAAAGTTTCCGCCTTGAGGAGGTCCATGCCTAAGTAGGAGCAGCTGGCACACCCACACAGAGGTCACGTGAGCCCTCCCGCTAGGATAAACCCGATGCCAATACTGACTCCCCCGACTGAAGTGCAAGACCTCCCCCCTACGACAATTCCTTGACGGGCAGCCTCGACGCCCCACTAATACACTTGGATACGGACGCGGTTATGTTGAGAACTGGGCTCCCACTATGGAGGGAAAAGAAGGAAACAACCCTGCATGTCGTAGCAGTCTCTTCCGCTATTGTTGGGGATAAGGAGGTCCCGGAGATGAGGGGAATCCCTCATAACCAGTTGACACAGAGGGCGGCCATGATCACCTTGAGGGTGTTGTCATATAATGCTACCTGCTGGAGGAGTTGTGGCACTCCCTGCGGCAATCTCAGGAGTCTTTTGTTGCCAGGTGAACTTGTTCGCAGAGAACCGAGCACTCGTGCGGGGGATACTGAAGGCGGCAAAGGTTTCTTAAAGGATCGTCCTGGAGCGCATGCGAGAACTAGACCTTTTCAGGCCGGAGTTCGCAAATATCTAATATGAAGAGTTGTTCCTAGAGGATGCAGAGCTCAATCTAGCGAAGCCCTCCCCACGGCGACCTGCGTCCCGTAAATACACTCTCCTAGAAAGCTCAGGAAAAAGGCCTCGTTCAGCCAGCGCCCTCGATGGCTCAGAAGTTATTTGTCAATAGATACTTCATTTTCATTTCGAGCGCATGTTCACGCCTTATTTTTTGAAAAGGACACTTGTAATCATTTTTATCCCTGGTTTTTGAGGTCATAGTAACTATATACTCTTTTTGTGGATGTTTCATTCGTTATCTATTGCTTGTAGACAGTGTTGGGAATATTTTCCTCAATATTCTAAGATTTGAAGAAGCATCACTTGCAATATTAAGTGCATATTGTATTTAATGGAATATCTATTTTATATCTATGTAGGAGTTATCTCTAAAACATGTTTAGAGAAGAGTTAGTGCAAATGGAGCAGTACCATTATGATACATGAAGGATTCTCGACGGTATCATCTTGAACATGGAGTGCTTCAATACGGCATAATCTTAAAGCAACTGCAAAAGCAACTTCAAGCACTAAGGATAATATCATTGAGATTGGTATAAAGTTTTCCACGGTATCGGCGTGATCGTGGAAAACTTCGATATGATATCGTGGAGAAGACGTTGTTGGGTCCATTGCCCACAATGTCCTGGATTTGAGTGAAGTCAATCTTATCAATGATATACACATATCAGTAGATGACTATGATAGGTCAGGTAGCCTAAGTGTCTAAGTCAAGTAAACACTTCCCTAAGGTGTGGGATGACAAAAATCTGTCAAAGTCCATAGGCGTTGAGTGAAGGAACATCACTAAATGTGTAAGACCCCCCCCCCTTTTTTTTTCAACCACCGGGGTCTTAGCCCAGAATTGCCGCTTTGCGGTGGCACCGACTCACGGGAAGGTCGCCACTACAAAACGCCAATTCTGCCGGCCCTTTTCGATCGCAGAATAGTAGCATAATAAAGTAAAAGCAAGTCCACATAACCACATGTATATAAATAAATCTCCACGAAGGGAGTGTCCACAACATATAATAATAATCAGAGTACAAAAAGGAGGGCTTGTGCCCAGTACATGTAATCCTCACTACAAGTCACTCGCAGAAGCAAAACTAAATCTAAGCGTCACCGTAACTGTCACTGAACAGAGAGCACCCAAGCTGGACTGGCCCATCTCCACCGATTTTGTACTCCGCTGTTGTTGCGTCTCTGGGTGCTTCTTCCTTTTTGGCCTGCCGTTGCCGCCTCGCAATCCACGTCTGCGTCTACGTCTTCGGCCTCCTGGCTGCTGAGCTGGTGGGATTCCACCCATCAAGGGGCACTTAACCCGTGTATGTCCCGGCTGGTGACAATGGTAACACGGTCGCGGGGTCAACTCTGTCAGAAACTGCAACACCTGTGACCCGTCCATATGGTACACCTAAAATATTGTGGTTCGAAAACCATTAGTCATAAAGACTAAGCCCTATCATCCCCTACCCCTTCCCCCATGGCTCCTAGGTACCGAGCGGAGAGGAAGAAAGGGAAGGACATGATGGTGGAGATTAAATCAAGAAAAACTGATGACAGCGGACCTATGTTAGCAATTCTATAGTAAACAAGATAGAAACAGAAAGTAAGAAATGTAACCTTAACTTATGTGCGGAAGCGCA
Organism: Platanthera zijinensis; assembly: GCA_039513925.1. Classification (NCBI taxonomy): domain Eukaryota; kingdom Viridiplantae; phylum Streptophyta; class Magnoliopsida; order Asparagales; family Orchidaceae; genus Platanthera; species Platanthera zijinensis. Next base: position 151,531,914 of record CM077090.1, on the reverse strand, counting down.
TAAGCCAAGGGATCTTTTGCAAGGCTCCCATCGTATAGAGTGTCCCATATCACTTATACGTTGGGGTGTCGGTTGTCAAACAGAAAGGAATAGCAAGTAAGTGAAAGTACAAGAAATATAACCATTGATTTATAGGGATTACCCCTATAGACCAAGGGGTCGTTTCGCAAGGCCTATCGTATAAAACGTCCCATACCATTTTATACGTTAGGTGGCATGTTTATGCTATGACACACAATTATGCTATGAAATGCACAAGCAAGTGCAACACACCCACACGACTCTATGCGCACAGACCTTTAGTTCCCCCTGTTCGGGCAGCTAGCTTCACTCCCAGGAACCTCCGCTGTGGCAAACGGAGACAGTGAGTCGGGCCCCCCACTCCTAGGCGGGTAATCACACTACCAGGCCTAGCCCTTCCATACGCCCCTAGAAGAACACAACCTAGAGTATCCGCGTATTAGTGCTGGCTGTACCCACCAGGCTTTTCGCCGAGTCAACATACCGCTGTCGGTGTGATCGATCGCCTAGTACCGATGACCCACCACTTTTATGCACATGCAATCATGATAATTATATTTGTACAAGTTCTTATGTTACCGAGCCTCCAGCTCTCCGGGCTACCAAGCATATACCAAGTCCCCGAGCATCCCGCTCCCTGGACTTCCCAATTACAAACCAACCACCATCTCTACTAGTAGGCCCTTAGACCACGGACCTACTCTACCCATTCCATGCCATTTCTTCTTCCTAAGTGTACAAGTGTAGGTGTGAGGTACAACTATTATTAGGGTTACTCTTGATCATTTTATTCCTAAGATTTAAGGTTAACCTTGGACTTCCCGAGGGTTACCCGGTGAAGGGCTCGCAGCGGTACTAGGAGCTATGATGGGGTGAATCCCAAAACTCCCTTTCCAAGGCACTTATTATACTTGATTGGTTCCCTTAACCCATTCCCTTCTCACATTACAGTGGGCTATTCCTAGGGTGGCTTTGACTCTTCCTATTCTCGGGGAGGACGGTCTTCCGTCGAACCCGAACACTACCTATCGCTAGTCAATCTCACACCCTACCCATCCTGACTTCCAATAATGAACCTGATTTAACTCATCCTGTCCAACCAGCGAACTATCAAAATTCCATCTCCAAGTTCATTACCCACTCTAGCTCGGCTTCTGCAGTTTTACTAAACGCAAACCGTCCTAATCTTTATGAGGTATGCAAGGGGTGGTACTCCCAACTGTCTTCCAAATCCCATATAATATTTACTGGAGGTCTACCATGACCTAATTAGTCTAAATCCAGAAATTTATAATTTTCCTAATTAATCTGATATTTATTTAATTTTTTTCCAAAGATTGGCCATGGGTAATTTTAAATATTAACTACATGATATTCTTAAGTAATGGCCACCCAAAAATTATGATCACTAAATAACAGTAAGGTATCATCAAATACTAATTTGCAGGATTTTACAGAAGGTATTTAGCCTCTAATCAATTTATCCATTATAATCTCATTATTCCCATGTAAAGAAGGAAGTACTGAAATTACTCATCATAAAATTATAGAAAAATTACTGATTAATAGTATGGTACAGAAAAGATCATTGTGCAAAGAATCATAATTTTACCAGCTTGCTAAGCACCAAAATAGATTTAATCCAATATCCATGATAAATAATACTTAATGAAGCAAGCCTTAGAATTAAACATCCAAAAATCCCATAAAAATTTACAGAGATTTAAAATCAAAATAAACGTTCTCTGCCTAAATCTCATCAATTTCCAAAAAGTATATATTCCATAATAAATTTTCTAAGCAAATCATACAAGCTACTACATCGTTAATGAAGTATCCAAAATGATGATCTTAAAATTCATAGAAAGATATCCAGAGCTTGTACCATCCCTATAATTCACTCTACCTAAATCTCATTACTTTTCAATGTGATTTAGTGTCGTTTCCTATCTCTACAAGTTTTGTGCCCTAAACTAGGGTTAGGTTTTTAGGTGGCCCAACTGTCTCCAAACCTATTAAGATTTCATCCAGAGAACTATAATGTCCCTATGGTTCTCTTCACCCAATTTCGGGTCAATCCAAGGTCATTTGACCACATGACCTTCACAAACCACCAAGATCCATCCTTAGGATTTGGCCTTGGTTCTTAGGGTAAACTTACCCCGATCCGCCTCAAACTCTATGAGGGGGTGCTAGAGAATATTACTAGCCAGTGGTAAAAATTTCAGCCTCTGTTGAGGTGATCTGACCACTCAAATCTCAAAAGTGCACTTTTAACCTAAGACCCCTTATTAGGGCAAAACTTAGGGTTGATCATTTTGAATCCAAACCATCTCCAAATGAGATGAAAAATTATACAGAACATCATGGTGAACCCAGGGACCACTCACCAAAATTTGGGAGAGTTTGGAAATTATTTAACCATCTAAATAAATTCGGCTAGGATTATTGAATTTTCCTAAAAACTATAGAAAAATATTTTCCAAAAATTCTCATTTTTGGATCGTACCTAGATATAGGTAAGATTAGGCCACATCCCAAATTTCAAGTCATTTTGATGACTGGATTGGAGTGGGAAATTTTTCTAAGGTCAAGACGGCCCTCTGGATAGACCTCACCAAAAAGGGTGCTGTGGTCTAACCAGGATTCCAAATCGAGTAAGATTAATTTTGAATTAAAGTAAACTTCAAGGGCTACATTTTCTATGTTGACCACTTTTCCTGTAGGAGCCTCTAGGTATTTTTCCCAAATTATCTAAAATGACAGATATTTCATTCAGAAATTATTTTAAAAATAAAATCTAATTTAACGGCACTGTTCATCTTCTTCTACAGCCCGAAACCAGAGCCTTGAGAACCTAATTCCCTGTAGCTTTTCCAAACTATTTCCCGGCCATCCAGCCATCTCCCTGGCCGGCCACCACCACCACCACCTCTGTTGAGGTGAGGGCTATCGTCGGGCGGCGGTACGGCCGCCGGAGAGGCGGTTTCCGGCGAACCCGCCACCATGAACTTTTCGGAAAAAACCACGAATACGCTCACCCGATCTGGCTCTTTTGAGCCCGATATCTCTCCTAACGATTTCTAAGATCTATCCGCAGAAGAAGAGGGAGGGGAGGACCTTATTCATGGTTTGACGGCGAGATGGACGTTGGACTGTCATGGCGCGGTGGTGGCGTCGTCGGAATTCTTCTACAGCACAGTAGGCGTCTCGAAACTTCAGGTAAGGGCTTGGAAACTTCATCCTTGAGCCTAAGGGGCCTTTTTAAAGGGAAGAAAGAAGGGAGGGGAAAGGTTGAAACGTTCATGGCCATTAATATTTCTTCTTAATAACGTTTCGGTTATAATGCTGGTAATTGAATTGCTGGAAACGAAGAGATGTTTGCCAGGTGGCGATTTCCTATTGGACTAAAATTTCCTTATTTATTTAAATAATTAAAGTAGGAAACGGCCCATAAATACTCCCGGTGTAACTTCCCATAATCCGAATTGATTACAACGTCGGTTACCGAAATTTCCAGTCTGGCTGACGTTTCGGCCTTGGTCACGGGCGTGACACATAGATCACGGGCGTGACAGGCCCGGATAGCCAATTATGGGATCGACGATCGTCGAACTGAGATCGACAATCGTCGAAGGGTGGTCACGGGCGTGACACCTGAGTCACGGGCGTGACAGGCCCGTGTGGCCAATTCTGGGTCGGCAACCGTCGGACTGCGGTCGACGATCGTTGAAGGATGGTCACGCCCTAGGTCACGGGCGTGACACTTGGGTCACGGGCGTGACAGGCCCGAGCTGCAAATTCTGGGCTTGACGATCGTCGATTTGAGGTCGACGATCGTCGAAGGGTGGTCACGCCCTAGGTCACGGGCGTGACACAAAGGTCACGGGCGTGACAGGGTCATGAGGCAAATTCCGCGCTCGGCGATCGTCGCGCTGAGATCGACGATCGCCGAAGGGGGTCACGCCCTTGGTCACGGGCGTGACACCTGGGTCACGGGCGTGATAGGGCCGGGTTGAAAATTCTGCGCCCGACGATCGTCTCTCTGAGATCGACGATCGTCGAAGGAGTCACGCCCTAGGTCACGGGCGTGACGAGTCGGTCACGGGCGTGACCGCCCCTTTACTCAAAATTAGGGTCGGAAAACTTCAATTTCCTGGGCTTCCTAGGGTTCTGTTAAGACACAACCACTCCGAGGGGTCTAGCCGGAAATGGGATGTTACAAAATTCTAGATGACTTATAGCGCTGAGTGTATCTTATACTGTCATAGCCTAAGTTGGAATGAGCTGAAATGTGGCTAAGTTCACAGGCGTTGAGTGAATTCAACTCACTCAACGCCATGCTTCTAAAAAGAAAGTTGGCTAAGTGTTTTGGTGTTGAGTGATGAAGACACACTCAATGCCATTCAGCAAAAAGGCTGTAAGTTGAACTGGTTGAACGAAGTTCGGAATTCGTCGAACTGAGTTCAGAGTTCATTGAGCTCAACTCACCTTTCGTCGAACTGAGTTCAGATTTCATCGAGCTCAGCTCACCTTTCATCGAGCTAAGTTCAGAACTTGAGTTTTTGAGTTCGTCGAGCTCATTTTAGAGTTCGTCGAACTGAGTTTGAAGTTCGTCGAGCTCAGATTCACCATTCGTCGAACTCAGTTCAAAGTAAGACAATCTAAGCCCAGTGCTTATTAAACACAGAAAATTGGCTAAGGCAGAAAGCGTTGAGTGAGGCATTCTCACTCAACGCTCTCAATGCTTAAGTTGCTAAAGGAGCAGAAATTTTGTTAAGGCAAAAAGCGTTGAGTGGAGGTTACTGACTCAACGATGTCAATGCCTAGTGAAGACAGAATTTTGTCTAAGGGGTTTGGCGTTGAGTGATGTTTACTCACTAAATGCCAAACAACAGAAAACTTATAAAGCAAGTTGGCATTGAGTGAAGCTGTATCTCTCAACGCATAGAAACAGACTTTATATTCTAAATAGTTTGGCGTTAAGTGAAGGTTACTCACTCAATGCCAAGAGACAGTAAATATGTCTAAGTGGTTTGGCATTGAGTGATGCTTACTCACTCAAAGCCTATTCTCTGATGCTAGATTTTGGCCAAGTCCACAGGTGCTGACGTCAGCAAAATCGACAAAGTCAACTAAGGTCAATCAGACACGGGGAAGCTACACTACACAACAAAACTTGCCGTGAAACTACTGTACGTCTTCTTCGGTTAAAGCAAGGCGCAGCTGGAAGATGCGGGTAGGGCTCACCGATCTCTAAGAGTCGTTGATCGGCGAACTACAAAAGGAAGAGATAGGGCCAAGACAAAAACAACTTTTTAGGGCATATAATATTCAAAAAGGAGAGCAGCCGTCTTCATCCTCTTCTCCATTACTGCATGTGAAAAGCTTGAATCTCTCCAGCAAGAAAAGTTCAGTTAGCTGTGCAATTCTCCATCTACCATAGAAGATTCATAATCAGTTCTGAAGAAAGAAGAACATTCATCCTTTAGTAGGTTTAGTGAGTTGTTTGAAGACTCAAGATCAAAAGATCTTTAGCCTTCAGCAGCAAGTTCAGAAGTTATCTTCTGAGTTCCTCCAGCAAATCATTTCCCTACTGTGAGGAGAGTTGGAGCAGAAATTTTTCTGCTCAAGTGGTTGACACAGAGAAATTTCTCTGTGTCAAAGTTAATTAAACTATTTCTTTTTGTAGGATCCTTCTGGATCTGAGCTGTAGGACCTTTGGGTCTGAGGTAGGGCAAATTTTTCTGAGCTGTAGGAGAGTGCTGCTCTTTGAGGTAGGTGAGTTTTACTCACTGAGTAGTAGGGAAGTTTTGACTAAACTGTAGGAGAGTGCATCTCTCTGAGTTGCAGGAGAAAGCTTGCTCTGAGGTAGGGTTATCCTCCATAGCTTGAGTGGTAGGGCTTAAGTACCTGAGGTAGGTGATACTTATATCACTAAGTGTAGGCCTTTGTGGCTGAGGTGTAAGTCTTGGAGGAGACTGAGAGATCCTGAGGGATCTGAGGTGTAAACTCCTTGGAGCATTGATTTGGAGAAGTGCCTTGACTAACAGGAAGTTAGCAAGGTGGGAGGAGAGTGGAAGTACTCATAATTTTGGGGAACCACATAAAACACTTGCTTGCTTTTATGTGTCTGCTTTTATTTTCTTAATTGCAGGTGCTAAGGACATGCTCTAGATCACTCTAAGCTGAAAGCCAAAAAAAATAAACAAGTGATTTGAAAATACAAACAAAAGACCTAGGCAAACCTATTCACCCCCCCCCCCTCTAGGTTATTAGCTATCTTGAAAATAAGATCTTTCAAGTGGTATTAGAGGGAGGTTCCTCAAAAAGGATTTAATAATCTGAGTGATCCTCCAAGGTAGCTGCTGCTAAGTGTTCATGGGCTCAAGAGAGTGCTAGAGAGAGTTGAGTTTCATGAAACTCCCCATTTGCATAAAGGAGCAGTTTGGAATATGGAAGGAGAGGGTGAGGCTATTCATGGAAGCCTATGATCCAAGATTTTTTGCAACTGTTAGGGAGGGACCTGTCATTCCTATGAAGGTCTCTGCTCTAGATGCCAATATCCAGACATCAAAGACACTCTCTGAAATGACCAAAGATGAGGTCATATTAGCTGGCATGGACAACAGAACATCATTGCCATTGTTGTAGATGACTCAACCTTCCTGAACTTGGTTCACTGCCAGACCTCCAAAAAGATATGGGACACCCTTGTGGTCTACATGGAGGGTACTGATGAGGTAAGAGAATATAGGAAGCTCTGCTCAACCAAGAGTATGAGGCTTTCAGGCAAATCCTGAAGAAAAACATAACCACCTGTTATGAAAGATTCTTAAGGATCATTAATGAGTTGAAGACCTATGGAAAGGTCTTCAATAATTATGAAATAAATGACAAGTTTCTCAGATCTCTCACCAGAGACTAGGATACTAAGATCTGTGTCATAAGAGAGATGTCAAAGCTTACTGACACTCCTCCCCAAATATTGTTTGGGAAGCTGCTCTCCTATGAGATGTAGCTGGCTACCAGGAAGGAGCTAGGAGGATGCCTCCAACAAATCACTAGCCAAAGAAAAGTCTGTAGCCTTCAAAGCTTAAAGAACAAGGAAAGACATGGAAAGGATTCCTTCTCCACCAAGGAGACCAGCTAAGTCAGACAGCTCTGACTCATAGGCATTAGACAGTAGCATGTCTGACAAAGATTTTGCAGCCTTTTCCAGACAACTCCAGAGGTTAATGAAGAAGAAGCATTGGAATAAAAGGCCTTCCAATTCCACTCATCATAGAAAGAACCAGTCCAAGACGGACAGGTATGGTTCTAAACATAATAAATATAACTCCTCTAAAGTAATTTGTTACTGTTGCAGCAAGCCTGGGCATGTGAAAGCTGGCTGCCCAGAGAAGAGGAAGGAGACTGAGGAGAAGAAGAAGCACTAGCACAAATGAAAGAAGGAAAAGTCCTTCATTGCCAAGAAGTAAAAGAGTTGGATAGACTCATCATCTTCTGAAGAAGAGGAAGCCTATATTAGGCTAGTTGTTGTTTCTGTTAAAGATGAATCTATTGCAGCGGGAGAAGTCAATCCTCCAGGGTGGATAGAAATCAGATCCCCTCTTACACTATCAGATAGTGAGTCAGAGGTGGATGAAGATGTCTACACCTACAGAGGGCTGATAGCAATGACAGATGATGAAGGCAAGGAAGGCAACCAGGATCAGCATGGTCAGAGCAAGGTACATCAATCACCTAACTCTGCTTATCTGTCTGAGTTTGAGACTAGTCCTTGCTCAGAAGCCTCTTCACCCTGTGGTGAAGAAGATTCTGGATCTGAAGGAGATGTAAATCAATTGATTGACAAGTATGGATAACTTCTAAATGCCTTCAAGAAGGTCAAGAAGTTGTCTAAGAAGCAAGCTAAAGAGATCTCATCTCTTAAGCTTGTAGTTGCCCAGCAGACTGTAACAAAAAATCTGTTGGACCAGAAAGCTAGGGAAATTAGCCAATTGAAGTACCTCTTGGACATTCAGGTATCCTCCATCAAGCACAAGGACTGTCTCATCATGGAACTTGAAGATAAGCTTGAGAATGAGAAAAGATTAGTGGCTAGCTATTCTAATCCAAGTACCGTCCTCCCCTTGATAGACTCCTTCTCCTCTCAAAAGGGCAAGAAGGGGTTGGGATTCAAGGGAAGCACAAGAGTTGTTCCTTCCAAAAGGAAGGGCACAGCTCCAGCTCCACCTCAGCCTATTTCTTTTAAGTCTCTCATTCTTTTCAGAAAAGTTTTGATACCTTCTAACAGGTATGACCAAGAAAGCTCTTTTGGTCAGTGAGAGAGGGGTTGCTCATCTGGAGTGAACAAAGATGTTCACTGCCATTGTTAAAGTTTTAGCAGGGTGTGTGCAGTCAAGGATGCTAATGAGAAATTTTAAATGGCCTAATATGGACCATTTGTCTTTGGTGCTTCTGCACCAACTCTCAAGAATATTGTTGCAGCAAAGGCTCAGAATCTGACAGCAAAGGCTCTGACTAAGGGAAAGTCTAAGAATCAGGCTGATCTGGGCATATCTGAAGCCATCAGAAGCATGTTTTCTGAAAAGAAGCTAGCTATTGTTGACACTCAGGCCAGACCAAATCAGCCAGCTATAAGACTTACCTTCAGTCAAATTCTGGCTGAAAGAAATCAGAAAAAGGCTGCAGCATATCTTCCTCCTATCAAGGTTGCTGCTTATCAAGTTGCAGGGCCTTCACAGTAAAGAAGATATAATATATATGATTGTTCGTGTTGTGGTAAGATAGAGCATTTTGCCATTGACTGCTGGCACAATCCCAATGTGTCCAGAGCTAGGGTCAGTCCACCAGTCAGAAATTCTGCTGGTGGACATGTTCAGTTTCATGCTAATATGCACCTAGGACCGAATAGATATTGGGGTCTTAAGGTTAAGTAATTTGTATATTGCAGGATAGTTCAAGGTGTCATACCCCTATATGGTACTTGGACAGTTGTTGTACCAAGCACATGACTGGAACAAGGAGCAACTTGAAGGAGTTTACTCTAGTAAAAGATGGACCCAAAGTCATCTTTGGAGGTTCAAATAGAGGTGTAACTAGAGGATATGATACGATTACCAATGGAATAGTCACTATCATCAAGGTGGCTTATGTTGAAGGGTTGCAGCACAACCTTATAAGCATAAGCCAGTTTTCTGATCTTGGTTATGTTATTGTATTCCACAAGGATGAGTGCCTAATTAGGAGGTCAAGTGAGCAAGAGGTCATCTTGACAGGTACTAGGAGTGAAAATGTTTATTGCTTGAACTTTATATGTCTAGACACAGATTCTCCTATCTGTTTAGTGGCAAATGAGAAAGTCTCCTACTGTGTCCAGTGGCACAAGAGACTAGCCCATTTGAATTTCAAGACTATTAGCAAGCTCTTCAGTCAAGAGCTAGTTAGGAATGGCCCCAATGTTAAGTGCTCTAAGGAGGGAATTTGCTCAGCTTGCCAAAATGGTAAATAGACAAAAGTCTCCTTCAAGGGTATTGAGACCAAAGACTCTGTGAGTTGCTTATACCTCCTGTACTTGGACCTATTTGGTCCAATGTCAGTTCACAGTCTTGGTAGGAAATTCTATATCCTTGTGGTAGTTGATGACTACTCTAAGTTTAAATGGGTGTTCTTTCTTAAGAAGAAGGATGAAACCCTTGATGTCTTCATGAGGTTTGTCAAGCAAATTCAGAATGAGCTTGGTTATTCTGTGGTCAAAATCAAAAGTTACCATGGGACAGAATTCCAGTCTGATAGCATGACAAAGTTGTAACGCCCCCGATTTTTCTGCGATTATTTTAATCCTCGTTTGGCGTTACGTCGACGCGTTTTCTTGGCTTGTTCCATCTGTGGAGTGTGGTCTTAACTCCTTAGAACTGGGTGCCCTATTTTGTAGCCTGTTGGCAAGATCTCCCTAGCAAGCCGAGTCGTTTTGGGTGACCCGGTGTGGTCTCTCGGGGGATGCTTGTGTTTTGGCTTCAGGAGGGTATAACTCGAGTTCTGTTCGTCGAAAGTTAATTTCGACTTCGCCGTTGTGTTCGTAGCATGGATATTTAACTACGGTGCGAATTTTGTCGAATTCTGAGGTAGTTTGGTTTTCACGTCGCTTTGGGTGTGCAATTAGTAAAGACTAGAAGAAATTCTTTTTTTTTAATGTAAGGAGCAGGCGGTTGGGTTCGGTTTTGCTGAACCGATGCCTTAAAGCTTATATAAAAGCCTTATTAAGGAGTGGCGGTCCCACTACTCCTTCCTCCTTCCCGAGACCAGAAGAAGCCGCTGCTCCTGTTCGCGGAAAATAGAGGAGAACCGCCGGACCTGCTTCCCCTTTGGACGGCGATTCCGGGAGTGTTCGTGGACGGATTACGATTCCGAAAGAGGCGTTGTCTTGCTCTCGCTCAGATCTTCATTTCGACGGTAAGAGGTTTGACTTTCGTGGAGTTTTAGGAGACTTGGATTTCCGGTTCTTGTGCTTTTCCGCCATTAAAGTGCGGGTTTGCTTGTTAGGTGCTGCTCCTTCTAGTGAAGAACGAAGAGGAGGGAAGGCCGACCAAGCTTCGCCGGAAATCGAGGCAAGTGGTATTCTTGCCCTTGCCATTGTTGTTCTTTTGATATTCTAGAATGTTTCCCGGTTAGCCCTAGGGTAGAAACCAAGCATATTCTCTTTTACCTTGCTGAATTTAGGGCTTAGATTCGCCTATGAACCCCCCTCCTTGTGTTGTTTTGCTCAACCCGATGGTTGTTTTAACCATTTAGACTCCAGATTTGTAGTTCTAGTTGGGTGCTTTTGCGGGTGGAGCCGAGAGAGAGAGTGAGGGAGGTTGTTGTGGTAGGGCTCTGGTTAGAACCAGCCTTGGTAGACTCTCGGGTTTTGGTGTCGAGTGTGGTGCACACACTCAAAGCCAAAAGCCGCCCAGACTTGGCGTTGAGTGTGGTGGACACACTCAAAGCCATAGTTCGGTTTGTTCTTTGCGGCTGAGTGGTGGGGTGATTGAGTAAAAATTTTCGTCTAATTCAAAATCGACGAGAATCATCCTTGATTCCCGCCGATTTCGACGTGATTCCCACCGATCGGCAAGAATCATCCTTGATTCCTGCCGATTTGGAGAGAATCATCCTTAATTCCCGCCGATTCGGCGAGAATCATCCTTGATTCACGCTGATCGTCAAGAATCCTTCTGGATTCTCGTCGATTCGGCGAGAATCATCCTTGATTCCCGCCGATTCGGCGAGAATCATCCTTGATTCCCGCTGATCGTCGAGAATCCTTCTGGATTCTCGCCGATTCGATGAGAATCATCCTGCATTCCCGCCGATTCGGCGAGAATCATCCTGCATTCCCTCCGATTCGGCGAGAATCAGTCGGCATTCCCGCCGACCTTCTCTTGTTGGCATTGGCTTAGGGTTTTCCTGCGGAAATGAACTTTGGCGTAGAGTGAGTTGACCTCACTCAACGCCAAAGCTGCTTTGGCATTGAGGGAGGTAGACTCACTCAACGCCACTGTTGGGATTTGTGGTTTTGGCTGAAGGCGTTGAGGGAGTGGACCTCACTCAACGCCATAGCTGTTTTGGCATTGAGTGAGGATAGCTCACTCAACGCCAGAGCTGTTATTGCGGAGGGCGTTGAGTGAGTGACTCTTACTCAACGCCATGGCTGTTCTGGCGCTGAGTGAGGCTAACTCACTCAACGCCAAGGTCTGGTTAGACACTGAATGGGTCCCACTCAACGCCGAGCCGTGTTGAGTAACTTCAACACTATTTCTTTTTCCTCGAATTACGTTCCCGAGTGAATTCCTTGTTTATTTTTTTGTAGTTTCCTTGTCGGCCATGTTTTTCTTTCCTAATGGCCGAATCGTGGGTCGTGGTTAGTAGTGGTGGTTTGAAGCTCTTCATGGGGGAGGTGTTGTGTAATTTATCCAAGGCCACCCTTATTCTTCTATCTTGCTCCAGGTACGGGCTGGGCAAGGGGGTGGAAGGTCCCTTTTGCTTAAACATGTAGACCCTTGAGCTTGTTGGCTTGGAAATGGTTGTTGGGGGACTGAGTTTGCCTCCAACCCGGATCCATGCAGTTTGTTTTAGCTACTACCATCTCCCACAGCTTAGGGTGTTAGAAGTTTCTTTCTTGGTAGATTGCAGCACTTTGGGATCTTGGTAGTCTAGTAGACCCTGCAGGATGTAGTTTCTGGGTAGGGTTGGTGCTGTTTCCTCGCACGTAGTGCATTCCTTGTTGTCTTGCCTTGGGCAGTTGTGACTTTTTCTACTGTGTGTTTTCCTCTTTTATTCATTCCCTGGTTGACACTTCCATGCAGTTTTTCCTTATTTTGCTTGCTGAGGTATTCTTTCTTCTTTTGAATGCCTCAGGTTCTGAGCAGTAGCCAGTTTGGTGGCTAGGTTGTGGTGGTGTTGCTGGTGGTCTCTTGGACTTTGGAGATCTTGTTGTTTTGTTAGTGAGGTAGTTTTTCAGTACTTTTCTTACAGACAAACATATTTGCCCGTAGGTTCGTGTCAGGTTGTTTGCGCCCACTGGTAGTTTTTACCTTTGTACTAGATATATTACTTTTGCTGCTACCATTTTTCTGGAGATAGTCTACTTGCTCTGAGGAGGATTTATGCTAGGTTGCTAGTTATTTTAAAACTAAAACTATTATTATTATAAGATTATTGCATGATCAGCATGTTTTATAAAGGTAAATCACTATTTTCCAAACAACATATAAAGATCGTTTTCTTATATATAATATAAATTAAATGTAGAGTCTTGCATGACATAAGTGGTCCTCTTAGGGCTCTTATGCACTTCTTAGGATGTCAAACCTGAATAAAGTATTTTTCTGCAGCGCTTAAGTATAATTTTTTTACTGTGGATTAGGTGATCCACTGAGCCGAGGGATATGGCCTCTTTTATATAACTGATTTTCTAATCATTAAACTCATAAATTTTTTTCATTAAGTGTAATAGATGGTTTTTCCTGAGTGTCAGCAGTTATCCCCTACTTGACGTGGCATCATGACGCGTGTTTTCTCATACTCTGATAATTCTTTTATTCGGAGAAAATGCGGGTTGTGACAGTTGGTATCAGATGGAGGTTGCTTGATAAGTTATTCGGGCAACCTTCCTTTGATTGCTTTAGTAGTTCAGCATCATGTCATTCACACACCAATATGTTATCAGCACGTCTTGGCAAAAGCACGAACACTACACTCATAGCATAACATAAAGTATACGGGGCATATTATATAGTATGGGATGCATAATATGTGTTCGTATATGGATCCACCATAGGGGCAACATGTGAGTGTTATGTAGTATGGGATGCATAACCTCACCACATGGCTGCGACTAGCACGTTTTATTTTCTTCGTTGCATGCGAATGTTATGTAGTATGGGATGCATAACATTTTCATGCGTATGCCGCTCATAATATGCATTAGGGACTTTTTAGAATGCATAGCACAAACATGCATATCATAACATTGCATAAGCACAACGTGCCAAGCTAAAGACTGGCAGGATGACATATGTACACACATAAGTTTTGGAGTCAAAAATAATATAAAATCATGCATTCCCGATCTAGGCACAAGAATTAGTATGGTGGTGATTAACCATCCTAGGTTAGGGCATAACATAAATTTTTGTAAAAAGATAAACTCCTAGAGCAAGTTTAGCAGCTTTAAGTTTATATCTATATATGTATTGTCTGTACTAGTAGTTGGGTCTAGCTGTTGTACTAGGATCTAACTAGTGTTGCTATGAATTTAGAATGGCAAGACGTCCTTCAACTAGATCAACTCCCCTGTCTGAGGGTGAGTCATCTGGAGCTCAGAATGATGCGGTAATCGAAAGCTTGTGGCAGAGTAGCGATTCCTTGAGTAGGCAGTTGGTGGAGGTGCGAGCCCAGATTCAGTCTTTGGTAGCAGTTATGGCAGGTCAGACTCAGGGAGTGCAAGGCCCTGCAGGGGGGATTGTTGTTCCTCCCCCTCCTGCACCCTTAAGACCTCCAGTGGTGGTGCCAGCGGAGATGGCCTTCATCTCGCAGTTTCAGCGGCTGAGCCCTACCACTTATGACGGGAAGGCAAATTTCATGGTGTTAGACGACTGGCTGATCTCCATGGAGGAGATGTTGTCATACTCAGGGATTGCAGATGATCAAAGGGTGATGATAGCCACCTATCAGCTTAAAGGATTGGCTAAGAGTTGGTGGCTGAGAGAGAAGGAGAGCTTGGTAGCTGGATGCTCTTGGGAGGTGTTCAAGGATATGCTATTGAGGAAGTTCTTACCCTCAGTCGAGCGTGACCTCCTCATGAACGACTTCCTCCATCTGAAGCAAAGGCAGCTCAAGGTGGGTGAGTATGAGATAGAGTTCAGCAAGCTGAGCCGTTTTGCCCCAGGATTGATCAGCATTGAGGCTGATCGAGTTAAGCGATTTCTCGGTGGCTTGAGGAGTGAGGTGCAGCAGCTGGCCAGTGCTTATGGGTCAGAGACTTATGTAGGAGTAGTGGAGGCTGCTCTGAAGGTGGAGGCTATTGAGACCGCGAAGAGCAGAGGACAGCAAAGTAGGAAGGATAAGAGGAAGTCTGTGGAGGAAAAGAAACCCCAGGTACCCGGTACGGTTCCTGGGAAGAAGAGAAAAGTGGTGTGCAGTTTCTGTGGCCGGTCAGGCCACCCTGTCGAGAGATGTTTCAAGAGGGCAGCAGCTCAGAGGAAGGAGCAGGTTCATGCGATTCAGGGTGCTCCTAGGAGAGATGTCTCCTGTTCTGTTTGCAAGCGACCCGGGCATGATGCCGCCCAGTGCTGGTCCAAGGATAAGGTCTATTTTCAGTGTGGGCAGAAGGGACACATCAAGTCTAGGTGTCCTCAGGTCCAGCCTACTCTTCATGCAGTTCCTCTTCAGGCACTACCTCCGCCCCAGCGTGTGGACAAGGGAAAGGGAAAGCTGAACGTGATCTCTTCCGAGGAGGCTGAAGCTTCGACTCAGGTCATCTCAGGTTAGTTGTCTTCCAGCCTGAATGTTTTATTCTTGTCTTACTAGAATGTTTGTAGTATTGTTGTGGTAGTTCCTTAGTTATATATGTTCCTATAGGGAAGTTTAAGGTGGAGAACCGCTGGGCGCGGGTTCTATTTGAATCCGGCGCTACCCACTCGTTTGTGGCTAGAGCCTTTGTAGAGCGACATCGGTTGACTTTAGATCGAGTTCGGGATACCTTTCGTGTCAAGTTCCCCTCTGGTGAATCTGTGTTGTCAGATTTGGGCATGTTAGATTGCCCTGTTTTGTTGGGGGACTTCCTTGCGAAGGCAGACCTGAAGATGATTGATCTGGAGGACTTCGATGTTATTTTGGGCATGGACTGGCTGTCTAGGTATGATGCAGTCATTCAGTGCAAAGGGAAGCGCTTGAAATTCATCAGGGACGACGATCAGCCCGGAAGCGTGTATGCAGATCTGAGCCAGGATTCTTCTGTCATCTCTGCGGTATGTGCTCGGAAGCTTTTTCTTTCGGACTATTTTGCTTGTTTGGTCTCGGTGGTTGGGACCGCTGTTAGTGTACCGCGCTTAGAGGAGATTCCAATTGTTCGTGATTTCGCAGATGTTTTTCCTGATGAACTTCCTGGTCTTCCTCCCGAGCGGGATGTTGAGTTTGTGATCGATTTGGAGCCGGGTACGCATCCTATTGTTAAGGCGCCGTACCGGATGGCCCCTCGAGAGCTAGACGAGTTGCGAGTCCAGTTAGATGAGTTGTTGGCGAAAGGGTTTATCAGGCAGAGTTCATCGCCTTGGGGTGCTCCTGTTCTATTTGTGAAGAAGAAAGATGGGTCAATGCGGCTTTGCATCGACTATAGGGAGTTGAACAAAGTCATAATTAAGAACAGGTACCCTCTGCCGAGGATCGATGATTTATTTGACCAGTTGCGCGGTAGCACGGTCTTCTCCAAGATTGACCTTCGTTCAGGCTATCATCAGCTTAGGATCCGTGAGACAGATATTCCACGGACTGCGTTTAGATCGAGGCACGGACATTTTGAGTTCTTAGTGATGTCGTTTGGATTGACCAACGCTCCATCAGCGTTCATGGATATGATGAACCGGGTGTTCAAGGATTTCCTAGATAAGTTCGTGGTGGTCTTCATTGATGACATGTTGGTTTATTCTCGCAGTGCTGAGGAGCATGAGCAGCATCTGCGCTTGGTTCTATCGGAGTTGAGGAACCATAAGTTATTCGCCAAGTCAAGCAAGTGCAAATTTTCGTTGCCTCAGGTCTCGTTTCTGGGCCACGTGGTGAATGAGGAATGAATCTCGGTTGACCCGGAAAAGATCACAGCAGTGATGGATTGGAGTAGGCCGGCCACGCCCAAGGAGATTAGGAGCCTTCTAGGATTGGCCGGCTACTACAGGAGGTTTGTGGAGGGTTTATCTACCCTAGCTGCACCTTTGACTAAGCTGACTCAGAAGAACGTGGCTTTTGTTTGGAGCGAGAAGTGCGAAGAAGCCTTCCTGGAGTTAAAGAGGAGATTGTGCACTACTCCCGTTCTGACCCTGCCTACCGAGGGCGTGGATTATGACGTATACGTGGATGCTTCACATGTGGGTCTGGGATGCATATTAATGCATGTGGGTAAGGTGATTGCTTATGGGTCAAGGCAACTGAAGACTCATGAGAAGAATTATCCTACGCATGACCTCGAGTTCGCATCGGTTATTTATGCATTGAAGCTGTGGAGACACCTACTTTATGGGGCTCAATGCAAGATCTTCACTGACCATAAGAGCATGAAGTACGTGTTCACACAGAAGGAGTTAAATCTGCGCCAGCGTTGGTGGCTAGAGTATGTGGCTGATTATGATGTAGAGATCCAGTATCATCCAGGCAAGGCCAATGTGGTGGCCGACGCCTTGAGCCGAAAGACGGGAAAGATCTTTAATCTCACCGCCGATCGTTTAATGGAGGAGTTCCTCCTTATGGATATATCAGTGAGATGTTGTGGCTTGCAGAGTAGTTTGTCAGTGGCAGAGCCGTCTTGGATTTCTTTGACCAGACTTCACCAGAAGGACGACCCGGATCTTCTACACTTGTACTCCAGGACTGAGAGAGGAGAGTTGCCGGATTATTCCATCGATGATGCGGGAACTTTGAAGTACCGCGGCAGATTTTGCATCCCCGCGGTTGGGGACATTCGGGGTATGGTTTGCAGAGAGGCTCATGGATCCAGCGTTGCCTACCATCCAGGATCTACAAAGATGTATCGGGACTTAAAGCAAATTGCCTGGTGGTATGGCATGAAAGGAGATATAGCCCGATTTGTTGTGGAGTGCCACACTTGCAAGCGGGTGAAGGCCGATCATAGAAGGCCTGGTGGCAAGTTGACTCCGTTAGAGATCCCGACTTGGAAGTGGGAAAGTATATCTATGGATTTCATCACGGGTTTACCGCGATCCCCGAGGGGATTTGATTCTATTTGGGTCATAGTGGATAGACTGACGAAGTGTGCTCACTTCGTGCCATATAAGATTGATTACCCGATGAAGAAGATAGCGAAGTTGTACTTGAATGAAGTCATCCGACTGCACGGTGTGCCGGTTAGCATCATTTATGATCGAGACTCCCGATTTACTTCTCGCTTTTGGCAGAGTCTGCAGGAGGGTTTAGGTACGGATCTGAGGTATTCTACTGCGTACCACCCACAGACTAATGGGCAGACAGAGCGGGTGAATCAGATAGTTGAGGATATGATCTGATGCTACGTTTTAGACCACAGTGGAGCGTGGGACGAGCGGCTGTGACTTATGGAATTTGCATACAACAATAGTTATCAGGAGAGCTTGCAGATGGCTCCGTTCGAAGCCTTGTATGGGGGGCGCTGCAGAACTCCGTTGTTTTGGGCTGAGGCTGGTGAGAGGCCATTGTTGGGTCCTGATGTGCTCGAGGAAATGGAAGTCGTAGTGAAGCTTGTTCGAGAGAAGCTTCGTATAGCTCAGGAGAGGTACGAGAAGAACGTTAATCGGCGTAGGTCTGCCTTGGAGTTTTCTGTAGGGGACCTTGTATTTCTTAAAGTTTCCCTGATGGTTGGTGTAAAGAGGTTTGGTAAGAATCGGAAATTGGACCCGAGGTATGTGGGTCCGTTTAATATTTTGGAGCGGATTAGTGTGTCAGCTTACAGGTTGGATTTGCCAGCAAACTTCCTAGGTGTTCATAATATTTTCCATGTTAGCCAATTGCAGAAGTGCGTGCGCAGTAGTGGGCAAGTCTTGGACTTTGTGCCCCAGTTGGAACCCAATCTCTCTTTTGTTGAAGTGCCGGTCCGTATTTTGGATACTCAGGAACGGGTACTGCGAAAGAAGTCTATTCCGATGGTGAAAGTTCTTTGGAGGAATCAGGATTTGGAGAGCGTGACTTGGGAGTTAGAGTCGGCTGTGAGGGGGGCTTACCCTCAGTTGTTTCCCTAATTAGTTTGGTTTGTTTTTTCTTCTTGTGATGTTTGGATTATTACTTTCCTTCTATAGTAGAAGTGTGGTGCGTAAAGTTTCGGGACGAAACTTTCTTTTAGGGGGAGTGACTGTAACGCCCCCGATTTTTCTGCGATTATTTTAATCCTCGTTTGGCGTTACGTCGACGCGTTTTCTTGGCTTGTGCCATCTGTGGAGTGTGGTCTTAACTCCTTAGAACTGGGTGCCCTATTTTGTAGCTGTTGGCAAGATCTCCCTAGCAAGCCGAGTCGTTTTGGGTGACCCGGTGTGGCCTCTCGGGGGATGCTCGTGTTTTGGCTTCGGGAGGGTATAACTCGAGTTCTGTTCGTCGAAAGTTAATTTCGACTTCACCGTTGTGTTCGTAGCGTGGATATTTAACTACGGTGTGAATTTCGTCGAATTCCGAGGTAGTTTGGTTTTCGCGTCGCTTTGGGTGTGCCATTAGTAAAGACTAGAAGAAATTCTTTTTTTTATGTAAGGAGCAGGCGGTTGGGTTCGGTTTTGCTGAATCGATGCCTTAAAGCTTATATAAAAGCCTTATTAAGGAGTGGCGGGCCCACTACTCCTTCCTCCTTCTTCCCGAGACCAGAAGAAACCGCTGCTCCTGTTCGCGGAAAATAGAGGAGAACCGCCGGACCTGCTTCCCCTTCGGACGGCGATTCCGGGAGTGTTCGTGGACGGATTTCGATTCCAAAAGCGGCGTTGTCTTGCTCTCGCTCAGATCTTCATTTCGACGGTAAGAGGTTTGACTTTTGTGGAGTTTTAGGAGACTTGGATTTCCGGTTCTTGTTCTTTTCCGCCATTAAAGTACGGGTTTGCTTGTTAGGTGCTGCTCCTTCTAGTGCAGAACGAAGAGGAGGGAAGGCCGACCAAGCTTCGCCGAAAATCGAGGCAAGTGGTATTCTTTCCCTTGCCATTGTTGTTCTTTTGATATTCTAGAATGTTTCCCGGTTAGCCCTAGGGTAGAAACCAAGCATATTCTCTTTTACCTTGCTGAATTTAGGGCTTAGATTCGCCTATGAACCCCCCTCCTTGTGTTGTTTTGCTCAACCCGATGGTTGTTTTAACCATTTAGACTCCAGATTTGTAGTTCTAGTTGGGTGCTTTTGTGGGTGGAGCCGAGATAGAGAGTGGGGGAGGTTGTTGTTGTAGGGCTCTAGTTAGAACCAGCCTTGGTAGACTCTCGGGTTTTGGTGTCGAGTGTGGTGCACACACACAAAGCCAAAAGCCGCCCGGACTTGGCATTGAGTGTGGTGGACACACTCAAAGCCATAGTTCGGTTTGTTCTTTGCGGCTGAGTGGTGGGGTGATTGAGTGAAAATTTTCGTCTAATTCAAAATCGACGAGAATCATCCTTGATTCCCGCCGATTTCGACGTGATTCCCACCGATCGGCAAGAATCATCCTTGATTCCCGCCGATTCGGCGAGAATCATCCTTGATTCCCGCCGATTCGGCGAGAATCATCCTTGATTCCTGCCGATTCGGCGAGAATCATCCTTAATTCACGCTGATCGTCGAGAATCCTTCTGGATTCTCGCCGATTCGGCGAGAATCATCCTTGATTCCCGCCGATTCGGCGAGAATCATCCTTGATTCCCGCTGATCGTCGAGAATCCTTCTGGATTCTCGCCGATTCGGCGAGAATCATCCTGCATTCCCGCCGATTCGGCGAGAATCATCCTACATTCCCTCCGATTCGGCGAGAATCAGTCGGCATTCCCGCCGACCTCCTCTTGTTGGTGTTGGCTTAGGGTTTTCCTGCGGAAATGAACTTTGGCGTAGAGTGAGTTGACCTCACGCAACGCCAAAGCTGCTTTGGCGTTGAGGGAGGTAGACTCACTCAACGCCACTGTTGGGATTTGTGGTTTTGGCTGAAGGCGTTGAGGGAGTGGACCTCACTCAATGCTATAGCTGTTTTGGCGTTGAGTGAGGATAGCTCACTCAACGCTAGAGCTGTTATTGCGGAGGGCGTTGAGTGAGTGACTCTCACTCAACGCCATGGCTGTTTTGGCGCTGAGTGAGGCTAACTCACTCAACTCCAAGGTCTGGTTAGGCACTGAATGGGTCCCACTCAACGCCGAGTTGTATTGAGTAACTTCAACACTATTTCTTTTTCCTCGATTTACGTTCCCGAGTGAATTCCTTGTTTATTTTTTTGTAGTTTCCTTGTCGGCCATGTTTTTCTTTCCTAATGGCCGAATCGTGGGTCGTGGTTAGTAGTGGTGGTTTGAAGCTCTTCATGGGGGAGGTGTTGTGTAATTTAGCCAAGGCCACCCTTATTCTTCTATCTTGCTCCAAGTACGGGCTGGGCAAGGGGGTGGAAGGTCCCTTGTGCTTAAACATGTAGACCCTTGAGCTTGTTGGCTTGGAAATGGTGGTTGGGGGACTGAGTTTTCCTCCAACCCAGATCCATGCTGTTTGTTTTAGCTACTACCATCTCCCACAACTTAGGGTGTTAGAAGTTTCTTCCTTGGTAGATTGCAGCACTTTGGGCTCTTCGTAGCCTAGTAGACCCTGCAGGATGTAGTTTCTGGGTAGGGTTGGTGTTGTTTCCTCGCACGTAGTGCATTCCTTGTTGTCTTGCCTTGGGCAGTTGTGACTTTTTCTACTGTGTGTTTTCCTCTTTTATTCATTCCCTGGTTGACATTTCCATGCAGTTTTTCCTTGTTTGCTTGCTGAGGTATTCTTTCTTCTTTTGAATGCCTCAGGTTCTGAGCAGTAGACAGTTTGGTGGCTAGGTTGCGGTGGTGTTGCTGGTGGTCTCTTGGACTTTGGAGATCTTGTTGCTTTGTTAGTGAGATAGTTTTTCAGTACTTTTCTTACAGACAAACATATTTGCCCGTGGGTTTGTGTCAGGTTGTTGGCGCCCACTGGTAGTTTTTACCTTTGTACTAGATATATTACTTTTGCTGCTACCATTTTTCTGGAGATAGTCTACTTGCTCTGAGGAGGATTTATGCTAGGTTGCTAGTTATTTTAAAACTACAACTATTATTATTATAAGAGTATTGCATGATCAGCATGTTTTATAAAGGTAAATCACTATTTTCCAAACATCGTATAAAGATCGTTTTCTTATATATAATATAAATTAAATGTAGAGTCTTGCATGGCATAAGTGGTCCTCTTAGGGCTCTTATGCACTTCTTAGGATGTCAAACCTGAATAAAGTATTTTTCCGCAGCGCTTAAGTATAATTTTTTTACTGTGGACTAGGTGATCCACTGAGCCGAGGGATACAGCCTCTTTTATATAACTGATTTTCTAATCATTAAACTCATAAATTTCTTTCATTAAGTGTAATAGATGGTTTTTCCTGAGCGTCAGCAGTTATCCTCTGCTTGACGTGGCATCATCACGCGCGTTTTCTCATACTCTGATAATTCTTTAATTCGGAGAAAATACGGGTTGTGACAAAAGTTCTATGAAGAGCATGGGATTCATCAAGAATACTCTGCTCCTAGAACACCCCAGCAAAATGGGATAGTTGAGAGGAAAAATAAGACTCTCATAGAGGCTGGTAGAACAATGTTGAGTGACACATCTCTCCTAGAATATTTTTGGGCTGAGGCAGTAAATACTGCATGTCATGTCCTCAAAGAGCCTCTATCACCAAAGTCCATAAGAAGACTCCCTATGAGATCTTGAAGGGCAGAAAACCAAATCTGGGCTATCTTTGAATCTTTGGTAGTAAATGCTTTATGCTTCACAATGGCAAGTCCTATGTGACTAAGTTTTTTGCCAAATCCTATGATGGAATATTTGTTGGGTACAACAATCATAGTAAAATCTATAGGACCTACAACTTGAAAAGCCAAGTTGTAGAAGAATCAGTTCATGTAGTCTTTGATGAGTCTACCATAATTAACAATGGACTACCTAGTTCCTCTTATAGTACTGCAGGTATAGAACAGATGATGGACAAGCTGACCATCAAGGAAGCATCACCAGTCATCCCAGATGATATCGATACTCTAGCAGATCTACCTGGCACACTGGGAGTGGATGAAGATCAACAAGAAGATGCCCCTATTGCTGAAAGAAGACTACCACCTGTAGTCAGACATATATGAGATCATTTAGCACACTAGATCATTGGTGAGGCAAGTTATGGAGTAATGACAAGGAGTAGAATTCAGAACACAGCCATGTATTCAAGCTTTCTATCCTAAATGGAGCCCAAGAAATTTGAAGAGGCCAACATAGACCAGCATTGGATTGGATCTATGTAGGAGGAACTGAACCAGTTCAAGAGGTGCAGGGTCTGGAAGCTGGTTCCCAGACCTCATGGTCATAATGTCATTGGAGTCAAGTGGATCTACAGAAACAAGCTTGATGAAAATGACATTATAATTAAGAACAAGGCCATACTAGTAGCTAAGGGGTACAGACAAGAAGAAGGGATTGATTTTGATCAAGACTTTACCCCTATAGCAAAATTGGAGGCCATCATATTATTCCTTGCATATACAACACACAAGGGATTAAAGGTATACCAAATGGATGTGAAGTCGGCCTTCCTAAATGGTGACTTAAAAGAAGAAGTTTATGTTGAGCAGCCTCCAGGCTTTGTAGTTCCTAACTCACCTGATTTTGTTTATATACTTAGGAAAGCTCTATATGTGTTGAAGCAAGCCCCTAGAGCATGGTATGAGACATTGTCTAGTTTTCTCATTGAGAACAAATTCTCAATGGGAAAATAGACAAGACCCTATTCCAAAGGGAATCTAAAGGTAAGATCATCTTAGTCCAGATCTATGTAGATGACATCATCTTTGGATCTACTGATGACAACCTCTGCAAAAAGTTTGTTAAACTTATGCAGGGGAAGTTTGAGATGAGCAGTATGGGTGAAGTTAAGTTCTTCTTGGGCCTCCAAGTAAGACAGACTGATGATGGCTTGTTCATATCCCAGCCTAAGTTCACTAGAGAGTTAATCAAGATATTTGGCATGGAGAATTCCTCCACCATGAGAACTCCCATGGGGTCAAGTATGCTTGTAGGCAAAGATGAAGCAGGGAAACCTGTTGATGAAACTTTGTATAGAGGAATAATTGGCTCCCTTCTATATCTGAATACAAGTAGGTTAGACATCATGTATGCTACATGTGTTTGTGCTAGGTATTAGGCTTGCTCTAAAGAATCTCACTACTCTACAGCTAAGAGAATCTTGAGGTATCTTAAGGGAACTCCAGATCTTGGCCTTTGGTACCCTAGGAATGGGGAGTTTGAACTAACTGGCTATTCAGATGCAGATTTTGCAGGCTACAAAAAGGACAGGAAGAGCACATCTAGCACCTATCAGTTCTTGGGAGGGAGACTGGTATCTTGGAGCAGCAAGAAACAAACCAGTGTGGTAATATTAACTGCAGAGTCAGAGTATATCTCAATAGGAAGCTGTTGTTCTTAGTTGCTGTGCATCCAGCACCAGCTTCAAGACTACAACCTCCAGATAAGTAGAACTCCTTTATTCTGTGATTCTACTAGTACAATCTCTATTGCAAGGAATAATGTCTCACATAGCAGGACTAAGCACATAGATATTAGATATCATTTCATTAGGGAGCATGTGTAATGTGAAGACATCACCCTTGAGTTTATCCTAACAGACAAGCAAGTGGCTGACATCTTCACTAAGCCACTAGATGAAGTCAGTTTAACACCTTCAAATTTGAGTTGGGTATCTTAAACTTAGTATAGCTTCAGTTGCTCCTCATCTAGTTGCAAACTATTTAGCATTATGCAGATAGGATGGTCCTTTAAAGAAATGAAGATTCTCCAATTGAGGGGGATCAAGTCCAGTACAATTCCAATATTTCACTGCTGCCTAATTGAGGGGGAGAAGGTAATAAGATGATTAGTTGATCAGGTGCATCCTACCAGCTATTTATTATAGTCAAAAGGGGGAGAGGATAAAATGATCAGATAAGCAAGGCAACAGCAAGGCAACAACAATTCAAGGGAAGCAGATGGCAGATGCAGTAATGTTCCATTTTGCAAGCAGGGAAGTGTGGTAATTATAGATCACATCTCAATTATATAGTTTTATTTTATTATGCCTTGTGTTGCATAGTTCTGTGTATGTCATTGACTTTGTTTAAGAGTTTTGACTTCCTCAAATAGGGGGAGATTATTGGGTCTATTGCCCATAATATCCTGGATTTGAGTGAAGTCAATCTTATCAATGATATACACATATCAGTAGATGACTATGATAGGTCAGGTAGCCTAAGTGGCTAAGTCAGGTAAACACTTACATAAGGTGTGGAATGACCGAAATCTAAGCCCACAGGCGTTGAGTGAAGGAACATAACTCAACGCCAGATGACTTATAGCGATGAGTGTAGCCTATAATGTCATAGCCTAAGTTGGAATGAGCTGAAATATGGCTAAGTCCATAGGCGTTGAGTGAATTCAACTCACTCAACGCCATGCTTCTAAAGAGAAAGTTGGCTAAGTTTTTTGCGTTGAGTGATGAAGACAGACTCAACGCCATTCAACAAAAAGGCTCTAAGTTGAACTGGTTGAACGAAGTTCTGAATTCGTCGAACTGAGTTCAGAGTTCGTCTAGCTCAGCTCACCTTTCATCTAACTGAGTTTCGAGTTCGTCGAGCTCAGCTCACCTTTCATCGAGCTAAGTTCAGAACTTGAGTTTCCGAGTTCGTCGAGCTCAGTTGAGAGTTCGTCGAACTGAGTTCGAAGTTCATCGAGCTCAGATTCACCATTTGTCGAACTCAGTTCAAAGTAAGACAGTCTAAGCCCAATGCTTATTAAACATAGAAAATTTGCTAAGGCAGAAAGCGTTGAGTGAGGCGTGCTCACTCAACGCTCTCAATGCTTTAGTTTTTAAAGGAGAAGAAATTTGGTTAAGGAAAAAAGCGTTGAGTGGAGGTTACTAAATCAACGCTGTCAACGCCTAGTGAATACAGAATTTTGTCTAAGGGGTTTGGCATTGAGTGATGCTTACTCACTCAACGCCAAGCAGCAGAAAGCTGATAAAGCAAGTTGGCGTTGAGTGAAGCTGAATCTCTCAACGCCTAGAAACAGACTTTATATTCTAAGTAGTTTGGCGTTGAGTGAAGGTTACTCACTCAACTCCAAGAGACAGTAAATTTGTCTAAGTGGTTTGGCGTTGAGTGATGCTTACTCACTCAACGTCTATTCTTTGATGCTCGATTTTGGCCAATTCAAAAGGTGTTGACGTCAGCAAAATTGACAAAGTCAACTAAGGTCAATTCATACACGAGGAAGCTACACTACACGACAAAACTTGCCGTGAAGCTACTGTACATCTTCTTCCGTTAAAGCAAGGCGTAGCTGTAAGCTGCAGGTAGGGCCCACCGATCTCTAAGAGCCGTTGATCGGCGAACTACAAAAGGAAGAGATGAGGTAAAGACAAAAACAACTTTTTAGGGAATACAATATTAAAAAAGGAGAGCAGTCGTCTTCATACTCTTCTCCATTGCTGCATATGAAAAGCTTGAAGCTCTCCAGCAAGAAAAGTCCAGTTAGCTGTGCAAGTCTCCATCTGGCACAGCAGATTCAGAATCAGTTCTGAAGAAAGAAGAACCTTTATCCTTTAACAGGTTCAGAGAGTTGTTTGAAGACTCAAGATCAAAAGATCTTTAGCCTTCAGCAGCAAGTTCAGAAGTTATCTTCTGATTTCCTCCAGCAAATCCTTTCTCTACTGTGAGGAGAGTTGGAGCAGAAATTTTTATGCTCAAGTGGTTGACACGGAGAAATTTCTCTATGTCAAAGTTAATTAAACTATTTCTTTCTATAGGATCTTTCTGGATCTGAGCTGTAGGACCTTTGGGTCTGAGGTAGGGTAAATTTGCCTGAGTTGTAGGAGAGTGATGCTCTCTAAGGTAGGTGAGTTTTACTCACTGAGTAGTAGGGAAGTTTTGCCTGAACTGTAGGAGAGTGCATCTCTCTGAGTTGTAGGAGCAAGCTTTCTCTGAGGTAGGGCTATCCTCCATAACCTGAATTATAGGGCTTAAGTGCCTGAGGTAGGTGATACTTGTATCACTGAGTGTAGGCCTTTTTAGCTGAGGTGTAAGTCTTGGAGGAGACTGAGAGATGAGGGATCTGAGGTATAAGCTCCTTTGAGCATTGATTTGGAGAAGTGCCTTGACTAACAGGAAGTTAGCAAGGTGGGAGGAGAGTGGATGTACTCATAATTTTGGGGAACCACTATAAAACACTTGTGTGCTTTTCTGTGTTTGCTTTTATTTTCTTAATTACAGGTGCTAAGGACATGCCCTAGATCACTCTACGCTAAAAGCCAAAAGAAATAAATAAGTGATTTGAAAAGACAAACAAAAGACCTAGACAAACCTATTCACCCCCCCCCCCTCTAGATTATTAGCTACCTTGAAAATAAGATCTTTCAGACGTAGAAAGAGGAAGAATTCAGTGCCAAGGAAGATACAGTTGAGAAAGAAGAATTTTCATAACGATATCGTGCTAATAGGATTTTTATTACCATTGAGCACGTGTAGTGGCGGGATTTCAAAATTGTTCGTAATGCATAAAGACCTGTCAGTTCTTTTGATTGTTTTCATACTTTGACATGATGTTTTCTAACCAAAGAACCATTAGAAATATCAAAGGTATTTAAAGAAAAGTTAGGGCAATAGAACAAGAACTTCTGAACTTGCTCAATCCTACTGAATCGTGAGAAATAAGTAGCGATGCAATTTCACTGAGTAAGCTCTTTATAAAGATGTTTTGAAAGAGCAAGGAGTCAAGATTCAAAACTCCAGATAAATCTTCTTGCTGCTGCAGAAGAAGATCAAGTAGAAGAGCCCTGGATTTGTTCTGGCTGAATACATCTCATCATTCAGGGGTTGCTTCAAGAAGTTTGTTTCCACATCAAAAGCAATTGAAGACTCAAAAGTTCAAGGTATATTTTTATTAAGTCTTCTGTTGTAATCTTTCAGATACTATAATTTTTGTAGGATCTAGTGATAAATCTGAGTGGTAGGGTTATTTCCTTATTTATAGGGGTTATGACCCTGAGGTAGGGTTGTTACCTAAGGTAGGGTTATTGTGCATGAAGTAGGATCACAATGTGGATCTGAGATAGGAAACAATTTGGCCTCTGAGCTACAGGAGTTTAAGTACTCTGAGTTGTAAGGATATTGCCTAAGGTAGTGTTGGTGAGCTTGAGGTAAGGCTGTTGAGCCTTAGGTAGGGTCTTAAAGTGGACTTGAGAGATTTTGAGGAATCTGAGATGTAAGCTATTGGAGCTGAGATTTGGAGGAGAAACCACAACTCTCTTCTTCCTCACAATCACTGTCTGAATGAGATAAGAGGCCCTGATGCTAATCTTGGCAGGATGAGAGTTATCCTCTTTATTGATAGCAAAGAGCCCAATGCAGGCTTCTTCTTCTTCTGACTCAGATGAGTCAGAGTCACTCTCACTCCATGACTTTTCCTTATTAGCCAAGAGGCTCTTCTCTATCTTCTTCCCCTTATGGTGTTTCTTGTCATATGCACTCATCTTCTCTTTTCTCTTTACTGGGCAGTCAGTAATGGCATTCCCTAGCTTACTACAATAATAACAAATAATATCAAAAGAAACATGTTAAGTTTAGAGCCATACCTTCCCTTTTTAGGGTCTTTCTTAACTCTGTAAGATTTACTGTAATCTTTCTTGGAGTTGGATGGGGAAGAAGGTTTGATCTTCCATTGCTTATTCCTAGACATTATCTTTTTGAACTATTTGGAGAATGCAGTAAATTCTCCATTAGTCATCTCAGTATCAGAAGTGATGGGCTTTGAAGATTTTGATTCGGACATTTTGCTAGGAGGAGAGGGAATTCTCTCCTTACTTTTCCTTGAGCCTACAACATTGAGGGACAAAGACTTTTCCTTCAGAAGAGACCTGGTAGTAACATCTTCTTCCTTCCTTAAATTTAGCTACATCTCATAAGAGAGCAGCTTTCCATAAAGTGTATAGGGAGGAATGTTGGCCAGATTCCCCATCTCCCTAATTGCACAAATCTTATTGTCCCAGTCTCTTTCTAGAGACCTTGGGAACTTGACATTCAGCTTATAATCTGTGAAGACTTGCCCATTAGTCTTCAGCTCATTCAAAATCTTGAAAACTTTTCATAGTACTTAGCTATGCTGTCTTTGGTACCTTGTCTAAAGCCCGCATACTCATGATTCAAAAGGGATTTCTTATCATCTTTGACCTCCTCAGTTCCTTCCATATGCATATGAGTGTATTCCATATCTTCTTTGCAGTTTGACTGTGGATCAAGTTTTGGAAGGTGGAATCATCAATTGCACTGACAATTATATTTTTGGCTATCTTATCCATTGTAGTCAGCACAATCTCATCACTAATCATTTCATCATATAGTTTAGGGACTTGTAGATTTGGGTCAATGGTAGAGACCTTCATGGGGATGAACAGACCCTCCTCAATAGTAATATATATCCTTGAATATGAGGCTTCTATAAACAGCTTGACTCTCTGTTTCCAAATACCAAAATTTTCTTTCCTGTATATAGGAAGCTTTATTGAGCTCATCTCCTTATGACCTTCACCGAAATTCATGGTGATCCACTAACTACCCTTGTTAGGATCTAGGTTAGACTGTTAAGTCTCTTAACAATCGACATGGCTTTAATACCACTTAAAAGAATATTGGAAGTCTAAATCACTTAGAGGGGGGTGAATAGGTGCTTTGAACTTTTTAGTCTATTTTAAAACTTAGCCTGACTATGTAGTTAAATGTAATCATAATCACAACAGACAAAGAAAGCACACAGTACTTTTATAGTTGTTCCCCAGATTATGGGTACATCCATTATCCCTTTCCACCTATCTAGCAGTGAGCTAGATTCGGCAAACTCCTCTTCTTTTTAGTTTAAGAACTTACAACTCAGATCCACTCTAAGATCCTACCTCAGGTCTACAATAGAACCTACCTTAGGCTATCCACAACCCTATCTCAGATTTAACTCTGAATCCTACCTTAGACTTTCTACAATGTCCTTCATAGATTATAGTTAGCGATAGTCTAACTCACCTAGCGGGGGTTAATAGGTGTCTTGCAGTTTTAGTGGGTTCTTTTTAATTTCAACAGTTAAGTAAGAAATAAAACAAACACATAGAAAACACACAAAGATTTATAGTGGTTCCCTAAGGTCTGAGTACATCCACATTCACTCTACACAAATCTAGCTATATGCTAGACTAGGTAACCTCCTCCAAACTCAGCTAAATAGAGCTTACAACACAAATCCCTCAAGATTTATCAGGTCTCCTCCAAGACCCTACCTCAGGGACATATGTTATACACTCAGGCTTATCAAGACCCTACCTTAGAGTTCTCTAACTCTTATATCTCAGAAACCTTCCAAGTTTCCTACCTTAGACTTGATTCAAGTCCTACCTCAAATTTCCACTAAAATCCCACCACTCAGGCTGGGAGTACAGCTTTACAGCTCAAGCACAAGGGTCCTACAACTCAGACATTGTTGGAACCTTAGACCGGGAGGTTAGCCTTTCTAGTCGCAGCGGCATGTCTGGTCAGCGGTCTGGCAGTTTGGACCAGCGACCTGTCTGGTATCCTTCCCAACGACTTGGTAAGAGTTCGCAACAGCGGCCTGGTGGCTATCCGCAGCAGCGGCCCAAAGGTTAGCCGCAACTGCGGTCTGGTGGTTTGTCGCCACAACGGTCTGTAGGTTAGCCGTAGCAGTGGTTGGGAGGTTAGTAGTTGCAACGGTCTGGAGATTAGCCACAACCGCGGTCTGGTGGTTAGCCACAACAGCGGTCTGGTAGTTTGCCACTGCAGTGGTCTAATGGTTAGCCGCAACAATGGTCTAATGGTTAGCCATAGCAGCAGACTGACGGTTCGCTACGGCAGGTGTTTAGAGGCTTCCTAGGAGATTATATTTGTTGTATAGTCTGGTGGTTTGACAAGGACAAACCGCCCAGCCCGTGCGACTTGTATTTAGTCCCACATTGCTTGTTGTATTCTCTCATTTCCCCCATTTTTATAAATAAGGGGAATACCTATGTAATGATTATCTTTTTGGATCAATACAATTTGCCTTTATTTAGCTCTTTTTTACATTGTATCAGATCAAATCGGTCC
Organism: Platanthera zijinensis; assembly: GCA_039513925.1. Classification (NCBI taxonomy): domain Eukaryota; kingdom Viridiplantae; phylum Streptophyta; class Magnoliopsida; order Asparagales; family Orchidaceae; genus Platanthera; species Platanthera zijinensis. The sequence continues at coordinate 151,501,269 of CM077090.1, read as the reverse complement.
ATTGCTCTAATTTGTTCGTGTTTTGATTTTCTAACCACTTCCGGCCTTCTTCTGTTCGTGCGGCTTCTTTTCTGTTCATGCGACTTCTTTTTTGTTCCCTCCCTGCCCTCCCTTGCTTGTCGCTTTTCCCGCGACTTTTCTCTTTGCCTTCTTTTCTTTTCGCATGGCTTCGCCCTGTTCACGCGGCTTCTTTTCCTTTGCTCGCGCGGTCTCTCTTTTTACCTTGTTCCCGCAGTTTGTTTAGTTAAACTGCGTGGCTTGTTGTGGTTCTCTATGGACACTCCATCTTCTTCTTCCACTTTGTACGCCCCTCTCTCTCTCTCTCTCTTTCGTTTACTTCTACTTCCGATAATTTGGGTACTGCTTCTAAGGTTACAGGTCTAAATTACCCGGACTAGAGTGTGTCTTTTATTTTCCTGTTACGCTCTTATCATAAGCGTCATCATTTGACCGATGATCCCCCTCCTTTTTGCATTGCTTCTTTTGATGATTGGGATGCTACTGATGCTTTTGTATGTACTTGGTTGGTCAACTGTTTGTATGGTGAGTGCCTTCCTATCATTAGACATGATCATACGATCAAGGTTGCCTGGAATCATCTTGCTACTTTGTACTCTAAGGGAGCATGGACTTTGTGAATTTATACTTTATATACGGATCTTTTTGCTCGACCCATCATGACTCCTGCTGTTGCTTATTAGGAGGTTCAAACTCTTGGTGCTGAACTTCTTTATCATCGACCTTTTTCTATTAATCTTGTGGAGCAACATAAACACTTTCAGGAGCTTCTTGTGGTTTGCTACTTACTTTGTCTACCTGACTCGTATGATATGATTCAGTAACAAATTCTAGGAGAGGCAGATACTCTGAATCTGGATGCTACTGTTGCTCATATTTCCGTTATTACAACTCTTCTTCAGCGTCCTTTGCTTCCCACTCCTTCTCCTGATGTTGTTGCTCATCCAACTCATCATGACAACTTTGGTGGTCGAGGTGGCTGTACTGCTGGTCGTAGTTATTCTAGGTTTTTCTGCTCTCATTGTGGTAGAGTTGGTCACTTGGTTGATCGTTGCCGGGCCAAACATCATCACCTTCGTCCTTCTTCGGTCGATTCCTCCAAGAAATCTACTTCTTCCCTTGCTACTTCTAGTGCTTCTTATTTGGCTAATACGGGTAGGTGGCTCATTAATTCTGGGGCAACTAATCATATGACGGGGAATTCTCGTCTTTTTTCTTCTATTGACAAGAGTAATCGGTTACCTCCGGTTCTTATTGCTGATGGTTCTCCGTCTCCGGTTCATGGGTCTGGTATAGTGCATGTTACTCATTTTCTTTAGCTTCATGACACTCTCTATGTTCCGAATTTTTTGTGCAATCTTCTTTTTACCACTGCTCTTTGCAAACAGTTGAATTGTGAAGCTATTTTTACTGCCACTACTTTTGATGTTTAGGTTCCTTAATCCAAGCAGACGATTGCTACTGGGACTGAAAGCGACAGCTTGTTCTACCTTGATACTTCTTCTGTTTTTTCTACCTCGTCTTCTTTACTTCAGTGGTATCTTCGGCTTGGACATCCTCCTCCTTGGATTCTTTATCAGCTTCTACCTGATTTACCTCGAGGAGACTCTTCTCTTTATTGTGAGGCTTGTCAATTTGGCAAACATCACCGGTCTACTTTTCCTACTAAAAATGGACGTAGTTCTTCTCGTCCTTTTGAACTTGTTCATTCTGATATATGGGGTCCTGCTCCTATTTAGACTGTTGGTAGGGGTAGTTTGTATTTTGTTACATTTATTGATAATTTTTCTCAATGTATGTGGTTATATTTGCTACACAAACACTCTAAATTTTTTTTATTTTTACTGGTTTTTATCATAAGATTCATACATAGTTTGATACCAGTGTTAAAGTTCTTCAAACTGATAATGCTAAGGAATATCTTAGTTAACAATTTACATCATTTTGTATGCATCATGAAATTGTTCATCAAACTACTTGTCCTAACACGTCTCAACAGAATGGTGTTGCTGAACATAAGAATTTACATCTTCTTGATGTGGCTCGTAGTCTTCTCACTCATATGCATGTTCTCAAGTCTTATTGGGGTCATGCTGTTCTTCGCTCTTGTTTTCTCATTAATCAAGTTTTCTCGTCAGTTCTCAATGGAAATACACTGTTTTCTATTCTGTATCCTGATGTGACTCCGTTTCTTTTAACTCCTCGTGTCTTTGGAAGCACAGCGTTTGTCACTCTCCTTCTGGACGTGAAAACTTCTCTCCTCATTCTGTTAAGTGCATCTTTCTGGTTTATTGTCCAACACAAAGGATATAGGTGTTATGATCCTGTTCTCCGACGACAGTATGTTTCTGCAGATGTTACTTTCTTTGAGGATGCTCCATTCTTTTCTCCTTCCTCTATTCTCCCTTTGTCTAATGATTTTACATCTTTTCCCCTTGTGTTGGCACATTTTCCATAGCATGCACTTCCTTCTTCTCTTTCTATTTCTTATTCTCCTACTATCTCTGATTCTTCTACTCAGCCGCTACCAACATCTCCTTGTCCAGTAGTCTCTCCTTCAAATGGAACTGCTACAGTAGGCAGGATAAAGCTTGATCTTCCAATTGCTCTTCAAAAAGGTGTTCGTTCATGAACACAACAACTTCTTCGGGATATGGTATCCTGTGCACAACTATCTCCTTTATCTCAGAGCTTTGCTCTTGCTCTCTCGGCAAATGTTCTTCCCACCTCTTATAGTGAGGCTCTGGTTATTCCTCATTGGAAAGCTGCTATGGATGAAGAGATAAAAACTCTTACTAAACGGGGTACTTGGTCTCTTGTTCCTACTGCTCCTGGAGCTGATGTGGTTGGTTGTCGTTGGGTCTTTGTCATCAAATTTCTCCCTGATGGTACTATTGATCGATATAAAGCTCGGCTTGTTGCCAAAGGGTTTACGCAAACCAATGATATGGATTTCTTGGACACATTATCTCATATTGCTCGGACTACGATCCTGTTGAAACCGGAACCCGACTTCTTGTGGATTCCGGACCCTTGAGGAAGGGGTGACCGCACATTTACTTTAACTAGCAAGCTTGGCTGATCGAAGACTTAGAACTTGAAACTGACCCAAGGCTCCAGCACGGAGGTCTCACCACACACCCATAAGATCTTAGAGCACTTCCCCTCCTTAGCTAGTGCTGAGCTACGAGCACCTCAGAAAGCGGTATAAGACAAGAGAGTAAGAGAACTGGAAAGCTTGCTTCCTAAGATACCCCCTTGGGCCTATTTATAGTTTTAAAACTTGGCCTACCAATAACATGACTCCGCTGTTCTAAATGGTTATATGCAGCCAAAAGTGGTATGCCAATAGCCAAACTCCGCTATTCTGGGGAGCAAAATGCAGACCTAATCACATTTGTTAGACCAAAATATGTTAACCACATGATACATGCACCCCACTCATAGGGGGGAATCGGGACCAGCTCGATACTCAATTGGGTGGACGCAACCTGGCTCGCGCATCTCGCCTCTATCTTTAGGCGAGTGCGAGCCGGACTCTTGCGGTTTGCCTGCCTCTCGTGTGGAGGTGGACCAGCAATCTCAGTCGGATGGCCACTGAGGCATCCGCGGTCTGGTCAAGCTGGCTCGCGCGGCTCTCCTGCTCCGCCTAGCGGGCCCAAAGAAACTAAAAAACCAGGGAAACTGGGAAGAATCCTGGCTAAGTCCCGAAGCATTGAGTGAAGCCAGTTCACTTAAAGCCAAGCATTGAGTGAAGCTAGTTCACTCAACACCAAGCTCAAAATACGTCGATAGGGCGGGCTTCACTCAACTCCAAGCTCAGAAGGCGTCGATAGGGCAAGCTTCACTCAATGCCAAGCTCAGAAGGCGTCGACATGGCGAGCTTTACTCAATACCAAGCTCAGAAGGCGTCGATAGGGCGAGCTTCACTCAACGCTAAGCTCAGAAGGCATCGACAGGGCGGGTTTCACTCAACTCCTTAGAAGAGGTAGGCAAAAAATCTGTCCTGGCTCGCTCTCCTGCCTGTCTCACCTATATGTCTCGCCTGCCTGTCTTGCCTGCCTATTTCATTTGCCCGTCTCTCCTTCCTGTCTCGCCTGTTTGTCTCGCCTTCCTGTCTAGTTCGGTGGCCAGTGTCGAGGCCATCCATGAGGTATGCAGGCCGGTTGCCTGATATTATTGCCACTCCGATTTTGATTTTTCCTTCTTCGTAGGAGGCCCTCGTGAGGATGGAGGTAGGGGAATGGAGCCGAGGAACTCCTCCCTGCGGGTGACTGAGCGGCCGCCAATCCCTTGACCATGGGGACTTCCCTTCCCGCGGTTCCTCCATTTCCAACCTGCCCCTGGCTAGGAAAATCTTTCGCAGCTCTTGAAGGCGAGCCCTTCTAGGGACAGCCAGGTACCTCCCGCCCGCATACTAGCATAGGGGACGTGCCGATCCCTGGTGAGTTTGCATACTTGCTTGCTTATGATCGTATACTTGCTCTTCTCTGACCTTTTCTATTTTTGCAAGCTTCAATGTGGTCTCCTCCTCTAACGTCGACGTCAGTGGGGGGTACTCGCCTCCCTCTTCCGCGGACCACATCTCAGAATACCTGGGCGACCCGCAGGATGCCGAGGAGACAAAGTGGCGGGTGACCCGGCTATTCTAGAAGCACTCCCTGATGTTGTAGGAGGTTTGCGATAGGGTGGACAAGGACGAGGCTGAGGCGGAGGAGCAGCTCGCGGTCCTGGAGGGCATAAGGCGCATAGAGGATGGAGATAGGACTACTTCTCCGGGAGCACACATTACGCGAGCGGAGGAGCGACTCTAGCATGCCACGAAACAAGTCGGCCTGGCCCAGCGGGAACTACTGGTGGTACGCGAGTACTTCTACCCTTGCTTACCGCCTCGTTCTAGGGTGCGAGGGTGGGGTAGGTGGAAAAGGATTCAATACTGAACCACCCACCCCTTTCTTGTTGTCAGCCTGCAGGCCCGAATCGCACATGTCCCTTTGATCAGCACGCGCGTTATAACTATGAACTTATTTATCTCTTCCTGGAGTACAGGACTTTATTGTTTAAAAATATTTGACATCACTCGCCCGCTGACGGGCCCATGCTTGTTGCATATTATCTCTGTAGCTTTTGTTTAGCTTTTCTTAGGTGGGCGTGAGCCTACTAGCTTGCTTGCCTCTCTGGCAGACGCGATCCAGCATGGTTCGATCGCCACTCTGGCGGACATGAGCTAGCATGACTCGCTCGCCGCTCTGGCAGATGCGAGTCAGTGTGGCTTGCTCGCCACTTGGGCAGACGTGAGTCATTGTGGCTCGCTTCTGCTTGGGCGGATGCGAGTCAGCATGGCTCACTTTCGCATGGGCGGATGTGACTCAGCATGGCTCGCTTTCGCATAACTTTCATAGGGGCGCAGCGAGTAGGAAGAAACTAGTGGAAGGCTCATAAATCGAAGTGTCAGGGTGCATTTTTGCTATCTGCACACCTTCCAGTCGATGGGACGTTTTCCCGCCCTTTTACATCTATAAATAGGCCATGAGCCTTCTTCCCACCTACCACATTTAACCTTCTATGTCTTATCCACTCCTGCGATTCTCAGCTCTCCCTTTCTCATGAGAACTTCAACAACATGTCTAACTAGTAGATCGCAAGATGGGAGGCAGCGGTGGAGATGTTGAGGGGAGGGGCAAGTGCGCGTGGACCTTTTCCAACCACCCCTTTTATATAACATTAAGAGTTAATCTCTCCCTTGATGCAATCACCTCCCTCATTAGGAAACTTTTTTTGAAGAAGCCAGAAAGGGGGAGAAGGTAGGCAATACCTTAAACCCTAAAGGGGGAGGAGTAGAAGATCTTTTAAGATCCTATAGGGAGAGGTAGACAATACCCTAAACCCTAAAGGGGGAGGTGTAGAGCATACCTAGTATAATAATGAGTAGAGCAGTACTTGCTAGAAAAAAGGGGAGATGGTGGACATTACATGCCCAGGGGGAGATATAAAATACTGAGAAGTGCATATTACTTAGAAACATTCAAGTAATATGAAGAAAGTAATGTTGAGCCATCGCATGTTATGTTTCCACCCTCAAGTGGCTTGAGGAAAGTCCTCCACTTAAATATTAAGTAGTGAGGAGAGCTGTAAGTTGCTTTGAATTTTCAAGTGGTATGAGAAAGCTTACAGCTGCTTCTAAATTTATATGCTTTATGTGTAAATTCTTCTTAGTATTATTGGGTGTTCTGCCTTCTTCAAATAGGGGAAGATTGTTGGGAATATTACCCTCACTGTTCCCTAGATTTTATTTGAAGAGGCATCACCATCAACACTAAGAGCATAATTGTATTTGATGTTGGTTAAGCTCATCATGTGCAGGATGTTCCTTGGAACAAGTTTAGACAAGTTGTCTAAGTAATGGTGACAGGTGGTCACAAGGTAGGCAGGTGGTGAGATAGAAAATCTGTTTAAGTTCACAAGCATTGAGTGAAGCAAGCTCACTAAATGCCAGATGCAAAGAAATGTGGTTAAGTCCACAGGCATTGAGTGAAGCAAGCTCACTCAATGCCAGATGCAAAGAATTGTGATTAAGTCCACAGGCGTTGAGTGAAGCAAGCTTGCTCAATGCCAGATGCAAAGAAATGTTGTTAAGTCCACAGGCATTGAGTGAAGCAAGCTCACTCAACGCCAGATGCCAAAAAGGGCTGAGAGAAGACAAGTCAGTCAAAGCCTAACTATTTGCAAGGAAGAAAAGTGGCTAAGTCCACAGTCATTGAGTGAAGGCAGATCACTCAACGCCATACTACAAAAAGCATTGAGTAAAGCTCAGATAGTCAAAACTTTATCTTTGATAGTAATGAAATCTGGTTAAGCCCAGAAGCGTCGAGTGATGAAGGCTCACTCGACGCCTAAGCAGTTAATACTACAAAAGTCTAGATGTCATTGAGTGATGAACACACACTCAACGCATAGTGATAAAAAAACTATCTAAGTGTTTTGGCATTGATTCAAACTTACTCACTCAACACCTAGTGACAGAAAAACTATCTAAGTGTTTTGGCATTGAGTCAAGCTTACTCACTCAACACCTAGTGACAGAAAAACTGTCTAAGTGTTTTAGCGTTGAGTCAAACTTACTCACTCAACGCCTAGTGACAAAAAATATATCTAAGTGTTTTGGCGTTAAGTCAAGCTTACTCACTTAACGCCTAGTGACAAAAAATCTGTCTAAGTATTTTGGCATTAAGTGAAGCTTGTTCACTCAATGCCTATACTAAAGAGTTTGAATTTGACTAAGTCCACAGATGCTGATGTCAACAAAATTCAAAATGTTGTGGGATGGCTATAGTACGCGACAAACGACGCCGAAGGCATACTGTATGACTTTTACAGTTAAAGCAAGGTTGCAGCTATCAACTATTATGGGGCCCACTGGTCAAAATATCTGTTGATCGACGGAATAGAAAAGTCGGAGATCAGATCAAAGAAATTAGCTTTTGGAAAGACAACTGAACTTCATCTTCCTCCTCGCCATTGTTGTAGAGCCTAGATAAGAAGTTCTAACTTCTGATCTGAGAGTTCAAAAAGTTAGATGTAGCGATTTCCATTGGCTACAACAAGTAGAGATTTCTCTGAAGAAGAAGTAGCCAAGGAATAACCCTAAGTGCAGTCCTTCATAGTTCCAGCTGATCATCTCTGAAGAACATTTTCTGGAAGCTGTGAAGAGGAAAGCTTGAAGAAGCAGTGATCTGAAAGTAGGCTCAGAGGACTATTTCTCTAAAGTCAAAGTTAGGGTTGATTCTACTCAGTCCAAGAAGGGAAGAAGAAGCAGAGCAGCTGTTCTGTAAGTTAGTTCTCAGCACAAGCCAAGTCAACTTGAAGATCAACAATCTTGTTATTGTAAAGAAGATAAGACTAAGCTGTCTTAATTCAGGAAAAAGGAGGCTTAGAGAACTATCTCTTTGGAGTCAAAGATAGGACTGAGATTCACACTCAGTTCAAGAAGAAGCGGTTCACTGCAAGATACTTCCATCACAAGCAGCAGGTTCTTGAAGATCATTTTTCTTGTTGCTAAGAAGAAGTCAGGGTTGAGTATTTCTCAGTCCAGGAAGGTAGACTCAGAGATCATATCTCTACAGTCATATTTCACCAACCCACTTTCATCATGTAAGATCCTTTTGGATCTGAGTTGTAGGCCTGATTTATAAAGGCTGGGGTAGGATCACTACTAAAAAACAGACTTTTAGCCACGGCAGATTTCCGTGGCTAAAAGTCCAAAACCGTGGCTAATAACTATTAGCCACGGCCTACCCATGACAAATGGGCGTGGGCAATGCGAGCGTGGCTAATACTATTAGCCATGCCGAATCCATGGCTAATAAGTTATTAGCCATGGTTCAATTATCGTGGCTAAAAGTTCCTCATTTATCACGGTTCAATTTTCGTGGCTAAAGGACTTGTAATAAACCTAACAAAAAAAATATTCGGCCGCCCTCCGCCGCCACCGCCCGGCCGGCCGCCGCCGCCCGGCCGTCGCTGCCGCCCGGCCGCCGCCCGCCTGCCGCCGCCGCCACACCGATTTCATTTCAAATAATAATTTTGAATGACGTATATAACCCCCAAATCCAGCATTTTATTGGCGGTGTGGGACTAAAAAAAACCAGACTTTTTGCCACGGATTAGGCTTCCGTGGCTAATACTAGATTATTAGCCACGAAACAGGCAAACCGTGGCAAAAAGTCAGGTTATTTGCCACGGATTAGTAATCTGTGGCTAATACTAGCTTATTAGCCACAGAATAGAAACCGTGGCTAATACTTCAGTATTAGCCACGGTTTTTCCCCGTGGCAAAAAAATCCGTGGCTAAAAGCAATTTTTCTAGTAGTGGATCTGGTTGCAGATCTGAGTGTAGATCATGTGTGCCTGAGGTAGGGCTTTGGACTGAGAGTAGGATCCTTTGGATCTGAGGTAGGGCTTTTGAGCCTGAGGTAGGAGAGTCATTCTCTCTGAGTTGTAGGGCACTTGTGCCTGAGTTGTAGGATCCTTGGGATCTGAGGTAAGGCCTTTGTGCTTGAGCTGTAGGAGAGTCATTCTCTCTAAGGTAGGGTTGTCCTCCTAGCCTGAGTTGTAAGGCCTTTGGACCTGAGGTAGGTGATATTTGGATCACTGAGTTGTAGAGATTTGTGCTTGAACTGTAAGTCTTAAAGGAGACTGAGTGATCCTGCGAGATCTTGTTGTAAGCTCTTAGGAGATGAGATTGGAGAATTTCCTTATCTAATAAGTTGTTAGAAAGGTGGGAGGTAAAGTGGACGTACCCATAATCTGGGGAACCACTATAAACATTGTGTGTTGTGTTGTGTTCTTGAAAGCAAGCTAACTAAGCTAACTCAACACACCTAAAACACAAAGAAAACTAAAGATAGCCACAAAAGGCTAAGAAACCTATTCACACCCCCCCCCCTCTAGGTGATTTAGTTATCCTTAAAATTACGACTTTTAATGATGTCCCAAAAACTTTCCTCTACTGGCCCGAAAGGTGCTCTTTGCTAGTTTTAGCCTCATCTTGTACCTCTACGGCATCACGAAGGTCTCCACTAAATCTTGGATGTGTCCCTAGATGCTCTTGCTCTTTACTAAGTGGTCATCGACGTAAACCTCCAGATTGCGACCCTTTTTCTCATTGAAGACCAGACTATCATCCGCTGATATGTGGCTCTTGTATTCTTTAGTCTAAATGACATCATCTTGTAACTATAACAGTCATCTTTTGTGATGAAAGATATGTCATCATAGTCAGGGAGATGCATTCGTATCTGGTGGTACCCTGAAAAAGCATTAAGAAAACTCATCACAACAAAACTAGTGGTTGAATCAACCAACACCTCGATTCCAGGTAAGGGGAAATAATCCTCCAAGCATTCTTTATTTAATAGATAAATGTCAACACACATCCTATAACCTCCTGAGGCCTTTTTACCATCACTACGTTAGAGAACCGGCCGGGGTATTGGATCTTCGATACAATATCTTCCTTTAGCAGTTACTCTACTTCCTCTATAATGGGCTTTGCCAGCCTGACAGCCATAAACCTCTTCTTTTGCTAGACTAGCTTGACCTCTGGGTCAAGGTGGAGGCGATGATAGGCCACCACAACATCAACTTTGTGCATGTTAGCGGCGCTCCATGCAAAGATATCTGCATTCTCCTATAAGCATGCCATCAACTCCATCTTTCCTTCAACCTTTAAAGCCCCTCCTATGTTTAGCATTTTGGGCCTCCCGCCCTCGATCCACTTCTACCTTTTCCACCTCCTCCACTGCTTCCAGCTTGGCTCTTCCATTCAAAACCTTCTCCAACTCATCTGCTTCCTCCATCTAGCTGATGGCGCTCACCACCTTCTAATATCACTCTTGGGCAGCTCTTGGATTGCTCCTGATCCTCACATTTATGTCCCCCTGACAGTACTTTAGACATTGATGGTAGGAGGATGGGACTGCCTTGAAGAAATTGATCAGTGGCCTTCTGATGATGACACTGTAGCAGCTCGGTGCATCTACGATGATGAATGTGCACCTAATCGCCATCCCCATGGTCACCAGTAGCTCCACTCCCCCTTCTACCACCTTCCTCTCTCTAAAGAAGCTGAAGAGAGGGCCATCATAGGCAATCACCCTCCCAACATCTTCTTCTAACCTGTCAAACATCTCTTTGAAGATGGCATTTACAGAGCTCCTATTGTCCACGAGGATCCGTTCGACGATGAAGTCCTCAAAGGCAGGCTAGATGATAAGAGCATCATGGAAGGGGATCTCATTCCCTAGCAGGTCCTCCATCGAGAAAGTGATCTCATCCAACTATTGAGGAGCTTGAGAGGTCGAGGAGACAACACTTAAAAAAATTGAGTGGAGAGTCCCCTTACGGTAGGCCTCCACCCCAACACCTCTATATATAGCTCTGACCCCCCTTCCTCCTCCTTGACTGACTCTTCCATGAGCCCGTTGGTCAATTAGATCCTTATTCATCTTCTGCATTATGGTTGGGTGCCTCCCCGAGTCCTCCTACCCCTTTTTCCTATGGACTTCTCCTTCTCTCGCTCCTTCTCCGGTCCTCCTTCTTACTTCTAGGAAGTTTGGGCATGTCATGGTTCCATTCCCCTCGACTTGATGGAGCTCACAATAAATGGGGACCTTTGTATGCATGTTCCTCATCCTCTAGTTCTTCCTCTGGAAATGGTTGCCCTGCCTGGCAACCGTCATTGCTTCCTTTTAGTCTCTTCCTCCCGGATGCCCTCTTGGATGGTATTGATGGTCCCTCTTCTTCGGGGAATACCTCCTCCCGGCTAGCCTCCACGGGGGCCAGTTCACGGGGTACTAGAACCTTCGCCCCCTCTGCTCTATTATCAGTAGGCACGGCGGGCCTCCTCTCCTCCGATCTCTGCAACCCATCCCTCCTCCTCAGCTCTTCCCTTATCCCCTCACGCTTCTTCATTTCTCCCCCTCCCTGAGCCTCCTCTCCTACATATTCTCCTCCTACTTCTCTCGGGTTGCCCTGTCAAGCCTGGCAAGAAAGATGGGGTTTGTTGAATCCCCTGCACAAACTTGTTTGCTCTCTCGATAAGCTCCTCATATAACTCTAGGGGATCTGTGTTGATTTCTAGATTGAATATCCCTTGCTTCAGGCTGAAAGTCAGTGCTAGCTACTAGGTAGCACTATCAACTTCCTGGATACCCAAGACTTCCTCCTGAAAGTGATCAATGTAAAGGCCTAAAGTCTAATACTCTCCCTACATCAGATGGAAAAGGGAAACTGTCTCCTTCTTCCTCTTCTTTGTCATGGTGAACCATATCATCAGCCATGGGCGTAGGTACTCAATAATTTGATCAAATTTGTTGGCAACTGGTGAAACCAATCTCTGACCTTCCCCTCGAAAGTGATCGCGCATAACTTGCACTTGAAAGCATCTATCATACTATGGATTAACACTATGTTTTTGAACTTCTAAAAATGTCTGACTAGGTCATCTCTTTCCGAGTAGTAGTGGGACCATGTCTTTAAAACCTTTGGCGACTAAAGCTGACAACACCTCCTCGCTAAATTGGCTCCTCCCTCCTTTACAGCGACTAGCGAGTTGGTGAGTAGCACCAAACTAACATGCGCGAGTTTATCGACTCCTCCCCTTATACTTGCCCTCCCTTATCCTGATCCCTTGGTCGCTCGACAGGTAGTACTTCAATTGAAAGTGTCTAGTTGTCAACCTAAATCACCTAGAGGGGGGTGAATAGGTGAGTTATGCGTTCTTTAGCGGAATAAAAATTAGCACAAAAAAAGCACACAGAAACACAAAAAATTTATAGTTGTTCCCCGAGTTGGGTACGTCCACTATCCTGCCTCGCCTATCTACCACGAAGGGCTAGATTTGGCTACTTCACCTTTATCTCAGATTGAAAACAATCTTACACCTCGGAGCCTCAACTCCGACAAACTCGGAGACAACTCTCCTACCACTCGGAGAGTAACCTCTCCTACAAACTCAATCCTATAAATAAGGATCTACAACTCGGAGGCAAGACCTCCTACAATGCTATAAAAAGAGTTATACAATAATAATCTGCTTTAGATCTGAAATCTTCAGTCTTCCTTTCCTCTGAAAAGTAGAACTTTAAAACCTTGAGGAAAAAAAGAACTTGAAACCCTTGAGATCTTGATCTGAACAAATGGAATCAACTAGATTTGAGGAGTACTTGGACTTTCAGAGATCAGATATCTAGTCGACACTTCTTGCTGAAGAAACAAATCGTGCATCAAGTCGTCGGCCAAGAGAATCGTGAAGAACGTATCACGTATGCCGACGAAAGATTTCTGAAATTTTTTGATTTGAAAATATAAAAGCATGATTTGGGTTGAAAGAAAATCATTATAGGTATTTATAGGAACTTCTCTTCTCTAATGGCTAGAAATTCCTTCCATACCAAGAAATATGTGAGTTACTGTACATGGGGTCGGGATGAGCCGAACGTAAAATCGAAAATAAACCCTAAGTCATTTTCGTCGAGTATTATCGAGTATGGTGGAGTATATAAAGGTATACTCGTCGAACTACTCCAAAATATGATGAAAAGGACTTAGACGAATCCAGACAGATCGTTTTGAGATCTCAACGCATTCCTATAGAGACTCGGCGAATTCGACGAATATCGACCAGCATACCTGACGAATTCGACGAGTATCGAAAGAAAACTTCAATGAATTTGACAAGTAAGCTTTGTGATATACGACGAATTTTACTTGGCCGATTCTCAAGGAAGCAGGAAAGATTTGCAGGGTTAATTCCTATGAATTCTACGAGTTTCAGTAGGTGTACCCAATGTATTCGATGAGTATCAACAGATAACCTAAACGAATTCTACGAGTCTACTCTACGATACTCGACGAATTTTCCTTAGAGAAAATTTTGTCCTTTCTGAATACAGCAACACATCCTTCCTTGAATCTTCTAATGCACTTGAAATAGAAGTACACTCCAATAAATCGATTACTCGTGGGTCAACACATTGGCCTACACAATAAGGGATTACATTGTATAGTCATGCGTTTCATGACCCACTATAACCTGACATTGGGTTGTACTTAGTAATAAAGTCCTATAAGCACATAACTAAACATACGCAATCAAATACAATCTTAATTCATCTTAGTTCAAGGGACACTTCTTCAAATCAGGGTTATTGTGGATACAATACCCAATAATCTCCCCATATTTGAAGAAATCAGAACCCTATAAACTAAGGTGAATTTTACACAAGATAATAAATCAAGGAAAGAGCATGAAAATTGAGAAATAAGAATAATAGCAGTCAAAATATTTATATATATATAAGTTCAATTGGGGCAAACAGTGTTTACAAATATCAAGAACAATAAGAACTTTAAACTGGTTTGCCCTGGATCTTCTGGTACTTCCTGTCAAAATAAGCCTTCGACTTTGGGAAATACTTTGGCGAAACATGTGGAGCATCTGGATCATTACTTCTGTACTTCCTGAAGTGTAACCTTCTTTTAGCATTTGCTACCTCATGCTTCTGTCATTCCTCCCTACTGTAGTGTTTCCACATATCTTCATTTCCTAAGTAAACTATTATGAAGGTGTCCAAGATAATGCTTTTTGAGACAGGACTCCACACTTCACATAGTTCCCTATTAGGATCAGACTTGACAGCATAAGGGCCTTCCCCATACCTTCTTCTCTTAAGAGTTGGTTGAGGTACATCTTCAACCACTTGAACATCTGGTCCAATAGCAACAGCAGATTCTGTTCCAAATTGATTTTGATCCTGAGAAAAAACTTGAAAATCTGTCCAGTACTGAGTGTAGTCCTGAACAGGATGAACATAGTCATGAACAAGATTAGGTTTCATTAGTTCTGACATCCTTACCTCAGCAGATCCTGGAAATAGTTCTCCATGTAGCCATTTGAAGTTATCATAACTATAGATGTTGACATCTCGAAACTATTCTTTCATGGAGGTTTCAATTGAATTTACCTTAGCTTTCGGTGCTTCCTCCCCCTTTCTGGCTTCTTTAATCACCTCCTTAGCAATCGCATTACTGTAATACAACATTTGATTGTCAAAGTGGTCCATCCCGACATTTTGAGCATGTATTATAATTTTGGCATTCTCATCAACATTCTTGAGTACATCCAAATTGCTTCTAAGATAAGCTATTGTATGAATAATGGCTTGCCCACCTTGCACAAACCAGCTATCCAAAGTCGATTCTAACTTATCAAAACGCACCTTGACCGCAGCAAGGTCATTGTTCAAATCTCGTTCAGTCTCTTTAACTTTCTTCAGAAATTTCTTCAGTGATAAGTAAAATTTAACCTGTTTTTTGGCCATCATGTCTTCTATGGACTTCAGTAGAGAGTTTTCTAAACTAGTACTAGGAAGGTCTTCAATTTGAAGTCTTGGAGGAGAGGGTAGATCTGCACTGTCCTTAGAGTCGCTGGACAACTCTGCCACTGGAGAAATATGAGCTTGCGATAGTAGGTCGAGATCAGGAGATACTAGGGTAGGAGGAAGCATCTCGGCTTCTCCATCCTCATCAGATATTTCAACAATTTCTTCTTCCTCCACTAGAAGTCCACTTGGAATCTTTGCAATTCTTTGCTAAAGATTACGCACAAACCTGTCTAACTCTATTTGAATTAAATTTAAAGGATGAATCTGCTCCCCCTCAGCCATTACTGGTAGAATCTCTGGGAGACTTACGATCATGTTCTTAGAGGCAACAATCTCTTTAGAGGTTAACACACTTTCTTCCTCATTTACATTGTCAGCAGGATCAGAATCATCACCATCTGTATTATCAAAATCATCAGCAACTTCCCCATCATCAGTCTTATCAGGCACAACCTCAACAGCAGCAGCACGGCCAATCTCAGCAATCACTGAGTGTAGATCAACTGCCTCTGCAACTTTATCTGGTATAACTGTCTATGCACAAACTGAATCTTCTGGAACTTGAACCTTAAAAACTTGAACAACTGAATTTGGAGCAACTATCTCTGTAGAAGAGGGAACAATCAAGGGCACTAGAATCTCAGTAGCCACTTGAGTTGCAACAGACTCCCCCTCAACTACTGTACTCGAGCTCTCAGGAATTTCATGGGGGGTAGGAGTAGGAATCTTATCATTAGTAACTACCTCCTACTCTTCCTCAGGCAAATCTCTAAGTCCACCTTGCCTTGGGATCCTCCTTTACCATCTGGAGAAGATTGAAGAATCGATTTTCTTCAAGTGATGAATTGGTACACCTTTTGTCATGTCAAAAGTATTTCTGTCTAACTGATTCAAATACAGACTAAGTATTCTTCCAAGGTTTGGTGTGGGCATACTTTCCTTTATTCTTCCAAACAAAATTGATCCCCAGTCTATCCTTTTCTGACAGATGATGATGACCAGAAGCTTGAACATATCTAAGGAGAGGTAGTCATGGGATCCAACTTTGCATAGAAGTACTTTTCCAATAATGTCTGAGAGAAGTTTGCCTTCATCATTCATCCATTTTTGCTTAATAGATGTGGTTCCTCTTAGCAGTCCATAAAACAAAAGAGCCCTTGTGAAATCACTATCTTCAATGTGGTCGGCTTCATCAACTTTTGGAAGCCGCAGATAACGGTTGAGGAGGGAGGCCTTCACATTAACTGTGACTTACCAGACTTTGCTTTTGATGAGAGTGTCTTCACGATGGAGTTTGGTGTTGTGAAAGAATTCCAAGACGTCCTTGTCCAACACCTTGCACGAGTGCTCTAGAATAAAGGACAGACTAGCGGCTTCTAACATCAAGAGGACGTAGCGGAACTCGTCAAAGGCGGTAGCAAACCCTGTTCGAACAAGATCTCCCCCCAACCAGAAGGTTTCATGTATCTCGTGGAGCCATGGAGTTCAGCGGAGAAGAGAAGAATTCGAAAGGTCGGTATCGCCCTTGCGTGGAAGATGAACAGTGTTGAAGATTCTTCGTCGGAAAGCCGGAATGAATTCGACGAAGTGAAGTACTGTTTGCTTGATATGTATATATATAAGTTATATTTTAAACAAGTGAGAGGGGTGCGTGCCTTGCCAAAAGTGACTCTTCAGATCCAATAAAGAAAGAAAATGAATTGACCTAAGTAAAATTTGTCGAAATAACTTGAGTATTCCCGGTAATTTGTTGAAACAACCCAGGTGAAGTGTCTGATACGTCAAATGTCATCAAAATTCTTTAGCCATACTCAACGAATTCGTCGAGATTCCTTAGGTATATGCGACGAATTTGCCTTAGAAATTTTGACTTCTTTGATATGAAATTCATAGAGGTTGTTGACTCCTTAGTCATTTTCATGATTCCTTGTTGAGCATGCCCAATTTCATTTTGAAGAATAAGAACTTGGCCTCGTCCAGTGGCTTAGTGAATATTTCTGCGACTTGCTTATCTGTCAGGACATAGCTAAGATTAATGTCCTCATTCTCCACATGCTCCGGGATAAAATGATATCTGATCTTAATGTGCTTTGTCTGACTGTGATAGACTGGATTATTGGCAATCGCAATCGCACTGGAGGAGTCACAAAACATTGGAATCTCTTTGAATTGCAAATTATAATCTTCAAATTGATTCCTGATCTAGAGAAGCTGTGCACAACAGCTGCCAGTAGAGATGTACTCTGACTCGGCAGTGGAGATTGCCACACAATTTTGCTTCTTGTTGCTCCATGAAATAAGCCTTATTCCGAGGAATTGGCAAGTCCCGAAAGTGCTTTTCCTATCATCCCTGCTACCTACAAAATTAGCATTTGAAAACCCAATTAGCTCGACATCATTACTTCTTGGGTACCATAAGCCAAGATCTGGTGTACCCTTAAGGTATCTCAAGATCCACTTTGCAGCGGCGTAATGAGATTCCTTAGAGTTCACCTGAAATCTAGCGCGCACACATGTTAAAAACATTATGTCGGGTCTACTAGCAGTAAGATATAGCAAGGATCCAATTATGCTTATGTACTTGGTTTCATCAAAAGATTTCCCTTTCTTATCTTTGTCCAGAAACATAGTTGAATCCATTGAAGTCCTCATCGAGATTGCGTTCTCCATTCCGAATTTCTTAAGTAACTCTTTGGTGAATTTTGTCTTAGAGATGAAAATTTCATCTTCAGATTGTTTCACCTGAATTCCTAACAAATACTTCAACTCTCTCATACTGCTCATTTCAAATTTCCCTTACATAAGTTTAGAAAACTTTTTGCAAAGGTGGTCATTCGTAGAGCCAAAGATAATGTCATCGACATAGATTTGCACTAGCAAAATCTTGCCCTTAACTTCCCTAAGAAATAAGGTATTATCTATCTTTCCACTTGTAAACTTGTTCTCAAGAAGAAAGCTAGACATTCTCATTCCAAGCTCGGAGTGCTTGTTTTAAACCATATAGAGCTTTATTAAGAAAATACATATAATCAGGGAAAGTTGAGTCGAAAAAACTTAGGGGTTGTGCTACGTATACTTCCTCTTTTAGATTACTGCTGAGGAAAGCTGATTTCACGTCCATAGACTTTGAAGCCTTTGTGAGCAGCATACGCAAGGAACACCTGATTGCTTCAAGTCTGGCCATAGGAGTAAAGGTCTGATCGAAGTCGATCCCTTCTCCTTGTATATAATCTTGAGCTACAAGCCTAGCTTTATTCATTATAATCACTCCATTCGCGTCCAACTTGTTTCTGAAAAATCCATTTTATTCTGATTACACTCTGCCCTTTAGGCCTTGGCACCAACTCTCAAACCTTACACCTTTCAAACTAATTGAGCTTCTCTTGCATAGCCATAATCCAAGAAGCATCCTTGTTTGCTTCTTCAAATTTTTTTGGCTCAACCTGAGACAGGAAGCTAAGATGTAACACTTTGTTAGTAGTGCCTCTTCTAGTACTTACTCCGTCACTTGGCTATCCAATGATTAGATAAACTGGGTGATCTCTTAGGTGTCAGAACACTAGATTCCTTTCTATCCCACTAGCAGGTTCTGCCACATCTGTTGCATCTCCTATAGGTTGATGGAGTTCTACATCTAGTAGTTCTTCTTCCACCACACATGGATTGATGACTTTGACTGAGCTTGGAGCATCTTCCTTGACCGCTTCTTTCAATCTTAGTTCCCTTATCCTGTCACATGCATCTACACCAATAACACTAGACAAGCTGCTATGGAGCATACTTGTCTCATCAAATAAAATATTTATAAACTCTTCTACAACCAGGGTTTTCTTTTTAAAAATCCTGTAAGCCTTACTATGACTACTATAACCTATGAAAATACCTTCAAAATACTTTTCACTAAACTTCGTACCATAATACTTCTCATTGTTAAGTACGAAGCATTTGCTGCCAAAGATCCTAGAGTAAGACGGTTGGTTTTCAGCCCTTCAATAGTTCGAAGGGAGTTGAAAGACTTTGTTTTCAAGGTTAGCTAAAACCTAGAGGGGGGTGAATAGGTTTTAGGTCTCTTTTAAAATTACTAGATCTATACCTTATTTTTCTGTGCTTGGTGATTATTTAGTTAAGCTTTCAAGACAATCAACCAGAAGACACACTAATTTTATAGTGGTTCCCCAGTTTATGGGTACGTCCACTGTCCCCCTTCGCCTTTCTAACAACGAGTTAGATAAGGCTCTTCCCCAATTTCTCGGCTCCTTAAGATCTTACAACACGATCTCGCAGGACCACTCAGTCTCCTTCAAGACCTACAACTTAGGCACAAGGCCCTACAACTCAGTGATTCAACAATCACCTACCTCAGACTCAAAAGCCCTACAACTCAGGCTGGAAGGACATCCCTACACTTAGATCAATAAATCACTCTACCTCAGCCTTTATAATACAGACTTACAACTCAGATTCTACTAGGAATCCTACTCTCAGATCCAAGACTGGATCTTATAGAAAAATGGAAATGTTGAGGAACTGTTTAACACCAGAGAGTAATCTCTACGTCTGTCTTCCTGGGCTGAGCAGATTTCAGCCATATCTTCTTCACAGCAACAAGTTGAAAAGATCTTCAGAACTGGGCTGCTTGTGCTGGAAGTAACTTGTAGAAACCTCTGCCTCTTCTATTTCAAGAATTAGTCCTGACTTTGCTGTCGCAGATAAAAATTGCAGCAGTTATCTCTTTTTGCTTTCAGGTTGACTGAACTGAACAAGACCTTCAGGCTCGACAGTAATGGCGAGGAAGAAGACGATGTTCAGACATAATGCAAAATCAGAAAACCCTAATTGCTTTCTTTGTTTTAGCCAAACTTTCCCTTTTATATTCAGCAGATCAATATCTCTTTGCATTGTGGGCCCAGCCTAAAAAGGACAAGTTCCCACCTTCCATCTGCAGAAAATGACAAACGCTGGTCTTCAGTGCCATTAAGGGCATTCTGCATCATTCTCGCAAAGAATTTGAAATGTTTTTACTTTGTTGACTTTTGCTGACATCAGCCATCCTGAACTTAGAAAATTTCTCATAATCAACTCAGGCATTGAGTGGCGTTGAGTGAAAGACCTTCACTCAATGATTCTGGACTTAGTCACATTTCTGCTTCCTTAGGCATTGAGTGGTGTTGAGGTAATGGCCTTCACTCAACACTTTTATACTTGTCTTATCATTTTGCACTTTCTGCAACTTAGGCGTTGAGAGCATTGAGTGATTGGCCTTCACTCAACGTCATTTGCCTTAGCTTATTCTAAATTCTCCCAACTGCTGAGGCATTGAGTAAACTGGCTTAACTCAACGCTTTTGTACTTAGAAACTTTTCCTATGTATGAAGGAGTTGAGTGTGTTGACTTCTCTCAATGCCATCTTCCTTCTGCCTTGACATTTGACTAGTCGTTGAGTGAACTGGCTTCACTCAACGCTTTTGGACTTATTTAAATTATGATTTCTCCTTAAGCTTTGACTGCAGCAGCATGTCTCAATGCTTTAGCTCTTCTGGCGTTGAGTGAGCTGTCCTCATTCAACGCTTCTGGACTTAGACAGATTTTTTTGTCTATATTCTTTGGCTTTGACAGAAACACCACAACGTTGAGTGAGTTGGCTTCACTCAATGCTTCTGAACTTAGAATCTTTTCCTTTACTAGAATCTTTGTGGCTTTGACTGAGGCAGCTTTACTCAATGAATTTGTTGTCTGGCGTTAAGTGAGCTGACTTCATTCAATACTTATAAACTTAGCCACTTTTATGTCTTCCATTGTTGAGGCTTTGACAGGTCCTGCTGTATTCAGCTCCTTTTGTGTTATGGCATTGAGTGAACTTCCCTCACTCAATGCATGTGGACTTAGGACTTTTCTGCCCATCCAGCCCACAACCTTGTGTCCACCTTTCCAATCAATGTGAGAATGACTAACTTGCATGCATGAACTTACACACACATCAAATACAACTATATGTATATCATTGACGTGTTTGACTTCTTAAAATTAGTGTCATTGGGATTAATGGACCCAACAATCTCCCCTTATTTGAAGATGTCAAAACCATTGATCAAATTACTTAGTCAATGACATACACACCATATAAGCAGCAATAACATATTATTGTTAATTAAATTATATGAAGGTTACTTAATCCCCCTGGCTTGCTGCAAGGTATATGATACCACTTGAAGGACACTTGAAGGCTCTTCCTTACCTTCATTTCCTTAGATGCACTTGATTACTTGATCAACCTCTGATGCTACTTGATCAATCTCTTCTCACCATAAATTTCTCCCCCTGTCTTTCTGCCATATTTGAGCTTGATCCTTTCTTGAACTTGATCAATCCTTAAACCTTTCTCTCCCCCTTTTTGACTTCTTCAGATAGTCAGTGAGGTGCTTGAATGCTTTTATGTTCTCCCCCTAGCTGATTGCAGATGACCAGCTGATGCAGCTGCTAGCTTCCTCTCTTTATGAGGCCAGAACTACTCCTACAGTTATTGGACCTGTTCCTACAGCTGTTGGCCTTGCTCCCCCTCAATAGGAGCATTTTCTATCATCATGTTCTGGATAGACACTTTTGACTCCATTGCCACTTAAGGTCTTCATCACCTGCAAGAAGAACAAATCATGCACCAAAAATATCCTATGGAGTAACTGAATCTATCCTAAGTTCAACATACCCAACTCAAACTTGAAGATGTTGAACTTTGCTTCATCTAGTGGCTTAGTAAAGATATCAGCCACTTACTTGTCTGTGGGGACAAACTCTAGACTGATGTCTTCCTTTTCCACATTCTCCCTGATAAAATGATCCTAATTTCTATGCGCTTAATCATGTTGTGTGAGACAGGATTCCTAGTAATAAAAATAGTATTAGTAGAATTATAATAAAGAGGAGTTCTACTTATCTGTAGGTTATAATCTTGGAGTTGATGCTGGATCCACAACAACTGAGCACATCAGCTACCTGCTGATATGTACTCAGACTCTATAGTTGAGATTGCCACACTGGTTTGCTTCTTGTTGCTCCAAGATACTAGTCTCCCACCTAAGAATTGACAGGATCCTGAAGTTCTTTTTCTTTCCTCTTTGCAGCCTGCAAAATCTGCATCTGAATAGCCTGTTAGTTCAAAATCCCTTTTTTTAGGGTACCAAAGGCCAAGATCTGGTGTGCCCTTATGATACCTCAAAATTCTCTTTATAGTAGAGTAATGAGATTCTTTAGGGCAGGCCTGATACCTAGCACAGAAACATGTAACATACATGATGTCAGGCCTACTAGCAGTGAGGTATAGAAGGGAGCCAATTATCCCTCTATACAAAGTTTCATCAACAGGTTTCCCTGCTTCATCTTTGTTTAAAGGCATATTTGTCCCCATGGGAGTTTTCATGGTGGAGGCATTCTCCATTCCATATTTCTTAATCAACTCCCTGGTAAACTTTGACTGGGATATGGATAAGCCATCATCAGTCTGTCTAACTTGGAGTCCCAAGAAGAACTTGAGCTCACCCATACTACTCATCTCAAACTTCCCTTGTATAAGATTAGCAAACTTTCTGCAAAGGTTGTCATCAGTAGATCCAAAGATAATATCATCAACATATATCTGGACTAGGATGATCTTGCCCTTAGATTCCCTTAGGAATAGGATCTTGTCTATTTTCCCCCTTGAGAATTTGTATTCAATGAGGAAACTAAACAAAGTCTCATACTATGCTCTAAGGGCTTGCTTCAACCCATATACTACATAGACTTCCTCTTTTAAGTCCCTATTCAGGAAAGTTGACTTCACATCCATTTGGTAGACTTTGAATCCTTGATAGGAAGCAAATGCAAGAAAGAGTCTTATGGCTTCCAATCTGGCTACTAGGGCAAATGTATGATCAAAATCAATCCTTTCTTCTTGTCTGTATCCTTTAGCCACCAGTCTAGCCTTATTCTTGACAATAATGTCATTCTCATCTAACTTATTCTTATATATCCATTTAGTTCGTATGACATTATGTCCCTTAGGTCTGGGAGCCAGCTTAAAGACTTCACATCTCTTGAATTGGTTCAGTTCTTCCTGCATTGCTCCAATACAGAATTGGTCTTTGATTGCCTCTTCAAACTTCTTGGGCTCTACTTATGACAGAAAGCTTGATTATAAGACTGTATTCAGACTTCTGCACCTTATCATCACTCCTTTGCTTGCATCACCAATGATCTGGTGTACTGGGTGATCCCTCAGAAGCCTTATAGCTGGAGGCAACCTTGCTTCACTTTCTTGAGCTTTAGTGTCTCCATCTGGCTGAACTTCATCCACAACTTCTATGTCTTGTGCATCCTCTAGACAACACACATTCTCATCCTTATCCTGGACTTCTGGATCATCTTCTTTGATTGTGAGCTTGTCCATCACCTTATCTATGCCTACAAAACTAGAAGAGGAGTTAGGCAGCTCAATGTTAATCATGTTTGATTCATAAAAGACAACATGAACTTACTCTTCTACAACTTGACTTGTCAAATTGTAGATTCTACATGCCCTACTGTTTTTATTATACCCAACAAAGATCTCTTCATAGGACTTGACAGCAAACTTAGTTACATAGGACTTTCCATTGTTCAGTACATAACACTTGCTACAAAAAATCCTTAATTAGGATAAGTTTGGTTTTCTGCCTTTCAAGAACTCATAGGGAGTCTTCTTATGGCTTTTAGTGATGGAAGCTCTGTTAAGGACATGATATGTAGTGTTTACTGTCTCAGCCCAGAAATATTCTGGGAGATATGTGTCACTTAATAAGGTCCTACCCGCCTCTATGAGAGTTCTGTTCTTCCACTCATCAATCCCATTTTTTTGGGGTGTTCAAGGAGAGGAGAATTCTTGGTGAATCTCTTGCTCTTCATAGAACCTTGCCATGCATTCAGACTGAAATTCAGTCTCATGGTAACTTCTGATTTTGACCATAGTACTGTCATGTTCATTCTGAATTTGCTTAACAAATGTCTTGAAGACATTAGGAGTTTCAGATTTCTTCCTAAGAAAGAACACCCAAGCAAATCTGCAAAAGTCATCAACAACCACAAGGGTGTAGACTTTTCTACCTAGACTTTAAACTGACATAGGACCAAACAAGTCCATATGTAGGAGGTATAGGCACCTCACTGAGTCTTTGAGCCCAATGTTCTTGAAGGAGGTCTTGGTCTGTTTTCCCTTTTTGGCATACAGAGTAGATACCCTTCTTAGCACATTTCACTTGGGGCCATTTCTAACTAACTCTTCACTAAAGAGTTTATCTATGGTCTTATAGTTTAGATGAGCTAGTCTCTTGTATCATTGGACACAATATGAGACTTTCTTATTTGTAACTAGACATATAGGAGAGTCCTTACTTTCATATGCAAAATTAAGACAGTAGACATTTCCTCTCCTAGTGCCCATCAAGATAACCCCTTGGTCACTTGACCTCCTAATTTGGCACTCATCCTTGAGGAATGAAATGTCATAGCCAAGATCACATGGTTGGCTTATGCTTATGAGGTTGTGTTGTAAACCTTTCACATAAGCTACCTGTGTGATAGTGATTATGCCATTTGTTATTTTACCATACCCTTTAGTCACTCTCCTATCTAAACCACCAAAGATGACCTTGGGTCAATTATTTACTGGAGTGTACTCCATCATGCTCCTTGTTCCAGTCATGTGCCTATAATAACCACTGTCCAAGTACTATATAGGGGTATGGCCACTTGGAATAACCTGCAAGACATAAATCAGTTAACTTTAGGACCCCAATTCTTATTGGGTCCTAGGTGCATGTTATTCTGATAATAACCATGCCTTCCTGCAGCTCTTCTAACAGGTAAGCGCTCTCTTGCTCTTGGCACACTTGTATTATGCCAGCAATATATAGCATAGTGGCCCACTTTGCCACAATACCAGCACTCAAAAATGTTGTACCTTCTTTTAGGAGCTGGTCTTGTAGTAGTGTTGTCAGTAGCTCTCAGTCTAGTAGATACAACAACAACCTTTTCTTGTATCTTCCAGCCACAGACTAACTTGGGATATGTTTGGCAGTAGAAGTACATGGAATATCTTAATCCCTACCAGCAGTAGTCTTCTTTTCAGAACACATACACTTGATGGTATCAGATATGCCCAAGTCTGGCTAGCTGATAGACTTGCCCTTAGTCTGATTTTGGGTTGGGAGATCCTAAGAACAGGAAGCTGCCTTGTTCTTGAGTGTTGGGGTAGGTGCACCAAATACAAATGGTCCAGGATGGGCCATTTGGATTTCCTCATGGGCTGCCTTGAAGGCACTTGCACCCTTTTTATATCTACCACCCTTATGGTGAACATCTTTGTTCCCTTTGGTGGATCTACCATTCATCCAATGACCAAAGATACTTTCTTTGTCATACCTGTTTGAAGGTAGTAGTACTCTCTTAAATGGAACAGGAGGCTTGGATTCTAGTGGCTGCACTGGAGCTTTGCCCTTTCCTTTGGGATTGGCAATGCTTGTATGACCCTTGAAGCCTGACCCCTTCTTACCCTGTTGGGAGGTGAAGGAGTCTATCAAGGGTAGCACTGAACTTGGCTTTGAATAACTAGCCACTATCCTCTTCTCCCTCTCCATCAATTCTTCCAGGTATCTTATTCTATCTTCCTATTATTCTATGGTGCCTAACTGAATGATAGAAGTAACTTCTAGTTCACTGATTTACTTCAACTTCAAATCCGGCATGAAAGCTGAGTCTGCATGCTGGGAAGCAGCAAGATGAAGAGAAGAAATCTCCTGAGTCTGCTTCTTAGCCAGCAACTTGATTTTCTTGAAAGCATTCAGCAAGACACCATACTTGTCAATAATAGAATTGACATCTTCCTCAGATTCAGAATCTCCTTCATCACTTGATGAATGCCCTTCAGAATCTGAGCTGGTCTCATAGCCTGACTTAGAAGAGGATTTAGATAGAGAATGTACCTCTTGTTGACCAGGCTCATCCTAGCTGGATTCTTCATCAGTCCTAGCCATCAGCCCGTAGTAGCAGCTATCTTCTTCCACTTCTCGATCCACCTCTGAATCACTATCTAGCTGTGAAAGAGGGGCCCTTATTTCTATCCTGGCAGCAGGATAGACTTTATCTTCTGCAACAGCAGCTAGCCAAAAGTAGGCTTTCTCTTCTTCCTCTTTTTCTGATTCTGATGAGGAATAGTCAGACCATCTCTTCTTTTTCTTAGCAATGAAGGATTTCTCCTTCATGCCCTTATGTTGGTGATGGTGCTTCTTCTCTCCATCCTCTTTTCTCTTTACTGGGAAGTTGATTACAACATGCCCTGGCTTGCTGCAACAATAACAGATGACATTATCAGAAATCTATTTACTAAGTTTAGAACCATACATGTCCTCCTTGGAGGATTTCTTATTGTGGTGAGAGGAGGTGGAAGGCCTACTCTTCCAATGCTTCTTCTTCATGAATTTCTGGAACAGTCTGGAGAAGATAGAAAAGTCCTCATCAAACATATGGCAGTCTGATGTGCTTCACTCTAAGTCATCTGAGTTAGACTCATCCTCCCTCCTTGGTAGAGGAGTCTTCCTTCTGCTCCTTCTTAAGGCTTCAGATTTGAAGGCCACACACTTTTCTTTGGCCTAAGACTTGCTGTTTTTCTCCTCCTCCTTCCTGGTAGCCAGCTGTATTTCATAGGACAGCATCTTCCCAAACAGTGTTGTTGGTGGAGTGTCAGCAAGCTTTGCCACCTATCTGATGGCATAGATCTTAGTATCCCAGTCTTTAGTTAGATACCTGAGAAACTTGTCATTTAGCTCATAAGTACTGAAGACCCTACCATATATCCTCAGCTCATTAACTATCCTAAAGAATCTCTCATATCACTCAGTTATGTTGTCAGTCTTGCTCTGCCTGAAAGCTTCATACTCTTGGTTGAGCATGGACTTTCTATCATCTCTGACTTCCTCTGTGCACTACATGTAGATCGCTTGTGTGTCCCACATTTCCTTTCCAATTATGCAGTGGATTAGATTCTGAAGGGTAGAATCATCAATAGTACTAACAATGATATTCTGAGCTCTTTTTTCCATGATGGCAAGGATGACTTCATCCTTTGTCATCTCAGCATAAGTCTTAGGAGTCTGCTCATTTGCATATAGAACTGACACTTTCATGGGAATGAAAGGTCCCTCCTTGATAGTGATAAAAATCCTAGGGTCTGCTGCTTCCGTGAACAGCCTAACCCTCTCCTTCCAGATGTCAAACCCTTCCTTCCTACAGATTGGAAGCTTTATGGCACCCTGCTCCTTATAGTTCACTCCTGAACCCCATAAGTACTATCTTTTTTCTTACCTTGGAGATCTTCTCAGACTATTAAGCCTTTCTTGAGCAACCTCCCTCTGATACCACTTGAAAGACTTTATTTTCAAGGTCAGCTAACACCTAGAGGGGGTGAATAGGTTTTAGGTCTCTTTTAAAATTATCTAGACCTATACCTTATTTTGTTGTGCTTGGTGATTAGTTAGTTAAGCTTTCAAGACAATAAACCAGAAGTCACACTAATTTTATAGTAGTTCTCCAGTTTATGAGTATGTCCACTGTCCCCCTTCGCCTTTCTAACAGTGAGTTAGACAAGACTCTTCCCCAATTTCTCGTCTCCTTAATAGCTTACTGTTGAAACTGAAAATTTGGTCTCTTGTGGAGTTCACCCTTGGGGAAGGGGTGAACGCGCACCTACTTCTCTCCTGCAAGCAAAATGATAAAGGAAAAGAAAAGAGGACTGACCCAAGGGCTCGGTGCGGAGATCCCACCACAAACCCGGAAGATCTTAGAGCGTTTCCCCTCCCTTATCCAAGTGTCGAGCTAAGGCTACCTCAGAAAGCGCAAGAAGATCTGGGAACAAGTATGTCTGCCTTCTGAGGTGCCCCTTGAGTCTATTTATAGTTTTTTGGGAATGGTCTGCCAACAACCAACCTCCGCTGTTTTGAACAGCTATGTGCAACCCAACTAGGTCTGCCAACAGCGTAACTCCGCTATTTTGAACAGCTATTTGCACCCCCAGCAAGGGCACCCAGGTAATTTGGCCTCTGGGCCCCACTGGGCAGGTTCCAAGGATCTGGAGGTCGGCTCCCCACAACTCGCCATCCCATTGAGGCGGACACGACCTGGCTCCTGCAACTCGCCTTCCCTCCTTAGGCGAGCACTAGCCAGGCCTCCATAATCCGCCAACCCTTGTTCTTAGGCGGGATGGCGGCCAGGTTGCCTATGGGAGAGCAGGCTGGATGGAGCGGCTCGCACAACTCGCACGTCTAGCTTCGGCGAGAGCGAGTTGGTCATTCTAGGGTTGTTACTTCAGAAGGAAGTCCAGAGAAATTGAGTTCGACGAACGCCGAGCTCTGTTTGACAAACTCTGATCTCGAGTCTGGATCTTAGTTTGACGGAAGCAAAGCCCAGTCCGACGAACTCCAGGCGGGCGCGGGCTGGGTGGGTCAGCTCGCACAGTTCACCCGCCTAGCTTTGGCGACAACGAGTTGCCATTCTGAGTTCGCTCGCACGCTA
This sequence comes from Platanthera zijinensis, assembly GCA_039513925.1. Lineage (NCBI taxonomy): Eukaryota > Viridiplantae > Streptophyta > Magnoliopsida > Asparagales > Orchidaceae > Platanthera > Platanthera zijinensis. The sequence goes on along the minus strand of CM077090.1, from coordinate 151,472,731 downwards.
TTCTGGCGCGGGCAGGTTTCCCTAGTCCGCTCACCTAGCATGGTGGACCACTCAACGAACACATGGTTGTACACAATCCCCGCTCTTTTTAGCTTGGCCAAGCTCGGAAAGAATCATCCAACCCACGTGTTTGGTGAGTGTTTTGCTGAGCTGGAGGGAATCTTTTGGTGGGTCCCACCATCATGCTATAAATATTCCATCGGACCTTTGTAAAAATCCCGCCTTCTTCTAACCTTCTCTGTGAGCTATAGCTGAACGATGCTTGTGTCTGAGGAGATGCAAGCGCGCCTAGCGGCTGCGAGGGAGGTGACTCGGGAGCAGGCCCTCGGGGCAGCTCCGTGGCTGGCGCGTAGATCACTCGGCCCCCTCTTCAGGCCAAAGAAAGTAAAGATCATCAGGCGATCTCCTACGAATGACCCCCTGCATCTAACTCGGCGGCCAGTATGAGGTCTCCTCTGAGTTATGTGGTTCTCCTGCCTGATTTGCCATTCGGTTTTCTGATTCCCCTTCTTGCAGGAAATGCCCCGCGAAGGAGAAGATAGAGGGGGACTGGGGCATTCTGCCCCGTTGATAAATAAGTGGGTCGCTAGCCCTTTGGCCCAAGTGCATGCCCCTCCTGCGATTTCTCCATCATCAATCCCTCCCGGGTTAGGGAAAACCTTCGCAGCTCTTGGAGGTGAGCCCTTTTAGGGCCGGCCGGGTACCTCATGACTTCCTGCCGGCGTGGGGGACGTGCCAACCCCCAGTAAGTTTGTACTCTTGCTTGCTTAGGACTTGCTTGCCTTTTCTAACCTCCCCTATCTCTGTAGGCTTTAATGTGATCTCATCCTCCGATGTCGGGATGAGCGAGGGGTACTCGCCTCCTCCTTCTACGTATCGCATTTCAGATTACATGGGTGACCCGCTGAATGCCGAGGGGATGAAGAAGCGGGTTATGCGGTTATTCCAGAAACAAGCCCTACTACTGCAGGAGGTTTGCAACAAGGTAGACGAGGACAAGGCCAAGGCGGAGGAGCGGTTCGCGGTGCTGGAGGGCACAAGGCGCCCTGCTGACGGGGATGGGACTACTTCCCCGAGGGTGCACCTTACGTGAGTGGAGGAGCGGCTTAGGCATGCCACAGAGCAGATCGGCCTGGTCCAGCAAGAACTATTGGCGGTTCGCGAGTACCATTACCCTCGCGTGTCGCCCCGGTCTCGGACACGAAGGCGGGGCAGGTGGAAATGGATCCAGTACTGAGCCACCTGCACCTTCCTCGCCCTTGATTGTCAAGCCTAGGCCGCACCTGCATCGTGGATCAGCTCGCGTAGTTAAGTCACGAAGTTTCTTTCCTCAGGACATTTAATCTGTTTGTGATAATTTGAGACTTTTTCGCCCGCCAATGGGCTTATGTTTGTTGCATGTTACTTTTATTGTGTTGCTGCTTAGTTTTCTCTGAGTGAGTGCGGATGAGGCGCTCTTGTTCGCCTACCCCTTCTTTACGCGGGCGCGAGATTATTGAATTGGCTTGCCCAGCCCACCTATCTAGTCTCGGCGGGAGAGAGCCGGGTGCTCGCAGATCGCAAGCCTAAGCGGCTCGCCTACTATTTCTGGAGGGTTCGGATCGTGGCTCGCCCGTCTCTTGTGCGGACGCGAGTGAGCATAGCTCGCGGCCGAATAGTCTTTTTGGCACATCAGTGAGCTGATATAAATCTGCGGTGGGTCCAGAAGTCAAAGCGTCGGGCCGCATTTTGCTATCCGCACTTTTCCCGCCGGCGGAACATTTTCCTGCCTTTTTCCTTTCTATAAATAGGCCCTACCGATCCTTTCTTACCTACCGCATTTAAGATTTCCCCTTCTTCTCTGCTCCTTGCGACTCCCGACTCACCAGCTTCTTGCGAGAACTACTTTGTCCCGCTGAGCAAATTTCCCGCGAGATGGGTGGTTGTAGCGGCGATGCGGATGGGCGAAGCAAGTGTGCCTGGACCTTCACCGAGCATGACTTCTCCCATGCCTCCATTTATGAAGGTGAGTTCCTTGATGCCATAGGCGACTACATACAGCCAGGCTTCGTGGAGAGGAGACTTGGGGAGGGGGAGAAGATCAATGACCTCTCGGGAGAGGATCTCTCCATCCCCATGGCTTATTTCGAGACGGGTCTCCGGCTTACTCTATGCGGAGTTCCTCCAAATACTGAAATACTTCGGGGTCGTCCTCGGGCAGATGACCCCCAACTCCATCGTGATGGTGATCGGGTTCACGTGCTTCCTGTGGGAAGAGTGGATCGAGTTCAGCCTCGCGGTCTTCCGCAAACTGCTCTCTTTCCCGGTGAACAAAAAAGAGACTGCCTACTTCTCCGACAACCACGTCAAGGTGAGGGAGACCTTCAATAAGAGCCATAATTGGCTAAAGAAATTTGTTTTTGTTAAGGGGTAATTCGGCAATGTCCCTTTCTCGCCGATCTAACTCAGCGAGGCGAGCTACTGCCCCTATCCTGGGGGGCCACGAAGCCGAGCTCTACAGGTTCTTCGAGGGGAAGAACTTTGAAGTCACGTTCCTACGCATGAACATAGACAGCCTCGCCCCCGTCGTTCCAGGAGGAGGTAAAGTACTCGCGCTTCTTTTTTAGCCTGTTATTCTTCTTTTATAACCCTCTTTCTGCAGGCGAGCGAGACGTTCCCTTGCACCCTCCCTATGAGAGTGCACGAGTTGCTTTCAGCGAGCTCTTCCACACAGAGGCCGTGGCTTCCGCGCATCGTGAGACCCCAGCCTCTGCCATCCAGAAGCGGCCTAGTCGCGAACAGCCTCTACCACCGCCGCCGCCCAAGAATCCAAAGACCGCGGGAGGCGCGCCTCCAACGAGTCGGGATATGGGCAATGCCTCGGTGTACCAAACAGTTGGGAACCCTCTCCCTCCGAGTGCTTTGACCGGTATCCCCCCTTGCGAGGCGGCCGGCACCTCCGGGATGCAAGGAGAGGAGCCCGCCATCAAGCCGATGCTGAGAGGGCACTGCAACTTCAGCCTCGATGAGCGGCCCTTAGATGAGCTCGGCATCCCCCTCCTCCAGCGGGATAAGGAGTCGAACCGGGCTTACATCTCTACCCTACTGCCGAGCTGGCTAGACCAGGATTCCATCAGCGGGGAGGCCTACAACTTTTCATTCGGCCTATACGCGCTGGAGGACTCTGCGGTCTACGACGAGGAGGCCATGCGGGTCCTTGTGCACGAGAGCGTGCGGGCCCAGCTCCACAACCTGGAGCTAGCCCACATGGTGGGCAGGCGGCTCACCCATCAAGAGAAGAACACCATGTCGCTCAAAAAGATGGTCGACGAAAAGGAGGAAGCTCGCCGCCTCGCCTGGGAGGAGGCTGACGACCAGAAGAAGCGGGCGAACGCAGCCGATGCCGCCCTTGCCGGGTGTCTGGGAGGGGTGGTAAGTCCCGCGACTCGCGCTTATCGCTTGAAGGTTTCTGCCTCTTTTCTCAAGTTCACTCTATCCCTTTTCTCAGGACGCAGCGATGACCAGTCGTCTAGGCTTCCAGATCGCAGCCCTTGAGAAGGAAAAGGAGGCGTCACAGGCGCGGGTTCGCGAACTGGAATCTACAGCAGTTGCTCCGCCGCCCTCCAGCAACAGCTGCCAGCTCACGCACTACACCGAGTACGAGCTGGAGGTCATAATGCAGAAGAATCCGGCTAATGCAGCAAAGTACACTCTCCAGACATTGCGGCGGGCGGACCTCATTAAGAGCGAGGGAGCGGGCCTTTCCATGAGAGATGTGGTAACGACACTATTCCTTCTGGTACCAAAGTCGGGCGACGCGTCTTACCAACCCATCTAGGAGGAATCGTCGCTCGAGGGCTCGCCTCGCTGAATCCCTGCGCCTCGCCTCTTATATTTTTGTTGTAATATGAACGCGGGTCGAGCCCCAAACTTGTAATTTTGTCATTAATTAATGAAATATGCTTTTTGGAACTGCTGCTTGTAATGTCGCTTCTCTACAATGTCATTTCGTCCTTTCTCTTTTGTATTCGTGGCCTGCTTCAATCCTCCTATTCGCTGTCTCTCATCCCACATCTCGCAAGCGAGGTCGCATGTTTATTCGGGACTTAGCTCAGGAAATATAGGAGCGTTAGTTGGCCGAATCGTGAATGGCGACCGTATCCTTTGTCCAGATTCTTCATGCCAATTGCGAGATAGAGGAGGGAAGCCGACTCAGCTCGCACCCGAGTCCCCTTGCTCTGTGCGAGTTGGGCCCTGTGAGGTCGCGATGCGGTCTGAGCTCTTGCCTACTTGGTCTCTTTCCAGGTGCTCGCCGATCCATAGTCTCGACTCAGCACTTCCGGCTCGCCGACCTGCTGAGGTCATCCTGACAACCCTGCGATTTTTGCCTCCGTAATTCGATTGTCTGGGTCCCGGCTTTAGAAACCACGTTCATCAAAACCTTCTGTCCTGCTAGCCAGTTGGGGGCCTGAGTAGACTCTCACAAGTGACATCATGCCCTGCCAGCTAGGTGAGAGTCAGGCAGCGGGATATGCTAGGGGTCTGGGTAGACACTCACGAGTGACATCCAGCCCTGTCAGCTAGATGAGAGCCTGGCAGTGGGATCTGCTCGGGGTCAAGGTAGACGCTCACGAGTGACATTCAGCCCTGCCAGCTAGATGAGAGCCTGACAGCGGGATCTAATGGGGGTCCGGGTAGACGCTCACGAGTGACATCCAGCCCTGCCAGCTAGGTGAGACCCTGGCACTGGGATCTTCTCGGGGTCCGGGTAGACGCTCACGAGTGACATCCAGCCCTGCCAACTAGATGAGAGCCTGTAATCGAGATCTGCTCGGGGTCCGGGTAGACGCTCACGGGTGACATCCAGCCCTGCCAGCCAGGTGAGAGCCTGGCAGTGGGATCTGCTCGGGGTCCGGGTAGACGCTCATGAGTAACATCCATCCCTGCCAGCTAGATAATATCCTGGCATCAAGATCTGCTCGGGGTCTAGGTAGATGCTCATGAGTAACATCCAGCCCTGACAGCTAGATGAGAGCCTGACAGCGGGATATGCTTGGGGTCCGGGTAGACGCTCATGAGTGATATCCAGCCCTGCCAACTAGGTAAGAGCCTGACAGCGGGATCTGCTCAGTGTCTGGGTAGACGCTCATGAGTGACATCCAGCCCTACCAGCTAGATGAGAGCCTGACAGCGGGATCTGCTCGGGGTTCGGGTAGATGCTCACGAGGGACATCCATCCCTGCCAACTAGATGAGAGTATGGTAGCGAGATCTACTTGGGGTCTGGGTAGAAGCTCACGAGTGACATCCATCCCTGCCAGCTAGGTGAGAGCCTGGCAGCGGTATCTGCTCGGGGTCTGGGTAGACGCTCATGAGTGACATCCATCCCTACCAGCTAGATGAGAGCTTGGCAGCGGGATTTGCTTGGGGTCCGAGTAGATGCTCACGAGTGACATCCAGCTTTGCCAGCTAGATGATAGCCCGGCAGCGGGATCCGCTCGGGGTCCTGGTAGATGCTCACAAGTGACATCCAGCCCTACCAGCTAGATGAGAGCCTGACAGCGAGATCTGCTCAGGGTCCGAGTAGACGCTCACGAGTGACATCCAGCCCTGCCAGCTAGGTGAGAGCCTAGCAATGAGATCTGCTCAGCGTCTGGGTAGACGCTCACGAGTGACATCCAGCCCTACTAGCTAGGTGAGAGCCTGGCAGCGGAATCTACTCAGGGAGTGAACTCTTCACTTGCTTATGTGAATTACTGTAGGAGAAGATTTGTATAACAAGAGGCTTCACTAGAAAAAGGACATTACTTACATGGCTCGTAGGTAAAAATGCTTCAAGTCATCACCACTCCAAGTGAGACTAAGGATCTCGCCCTCCACACTCTGGAGGCGATTTCCTCCTGATTTCAACACTCCTTTTAAAATTTATGGACCTCCTCATCTTCTACCACTTCCTCTGCAGCCAGCACCTCAGCCAACTCCTCCTGGACTCCTGCCACCTCCTCCCAGATGCAGCTCTCCTCTACCTCCATCTCTTCTCCACCGGCCTCCTGCTCCGCCTCCTCAATCCTCTGCTCAATCTCATTGTTTCCCTCCTGCCAAGAGATGGAGTTCACGGCGATGACGTAGCATTCCCTTGCCACCTTGGGGTCGCCCCAGACCCGGACTTGGATCCCCTCAGTGCTGAACTTCAGGCATTGGTGGAAGGATGAGGGGACGCAACGGAAGGCACTGATGAGGGGTCGCTCGAAGATGGCATTGTAGCTGCTGGGGGTGTCCACGATGATGAACCTACAAGTGCGGGACTGCCCCCCCCCCCCCCCCACACACACACACACAGAGTGACATGGAGTCTCACTCCTCCTTCCACCTCCTTCCTCTCCCCCGAGAACCCAAACAAAGGTCCATCTGAGGCTAGCACCCTCTTGGCCTCCACCTTCATTTCGTCAAACGCCTTCTTGAAGATGACGTTGACCAAACTCACGTTGTCGATGAGGATCCGAGATATGGTGAAGTTCTTGACCGTTGTCTAGATGACCAGCGCGTTGCAGAAGGGGTCCTCATGCTCTGGCATATCCTTTCTTGAGAAGGTGATCTTCTCCTCTGGGGCGGGGTCTGAGATGTGGAGCCAACACTCTGGTGATACATGGTGTGGAGACTTGCCTTCTGGGAAGCCTCGAACCCCACCCCCCTCATGGATCACTCTGATCTCTCCCCGGGCCCAAACATCGGCCCGGTCCTCCTCCGCCCGAGGCAGGACTTCTTCGATCCGCACTCCCTAGCGGTCTTGTTGTTGTTGTTGCTCCCTGTTTCCTCTCATCTCGAGGAACTCCGGGCACGTGGATGTAGCGTGCCCCTCCTCTTGGTGGAATTCACAGTAGGGCAAATCCACCCTAACCTCCCTTCTCCTTCTTCATGCTGCTCTCCTCCTCTCCCCCATGGCTATAGCCATAGGCTGGTACTGGTCAGGGAGAGGTTGTCTCTGGCCTTGCCTCCTACCTGGAGGGTAAAACTGACCTTGGCCCCCCTGGCGGTTATCTCCTCCATGAAAACCTCTTTGCGGCCCCTGTTCCTGCCACTCTGGCCTCCAACCTAGCCGATGGTTCGGCTCCTAGCGCACCCACCGGGGCTGCTGCTACAGTTGCTGATGTTCCCTCTACAAAGGTTTAGCTTTCCTCTCCTCCTGACCCCTGCCTCCTCTTGGCTCCTCCTCCGTGGCCCACCTGGACAACTTCCAGGCAATCTCCGAATTCAACGCCTCCCCGTCGACTTCCATTGCCACCCTCTCCATAAGCTCCTCATAGGAGAGGGGGGAACCCTCTTCAGCTCCATTCTAAAGAAACCTTGTTGCAGCCCCAGGGTGAAGGTCATCATCAGTGTGTGCCCTGACATCTCTTAGACCTGGGTGACCTCCTCCTGGAACAGGTCGACGTAACTCCCCAAGGTCTCGTTCACCCTCTACTTGATGTGGAATAGGGACTCCGACTCCTTCTTCCTCCTCTTAGAGGTGGTGAACCTCAACATGAACCCCCGGCATAGGTCCTCGAAGCAGTAGATGGAGTTGGCCGGCAGCTGGTGGAACCACTCTCTCACCTTCTCCTTAATAGTGATGGCGAAGAGCCTGCACTTGAACCCATCCCACAACTATCGGATCGAAACCACGTCCTAAAACACTTGGATGTGATGGATCGGGTCTCCCTTACTAGTGTAATAGGACATCTCCGACTCTCGAAACCCCTTTGGAACTGGGGCAGAAGAAATTAACTCACTGAAAGCACTGCCTCCCCCTACTGGGCGAGTCGGAGGGTCTCGCACACCCATCTCGTCAAACCTACCTCCGCTCGCCGAGCCCGGGAAAATCACTTGCCTGGGGAGCTCGCGCTCGCTCCCTTCCTCTGTAACTTCCATCCCAGCTCGCCTTCCAGGAGCGTCCTCGCCCAGAGACGGGGCGGATATGTCTTGAACTGCTGGAGTCGAGCACTCAGCCCGCACGTTGAGTGCGCACTTAACGAGGCAGAGCACCTCCTGCCTGAATTCTTCAAACATCCCCATTATGGCGAGAGGGGGAGGGGGTGGCGAGTCGGACCTGTCCGAGCCTTGTCCTGATCCTCCCGTCATCGAACTCGCCGAAGATTTTCTGTGTTGACCACGCTCACCGCACCAGAATGTTGAAATCGAAAATTCGGTCTCTTGTGGAGTTCAACCTTGGGTAAGGGGTGATCACACACCTACTTCTCTCATGCAAGCAAATTACAAAGAAAAAGAAAAGGGGACTGACCTAAGGGCTCGACGTAGAGGTCCCACCACACACCCGGAAGATCTTAGAGCACTTCCCCTCCCTCAGCCAAGTGTTGAGCTAAGGCTACCTCAGAAAGCGCAAGAAGATCTAGGAATAAGTAAGCCTGCCTTATGAGGTGCCCCTTGGGTCTATTTATAGTTTTCTGGGAACGGTCTGCCAACAGCCAACTTCCAATATTTTGAACAGCTATGTGCAGCCTAACTAGGTCTGCCAATAGTGTAACTCCGCTATTTTGAACAGCTATTTGCACCCCCAGCAAGGGCACCCAGGTAATTTGGCCTCTGGGCCCCACTGGGCAGGTTCCAAGGATTTGGAGGTCGGCTCGCCACAACTCGCCATCCCGCTGAGGCAGGAGCGACCTGGCTCCTGTAACTCGCCTTCCCTCCTTAGGCGAGCGCGAGCCAGGCCACCATAGTCCGCCAACCATTGTTCTGTGGCGGGCTGGCGGTCAGGTCGCCTATGGGAGAGCGGGCTGGATGGACCGGCTCGTACAACTCGCATGCCTAGCCTCAGCCAGAGCGAGTTAGCCATTCCAGGGTTGTTACATCAGAAGGAAGTCCAGAGAAATTGAGTTCGACAAATGCCGAGCTCTATTCAACGAACCCTGATCTCGAGTCAGGAGCTTAGTTCGACGGAAGCCAAACCCAGTCTGATGAACTCCAAGCGGGCTGGGTGGACCAGCTCGCGCAGCTCGCCCGCCTAGCTTTGGCAAGAGAGAGTTGGTCGTTTTGAGTTCGCCTGCACGCTGTTCTAGCGCTGGCAGGTTGCCCTGGTCCGCTCACCTGGCCTGGTGGACCTACTCGACGAACACGGGGTTGTACACTTATAACACGATCCCGTAGGACCACTCAGTCTCCTTCAAGACCTACAACTCGGGCCTAAGGCCCTATAACTCAGTGATCAACAATCACCTACAACTCAGGCTAGAAGGACAGCCCTACACTCAGATCAATAAATGACCCTACCTCAGCCTTTATAATATAAGCTTACAACTCAAATTCTACTCAGAATCCTACTCTCAGATCCAAGACTGGATCTTACAGAAAAATGGAAATGTTGATGAATTGTTTGACAACAGAGAGTAATCTCTGTGTCTGTCTTCTTGGGCTGAGAAGATTTCAGCCATATCTTCTTCACATCAACAAGTTGAAAAGATCTTCAGAACTGGGCTGCTAGTGTTGGAAGTTACTTACAGAAACCTCTGCATCTTCTATTTCAGTAATCAATCCTTACTTTGTTGTCGGAGATAAAAATCACAGCAACTATCTCTTTTTACTTTCAGGTTTACTATACTGAACAAGACCTTCAGGCTCGGTAGCAATGGCGAGGAAGAAGACGATGTTCAGCCGCAATGCGAAATCAGAAAACCCTAATTGCTTTCTTTGTTTCAGCCAAACTTTCCCTTTTATATTCAGCATATCAATGGCTCTTTGCATTGTGGGCCCAGCCTAAAAAAGGACAAGTTCCCACCTTCCATCTGCAGAAAATGACAAACGCTGGCCGCCAGCACCATTAAGGGCATTCTGCATCATTCCCGCAAAGAATTTGAAATGTGTTGACTTTTGCTGACGTCAGCCATTCTGGACTTAGAAAATTTCTCATAATCAACTCAGGTGTTTAGTGGCATTGAGTTAAAGGCGAATACTCAATGATTCTGGACTTAGTTACATTTCTGCTTCTTTAGGCGTTGAGTGGCATTGAGTGAATGTCCTTCATTCAACGCTTTTATACTTGGCTTATCATTTTGCACTTTCTGCCACTTAGGCGTTGAGAGCGTTGAGTGATTGGCCTTCACTCAATGCCATTTGCCTTTGCTTCTTCTGAATTCTCCCAACCACTGAGGCGTTGAGTGAACTGGCTTCACTCAACGCTTCTATACTTAAAAACTTTTCATTTGCATGAAGGCGTTGAGTGTGTTGACTTCTCTCAACGTCATCTTCCTTCTGCCTTGACATTTGACTAGGCGTTGAGTGAAATTGCTTCACTCAATACTTTTGGACTTAGTCAAATTCCGATTTCTCCTTAAGCTTTTACTGCAACAACATGTCTCAACGCTTTAGCTCATCTAGCGTTGAGTGAGTTGTCCTCACTCAACGCTTCTGGGCATGGATAGATTTTTCTGTCTATCTTCTTTCGCTTTGACAGAAACACCACAACGTTGAGTGAGTTGGCTTCACTCAATGTTTCTGGACTTAGAATCTTTTCCTTTGCCAGAATCTCTGTGGCTTTGACTGAGGCAGCTTTACTCAATGAATTTGCTGTCTAGCATTGAGTGCGCTGACTTCACTCAAAGCCTGTGTACTTAGCCACTTTTTTGTATTCCATTGTTGAGGCTTTGATAGGTCCTGCTGTATTCAGCTCCTTTTGTGCTATGGCGTTGAGTGAACTGTCCTCACTCAACACCTGTGGACTTAGGCACTTTTCTCCCATCCAGCCCACAACCTTGTGTCCACCTGTCCAATCAATGTGAGAAGGAATAACCTGCATGCATGAACTTACACACACATCAAATACAACTATGTGTATATCATTGACCTAATTGACTTCTTCAAATCAAGGTCTTTGGGATCAATGGACCCAATAGGAGTCTTACGATGGCTTTTGTTGATTAATGCTCTGTTTTGCAGGTGGCAAGCTGTGTTTACTGCTACGGCCCAGAAGTACTCTAGTAGTGAAACATCATTCAACACAGTTGTACATACTTCAATGAGTCTCTAGGAAATTCCATTTTATTGTGGAGTATGCGGAGAGGAAAACTCATGAAAGATACCTTGACTTCTCTAGAATTCTATCATGGCCAGAGACTCAAATTCTGTTCCGTGATCTTCTAATTTTGACCAATGGGCTGTTTAATTCATTCTAAATTTTTCAGACAAAATTAGTGAGAGCCTCGAAGGTGTCTGACTTGTGTTTTAGAAAGAACACCCAAGTAAAATGAGAGTAGTCATCAACAATGACCAACGTATAGACTTTACCTCATAAACTGTGAACTGACATAGGACCAAACAAGTTCATACGAAGTAAATATAGGCATATAGAAGAATCTTTTTCAGCAATACCCTTGAAGGTAGCCCTTGTCTGCTTACACATTTGGCGTGCGTGACAAGGACTCTCTTTAAGTCACTTAATGCTGGGAGCATCACGTACTAGGTTTTGAGAAAGTAACATACTTACAATTTTGAAATTAACATGTGTTAATCTCCTGTGTCATTAGCCACAGAGAGATGCACTATCTTTTGCTAAAAAATACGTTGGTGTAGAAGTGTCTAAACAGAGAAAATTTAAACAGAAAATATTTCTACTCCGAGTGCCTGTTAAGACTGTCTCCAAATTAACAGATGATTTTATCAGACACTTGTCCTTATAGAACTCAACGTTATAGCATTTATCACATAATTGACTTATGCTTATGAGATTAGGTTGTAATCCTTTAACATAAGCCACATCTGTGAAGGAGACTATACCGTTGGTAAACATACCATAGCTTTTTGTGATTCCCAGGTCAGACCCCCAAAAATGACTTTTGGGTCATCCTCAACTGGGGTATATTCTCGAAGTAGGCTTCTTGTCCTGGTCATGTGTCGAGAGCATCCACTGTCCAAATACCAAATTGGAGTTTTGTTGGCCTTTGGACATACCTGCAATCATGAATCGCTTACCCTCAGGAACAAAAATAGATTTTGGTCCTTGATTTCTTGTTAGCTTAACACCACTAGGAGCATTAACATTATGAGTGGACGATCTCGCACTATTAAGTCGTGGAGTTTCAATTTTCACTAGATGAAACCAACAATCTACGGCAAAGTGACCAATGTTGCCGCAACACCAACAGTCAAACATGTTGTACCTTCTCTTATATTTTTGCTTCACCTTCTGAATGGGAGTTCTAGAAGGTTCTACAGATGTAAGACCCCCCCCCCAACCTTTGCCCGGGTCAGACCAGAGGGGATCTTACTGCCCAATACGTCCACCCAGTGCTCCTTAAGGGGTAACGACTCACTTTGCTAAGCACTAGTTGGTCGCCTTGCTCGGCTTGAATCACAACATTCACATCTCATCACAGAGTTTAGCGGAAGCATTAATAGTAAGCCACAACAAATACATATAACAATATATATTTAACAGAAAAACACAAAAGGACGTAGCCACTGTTTATACATGAAGCTTGTAGGTTATAATAGTACTACAACTAGCAACTCCTCTCTCTCTCTCAACTCACCTCGCTAGTACTCACGTCTTGAAACTCTAGAGACGATGGGGGTGCCTTTGCTCGGGTAGTCCTATCAGTTGGCTTATCGTCCTGCGATAGCTGGTCGTTATGGTGCTCCATCTCCTGTGAATGGTTATTTAAATAACCGTTAGTCACAGAGCTAAGTGGAAACAAATCTCCTCCCCGGATCCATATCCTGGGGACGAGCTCACGCACCCAACAAAAGTAGATAGCCGAAGCATGAGAGAGTTAGTACAACATTTCATAAATAAGCTAGGAGCGACCAAAAAGAGGTGAAATATGGTATAACTGGACTAGCAGCAACAATATACATCAGTTATAATTTAAGCTCCACTAGCACATCAGCATAGTAGGTATTCATAACCTGTGCAAACATCGCAGGCATTCACAGCCGCATACACATCGCAGGCATTCATAGCCGCATACACATCGTAGGCATTCACAGCCGCGCATAACACCCTATGTCGACATATTATGGACCGCTTCTTTTTAAGGGTAGCGAGCCCTGTGGGCCTCACCGATATGGTCGTCGGTGATAGTGGTCAGTCCTGCCACTTCTGGGAGTGGTCATGCCACACAGCACAGGCCTTAACGTACAACCCCATGTACTCTTGGATGTGAGCAACATCCGGCGATTCATTATTTTTGCCGACCAGCGGAGGAAAACCTAACGGGGACAACATAACGGCCAGTCACTAGTGGTACCCATCTCCCAGTCACCTTGAGTCGTAGGCCTTCCCGCACCGGTATGAATGGTCAGCGAAAGGGACTGACCCGCCATAATTTACCACAAGCAATTCACAAGCAATCAATCAAATAATCACGTTAATACGCACCGGGTCTGCGGCGGCCTGTTCTACTATACGTTAACCTTCATGTAGCAACGCTGTAACATCCCATTTTCAGCTAGACCCCTAGGAGTGGTTTTATCATGACTAGGTCATGAAAAAATCCTAAGAAACCCAAGAAGACCAAGTGAGCTTAGGCATGAAGGTGGAGATCACCATGGTCTGCAAATAGTAGGATTCTAAACACTAATTTAGGATGACCATAGGGCTTCACCATGACTCCATGACCCCACCACAATATCCCTAAACTATTGGAATGTCCATTAGAGCCCTAAGGGTCCATTGAAATCAACCCAGGGTGGCCAAGTTGACCTAGGATCATCCTATGCCTAAAATGGGCAAGATGCCCTAACTAAGGTCAAAGTGCCCCTAATGTGCCCAACCAACCCTATCTAGGTCTTCCCAGACCTAGGGTGAAGTCAATGGGTCACCAAAGACCCATTGGGGTCAACTTTAGAGGCTGAGTTGACCCAAGTCAACCTTAGCCCTAAAAAGGTCAAAGTGCCCTAATTAAGAGGCAGGTGACCTCTAATATGCCCAACCAACCCTACCTAAGTCTAACTATACCTTAGGGGAAGCCAAGGGGTCACCAAGGACTCCTTGGGGTCAACCCAAATGGTCATGTTGACCAAAGTCAACTTTAGCCCTAAAATGGTCAAAGTGCCCTTACTAAGGGTCATGTGACCTCCAAAGTGCCAAGTCAACTCTACCCAGACCTACCTAGACCCTAGGGGAGTCCAATGGGTCACCAAGGACCCATTGGGGTCAACCCAAAAGATCAAA